>OY740718.1:186250527-188727388 GCA_963513945.1 Hydrotaea diabolus
TGAGACCTACGAGTATATCGAAAACTGAACCGATTTTCGGCAATTTTAATAGCGTCCGTCCTTGGTCCAAAAACTTACTTCTGCCGATTTTCATGAAAATCGAAAAACAATCTGGTGCAGGATAAAAATCGGAGGAACATACATGTGAGAGCCTTTTCTAAATATAAACCGATTTCCGTCAGTGCTGGATCCAATAAACTTACTTTTGTTGGAATCATTAGTCCATATTTTTTCAGTAATGATGGTATCCGGAACGTAGTCGTGAATGATGCTTATTATCGCGCCATGATATCGGACTTTTTGCTAACTGAAATTAAAGCCCGTAATCTTGAAGACATTTGGTTTCAACAGGACGGTGCCACTTGCCATACAGCTTCTCAAACAATGGATCTGTTGTGAGGTCATTTTGAAGAGCAGCTAGTTTGACGCTTTGGACCGGTAGACTTTTTTCTTTGGGTCTAAGTAAAATTCAAAGTCTATGCTAGCAAACCAGCTACGATGCAGGTTTTGTATGTCAATATTACGCTTGTTATTAACGGCATACCGGTCGAAATGCTTGAACAAGTCATCCTAAATTTTACCATCAGAATAGACACCCTGAGGCGTAGTTGCGGCCAACATTTGAAGAAAATTATATTAAAAAAATAAATGTGATAAAATATCCTTTCAAAGAAACAATAAAGATATTTTGAAAAATGTACCTATAGATAGATTACCCGGTAGCGCTTAAATTGGATTTTGCTCTGAAGTAATTCTATAGTAACTAACGAATGAGCTATAATAAATTCTGCTGAAACTTAACCGCATCAATCAAATATTGGGACCATACAGAGGCATCTCTTGCATTGCATCCCAGCCTCACTGAAAGTGACATTTTACCGATACCTAACCGTGTTGGTTGCATTGTTTGATATAGTCACAGTCCAAAGATCCATTCCGACTTGAGGTCCTGTCGCATTTTAAATCCGCCAAGTTTTTAAACCGACTTGCCTCAGCATAGTGCGACCTACAAAAAACCCTTGTGAAATTGGGCCATATTTTTCGATGTTTTGATAAAGCCCCACGAAATATAACCCTTCAGATCGTCAAGTTACATACCAACCGGCCTTGCTCACATTTCAAACAGAAGTACTGAGTCGTCTTTACCTCAAATTGTTACAGAATATTCCAAATTCTACCAGCGACTTTATCCTTTTAACGTGGGTTTATTCATTTTTTACATCTGCCCGTCTTCATAAGAAAGCCATTCATAAAACAAACCAGATTCAACGAAAAATCTTTTGTACAGCCACATCGCAAAACTTATGAACTCACCCTCGTAAGTTGTGATATTTGTTAGAAATAATCCTCAGCAAAAACCTTGTGGGCGTTATTAGTCTGACTATGCCTTCTTTGATATTCTCTACAATTGTGTGCATGTGTGTAGTAACACGTTTTGCAAACCCTTCTCGTCCTTGGGGAGAAAGCAGATTTAAATCCAAAATATTTATGGAAAACCAAAAAAGAAAAAAGCGCATCTTTGTTTTGTGCCTCGTTCACATAAAGGTAAATGGAAAACGAAATAAAACTTTTACTAAAATCCTTAATAATCATAACGAAATGACAAAAAAACTGACACCGAAAAAAGGATCTCCGAAATGACACTGATCCCCCACAAAGGGTTAATCTCAAAGTATTATTCAAAAAGTATTTCCCAGGAGTAAATACTCTCAATTTAAGTTGATTTATTTGATGGGATGAAGCAGAAAATGACAAGGAAAATAATTGGTATTAAATCTGTCTTAACCAATGCCTCTTAATTTTGTATTCAATGTCTCGACAAATCACAGCAGAAAAGCAGACTAAAAAAAATCAAACGGAAAAGAAACTGGCGTAGAAGGCATTATGAAGGCAAAACAAAATGAAACCTTTGCTGTTACCTAAACCCGTTTTCACAGAATGGAATAGTCAATGCTGTTGCCAGCAAAAAAATAATAGTTAAGTCAGTTTTTAAAGAATTGGCCAACTTTGCTTATGAATATAGAAAAGGTCCTTAATAACTCAACGTCTGACTTATCAAACACCAATATTTCTCTGGTTGGCTATGTAGTTCTTTGTTAACAAAAATTGTATACCCTTTACTGAGGTGTACGTAGATGGTACACTAAATGTGTCATTCCGTTTGCAACACCACGAAATATAAATCCTGTCATTGGGGCGGTGGGTGTACTCGTGCAGGATGGACATGAATCGTGCTTCTTTTTTCTGTGATAGCATTTGGTTTACTATTTATTTTATTTTGAAGATTAGTACTATGATCCATTAAAATGAATGCCCGACCGAAAAGAGTATTTGGATTGTGAAGCGGTACCATGCACTGCCGTCGTTCATATCCGTCCAAAGGGATTCAGGAGGTAGTTTGGCAGAACTTCACCAAGTAGATGGACCATTATGAGACTAGTAAACCTGTTCGCCGAATCTGGAAGGATCGCACAAACACTCTACCATTGAGACCGTGTTTCAGACACCAGGCAAATCCAATCATTTCGACTCTAAACTTATCAGCACAAATTGCAGTTAGCAGCCGGTGGATAATTCATGATGACTTTAACTTGTTTCTGTACAAAGTCCGTATTACAAGCAAGTTAAACATGGATCTGGATTTGCCTATTTAAATAGTGTTTTGTCCAAAGATTATTGGAATGGCTGAAGAAGACAACAGCTTGATAAATTGTTAGTTTATATCTGGTAAGGCCCATTTTGACCTAAACGGCAAGCAAACTGGCTAATATCCTAATCTAAAAAAATACTCCATGAAACGAACTGCATCCGGAAAGAGTAACGCAGCTTCATCAAGCTGCATTGTGAGGCCATACTTCTTTGAAGAAATTGATTTTCAATGAAGATCGTTATTTAACGATGTTGAAGGAGTTTTTTTTACCTAAAACTGCGCCGAAGACGTATACAATTCAACAGCATTTGTCCGCCCCGAAAACAGAAAATCAGACCGGTTACGGCAGACAAACAATAATTCTAATTTCGGACTTTTTGCTACCTGAAATTAAAGCCCATAATCTTGACAACATTTTGGATGTATTGATAGGTCATTTCAAAGAGCAGCTAATTTCATATTTCGGTGAGTTGGACGTCTACACGTCTACGTCTACTTTCAGCTGTCTAGCTTCACTTATTCGACCTGTTGTTTGCTTTCCACAGACAGACAGATGGACGGATGGACATGGCTAGATCTTCTTAGAATCAGCCAAAGAGCATCGCATTGAAAGCCAAAAACGCAGTCTCTATGATCCAAATGATCGGTTGTTTGTCCATCCTTACTTAGTAGGGACATAAATACTGTTACAATATTGAACACACCCATTTCAATAGTAGAATTGAACATACCCCGTTAATGTCATATTCGTTTTGAAAGCTAACCTCAATAGCGTTTGTCTGTAACGGAATTTTAAAATTGTTTCAACTTTCATCATGGAGTCGTCAGATAATGAGAACCCTATCGCTGTAATAGCGCTTTTCAAGTGTGAAATGAAAAAAGCGATATTTTCAAAACGCTCCGGTCACTATGTTTTAGCCGCATGTTCGTCTACCGATGCATAAAACTGTTTTAGGAGACTGGAGATGTAAAAGCCACCACCGGTCGCGCCGCCCTCGCTCTGTTCGAACACCGCATGTCATCAAAGACATTAAATCAAGAATTCACAGAAATCCGCGCCGAAAACAGAAAATCATGGCCCGTGAGATGAATATCACGCAAAAGTCCAAGAGTCGAATCATTAAAAAATACTTGGGGCTTTCAAGCGACGTATCGGACATTTATTGACTGCAGCTTTAAGAAAAATAGGATTGCAAAATGCAAACGTCCTTTGGTGAAGCACGCTGATGACTTGCACAGAAAAATTTGGTTCACCGATGAAAACATTTTTACCGTTCAACAAAAATTTAACAAGCAATATGATAGAGTGTATGCGCTATCATCTAAGGAAGCATCTGAACTGATCCCAAGGGTGGAAAATGGTCAGTCATGGTTTGGTGGGGTGTCTCTTACGATGGGGTCAATGACCTGCATTTCTGCGAACAAGGAGTCAAAACATCGGCCAAAGTTTACCAAGAAACAGTTTTGGAAGCTGTTGTGAAGCCTATTAACAATACCCTGTTCCAAAACCAGCCATGGACTTTCCAGCAGGACTCTGCGCCGGCCCATACGGCTAAAACGTCCCAGGCCTAGCCTCGAAACAATTTGCCAAAGTTCATTTCGTCTGAAGATTGGCCCTCAGGCAGTCCAGATTTGAACCCTTTGGATTACAAATTGTGGACTTTTTTAGAGGACAAGGTTTGTCACAAAAGATACCACAACATTGGATCTCTTAAGACTGCTTTGGTTCGAGCTGTGGCCAGTTTTCCAATGGACGAGGTTCGTGCAGCTATTGACGATTGGCCATTGCGACTTACGGCGTGTGTAAAGACAAAAGGCGGACAGTTCGAATAAGTAGATTCTTTTTGGATATAATATACATTAATAAATATATTACAACAATTTGCCAGAGTTAATTTCCTCTGAAGATTGGCCCTCAGGCAGTCCAGATCTGAACCCGTTGGATTACAAATTGTGTACGATTTTAGAGGACAAGGTTTGTCACAAAAGATACCCCAACATTGGATCTCTTAAGACTGCTTTGGTTCGAGCTGTGGCCAATTTGCCTTTTGCCTTTACAATTTTTTTTGTAAACACAACATTGGATCTCTTAAGACTGCTTTGGTTCGAGCTGTGGCCAGTTTTCCAATGGACGAGGTTCGTGCAGCTATTGACGATTGGCCATTGCGACTTACGGCGTGTGTAAAGACAAAAGGCGGACAGTTCGAATAAGTAGATTCTTTTTGGATATAATATACATCAATAAATATATTAAAACAATTTGCCAGAGTTAATTTCCTCTGAAGATTGGCCCTCAGGCAGTCCAGATCTGAACCCGTTGGATTAAAAATAGTGTACGATTTTAGAGGACAAGGTTTGTCACAAAAGATACCCCAACATTGGATCTCTTAAGACTGCTTTGGTTCGAGCTGTGGCCAATTTGCCTTTTGCCTTTACAATTTTTTTTGTAAAGGCAAAAGGCGGACATTTCGAATAAGTAGATTCTTTTTGGAAACAATATACATCAATAAATACTCGTATATTAAAAAATATTTGGTCAAAAAACATTCAGTACTTTTTATTTTTCAGTATAAAACGTGTGTAAGAGTATTTACGTCCCTACTAAGGCTAAATACTAGTTTTGTACAGGAGAGCCCTTTTAAAGATTAGGTCCCTTTCTATTTGCGCTTAGAAATCGTCGACACTTTCATAAAACGCGCATATCTCTGGGAGGGAACACTTTTGGGGCATGTGATCGGTCTCATTTGATGCTCAGATGTTGTCCACATCAAAAAAAAAGAAAAAAATTGATTTTTTACCCTTAGGCCCCTTTCTCTATGCGCTGTCACATATACTATTCCAAATTTGATCGAAATCTAAGACGATTCGGAATATATATACATTATGTGGTCTCCGACCAGTATTTGCATATATTGCATATGAATGGAAAATATTATTTTAGCTGGTTTGTTTAAGATTTTTTTTTTTGGAATGATCGGATTAGACCTTTAAAGTGCCAAAGAGGGAAGTACATGTGAATGAAGGTGCGTGTAAAATGTAACCTATTTCACCATAACTAGTTTTATACCTCCTATAATAAAGTTGATACCTTTAAACATTGGTACGCAAAAACAATGAAATTTCCTTATGAAATCTCGTTTCTATAGAAATAAACACTTATAGTCCTAACTGGATTTTGACCAACAGTTGGTTTTACAGTTTTCAGTTGGCTTTTCTGCATATACGTACAGTGGTCCTAGAGTACAATATACTCGTAGTGAGGGGTATTATTCTGAGTGCCAAGTTCCATTAAATGTTTTCTAGACACATGAAGTTAAAGAAACAGATTGCTTAGCAGCTGATTTTTTGCCAATCAGTCTTAGTTGACGATGATTCCTCAGAAACATCACTTTTATCTGCAATTAATCAAATAACAGCCAGACAGTGAAAGATGATATCATACACCACTGTTGTATAAAAAAGACCCTTCTCTGTGCGAAATTTAACAAACATCTGATTCAAAATGTGTACTTCAGGGCAGGAACATGAATCTACAGAGATCTTTTTAATATGAACCAAAAAATAAGAGCATCGAGAAATTTAATAGCGGACTTTATTAATAGGCCGTTGTAATCGTCCTAGCCGACAAATGAACGACGAAGCTCATTTCTGGCTTAGTGGTTTTGTCAGTAAACAAAACATGCGTTTTTGGACAGCAACAAACCCACATGTGCTTCAAGAGACACAACTTCATCCGTTAAAATTTACTGTGTAGTGTGGTTTTCATGCCGGTCGAATGGCCACCTAGTTCATTCGATTTAACGCCATTGAATTTGAAGTCATTGGCCTTTGCCAACATGTAAACAAATTTAGACGAGCTCAGAGACAACTTCCAACATGATATTGACACCGTTCCGGTCGAAATGTGTGCCAGAGTGTTGGAAAATTGGGTCGTAAAAAATATATCGATGTAAACGGGCTCGTGGTAGTGACCGAAATCGAATTTCATTCTTAACATGTAACATTTGCACTACACCTGGAATAAATTTGAACTCTATATCTTCAATATTATGTGCTTTATATAGATCTATTAATTTTCAATCGGAGTGGTCTTTTTTAAGGGGGCTATAAAAACCCACGTACCATTTACACAAATTTAATTCGTGATAGAGTGACAGAACCTCAAATTGGATGGCACCATTGTGTAGGAATTGTAAGACAAAATGTTCCAACGTTGTCTAATTTAAACAGAGTTTCTTATTTACCTCTTACAACGCACTATGCTTATTTGCTCGAGATGGGATTTACTATGTAACTTAAGATCGTCCGGGTTTCATATCGGAAAGGATAATTCTATGCGGACAATTGGCCGATATTGCTTATTTTTACCAGACGTGATTATATATCTTCTATACTGCCCAAGTTTAATTTAAGTAAAGCTGTGAGAAAATGTTCTTGAAGGGATCTTCGGTTGGTGGCTATAGAAAATCGTGGACTGATATAGTCCAATTTTACCAGATTTAACGTACCATGTTCAATTTGAGCAGAATCGTATTTTAATCAGTTGGGATGCTGGTGTGGGAGTTATTTAAGCTTGAGGTCGATAAGGTACAATTTTACCAGAATTTATAACTGTTCGTATTTACAGTTCTGTGCAAAATTATAGCATAAATGCTTTTAAGTTGTGTTCCTAGAGCGATAGGTCTTCAAATAAGAAGAAACCTTGGTATGCACGCTTTCCAAAGTTTTGTCAAGATCGTTTGCGACCCGCACATTGTGTTTAAAGTTGAACATATTTTAAATTGTGTGTTGGGTAACGTTGCATTCTTAAGTGCAACCCATAAAATTGTACATTTGATACGAGCGTACACAAGATCATGCGATTCCACATGTTGATAATGGCCTGTAATAAGAGCAGCCCGCACAACAAGAAATGAGACACTTTTCGAGTACTTAGGATGAATACCAGCCTAAAGGATGTACATTAGGGTGGAGTGAAAACATGCTTTTTTTATAATTTGAAAAAGTTAACCTCGGAAAGAGATGTAGTCTGGGGTCCTAAAGAGGGGAAAAATAAAGAAAAAAATTTAAAAAAAATTTTAGGGGTCGCGCCACTCCCTAGAAATTTGGAAATTATCGCTATTTTGGCGTTGATTTTAGAAAAATCCTAAAAATTAACGACTTAACTTATTCGAAATTTAAAAGTTTGAGCTTGTTCAGTGCCCAAACAAAAGTATTTGAGGCAAATATGAGGATAATCGACTAATATTTGTAGCTTTGGTGGCGATTTCATTGTTCAGTCAATTTTCTGAAGAAGGGACGATTTGACTTTTTTTACTTTTTGAAATTTTTGAACAATGAGAAAAAAAATTTTAAATTTTTTCATGCCCTTATTTCATTGTTTACGCTATTGCAAACATTTATTGGCATAAAACTTTTTAGGATTTTTCTAAAATCAACGCCAAAATAGCGATAATTTCCAAATTTCTAGGGAGTGGCGCGACCCCTAAAAATTTTTTTAAATTTTTTTCTTTATTTTTCCCCTCATTAGGACCCCAGACTACATCTCTTTCCGAGGTTAACTTTTTTTTTTTGAATTTCACTCCACCCTAATGTACATATGTTATTTAAAATTGTGTTGTATATTTTGTATTGAATATCTGTCCTCCGCTTTGATTTGTAATCTCTGCAGAAGGTTTTACTAGATGGCGTGAAATATTTTCAACATTGATATAATCACTTTTTGTATAAATAAAGTTTAGTATCTTACAAATACTCAAAATGGAATGAGGTGTTTTTCACTCATATTGATTACAAGTACTTTGTAACATAGCTTGGTTGGTGTAGGGTATACATGTTAACACAGACAAACATCCCTTATCACATGTAGTGGCACCCACATGCTAACCAAAGTATTCAAGTACCCAACATTCACACATACTTACAGTCATTCATTCAGCCATCTTGTCAAGAATCTATAGCTAGTTTTCCCTCTATTCGTGGTTAGTTTGTTTGTATGGATGTGACACATGTTTGTGTGCGTGTTTAGTGACGATGTTGTATGGATTTTAACACGCGTTGTTTGCTTTTTGGCGGGTCCCCCTAATGGCAGCTGAAAGGCCTTCTCAAGCAAATTCTGTACAGCGTAGTCGGTGTCACGTAGTGGATGCTTTTTTCCATTTCAACAAATTTCAGTTATTCATTCTTTATGATGTGTCGGAGATACAATCGTTATTATTACGGCGATAGGGCATGAACATATCTCCCTAGATCTCTCGCCTAGATGTGTAATATACATTTTTACACATGCGTACATTAGAGTGACTCACGAACTGAAGCTGCCCAATCTACTTATAACAGAATAATTTTTGGTATGCTTTAACCTCCATTTTTCTAATTCCTTTTTAGGGAAAATTCTAAAATATAGCTTAAATATGTGTTAATTATAAGTTGCAGTACGCTGCAACTTTAACCTATGTATTATTGATAAGTATTTTACGCTAGAAGTTAAGAATTAGTGTTAGTCGCAAGTTTATTTAGGGTGATCCATCCAGTGGTATTTTTTCAGAACAAAAAAAATATGAAAATTCAAATCAAGTGTGGAATCTTTTTTTTGTAATTTGAAAGGACATTTTATGGCATTTATTTTTTGAATATAATTTCCTGTAAATGTTGGCCGCAACTACGCCTCAGGGTTTCCATTCTGATGGTCACATTTGGATGACTCGTTCAAGCATTTCGACCGGTATGGCTTTAATGACACGCGTAATGTTGGCTTACAAAACCTGAATCGTAGCTGGTTTGCCAGCATAGACTTTGGATTTAACGTAACCGCAAAGAAAAATGTCTAAAGGTGTGACCTAGGCGGCCAACTCACCTGTCCAACACGTGAAATTAGCTGCTCTTCGAAATGGCCTCTCAATAGATCCTTTGTATGAGCAGCTGTATGGTAAGTTGCACCGTCCTGTTGAAATCAAGTGTCGTCAAGATTACGGGCTTCAATTTCCGATTGCATAAAGATCGATATCATGGCCGCGATAGCAAGCACCATTCACGGTTACGTTCCGGCCATCATCATGCACCGATGATTCCACCAGCTTATAAAACGCATCAAACCGTGGTTTTCTCTAGGTATAATGGCACCTCTTGAACCTCTTCTTGTTTCTCTTCAGCCCAAATGCGGCAATTTTGTTTATTGACTCTGCCGTTCAGCCAGAAATGGGCTCACTACTAAACAAAATTTTGGTCGAAAACAGCGGATCTTCCCGTTTCCAACCGAACGCTCTATTCCATAATACAGTTGCCAACATTTGAAGGTAATTATTTTCAAAAAATAAATGCCATAAAATGTCCTTTCAAATTACCAATAAAGATTCCACACTTGATTTGATTTTTTTTTATTTTTTTTTTGTTCCGAAAAAATACCTATAGATGGATCACCTTATATATTTATGTTTAAGAATCAGGAATTACTGAATTGAATTGGTATGCTTTAACAAACGGCCGGACTAAAGGACAAACATCGTTAAGTGCAATCATCTGGTGTTAGTACGTCGGTAGGTACTGCAGTGTGCAAAAACCCGTGATATTCAGAACACCGGCATTTCCGATTTTTTCAAAACCGTATTTTTAAAAAATTGGCTGTCGGGTCATGTTTGCCTTGAATGGAAATATTTTCCAGAACAGAAGTTAAGTAATTGTCCCCACTACTGGGCTAAATGAACCCAATAAAATCAATTGCCACGAATAGAAGATTGGTTTTTTAAAACATAAAGAAGTAAAATAACTAAAGCTGGGCGTGGCCGACTGTACTATACCCTTCACTTCTGCATGTACAGAAAAGCCAATAAAAAACTGTTTTTTAAATCCCTTGTCCATACGTATCGGCTGAAATATGTCAGATTTTAGGACATCAAGTTCGTCCCTTAAACTTAGCAAACCTGCACTGCATTGAAAACCAAAAAATGAGTCTTTATGATCCAAATCAGTCCAGGAAAATGATCAAATCTGTCCATCTTGATATACAATAACTAACTTCATCGAAATTGGATGCAAAGACGTTGATCTTGCTCAAATATGTTTGGTAGTTACGTATTCCGTAAGTGAAAATTATGAATTTTCTTTGCTTTCTCATACAACAAAAACACTGTCCCGCATTGTGGGACTGGTTTTTAACCTAAGGTTAAAAACCAGTTTTGTTCTGGAGAGCCATTTTAAAGATTAGGTCCCCTTCTATTTGCGCTTAGAATCGTCGACTTCACTTTCATAAAACGCGCATATCTCTGGGAGTGAACACTTTTGGGGTTGGGATCGGTCTCATTCGATGCTCAGATGTTCCCACATCAAAAAAAGAAAAAAAAATGAAAATTGATTTGTTTTAACCCTTAGGTCCCTTTCCCTATGCGCTGTCACATATACTGAGTCGTTCTAATGTACATAGTCAGATTGAAAATTTATTGAGCCCTATTATTTATCATTAATTTTGAGGATTATAGACAAGAAACTGACGAAAATGGGAATGAAGCAAAAAGGCAATCGATGGCTCTGAAATTCATAGAGATACAGAAACCATTCAAGCATTTACATGTTTATTTAAATGACAACCCTTAACTGTCATTTAAATAAACATGTAAATGCTTGAATGGTTTCTGTATCTCTCGGGTGTGAAATATCATGTCTGTGAAATTATACTAAACGAATACTGGTGATATGTTTTCAGAAACTAATGGCTGTCATCACGTGTGAATGGCAAAGTTGTCCTTTAAGGTCGTTACTCTAATGACTTTTACGAAAATCAAAAGTACCCTACTGACAATAAACGTGAGATGCTAATTTGAAATTAGTATGTAAATGACAGGAATAAATCTTAAACACAACCCAATACAATTTGATTCCTTGCTATAGTGGTTCAAAAAAAGATCTCAAATAATGTTATACTCGTATTACAAAACAGAAATTTGTGCAAGTATCTAAAATGAATTCTGGTGCGACAAGGCCTCACATCGGAAGGGACCTCACTTCGGAAGTGATATTTAAGGAGGCTACATGACAACATACTTATATAATCCAATATCACCATGGGTTGTTAGTATTGACTCCTAACACAGTGTGCTTAATTTAAGCATGTTTGGACTTAAAATGGATCTTTAAAGCGATGTGGCCTTAATACCAAAGGTCTTTGAATGGGGGTTTAATAAAAACAGCGGGTGCTTAAGAAACGTGTACCGAAATGTTTGCATATTACCGGGATGGATTACAGACCTCACATAATTCACATATGAGGGTTGCTACACATACTTCTGGACTAGGCAACACCAAGTGTTGCCTGGCGCCATCTGACATTTCCATTGGAAAGTTTTGACATTTTTTAGCATAAACGTACTCAGAACGTTTTGACGTACGACCATCATTTGTGTTGTTTACAGTGGCTTGAAAAAATCAATTTGGCAAAAAAAATGGAATTAACTCGTGAACATTTTCGTGCGATCATTTTTCACAACTTTCATCGTGGATTATTACGGCCAGAGTTCATCGATGAACTTAAATCTTTGTATGGCGATGAAGCAACATCCTATAGCACTGTGAAAAACTTGTTTAATGAATTCAATCCGCTTGAGCAACGTAGGACGGTAAATTCTGAGTGACACACCACAATTTGTTTGCCTATCTCAGTCGGAGTGGAAAAAGTCCTTCCACAATTGGTTTGAGCGCATGCAAAAGTGTATAAATCATACTTGAGAATACTTTGAAAAACAATAAAACCATTTTTGATGATAAATATTCGCAGTTTTATTATAAGGCCAGAAATATATATAGCAGCCCCCGTAATATGTTATTTGTGGAGTAGGGGGAGGTCAAAGCAAGAATGGATTTAATATGTTGATTTTAGATTGTCAAACCTGCAAATCAGGTGAGACCTATGTGTGGAAAATAAGTACCATTTTTTCTGGCCAGAATTTGATTTAATATGAGGCTCCTGGAGGTGCGGGTTCTAAAACCGAAAACACCTTTGTATGATATCAAAACATTGATCGATATTACCAATTTAATACGGTTTGTCTTTATCACAGACCGGAACAATATGCAAGTTTCATTTAAATAAGTTCGGAATTCCAATCGTTACATTGATTTCAACGTTCAATGAATAGACAGTGACATCGCTCGGTGGAATTAGATATTAATTCTGAATTGGTTATATCTCGTTTTCTTTAAAGTGATATCATTTTTAGTACAAAATCATACTATCATGCACACACCGAGAACAAATTCTCTGTATCGCATTCTCACAATCGAATTTTGTTTGCCAACTGCTTTGAGGTTGTATGCACCTCAATTATTCTTTCAGTACAACCATATGTTAGTTGGAACTAAAATGTCAGAAGAACAAACGAAGCTTCCAAACCTAAAGAAAATAATTTTAAATCTTATAATCCGAACAAGAAATATTTATTTTTTTATCAGAGGCGGAGAACTGTTTATAAACTCACTTTTAGTACTCTAAAACAAAAGGAGAGTCATGTCGAGGAAGTGGAAAAGAGGACGAAATATTTCTAGTATAAAAATTGGATTAGTTGGCTAATAGTCACTCATAATTCAAATGTTTTATTTAAATAACACTTATTCCAACCAAAAAAATCCATTGAATGTTAGATATCATCACCAATAAATGGTTAGAGCAAATTTGTTTTGCAGAATTATTGGTTGTCACAACCACCACATGTGACAACTAAAAATCACATGTGGCAACTACGACTGCCGGTTTTTTGCACCGGATTTACCCGAAGCAGAAATTCGCCCCGGCACTATGTGTGCCGCTCGTCTGATACGGCACCTATCATTGTTACTGTATCTCACGTTTTTCCACAAAATATGTGTTGCTGCCTTTACGCACAAAAAATTACCTGTAGGAGTTTAAGGACACCATTTACACAAAGCAAATAAGGTTTTATTCATTTTCTTGCAGTGTTCCCATATGCATAGGTGTATGTTTAAAGAAGACTAATTTTCAACAGCTCGGTAAATAAATTCTAATTATTCAAAACGAAGAATTAATTGACTTTTTATATTAATGGTAAATTGTTTTTTTTTTGTTTTAAATCTGTATAGTCGACTAAAAGATACGCCACACCACTCTGTTATTCCGATGATTATGTTTCTCCGTCTAGAGTTTGAACAAAAATATGAATTTTAGTCGGACAGTTCATTTGTCTACTGCATACAAATGAAGTGTCCAAAACCGAAAACCAAAATTCTGATTTGTATGTCCAAGCCAATAGAAGGTTTCTCAAAAATAGCTTCAACCCGACACGTCGTTTTACACTGAGTTTGATGTCGATTTTCGGCTTTTTGGTTGTTGTATGTAAAGTCTAAGTTTTTAGAAGTATTATTATTTGACAAGTACTTCCGAAAAGTACAAAAAACTAACAAAATCGTTAACTTAAAACTATGACTTGGGATGTTTTGATGTGTTGGCACATAAATAACTTTGTTACATAACTGCCATCAGTTCGACGGTTTTGGAGCTGAACTTGGAGTGGAGAAATATCAAAAAAACACTCTCAGAAAATGAAACACCAATTCACACATACTCAAACACACACTCACATAAGAAAGTAAATGGCACCATATTGTCTAGGGCACATTGTGAGGATTTTCTTTGAGAATAGCCACATGTACAACACACATACTCGTACTAAGCCATACACATTGACAAACGGATACATGCTTCCGACAGTGATTTCCTGCTTATCATCGCATATCAAATTTTTAAGTTTTTTACGCTTTCTATACTGAGGGTTGTGAACCCGCTTAATAGCATTTGCAAAAATGACATGCGGTTTTCCAATTATATCGAGCCATAAGCGCTAACCTATCGTAAGTCAAATTTTTGGAAAAAAAATTTTATTGCTGAAAAATAATCGTTAGGACAAGCCTCATCGTTTTGTATTTTTAAAATGACAAAATTGTTAGTAAAACATCAAAAAAAAAGCTTTTGCATTTTATCGTAAATGATTGTTTAAATTTTATTGTGTAGCAATTTTATCGTAAGTCACACATCAAATTGCTGCAGCAATCGCAAATGTGTTCAGATTTTTTTTTTTGTTTTTTGATACAGTTATATGAGTAGGTAGAAATCTTAAATTTTTGCATTAAAACATTTGCATTTTTAATAAAGTTGTTTGAAATAAATAATAAAAACCGTCTCCTGTAAAATTTGCATTTTTTCACTTACGATAGGTTAGCGCTTATGGCTCGATATACTTTAAATCAGTATACACCCAAATGCCAAGGTCATGTACAAGACGCACAGTAAAAAAATGTTCATATTTGCACAAATAGGGTGGAGCTAGGAAATTTGCTTATTTGGGAATGAAATAAAAAAAGTGCGAACCTTAGAAAAATTTATTTTATATATTAATTATATTGAACAGTAAAGGAGTTTTTAAATTACATGGTTCCAAATAGTGTATCTGCAAAATGTCGACCTTCGCTATCCACATACTGCTGCATACGTTTTCTGAAGCTTTCATGAACTCTAACAAGCATGTCGACTAGTACTCTGCCAGTTTCAGCCTAAATAGAGTGACTTAGGTCTGCCAAGGTGTTGGGACGGTTGATATACATCTTCGACTTCAGGTAGCCCCAATGAAAAAATCGCATTGGGCAGAGTCTGGTGAGCTAATTAGAAAAGAACAATTGCGTCACGGGGTGTTGTTGAAAGAATGTCTTTACAAGAGGCCCGCCTTGTCAAATAGTCCAATGCTAACAGTTGTGGGACCACGCACATTTTAAAGGGGTCAAAATTCAGTTTATCATGAAGAATACGGTGGAGAGAACGTCTGGAAATGCCAGAGTAAGTGATTGCTTCCGAGCAGAGCATTTTATTGCTCTAACTCTCTTGATGTTTTGTGGTGTGGTAATCCTTCTCTTAGGTAGCCTTCGTACACATGGCACATTCCCTGCTGTTATCAATGAAGTTACCCAATTTACAATCGATTTCCGCCCAGGAACACGTCCGCGTGGGGAACAGCGAATCGTGAACGAAAAGCACGCTGCACTGCAATGATTCAGTGCGAATTTGAAAAATACGCTTCAACACAAAATTTCCTCTTCACACGTGTCCAATGGATGATGGCAACTGAAAGGCAGACGAATACAAATCTCCCGTCAGCCACTATAAGCCATGCACGCTCTTCACTCGCTTCGACCAACAGTGCCGCCACAGAATATATATATTTTTAATAGTTGTAAAATTCTAGGAAGATCTAGCGATGTCTTTCGCTTGTCTGTGGAAAACAAACTACAAGCTGCACTATTGAAGCTTGAGTATCTACTTATATATGTTTTGATCACGCGTGACGTCTTTTTGGACCAAATATACGATCCAACATAAGATCCTAAATATTTCAAATTGCTTTTGACACATTAAAACGAAAATTTGAGTTTTTGACCCACTACTCAAATAAGATGCAGAATTTCATTTTGAGTAAAAACTAACTTAGATTCGAAAATAAAAACTAAAATTAAAAAAATTCTCAAAACTCCAACGACATAATTATAATTTTAAAATCGGTATATGTGACCCGGTGGCTTATGACTCAAAAAAAATTCCAATTTTTGTTTGGTTACGATAGTTTTTGCGACGCTTTTTCACTTGGTGAAAACTAGAAAGACCTAACTTGCTTAGAAGTGTACTAAAAATGTAGAGAAAGAAGAGCACAAATGAAAGAAAACCAGAATTTTATTGAAAATCCAGAATCAAGATAATAAATGAAATTGAAAAATTTAAAAACAGGATTGAAGGCTGCAAAAACGATTTTACCAAAAAAAACTGTTTTGCACAAAAAATATTTATTTAGCAGTATTAAGTAGTTTTCTTCGTCGCTATCCTTGTTGAAACCTTTGAAGTTGCTCGTTTTTTCGAATCTCCTTCTGGAGATGAGTCCTTACGTTTTCTTGATTTTTTATTGCAGTTCATACTAAGAAACTGAAGAAATGCATTGTTTATCTTTAACAGCTGTTTCTCGCAATTTCTTTTTTCTTTTGAGTCATAAGCCATCTTTTCATAGGTCACATATGGTGAAAATAGTTGATTATTAAAACCGCTTGTTGTGTGTGGCATATAATAGTTTCGCTTAAACTTCTTCGTTGGTTACAGCACTTGGTTAAGACAACAATTTGTATGTTCTTATAATCATCTTCGAGTTGCTGACACGGAAATGAAAACAGAAAATATAAAAAAAACAAATTCATAAATTAAAAATTGTTTTTATCTGTTGCAAGCTGATATGAAAAAGTAGGCCAAATGCTGATAATGGATAATGTTGTTTTTATCTTGCTTTGAGTACCAAATTATTTTATTTTAACGATTTTGCTTAATTAACACTAAATTGTTAACTTCCATTTATACTTGTAGCACACCGAACCGCAATCTTACGAGTGGCGAACAAATTCGGTTGTGTCAACTTATCTGTTCCCTTTGTGGAGATTTTAATGCTTCACCAACTACTTCTATTCCACCTATGTAAGCTTTGGCCCACTGCAGTTAAATAGTCTTCTTAATATTTCTATCACCATTATGTTCCTTCAGCCAATTTAGATGTTTCAATAAACAGCTATACAAGAACCCATTTCTAGGGTAAATTATTAAAGATTTCTACCGCGCGCTTACGAAATAATCACCAATAATAATAACAATAAAAATTAAAATAATAATGTTGCATGAACCAGCAGCAGGTGGCATCGCAATGATAGGCAAAAACCATTTCATTGCGGAAATACCCATAAGAGATGAGACTTAATTTTGGTGTTTTGTGCCTTTGCAATCTCCGACGGTTTTTTTTTGTGAGAATTTTCTTTATGTAGAGGCGAAAGAAGAAAAAAAGGAATCGAAATCCCAAGGTGTTTATTTGTTGACTGTAAAGAAAATTGGTATTTAATTAAATGTTAATACACCCACAAATATAAGAAAACAAACTAGTTGAAAAAAGTCGGGCTTGGCCGACTATGTTATACGCTGGACTTCTAGATGTATCATAATCGGAACCGATTTACTCCAACTTGTGCCAAATTCCATCAAAATTACATATAAATGAGGGTTGTTCAGCTAAAAACATAAAATCGGATGAACATATGTGTAGAAGCTACGAGGGCGACCGCAAAAGTAACTGGCCTAACATAAAAAGGATCGTTTTTTTGAAATTATTATTATTTATCTTTCAACATAATCTCCGTCCAACTCAATACACTTCATCAAACGTTTTTTAATTTTTTTAATTCCATCCGAAAAATAAGATTTTTCAAGACCTTCAAAATATGCCTCAGTTTCAGCAATAACCTCGCTATTGGACGAACATTTTTTGCCACCGAGAATTTTTTTTAAATTTGGAAACAAGAAATAATCAGAAGGAGCTAAGTTTTTGTTGAGTTAAAAATGCAGTGTGTGAAGAAGCATTATCTTGATGAAAAAGAACTTTTTTTTCTAAATGCGGTCGTTTTATCTTGATTTCTTCACTCAACCGATCCAATAATGCACAATAATATTCACTATTTATATTTTTGCCTTTCTCAAGATAATCAATAAATAGTATAAACCTTGCATCCTCAATATTGTAGCCATTACTTTTCCTGCTGACTTAACAGTTTTCGCTTTCTTGGGACCACTTTTACCAGCTTCTATCCATTGTTTTGACTGTTCTTTGCATTCTGGGATATACTGATGGATCCATGTTTCATCAACAGTTATTAATCGGCGCAAGAACTCTATTGGATTACGCTGATAAATCGCTAAAAGCTCCTCGGAATTGGTCCAACGGACGATTTTTTGTGGCAAAGTCAACAAACGCGGCAGCGTTCTTGCGGATAGCTTTTTCATGTGGAGTTCATCATGTAAAATACTCCAAACTTGTTTTTCGGTTATTTTAACAATATCAGCAAGTTCTCTGAACTTTATTTGCCTATCTTTAGTCACTTCATTAAATATTTGTCTAATGTTTTCAATAATAGTAGCAGTTTTCGGTCTTCCAGAGCGTTGTTCATCTTCCGTACTTGAACGACCCATTTTAAATTGTTGAACCCAGGATTTCACGGTGGAGTATGATGGTGCATTATCACCATGAACAGAAACCAATTCATCTTTGATTAATTGTGGCGTATAACCTTTCATATAAAAATGTTTAATTACCGCACGAAACTCTTTTTTCCATTTTTCAAAAATTATAAAACTTGTTTACTTCAATCACCTGTAACAAAGAAAATAATCTTTAAATATTATGGAAATTAAAACAGAAAATGTGCCAGGCCATTTAGTTTTGCGGTCGCCCTCGTATACTTAAATCTGAACAAAATATCTTCAATTTCCATAGCTTTGAAAAAAAAATTTCAAAATTTCATCAAGAAATAAAATCCGGTGACCATATGTGTATGGGAGCTATATCTAAATATAAACCGATTTTCTATAATGTCATTAACGTTCGTTCAAGTCAAACAAAATTAACTCGACCTAAATTTGATCAGGATTGTGTGTTAAATGCGGCTTCAAGAGCTGGAGCAGAAAATCAAACGAACATACGTGTGGAAGCTTTTATCTAAATCTGGACCGATTTTCTTCAATTTGAATATCCTTGGTCCATAAAACTAAGTCGTGCCAAATTTTATCAAGATTGGATGTAAAATATGGCTTCTAAAACTAGAGTAGAAAAATGGGATGAAAATATATGTGGGAACGATAGCTAACCTTACTGAATATTTTTTAGTTTTTTAGTATCGTTTTCACTTGTTCTTAAAAAGTAACGTATGCCAAATTTCATCTTCATTGGTTAAATTATGTGGCTGCCGGTTTTCTTCAATGTCAATAAGATCCTTCATAGCAGAAAAAAATAACTCGTCTTAAATTTGATTAGGATTGGATCTATAATGTCGCTTCTCACGCTAAAAACAGCAAAATCGGATGAACATATGTGCGAAAGCTATATGTGACGCGCAAAATAGAAAGGGACCTAAGGGCAAAAACCAGTTTTGTTCAGGAGAGCCATTTTAAAGATTAACTACGTGTATATTTAGTGTACCATCACTTTCATAAAACGCGCATATCTCTGGGAGGGAACACTTTTGGGGCATGGGAAAAAATTGAAATTGATTTGTTTACACTTAGGTCCTTTCTCTATGCGATGTCACATATATAAATCTAAAACAACTTCCCTCAATTTGAATGCCGTCTTTCCTTGGTCCAAAAAATTACTTTGTGTAAAATTTCATCTAGGTTGGATTTAATAAATGGTGGTCCAACAATAACACACGATGTTAATTGTGAGTCACACCTTAACGTGAAGTTTTTTGCTCATCTTCATATGACTTTTCTTTGTTTCGTCGTTTGACAAATTCTGCAATAATCCTGCAAATTCTCGGCCTGCAAATTATCGGCCAATCGCGATTTGTCTGTGCTCTCTAAGGTAATGGAGAGCATGGTTAACCACCATCTTGTGAGGTATATAGAGTCCAACTGCCTGCTTAGTGATTGACAGTATGGCTTCCGTAAATATCGCTCCACGGGAGACCTGATCGCTCTACGGGAGACCTGATGGCTTTCTTGTCGGAGCGCTGGAGTCGGTCTATCCACCAGTTTGGTGAGAGTAAGGTTGTGGCTCTGGATATCTCCATGGCCTTTGATAGAGTCTGGCACGGCGCACTCTTATAGCTGATGGCTTTTGGTGTCGGTGATACTATCTCTCGTTTTAAATCGAGCTCTCTTAAAGATCGCACCATAAGAGTTGTTGTAGATGGGTTCTCATCCAAAAAACATAGACTAACTGAAGGAGTACCAAAGGGCTCTGTCCTTTCTCTCTCTTTATTTCTAATTTTCAACAGATCAATTTATTTCTAATTCGATCTGTTGGGTCAAACCGTGAATCCAATCTACTCCCTTACGGATGACAGTAACCTCTGTCATTCTTATTCATTCGACGGTAGGCCGAGTCTTCAAGATATTGAAGACAGAAGGAGAATTATGGATGAGACACTTGGCCGGATTCTACTGGCCATTCCCGAATGGGGTCGAGTGAAGAGAGTAGATTTTAATGCACGTGAGGCACAGTGCTGCTTGTTGTCTCAGAAGCGATTCGCTGACCCAACAATATCGTCAATTTCCATCGATGGCACGGATATTAAACAATCAGAAGCTCTTGATGTTCTGGGCATGAAAATACAATGTGACGCTCGTTGGGCGAGACATGTATTCGAAGTGTCGGAAGAAGCACTCAAGTGCATAGGTTTTATAAAGCGGTGCAAGAAATATTTCACTCCTACTGATCTTTTCAATATTTATACAACTTACATCAGGTCGAAGACAGAATACAACTCCCATATATGGACAGGTGCCCCAAAATCATCCTTGGAGCTACTTGAGCGTGTTCAAAGGAGAGCGATAGTGCTGATAGTTGAGAGTAGGGTATCCAACTCTATTGTTTCCCTTGAGCATCGTCGGAATGTGGGTTGCGTGACGCTGTTCTATCGTTACTTTCATGGCGTGTGTTCTTCAGACATCCGTCGCCTTATTCCTGACGTGAGGATGTTCGGCAGGGATACGCGACATTCTAGGAATTCACACCCGTTTGTTATCGATTGGCCAGTTGACCGCACTATACACTACAGATCAAATTCGTTTTTCGCTCTTACAGTCCGTATGTGGAATCGAACTCCGGCAAATGTGTTTCCCACTAATTGTGACATCCAGAAGTTCAAGACAAGTGTCAATAAACAGTACTCCCTCTTTCCCCCTCCGATCCTTTACTTCCACTCGCCAACGCAATGCACCGCATGTATAGGGGGCATCCCCTGAGTGTTGGTTATTTAAAAAAAAACATGAAGAGTTACACAATTGAGCAGCGCGTTAAGATTATTGAATCCTTTTACGAGAATTAGCATTGAAAGAAAATGCATTTCGTGCACTTTGTGATTTTTTGTTGTCAGCATAATAGACCAATTGTGACCACAACCGCGACAATTGTACGAAAATTTCAGCAAAGCGAGTCTGTAGGAAATATGAAATCACCTGTTCATGCTGGCTCAGTTCGTTCTCCCATCTTTCTCACATCGGTCTTTACTTCTTCGAAAATAAGGTCGTCAAGCAGTAACCGTAAATGGTTGGCTATAGCGAGATCTTAACGGACTTCTTGTGACCATAAATTTAAGATATGGACCTGGAAGATACGTAGTTACAACAAAATAGTGCCACTTAGATAACGAAACAATGGCTCTTTAATCTCACGTCGTGGCGATGTTAATTTATGAGTAAATTAGCATAATAACGACATTGTACCTCCATTTAGTTCTAAAATCATTTAAAATGTTAACCATCGCATAGAGGTATGCCACTAAGACCGTGGCGAGCATTTCGACTAAACATCCAATTCCCAAAGATCCTTCTATCATAATAAAAAATATAAAAAAATATAAAAACCGGCTCAAGGCCTCTTGTATCTATATTTAAATAGAGGAAGAGTTTTTAACAAAATGGCAATGTGACATTGATTGGCTGCACACTGCTTTTATCGCGATTTCATATTCTGAAAACTTTTTGTTTACCCTTTATGTCGCTTATAGAGCTAAATCATAAAAATCGGATGAACATACAGGCGGTTCGGAAACTTCTTAGCTTAGCACAAAAAGCGCGGTATAAACAGAAAAAAATTAAGTGTTTTGGAAACTTCCATCTCTGCTATGAACACATGCTAAATTTTGTTTCGATCTGGCAACTCCTTCATATAGAAACAGGTGTTCACAAAAGACGCATCCGCGATTTTTTTACCATGAAAAATTGGAAATTCGTGGTGTCATTAAATATTTACATAAAAAAGATTTATCGGGACAAGAAATTCATAATGATATGGTGAATGTGTTAGGTGAAAGTGCTCCTTCATATGCAACAGTAAAAAATTGGGTTGCTGAATTTAAACGTGGTCGTACAAGCATTGAAGATGAACCACGTAGTGGACGTCCAAAAACAGCAACAGAAATTGTAGTCAAAGTGCATGATATGGTATTAAATGATCGACGAATAAAAGTGCGTGAAATAGCTAATATCTTGGGCATCTCATATGATCCAGTCCATTTAATTTTGCATGAAGAGCTACAGATGGAAAAGCTTTCTGCAAGATGGGTGCGGCACTTGTTAACAGTCGACCAAAAACGCATAAGAATGAACATTTCTCAAGCTTGTTTGGATCGTTTTCAGCGAAATAAAATGGATTTTAAGCGTCATTTCATAACTGTTGATGAGACATGGATCCACCACTATACTCCAGAGACAAAAGAACAATCCAAACAATGGACTTAAGCTGGAGGAAGTGCCCCAAAGATGGCAAAACAATTCAATCGGCTGGTAATGTTATGGCAACGGTTTTTCGGGACATCAAAGGTATATTATTGATTGACTATCTGCAAAAGGGTAAAACAATAAATACAGAGTACTATTGCAACCTTTTAGATCAATTAAATGTAGAAATTCGAGAAAAACGTCCTGGCTTACAACACAAAAAAATAATTTTTCATCAAGACAACGAACCAGCGCACAAGAGTGTTTTAACAATGGCTTAAATCAACGAATTAAAGTACGAGTTGCTTGACCACCCTCCTTATTCTCCTGATTTAGCTCCCAGTGACTTTTACCTGTTCCCAAATCTGAAAAAATTCCTTGCTGGCAAGCATTTTACCTCAAATGAAGATGCAATTACAGTTGTAAACCACTATTTTGAAGACCTTGAGGAAAACTATTTTAATCAAGAGATAGAATTGCTAGATAAGCGTTGGACTAAGTATATTGAAGTTTCAGGAGATTATATTGAAAAATAAAAATATCTTTGAAAAACTAACTATTCTCTTTCATTGATAGGCTAAGAACTTTCCGAACCGCCTATGTGGTAGATACGAGTATATCTATCTATCTCTAAACCATCAAAACGATATTCCGTTGATCGGTACACTTAAAGGCGAGTATATTTTTGGTAGTTACAAACATTTGCCATGAAACTAACTTATAATACCCTGTGCCACAGACTGTTGTAGGGTAATAAAAACAAAACATAAACAGACAAAACAACGGGAGGCTACAACAGAAATGGTGGAACACAACGATTTGGATAAGTACATTGCTCCCCACAGTGGTAATGTTTATTCAATCACTTACTAATGATGGTTGTGAGAAACGTATGGACTTCTTTATACCCCTACCTACTCTCGCCAATATCATGCTCCAGCAGCTATCTTTGGTCCACAATTTTCGCTTAAAAAATGATTTGAACGTTTAGGGCTTCTTTTTATACTTAAGCACAATTATCAATAGAATTGAATGATTTATTCCTCATTGGCCGCTATTTTCTAACATTTTCTTTATTAAAAGCTGAATAGTTATACTTAACGTTTCAGTGGAGTCTTCTCTTAGTGCTTCACTTCGACATTATCATTGAATATTTAAATCAAATATCTTTTCACAAATTGGAAATTAATTGTTACAAATTGAATGTTTTCGCTCAGGGTGAGAGTGGCGGCTTTCAAGAATGTTCACAAAGGCAATAACCGTTTTTGGAAACCTCTTCACAATAATTTTTTATTGAATTCAGTGTGTTGCTCTGTAAATATTGTAATGTCCGGCGGTATTGTACAACTACTGAGCTATAAATGTATGCCCAAGCATTGGAAAGAAAAATTCTGAAAATTTTCAGTGGTCTTTTCACTTTTAAAGACTGTGCGGTTGCAAAACAAATAGTTTGAAAGGGAGTTTCTTATGTCTGTTATTTTCCACTTAGATAAAGATAAAGTGCATTCGAGTTTACAGGAATATTGTAGGTGTTATGTAGCAAGGCTCCAAAATTGGCAACTTTTGCTGTGAAATAAGTACCATATAAATTTCGGCCTTGCCAAAGCTTATATACCCTCCATCATCGACTGCGGTCCCATATGGAACATTTTGTAAAGGGGTTATGGCACTGGACTCTTTTCTATCAGGGTGTGTTTCTACATATGTTTCTATATTTATCATATATACTACTTTCTATCTTCAAATCGGTATTAAATCACCAAAAATGTCCGTTCAAATAGCATCAAGTAGCATTGTATCGGCGGGACCACGAACTTTTGTAGAGTTTTAAGAAAAACAAGTAAAAAATGTTAAGTTTGGCTGTGCCGAACTTTGGATACCCTCCACCAGATTGCCAAATAAAACCAAATTTGGTGCGGAAGTGTGTTCCATATAGAAATCTTTACTCGTATGTGCAAAATTTCATTTCGATAGGTCAAGCTTGTGGTGAGTTATAGTCATATTATTTCTCAAAGCCCATGAGACCGTTTGTGTGGGAGGTACCAGTAGGACTTTTCCGATCTCAACAGACTTTGTGTTTTATATAAAAATCTTTATGTAGGAAATTTCATCTCGATAGGTCAAGTTTGTAGTGAGTTATTGTCATATTATTTTTCAAGGCCCATGAGACCGTTTGTGTGGGAGGTACCAGTAGGGCCTTTCCGATCTTAGCCAAATTTAGCGCAAAAGTCTGTTCTATATATTAATCTTTATGCCGAAACACTTGTCTCGATAAGTCAAGTGTGTGTTGAGTTATTGTCATATTATTTTTCAAGGCCCATGAGACCGTTAGTGTGGGAGGTACCAGTAGGACTTTCCCGATCTCAACCGAATTCAGCGTAGAAGTGTGTTGTATATCGAAATATTGATGTGTAAAATTTCATTTCGATAGGTCAAGTTTGTGGTGAGTTGTAGTCATATTATTTCTCAAGGCCCGTAAGGCCGTTTGTATGGGAGGTACAAGAAATGGTGGCCCAATCTAAACCATTTATACAAAGATGATTGCGCCTATATAGAGATTATTATTTGCAAAATTTCAGTGATTTTGCTCAAGAAACTGGACGGATATTTCCAAATAAAAAACTAATTTTTATGAGGTACTGTCGGTTGAGGGTATCCAACACCAACTTCCCGTAGAGCTATATAGCCCATTTTCAATACCAACCATGCAAGGTTAACTACACATGTTTGTGACAAATTTCAGCTCTTTAGCTGTTTTCATGCAGGCTCTATCTTGTTTTCAACAAACGGACAACCGGACAGCCGGACAACATGGCGATCGTCTTAGAATTTTACGAGGATCAGGAATATATATACTTTGTTGGGTCTCCGATGATTATTTCAAGGTGTTACAGACATAATGACAAAACTAATAGCCCTCCATTGTATGGTGGAGGGTATAAAAAGTCCATAATAATATGATAATCATTGAAATTATTATATGACAAAGTTTTTAACGTTCGGTCCATTACTTTGCCCATAAATTATATTTTTAATATGAGCATGGCACCGCCTACTTTACCTCAAGGATGTGTTTTGATCCATGCCAGCCATTTCATCAAACATTCCAAATATCATCGTCCTATTTCTAATTCATGACATATTGTCTTTTTCAAGGTTTTTCGGTCGGTGCCACGCCCTTTTGTCAAACAAGCGTAACAAATCTTACAAATATTACCTGGCCGAACGCAACTTAATGAAAAATATTCGAAATGATGAAAGTTTATAGTAGTGAAACGGTTGGTCTTGAAAATGGTCCAGATAGGCTCGGGTTTAAAATTTTCCCCACAAAATGACTTTGTCTATTGTCTATTGGGAAAAAATCATCATATTTGTAGTATTTTTGGGTTTTTCGCAGAAACGTGCAAATTCTAAAACATGAAGGATCCCGAAACATGGACACCCTACTCGAATTGTTGTTATTTCAACTATTTTGGACAACGAATTTTAATTTTCTTTGCACAAAATACATTTTTTTAATATATTTTTTTTCAACTAAAATATTTCGATTTAATATACAGGGTTTTAAATTTATTAAGAGAAGTTAATTTTAGTGATAAAACAGCACTATCTTGCTTAAAAATATCCGTACTCAACACCCTCAACAATACATAGTTCAAGTTTCTGCGAGTTGACTGCCAAAAAGAACAAAAATGACACAAATGAAATGGTTTTTATTCAAAAGTTGGCCAAGTCCTTGTGTGGGGACAATATGTAACTCGAGCCGATCCGGTCTATTTTCAATACAAACCGTTTCTGTCCATTAATACATATTTTTTGAAAATTTTTAGCGACCTAGCTGCAATAGTGCGTTCAGACAAACCACAAACAGACCCCGTTGAAGGCCAGAATGCCGCCCTTAGAACATCAACAGGGTGTCTTCTTGAGGAGATGAAGGTGCTTACCGTGCGCAGACACAATTTCCTGTTGTCTAAGAAATACCTGCTAGGGTGTTTTCGCAGCAGTCATCCTAACCACCGTCTCTTGAACAGGAGTCGCAGCAGTCATCCTAACCACCATCTCTTGAACAGGATGGCTCCACCCAGGCAGATCAGGTACTATCTTCATGATCTAGAGAGAGAGGTCCAGCGGTATAAGAGAGAACCTTTAGATCATCAAAACTATCAGGCAGGTCTGAACAACATTCACTCCGATGATGTCGCAGCAGCAGTATCCAGCTACCGTGTGAATGTAGTGCTAGGGGAACATCCCCGGAGATTTCACCCGAGGAGAAGGTACTACATCGGCAGACGCGAGTGGTTCTGGCGCAGCTGAGTTCTGGATGGTGCAGCCGCCTCAATTCTTACTGGGCACGAAATGATGCTAACGTTCCGGACATCTGTCCCGCCTGCCATCAGGGACTACATGATGTACTGCACCGCTTCAATTTTCCAGCCAAGCCCACTCACCTGACCCCCAGGTCTCTTTGGACGCATCCATTTCAAATGGCGCGTTTCCTACACATGGACATCGAAGCAGATCTCCCATAGACGAACAAGACTTCAAAATAAATATATTGTTGTTACAACAACAAGAAACAGACACACGGCAGCCTGACATAGCTTGACAATCTTAGCTTTTTGCGACGTTTTAGAATGTATATACTTTATAGGGTCTCTCGACCAGTATTACGAGGTGTAGCTAACGGAATGACAATGTGAATATACCTTCTTTCTTATGATGAAGGGTAAACAAGTACCCTGCCAGTCTGGTGGCAGTGACTGTCTGTTGGCAGTGACTGTCTGTTGGCAGTAACTGTCTGTTGGTAGTGACTGTCTGTTGGCAGTGACTGTCTGTTGGCAGTGACTGTCTGTTGGCAGTGACTGTCTGTTGGCAGTGACTGTCTGTTGGCAGTGACTGCCTGTTGTCAGTGACTGTCTGTTGGCAGTGACTGTCTGTTGGCAGTAACTGTCTGTTAGCAGTGACTGTCTGTTGGCAGTGACTGCCTGTTGTCAGTGACTGTCTGTTGGCAGTGACTGTCTGTTGACAGTTACTGTCTGTTGGCACTGACTGTCTGTTGGCAGTGACTGTCTGTTCGCAGTGACTGTCGCTTTCCTAAAATTTAGATGTCGTTCATATTGTTTAAATACTGAAATTTTGGCCAGCATTTATTGTTTTTATGCACACGGCTGTTTTGAATGCTAATACTAATATCTCCATGATCCAGTTTGTCCAAATTTTGGAGCCCTATGTCCAATATGGACGGCCCAAGTTTAAAATCTGCACATGAAGGCCGAGTTTTTGTCCCTTTCCCCTATAAGGCCTTATATGAGCCAAATCCCAAATTGGTCTAAAACTTAAATATACGAACATATGTGACGCGCAAAATAGAAAGGGACCTAAGTTTAAAAACCAGTTTTGTTCAGGAGAGCCATTTTGAATATTAGGTCCCTTTCTATTTGCGCTTAGAATCGTCGACTTCATATTCATAAAACGCGCATATCTCTGGGATGGAACACTTTTGGGGCATGGCATCGGTCTCATTCGATGCTCAGATGTTGTCCACATCAAACAAAAAGAAAGTGAAAAGTTGATGAAAAGTTTTGTTCAGGAGAGCCGTTTTAAATATTAGGCCCCTTTCTTTTTGCGCTTAGAATCGTCGACTTCACTTTCAGATAACGCGCACATCTCTGGGAGGGAACATTTTTGGGGCATGGGATCGGTCTCATTCGATGCTTAAATGTTGTCCACATCAAAAAAAGAAAAAAAAATGAAAATTGATTTTTTTACCCTTAGGTCCCTTTCTCTATGCGCTGTCACATATTTGGATTTGTGGGATGATTTCACCATTTCTGTATACCCTCCTTCTCATTCTTGGAAGTTTTTAGATTTAACACTTCCAAAAAAGGGTGATTTAAAAGTTAATTAGTTACTTCTTAAGGACCGTTTTTAGTCCCCCAACGGGAGCCTTTTTTCCTTTTTGGCCAATTTGGTCCATTTTCAAAAACAGCCAATCGCGGATTATCCAATTAGCGGCCAAAACAATTCTAGGGGGAAGGTACCTCTTCTATAATTTGCTCAACGAATCATTAATTTTTGTGGGCGAAATGTGGTTTAACGGTTAGTAAAGAAACTCTTAATATTCTAAAATAGGGCATATTTTCTAAACGCTTCGGCTTTTGTGTATAAAAAAAACCGTCACGATTGATCAAATGGAAATTTCAAAGGTTAAAATGGGCATGTCCTCAAATTAAAAGAATTTTCATTATGAGTCCAAACATAAGTTTAAGTTTAGGTTTTGGTAGAAATTGGGGTCGTTACCCGTTACTCAAAGAGATTAATTCAACAGCAAATCCACAGTGGATGCTAAATCCGATTCGGACTAATCTAACCTAACGATGCTTTTACTCAATATAAAATAAATATACAAATAACACCCATAATAGGTAAACCCCAAAACCATTAGACGCGGCCAATTGTTTTGTGAATTCGCTGTTTTTAACGACCAAAAAAACGCGAATTAAAGTGATATCATCAACTTGTCCGAAAACACTTGAAATTCTTTTCTTTGAAATGTATCCTTTAACTTCCTGCCGCAACTTACCACTCAAGGAGCACAGTTAACAATGTCCCAACAACAGGCTAATCAGAAGCACTCAAGCTTTTTGTGGAAGCGTTTGCCGGAAACGACAAGAAGTTCATAATTAAATTTTAAATTAAAAAGGACAAAAAAAAGTCGCTTAGGCGCAATTAAAAGTATTTCTGTAATGAAAAAAGAACCGGGCAAAATGATAAATTAAAGACATTATTTCCTTTTATTTATCATCCTTATCACTCATCATAACCAGCACGCTGACTATGGCGGCATTGCCACAGCAACAATGACCAACCGTGTTCCATGGGAGCTGGAGTCGGTATCATTGCAAATGGAATTTCTCTGCTGGTAATGTTTCATAAATCCTTGAAAATGTACGTTTAATATGCATCAATATTATTTCTGAATGAATAAAGCTTTTGTGACAATTTTTTATAAATACGATTTAAGCCATTTGAACAAGAGAAAAAAACGCATAAAAAATCTGAGTTGTGATTATTCTCTAATTTAGCTTAATTGACGGTAATTATTCGGGATAACGTACATAAAATTTGGGAAAAAAAAATTATTTGTGTCAAGACTTTGACATAAATAATACTTTATATTGTTACAAAAAGAGTATTGCCCAGAAAGGGAATTTAAAAACAGATATTATAAACAGCCTAGTGACTAGACTTTGAGTATTAATGATATCTTTGTAATCTATGTACACTTAAAGCATGGTCTGAAGCATGGATAGAAGTATTGTGCTTCCTATGAAATATTGAGCAAGTTGCAGAACTGATTATCACCTTGTGGCCTCTATTGATATCGAAAGTTTTAAAGAGATCTCTCATTGTTTTAATGGTAGATTTTGCGTCAGTCAATGTTATTTTAGCAAGGCATACTTGTTTCGCTCCGGTAAAATAGCTTCGCTCTTATTGGGCTGTGGAAGGAGGTTTTATAAAGGGAGGCATAAAGGCATAAATACTGTAACAACATCAAACACACCCATTTCAATAGTAGAACTGAACATACCTCGTTAATGTCATATGGGTTTTGAAAGCTAACCTCAATAGAGTAACGGGATTTTAAAATTGTTTCAACTTTCATCAGATAATAGTCAGATAATGAGAACCGTATCGCTGTAATAGCGCTTTTTAAGTGTAAAATGAAAAAAACGATATTTTCAAAACGCTGCGGCCACTAGGGATTAGCCGCCTGTTTGTCTACCGGTGCATAAAACTGTTTGAGGAGACTGGATGTGTAAAAGACCGCCACCGGTCAGGCCGCCCACGCTCTGTTCGAATACCGCATTTCACCAAAGCCGTTAAATAAAGAATTCACAGAAATCCGCTCCGAAAACAGAAAATCATGGCCCGTGAGATGAATATCACGCAAAAGTCCATGGGGTCGAATCATTAAAAAAGACTTGGGACTTAGAGCTTTCGAATGACGACCGAACATTTATTGACTGCAGCTTTAAAAAAAATAGGATTGGAAAATGCAAACGTCCTTTGGAGAAGCACGCTGATAACTTGCACAGAAAAATTTTGTTCGCCGATGAAAAAATTTTTACCGTTCAGAAAAAATTTAACAAGCAAAATGATAGAGTGTATGCGCGGTCAGCTAAGGAAGCATCTGAACTGATCCCAAGGGTGGAAAAAGGGTCATCATCCAGCTTCAGTCATGGTTTGGTGGGGTCCCTCTTACGATGGGGTCACTGACCTGCATTTCTGCGAACAAAGAGTCAAAAAATCGGCCAAGTTTACCAAGAAACCGTTTTGAAAGCTGTTGTGAAGCCTCGTAACAATTCCGTGTTCCAAAACTAGTCATGGACATTCCAGCAGGATTCTGCTCAGGCTCATAAGGCTAAAACGTCCCAGGCCTGGCTTCGAAACAATTTCCCACCGTTCATTTCTTCAAGAAGAATGGCCCTCAGCCAGTCAAGGTTTGAACCCATTGAATTTTAAATTGTGGACGGTTTTAAAAGGATAAGGTTTGTCACAAAAGATACCCCAACATTGGATCTCTTAAGACTGCTTTGGTTCGAGTTCTGTCCAATTTTCCAATGGACGAGGTTCGTGCAGCTATTGAAGATTGGCCAGCACGAATTTAGGCGTGTGTAGATGCAAAAGCGGACATTTCGATACAATATACATCATTCTTTTTGGATACAATATACATCAATAAATATATTAAAAAAATATTTGGTCCAAAAGCATTCAGTACTTTTATTTGACAGTATAAAACGTGTGTAACAGTATTTATATCCCTACGAGTACTAAGTAGTTGTGTGGTTTTCAATCTGGGCACACTGTGTTCGGATTTTGTCTTTTTACAGCTGTCGCTTGATTTATGCTCAGTTTAGTATTCCATTTAAATGGACTTACTCCGTTGGCGAAAAGTGTGCCTCTCTGCTGAAATTTAATCGAGCGGGACGTGGCGGCCAATTGCCCGAAATCATTTTTAAAATATTATGTCTTTAAAATGAAGCAAAACTCTTGTCCGTAACATTAGTATATGGGTGAAAATAAACAATGTTGCACTCAACGGTCACAGCTATATAATTTTATACGTAAATGAAAAATCTATAATATGATATTTTATTTTCTGTTTCATATAAATTATCAAGAATTTCCATACATTCGCAAACCCAACGCAAATGAAAGTAAATTGCTTTTAAATATGTAAAATGTAAACTCCGCCCGCTGTCACCTGCTATAGACATGGTTTTTCACTAATTTTTTCCATTAATATTACGTTATTTTCAAACAAACCAACGACCCTTTCCCATAAAGTAACTCAAAATCTTCACATTCCCGGAAAAATAACATAAAAAGTATTTGTAAATATGGGCGTGGTGTGTTGCTCAACACAAATAATTTATTTTAAAAAAAACCCAATTTTTGTAAATTTCTGTAGAAGGAAATTTCCATTACTCACAAACTTCTGGGAGAAAAAAACGGATTAATAAGACTATTCCAACTCTAGGCGAAATTGAACGAAAAGTTCAATTCAACAAAAGTTCTTAAATGAAGAGGCGCTAGCATTATTTTTGAATTTTGTTAACAAGACACCAATATACAGATTGCTTAGATTGCATGCGATTGAAAAGGCTCAAATATTTTGAAAAAATATCGTCCGATGATTCCACCAGGCCATAAACCGCACGAAACTTTTTTTTCTGGGTATAATGGAACCTCTCCTGGTTGGTAACCAGCCTAAATGCAGCAATTCTGTTTATTGACGCTGTCCTTGAACCAAAAATGGGTCTCATAAATAAACAAAATTTTGTTCGAAAACAGCGAATCTTTTCATTCTCATTTCCATAGCACAGTTGCACAATTTGGAGACGTTGTTGCGGTGTTAGTCTTTTCATGATGAAATAGCAAACAATACTCAAAAGAAAACAAGTAAAAAATGTTAAGTTTGGCTGTGCCGAACTTTGGATACCCTCCACCAGATTCCCTAATAAAACCAAATTTGGTGCGGAAGTGTGTTCTATATAGAAATCTTTATGTGAAAATTTTTATTTCGATGTGAGGTGAGTTATCGTCATATTATTTCTCAAGGCCCATGAGACCGTTTGTGTGGGAGGTACCAGTAGGACTTTTCCGATCTCAACAGAATTTGGCGCAGAGTGTGTTCTATATAAAAATCTTTATGTAGAAAATTTAATCTCGATAGGTCAAGTTTGTAGTGAGTTATAGTCATATTATTTTCAAGGCCCATGAGACCGTTAGTGTGGGAGGTACTAGTAGGACTTTTCCGATCTCAACCAAATTCAGCGTAGAAGTGTGCTGTATATAGAAATCTTGATGTGTAAAATTTCAATTCTATAGATAAAGTTTGTGCTGAGTTATAGTCATAGTATTTCTCAAGGCCCATAAGGCCGTTTGTATAGGAGGTACAAGATATGGTGGCCCAATCTAAACCATTTTTACATAGATGATTGCGCCTATATAGAGATTATTATTTGCAAAATTTCAGTGATTTTTCTCAAGAAACTGGACGGATATTTCACAAATAAAAAACTAATTTTTATGAGGTAGTGTTGGTTAAGGGTCTCCAACTCCAACTTCCCGTAGAGCTATATAGCCCATTTTCAATACCAACCATGCTAGGTTAACTACACATGTTTGTGCCAAATTTCTAGCTGTTTTATGCATGCTCTATCTTGTTTTCAACAGACGGACAGCCGGACAACATGGCTAGATCGTCTTAGAATTTTACGAGGATCAATAATATATATACTGTTTGTTGGGTCTCCGATGATTATTTCAAGGTCTTACAGACAGAATGACAAAACTAATATACCCTCCATTGTATGGTGGAGTGTATAGTGTATAGAAATGCCCTCCATTGTATGGTGGAGTGTATAGAAATGCAGTTGAACACAACTCACGAGTAATCCGTGAAAAAAACTGTATTAAAAACAATACCTCTTGTTTAATCACCCGTTACTACAATAGAGAAAAGCTTTTGTTTATAGAAAACTACAATTTGAGTTAAACCCTGTTTGTTTTAAATTTTGGGAAGAAAGAAAGAATAACCCTTAGCGAGTTTAAGCATGCTCGGTTATTATTCGCTTATAATATTTCTTAAATAACTTTTTTTCTACAAACTACAAATTCAAATCAAACGGTTTATGATACATAAAGCCGATCAGGTTTTGTATAAGTATATAAAGAAATCTCAAACAATCCTCGTAAAGTTTTGAAGTTATAGCCTTAAAACAAACAATCGTTTAAAAAGTAAGTACCCATCGAATACTCCTCTTATTTTAGCATGGTACAGGTTTTTTGGCATCCAGAAATAGATTTAATCGCATGGTATAAATAATGACTTTTTTCTTTTCTATTTTGAAAATATTTCGCGCAGTCCGTTACGATTGATATGTTACCACCTCTACAGAGACTCAATGTAAAGTATGTTTGGTGAGAAGTTGGTCGTAAAGAGTTCAGTTTTTCTTCCAACAATTACTGCAAGTATTTTTATTGACGGTCGTCACGGGCTCGAAATCGCGATAAAAACAGTGAGCAGCCACATAAATATATGTCACATTGCCATTTTGTTAAAACTTGTCTTCATTCAAAAATAGATACAATTGGTCTCGTGCCGGTTAATACCTGTTAAGGTGAAGCTGCAATAAATGACCTTAAGATGATGGACTCACAAACATAAAATACAAATTTGATACAATTCCAAAATATTTTTATTATACTTAGAAGGGACATAAATACTGTTACACACATTTTATGCTGTAAAATAAAAAGTACTGAATGTTTTAGGACCAAATATTTTTTTAATATATTCATTGATGTATATTGTATCCAAAAAGAATCTACTTATTCGAAAGGCGGACGCCTTTTGCCTTAGAACACCCCTTAAGTCGCACTGGCCAATCGTCAAAAGCTGCGCGAACCACGTCCATTGGAAAATTGGCCACAGCTCGAACCAAATCAGTCTTAAGAGATCCAATGTTGGGGTATCTTTTTGTGACAAACCTTGTCCTCTAAAACCGTGCACAATTTGTAATCCAAAGGGTTCAAATCTGGACTGCCTGAGGGCCATTCTTCAGAGGAAAGGAACGCTGGCAAATTGTTTCGAAGCCAGGCCTGGGACGTTTTAGCCTTATGGACCGACGCAGGATCCTGATTTGAAAGGACATTTTGTGGCATTAATTTTTGAAAATAATTACCTTCAAATGTGGGCAACTGTATTATGGAAATAAGCGTTCGGTGAGAAACGGTAAGATCCGCTGTTTTCGACCAAAATTTTGTTCAGTGATGAGGCCCATTTCTGGCTAAACGAAGAGGCTGAAGAGCAACAAGAAGAGGTTCTAGAGGTGCCATTATACCCAGAGAAAATCACAGTTCTGTGCGGTTTATAAGCTGGTGGAATCATTGGTGCATATTTTTTCAAAAATAATGATGGGCGGAACGGAATGATGCTCGTTATCGCGCCATGATATTGATCTTTATGCTACCTGAAATTGAAGCCCGTAATCTTGACGACACTTGGTTTCAACAGGAAGGTTCCACTTTCCATACAGCTGCACAAACAATGGATCTATTAAGAAGTCATTACGAAAAACCACTAATTTCAAGTTTTGGACAGGTGAGTTGGACGCCTAGATCGAGTGATATCACACCTTTAGAAATTTTTCTTTGGGGTTACGTAAAACGTCCAAAGTCTATGCTGACAAACCAGCTACGATTCAGGTTTTGGAGGCCAACAGTACGCGTGTCATAAAAGTCATACCGGTCGAAATGCTCGAACGAGTCATATAAAATTGGACCCTCAGAGTGGAAACGCTGAGGCGTAGTTGCGTCCAACATTTGAAGGAAATTATATGCAAGAAATAAATGCTATAAAACGTCCTTCCATTACCATAAAAAGATTCCACACTTGATTTGAATTTTTATTTTTTTTTTGTTCTGAAAAAATGCCTCTAAATGAATCACCCTATATATAGTCGCTCCCTCTCAACTTAAGCTACTACTTTTTCCTAAGGCATAATTCAAAGTTGCTTATAAACATATTCTTCCAGCTAAAAGTGCCTGTCTTTACTTACAGAAAATTAGGGCAAATTACAAAAATTCTTTTAAAATCATAAACACAGTAAAGTACCTATATATGTGACATCGCATATAGAAAGGGACCTAAGGGTAAAAAAATAAATTTTCAATTTTTTTTAATGTGGACAATATCTGAGCATCGAATGAGACCGATTTCATGTCCCAGAGATATGCGCGTTTTATGAAAGTGATGGTACACCTAAGATACACGTATTTAAATCTTTAAAATGGCTCTCCTGAACAAAACTGGTTTTTACCCTTAGGTCCCTTTCTATTTGGCGCTTCGCATATACAATAATAGACGAAAAATTAAAGTTATAGTGTATTGTTTTAATATCATAAATTTAAAAAAAAATATTACTAATTTAAATAAGTGGAAATTTAATTATTATTATTTACTAATATATAAGTGGAACAGTGCTTGCTCACGACATTTACATTGACTAGTAGAGTATGAATCTACTTAAATAAAGTTAAACAATACAAAAATATGTTACTCGTACATTTCTACACCATTGGACACCATTGGACATCGCAAATAAAAAATTTTGACCAGAAAGATCATCATGGTCCCCCGTTATACCTACTGCAGACAAATAGTTGGTATTGGACCATCTAAACGGGAACTCCATGGATAGTATATTCTGAATTATGCTTCTCTTGAAATTTTGTAGATTTTCCACTAAACGTCTCATATTCTGCAGCGCGTATTACGCGTTTCCTCCACCTGGAAAAAATAAATATATTGTTGTTACAACAACAACGAGAAAGGCAATAATGATGACACCCTATAAATAAATTGAATCGAATATCTCTTGTTGTACATTTTAAAATTCTTGTTGATACACTTCTGCAGTTGCTTTTTTCAAAGCGTTCTATTTCTCTAATCACTGTAGGAGACACAGTAAGCCATATTGGAAAAGAATATAGGAGAATTGGGCGAATGCTCACAACAACAATTTTGTTTTCTTCGTTTTCCTGTTTGCTTATTGCAATTTCTACCTTGCGTGGTTATTAAATTTTATAAGTTTGCTGAACTTTACTCGGAGGTACTTAAACCATCTTCAAATTTTATTTCATTTTTACTCAAAAACAGTTTTAAATGCTTGCTTTGGGGAACTACAAACCGTTTGCAGTCACCTAAAGCGTTTCGCAAGCACAATGCCTTGCGTTTGGAAGCATTTATCTTTATTCCCCACTGGGAGCATAAAGTAATGAATCATCGGCATAAATATACCCCTAGAATCATGGGACTCGTGGGGAAAGTCATATACAAGAATGCTGTATAGATGTGGAGCCAATAGCTGATAATCTTTCGACAAGTTGAATGCAAAATTGTCTTTCGCTATAAAAGCTTTTAAAAAGTTTTACAATTGATGGTGGAAATCCAATTGATATTAATTTAAATAATACTCCATCATTATATGCCTTGTCAAATGCCTTTCTAACGTCAAGAGAAACTGCTACTGTGCACCTACGATCTCGCAAATTCTTTTTTGCATCATTTTGGAACTTTAATAGAGCACACCACTATTATACAGCAACCGTGATAATAGCTGGAAAAAAATTCTTTCACCTACCATTCATTTGAAAATATTTTAGTACAACATTCTTGAACTTTTAAAAAAATCTTTGGAATTTCTAACATCGTTTGGCAAGGCAAAACATCTGCAGTTTGAAACAATTTCAAAATAAATATTTTTCTGCTTTGTTGAATACACATTAGTGCTGCAGCTATTTCCACCCCTTACAGAAAATGTTTTTGACATTCGTTTTTTCTTGGAAGCAGAACTTTTCAAAGCATAACTTAAGCAGTTGTTGCACATAACAAAGGATGATATAAATTGACAGTGGCACAGGACTTCATATATAGAATAAACTTTCTACTGTATTACATCTGCTATTGCGTACTTAAAACACAATGAAATTTCCTTTAGAATCCAAGTTACTTTGTACTCGTAAAAATAAAATAAACAAAAGACAGTGTCAAGGGCCGAAAAATCGATCATCTGCTGGCATAGTCATATGGATTGGGAATATCACTGAAATTGCATCACGAATGCACAAAAGCAATAATTTTTAATGATTTTCCTAAATTCGGTCGAAAAAAAGTGTAAAAACCCGGTGTTTTTAGAAAAGCGGCATTTCGGTTTTTTCCTAAAACCGCATTTTGAAAAAACCTACTGAAAGAAAGTCACATCTCCATTTTTGTAGTTTTGAGATATTTAGCTTTTTTGACTACGAAACACGCTGGAAGTGGTAGTTGTGACAATTTTGCTAAATGTTTTTATGTTATTGACAGTGAAAAATTTGTCTTTTATATTTAACATAAAAATCAGAAACTCATTCAGGGTTCCGAATCTGCCTTTAACTAAATTTTGGAGTTTTGGCGCTTTTGACTTTCTTTCTTAGGACAGCAGTGTAAGCATAGTCATATGAACCTTACGACTCCACAGAAGCAATAATTTTATGGTTTCACCTAAATTCGGTGCTTGAGTGTCCAAAAAAACTGGGGTTTTTAGAAAATCGGCATTTGGGCTTTATGTCATATTTGAAGTAAAAAACCGGCATTAACCAACGTTCCGCTTTCAGCTTTTTCCTAAGAATGAAAAATATATTCCCAAAAGGAAATAAAGTGATTGAAACTATTTCTAAACTCTGAGAATGCATTAGAAACAATTGCAGCGAAAGAAAAAACGTGTAAAATTCGTTTATCAAAACTGGGTTATGAACAAAAAATAATTTCCATTTGAATTTGTAAGAAGTTTCCATTGTATTTAGAACACAAATGTCCATATTTAAATTTAACCAAATAGTAAACCTTATTTTTTTTATTTTTAGATATATTGTTATTTGATATCCATATATTATTGTAGAAGCAGTTGTATGGGCCTCCAGAGAATTTTTAACGATACTATATTAAAAAATTGGCCAATATGGTCCAAGATTGGTGATAGTCCATAGTAATATGCTATACCAAAGTGGTTCTAAATCGGTTCAGAGCGGTTGTATGTTATATTGGGAAAGGTCTTTGGGCTGTAACAAAACTTAGTCCGATATTTCCCATCTTTTATTTGATTTTCCTTATAGAAGGGATATCATTAGCGCCCATCCTTGGTCCAAAAACTTACCTTTACCAAGTTTCAGAATGATCGGACAACAATTGCGACCAGTAGTTTGATTACAAGTTTAAGATGTACAACAGACAGACGGACAAATAGACATCATTTTATCGAATCAGCTGGCTATATTGAGTCGATCGGTAAACTTTTAATTGGGCCAAGCTCAAATATTTTTGGCAGTTGCAAAAATTTGCAATTAAACTTGCACACAGTATTGCAGACTATCAAAAAAGGTATTCCGTACGTGCAAACTTTGTTTCTTTTTTTGCTTTATTATAGAACTATAAAAAAACTGAAAACAAAACGGTTTTAGCTATTTTTGAGAAACCCACTGTCGGGTTTCGGCATAAAATCCCGAATATGGGTTTTCGGTTACGGTTTTGACACGCTTGTCGTAGGGTGGAACGCGGAAATTTGCTCATTTGTGACAGCGCATACAGAAAGGGACCTAAGGGTAAAAAAAAAATCAATTTTCACTTTTTGTTTTGATGTGGACATGTGAGCGTTTCGTAGATTGCAGTACTGCTGCTCTAACTCTCTCGATGTTTTGTAGGTTGTAATTCTTCTCTCAGGTCCCCTTACCTACACATGATACATTCCCTGCGGTTCTCAATAAAGTTACCCAATTTACATTTGATTGTCGCCCAGGATCACGTCCACATGGAGAAACAGCGAACCGTAAACGAAAAGCACGCTGCACTGCAATGATCGAGTGCGCATTTAAAAAATACGCTTCAGCACAAAATGAGCTCTCCTCACGTGCATAATGGATAATGGCAGACAAATACAAATTTCCCGTCAGCCACTATAAGCCAGGTGTACTCTCCACTTTCTTCGACCAACAGTGCCGCCCCAGCCTGCAGTGCAAAAGATCAAACTACCGCACTCCACTCTGTACTTAATGACCCCTAGGGCTTATTTCCGTAAAAAGATTTGGCAAACCATGCTAACAAACGATTAGAAAATTTAAAGCATCAAAAACTGCGTTTTCGTTCATAAATATGTCTTGCCGGTTCCAATTAATGACTCTTTATGGCATTGGAGCCAAGTCCATTTGTACGGCTGATACATACAATATCTTCCTAAGTAAATTATAAATCGCGCAAAGCAAGCGCACTAAAATGACATAAAAAGCTATGAACCGTATTTGATCACAACGCTTTTAATGATATTAACTTTTTAGTATAGCAAATATACTCGTAACTAACATTTCTGCTCAGTAGGTTTTTACTGAAAAGGGCTGCAAATTCTAATCAGCTGCAAGCTCAGTTAAAATTCCACTTTGCTTATGACCGAAAACGCCACATCCAAAAAAACAGTATGAATAATAAGCTTTTCCAAAAATAAATAGCAAATTTAATATTAAACTTTGAATTAAACTTTTCTAAAAATTAAACTTTTCTGAAGTAATTTTAAGTAGAACAACTCAAACTAAATTACGAGTTCAACATTTCAACCAGATACAATACAATTTGTACCTGTACTATGGGGAAAAACCTTAACGACTACAAAATAAACAAAAATTCCACGACAAGGCTTCCAAACAGCTTACAAATAAATGTGTGAGGTGGAAAAAAGCGGAGGTGTAGAAAGGAAGAAGAAAAATTAAACAGATCGAAATTGTCATTAATGGCTGATGTTTGCATGCTCTTGAATGGCCAAATGTAGTTGATTGAACGCCGCTCTCTGTGAAGGTTAACTGAGTGAATGGTTATTCGGGTAATGGAGTGGTTAAATCAAATATGTACATTTTGAATGTTGCCTGCTGTTGGTTTTTGTTGCTACGGCTCTCGTTAATCAACTCAACAATGTAAGTTAATTACGGTAAACGTTGTTTAACTTTCATCATCATCACCGAATCATCATCATCATCGTCGCCAAACAACGTTGTTGACTTTATTTGCTTTACACAGCGTCATTTTGTCATTTTATTTTATCGTTTAGAGCTGAATATAGATAACATTTTTTCTTGTAACATTGATTAAGGTGTTGTCTTAAGAATTTTAAAAGAAAGTCATTTGACCTTTAATAACGGAATCCTTTCAATAAAGGCAGACCGGTAAAAAGTATCACATTCCCAAAAATTGAATAGGAGTCCTTGCAGAACATGTGAGGATTGTGTTAAGAGTAAGATACCAATCTTTTGGTATTGACTGTTCGAGTCTGACATCAAACAGAAGGCCCTGTTCATTGAGCATAAGAATTATATCGTTAAAAGCTCACTGATTTGAAAATTTTTTCCCGTTTTTACCTAAATGGAATGTTAAGGGAATAAGTAAAGAGAGAGAGAGGAGATATGCTCCGGGTGTACTATTTTCAATAAACAACAGCCTAATTTGTGAAAAAAAAAACTTTCCAATACACTTAAATCCATGAGTTTTTTATTAAAAGTGATATTTATTAGGAAAGTGAGATTATCCAAAGTGGTTCTTATTAATTTGTGAGCCAGTCAATGATAAACTCTAATTAAAGAGCTATGTTTGAGGTGTAGGCCGCCGTGGTGTGAAAGTTGGTGTGCGTGCCTATCAAACAAGCTGTGTCAGATTAAATCACTTAAGAACGTTTATTGAAGGAATTAATTAAGGGTGTGAGTGGTCAACTGACTTAACAATGTTCTGTACGGGGGCTGCTATATATACTTCTGGCCCAATAATGAAAATGCGAATATTTATCATCAAAAATGGTTTTATTGTTTTTCAAAGTTTCTCCAGCATGATTAATACACTTTTGCATTCGATACCAATTGTCGAAGCACTTTTTCCACTACGATTAAGACACCTCCAAAACATGGTTTTTGAACGCTTCAACAGCATCTTCTGACAATGAAAATCGTTGACCACGCATTTTTTTCTTGATGTGCTGGAATAAAAAAGTCATTGAGACAGGGCTGTACGGCGGACGACCCATCAATTCGAAGTTTTGGATGGTGAAAAAGGCGCTGGTTTGAGCCGATGTGTGAGAGCTCACATTGTCATGGTGCACAATGATTCGCCTTTTCTTGTTCGTTTTTAGAATTTTTTCCGAAGACTTTAGACAAACAAATTGTGGTGTAAAACTCAGAATTGATCGTTCTACGTTGCTCAAGCAGAAAAGTCCCCACATGACCAGTTTTACCGTAGAAACAGGCGACCATTTGCTTCGAAGTGCTTCTTCCACGAACAACTTTGGTTGGATTTGGCTCGTCTTCGAAAACATATGTGGTCAATTGCTGTTTTGTTTTGGACTTATACGCATAGATCCATGATTCGTCACCCATGACGATTTTATAAACGTCTTTTGAAGCGCAGCGATGATATTTTTTTAAAATTTCTTTTTACCAATCATCACGAGCATTTTTGAGCGATTGTCAGATTGTGCGGGAGTCAACGAGAACAAACCTTTTTTACGGCCAGGTATTCATGCAATATCGCATGTATGGTGATGGAAGAAATGCCCAAGGATGCCTCTATCTCACGGTATGTCACATGAGATCTTGCATTATCAGTTCACGCACGGCGTCAATGTTCTCTGGCACAGCTGCCGTTTTTCACGACCTTCGTCTTTGTGCGTCGGCCACGATTGAATTCATTAAACCAGTTTTTCGCAGTGCTATAGGATGGCGTTTCATCGCCATACAAAGATTTAAGTTCATCGATGCACTCGATGAACGATGAATTAAAACGAGTTAATTCCATTTTTTGCCAAATTGATTTTTTCAAATCACTGCAAACACACATATGATGGTCGTACGTCAAAACGTTCTGAGTACGTTTATGCTAAAAAATGTGAAACTTGCTAATTGAAATGTCAGATGGCGCCAGGCAACACTTAATGTTGGCTATGATCAGCGTTTATATCGTTTAAGTTCAAAAAGTGGAAATTGGATATAATTGATTTTTGGCATAAGATATGGGCCATAGATGCCATAAAAAACTGCTTCTTTATAAAATACTTTAGCAGCTGGGTGAAAATAAACAATGTTGCACTCAACGGTCACAGCTATATAATTTTATACGTAAATGAAAAATCTATAATATGATATTTTATTTTCTGTTTCATATAAATTATCAAGCATTTCCATACATTCGCAAACCCAACGGTGACCATTTTTGAAAGTAAATTGCTTTTAAACATGTAAAATGTCAACTCCGTCCGCTGTCACCTGCTATAGGCATGGTTTTTCACTAAGTTTTTCCATTAATATTACGTTATTTTCAAACAAACCAACGACGCTTTCCCATAAAGTAACTCAAAATCTTCACATTCCCGGAAAATTGAAACAATTGAGAAACGTTTAACAACGATAAAAAGAAATTTACCATTGTCCCTTGATTTAGACTAAATATTGTGGTCCTAAAGTTTGCTTCAAGTTTGAAATAAAAAAGCTTCGTCGATCCTGTTCAACTATACTAGGTAAATGCTAAAATACCACATAATTATTCACAAACTTTAGAAAGTCAATTTTGAGCACTCTCAAAGAACTGTGCTCGTTTAAATATGAAATATCAGTTGAGGTTAAAAAAAAGTAAACTCCGTCCGCGTTTTCCTAGCGACACAAATTGACGATACGAAATTGCTCTTTTTTTAAACAAATGTGTAATAGAATTCTCTAAAATTTCCCTATTTTTTATTATTTTTGGGCAAATCGTTTGGTAATTACATATAAAAATGTGACAGTTTGTAAACTCCGTCAGCGTAAACTCCGTCCCTATGATTCGGTATATTCAATATAAAAGGAAAACTCGGTTCTAGGGTTGCGTAAAATGATATTTATATGTGTTTATAAAATGGTTGATAAGATTTTTGACATTTTCAAAAAGAATATAGTGAAAATTCGGCAATTAAACTTGATTGATAATTGGAAAAAGTTGAATAAATTGTACTCGATTATTTGTATTACGTAGGATGGGTCGAAGAAAAAAAAAACGCAAACGGTAATAAGTACTGCACAAACAAAGCGAGAAAGAGATCGAGATAGAAAGAGAGTGGCAAGAAAAAAGATCAAACAAAATGCAGAGGCACATGCGGCTGAAAAAGCCAAAGAACGTCAACAATGGGCTGCACGGAAAAAAACAGGGAAAAATTAAGACTGTAGCCAATATGTCGGAAAGAGAAAGAAGAAGAAAATAAAAGACAGTTCGCAAGGCAGTGCAACAACATCGTCAGCGTCAGAAAAATATGGAAGTGCAAGAAGGGCAAGAGGGCTTATCGAAAACAGCCAAAATGACGAAACGAAGAGTTCGGCGCCAGAAAGCAAAAGTGCGAAGAGAAAACGACAAACGCTCTTAAAAAATATTTGTCTGCAACTGAAGCCTTGTTACACATCGACTTCAGTGAAAATTATGCCTGCAAGTATTCAAGTGAATTGCAGTCGGTTCATTTTGGAGCTTCTCGAGAACAAATCACATTGCACACAGGAGTGTTTTACACAAAAAACTACCATAAAGGATTTGCCAGTGTTTCTCCAAGTCTTCGACATGATCCTCCAGGCATAATTGCTCATTTGATGTCTATTCTGGCTGTTTTGCTGAGTCAGTTTCCTGCTGTTGAAACACTGCATTTTCTTAGTGACAGCCCTTCTACGCAATACCGCAATAAAACAATGGGTCTCATGCATAAAAACGAGTAAAAGCGATGAGTTGAGTCAAGTAAGCAATTGCTCGTAAGTTGAGTTGGATCGAACAGCAACAGCTTTTGCTCAATTTCGTATGCATAAAAATGAGTTCAAACCAATTGCAATTACTTGAGCAAATTGAGATCAAACGTCTTATTGTTATTGAAGTGCAAACATGTCGTCAAGTGGAGGTGAAGTAGAAGTAGAAGCAAATAATAATAATAAAATAGAAACTGACGATATATCTAAATTTTTAGTACAAAAAATGATAGAAAATAAATATTTCCTCCAATTGCAAATGGAAAGCAATAATTTGCTTGCCATTTCATTTGTGCATCTTTTATTTGATCTGCATCTTTCGGGAATTTTATCCACTCGCTTGCTTTGGCAGATATAAGTTTTGCAACTTCCGCAATTGTTCGCGACACAGTTGATTGATGGACTCCAATATCTGTGGCTATACCATTTTGGAATTCAGGATCTGCACAGAATCTTAAATAGAGTCGAATTTTATCAATGTTGCTGAGGGCACCTCCAAGTCTTTCTTCTGAATCCTCAAAAAAATAATTCGCTAGCCAACAAATGCTACTACCATCAAATCTATGTGTTTATCATTTTATTATTATTTATATAAAAAATAATAATAATTAAAATTACAAACCTGTATAATTTTTATCCTCACTTGCTAAATTCGTCTTACGCTGTTGATAACATTTTTTATTTATTTGTAGTATAAAATATTCAGCCAGGATTCGTTTTTAGTGTACGCGAGTCAACTAAAAGGCATGCTCCACAAAATTTAAGCAAGAACTCACAAAAGTAAGCAAAAGCTTGTTTTTATGCATATAAAAATGAGAACAATCTCATCTAACTTCAACTTCTAAGTTCAAACTGAGCAAGAAGAGATCAAACGTGAACAGTGAGCAAAAGCAAATACATCAAATTTTATTATGCATACGACAAGCACCTTTTACTCAAAAAATCGAGTCCGAGATCAAGCTCACGTTTTATGCATGAGACACAATGTTTTCTCTTTTACCTAAATACTTGTCACAACAATTTCCGAAAATCAAGTTGATTTCTTACAACTACAGCTAATCGGGACATGGAAAAGGAGCAGCTGATGGAATAGGTGCTGTTCTGAAGCGACAAGCGTGGCGTATGGCAACGATATTCACGACTTCCAGTCATTTTACGAAAATGTGAAACAAGGTTCGAAAAATATTTTGATCTCCGCCGTTTATGATGCCGACATAAAAAAAATCGATGATTTTTTAGAACCAACCCAGCAAACATTTAAGGGCACGATGAAGGTTCATCAGTTTACCTGGTCCAAGGAGACACCTAATTTATTACATTTCAATGAAGTGAGCTGTTATGCCTGCGCTTTGGGTACAGAATGTATTCATTACAACCTGGGAAAATTGCTGTTAGAGAAAGAAAGACCTTTTCAAGATCATCGGCGAAAAACTACTAAAAAGGCAAAAGAGAAGATTGAACAACTACCAGATAAAGGAAGAAAAGGGTGCAAACGTATAAGAGTTGACAATAAGCCAACTGTTGAAAGCTGTGAGATGCGTCAAATAACTAGAAACTCCCACAAAAAGAAGACGAAAAATTAGTTGAACCTAAATGTTTGCTAAGTTGAATAAAGTTTTGTTATCGTTCGTAATTGTTTTGAAAGATTTGATTTTTTATGCTACGGAAGCATTAACAATTTAATTTATTATACTTAAATATGTTTAAGAATATTATTTACAAAATATTATTTGTATTTTTAATTCATCGTGAAGTTTACATGACAGTTTCTATGAATTTAATGAATTGATTTACATTCATGTAAACTCTGTCCCTATACAATTGATTAAAATTAACTTAAAATTTTTTTAACGAAACTTGTAGTTGCAATATTTATAATTTATACTTATTCTGGTCCCATCTCTCGATTTTGATCGAAAAATAACTTAAAAAACCATATTTGAAATTGCCGAGTTTGAGAATCAAAAAGTGCAACATTTTTTATTTTCACCCAGCTAGGAGCTGGCTCTTAAACAACAGTTTCTGTTCTGTTATTAAAAATAATTGACTTTTTTGACTGCTTGCTTTTAAGGTACTCTTTTAACTTATAGCATTTATGACTAGTATTACTGCACCACTATGTGAAACATATACCCGAGGCAAATGTAAGTACCACTTTAGTATGTACCGGCCGTCTTAGAACCACAAGCTAAAGTTTGTAATCAATTGCATATTATGATAGACCAACAATCCACCCTTTACCAATTTAGTCCATGCTGGTTACTACTCTTTAGTCCCCAGACAAATTAAATGATAGGTGAACATTTGGGTATACATTAACAATGTCATTTTCTAAAAAAGAAAAAGTTAAATCTTAGGATAACCGCTATTTTATATTGATTATAAGTTAATCTTATACTCCCAATATGAGCGACATTTACAAGGAATTCAAAAGATTGCCAGTAGAGGAAGAAAATAATTTAAGTTGTTGTAAATCACACAATTTCGTTAATCAATTCTTTCAAAATTACATTTCAAAAAGTATAAATTTAAATTCTGAAAGTTCAATTTGTGTCATTAAAACGGAAAGGGACGATAATAAATTTTATTTCTTTGTTTAAACGACACGCTGGAGTTGTAAAAACAGGTGGTAGCTACAGGTTATTGGCAGATTATTTATTGACCGTTTCACTGGCAACGGATTTCAAGAGAATTAAGTTATGTGACCGTCATGAAAATACTACCAAACATCTCTTTATATGCTTGTGTATTATTCTTTATAAACTGCATTACATACTAATGTCATCTTGAAAATATACGTTTATTTTGAGAAGAAAAGACAAGTTGTTCATTCTGTCACCATCCATGCTAAGATGTTGAAACATTTAAAATGTTTTTTTTTTCAGTTTATTTTTCCTGTGAGGCATTCTTAACAGCTAACGTCAGTTCACATCGTAAAAGCGTTAATTTGATTTTGTAAACTATCTTCTGTTAGCAGGAGATGAACATTTCACTCTGACAGCAGGATTTACACGATAATGTCAACAAATATTTTGCTAGACGGGCATGAAATCGCATATTGGGGTGGAACAGAATTATAATCACGCGAAGTTGAAATATATATGTGCTTTTTATATATCCACCTGATCAGAGGTTTGATGTCTACCTGATCAGAGGTTTGATTGCTGATTTTATTACAAATTTCCCCGATCGCTATTACTTATCGTTCCTTCTAGCTTAGACCGGATTGTTTAGATACCTATGTACTTTATATTACTCTTAATGCATCCAACCGATGAGGAATATGTGGGGCAAAGTTTTCTTGTAAACATCTCGGGAAGTGTATACCTGCTGAAACTTTTCATGAACATTGCATCAATGCAAATTTTCTAATAGCAGATTACTGACGTCGAAGCCATTTTGGTGTTCAGTATATTAAGTGGATATAATGCACAAATACCACTGTTAGACGCTGAACTATGGCCCGAAGAGACAGTTAGGTGTTTTTTGTAGCACCGGACACCAAACAACTGTGTCGTATATCTTGTAGTATCGGACGGACAACCCCAACGTTAATTCAGTACGCCATCTTCGGAAAGAGACTCCAGTGCTTTTATGTGATCCCATTCTCAATGGAATTATATGTAAGTTGTCTTCAAGAATTAATTCTACCTCCATAATCGGCACAAGATTAAGAAAAGATTAAATTTCTGAAATTATTAGTATGATTTCGGCTTTTTTTTTGGTATTACTCCCAAAGAATTTTCCGATGCCCATAAGTAAGTCGTATAGACTTATTTCTGAAGTACATCTGATCTTTTGCATTTGCTATTGTATAGCTGCCTGCTCTGGAAGTATAATGCTTAGGGTTATATTATTGGAAAGCAGTAAAATGACGCACTTCATATGGCTTTGTTGCCATCTCTCTTCATTGGAGAACTTCGTTTTAAGAAGGATGTCTTCACATTGCTCTTATCAGCAACTAAAAGACAAAGATCCGTTACGAGAAGTTTTCGCAGTCAAGACGAGTCTGATGTATTTCTAAATAAGTTTCTGCAATGACTTTAGTAAAGATCCTGGTTAATTCCTGAAGATGTTTTCTTGTTATTTTAATCTTACCCAGTCCTTCTTCGCCCTTGTGAATGATCTTTCCGCAGGACTTTATAAAAATTCATGATCTTACTTCCAACAAGAATGTTTATTTTTACCTTTGTATGATTGCTGTAGTGTATGCATGCGACGATCAAAGCTTTTTTAAGGGCTAATTTTGGACTGTTGGCAAATTTGGGCCCATTTTTTCGGTTCGGATAAAGAAATGACATTTAAGATACACGCAATTGTTTCTATTGCCCCTCACCACACTGTGGTAAAGAATTACGATGAGTCTGTTCAAAGGTTTGATGTTTGTAGCGCAAAACAGTGTGATATACCCATTAGAAATAATACCGATCGGCTCAGAATTATTTTTTGAGTTATTTTGACTTGTCCGTCTGACCGTCTGTCCATCAATTTTAGTAATTAAAGTCTAGGTCACAAATATAGACTGATCTCGGTTAAACTAGATTATTATGATGGTATCAAGGTTTAAAGGTTTGGGATCTTACGACCAAATTTTAACAGTTTGTTGTGATATTTTATGTAAGGGAAAACATATCTGAAAAAAGACTACATTGGTCCAAATTATAATATAGCATACAAATATACCTCCCGATTTAGCGTTTAACCGACCTAACAGCAATAACTTTCTTCAGATTTCAACGGAAGATGGATTATAGTTTTATTTTGTATACAGGAAAAACATGGCAGAAAATAGCCCAGATATGTCCAAATCCCTATAGAAATGTTTTCCCCGATTTTGGGTCTTACTGACCTACAACGGAAAATTTCGTCAGATTGGTTTGTAGCGGTTTGGGGAAACATAAAAAAGATATATTAGAAGAAGTAAAAAAGTTAAAGTCGGGCGATTTAAACTACCCTATACCAATCTGCAGTTCAAGGGAAAAAGGGATGCAGTATGGAGCATGATCAAGGTCGCACTCGACGTATTAGAGTTAATGTTTTGTACCTCATACCGTACCACACTAAGTTTAAGCTTAATCGGGCATAATTTATGGTTTATCACATCGGAAGGGAATTGAATGTACAATGTGGTTCTACAGCTGCGATTTGAAATCAAAAAGAACCTTTGTGTGGAGGTTTTACGAAAATGTGGGCCTATGTGTGTGGTAGAACCACAGTAGTTAATAGTTGCTCATAATGTACCATTTAGAATTTGGGCGTACTCGGGTGTAACTTGCGGATTCTAGAGCTACAGGACCTCAAATCTAGACGCAGCTTTGTGTGGGGGCTATTCGAAAACATGCTGGTGCTAATCGAAAACAGAGATATGTACTGGTCACTTGAAAAGTTGTAGGTTCTCAAATCGGGAATAACATATGTATAATAACAAAATGCGGTCCGATGTGGACCGATGTTGACCAATATTAAAAGTGTTCGTCCCTGGCCCAAACCTGAAGATTGTAATAAGTTTCATCGAAATCGGTTCTAAATGAACAGGAAGGATGGACGGAGATTGCTCAATGGAACCATATGGTGATTCTGAGTCGATCGGTATACGTTACATAGGGTTTATCTCCATTCCTTTGAGGTTTTGCCATTATCAGCACTAAGTCATAATACCATGTATCAGGGTCCAATTTACTTAAAGTTCCTGTACATCAATTGGTCAATTTGCAAATTGTAAACGTCAGGCTCGAGTTCGGCCTTTAATAATGGTTTGGGTACTTTTTCTCTATAAAGAAAATTTACAGCCGGTTTAACTTTATATCCTTCTTTTACAGGCAAGCTCTTCACCTATGCGGATTTTCAGCGTATTCTTTGCCCTTGGTTACATCTACTTGACCCCTTCCAATTTTTAATTAATATGTTTTAAAGTTCTTTCTTGTTACTCTAAAATGTAATGCCACAGTTAGGTAGCGTTTTTCCAAAAACAATTAAATTTTTGTCTCGTCAATATTAACTCTTCTAATGGGCCCAATATGACAGTTTTCTATTACAATAAAGTTGTTCTCTTAAGTGCTAAAAACGGCGCTCGGAAGAGGGGCTCGAAGAAGGAGTCAGATTAGGAATACACAACTTAGCTTAGTCCTATGGTTGATCCATTTCACCCAAAAAAGCTAAACGATATTGCCTGAGTATTTCACTTAGACGCAATTGGCGCTGCTTCCACACTAGTGCTGAATTCTATATAACGTTCTAGAACGAGTGTTCGTTCAATATCTTTCACCAGACAAGATTTCTGGTCTATAAATCCCACCCTACCTATATCGACCCACCCTAGTGACATACTCTGACAGAATTATTTGGCAAAAAATATCAAATACGTTCATGTTGTTCGGTAGACCAACGCTGCACCAGATGAACATATTTTTGAAACGCCAGAATGGATACGTTATACCTGGATGAATGTATATGAACATTTTTGTTTTTCTGGTTATAGAGGGGGAGGAGGGACTAGTCGAAAGCAATAATCCTTTATTTTCTCGGTCAGTCACAAGACACAATTTGCTTTGAGGTAGATTTATAGTTTAAGTACTAAAATACACAGGGGATGATATTTATGGTGAAATACTGTGTTTAAGGTTGTGGCTATTGTGGTTTGAACAACATCCGCAATGAAAGTTTATGTCTATTTGGGTTTTTGGTTTTATATTGAATTATTTTCATATACTCGTACTCGTACATATGTGCATTTCGGAAAAATACAATAAAAATATTTAAAAATGTACTAGACATACTAGATATAAATTACATAAGCTAGCCATAAATAAGTTCTTTGTAATTTATATATATATAACATTTGCATAATTTCGTTCCATTGAATGACCAGTGAAGCAGATGCAAATAGCGCCACGTTACTCATACGCAACATTGTCCAATGAGTATTCAAATATTGATCATACGTGGGGGTGGCCTGGCATTAAACAGAACTTCGTGATAAAACTATAAAGCGTGGTGCCCGCATAAAATGAATTATGCTAATCGGCCTTTGGTTTTTAAGCTGCAACGTTTTTGGTATTGCAAAATGGAAATGCAATTTATTTATTTTTGAATATTAAACCAATTAAATATTTGTTTAGTCCACAACAACAAAATGACACCATAAATTGCTAAGAATCAACGCATGAGAACATGCAGTTCAAAAGTTTTTCTGAAATTTATTTTAAAATTTAAACATGTTACAAATGAGTAAAAATTGTGGAACTAAATGATTTTATGTGCACACTCTTTGTGTAATGAATAATCATAAAGTATGACATTTTATTCAAAAGATATATCGTAAAATTATATCATGAAATTAGTACCTACTTACAAAATTCTGCCAACGTCCTAGAAAACAAAGGTGGACATTTTCTCTAAACAGCAAGCTCAAGACCAGACGATAACGCTTAATGAAGGCTTTGAACGTCTAAGGAGTTTTTAGAGAAGCTTGTACATTACCTAGAGATTGCTCTGTTTATGAGGTGTGATATTTTCCGCTAAACACACCAAAGATATTCCTCTTACCCTATTCCAATGTGCATAACTTTTGTACCCACTGCAACCATCACGGACACTCAACTTCTTGGCGGCTGTTATTCCAAGGAAATGACCCTCCCTCTTGGAGTCGGAAATCCCACTCCACCATGATACCTCCAACTGTCTTCGAGGTATCCCATCTCCAGTACCTCTACTTACCCCTTGCCTTTCCCTACTACCCCTTGCCTTTTATGAACTAAAAGTTCATATTAAAAAGATGGTTCAATAATTTCGTTGGTGAACATTAACAATTTAACTTTTATTTAAAAATAGGCATGATAATTTCTATTCAATAATCTTTTGGCATAAATAATGCTTTCAAAATAAAAAACACAATTAATAATTTCTAATTGAGAAAAAGTTGTTTAAAGAATTCCCCTTATATTTTAAGACTCCTGATGGCATCTCGGGGGCAACTGCTGGAAACCGTGTGGCATGAATGGGATGGCCGCCTGGCCCTGATCTGGCTTTTGATGTAGCTGCTGTATGTGTGAGGTATGGTGGGAATCCGCAGTAAGCAGTATTGTTCAAGTACGTATGGCGTAACTTTGTCGTCCGTCCTGTCCGGTTTATTAATATATAAAATATATGTTTTTTTTTCAGGTAAAGACTTGAAAAAGGAATCGATGTGGACTTCTGGGCAAACGGAAAACCCTACCTTACTAAAGATTTCCCTAGGCTTGAGCTCAACCCTAGCGGTACTTTGCGCGCACTTCCCTTTCTTTGGAAGGTATGTTCACGACGTCTCCTACACCGATATTTCTTTTTGATATCCTTTATTTAAAAAAACTATATTTTTACTCTTTATCACTTAATTTTTTCCAGGTTACACTGTCGCGTATGTATCTTGTGTGTTGGCGGATTATATCTGCAGCTACCAGGCTTGGTGCTGTAACTCTCCTGCTCCCCCGTTGGATTGGCCTTCGTTGGTGGCGGATATGGCGGTGTTACTTTTACTTTTAGTTTTAAGTTCTTGTTAAATTTTATTTTAACTTCGTTATTTTTTTCTTTTATTTTAAAATGTCTTGTAAAAAAAATGTTTGTTTGTTGACAGATGTTGTCGCTTTCTGTATCTGTGATTATTTATTTTAATATTGTTCACTGTATTTTTGTGTACTGTGGTATGTTTAATAAAACTTTTTTAAAACTTTAAAACACACTTTCGCCAGGCCAACATTCTGCTTTCAAGTTCAAAATCCAAGAGAACTTCAAAAAAGGAAGTTTCCATTTTCCTCCAAAATTTTCTTTTTCATTCTTTTTTTCATTCCTTCTAACTTTTCTTTTTCTTCTTTTCCCCTTTTCCCTGTCCCTACCGCGCAACAGCTGTTTGCAAAGTGCTGCCAAGTCATATGCTGCATTTTGCGCAAACACTATTAACCCATAGGGCGCACATGACACTTTCCTACTTAATTTCCAAAACATCCCGTTAAGGAACACGAGAAGATTAACTCAAATCGCAGGCTTAGAACTGCAAATGCATTTTTTAAATAAAAATGGCTTAGAGACAAATCTCTTACTCCTTAAATTTACGAGATAGAAAAACGCCGATAAAAAATCGTTAGATTTTCTTTACTGGAGTTTGCTGGCAAAAAAGTCGTGTAAACCAACTTTCACACCACGGCGACGGAAGAAAGATATAGAGGAAGAAATATATGATATACAGCAGTAAGAATTTACAGTTTGGCACATATTACATGCAATCTTAATGAAATTTGGCACCCGTTAGTTTTCTGTACTAAGGAGGATCTTTATTAAAATTGAAGAAAATTGGTTCAAAGTAAAGATAGAGCTCCCACATAAATGTTAATCGAATTATTATGTTTTTAGCTCTAGCAGCCACATCTAACATCCAATTTAGCACAATTAACTTTTTAGGGTAATTGAAGGACGCCGTTGAAATTACAGAATTTGGACCAAGTGCCGAAATTATGGAATTTGAAGGAAATCGATTTAGATTAGGATAAAGCTCCCACAAAATTGAGTCAAGCACGGTCGCTGTTGAAATCGGAGAAAAGTGGTTCAGATTAAGAAACGAGTATATTTCCCACTTATAAGGTCAATAGATTTTACCAAAAGCAATGAAGATTTCTCACAAATACAAATATGATATTACAAGAAGCAAAAACAGTATGGTTAAAATAACAATTCGAAGAGAATCTTACTATTGTTGCGTATATGGTTGCGGCACTACAATACTATGATCCCCACAACAAAATTATGATTCTTATACAACCATATGATCCCCACAACCATACTATGATTCACACGCAACCATGTTCTGATCCCTGCAATCGTAGTATGATCCACAAAATTACTTACTAGATAGATTTGTTTTAAGTAAATTTTTTAAAAATATATAAAATTCAAAAAATTAGAAATGACTTAACTGTAGAAAAAATCTGTTTGAATAACGTAAGCGTTCACTTATATTTGAGTTAACCAAATCTAAAGTATTTTGTTCTAAACATTTTGTTTACATATAAAAAGTACTACGTATTATTGAATAGGATTTTTAACAATAACATGGTTTTAAAAACCATATTCAAATAAAAAAAAATTACGGTCATACAGTATGGTTGACGTTATCATATTATTGTTAACATTAAACCCAAAATACAATACTTTTGTCTCACCAACCATATTTATAATATTGCTACAACCATATTTTCATTTTTTGGCATGTGGCACCAATAATATTGTTACATTTCAGCAATACTATTGTTACATTTTAATAGTGTTAACATTGGCGTAATCATACTATTGTCAAAATGTAATTCAAAAAACAATAATACGGTTGAGATGAACATACTTTTTTTTGCAAGGAACATATTATTGTTCCCGCGACCATATTGTTACAATATTTTTTGTCCGCATGTATTTTTATAATCTGGGTAACTTAAGAGCCCGTCCAAGGGTATACAAGAACGTTCTTTCGGTTGTCTTTTCTAAACATCCAGAAGTGCAGGGTAGTCGTAAATGTCCAACTTTAGTTTTTTTACTATTTTTTTTGCTTCAAGAAATATTCTTGCAATTTGTTAAGAATGATAAAAGGACTTTTTGCGCATTATTTTTTAAAAACCCACTTATTATTTTTCAAAGATTATTTATTGCTTATTTGAAATAATACAATAAATAAAATGATATAAATTATAGCAATTGTACACAAGTTACAGAGCGAACAAGCATTGCCACAGCTACTTTGCCGCATACAGCTCTTAAAGAATATTTGGCAATTTTTTGACTGTAAAAGTTTAAGCTGCCGCAAAATATAACTTATTATCCTATGTGTGAAGTCAAAGGTTTCCAAGCAAGAATACTCCATCATTCGAAAATAAATTTATTACTTTTTAACAAAAAACCAAAGAGAATTGTTCACATGCTCCGCGAGAAGATAAGGCGCACGTGTTGATAAAACCATAGCAAATTTAAACAAGCTCAATCACTGACTGGAGCATCATAAATTCTCAGCAATGCGGAACGTTAAAAGATTAATAGATCCAACGATATCACTCAATTGTGACAAGAAGGTGATTACTTAAAATTCATACATTTCTGTTTAAGTTAGACAATAAACTCAGGGGATTCCATAGTGTAATTAACGGAGTGCATGAATATCTCATAATTGTAAATACAATTATAAACCTCTACCAATTGTTTGATTACGACTTTATGAGTTAGAGATTTAACTGTAGACAAGTAAATCCTTCCTGTACATTGTTTTATCCATTTTGGAACCAGAGTTAAACAGTACATCCTGGTAAATGGGAATAATAATTTAATGGTGAATAGCTTACTGAGTTTTTGGGGCCATGTAAAAGCTTCTCTTATTCCAGTAAGTGAGTACAATAATTATAGCGTGTACAGTTTGCTAATTTACAAGAACTGTTTTCCATGTGAAGTTAACGGAAGTCATATTTCCCTGATTGCGGTGTTTTAATAAATAAAACAGTGCGATAATGAAAAGATACGTGGGATATGATATCATTTTTCTGGTAGAACATGTTGAATACAACAAGAAACCGGTTTTGAAATTTCCCAAACACCTCCAAAATCTGAAGCCACAGGGTTTGGGACCTTAACGCGCTTATATACCAGTAACTTGGTTTAATTGTGGAAGAAGATATTACCCATTTATCCCAAAACATTAGGAAACGTTTTTGGGCCTCAGGGCCCATGTACCACTCCCATTGGTCATCGCCTTCAATTCAGCCAAATCGTAAAATTAATGTCATATTAAGATTCTTTAGAAAATACCAGTGTTTCTGGGTACCCACATGAGCATGTTTGAAAGGATCTATTTTACGGCAGCACTTAGCACTTTCTTCACTGCGAGGAATATGAAAATATCCGCCTCCAAATCATCAGCCATACTGTTTACTGCTTGGGCCGCAGATGTGCGGTTGTCACTCAATGTGAAAGTCGATGACGTCAACATCCCGACCACCAACTACCCCAAAATCCTTGGGGTCACATTGGACAGCCTTTTTAAATCTTCTGTACATGCTACAGCTATCTGAGATAAACTCAAAAGTAGGAACAAGGTCCTCAAGTCATTTGCCGGCAGTACTTGGGGAGCAGACAAAAAAACCTTGTTGACCTCTTACAAAGCGATAGGTCGGTCTGTAGAAAACTACGCAGCACCTGTATGGTCGGCGAACGTGAGTACGACGCAGTGGAAGAAAATTCAGACTTGCCAGAATGCCGCCCTTAGAACATCAACAGGGTGTCTTATGTCTTATGTCCTCTGAGGACCATCTACATGAGGAGACGAAGGTCCTTACCGTGCGCAGACACAATTTCCTGTTGTCTAAACAATACCTGCTAGGGTGTTTTCGCAGCAGTCATCCTAACCACCATCTCTTGAACAGGATGCCTCCACCCAGGCAGATCAGGTACGATCTTCATGATCTAGAGAGAGAGGTCCAGCGGTATAAGAGAGAACCTTTAGATCATCGAAACTATCAGGCAGGTTTGAACAACATTCACGCCGATGATGTCGCAATAGCAGTATCCAGATACCGTGTGAATGTAGTGTTAGGGGAACATCCCCCGGAGATTTTACCTGAGGAGAAGGTTCTACCTTGGCAGACGCGCGTGGTTCTGGCGCAGCTGAGATCTGGATGGTGCAGCCGCCTCAGTTCTTACTAGGCACAAATTGATGCTAACGTTCCGGACATCTGTCCCGCCTGCCATCAGGGACCACATGATGTACTGCACCTCTTCAATTGTCCGGCCAAGCCCACTCAGCTGACCCCCATCACGCTGACCCCTGGACGCATCCAGTTCAAATGGCGCGTTTCCTTCAACTGGATATCGAAGCAGATCTCCCGTAGACGAACAAGACTTCAAAATAAATATATTGTTGCTACAACAACAACGACCATAGTTACATGAGTCATGACCACAGATCAGGGCAAATCGCAGAATTTATGTTATATTCAAATTAAGATCTAAATTTTAGATACAATTTAAAATTTGTAAGGAAATTTTACCACATTTTTTGGCCCCCGGACCTAATTACCACGCACATTTTTGGACCTTTAATACGCCTACGGCTCCAACATCCATATTTATGTGTTTTTTAAAAAAAAAAATAAAACTATTAAAATTATATAGAAGAAGTTAGAAAACATATTTCTGGTCACAATTTTTTTAGTCGCTTACAGGGGAACTTTTTTCCCTTTGGTCCTATTTTCAATTAAAACCGAATTGCAACCATAAGACATTCGTCAGGTAATTAAGGAACCTCTAGTTCTTTTCGTTTGGACTGTATCGAACTTTCAACAGACAGACGGACATGGCTTGGAATTTATTTCGAGATGTTACAAACGGAATGAGAAGCTTACTTAGTAGGGATATAAATACTGTTACAACATTGAACACACCCATTTCAATAGTAAAACTGAACATACCCCGTTAATGTCATATGGGTTTTGAAAGATAAACCCAATAGCGTTAGTCTATAACGGGATTTTAAAATTGTTTCAACTTTCATCAACTTTCATCTTTTCAACTGTGAAATAAAAAAAAGCGATACTTTTAAAACGCTCCAGCTACTGGAGATTAGCCGCATGTTCTACCGATACATAAAGCTGTTTGAGGAGACTGTAGATGTAAAAGACCGCCACTGGTCGAGCCGCCCACGCTCTGTTCGAACACAGCATGTCATCAAAGCCGTTTAATCAAGAATTCACAGAAATCCGCTCCGAAAACAGAATATCATGGCCCGTGAGATGAATATCACGCAAAAGTTCATGAGTCGAATCATTAAAAAAACCTGGTACATGTGGCTTTAAAACGACGTACCGGACATTTATTGACTGTGTCCTGATTGTACTGTTTACGATACGTGCCAACCCTATTTAGAGTTAAAATTGGAATGTTGTACCATCACTGTTGCATTTGCAATTTCACTCAATTTGTTTTGGTATTCCAATATCAATTGATATTGTAATGAAAGAGAGATTTGCAACAATTACATTTAAGGGATAAAATAAGAAATATAATAAGGAATAGAATAAGGAAAAGAATAAGGAATAGAATAAGTAATATAAATTATGTACCGTTACATTAGAGTATAAGAAATTCGAAATTTCCAAGCATCAATCAATAATAATCAGGACTTCAGCCGAAAAAATTGGCTAAAGTCAAAACCATTAAACCAAATGTTCTTATATTGATTCTCTCTGGCTTTGACCATAGACCCGAAATAAGAAAATAAACATTAGAGATCAGTGGCTTTATTAAAGAGCAGGTCAAAAACCATAGGCTTTTGAACCATAACCCACCATCACAACTGCAGCTTTAAAAAAAATAGGATTGAAAAATGCAAACGCCTTTTAGTGAAGCACGCTGATGACTTTGTTCACTGATGAAAAAATTTTTACCGTTCAGGAAAAATTTAACAAGCTAAATGATAGAGTGTATGCGCGGTCATCGAAGGAAGCATATGAGCTGATCCCAAGGGTGGAAAATGGTCATCACCCAGCTTCAGTCATGGTTTGATGGGGTGTTTCCTACGATGTGGTCACTGACCTGCATTTCTGCGAACCAGGAGGCAAAACCTCGGCCAAACTTTACCAAGAAACCGTTTTGGAAGCTGTTGTGAAGCCTCTTAACAATTCCCGGTTTCAAAACCAGCCATGGACTTTCCAGCAGGATTCTTCGCCGGCCCATAAGGCTGAAACGCCCCGGGCCTGGCTTCGAAACAATTTGCCAGCGTTCATTTCCTCTGAAGAATGACCCTCAGGCAGTCCAGATTTGAAACCATTGGATTACAAATTGTGGACGGTTTTAGAGGACAAGGTTTGTCACAAAAGATACCCCAACATTGGATCTCTAAAGACTGCTTTGGTTCGAGCTGTGGCCAATTTTCCAATGAACGAAGTGCGTGCAGCTATTGACGGCAAAAGGCGGACATTTCGAATAAGTGGATTCTTTTTGGATACAATATACATCTTTAAATATATTAAAAGATATTTGGTGCAAAAACATTCAGTACTTTTTATTTTACAGCATAAAACGTGTGAAACAGTATTAATGTCCCTACTAAGTATGTATTAGGTTGGGCCGATTTGTAAGGACAACAAATTTTCGATAGTGTGCCATTGATTTTTCAATTGCTGCTGGCATGACAAAAAAATCCAATAAAATCAAAAAAATATTTTACGAGGGGTCTCAATTTTTATTTTTGGACTGTTTCTAAATTTTTATTTTTAAGGTATTTTTTAGTAGGTAAAATTTTTTTTTAAGCATTAACTTTTCAAGTTGACATACAATACAAATATACTTTACAATTCCACATACAATGCAATATATGAGCTCATGAGAATAGAAATTCTACTGATTCGATTCTTTACGATTCTCTTACGATTATATTGTATTGTAGTTTTTGTATTCCTTTGAACCAATAACTATCGAAAAATGCACGAAGGCGACCGCAAAAATAACTGACCTAACATAAAAAGAACCGTTTTTTTGGAATTATTATTATTTATTTTTTAACATAATCTCCTTCCAACTCAATACACTTCATCAAACGTTTTTCGAGTTTTTTTAATTCCATCCGAAAAATATGATTTTTCAAGACCTTCAAAATATGCCTCAGTTTCAGAAATAACCTCGCTATTGGACTAAAATTTTTTGCCAACGAGAATTTTTTTTAAATTTGGAAACAAGAAATAATCAGAAGGAGCTAAATCTGGACTATATGGTGGATGCGGAGCAATTTCAAATCGTAATTCGGCCAGTTTTTGTTGAATAAAAAATGCAGTGTGTGAAGGAGCATTATCTTGATGAAAAAGAACTTTTTTTCTAAATGCGGTCGTTTTATCTTGATTTATTCACTCAACCGATCCAATAATGCACAATAATATTCACTATTTATAGTTTTTCCTTTCTCAAGATAATCAATCAATATTATACCCCTTGCATCCCAAAATTCTGTGGCCATTACTTTTCCTGCTGACTTAACAGTTTTCGCCTTCTTGGGACCACTTTTACCAGCTTCTATCCATTGTTTTGACTGTTCTTTGTATTCTGAGATGTAGTGGTGGATCCAAGTTTCATCAACAGTTATTTATCGGCGCAAGAGCTCTATTGGATTACACTGATAAATCGCTAAAAGCTCCTAGGAATTGGTCCAACGGACGATTTTTTGGGGCAAAGTCAACAAACGTGGCACCCATCTTGCGGATAGGTTTTTCATGTGGAGTTCATCATGTAAAATACTCCAAACTTGTTTTTCGTGTATTTTAACAATATCAGCAAGTTCTCTGAGCTTTATTGGTCATCGTTTTCGGTCTTCCAGAGCGTTGTTCATCTTCAGTACTTGAACGACCCATTTTAAATTGTTGAACCCAGGATTTCACGGTGGAGTATGATGGTGCATTATCACCATGAACAGAATCCAATTCATCTTTGATTAATTGTGGCGTATAACCTTTCATATAAAAGTGTTAAATTGCCGCACGAAACTCTTTATTTTCCATTTTACAAAAATTATAAAACTTGTTTACTTCAATCACCTGTAACAAAGAAAATAATCATTAAATATTTCGGAAATTTCGACAGATGGCTTATAAAAGATTGCTTTTAAAAAACAAAAAAAAAAGTTGAACAGGGATTAAACCGGCTCAAGACCTCTTGCTTCTATATTTAAATAGAAGACAAGTGTTTAACAAAATGGCAAAGTGACATTGATTTTCGTGGCTGCACACTACTTTTATCATGATTTCGGGTCCGTGACAACCCTCTTCAGAAAGCCTTGCTGCAATTGTTGAAAGTAAAACCGAACTCTATAAGGCCAGGCTCTCCACAAACGAATGGGAACTACTGTTGTAAACCTTACTTTTCAAGTTTTCTTCACACAATTGCCCACGAAAGTACAACTCACTCTTGCCACCTCTAAAGAGACTCCACATCGAAAATGTGCCAGGCCAGTTAGTTTTGCGGTCGCCCTCGTACATATGCCCTATAAACAAAATGTATAGATTTTTCTGAATGCTATGAACTCTTGTTTGTTGGTGCAAAATATACTAAGAATGTTTGTTTTCAATACTCCTATGCAATTTCTCAAATACTTCATCGATTGGAGATTAGTAAGACTAGTAAAGCTGTCTCGGAGTCTTAGGAACTAATCGATTCTGATTTTTAAGAATTTTTCTGAATGCACTTTCAAAAATAAAACAGAATTGTTGTTGAATTAATTATGTCCAAATAAATTGTTTTCTTTTTATACATAAGTACGACTGTTCTTGTAATTGTCAGGTATTTTGTGATCAGCCACAAATATACCATTTATTCAGATTCTTTGCCTTACTTTACATTAGGTTGTGTAGCTTATATACATTGCTGTGTTTAGCAAACACAATTAAAAATAGTTCTTTTGAAAACGTCTATGAATCTCGAATTCTTCGACCTATAAAAGTGTTGTATTTAAAGAAATCTGTTAAGTAAGACTAAGTTGCAAAACATATTTCTTTTATTTTATAGAAAGATTAGCACTACGTGCACATAGACTAGAGTGCAGTGAAGGGTATACATATAAAACACACAGATGACTTTATTTTCAGATTTGCCTTCAATCCTGCATAACTTACGAGTAGATCTTTGCTGTACGTTAGCTATTGTTATAAAATAATATATTACAGAAATTTCACAAAATGTTATTTAATATGGAATTGATATGTTACATCAAAAAAATTGCAATCTTACCATGGTAATTGTAAATAAGTAATATTTTCTCCTTTGTTTCCAGGGACCTCGACCCACTTTACTGTTCAAGTGTCCATAGCTTCATAATGCACGTGTCAGCGTGTGTTTCTGTGGATTTAATAACATTCAAATACGTTCAGATATTTGCTGTTTTGCAATTGTATTTTATCTCCTCTGCTTGCACACGTTTCTTCACACACTCGACTACACATACAGACGCATTAAAGGACTAAAAGATTTCTGCAATTTCTTAGAAAATTTATTTGATGTACTTACCGATGATGTACCTGCCTTATCAAACATACCACATCGAATATTTCAGGTAACACTCGGTTAATATGGTTTTGCAATTGTCGGGCATTGTGTTCATACAAAACAGAAACTACGTCCCAAATGATTTTTTAGCTTGTTTTGATTGTTCAAATATCTAAATTGGAGAATGCTGTTGCATAGTCCTTTTACATTTCGATCTCATGCCAGTAAGCACAGGTTTGCCAGGACGAATTTCCTTTAACTCTTACTCAGGAGACGAATTGGGAACATCTCCCAAATAAGTGAATGAAGAAATACTGAATATAGTAGCACATTTATAACTAGGAAAAAGCTGTGGTCACGACTTATTATCTCCTAGGGTAGTTTTGGAGTGCAAAAACATTTTAACTCCGCCACTGGTAAAAATATTCAATGACATAGTAAACACTTGAGTTTATCCTGAAACTTTGAAAATACATAAAGTGATTCCAATACCTAAAGATAGAATTTCTACAACTGTTGATAAATTTAGACCAATTTCGATATTGCCTATTATAAATAACATTTTTGAATGGATAATCTATAGTAGACTCTTATCATACTTTCAGGAAAACCGTTTGCTTAACGATTATCAATTTGGTTTTAGGAATGGTTGTGGTACAGAGGAGGCTACACTCAATGTTCAAAACTATATATGCAAAGGACTAGATCAAGGTACTCGTAATAATGGTGTCGCTGGTATCTTCTACGATCTAAGCAAAGCGTTTGATCTAATAGATCATAAAATATTAGCTCAAAAACTGCAATATTATGGCGTGGGTGGTAGCGAACTTTTACTAATAAATAACAATTTAGACAACAGGAAACAGTTTGTTCAGATTAATCAACATACAAGTATATTTGGTTCTGTAAAACATGGAGTTCCACAGGGCAGTGTTCTGGGCCCGCTCTTGTTCTCTATTTATATTAATGATTTGAAAAATCTTGGTCTGTATGGAAAGCTGTTTATATATGCTAAAGATATATGCATTTTGTATCCGTATAAACTTGAAACAGCAGCTAAGCCATATATGGAAAGAGATGCATCTTTAATACTGGAGTATGCACGCTTAAAAAAACATTTTATAAATGCACAAAAAACCAAGCTATTAAGGTTTAGGCCGCATTTTCGTTTTTATAACACGTTTAGCATATATGTTGATGGTAAGCAGATTATAGAAGTAGGTACCATAAAGTACTTGGGACTATTGTTTCAAACTAATCTTCTTGGGGCCAACATATACAGTAGGGTGGAGTGAAATTCAAAAAAAAAAGTTAACCTCGGAAAGAGATGTAGTCTGGGGTCCTAAAGAGGGGAAAAATAAAGAAAAAAATTTAAAAAAATTTTTAGGGGTCGCGCCACTCCCTAGAAATTTGGAAATTATCGCTATTTTGGCGTTGATTTTAGAAAAATCCTAAAAATTAACGACTTAACTTATTCGAAATTTTGAAGTTTGAGCTTGTTCAGTGCCCAAACAAAAGTATTTGAGGCAAATATGAGGATAATCGACTAATATTTGTAGCTTTGGTGGCGATTTCATTGTTCAGTCAATTTTCTGAAGAAGGGACGATTTGACTTATTTTACTTTTTGAAATTTTTGAACAATGAGAAAATTGTTTTTAAATTTTTTCATGCCCTTATTTCATTGTTTACGCTATTGCAAACATTTATTGACATAAAACTTTAAAATCGGTTCAGGGGTTAGGAAAATTCACGCCTTCAAACATGTGTATTTGTTTATTTTGGCGCGACCCCTAAAATTTTTTTTAAATTTTTTTCTTTATTTTTCCCCTCTTTAGGACCCCAGACTACATCTCTTTCCGAGGTTAACTTTTTCAAATTAAAAAAAAACATGTTTTCACTCCACCCTTATATACAGCATGTTAAATCAAAAATCGCTGATGGATTGCTTTATAAATTTAAAAACAAATTTGATCAACGTACAAAACTTCTTATTTATCAGGCTTTAATTCAAAGCCATTGCAATTACTTGGCTATTATCTATGGACATAAAAAGAGTACAGAGCTCGGCACACTCCAAAGACTTCAGAATAAGGCCCTAAAGGCCGTGGCAAACTTACCAATTACATGCCCTACACAGTTTTTGTATAAAAATGTGTTTCCAACTGTTTTTCCGATACACGCAACGTATAAAAAACAATTATTATTGTACGTCTTTAAATGTCTGCATGGCATAGGACACCATACCATTTCATTTCCCCGTAATCATCATCCAATTAACACACGAAATAATAATCAAATGAATATAATTTTTAGCAGAAACCACAAAACAACGCATTGAGCATTCTGGCAGTAGGTAATTTAACAGCTTACCTCATGAAATAAAATCCATTACAAGCCTTTCACTTTTTAAATCAAGATTAAAAACATTTTTGGTACAGAATATTGATGAGCTCCTGATATAGTTTAATATACCTTACCCAGTTTTATTTTCTTTTTTTCTTTCTTAATATAATTTAATCTGATATATGTATTACCGATACTTTTTCACATTTCAAATTAAATTTTAAGTTTAAAAAATGTGTGCCAACTTGCCTCTAAAATGCCTAACGGCGCTAAGGCCTTTGTCATTTAATGAATTGAAATATTATAACATTTTAAAATAAATAAATTTAAAAAAAAGTGAGCCGTGTACGATACAGCTTCTGTTTCTTATATACGATATTCCACACATACTAACATTAATTTAGCATTATAAACGAGCCTCAACTTGATAACTTACACCACTGTTACATACTGGTGGCCCGAAGTGACAATGTTCAACCTTGCTTAAAAAAACCAGAAATTCGAAAAAAATGTCAGACAATTTTTAAGGGCGATTTAAATTTTAAATGGTTTACTCTTATGTTTCAGTTTTTATGTGTCTTCTGTAGATTCCGCCTACTTCTTGCAACTATTTTTTCAGACGCGGGGTTTTTGAAGTTGAAATGAAACGCATTTAATTTAACGCTAAGGCCAAGTATTAAGCTTTATTATAAAGATAAGGGTTTGTCATTATGTTTTCAAAATGATTTTGGGCAAGTCGCAGCCTCGGCTGGCTCGAATAAATTTCAGCCGACCAGCCCAATTTTTGCAGCATTTGGGACGGTATGTCAGCAATAATGCGCCGAATATTCTCTACCAAGGCGTCAATCGTGTCTGGCTTAGCTGCGTACACAAGCGACTTCACATAACCCCACAAAAAATAGTCCAGGCACACGACGCAAGATAGTGCACTCAACAAAAGATTCCTTCAATAAATTGATTGTCTTACTGGCTGTATGGTACGAGGGCGGTTCGGAAGCTTCTTAGCCTAGCACAAAAAGCGCGGTATAAACAGAAAGTGTTTTGGAAACTTCCATCTCTGCTATGAACACATGTTAAATTTTGTTTCGATCTGGCAACTCCTTCATATAGAAACAGGTGTTCACAAAAGACGCATCCGCGATTTTTTTTCAATGGAAAAATTAGAAATGCGTGGTGTCATTAAATATTTACATAAAAAAAGGTTTATCGGGACAAGAAATTCATAATGATATGGTGAATGTGTTAGGTGAAAGTGCTCCTTCATATGCAACAGTAAAAAATTGGGCTGCTGAATTTAAACGTGGTCGTACAAGCATTGAAGATGAACCACGTGGACGTCCAAAAACAGCAACAACAACAGTAATTGTAGCCAATGTGCATGATATGGTATTAAATGATCGACGAATAAAAGTGCGTGAAATGGCTAATATCATGGGCATCTCAAATGATCGAGTCCATTTAATTTTGCATGAAGAACTACAGATGAAAAAGCTTTCTGCAAGATGGGTGCCGCACTTGTTAACAGTCGACCAAAAACGCATAAGAATGAACATTTCTCAAGCTTGTTTGGATCGTTTTCAGCGAAATAAAATAGATTTTAAGCGTCGTTTCATAACTGTTGATGAGACATGGATCCACCACTATACTCCAGAGACAAAAGAACAATCCAAACAATGGACAGAAGGTAGAGGAAGTGCCCCAAAGAAGGCAAAACAATGTAATCGGCTGGTAAGGTTATGGCAACGTTGGGACTTCAAAGGTATTTTATTGACTGACTATCTGCAAAAGGGTAAAACAATAAATTCAGAGTACTATTGCAACCTTTTAGATCAATTAAATGTACAAATTCGAGAGAAACTCCGTGGCTTACAACAAAAAAAAATAATTTTTCATCAAGACAACGCACCAGCGCACAAGAGTGTTTTAACAATGGCTATCATCAACGAATTAAAGCGCGAGTTGCTTGACCACCCACCTTATTCTCCTGATTTAGCTCCCAGTGACTTTAACCTGTTCCCAAATCTAAAAAAATTCCTTGCTGGCAAGCGTTTTACCTCGAATGAAGATGCAATTACAGTTGTAAACCACTATTTTGAAGACCTTAAGGAAAACTATTTTAATCAAGGGATAGAATTGCTAGATAAGCGTTGCACTAAGTGTATTGAAGTTTTAGGAGATTATATTGAAAAATAAAAATATTTTTGAAAAACTAACTATTCTCTTTCATTGATAGGCTAAGAACTATCATCGAACCACCCTCGTATATAGCTCCGTCTTGTTAGAACCAAAGGTCGTTCAAATCAACATCATCCAATTCAAGCACAAAAAGTCATTAGTCATGACTCTATAGCGTTTTTCCCATTGACTGTAACACTATTTCCGGCTTCATTTCTAAAGAAATATGGACCAATGATTCTCTCTGAGAATTTAACGACGTCTACACTATGGCTTGTGGATTTTCATTAATCCAAATGCTACAATTTTGGTTATTAACGTACCCATTCACCCAAAAGTGAGCTTCATCGCTGAACAAAATTTTCTAGTAAAAATCCGCATCGGTAGTCATCTCGTATTGGGCCCATTCACCACGATATGCAAAAAGTTGTTCCGGAGTAAGTCTATTCATTATGAAATGACCAACCAAACTGAGCATCAAAAAGACCAGCTCTGAAAAAGTGTGGCCAGATTGAAAACCACACGTCTAAACAAACACCCTTTATATAATGTTCACCATGATGGCATAATATCAATAGCATATTCTTATTGCATTTCAACGAGGGTTACCTATATATGTGTACAATTTCAACGGAAGGACAATCCCTTGATAATAAATTTACAAATGTGTCGGCAAGATTAAGGAAAGTTTATTGGACTCATGATGATTGTGCTTAAGACCTTGAAATTACTATTTTTTATTTGGAATTGCTCTTGCTTAGAGTTGTTCAAACTTTATATGTTTAAATACGCAATAACAAGAAAGCATTCGTTTGTTTTCTCATTTCTTTAGTTTTAAACTTGATTTTTTTATCAATTTATTTCGTACCAAATAATATTTACAATTCAAAAACAAATTTTTGCCCCAACGCCACGTGGATATTTTTTAGGCCAGTTGGCAAAGATTTAGCTAAAAGTAGTTTGTGGCTCGAAAATTAGATATAACAAAAAACTGTGCACTTAAAAACTAAATAAACTTACAATAGAAGCAACTCAATATTATCTTATAAATATGTTTTTAATGTTGTTTTGAAAATTGAGATTTGTAACATATTTTTGATATATTGAGGCAGACGATTATATTCAGAGCAACCGGTATGCTCAATACGTTGTTTTGTTGTCCAGTCTACATCTTTTGATAAGCAAGTTTGATCGATTTCTAGTATTGAAAAAAGTTTGATTTTGAGAAAAACAAATAGAATGATAACTAATGTTAAGCACTGATTTAAACATGTATATTAACAAATGCGTTTTATATAGTCCATATGTGACAGAGCATAGAGAAAGGGACCTAAGGGTAAATAAAATGAAGTTTCACTTTTTTTTTGATGTGGTGTTCCCTTCCAGAGATATGCGCGTTTTATGAAAGTGCTGGTATACCAAAGATACACGTATTTAAATCTTTAAAATGGCTCTCCTGAACAAAAATTGTTTTTACCCTTAGGTCCCTTTCTATTTTGCGCCTCACATATATAGGCAAAAATGTTTTAGATACGTCCTTATACATAGATACCGTCGAATACGTGTGTGGAAGATTGTAAACAATTCTGAGTGCTTTATTTTGTGATCGTTGTAGATATCTATACTCGAGACTTTTTTTGTAAGAGTATATCATCGGTAAGTAATTAAAAGGGCTATGGATTAGCCCATTATATAGCAATAATTTAGTTTTTTCATCGAATTTATTTTTAAATTTATAGATTCCTGAAGCTATTTTTTTCCTCAAATGTTGCATATGTAAATTCCATGATAAATTTCCTTGCAAAATTACTCCTAAGTATCGGAATGAACTGGATTCAACACATCTTTTCCAGAAATAGAAATATTGAAAGCGTTATTACTAGAGTTGGGTATTTCCCGAGAAAATCCTAATCTCAGGATTCGGGATTTCCCGAAATAACGAAAATTTCAATTCTCGAGATACGGGATTCCCGAAAATGATTTTTAAGAATTCTCGAGAATTCCCGAAATATCGGTAAATATAAAAAAATCTAAAATCAGTGTAAAAGCAATGAATTTCATAAAATATTCTTTTTATTTAAGTATTTGAAAATATTATTGTTTCAATAGTAAAAAAAAAATAGATTAAAAAAATAATTACAAAAAAAGAAAAACAAAATCAATTCAAAATTATACTTATTAAATAGGGGAAAAAAGTAATTGTAAACATTATTTACCAAAATGGTGTTTTAAAAAACACAGACTGTCAATGGCTTCGTCTGACAATCGCGTACGCTTTTCGGATACGAAATTACCCGCTATTGAAAAATTCCTCTCATTTTGAGGCGATGTTGGCTTAATAGTGTTGAAAGCCCCAATCAGTTTTTCAACACTTTGCGTTTTCTGTCCAGTTTTTTCATATATTTTTAGCTCGTTTCTAAGCGACGAAAAAAGCTGGTTTGCCGTATGTTGTGCAACGTTTACTTTGGGTTTTGAACATTGCTGAACGTATTTTTCAAGTTGTTTCGCCATATCTTCTTCATCGACGTTGTTGATTACAAATAGGTCATCATCGTCAGAACCGGACACTGCTTGGTCGTCTTGAATGATTGTAGAAAAAAGACGAACCAAGTACGTTTCGGCTTCTTTTATTAATTCTTTTTTGGAACATTTGTCACCACAGCTGTTAACTGGATCGTGTAAATATTTAAAGGCCGATAACAAAGGGCTAGATCTACGAGGTGCTATTTTTTTTTTAGGATGGATAAGAATTCGTCGCCCAATTCGGTGTGCTGATTCTCCAATTTTGTGAACAAAAATTTGAGAATAGAATCCGCAGCAAGTAAGTTCACATTTTGGCGACTAAGTGCTTCAACAGCGACACGTATAGGTTTAAGGGCATTTATGATTTCTTCGCAATACTTTTCTTCTGCGTCAGTAGTGGCCATAAAATTTAAATTGAGCGTTTCGAGCGACTTACGAACATGCTTGCTGATGCGAATGTATCTGGTCAGCATAGTTTCCAGGCTATTCCAACGTGTTTTGCAATCCAACAGCAAGAAATGCTCTTTCTTCTCGACCTCTTTAACATAATTCTGTAAGATATCATTCCGTACAGGCGAGTTCTTGAATTTCAAAACTATCTTGCGAACTTTTGTTACGATTTCAAATGCAGACTTTATGGTGACCGTCTTGTCAGCAACAAATACGATGCTGTCGTCCTCGTCATCGTCATCGGAAGCATTTTCCGCATTAATGACGGAAAAAGAAGAACTGGCTGCATTGTTTTTATCTTCATCGCCGACTCTATCATCCGAATCCTCTCTACAATCTATATCATTTTCACTATTACTTTTACCGACGATGGTTCCATCGCTGCCGCTGAAATAGAGCTTGCGTCAATTTCGTTTAATTTAAACAGAAATCCGTTAAGAAACAAAATTAAAATCGATGTTTTAAATTTTAAAAGGTTTATGTTTAAATCCAATTTTAAAAGAGATTTATTTTTTATTTTTAAAGTAATTGTTGTCACCATGGATTTCTCGAGAAATCTTGAGATATTCTCGAGATTCAGGATTTCCCGAAATGTTAATTATTTCAATTCTCGAGATTCGGGATGGAAAAATCTCGAAAATTTCTCGAGAATTCCCGTCGGGAAATTCCCGAAACCCAACTCTAGTTATTACCCACTGAGTAAGGTCGAAATCGAACTAACTAAGTTTTCTCGGCATTCAACAATAGTCCATTTATCCTGGAAAATTCCGTTATAATACGCGTATCCTCTTCCATTCGAACTTTGAGAATAACTTCATGACAATAGGGATAAAAGAGACTTGTATCATCAGCATACATTATTTATTTACCGTGTAACTTGAAATTTGCAATATCATTTAGATGAATTGTAAACAATAATGGACCTAAAACACTCCCTTGAGGCACTCCATATTGTATATTTCCTATTTCACTTCTACTTTTTTCTATGTCAACATACTGCTTCCTATTTTGAAGATAACTTCTAATAAGTTTATTAGCACTTCCTGCAATCCCGTAATACGAGTAAAAGGTTCGAGCAACTCACCCATAACCATTATCCAAACCATCACATATTGTATTCCGGCAACAATTTCATAGAGTGTAAAAAAGATGCAGAGAACGTAACGTCCTAAAAGCCGAAGATAACTTATCGTGGTCCATCATTGCGTTATGGAAGTGTGCACGACAATAATGTCAGTACACAGTTTCAACTTCGAGTTAGAACATCTAACAATTTTTCAGCTGCCGGTTTTTGCCTTGTAAATACTGGCGACTTTACAAGTAAGCGATTTATCTCTAAGCCAAGTAAAAACTTTGTTTTAAATGAATAAGCCGTTCGTATACGTACTCACCAGTAGGTGAGTATACGAATATTTTAATGGGCCAACAATTCGACCCATTTAACATGGGCGGAAATTTTAACCAGACATTTTTTTGAAAAACAAATACGATATTACGAGTATCTTAAAATCTTGGTAAAATGAATCGACTTCAATAATTTAATTAAATCGGATTTTATGCACATCCAATAGTGTATGGTATAATTAAGTCGACCAAACCTGTTTTGAGCATTTAAGATATATTTAAAAAAAACAAGTTCAAGTCATAATAATGATGAAAGACGGATAAATATAAAAAGAAAAAAATTATTAAAAAGGATTGGTACGCCCTAATGTGCAACGTATGTATGAACATACCCTCCCAACATTTGGAAGTTTCTTTCATCGTCCACCATCAAATGGGTTACGCTTTAGTCACTTCCAGAAGTTAAATGGAAGATAGTTTGAATTTTTCAAGAACAGTTTACATTACAGTCGTCTTTAAATCATCCAGACGTCAATTGGAAGATTGTTTGTTGTTTACAACACCAGTCGAAAATCACATGTGCCGTAATGGATATATTAAACAAGCGAAATAAAATTAGAATCAAAAGTAACTTCCAAGAAGGCACTAGAAAGTGAATCTTTGTAGTTACGCAGAAGTAACTTTTGGAAGTTAACTCCGGGGTGTACAACTTCTCGATACGGAAGACACTTCTGCGATAAGAAAATGGTATCGCCGACGATGAGTTTTAACTTCCTAGCGCCACTTCTTAGTCACTTGCACTAGAAAGTGTCTCTTTGTAGTTACGCAGGAGTCACTTCTGGAAGTTAACTCCGGGGTGTACAACTTCTCGATACGGAAGACACTTCTGCGATAGGAAAATGGTATCGCAGACGATGAGTTTTAACTTCCTAGCGCCACTTCTTAGTCACTTCCGCGATAGAAAATGTTGGCAGGGTATGTACGCACAAAACATGCACACTTTGTTTGCGCTTTTTGCATTTGTGGTTTTCAACGAAGACCCATGCGCAACGAAATTGGTGGAATTGATATTGCACATCGAAGTTTGCTATACGCACAGTTCAATCAGTAAAACAAATGAGTCTTCCGTATAAGTCATTTGATTTGTTATCGAAGTAATCGGTGCCAACAGCTGTTGAAGAAAAACCTTGGCAATCACTTTTTTAAGTTGATTCTGAAAAAGACACAACAAATAGGTCTCGAACCAGAATAAAAACTATTCTAGTCATAAAAACGAACCTCTATTAGCAGCAATTATGTTTATTCATTCTAAGATTCTAGAAGTTGGGCCAATCACTACTTCACTTCTGATTGAAAACATATTTTCAATTCTTAAGTAAAAGCCTAAAACCGGAATGTCGGTAAATGCCGGGTTTTTACTTATAAAAAAAGAGACAGTAGTTATTTTTAAAACACGAAGTACTAATTTTCTGTTAACCCAGTCCACAGATCCCTGATTTGTGAAAACTTCACCTTGGTTCCTAAATGGGATGTTTTGGAACTAAAGTAAGTAAGAATTTTTCTGAATTTATTTTATTTAGCTCTATTTAGCGGTTTTTTGACATAGGGTTGTTTATGCCGAAGAAGTTGTGTATCAGTATTTTAGTAGTATATTTTTCTAAGTCAGTTCACAATTATCCTGTTACCCTCAGACTACTTTAGCTGTCTGCCAATCTGGCCATGTGGTCAACACCATTATTTAGTCTCTAACCACTCCCACCTTAAAAACTGGCATCATTCTGTAATGGCTATGAAATTTCACAGTTGCTAATATGTGTTTATGTTCTATAGTTAATCATAGGTTAATTACTGTAGTCCTTCTAACTAAACACATGTTCTGAACAAATTGTCACCATGTGAACATTTATTACGACCCTACCTTAAACTGTCTTTATACGCCTGCTTTTAGTAAATACAAACTACGCACGTTACATCACAAAAGAAATAAAAACGCAATCATAAAACAACTTTTGACCACGATAGAGACATTAACACCAATATTAAATTAAATTCTACATATGTCTAAATTATATCAGAAAGGTGTGTACCATATTAGACCAGAAAAGAGCATAAAAGAAAAATGTACTTCAGTAGGCAAATTTTTCTCTAAGAACTTGCTTAAAATACAATGGCAGCTTTTAAATAGTCAACAAATGAAAGTAATGGCTTCTGTCGCTCATGGTCAGCTTTGTGATAGTCTACACAACCATATGTCCTACGATCGGATTTAATATAGAAATTTTGAGGCCTCTTCTTAAGTTCTTTATGGTCCAATTTTACCTCCTAACGGGACCTTCGATTACACAGGGGCCATCAAAGACGAAAGTTCGATATCCTTCATTTTAGTGCTTTCTTAAGGATATGACAAAAAAATGTTGTATCTTATTATTTTGGATAAGGTCGCCGAAAACTATAGGTAAATCAGAATATTTTCATATTGAAAAGATTTATGAAACTGATGTCCAACTTAGTCTGGAAATCCAACTACAGGTCGCATTTGATCTCCAATCCTAACGGAATTTGCGTATATCTTTTTTTCCACCAAAGGCAGACTTTATGAAACTGGAAGGAAATAAGTTTAATCGATCTTAGTTTTTACCGCTCCTGCTAAGGTGGATCGATTACGCAAACGAAATTGTATCAACGGTTTTTCGATAGCACGAGGAAAAAAAAAGTTGAACTACGAAATATCAAAAAAATCATTTTCGGGGCTTCCAAATTTCTTATCTTTTAAATTAAAAAAGTATATAAAAAAATAATGTTTTTTTTAAATATTACCTTAACAAGGTGACATAGAATACAATCAAATAAACATTGCCATATACAATGCAATGCATATAATCGAATCATGCTAGTAAACCTTGGTTCAACCCCGGGAAAAAATATTACTAGTTTTTCTGCGGCAGGTATTCCACCTCGTGTATACTGGCGGCTTAACGAGAAGGAGTCTTATCTAATAGATATATACAAACTTTTCCATAATTAAATCGTGCACAGCTCACTGATTTGGAGATGTTTCCCCTTGTTCCTTATTGATATGTTCCTAAAGGTACGGTCGCACTAGGCAAATATTTGAAAAAAAAAACTTTGAATATTTCTTTGCCAAAATCTGACCACAAAATATTTTTGAATGGCAAAGAACAAAACAGCTGATTTCGGGGATACAAAAATATTTGCTATGATAAAATACATTTCCGTCAAATATTTGCCCAATATTGTCCATTGCCTAGTGATGGCCCGATTGGCCAATCGCGGCGTTTTTGGGTCAAATAAGCCAAAATTTCTAGCAGCTAAGCCGTTTTTAAGGTATTAGGTGCGTCCTAAGTAACATTAACCAATTTAACCATTGTTTGTTTACAAAATATTATGATCTGTAAAGCAAATACTCAAAAAAGTGATATTTTCATAAACTTCCCATTAAAAACACCACGTCACATTATAAGTCACATTTCATGTGGTCATTCTTTTCTGACTGTAGGCTTATTTTAGTATGTTTCAAAGCCCCCGCATTTTTACTGGTATAGCACAAAAAACGGAATGCTTACATTTAGTTCAAAAAGATCTAGAACTTTACCCAAAAAAAAAAATTATTTTCTTTATATATGACTATAGTTTGGCAGTTTCAGATTGAATACGACTAGTAAGACATCAAAGGTAGAGCAAAATTACATGAGGCCTTACCATTATACTAGGAATATTTAAGGAATAAAAAAATAAACTGTTAAATGGAATGGAAAAACTCTAAACACTAAACACAACATCCGAAGCACTTAAACTCAGAGTAAACACTTAGAGAGTATTTCCTGCAAATTGTTTTTAAATTTTTTCAGAATTTGATAGGGCTAGTTGAAGACCAGGGGCAAATATGTGAATATCGTTAGTTCATTAAGCCTTTGATGCCTTGTTTGTTGTGTCTTAAGTTTCTTTTTCAAGTGTAATTGAAACAAAGTTAAGATTTCTTAAAAATAAGTCTACAAATTATTAAAGAAGAAAGTATACTGTTTTGTTCATTTGCTTAACAGTGAAGAATATATATGTATACCAAAATAGCTTTTTTTTAAGACCAACACTCAGGGGGTGTCCCCTATATATGCAGTGCATTGCATCGGTCAAGGGAATATAGGTTAGGGTATTGAAGGAAAGAGGGAGTAATGTTCATGGACATTTAATTTGAACCTGTTCATATCGTACGTGGCAGGAAAAACCTCTGCGGGAAGTCTGTTCTACATACGGACAACGCGGCTGAAGAATGAGTTCTCCCTGTAGTGCGTCGTGCGATCAGTAGGCCAATCAATAACAAATGGATGCGAACTTCTAGACAAGCGGGTGTTACGGGCGAACACTCTGACCTCCGGGATGAGATCACCTATCTCATGCTTTAAACACATAGACGACAGCAAGCAGCACGACGACTGACTTCAAATGTCGTTGGCGACATTTGTCGTTGTGCTGCCACCTTTTAAAATATTTTGAGAACGGCAGCAGCATACCAAGCATACCAAGAAGATATATAAAAACACCTTGACACCTTGAACATTTAATAAATCCCAAAATGTTTGACGCAAATTTTCAGTTTTTAGTTAAACGCCTTTAATCTCTAAATTATTACAACTACTTTAGTGCATTACCAACACTGTATCTGATATTGTCGCCTTTCAAAATAGAAATTAGTTTATATTGGCGACAACAGCAACGGCTGCTGTGCCGTCGTGCTGCTGTGACGCCGTCAAAGTAATCATTTTCATATAAACGTGTGTGTTTTAATTTTGACAGGTTGTCGCTCGCTGCTTGCTGTCGTCTATGTGTTTAATGCATCAGAAGAGCACATCCCGTTAAAGTACCTGTAAAAGAGTGATACGCAACCAACACTCCGCCGATGCTCGAGTGAAATAACAGAGTTGGCCACCCTGCTATCTCCAACAAGCCTCAGCGCCCTCCCTTGCACCCGGTCGAGAAACTCCAAAGAAGACCTTGAAGCACCCGCCCAGATGTGGGAGTTATACTCCATTTTTGGCCGAATGTATGTGATGTAGATGTTGAAGAGGTCGGAGGAAGTGAAATATTTCTTGCACCGCTTTAAAAACCCCAGGCACTTGAATGCTTTTTTCGACACTTCAAAAATGTGTTTGAAAATGTGCCCAGAACAGAACATCAAGAGCATCCGACTCCTTGACAACAGTCCCATTCATCAGTATTGCCGATGATGTTAAGCCCGTCGATCGTTTATGGCTCAACAGGCAGCATTGGGTTTTGCTAGCATTGAACTCGACCCTATTTGCAAAACCCAACTCTGATACCCTGACAAGATCTTCGTTGAGTGTGTCAGTCATATTTTGCCTCGTCGCCTCTGTATCTGTGAGGCCCGGTTTACGGTCGAACGAATATGAGTGACAGATGCTGCTGTCGTCAGCAAACGAGTAAATAGGGTTTGTTGTCAGACTCAGGAGGTCATTGAGAACTATGAGAAACAGAGAAGGAGAGAGAACAGAGCCTTGCGGTACCCCTGCATTTATAGCATACTCATCGGACGAGACCCCGTCTATAACAACACGTATAGAGCGATCACTGAGAAAACCCGATATTAATCGATCCCTTTTTTTGGGATCGGTGTTACATTGACAATCTTCCAAAACGAGGGAAAGACTCCCGCACGGTACGAGAGGTTGAAAAAATTGCGCAATGGACGAGCTAGCGTCGATGAACACTTATTTAGGACCAGTGCTGAGATTCCATCCGGGCCCGGGGATTTATTTACGTTGAGTTCCGCAAGAACCCTTTTAACTCCGCGAGCTCGAAATAATATCCGAGACATAGACGAAGATACATTTTCTATCACGGGAAGTGGTTGACTGCTATCTGCCAAGGACAAAGTCCTTGCAAAAATGCTAGCCAAGAGATTAGCCTTACCAACCGGGTCAGTGAACAACTGGTCGTCCTTTATGAGGGTTGGGATCGAAGATGGTTTATCCCGTATCCTTTTAACAAACGACCAGAAGGTCTTGCTTCCCCTGGGAGAGGAGAGAACTTTGGCACGTAGACGTTGTTCGTGCAGATGTTTTTCCCGTCTAAGTGTCCTGGCACATGCAGCCCTTTCCTGCTTGCGTAGCATATCAGCAGTGGCGTTTTTTTCCTGACGCCAGTTTCTGAAAGCTTCCTCTCTGGATCTGACAGCCTGTCGACATGTCTAGTTAAACCAATACTTATGTCTTGGCTTAACCGATATATTCTTTTTGGGAATGAAGAGCTTCATTCCAATAAGAATAAGATTTACTACCATGTCTGCTGCAGCATCGATATTGTTATTGAGAAAACAGAGTTTCCAATTGAAATGCTGAAAGAAACTGTTGAGATCATCCCAATTTGCCTTCGAAAATTGGCCGCTTTTGTTTACCATCACTTTCATAAAACGCGCATATCTCTGGGAGGGAACACTTTTGGGGTCTCATTTGATGCTCAGATGTTGTCCACATCAAAAAAAAGAAAAAAAATGTTTTTTTTTTACCCTTAGGCCCCTTTCTCTATACAAAAGTATTCTTGCAATAATAAATATTCCATCCTTTTGAGGATAATAAAAAGTTACAGGTTAACCTCATTTATTTATTTGGGACGTTGATTGTATATTTTATTTTTTTAACCCGTAAATGTATAAGGTCAGCCCTCAGTGTAGAGACCAAGCTACCCTTATGTAAAATCATTCCCTAAATATGCCATTTCTCCGTTAAAGCGGAAAAACGATGATTTGTGACGAGAACCATATATGGTACATTATGCATTCTGTACATTTTATGAATTAGTATAATTTTTTGGAATTATTTTTTTTATATATTAGAAATGTTTCATAAAGTGTCCAATTTTTTTGAGAAACACTTCTGCTCATCAATTGATAAACGAGGCATCACGAGAATCGATTAAAAACGTTCGTTCAGGGAATTAGCCTTACTCTTATTTCGAATAGACGATCAGGGTTTCCCGTGTCGTACTCTTCGTTCTTGTAAATGTGGAGGTATTCTCTAATCTTCTCCGTTGATGGTCATTACATTACGCACTGCATGAACCGTATTATGTATACTTCAATAATCTCTGCTGCGTTCATTTAGTAAATTATGCTAATATATTTACCAAGTTCCAGGTCATCAAAAACAAAATTCTGATTGTTCTTATTCACTTTTGCGTAATAGATGTGTCTTGAACTATTTTCGCCATCAGGTCATCTGTAAAAATATATTTAAAACATGAGTACTCGTAAGTAGTTGCGAATTCATCTGCTGATTCTGTTTAGTTTTCCATCCTTCCAACAACCTCTTTCAAAATCCTAGAAGTTATGTCAAAAACAAAGTCGCTATGCAAGCAGCATTCTTCGTGAACATAACCCACCTTGTCCTGACAACTATTACAAATTGTAATCTTGCTGAAACGGTACTCGAACGAACTGTATTTTTGTCTGCTTCAGTTTGACGAATGCGGCATCACGATTCAGTTTGAATTACTAAAATATCGTACACAAAATGACATGAACCAAACAAAGCGGTGCCATTAATCAATATCGGAAGTCCCGAATTTCGGATATGGCCTTTGCAGAATTTCAACCGCTCTCGAAAATAGGCACAATAAATTAAGTATTCATTAGGACAAACATGGATTCTGCATCACTAGAGATACATTCCCCTACTTTTGACAATCTTTTCTTAAAAAACAAAACAACCGAAAATGGGTAGATTGCCCAGTTAAAGTTTTCAGATTGCCTCACCGCATTTTGTTTTATACTCGTATTAAAAAGAAATCTATTTATATAGCCTCGATCGTACAGTATTAAATGTAATATACTACACAGTAGGGTGATTTTGTAAAAATTCATTTGTTTAGAAATTTTCCCCTCAAATGTCTACTCGTATGACGGTTTCTTTCGACATTAGAGAAGAGCACATATGGTTTCAAAAATAAAGGCAAATTTTCTTTTTTAGAAGCTTTTTTTTTTAAAAATTTGGCTGTGATTGAAGATCGGTAAGTAACCTATGGGCCCCAAAAACGGCCCATAATACAAGCGACATGTAGTTAATATGAACATAAGGATACTCAAATAGAATAATATTTTATAATTGAAACACGAATGGATTTATTTTAAAGATTTGTTTCACTAAAGACTAAAAAACATAAATAATTGTCATTTCTCACATTATACATTCTAATTTTTTACCAAAGTGTTCAAATCGATATAAAAAGCACTACATAAGTTTTGACAAAATTCGTTTTACAAAATTTCAAGTCATTTGACCCATGTCGCATAACCCTCCGGCGGGTGAGAAGGTCCCTGGGGACATTTTTCATTTTCAGACTGAAATTACTCCTTGATGGTCCATGAGAAGTATACCCGACCCCCACATGTATTCCAAGGAAATTTTATCTAGAATCGTTGCAAAGTGATCCGACCAATAGTTTAGTTTCTATTAAGATTTAAATGTGTTTAGTACGGGAACGTGTGAAAAGGTCCGCTGGGACCTTGTGCTTAAATTTCAAGAAATCGTTAATAAATGCACTGTCTCTTGGCTTGTTTTATTGTTTGAACACATCACAAACGTGTTCCTTGAATTTCAGTTTCTTTTTGGATTATTTTATTGTGCCTTTCCATGAAACATAATACAATTTCCGTCCCTTTTTGAATTTTTGTTACCGCCCCTTTTGAGTTGTTTGAATTTACCCTTACTTTTTACTCATACTCTTACCTACTCTTACTCTCCATAGACGCAGATGTACAAGCTAAAAACCAGGTAGACGTAGAAAAGGGTATAAAAGCGGCTGTAGTTTGGTAAACCAAATCAGTGAAAGTAAACAGTGAACATTGAGTGCGAAATTTTATTTTAAACTTTATAAAGAGATATAAAAGTACAATACAATGACAGAGGAAAATTTAGACAGAATGACTACATAATTTAGTTTTTTTTAGATATTATCAAGGCCGGCGTGAGGAGCTGCACCGTCGTTTGCGCCTAGAACGAACAGACCGTCATGTCGACTATGTCGTTCTGAGTACGCACAGCAGCGGAAAACAAGGGGCTATTGCCAATCCTGTAACAATCCAGTTTGTGCAGAGCATTCAACACTAATGCATCGATGCTACACCTGCACAGAAAATATGTTGGACGAGGGACAATCTATACATCAATAGTTTTTTAGGCTTCTTTCATATAAAACTCATAAATATAATTAATGTTATATACTTTTTTTCTTACATTCATTATACATTTATAGTTAGTAAATAATAATAAATCAAAACAAAAAAATGTAAAAAATGCGTTTTCATATAAAATTCCATACAAATAGAAATAGGTTCCTTTGGACCTTGTTCTTCGTATAAGGGTAACGGATGACTCAACCGTCCGAGGGTTAAACTGTGTGCCCATTGGCACGGCCCATTCTGGCAAATCACATAAAAACGCACCACTCCTCCCAGAAAGAAGAAAATAGGTTATAAATTATTCTAGCTGGTCTTAGGCGAGTCAATTCTTGCACCTTCGACGAGACTATCCGATCGTAGGTTGAAACCTATATAGCTTTTTCGGTAGTGCATGAGTTTTGCTTGAATTATGTATTCTGCAACATCTTTATTTGTGAAAAAAATGGTTGCCACGCAATTCCAATTCTAGTCCCTCTTACCCAAATTACAATTTTTGCGATTTAATTAAAACCGGTTCGCTACGTACTGGCATAATAGGAGCAAATGAGTGGTATACATGGCCCTCGCTATAAAGCGATGTTTACCAACTTTTCAAGGTCAGAACTCACGGATCAATATTTTCTGGGCTTGGTACCAGTTAGACAGTGATGCATGCCATGCATATAGAGTGTCCAAAACCAAAAACCGACATATCGGTTTTGAGTCCAAACTCGACAGTCGGTTTTTCAAAATACCCTAAACCCAACATGTCGGTTAACCACGGTTTTCCACGGTTTTCGAAGAAAATTCATAATTTGCACTTAAGGAATAACTTTTTATACCCCGCACCACTCTGTGGAACGTGGTATTTTTTATTTTCTTAACAAATGTTTGTAACGATCAAAAATATTTGAGTAGACCCACTTTTAAGTGTACCAATCGACGAATCACGAGCAGATTCGATTAAACGATGTTAGTTTGTCCATCCGATGTTAATCTAAAGCTTGTAATAAAACCACAAGTCGCAATTGTCGTTCGATCTTCATGAAAAATGACAGAAGTGAGCTTTTCGAACCAAAGACGGACGCTGTTGCAATTAGAGCAAATTGAACTAGATTTATATATAGCTGCCACCCATGTTCAATCGATTATATTTCTTAAGCTTTAGAATCCACATATTAATAAGATCCAATCTTTTTTAAATAGATATAGACTATATAAGTATAAGTATAAGTAGATATATAAAGATAGCTCCCACACATAATTTCAGACGTTTTTATTTTTTTCAACAGCTAAGAATCCACATATTATTTCAAATCGTAGGGAAATTAATCCAATCATAAAAATACGCTATTGAAATTAAAGAATATCGGTTCAGATTTAGATGTAGCTCCCAAGTATACGTTTAGTTGATTTTTTGTTTTGTTTGAAGCTCTACAAACCACATATTGCAACTAATCTTGGTGCAATTACACACAATTTATAACGATCGGTCAATTGCCAGGTTGGATAAAAATATGTTATATAGGGAGATCCATCAGAAGGTATTTTTTCAGAACAAAAACAATATATAAAAATTCAAAACAAGTGCGGAATCTTTATTGGCAATTTTTAAGGACATTTTATGGCATTTACTTTTTGAAAATAAAAACCTTCAAATGTTGGCAACTGTATTATGGAAATGAGCGTTCGATGAGAAACAGAAAGATCAGCTGTTTTCGACCAAATTTTTTTTCAGTGATGAGGCCCATTTCTGGTTCAAATGCAAAGTCAATAAACAAAATTGCCACATTTGGGCTGAAGAGCAACAAGAGGAGGTTTGAGAGGTGTCATTATACCCAGAGAAAATTACGGTTCGGTGTGGTTTATAAGCTGGTGGAATAATCGGTGCATATTTTTTTAAAAATGGCCGGAACGTAACCGTGAATGGTGCTCGCTATCGCGCCATGATATCGATGTTTATGTTACCTGTAATTAAAGCCCGTAATCTTGACGACACTTAGTTTTAACAGGACGGTGCCACTTGCCATACAGCTGCTCAAACAAAGGATCTATTAAGAGGTAATTTCGAAAAGCAGCGTTTTGGACAGGTGCGTTGGCCGCCTAGATCCAGTGATATCACACCTTCAGACATTTTTCTTTGGGGATGTGTAAAGTCCAAAGTCTATGCTGACAAACCAGCTTCGATTCATGTTTTGGAAGCCAACATCACGCGTGTCATTGAAGCCATTCCGGTGGAAATGCTCGAACAAGTCTTCCAAAATTGGACATTCAGAATGGAAACCCTGAGGCATAGTTGCGGCCAAAATTTGAAGGAAATTATAATCAAAAAATAAATGTCATAAAATGTCCTTTAAATAATTAATAAATAAGATAAGATTCCACACTTGATTTGAATTTTTATATAAGTATTTTTTTTTGTTCTTAAAAATACCTCTAGATTGATCACCCTATTTTTTAAGCTTTAGAATCCACATATGTATAACATCCAATCTTTTTAAACTTATACAGATTATAGATACATGAGGATAGCTCCCACACATATATTCAGACTTCTCTATAAAATTCTCACAAATTTACAAGTGAAATTAATTTTTAAATTTCGATAAATTTAAAGCCTGTTCAAGGGGTACAAAAATTGTTTTTAATTGGTTTTTCTGCACATCCAGTAGTGCAATACACTTTGGCATAATAACTATTTTATTTTTAAATAAAAAACTCTGTCTATTCGTCACTATTTAATCCAATCTCAGTGAGTATAACTGAGGTCAATCACTTCACATATGAATCGGAAATTATTTTTCATTCTCAGGCAAAAGTCTCAATCCAGAATGTTGGTAAATGCCGTTTTTTTTCTAAAAATTTCAACCCAATAGTCGGTATTTTCAAAACAGTGTTTTGAAAACACCGATGTTGGTATTCTGAAAACCGCTGGTTTTCGAACACTCACCATACAAGTGTCAAAAAGCTTAAAGTTGTAAAGGAAAACAAACGTAGCGACTTGGTCCTCTCAAGGCTGGCTTTCGCTATGATGCAAATAGACCCCCTCCACTATTTTTTCTTGGGGCTACCTCCAGTCTTTAGTTTACTCTTTTAAGTTAAAGACTTTAGGCGATCTCGAAAGAACATTCAAATTTGTATTGTTGAAATAATGAAGCAGTTATGTCAGCACGTCTTTTAAAAGTATCGCTTATAGCACAGACTGCAAAGTATAAAGCCAGAGTTGGTTAAGATGATTTATTCCTGGCAGTCTTTCGAAAGGCAGTGACATTTCTTTTCGCATTGGCATCCTGTTATGTTCTAGTTGTTAAGACTTGGCTAAATTTAACAAAAGTTTTATTAGGGCCTAATACCGAACCTTCTAACATGGACATAAGCTCCTGCAAACGAAATAAATTTCATCACGAATCTTAGCACGCATTTATTTTAGAAAATTTGTCCCAGAATGTTATTTAAGGGTTCAAAAATATTCTAAACGATCAAAATCGGAAGTATATGAATCTGTGAGAAAAATAAATAAATATCATATTGGACGTGTAATTTACCCCTCAGTCCACATGAATGCGTTTTTTCTCAATAATTGATTGACTCCTCGCGACTATGGTAATGACTGTCTGGTCTTCGCACCCAATTGGCTTCAACGGCAGACCGCCGGCGTATGTCTGGATGAATTCAACCAAATTTAATTGGGAAAACAATTTTTCATTTTCGGTTGTACATTCAAACAAACGGTATTGTGGAATATTTACAGAGATATTTTTTCCATCAATTACCAATAAATACAAAGGAAACAAATTCAAAAGAAAAAATGGCCAAAATGAAGAGTAATGAAGCTCAGCGTGTCACTGGGTCGAAGACATCTTTTTCTCGAACAAGCAAATTGAATCCTTCCAAATGTGATAACTGAAAAATACAGATAAAGCCAATCAAATAATATTCCCCCACCCTCCGTTCCACCCTATTCAATTGAACTTTGACCAAAAGCCAGCGAAGCATGCAAAAAACGAAAAACACAACCAAGTAGACGGGCATACAAATGAACTCATGCTATTGTTGAAAAATTCATAAGAACTTTGAAATCTTAACAGAGATTTTTTATGATGCTTTTGTTGAAAACAACCATTTGAGGAATTTGTTTAAATTTTGTTTTTTAAACTAAAATGTTTTTTTATGTTTAGTTTAAAACTGTGGAGATGGGCGGAATATTGTCCATTTTTAGTTAAAGAATAAAAACACTGAGAAATCTCTGAAATGTTCACAACATTTCTTATACAGTACGAGTAGTAAAAATACGTAGAACGAATTGATTTTAGCCCGGCAAAATTCCGTACTTATCTTGGTCATCGTTCATCTCAAGTGAATACTGACCTTCAAGGCTAGCTTATGTGTCACCTGGGCGATATCACAACACTTATTAGGGTAGTGAGCTAACATGTCTAGCGTGTTCAACATAAAAACGTTAAAATATGTTTTGATATGTCGGCATGGTATTCCACCTCCATAAAATCAAAACCAATAATAGAAGAAGTAAAAAAAATAAATTCGGGTGTGGCCTGCTATGAGGCACCCTACATTACTCTGTTATCCAGAAGAATATGCCATTCAGTCTAGCTTTTAAGCAAAGTTAAATTGAATTTACGCCTTTGTGCAATGAACATATCTCGGTGGAGCTAAAGAGAAACATGGACTATAATTGTTAGGTTATGGCAGATTTAACTGTGTTTTCAACCAAACGTCACGTTACCATGCTAAAATTGCATTATATAGAAATATTTTAAAGTACACAAAGTATTAAAGCTGGTTTGATAATTGTCTAAGCGGACAAAATATGAGAACTCCAGCCAAAAAAATAAGAACCTAAATTAGCTAAAATTGTATATTTCACATACATAATTTCAATCAGGTAATTTCGAGTAAAAATGATATTTCCGTATGAATAACTCAAAAAACCTAAAGTCGGACATGGCCGACTATATTATACGTACACTTCTAAATGCTCAGAAAAAAATGCAACTTCGTTTTTGGACCCAATTTACTTAAATTTTAAAACATACGAGTATAATATAAATACATTTTTTCAGAAAATGTCATTAGTTTTAATAAAATCGGTTGAAAATATATAATTATGTAGGAGCTATAAATTTATCTGACCGATTTTGTTAAATTTTAATAACATTGATTCTTGGTCTCAAAAACTAACTTGTTTCAAAAAAATCGGACAACAATTGCAACCTTTTTTTTTATCTACAAGCTTACGATGAAAGAACGGACGGATGACAGGCAGATATTTGCCGTCACACTAATACCCTATTCCAGAGTGGTGCAGGGTATAAATACAATGAGCCAACATATTCGAGCTTTGCAGGTAGTCACTAAGCTGGAGCTATAAATCTAACCCACCGGTTATCTCTGGATGGCTGCTTGGCAGAGGCGCAATATCTGCCGACTTCAAATTAATCTATTCCACATCAAACCCAGCTTCAGTTACAACAAACCAGAAACCACAACCAGCTCAACGAAAACTTAACCTTTACAAGACATGACACCATCGACTTATCGTAAGATGGCAATCCATCAATGGTGTCCCTATCTAACGATAGTGTGGGAAGCCACACTACGAAATTAAACATAAATAATAGTTGTGGTAACGAAAGTATGTCTTGTGACCTATTAATAACTTTTCTGTAAATTTAAAAGCATTTTTTTTTAAAAGTTTTACTCTCAATTGTATAGGGTGATCCAGCTAGAGGTATTTTTTCAGAACAAAAAAAATGAAAAAATTCAAATCAAGTGTGCAATCTTTATTAGTAATTTGAATGAATATTTTATCGCATTTATTTTTTGAATATAATTTCCTTTAAAAGTTGGGTCCAATTTTGGATGACTTGTTCGAGCATTTCGACCGGTATGGCTTTAATGACACGTGTAATGTAGGCTTCCAAAAACTGAATCGTAGCTGGTTTGTCAGCATAAACTTTGGACTTTACGTAACCCCCAAAAAAATGTCTAAAGGTGTGATATCACTCGATCTAGGCGTCCAACTCGTGTAAGAAGCATTTCAAAGAAAATGGGCGCCTGTCTCTTCCGGAAAACTGTTCATATGGCGAATGTTCCGCTTGAGCAACATAGGACGGTCAGTTCTGAGTCGTACACCATAATTTGTTTGCCTACAGTCTTCGTAGAAATTCGAAAAAAATATATAACAATTCAAATTAAGTGTGGAATTTTTATTGGTAATTTGAAAGGACATTTTATGGCATTTTTTTTGAAAATAATTTCCTTCAAATGTTGGCAACTGTACTATGGAAATTTGCTCATGTTGACATTAGTTTCTAATAAAAGTAAAATACTTTATATATGAAGCTTAAATCCATTTTCCATATTAGAAATTAGTTAATAAAGGTATTCATTATAACTATGTTCAGCAGGAGGAGTAGTTTGTAATCATTCAATAGAAGAATTTAATTGGATTGGAAAAATTACTTGTCGTTGAGAAATTAATCTTTCTCCAATAATAAAGAAAGAATATAAAATTCCTAATAATGAAATTGTTGATCCAATTGAAGAAATTACATTTCATGTAGTATAAGCATCAGGTTAATCGCTTTTTTTGACCAAAATTTTGTTCAGTGATGAGGCCCATTTCTGGCTCAACGTCAAAGTCAATAAACAAAATTGCCACATTTGGACTGAAGAGCAACAAGAAGAGGTTCAAGAGGTGTCATTATACCCAGAGAAAACCACTATTTGGTGTGGTTTATAAGCTGGTGAAATCATCGGTGCATATTTTTTCAAAAATGATGATGGCCGGAACGTAAACGCGAATCGTGCTCGCTACCGTGCCATGATAACGATCTTTATGCTACTTGAAATTGAAGCCCATAATCTTGACGACTCTTCGTTTCAACAGAACGGTGCTGCTTGCCATACAGCTGCTCATACAATGGATCTTTTGAGGCTCCATTTTGAAGAGCAGCTAATTTCACGTTTTGGACAGGTGAGTTGGCCGCCTATATCGAGAGATATCACACCTTTAGACATTTTGCTTTGGGGTTACGTAAAGTCCGAAGTCTATGCTGACAAACCAGCTACAATTATGGTTTTGGAAGCCAACATTACGCGTGTCATTACAGCCATACTGGTCGAAATGCTCGAACGATTCATCCAAAATTGGACCCTCAGAATGGTAACCCTGAGGCGTAGTTGCGGCCAAAATTTGAAGGAAATTATATTTAAAAAATAAATGTCATAAAATTTCCTTTCAAATTACCAATAAGAATCTCACACTTGATTTAAATTTTTACATTTGATTTTTGTTCTGAAAACATACCTCTAGATGGATCTCCGTATATTAAACACTATTAGGTTTAGCTAGATAACAGACTTAATTCCAAAGAGAATATTGACTACACTTTCGAAAATAAAGCCAGAATTTAATTAGCAATGATGTTGTCCAATACTAAATGCCCAAAGCCGACTAGAAGACAGGCGTAGAACGATCCTTTGTGTATTGACATACGTAATGTTTGAAAAAGGAGGAACGAAAAACCCTACTTTAGTTAATCGATTAAGTGCCCTAAGAAAAATAAGCAGTTTTTAAAGCATTGCAGATGCAATACAATTCCGTACTGGTTTAAAAAAAATCGTATAATGATTAAATATAAATATAAAAAAACCCAGCCGAACAAAGAGACATGTTAAGGTCAAAAGCGAAGTCTTTAAAGATGTTAAGCTAAAAATTATTGACTTCGACGATGCTAATACGTTCCACAATGAAGTCGACTACAGTTTAGTTCAGTTTCTGTCAGGTCACGGTTGCCTTAGGAAACACCTGCCCAGATTATTTTGAGCAGATTATGAAATAAAAATAATCTGGATCAGACGACTGATGCAACCGGCTAAAAAAAGATACCAAAATTAATAAAATTTGCACTGAATCCAATTATGGAATATCTTTTTTTTAATATACCTGAAATTGGGTTAGGACTTATTGGCCTAGAGGACCAAAAAACGGCATTGGTCAATATAAGCGACCAATAATATGGGAAGAAGTTATTAAAGGGAATTTCAGTACAATAACTTCATCTGACTCCGGGGTAGATCTTATGAATCCGTTTGACCAAAAAGCGGCAGTCATAGGCAGGGTGACCGTAGTTATGATTATTTTTATATATTCCATTTCAATAACGATTGCATGATATAGCGACTGCATGCCGAGAAACTTGATTTGGTTGGTACTTGTTTTAAACTGCACCAGTTTGAGGGCGTGCTTAATCGAAATTCCGTGATCATCCTTTGAAATTTTTGGTCCAATGTTGTGAAACTTGCCAAAGCGCATTGGAAACCTTGCATCAATATGACACGACGATAAAGTTATTGCTAACTCTCACAAGTAAGCGCACTGTAATCCAGTGGAGGAGACTAGATGACAGGTACGAGGTATGGTTTAGTGGGTTGTCGCCATCTTTGGCAAATCGTGGTTCAATCAAGGTTGCGGTTTACTTGTACGAGGGCTGCTATATATATTTTTGGCCTAATAATGCAAATGCAAGTATCATCAGGTTTTATTGTTTTTGCAAAGTATTCTCCAGCATGATTTAAACACTTTTGCATGCGCTCGAATCAATTGTCGAAACACTTCTTCCACTCCGATTGAGACACCTCCAAAACATGGTTCTTGAACGCTTCAATAGCAACTTCTGGCGACGAAAAGCGTTGACCACGCATTTTTTTCTTAATGTGCGGGAATAAAAAGAAAACATGGGGCCAATTCAGGGCTGTACGGCTGATGAACCATCAATTCGACATCTCAAGTTGTCAAAAAGGCGCTGGCTTGAGCCTATGTGTGAGAGCTCGCATTTTCATGGTGCACAATGATTCGTCTTCTCTTGCTCGGTTTTCAAATTTCTACGAAGACTTCAGCAAACAAATTGTTGTGTACCACTCAGAACTGACCTACGTTGCTCAAGCGGAACAGAACTGTTTTGCCGAACAGTTTTGCCGAAGAAACAGGCGACCATTTGCTTCGATGTGCTTCATCCACGAAGAACTTTCGTTGGATTTGGCTCGTCTTCGAAGACCCACACAGTCGATTGCTGTTTTGTTTGGGGCTCATACGCATAGATCCATGATTCGTCACCTGTGATGATCTTATAAAAGTCTTTTGAAGCACGATCGTATTTTTTCAAAATTTCTTTGCACCAATCGACATGAGCCTTTTTTTGAGTGATTTTCAAATTGTGCGGGATCCAACGAGAACAAACCTTTTTTACGGCCAGATGTTTATGCAATATCGAATGTGTGCTAGTGAAAGAAATGCCCAAGGAACCCTCTATCTCACGGTATGTCACATGACGATCTTGCATTATCAGTTCCGGCACGGCATCAATGTTCTCTGGCACAACGGCCGTTTTTTGACGAACTTCGTCTTTGAGCGAGCGTTGGCCACGATTAAATTCATTAAACCAGCTTTTCACAATGCTATAGGATGGTGTTTCATCGCCATACAAAGTTCTAAGTTCATCGATGCACTCTTGTCGTGATAATTCACTTCTAAAGTTGAATAATGATAGCACGAACATGTTCACTTGTTAATTCCATTTTTTTTACCAAATTGATTTTTTCAAGTCACTGTAAACAAAACAAATGAAGGTCGTACGTCAAAACGTCCTGAGTACGTTTATGCTAGAAAATGTCAAACTTTCCCATGGAAATTTCAGATGGCGCCAGGCAACTCTTAGTGTTGCCTAGGCCAGAAATATATATAAAGCCTCTTATCTGTGAAGGATCCACGGGATGGATTCATATGTTTTGTACAGTAGGACGATTTTCTATGTTAAAATTTCTAAAAATCCAAAGGGTGACCAAACCAATGTTCACCATCTTTGTAATATTTAGCATATCATTGTGATTGTTTCACTTGAAATACAATTTATATACATAAGGGGTACTTCTATCAAATTAGTGAACTGTTCATGATAAAGCGGCTAATGCATCTAGCACGATATGGCTTTTATACTCGATCTGTTGCCGGTCAAAAATATCGGCTATTCTTAATCGGTTGTTTTGTATAAAAATTCGCCTACACTATCCAGCACATCACAATTGAAAAAACTTTAATTTTGAAAGAGAATATAACTTCCGACATGAGATTCGAAGCTTGCTATTCAATATTTCAACTCACTTTTCCAACTAGTGCTAGGCTTTAAATCGTTTTACAATTAACTTATTAAATTACAAATATAAGTGTTATTACACTTTTTTAACAATACACTACGTAAAACTTTTACAAGTTTCACTTAAATTAAAAAAAAAACTTTCGGTTTGGTTTAATTATGGAGCCAAAAAATTTGGTATTTTGCTTCTATTGTTGCAAAATTTGTTAAAATTAGTTTATCATTTTTGTTTAGATTGAGTGAATGATGAATGAATACTTGAGTATGTACGAACATGCATACTTTTTTACTTTTTGTTTAACAAATTGTCTGAAACAATAAAAAATATATCCTCAGAGAGTGGGTGCAGATATGTTCAAACAACAAAGTTAAATTGAAAACATTTTCATTAAATTCCAAGCTTAGAAAACAAATATTATTTTTTATGTAATAAAAGTTTGGTTTTGTTTTCAAACATGGCAACAATTCGAAGAATGCAAGGAACATCCGGATATTAAGTGGCTACAGTAGTACCATTGTGGTGGCCATTCATTTGAACACACAAACTTTCCCTCTGCCTTTAACATGTGTGATGGGAGAGTTGGGGTAAGTAGGTAATATAATTGTAACAAAAATGTCGGATGAAGCTCAAATTTAACACAGTACGATTTGAGGACCTGTCGCTCTAGAAGTCACAAGATGAATTCGATGTTGCTAGAATTTAGAATAGTGCGTTGTGGATCACATCCTATCTGGTTTAAAATAAAGCGAAACGTGTCAAGTGCAACCTAAGGGACCATAGATTTCTTGTAGCATAGGTTTCTTATAGCTTCGTTGTAAAATATTCATCCCTATTCAGGCCTGCATTGTAGAAGTTACATTTTAAATAAAATATTTGGAAAATTCCGCACAGAAGGCTTGAGTCTTCTTTATAACACCATAGTGTAGTGTATCATGTAGTCGGCCCCGCCTGAATGGAAATTTTAAGTCATAAGGTTACAAGCATAGCAATCATATTATCACCACTCTGATTGCTTACTACTTGCTTTGCAGTAAGTAAAACCCAAGGTTTACAGAAAACCGGCTTTTCGGGTTATTTAAAAACCGTGTTTTAAAATATCCAACTGTCTGGTTTTTTTTTAAAAAAGTAAAGTAGATTTCGATTTTAGCCTTTTGCCGAGGTACGGAAAATAATTTCCAAAGCAGAAGTAAAGTAATTGCCTTTGTTTCTAGACTATAGAATGCAATAAAATGATTTTAAGGGATCAAAGGTTTTTGTTTTTGTAATAAAAACTAATGTATTATACGGCAAATGCGTAAATTTATTATAATGCTAATAGATACACTTTGTTTTTGGTGTGCCGCCAAATCAAAAGCAAGTAACATACAATTGGCCGTAAGAAAAAACATGAATGCTACAAACTGAAGCCAACAACTGTTAAGGATTGCCTTTGTGCCCTTGGAACTGAAGCCGCTTAAACTCGAATGGTAAATCGTTGGCGTGGAATCAGCACATGTTTCGATTATAACTTGTCGCTTTATTTATTTGCAATCTATCGTTAGATAATAAGCAAATGAGATACAAACTCAGGTAATTTAGAAATTCACTTCATTAAGTAGAATCTCTAATACATTTACTTATGTGACAGCGCATAAAGAAAGGGACCTAAAATCAATTTTCATTTTTTTTTTTGATGTGGACAACATCTGAGCATCGAATGAGACCGATCCCGTGCCCCAAAAGTGTTCCCACCCAGAGATATGCTCGTTTTATAAAAGTGAAGTCGACGATTCTAAGCGCAAATAGAAAGGGACCTAATCTTTAAAATGGGTCTCCTGAATAAAACTGGTTTTTAATCCTAGGTCCCTTTCTATTTTGCGCGTCACGCAAAAGTAACTGGCCTAACATACAAAGAACCGTTTTTTTGGAATTGTTATTATTTATTTTTCAACATAATCTCCTTCCAACTCAATGCACTTCATCGAACGTTTTTCAAGTTTTTTAATTCCATCCGAAAAATAAGATTTTTCAAGACCTTCAAAATATTCCTCAGGTTCAGCAATAACCTCGCTATTGGACGAATTTTTTTTTAAACTTTGAAACAAGAAATAATCAGATGGAGCTAAATCTGGACTATATGGCGGATGCGGAGCAATTTCAAATCGTAATTGGTCCGTTTTTGTTGAGTTAAAAATGCAGTGTGTGAAGGAGCATTATCTTGATGAAAAAGAACTTTTTTTCTAAATGCGGTCGTTTTATCTTAATTTCTTCACTCAACCGATCCAATAATGCACAATAATATTCACTATTTAAAGTTTTTCCTTTCTCAAGATAATCAATAAATATTATACCCCTTGCATCCCAAAATACTGTAGCCATTATTTTTCCTGCTGACTTAACAGTTTTCGCCTTCTTGGGACCACTTTTACCAGCTTCTACCCATTGTTTTGACTGTTCTTTGCATTCATCAACAGTTATGAATCGGCGCAAGAACTCTATTGGATTACGCTGATAAATCGCTAAAAGCTCCTCGGAATTGGTCCAACGGACGATTTTTTGGGGCAAAGTCAACAAACGCGGCACCCATCATGCGGATAGCTTTTTCATATGGAGTTCATCATGTAAAATTGTCCAAACTTGTTTTTCGTGTATTTTAACAATAGCAGCATGTTCTCCGAGCTGCATTCGTCTATCTTTAGTCTCTTCATTAAATATTTTTCTATTGTTTTCAATAGTAGTAGCAGTTTTCGGTCTTCCAGAGCGTTGTACATCTTCCGTACTTGAACGACCCATTTTAAATTGTTGAACCCAGAATTTCACGGTGGAGTATGATGGTGCATTATCACCATGAACAGAATCCAATTCATCTTTGATTAATTGTGGCGTATAACCTTCCATATAAAAGTGTTTAATTACAGCACGAAACTCTTTATTTTCCATTTTTCAAAAATTATAAAAAAATTGTTTACTTCAATCACCTGTAACAAAGAAAATAATCATTAAATATTTCGGAAATTTTGACATATGGCTTATAAAAGATTTCTTTTAAAAACACGAAAAAAAGTTGCTAGTAAAACAGAAAATGTGCCAGGCCAGTTAGTTTTGCGGTCGCCCTCGTATAGTGGGAGAGTGTCATTTAATTGGAATGAATAAAAGGTCTTGCACTTGAAGTCTCTTTAAACGCCTTATTTCATTACTGTCATTTAATAGACAAATTGCCAGTAAATTTGGCTGATGCCTCAATCGTTATAGTTAGTTTTCGGAAAAATAATTAATTTCATCTATGACGTATGCAATTTTTAGGTCTGATGGAATAATATCATTTCATACATACCATAGAGAGTTTAGGATCAGCCTTATAGCTTCGACTGAAATCGTTGAATAATTTTATTGTTGGAAGGGTTTGTCGTATCCCAAAGATTAATGCCATATACCCAAATTGGTTTTTATAATGACTTGTATAGCTTGATTCATCTAGTGGTAATTTTTCAGAATAAAAAATGATATAAAAATTCAAATCAAGTGTGGAATCTTTTTTTGTAATTTGAAAGGACATTTTATGACATTTATTTTTTGAATATAATTTTCTTCAAATATTGTTCGCAACTACGCTTCCGGAAATCCAATTTTGGATGACTTGTTCGAGCATTTCGACCGGCATGGCTTTAATGACTGGCTTAATCATGGCTTCCAAAACCTGAATCATAGCTAATTTGTCAGTATAGACTTTAGACTTTAAGTTACCCCAAAGAAAAATGTGTAAAGGTGTGATATCACTGGATATAGGCGGCCAACTTACCTGTCCAAAACGTGAAATTAGCTGCTTTTCGAAATGACCTCTCAATAGATCCAATGTTTGAGCAGCTGTATGGGAAGTCAAGAGTACGGGCTTCAATTTCAGATAGCAAAAAGTCTGATATCATAGCGCGATAGCTAGCATTATTCACGATAACGTTCCGGCCATCATCATTTTTAAAAAAAAAATATGAACCGACGATTCCACCGGCTTATAAACCGCACCAAAGCGTGGTTTTCGCTGCATATAATGGCACCTCTTGGACCTCTTCTTGTTGCTCTTCAGGCCAAATACGGCAATTTTATTTATAGACTTTGCCGTTGAGCCAGAAATTGGCCTCATCACTGAACAAAATTTTGGTCAAAAGCAGCGGATCTTCCCTTTTCTCACCGGACGCTCATTTCCATAATACAGTTGCCAACATTTGAAGGTAATTATTTTCAAAAAAAAAATGCCTTAAAATGTCCTTTCAAACTACCAATAAAGATTCCACACTTAATTTGAATTTTTATATATTTTTTGTTCTGAAAAAATACCTCTAGATGGATCACCCTATATATTACTAGCTTATTCTCCACGCTTAATTGGTATCATGTCCCAAGTAGCCAGTATATTTGTTTATACTTTATATTAAGTTTCTTTCTTTTTGTTTTTCAGTGGTATTTCCAATTTAATCTGCGATCCGGGTGGAGTCCACGATATTTTACAAATTCGCCATGTGGTATTAACTCGCCGTTTATAGTTACAGCTGGGCAGTTTCCCTTAGTGAACCTTATACGGTTAGATATATTAGAGTTGACATTACTTATAATATTCCCTTTTGTAAACCAATTTTGCATTACATTAAGGTAAGTTTGGATATGTGCCGATGCTTGACTCGGTGTAGTACTCGCTGTCATGATTGCTGTGTCGTAAAAATTGATAACAAAATTAGACCAATCACACTGCACTGAAGTACTCACACTCCTGAGGTGTTACATTTTTGATGAATAGTCTGGTTCCGTTCACAGTTTTGAAGCGTTCAAGTTTCGAATGAACATCACCGATGACCCTACTTTTAATGTCAACATGTGTGGTGGCATTCCTATACGCGGAGAAAAAATATGGTTACTATGTGGTCAAGGCAATAATAATATGTTCTCCGGCAATAAAAATATTGTTCGTCGCAAACATAGTATTTTCTTCTGAATTTAATTTTGATAATATAAATATTGTTAAAATGTAACAATAGTGTTATTGCCAAATTTAAAAATGAAAATATGGTTGTAACTACAATATAAGTAAGGTTGGTGCGACAAAAGTATTGTTCTTTTGGGTTTTATGTTAACAATAATATGATTACGCCAATTATACTGTATGATTGTAAGTTTTTTTCATTTGAACATGCTTTGTAGAAAAATGTTATTGCTACGGATCTTATACAATATTAGTACTTTTTATATGGAAACTGACATTTATCTAACAAACTGCTTTGGCTTTGTTTAACTGAAATATTTTTTTATAAAAACATCATACGATGTGAGGATGTGGTTGTTAGTTTCATAAAGTGGTTGTGGAAATCATAGCATAGTTGAGTGTGAATCATACTATGATTGTGGAGTTAAAGTATGGTTATTTGTGAATAATACTATAGTTGTGGGGATCATAGTATGATTGTGAGGATCATAGTATGGTTGTACTTGCATCATACTATTGTTGTGGGGATCATCATATTTTTGTACCACAACCATATACCTAACATTAGTTTGATGCTCTTCAAATATTGTTTTCCTAACCATACTGTTTTTCTAAGTATGGTGGCCATAGTGAATTAGTAATTCTGTAGGGTATTTGAATGATATTTTGGGTCGATTGAATGGTATTTTGCAGATTCTCCGGGCAATGTTTGGGTGTATAAACTGCAGTCTGAATTTTTGTAATTGTGGGTTAAATTTGAGAAAACATTTTTGTGAAGCTGTCCGATGTCTAAACGTTGTTTGAACGTCTTGCAGTAAATGTACCCACATGTTTGTCGTTGGCCTATTTTTCTCAATTCGCTTGCATAAAAAGTATGCTTTATCGTCGGGCAAAGTTTTGTAAAAATCACCTGCGAGAAGTAATGGGTTTTCCATTAAGGTCATAACAATTTGATATATTAATAAAACAAAGAATATTTAAGATAAATTGTTCAAATTTATTTCAGGTGTAGTGCAATTGTTACGTTTATTTCAGGTGTAGTGCAATTGTTACGTTTTAAGAATAAAATTCGATTTCAGTCATATGACCACCACGAGCCCGTGTACAGTTATCTATTCTTTGGACTCAATTTTCCACCACTCTTGCACACATTTCGACCGGAACGTTGGTAATTTCGCGTTGGATGTTGTCTCTGAGCTCGTCCAAAGTTGTTGGCTTTTTGACATAGACCAATGACTTGATGTGACCCTATAAAAATAAATTCAATAGCATTAAATCGTTTGAATGAGGTGGCCTTTCGATCGGACCATTTCTCGAGATAACACATTTATCGAATTTGCTTCAGTAAATCGATTGTAAAACGTGCTGTGTGGCAAGTGGCACCGTCTTATTGAAACCACATATCGGCGATGTCAAGCTCATCCAATTTTTGCCAAAAAAAAAAATTTTCTAACATGGCACGATAGCGCTGTCCATTGACAGTAACATGGCAATTGCTTTCATCGACGAAAAAATACGGCCCAATCACACCTCCGGAAAAAAAACCACACAGTATTTTTTGCAGATGCAATTGTGTCTCTTGAAGCTCATTTGGGTTTGTTGCTGTCCAATGACGCATATTTTGTTTATTGACATCCTGTCGGGTGGTACGATAATAACGGCCAAGTTTCGATAGTAATTTGTAATGTTTTCCAAACAATATACCATGAACTATACCATGATAAGAATGCGCATTGTCACTGAAATATAATTAAAAATGTTTGAGGGTGCGTTGACATAAAGATACGAAGTTGTTATGTCCTTATTGGAAAACCCTTTATATTGTCAAACTTACATAAATTTTTTTTGAAGTTCTAGGGAAAATGGGTTTGCATTAAATCAAACTGTATTCAGTTCATACACTTTTATTCTGCGCCATTAGTGCTTGAACATTATTTCGTACGTGTTGGTGTCTCGGTTGACTTTGATGAGGGGTACTCTAAAAGGCGAATTTACGGCTAGATGGAAGTAGCTAAAATTGTTGTGCCTGGTGGCAGATTCTCTAGAATGGATCCTTCTCAATTCTACCATCTACAGCATAAGTTGTAAGCACGCCATCTCTGCGGACTTTGAGGTTTATTTAATACATTTTAAACTCTTCAATATGAAATAAGTTTATAATTTCGTTTGTAGAACGTAGAAATACTTATCAGTTTCTCTATAAGTAAACTTAGTAGGGACATAAATACTGTTACACACGTTTTATGCTGTAAAATAAAAAGTACTGAATGTTTTTGGACCAAATATTTTTTAATATATTTATTGATGTATAATGTATCCTAAAATAATCTACTTATTCTAAATGTCCGCCTTTTGCTTTTGCACACGCCTTAAGTCGCACTGGCTAATCAATAGCTGCACGAACCTCGTCCATTGAAAAATTGGCCACAGCGCGGACCAAAGCAGTCTCAAGAGATCCAATGTTGGGGCATCTTTTGTGACAAAACTCGTCCTTTAAAACCGTCCGCAATTTGTATTCCAATAAGTTCAAATCTGGACTGCCTGAGGGCCATTTTTCAGAGGAAATAAACGTTGGCAAATTGTTTCGAAGCCAGGCGCTTAATCCTGCTGGAAAGTCCATGGCTGGTTTTGGAACAGGGAATTGTTAAGAGGCCAAAACAGTTTCTTGGTAAACTATGGCCGCTGTTTTGACCCCTTGTTCGCAGAAATGCAGGTCAGTGACCCCATCGTAAGAAACACCCCACCAAACCATGACTGAAGCTGGGCAATGACTCTTTTCCACCCTTGGGGTCAGTTCAGATGCTTCCTTAGATGACCACTCTATCATTTTGCTTGTTAAATTTTTCCTGAACGGTAAAAAATTTTTTATCGGTGAACATAATTTTTCTGTGCAAGTTATCTGCGTGCTTCATCAAAAGACGTTTGCATTTTTCAATCCTATTTTTTTTTTAGCTGCAGTCAATAATTATCCGATACGTCGTTTGAAATCCCCAACTCTTTTTAATGATTTGACTTATTGCCCAAAGTCTTTTTTAATGATTCGACTCATGGACTTTTGCGTGATATTCATCTTACGGGCCATGCTTTTCTGTTTTCGGAGCGGATTTCTGTGAATAATTGATTTAAGGGCTTTGATGACAAGCGGTGTTCGAACAAAGCGTTGGCGGTCCTTTACATATCCAGTCTCCTCAAACAGTTTTATGCGTCGGTCGACGAACATGCGGCTAATCCCTAGTGGCCGGAGCGTTTTGGAAATATCGCCTTTTTTCATTTCACACTTGAAAAACGTTATTACAGCGAAACGGTTCTCATTATCTGACCACTCCATGATGAAAGTTGAAATCCCGTTACAGACTAACGCTATTGAGGTTAGCTTTCAAAACCCATATGACGTTAATTACATGTTAAGTTCTACTATTGAAATGGGTGTGTTCAATGTTGTAACAGTATTTATATCCCTACTAAGTGTATCTTATTGATCGCCGTAACATTTGAAGTCAATCTAACCACTACTAACAATGAGACTCTTTCAAGAAATTTAATATAACATTAATTTTACGATTTGGCTGAATTGATTTCGACATTAGGTCCAGAGGTCCCCGAATAAAAATTTACATAACCCCAAAAAAATAATCCAACGGTGTTAAATCGCAGGATTTTGTATTCCACGGCCCACGACGAGAGATAATGCGCTCACCAAAAGTGTTCTTCAATAAATTGATTGTTTCGTTGGCTGTATGGCATGTAGCGTCGTCTTGTTAGAACCAAAGGTCGGCCACATCAATATCCTCCAATTCAATCACGAAAAAGTCATTAATCATGGCTCTATAGCGTTCTCCATTGACTGTAACATTATGGCCGGCTTATTTTAAAAGAAATATGAACCAATGATACACTATGCATAGAGAGCACACCAAACTGTAACTTTTTGAGAATGAAATTGCTTCTCAATAATAGCTTGTGGATTTTCTTTACTCCAAAATTGTCTAATTTTGGTTACTAAACTACCCCTTCAGACAGAAGTGAGCTTTATCGCTAAACGAAATTTTCAGGATCTGTGGCCATATCGTTTTAGACCCATTCACCAGAATTTACAAATGTTGTTCCGGAGTAAGTCTATTTAATATGAAATGTCAAACCGAGCTGAACATAAATCAGGTAATAGCTGTCAAAAAGACTAACTCCTAAAAAAGTGTGGCCAGATTAAAAAACAACACGTCTAGAAAACACGTTATATTTTTATTTTGGTCCAATTTTGAACTCGGACCAGCCCATGTTAGTCTAACTCACGAGGGCGACCGCAAAAGTGACTGGCCTAACATAAAAAGAACCGTTTGTTTGGAATTATTATTATTTATTTTTCAACATAATCTCCTTCCAACTCAATACACTTCATCAAACGTTTTTCAAGTTTTTTAATTAGATCCGAAAAATAAGATTTTTCAAGACCTTCAAAATATGCCTTAGTTTCAGCAATAACCTCGCTATTGGACGAAAATTGTTTGCCACCGAGATTTTTTTTTAAATTTGGAAACAAGAAATAATCAGAAGGAGCTAAATCTGGACTATATGGTGGATGCGGAGCAATTTTAATTCGTAATTCGGCCAGTTTTTGTTGAGTTAAAAGTGCAGTGTGTGAAGGAGCATTATCTTGATGAAAAAGAACTTTTTTTTCTAAATGCGGTCGTTTTATCTTGATTTATTCACTCAACCGGTCCAATAATGCACAATAATATTCACTATTTATAGTTTTTCCTTTTCCAAGATAATCAATAAATATTATACCCCTTGCATCCCAAAATACTGTGGCCATTACTTTTCCTGCTGACTAAACAGTTTTCGCCTTCTTGGGACCACTTTTACCAGCTTCTATCCATTGTTTTGACTGTTCTTTGCATTCTGGGATGTAGTGATGGATCCATGTTTCATCAACAGTTATAAATCGGCGCAAGAACTCTATTGGATTACGCTGATAAATCGCTAAAAGCTCCTCGGAATTGGTCCAACGGACGATTTTTTGGGGCAAAGTCAACAAACGCGGCGGATAGTTTTCGGATAGCTTTTTCATGTGGATTTTTTTTCGTGTTTTCGGTCTTCCAGAGCGTTGTTCATCTTCCGTACTTGAACGACCTATTTTAAATTGTTGAACCAAGGATTTCACGGTGGAGTATGAATGTGCATTATCACCATGAACAGAATCCAATTCATCTTTGATTAATTGTGGCGTATAACCTTTCATATAAAAGTGTTTAATTACCGCACGAACTCTTTATTTTCCATTTTTCCCTCGTACTTAAGTCCTACAACGTCGCATTCCGGAACAAGGGCAAACTTCTTTCAAATCAGTGAGCTACGAACAATTTAATTCTTATACTCAATGCCATGGACCTCTTTAATTCCGGCTTCGAACGGCTAATGCATTTCATTGAGAAGTAAATACATGCACGCAGAAAAAAAGTATGGTTGTGGTGACAATATTCGAAGAGGATAATACTATTGTTTTTTTTTTGATGTTTTTTTGATGTGGACAACATCTGAGCATAGAATGAGACCGGTCCCATGCTTCAAAAGTATTCCCTCCCAGAGATATTCGCGTTTAATGAAAGTGAAGTCGACGATAATAAGCGCAAATAGAAAGGGACCTAATCTTTAAAATGGCTCTCCTGAACAAAACTGGTTTTTACCCTTACGCCCCTTTCTATTTAGCGCGTCACATATGGTTGTGGAACAACCACACACATGATCCTCACAACAATAGAATGATTCAGATACAACAATACTATGGTCCTCACAACCATACTATGATCCCCACAACCATAGTATGATCCTCACAACCATAGTATGTTTCACATACAACCATAGTATGATCCTCACATCCATAGTATAATCATCCATGTTATGATCCCAACAACCATAGTATGACACACACAATTATACTATGATCCCAAATATTATTTATTAAAATTGGTTTAGTTGTCAACAGTAGATTTAAATTATAAAAATTATTCAAAAATACATTAAATTCAAAATAATAGGAGTGATTTATTTCAAAGTAGAAAACATAAGTTTAAAACAACGTGAGGGTTTTTGTTAAAAATATTTCAGTTAAACAAAGCAGCTTGTTTAAAAAATGTAATTTCGATAAAAAAAGTACTATTATTGCTTTAGATTCGTACCAATAACATTTCGTCGTTCGCAAGTTATTGTATTCTATATGACAAAAATGTTTTTTTGGGAAATCCATGTTAAAGTTTAGTTCTTTATTGCAAAAAATTGAACCGAAAAATATGTCGCGAGCTTCTTACCAGAGAAACTACTAGTGTTTGTGGTTTTTTGTGTCAAAAAATTTTCATTCTTTGCAAAAGCTTGTAAGAGTAAGAAGCGTTTTAAACAAAAATGCTTTGTTCTATATGCACATTTTTACGATACACTTCTTGTTTCGTAGCATGTAGAACAAAATGTAAAAAAGTATTGTAAGAAATAAAAATCAATGTGTTTTCATTCAACAACAACTTTATTTCATATCAAGTTGACTTCATTTAAATTGTAATCTTAAAATTATGTTTATAAGTCCACTTAAGGTAATATTTTTAAACATCTTAAAACAAGGTCAGTTTCTAACACAATAAAAAAAATTAACAAATTCATTTGACTCACGTTCATGGTTTATTTACGAAATGGTTTGGAGAATATTTAATTTAAGAAAGCATGTGAAAACACAAAGGCAAAAGATTGTACCTTTTATTTAAGATGAATTAAACAACTTATTATAGTAAGTCACTGCATCTGTCGATAAAAAGTTATATAAACTTTTTACATCATTATTTTTTCTAATGATATTTTTTTAGGAGCTGACTTCTGAAGATGTTCTTCTTCTTATTTCACTTGTCATGTGCAGCATATACTGATAACAATATAGATTCTTTTATTTGCTCATTTGACATTCCTCTTTGAATATTTTCTACTGTGCTACAATCGTCAGCTGAGGTTGCGTTTGGGGCAAAGCAAATTGCACAAAAATAATTCATACCTATTGGTATTAGTCTATGTGTATTGTCACAGAAAATAAATAAATAAAACAAATGAGAATATGGAAAGACCTCCCAATTATTACTAACTTCAACTAGACTTGCATATGGAACTATATAAAAAAATAATTTTTTATTTAGTTATTTTACTCAGCTTTTGTTCTATATGCACGACTTTTTGCATATAGAACACAATAGATTACGATGCTTGTCAGTAAAGTATTGTATAGCACAAAGTCGATGTATAATATTTCGGAAACTATAAAGAATAAAAGCAAACTGATTACACAGATCGACAGATCTCGATAAATTGACACAAAAATCAGTCTTATCTCAATTTTTCCTATTTTGCGTTATAGAACACTATAACTTACGAACGACGATTTGTCTAAAAAGCATATTTAAATGAAGAAAATTTACAATCATACAGTATGATTGCAGTAATCATGTCATTGTTAACATAAAACGCAAAACACCATACTTTTTGTCGCACCAACCATATTTATATTGTTGCTATAACCATATTTTCATTTTTAAATTTGGCAATAATACTATTGATACATTTGAAAAATATTAATATTGCAGCAATTATACTATTGTCAAAACTAAATTCAGTCAACAATGCTATGGTTGCGACGAACATACTTTTATTGCGGAGAACATATTTTTATTGCCGTGATCATGTAGTACCCATGTTTTTTCTCTGCGTGTGGCTTTGAGATACATTTATTGCTCGTTAAGTCGACTGAGTTTACTTGTTGGAAAACCAAGAAATGGAACTTCTCGAAAGATCACCCTTCATCATAATACTCAGATTCAAAGTGTTTAAAAGTGTGTATTGAGTTATTCATGAAAGTGTTACAGCTCTCCTTTGATGAACTGCATACATGCCATTGGGCAGTGTGAAAAAATAATGGGGCAAATGGAGTGAATGTTAGTTCAGAGAAGTAGGAATACGATTATGTGTTTGGATGTGTATTAACGACAGCCTATAGACAACATAGTCCAACGTCATAGCAAAAAAGAAAATCAAACAAAAACTGACAACAAACTCCCATTCTCGGATCCCATTTCAATCAAAGCCAACGGAGGCATCATCAGGGTATCCCTTGAACGCAAACAGAAGAAGAGGGAAAAACTATTCACAAAATATGCAATAGATTTTTGTTTTGTTCAAGACAGACCCTGGCACAAACAGAAACACATACGATGGGAAAACAGATACATATGCTACATTAAACTGATAAAAAGTTTACGAGCACACCAACATGATCCTAAAAGTTTGCGTATCGCATTTAAATTCTACAAACTCATCCAAATCAAATATTGGGGTACACAGGCAACCGAAAATATGGCCACATTTCATTCAAAAATGAAGTGAAAGTAAACCAATTAAAAGAGTTTGATTGCTTTTACTTTAGTTAACGACTGAAAGGGAAACTTTTACTGACCTTTTACATTTACAACAGCTAAACAGTGGGTAAAAATGAAAATGAACATGTTTCAAAAGCAAGCATATAAATCAGACATTATGGTTTGAATATGGAATAAATGGAAATGTTTTGTTTAAAAGAGTACTGATTCCATATGTGGTTTCTAGAGCGGCCGGTCTTCAAATGCATTTCATAACAATCATCCAAGCACATGCGAAGGTTAAACAAGATGGGATGTAATTTGTGGCTTCTTGAGCGGAAGGACTTTAAATTGAAAGCAGCCTTTACTTGTAATAACGTCCAATTTCAGTTGGAGTTGGTTGCTGGTCGCTCCTAACGTTATATGCAAAAACTAAGCCAATCGGTTTTAATATGCAGCTTCTAGAGATGCAGGCTCTGAATCCGGGAAGGTCCCTTGTATTGTATAAGTATAAAAAACATGGACTAGTTTTACTGTTTGATCTAAGAAAATACAAACAATATGCGAATTTTCCTCAAAATCGATTCATATTTGCTACCTATACTTTAGCTAAGTACCGCGGTAGATGGACAGACGTCCGTCCCAGCTGACATTGCTCATTGGAATACTGAATTTTGCAGTAAATTTAAAATGTGGTTAATCTCCTTTCACTTCATATTATACAAACAACAGTTCATACTAACTTATATTACCTTTAGCTTAGTGTGGTTATTGACAGAAGTGCCTTACTTAAATTTTCCTTTTCTGTTAGGTGTTTATAGAAAAAACAAGTTAAAAATGTTAAGTTCGGCTGTGCCGAACTTTGGATACCCTCCACCAGATTCCCAAATAAAACCAAATTTGGTGCGGAAGTGTGTTCTATATAGAAATCTTTATGTGCAAAATTTCATTTCGATAGGTCAAGCTTATGGTGAGTTATCGTCATATTATTTCTCAAAGCCCATGAGACCGTTTGTGTGGGAGGTACCAGTAGGGCCTTTCCGATCTTAGCCAAATTAAGCGCAAAAGTCTGTTCTATATATTAATCTTTATGCCGAAAATTTCGTCTCGATAGGTCAAGTGTGTGGTGAGTTATTGTCATATTATTTTTCAAGGCCCATAAGGCCGTTTGTATGGGAGGTACAAGAAATGGTGGCCCAATCTAAACCATTTTTACATAGATGACTGCGCCTATAAAGAGATTATTATTTGCAAAATTTCAGTGATTTTACTCAAGAAACAGGACGGATATTTCCAAATAAAAAAATAATTTTTATGGGGTAGAGTCGGTTGAGGGTCTCCAACACCAAGTTCCCGTAGAGCTATATAGCCCATTTTCAATACCAACCATGCTAGGTTAACTACACATGTTTGTGCCAAATTTCAGCTCCCTAGCTGTTTTCATGCAGGCTCTATCTTGTTTTCAACAAACGGACAGACGGACAGCCGGACAACATGGCCAGATCGTCTTAGAATTTTACGAGAATCAAGAATATATATATTTGGATGGGTCTCCGATGATTATTTCAAAGTGTCACAGACATAATGACAAAACTATAATACCCTCCATTGTATGGAGGGTATATTACAGATGTTACTTCAAAAATTATATGTGTTAAAAACTCTCAGCCATTATCATAAAAAAATCTTAAATCTTGCTTAAAGTGCATATTAGCTAACAAACACTTTTTGCCTAACAAACGATTAAAGTATTAAAAAAACGTATTCATAAACAGTACTTTATCTAAAATACATTTCAATCAAATTGTCAGTTCAATGCTGGCAACACCGTCGTCATTTTTACCTTAATGATTTTTTAATACGATTATCAATTGTATGAGTAGTCGAATCTATAAATCTTTTTATTGTTTATTTTAAAAAGAATTGTTTTAATGAACAAAAATATATGCTTACTTGTCTAATAATTAAAGAAATTAAATTTTAAATTTTTGTTACATCACTAGTGATCTTTGTACAATTTTGTACTTAGTAGGGACATAAATACAGTTACAAAGTTATGAGTGTTTTTGGACCAAATATTTTATAATAAATTTATTGATGTATATTATATCCAAAAAGAATCTACATATTCGAAATGTCTGCCTTTTGCCTTTACACACGCCTTAAGTCGCACTGGCCAATCGTCAATAGATGCACGAACTCCGTCCATCGGAAAATTGGCCACAGCTCGAATCAAAGCAGTCCTAAGATATCCATTGTTAGGGTATATTTTGAGGCAAACCCTGTCCTCTTAGACCGTCCACAACTTGTCCAATCCAATGGGTTCAAATCTGGGCTGCCTGAGGGCCATTCTTCAGAGGAAATAAACGCTGGCAAATTGTTTCGAAGCCAGGCCTGGGACGTTTTAGCTCTATGGGCCGGCGCTAAATCCTGCTGGAAAGTCCATGGCTGGTTTTGGAACAGGGAATTGTTAAGAGGCTTCACAACAGATTCCAAAACGGTTCCATGGTAAACTTTGGCCGATGTTTTGACTCCTTGTTCGCAGAAATGCAGGTCAGTGACCCAATCGTAAGAAATTCAGATGCTTCCTTAGATGACCGCGCATACGCTCTATCATTTTGCTTGTTAAATTTTTCCTGAACGGTAAAATATTTTTTATCGGTGAACATAATTTTTCTGTGCAAGTTATCTGCGTGCTTCACCAAAAGACGTTTGCATTTTTCAACCCTATTTTTTTTAGCTGCTGTCAATAAACATCCGATACATCGTTTGAAAGCCCCAACTCTTTTCTAATGATTCGACTCATTGCCCCAAGTGCTTTTAATGATTCGACTTAGGACTTTTGCGTGATATTCATTTTACGGTCCATGATTTTATGTATTCGGAGCAGATTTCTGAGAATTCTTGATTTAACATCTTTGATGACAAGCGGTGTTCGAACAGAGCGTGGGCGGTGGCGGTCCTTTACATCTTCAGTCTCCTCAAACAGTTTTATGCATCGGTAGACGAACATGCGGCTAATCCCTAGTGGCCGGATCGTTTTGAAAATATCGCCTTTTTTCATTTCACACTTGAAAACACTATTACAGCGAAACGGTTCTCATTATCTGACCACTCCATGATGAAAGTTGAAATCCCGTAACAGACTAACGCTATTAAGGTTAGCTTTCAAAACCCATATGACATTAATTAAATGTTCAGTTCTATTATTGAAATAGGTGTGTTCAATGTTGTAACAGTATTTATGTCCCTACTAAGTAAATCTAATTGAACGCCGTAACATTTGAAGTCAATCTAACCACTACTAACAATGAGACTTTTTCAAGAAATTTAATATAACATTAATTTTACGATTTGGCTGAATTGATTTCGACATTAGGTCCAGAGGTCCCCGGATAATGGGGAACATGTTAGTATCTCGCAATTTGGGTAATAGTCTCATTCCCAATGGCACACAATTAACAACGTATTTTTAAGGAAATGACAATAGCTCTCAGCAATTCTTTGGATTAAATTTAAAATTTTAATTTAAATTTCAAAGTTAACTTTTTTCTTGTTTTTATTGAAAAAAATCCACAAAAGTAAACAAACCAACAGCAAACGTCACTTTTAAAAACGATTAAAGTAGGGTCGAAGGAATATTAAAATTCACACATTTAATAGTAGTTTACAAATCGAATTTTAAGCTAATAATCGTTTATGAATATTGTTTTCACACTTTTAGATTAACAATGGTTTGTAAAGCTGTTTTAAATTTTTATGAGCACGGGGGGGTCTTTCATTAGACGGTTTTCTCCTCATAATTGAAGTGGCCACCATGCATTCGTTAAACACGTTTCAAGTAATTTGATTTATTATTTTTTCACGTAGCGCAATAGAAAATACATGTAGCCACTGCCAACAATTGTTAATTACAGAGTTTCTACGCAATGTCATCTTTCATCGCCTACAAGCACGTGAAAGGATCCGATGAACGTGACATTGCTATTGTTTTTGTTTCGGCTTCACATGATGATGATGTCTCGATAGAAGATTATCTACCATTTATTTGTCGATTTTTTGGTTTAAGATAACATCAATAAAGTGCAAATAAAACAAATTGCCTTTCCTACAATAAAGGAAGCCCTCAAACTAGCGCCAATTTAGTTCACATTGCAGATAAACCTTAGCAGACCAATTTAAGGTCACAAAGCCTTTTAGAAAGCCTACTAGACTGTAGTATTAATTTGTTAACCCTTCACAAAGGAGGGTGTCTATAAAGGGTGGTTAAATTTTAGGGGCGGTCATCCACTGGTGCCATTTCTTGCCACCATTCTGACCACTGACGACGGTCATTCTGACCAACGACGAGCGTGAGAGGTGCAAATGTTGGGCACGACGACGAGTGAGCCGTCCACCTCAACTCGTCGTCGTGCCCAACATTTGCACCTCTCACACGCTCGTCGTTGATGCCACACTATCGCGAACAACAGAATTTTATTTTTATTTTCTGCAGTACGAGCGGTACGAGCATGCACTAGTGTTTTCACGTCTCCTAGAGATCCGGTTTGCTTTGAACATTTGAACAAATAATTGATTGAACCGAAAAAATCACGAAGTGCACGATAGGCATTTTGATTTAATCGCCCATTTTCATAAAAAGCCTTAATAACTTTCACGCATTGCTCGCTTGTGTATCTTTCCATGGTTCAAATTGAATTATTCTAAAACTGAGAAATATCAAAAGAACTGCAGAAAAAAACATGACGTTTAGGTGTGGTTCACTTTCAACATCAGCCCTAAAAATGTACCTACCCTCTACTTAATACTCATATGTCATCCCGTTTATTCGTAAAAACGTGCATCGGATACCGATCAACGGCAATGTTTTGCCCATTACTTCAACAATTATTGTGGTTCCAAAAATGTAATTACTGTTATGGATTTTTTTAAATTTATGTCCGAATTCAGTAAAAACTGCGACTACAAAAATTAAAAAATTCAAATAAAAATTTAATTTTTAAAAAACTATTAAATTTTTTAATAAAAATGTTAAATTTTTCAAAAAAATATTAAATTTTAAAAAAAAATACGTTAAATTTTTTAAAAAATACTTTAAATTTTTAAAAAAAAAAATGTTAAATTTTTAAAAAAAAATTTAATTTTTTTAAAAAAAATTTTAAATTTTTTAAAAATGTTAATTTTTTTTTAAAAAAATGTTAAATTTTTTAAAATGAATGTTAAATTTTTTAAAAGAAATTTAAATTGTTCAAAAAAAAATTAAATTTTTAAATACAAATATCAATTTGGTTTTTGTTTTGTTAACATTTATTCGGTCTTTTCTCATTATTATGACTTGAACAGTTTTTATTCTGGTTCGAGATCTTTTATTACTTCTTTTTCAGAATCAACTAAACAAAAAAAGGTTTATATATAAATTATTTATATATTATTATACATTTAATTATATATATTTTACCAAAACACTATATAAAATTAAATATATTAAAATTAACTCGTAATGGCATAAGCAACTTAACTGATTTGAAATTTGGTTTTCTCTAGATTAATAGATAAATATTGATTAATTAAATATTTATATATCGATATATATCTATTAATACTAACTAGTATAGTAACCAACTTCGTATTTTTGTAATGCACTGAACAAAATTTTGAAAACATGTAAAAATAACTTGAATTATTTTTAGTAAACTGTGGAGAACATTTTTGTACTCATTTGAATTACACATTGAACAGGGTTTCACCGGCTCGTGACCTCTTGCTTCTATATTTAAATAGAAAACAAGTTTTTAATAAAATGGCAAATTGACTTTGATTTTCATGGCTGCACACTGCTTTTATCACGACTTCGCTTCCATGACGACCTTCATCAGAATGTTTCACACCAATTGTTGAGAGAAAAACTAATCTCCTTAAGACCAGGTTTTCATCATAGGAACACGCAGAGAAAAGATATGGTTACTATATGGTCACCGCAACAATAATATGTTCTCTACAATAAAAGCATGTTCGTCGTAACCATAGAATTGTTTTTTGAATTTCATTTTGACAACAGTATAATTGCGGCAATATTAATATTGTTAAAATATAACAATAGTATTTTTGCCAAATTTAGAAATGAAAATATGGTTGTAGCAACCATATAAACGTGGTTGGTGCAACAAAAGTATTGTTGTCTAAAATGTACGTTAACAATAATATGGTTATGGCAATCATACCTTATGGTTTCAGCTATGAACATAACAAAACAGGTTTTATAGAGCATAGATGTACGCGTATGTTTTTTGATATACAAAAAAAAACATACACACAATCGGAAGATAGTTTGAGGGATTTTTATTGTGTTTACTTGAATTACTCTATACCGACTGGTTCTCGTTTATTTAAAATCTGCCTGCACTTAAGTATATACTCGTAGTCATTGATCGTGGTTTAATCCCATTCGTTAATTGGGGTCTACGGATGGTGAAGTAGCATTCACCCCAGCTGGCAACTGAAAGTATTTTCGACTGCCGTTGGAATATATATTTTTGTTTCTTGAATGGAATGTTCAATAAAAGCATGTCTTCAAATCTGGCTATGAACCAAGTGTAATGAGATTTAAAGTAACTCTTGATAAAAATCATTATTCTTGAATAACAACATTACCCAATCCTACTAAATAATTTGGGGATCATAGTATGGTTGAGTGAATCATACTATGGTTTTGGGGTTCATGGTATGGTTACGTGTGAATCATACTATGTTTGTGAGGATCATACTATGGTTGTATGATAAATATACTATGGTTGTGAGGATCATAATATGGTTTCGGAGATAATAGTATGGTTGAGTCTGAATCATACTATTGTTGTGAGGATCATAGTTTGGTTGTGGATATCACAGTATGGTTGAGTGTGAATCTTATTATGGTTGTGGGGATCATAGTATGGTTATGTGTGAATAATAATATTGTTGTGAGGATCATAATATTGTTGTGCCGCAACCATATACCCAATAATAGTATGATCCTCTTGAATATTGTCACCCCAACCATAGTTTTTTCTGCGTGTATGAGAATAACTTTTGTAAATCTCGGCGGCCTTACTTAGTATTTTCAAAGAAGTCAAAAAGTCTACATATCGTAAAATTGACATACGCTAACATTTACTTTCGAGAGCAATATATTGAAACTATTTACATTTGCTCTTTCTTTGCTAATCCTATTAAAAGCAAAAAACGGACCATGTGCTAGTATAATTTCTTTTTGATTTTCTTCTTCATTATTATTTACAGCCAATTGTACCTGGATTAGCTGACCATCAATAAACCACATTAAAGACAGTTAAAACTTACTTACATAAAACTTCCTTAGAATTTCTGTTTCCGTCTGTATGATTTGGAAAACTTGTGCTAAACTATAACATAAGCGCATTGATAAGTATTTCAAAACTCTGGCATTACTTGGAATTCGTCAAAACTTCGTTGTGTCAGTTTGCATATGTGTATGTCAACATATGTGACAGCGCAGAGAGAAAGGGACCTAAGGGTAAAAAAATCAATTTTCATTTTTTGATGTGGACAACATCTGATACACGTATTCAAATCTTTAAAATGGCTCTCCTGAACAAAACTGGTTTTTACCCTTAGGTTCCTTTCTATTTTGCGCGTCACATATACATGTGTATGTGAAAGGCATTTATGTGATCATCGTATTGATTTAATTCTTATAAGCGTTTACATCACATACTTGTGTATTCTAACGAGATGATACATTTCCAATGCATTGCATAGAACTTTTTCAATAAAGAAAAGTTCTACTTCCATGCGAGTCTTACTTTACACAGTGAGAAAATCGTACTATAATGATGGATTAGACATAAACTTCGGTACATATATCGGAAATCTTAGAATTCTGGATCCTATACTATATAAAAAAATCCTGTTAATGGGGGTCTTGGGCAAGTATAGGAGAAATTTATATTTGGAAAGAAGTCAAGGATATTGACTACGCCCAGCTGCAAAAAAAAATGCTATGCTGCAAAAAAAAGTTATTATTACAAAATTAAAATTTTAGAATCTAATACTACGGACGTTTTGAGGCATCGTTGAAAGGTGATGTCTAAAAAACCTGTGGATTAAATATATAGGGTGATCCATCTAGAGGTATTATTTCAGAACAAAAAATATATAAAAATTCAAATCAGGTGTGGAATCTTTATTGGTAATTTAAAAGGACATTTGATGGCATTTATTTTTTGAATATAATTACCTTCAAATGTTGGCAACTGTATTATGGAAATGAGCGTTCGGTGAGTAACGGGAAGATCCGCTGTTTTTGACCAATATTTTGTTCAGTGATGAGGCCAATTTCTGGCTCAACGGCAAAGTTAATAAACAAAATTGTCGCATTTGTGCTGAAGAGCAACAAAAAGAGGTTCAAGAGATGCCATTATACCCAGAGAAAACCACGGTTTGGTGCGGTTCATAAGCTGGTGGAATCATTGGTGCATATTTTTTCAAAAATGATGATGGCCGAAAAAATTATGATGGCCGGAACGTAACCGTGAATGGTGGTCGCTTTTGCGTCATGATAGCGCGTCATGATAGCCCGTAATCTTGACGTCACTTGGTTTCAACAGGACGGTGCCACTTGCCATGCAGCTGCTCAATCAATGGATCTATTGAGAGGTCATTTCGGAAAGCAACTAATTTCACGTTTTGGACAGGTGAGTTGGCCGCCTAGATCGATTGATATCACACCTTTAGACATTTTTCTTGAGGGTTACGTAAAGTCCAAAGTCTTTGCTGACAAACCAGCTACAATTCAGGTTTATGCGAGGTTTTTAAGCCATACCGGGTCATCCAAAATTGGACCCTCAGAACGTACACTCTGAGGCGTAGTTAAGGCCAACATTTGGAGGAAACTATATTAATAAAATAAATCCCAAACTACCAATAAGGATTCCAGACTTGATTTGAATTTTTATATTATTTTTTGTTCTGAAAAAAAACCTCTAGATAAATCACCCTTTATAACGGAAAATTGTGAATCGGCTTACGATGTAGAAAGTTTGTGAGTAGCCACATAAAAAATTAAGTCATATGAAAAAGGCAGATATAATTTAGGACCGTCACATATATCACAATAAAATGGCAGAAATTTTAAACAATTGTCAACTATTGTCAACAAAAGAATACAATATAATTAAAGTTTTTGATATGATTTTGAAGGGAAGTCCAACCATACTGCACGATGTAAGGCTTAAGTAACCCCCTAAATGTTTTGCCCAACTTAATATACCAATTCTTTGTTTCAGTTTTTTCATGACCAACTATTTAGAGGTACACAATTGAGTTACATGTTAAGTTTGTTGAAATTTATAAAGAAGGACGTTTAAATCTAAAATTATTTCGTGAATTTTTTGGTCAGTACAATCGACCACATGTGTCCACAATCGGGAGAATTGTTGCAAATTTCAGCAAACCGGGTCTATGGAAAATCTGTTCTACCATCGGCCCGATACTTCTCTGAAAATGAAGTCGGCCGAGCCCTTACTGTGAATGGTGTTCACTACTGCGATACGATAACACACTTCTTGTGACCAGAAATTGAGGATATGGACCTGGACGATATGTGGTTCCAACAGAATGGTGCCACTTGCCACACAACCAACGAAACAAAGGCTTTTTTAAGCGAGAAATTCAATAGCAGTGTTATCTCGCGTCGTGGCAATGTTAATTGACCGGCACTTCTTTCTTCGAGTAAGCCCGCCACATTAAGGACTTTGAACCTCCATTATGTCACAAAGTCATTAAATATATGGACCATCGGATAGAGGTATTGCACAGATAGAGTATAGAGGAATGGCTAGCATTTGGCCAATACTTTGTTTCACACATTATTGTCATAAATCCTTCTTCCATAATAAGATAATTCTCTTAAAACTTTTGGTTTTAGTTACAATTGACATCGTGCGTTTTATTTGGACCACACTTTAGCTTTTTAATACGTCGTACTTCTAATATGACTCAAAAACAGCAAAAGGAAGTTTCTTTTAAGCATGAAAGCTATGCTAAAATTGGACTGGATACAGCCGGCACAGCTTAATTATAAATCAATGAGATCATTTGTAGAGGTGCAAAAATTTTAAGGGAGAACTGACAATTAAAAGCTAGCAAGCGACTTTGGGTAGTAAAAAAGTTAAAGACGAGCGTAGCCGACTTTATTATAAGCTGCAGTCCTGGATGTTTAGAAAATCCAACTGAAAATAGGCTTTCGGACCTTCTTGGACGGGCTCTAAATTTATTTATATTTTTAAACTAACGTCATATTCGCATTTGTGAGATAATGGCATAGCGTTTTGGTTAAATCGGATAAACAAGTGGGAAATATATCTTAATCTGAAATGATTTTCTCCAATTTTAACATAGTCCGTCATTGGCAAAGAGACTAACTTGTGATAATTTGATCAAAATTGGATATTATATGTTGCTTCTGGAGATAAAAACATAAAATTGGATGAAAGCATACAAGGTGGATGATAAAAATTGCTACATTAAGAATTTAAAATAACTTTTTTCGTTTAATTCATGTTAAAACTCATTCAATTTTACTAAATTTAAAGTAGCTTAATTAGTTTAATGGAATTCAAATGCCCCGTCAGCTCGTTAATGCATGTGCGTCATCTTACCTAAGAGTTGTTCATTAATGCTTAGAGAGTTGAGGCAGGAATAGCCGCAATTGTTTCTCGAATGGGTTGTTTGAGATTTGTAGACTTCCTGTTTGAATTAAGGTGCAGTAAGGACCGGGGGCCAACGGAATGTGGAGTTTCTGGATATCAGCTTACGAGGGTTGCTGTTTCTATTTCGGGTCCTGACAAAACTGGTTTTTCCAGATACAAACTGGAACTTCCATTGGAAACTTTGACATTTTTTAGCATAACTTCACTCAGAACTTTTTGTCATTTGAGGGGAATTGTTTTGTTTGCAGTATGTTTGAAAAATTCATCGGATCGTTTTGCATCACGGCAATGCGAGCTCTCACACATCAGCTGAAACGATGAGCTATTTTACCACTGAAGATGTCGAATTGATGGGCCCTCTACCATACAGCTCTGACTTGGCACCCAATGACTTCTTCTTATTCCCTAGCATCAAGAAAAAATGCGTGGTCAACGTTTTTAATCGCCCGAAGCAGCTGTTAAAGCGTTCAAAAATCATGTTTTGGAGGTGTCTCAATCGGAGTGGAAAAAGTGCTTCGAAAATTGGTCTGTGCGCATGCAAAAGTGTATTTATCTTAAAGGAGATTATTTTGAAAAGCAATAAAACAAAAATCATTGTGTTTTATTGCCGGACCAGAAATATAAATAGTAACCCTCGTATTGAGAAATTTTCGTCGCAATTCTGTCATAACTAGACGGGCTATGTGAGGAGTTGCACCATCTGGCTGAAACCACACAGAGTTTAAAGAAATTCTCATTCGGCGTAACTCTGGATAGAAATTATCTCTCGACATGCTCAAGCAACGATCTCCAGTAACCGTAACGGTGTGATCTTTTTCTTTAAAGAAGTTGGGCCCGACATTGCAGCGTGATGAAAGTGCACACCACACTGTAACACGATGTGGATGTATAAGTAGTTCCATCTCATGGTTTATCCGTGGGTTTGAAGCACTCCATATTCAACAATTTTTGTTTGATTATGTTGCCGCTTAAATGAAAATGGGTCACGTCAGATATGAAAAGACAGTTCAGCATGCTTCCGCCTTCTTCCACAATTCAAAGCATCTTTTGGCAAAATTCAAAGCGAATCGGAAAGTCTGCTACGTTCAGTTTGTTGGTCATTTAAGTTTTATATGGGAATAAGTCCAAAACTTTGTGCATAATTGACTGCACTGACAGTCTGCTTATACCCATTTGAGCCAAAAAGCTTCTTGTCGAAACTCTTGTATTGTTTTGTATGACAGCGCCTTCATCACTAATTATTTCCTCCATCTGAACTGAAAAGTTTCGATGGAAAGGTCTTCTGTTGACTGTCCCATGCTCGAAAAAATTGTTATGGTTCATCTGTTCGGAGGATTGCCGCCAAACGTGCGCCTATACTCTCTTTGAACCAAAACAACTGACTCCAGCGCTTGATAGCGGCGGCCAATCCAAATTATTGTTTCAGTGTCCCAGTCACCCATTCTAAATCTAAAAACCAATAATCAAAATAAAAAAAAAATTACCAGATCCATTAAATACTTTACAAAAAAAATTATTATTTTTTTTTTTTTGTAATGACTTTCATCAGCCACCCTGTATGTGTGGAAGCTAAATCTGAGCCGAAACTAAATTTGAACAAACACATTGTGGTGTACCACTAAGAATTGACCGTCCTACGTTGCTCAAGCGGAACAGTCGCCACATGACCAGTATTGCCGAAGAAACAGGCGACCATTTGCTTCGAAGTGTTTTTTCTACGAAAAACTTTTATTGGATTTGGCCCGTCTTCGAAGACCCACACGGTCGATTGCTGTTTTGTTTCGGGCTCATACGCATAGATCCATGATTTGATCCATGATTGCTGATTTGTTTCGGGCTCGTACGCATATATCCAAGATTCGTCACCTGTGACGATCTTATAAACGTCTTTTGAAGCACCGCGATTTTCAAATTGTGCGGGATCCAACGAGAACAAAACTTTTTTACGGCCAGGTTTTCATGCAATATCGAATGTATGCTGGTGAAAGAAATGCCCAAGGATGTCTCTATATCACGGTTTGGCACATGACGATCTTGCAGTTCACGCACGGCATCAATATTCTCTGGCGACCTTCACGACCTTCGTCTTTGAGTGAGCGTCTGAAACGATCAGTTTTTCACAGTGTTATAGGATGTTGCTTCATCAAGATTTAAGTTCATCGATGCACTCCTGTCGTGATAATCTACATCGAAAGTTGTGAAAAACTATCCCACGAAAATGTTCATGTGTTAATTCCATTTTTTTGCCAAATTAATTTTTTCAAGTACCTGTAAACAACACAAATGATGGTCGTACGTCAAAACGTTCTGAGTACGTTTATGCTAAAAAATGTCAAACATTCCAATGTCAGATGGAGCAAGGCAGCACATAGTGTAGTCTAGGCCAGAAATATATATAGCAACCCCCGTATGTATGGGAGCAGTATCTAAATCTGAATAAATTTTCTTCATTTTCAATAGCGTCCTTACCTGGTCAAGACGTCTGTGAAATTATAGGAAAATTGGACAACGATTGCTATCTGCAGTTTGATTACAAGCTTTAGATGGATGAAAGGAGGGATGGACGTTCAGACATCGTTAAATCGAGTCAGCTAGTGACTCTGAGTATATCGGTTCACTTAAAGGCGGGTTTAGCTTAAATATTTTTGGTAGTTGCGAGAACTTACCATGCAACTAATTTATAATACCCTGTTCCATAGAGTAGTGCGGGGTATACATATAATATTATAGTTTTATAGATGAGGAAATTCACTACTCGGTTTCTGAACCTAGACGGACTTTTGCATAGGGCCTATATCATAAAGTACATTATATTTTAACCTGATATTCAACAATTAAAACTGCCACTAGAGTGGCAGTTCAAAATTTAGGGTAACATTTATATTACATGTAAAATGTAATACCTTCCCGGCGGACACCCTGTATATCAACATTTCGTCCGATTGTACTGAAAATTCAAAAGTGTGTATATTTTAAACAGAAAAACCCCTTATGAGATACTTCATGAAAGGTGGTCAATAATGTAACCTTCTATTTTCGAGTATATTAGTTACAAGCTGTTTAAAGACGGACACGGACTATTCAATCATTGAATAGTTGCCAGCATTATCTAGTGGACCATTGCTAAAACGATTTTGAGACATTGTTGCCCGAATTTAAGACCTTGTGATACTCAGACTTAGAAGGATTGCGCGTCGTAGTCGTCGCCAAACACCTAGTTTAAATACACCCAACTTTTCTTTAAGTGTAATTATGTGCTCAAACAATATGAATTTAATACATATATTTGTATGTTTGTTGATGTGCTTTTAGAAAAAATAAATTTAAGATTTTTACAGCAAAACGTAAAAGAACATCATAAAAAAGGACTTAGAGACTTTTAAATCATATCAGCTTCACGGTCGTTTTTAATGCGCTTCTAATAAAAGGCTGCGACATTGTTCGGTTCAAAATAACGCAGTCTTATTTTCAATATTTATTATAAAAGCATATCGCATCATAAATATTACAAAAGCCAGACAGACATTTTAAGCTACTTACGATTTATAACCTCTTCAATAAAGTGGGTGGTTTTCGCGAACTGAGGACGCGTATAAAAGTTTCGAAAACAAATTAGGAAAAATGTTGGCAAATACGCTTCTAAAAGTAGAACGAAAATTTAATTGTCATCTATATTGAAATACATGAGCTAAAAAAACATTAATGCAGGATAGGGGGAAACTCGTAATGATGATGCAGATGAATTTAAAAAACATGCTATCGTTTATTAATAAATTTCACAAAAAACTTAATGCAGAATTGTGAATTGCGTTGTATTGGCTGGTTGTTTTTAAAAAGTATATGCACATCGAAAAAAATGTTAACACAAAGTTTGGCTGGGTTGATAAAACTATTCTGTCCGCTGAGGATTTTGCTCTAATATAAAGTTTGTACTGCTGAAGGTTATGGGTAAAAGTGGGATAATTTTTCAAAATGAAGGTATACGTATATTCATTTGTTTCAATCATTTACGTCACTTGAGGTAGTGGTATCATAACCGTAGTAACAATGTTTAAATTAAGTGTACATAAGGATTTCTCACAGTGAAACTACTGTTTTAAGTCTTTAAAATCTTTAAATTATGTGAAAAAAATCGGTTCGTAGGAAATTTCGTTATTTTGCACACTCTAGCATCAAATATAAATCGATCAAGGCGAAAGATTTAGATAAGTCGTAAAACAAATGTCATATTTTGAACATGAATTAAAGCGTCTTTATACGAGTAGAAGACTTTAGTATGGACGAGGTCTGTTCAATAGAAAGAGTGAATTTTTAAATTCGTCGGCCTACGTGCTTTTGTTTAACAAATGTTCTTAGTTGAGTTTGTTTATTGTAAATATTCTAACTGAAACCAAGTTAAAAATGTGAAACTCTAGTCAGGCTATTCAGAAAGGTTTCTTGTGAATTTCCCTTCAACTAAATTCGATATTAATTAAACCTCATCACAATACGTATATCAAAATTTGTTTACAAATATTAAAGTAGCATAGGCTTATACAAACCTCAACTATTTGTCATTATAGATAATAAAAAAAATTAAACTGTTATATAAACAAAATAAAAATTGAATTGAAAACAAGTAAAACATGTAAAGTTTGGCTGTGCCGAACTTTGGACACCCTCCACTGGATTTGGTGCACAAGTGTGTTCTATATAGAAATTTGTATGCATAAAATTTCATTTCGGTTGGTCAAGTTTGTGGTGAGTTATTGTCATATTATTTCTCAAGGCCCATAAGACCGTTTTTGTGGGAGGTATCAGAAAGGACTACCTAATCTCAACCAAATTTGGTAAGGAAGTGTGTTCTATACAGAAATCATTATGTGCAAAATTCCATTGCGATAGGTCAAGCTTGTGGTGAGTTATCGTCATATTATTTCTCAAAGCCCATGGGTCCGTTTGTGTGGGAGCTACCAGTAGGACTTTTCCGATCTCAACAGAATTTGGCGCAGAAGTGTATTCTATACAAAAATCTTTATGTAGAAAATATTGTCATATTATTTCTCAAGGCCCATAAGGCCGTTTGTATGGGAGGTATAAGAAATGGTGGCCTAATCTAAACTATTATTACAAAGATGATTACGCCTATATAGAGATTATTATTTGCAAACTTTCAGTGATTTTTCTCAAGAAACTAGACGGATATTTCTAAATAAAAAACTAATTTTTATGAGGTAGTGTCTCCAACACCATCTTCCCGTAGAGCTATATAGCCCATTTTCAAAACCAACCGTGCTAGCTTAACTATACATGTTTGTGCCAAATATTAGCTCCCAAGCTGTTTTCATGCAGGCTCTATCTTGTTTTCAACAGACGGACAGCCGGACAACAGGGCTAGATCGTCTTAGAATTTTACGAGGATCAAGAATATATATACTTTGTTGGATCTCCTGATTATTTCAAGGTGTTACAGACAGAATGACAAAACTAATATACCCTCCATTGTATGGTGGAGGGTACAAAAATGGTTTGTGTGAAGCGTATTTAGCTTGCTCGGCGATTTTCTGCTGTGAAAAAAATGGATCAACGAAGTTACATCAAACTTTGTGTAAAAATTGGAATTAAGTACTCAAAAGCTCTTGTAGTGTTCAGAGTGGCAAAAGGTAATTGTTCTCTGAGTAAGAAAAATTTTTACAAGTGGTACAAGCTGTTCAAAGAAAGTCGAAAAGATGTGAATGACAACGCTCGTCCTGGAAGATCCATCGCATCAATAACCCATGAAAATAATGAGAAACTAAAGAAAATTTGTATGGAGAATCGTTGAATCACTATTAGAGAAGTTGAAGAGGATGTCAACATATGTGACAGCGCATAGAGTAAGCGACCTAAGGGTAAAAAAATCAGTTTTACTTTTTTTTTTGATGTGGACAATATCTGGGCATCGAATGAGACCGATCCCAAGCCCCAAAAGTGTTCCCTCCCAGAGATATGCTCGCTTTATGGAAGTGATGGTACACCAAAGATAAAAATGGAAAAAATGCTGGCACAAATGTATAATATCTAAGGGCGAATCTAAGATAGGGGCAAAATAAAAAATAATGAATAAATAAATATATTTTTAGAAAAACTAATTTTTACTGTTCTATAAAACACTCGTTTGTACGAGTATATATTTCATATGTGGTCATGTCTTTATTAAAGCTTTAGCTTACAATTAGCAGCGTATTTTAGGGTTTGCGATAATAGTTTCTTGAATTGGTGTACCTGTTTTTGGAACCGTGGAGGTTTGCTCCTAATTTTCTGTGTTTGTGGATGAATCGCAAAAAGTCCGTACGGTTCTACTGGGAGCTGGACCTACTCGGTTGAGAAACCATTCTTTAAATTAATAATTTTGTAATAAGATGATCTCGCTCTTTGTACAAGTTTATTTAAGTGATCCTTTTTTTTAAAATGTATTGTACTTTTCCTTACACGAAATCCCATAACGAATGCATAACAAACGAAAACCTTAAATCAAGTTTCAATATATGTTAGAACTTATGTTCCATATACCAAAAAAACAAGCCAACTTCCCGAAAATAATGGAAAACATGTACAAAATTCAACATCGAGTTGGCCGTCCATATGATACCCAACATCTCTCTGGCACCTTGGAATAACTTCCGTCAGGTAAACTATATTCTACTTAATCAAGTTTAATTCATTTCGATAACATATAAAAACTATGACGTTTGTTTTTTATCATAAAATTCTGTGTCAAATTTGCTAGAGATCCGAATTAACATGTCTATTAGGAGGGAAAAGTACTAATCAAAATTCAAAACATACATAAAAACTGACTTGGTCTAATTTATTCATAAGTGGGTATTGATCGATTACAACATATTGTACGAAGAAAGAATATCCTTTGCACTGAACATATGTGACAGCGTATAGAGAAAGGGACCTAAGGGTAAAAAATCAATTTTCATTTTTTTTTTGATGTGGACAACATCTGATCATTCGATGCTCATGCCCCAAAAGTGTACCCTCCCAGAGATATGCGCGTTTTATGAAAGTGAAGTCGACGATTCTAAGCGCAGATAGAAAGGGACCTAATCTTTAAAATGGATCTCCTCAATAAAACTGGTTTTTAACCTAAGGTCACTTTCTATTTTGTGCGTCACATATGCAGACGTTCTTAGTTTCCAATAATTTCCATATGGTATGAGCACATCACGTTATCGTGCGGTCTATTTCAGACACCTTGTCCTACATTGGGTTATATGCCTAAGCGAGATGGTGCGCGCTCAAAGCCGAGCCCAGTTGAAAGCTGATTGAATAGAAGAAAACCATTTTAAAGTGTTTTTTTGTGCTGATTGTGGCTGATATTTGATTTTATGTGTAAAGAATCAAGTTGTTTGTAATTTTTAAACGGTTCTTGACGCTTTGTTTTATTTGACAACTTTTACGAATACTAAACAAAAAAATTCCAATTTGATCAATGATAATTATCACTAACTAATTAAAAATAGTTCTGACTAATCAAAAATTTCGATTATTAAATTAATTCATTAACCACATTATTGATTAACCCAAATTTTGACTAACAAATATCGACTACAACATAAACATTCATATATTGAAAACACATAGCAAAAACAGCGCCGATTTCAGTATTCACTTTGCAACTCTCAAATTTCATTTAAGCATGAAATAAGTTAGGCTCGGCTTGTCATCACCCTTTCAGACTCCATTTCGATTAAGGAACCTTAAGAGCATCTAAAATCTGCTTATAGTACTTTGGGTTGTATGAACAATATTAATAACAAATATTCATCATACGCTCCAATGCATCAAAGTTCTGATACATATCCTATTAGGTAATGAAACAAAAATTATAAACAAAACTTCAAACCTTTCTCTCGATGATATGTAGAAATAGAAATTTTACTTGGCACTGTTCTCAGAAGCGATAGTAGTGTATCAATGTATGGGGTGATTCTTCCACGACTGGACAAATTTCACACAAGTGTATTCCTTGGCTCATTTCATGAAAATGTGTCAATCTACGACTATACGGATGCGAATCATGGAATACTGCATCAAGAGATATCCAAAATATGCAAGTGTTCATAAACAAATGCCTGCGCAAACTTCTGCGTATATTTTGGCCCAGGACAATTATCAACGACGATCTATGGGCACTAACACAACAACAACCAGTCCAAAACGAAAGGGGGGTGGGGGGTGGTTGGATAGGCCATATCCTGAATAAATAGGCTAATGATATCGCCAAACAGTCCATCGAATGGAACCCGCAGGGCAGCCGACGCAGGGGGCGCGCATCACAAACCTGGAGGCGGCAAATTGATTTAAAAGCAGCGACCTTAAACCTAAGCTGGAATTCAATAAAATACTGTGCATGAAATAGAGTAAATCAAATAACAATTGTTACGGAAATATGTTTCTTATAGGAGTATAAGGAATAAATATATATAATACAAGAAAACGGCTCATTACGATAAAGAGCGCCAGCTTTTAAGGACCTTCAGTCAGTTGTGGATGGTCATCTAATACCATTATTCCACTCTAGTAATCAGAAGACTCCGCTTCTATGTTTGGAATTTGGGAGAGGTCTGTCCCATTTTTTTTTTCATTTATAGTGGGAGGAATATATTTTTTAGTGGTTTTATAAAATTGTAGACCAATTTTGTCTAATTTCACGCAGTATTGTTAAAAGTGGCATATAACGTTGTTCATGATCGAAATATCTTATATAATATTATAAAAAAAAATATTTTGATTAATCTCAATATTCCTGTTGCCAATATACCTTCTAATATAAATAATTTTCAAAACATAAATGCCATAAAATGTCCTTTCAAATTACCAATAAAGATTCTACACTTGATTTGAATTTTTACATCTTTTTTGTTCTGAAAAAATGCCTCTAGATAGATCACCCTATAGTATTCAAGTGAAAAAAATGGACTGCAGAGGGGTAGTACCTCAAATCGGAAAAACCATCAATCTTGCTGCGGAAGAATCAGTTATAAGTCTCATACTATGTAAAATTAAAGCTAGATCGGATTGATATGAGGCTTTAAGAGCGGCAGCGACAAATGGGTGGAAAATTTGTGTTTTGGAATTTTCAAAAGATGAACCACATGGTCCCATAGTGGTTACTTTACGAAATTTGATCATTAGATAACTTTGTGTAGGCCTTAAAGATAAATTTAACCATTGTAGTCCATGTTACCCAGATTGAGTTTAGATCTATAAATATGAGAGCAAGGCTAAAAGTGGCATGACCTCAGTTAGAAGTTGATTTTTGCAAAGAGTTTGCAGGAATACATTTCCCGATATGATCTAATTTCATCAGAGATAATTACTGAGTGCTCATAACGTACTACCCAAAATATATAAGCAGCGGCTGGACATCAAATCTAAAGAACTTTTTGCGTGAGAGCTATTCGACAGAGAGGATAAATAAGATTAAATTTTACCGGCGTTGATTGTTGTTCTCCAATAAATAAATGTATACTGGTATAATGTGTCTACTTCTTTATTCCCTTACATAGGAAATGTCTTTGAATAGTTTAAAAAAATAGGTCGTTTTGTGACAATTGAGTACCAAAGTTGGTCGTTGGCATAATTCCAAACAGTGTACAAAGCTTCGTCGAAATCGGTTCATATTTGCAATCTTTACTTTAACGACAATAATGATAGATAAACGTTCGGTAATTGGTAAAAAATATGAAGTACTTGTCACTAGCCGGAAAACGGTTAAGGGTGTACAAGTGAGTGTGTGAGACAGCGCTAACACAAAACTAGCCATCTGTGACGCGCAAAATAGAAAGGGACCTAAGGTTAAAAACCAGTTTTGTTCAGGAGAGCCATTTTAAAGATTAGGTCCGTTTCTATTTGCGCTTAGAATCGTCGATTTCACTTTCATAAAACGCCCATATCTCTGGGAGGGAACACTTTTGGGGCATGGGATCGGTCTCATTCGATGCTCAGATGTTGTCCACATCAAAAAAAGTGAAAAGTTGATGAAAAGTTTTGTTCAGGTGAGCCATTTTAAAGATTAGGTCCCTTTCTATTTGCGCTTAGAATCGTCGACTTTACGTTCATCAAACGCGCATATCTCTGGGAAGGAACACTTTTGGGGCATGGGCTCGGTTTCATTCGATGCTCTGATGTTGTCCACATCAAAAAAAGAAAAAAATTAAAATTGATTTTTTTACCCTTAGGTCCATTTCTCTATGCGCTGTCACATCTGGATAATGATGTCAAGAACGGTATGATGAGGGACCATTTAAAAATTGTAAAATGGCATATAACGCATTTGTACCCCATGAAGTAAGAGGAAATGGGTAAATGCCTTGATTGAAGCCAGGTTAATACAAAACTACGATCTTACAGAATGAGAAGCCTCTCACAGCTACGTGCTCCGAGTTGAGCATATGTGCGAGGAACGTCCATAGAAAAACTGTCCGGAAGACAACGAAGATCCAGTGGGACGAATGAGTGAGATCCGAAAAAAACATTACTGAACTTAAGCAAAATTAAGATTAGAAAGATCATGGGAATCCTTATAAGACACCCAGGTGTACCTACATAGGTTGGGAATAGTAAATACTAGTGCCTGTAAGAGATGTGGATAGGATTACAAAATTTTAGAGCGCTACTTATGCCAGTGCCCAGCTTTCACTAAAAGAAAATACCAATTGCTCGAGGATGGCACTTCTACAGACTTGACCCAAATTAGGAGCAGAAAATGGCAGACACCTCATAACTATGTCAAAAAAAATTTCCTCAAAAAATCTCTCAAGGTTAAACCTCAAACTAATTAGAGCGGAGAATAGGCCGATTACTGACTTAGTTATACGACCAAAGAAATATAAGTATACAGGTGATCCTTTACGCCTCCCCAGTGTTAGAAGATGTCATTACAGGGCAGTGATTAAGAAGGCTTTAATGTTCTATACCATATCGGAGGTGGACAACATAGAGTAGCTGCAGGTCTAATTCTAATCGATATAAGATATAAGAGAACTTACGACCAATAAACCAGAAAACCGAAGTGAAGTGAGGAGAATTTACTGACATATTAAATTCACATAACCAAGTTATCTAGAGAAGAGAGACCATTCTCTATCGTCATCTGCCACTCACGACATATAAAATTCGACTTAATTTGGTATCCCAAAGAATACGGCTTCGAATCAAAAAGGACACCAAGACAAAAATTACTTCCTCTTGCCTTTACCCGCTCAGTCTTGGCTCAGCTAAGATCTGGATAATGCATCTACCTCAATTAGTATTGGACAAGAATTGATGCTAAAGTTCCGGACTTTTGTCCAGTCTACTATCAGTGAAAACTTGATGTATTGCACCTCTTTAATTGTCCGACAAAGTTCGAAGGTCTCTTTGGACGCTTTCAGTTAAAGTGGCGCGTTTTCAGCACCTGGATATCAAAGGAGATCCCCTACAGACGAACAGGACTTAATTTATCGTTGTTACAACAAAAACAAACATTACCTATTGAAAATGCTTGTATTTGGTTATTTTAGAACCACAGATTAGGGCACGATAATTTAACTATGTAGGTTGGGACATAGTTAAATTATCGTGCCCTAATCTGTGGTTCTAAAATAACCACGGGCTCAGGAGGTTCCATTTCTCAAATAATCACAACTTGACAACATGTGTTGGAGCATGCGCGGCAGGATAACCTCAGCTGAATTAGCAGACATAAGGACAATTATGTCTAACCAGTCTCTCTGATGTTATGCCCAACAGAAGACCTGTCGGGGAAATTGGTAGAAGTGTTGAGGATGTAGTTGTGTACATAGGCGTCAATCTGGGGACTTCTAGATTCTATTTCACACTTCCAGTTTCTAAGGAAAGACATACGGATAGACGGATAGACATACAGACAAAAATAATTTAGAATCGTTCGGTATGGGACAAGCAGTTTTTCTTTTACGAGTAGTTATGACTCACATTATCACTTAGTTATAATACCCTCTTCTGAAGATCGTAAAGGGTACGGTTAGCAGTCATGTCAATTGAAAGTAACATTTAGTGGCGTGGTAAAAAATTTGACATAAGGAACATATGGCTATCACTGGGAGAAGATCATTACCCACCATTTAGTTGCAAAACAATTAATAATTTTAAATAAAACAATCTTGCACGAGATTAATTTGGACATAAATTTAAAGCCTTCTAAGAACTTTATGGGCAACTTCCACTCCGACTTCTATATACTCGTAAGCAATGGAAACGAAGCAAAAGTGGGCTGACTATATTGGGTTCATGGCATCAATTTGTTTTCTGCCCACTGCACACGTATGTAGGCACAGATGCCAATGGACCATATGTGCGTTCTGACTGTTATTGTGAATTGCAGATGTCGTCCTCATTGCTATGGCAATGTTTAGATATTTTTACTATCGCCAAATATGTCACAATACAATTTTCCAATCGATGTCCCTGCTATTGTCATCGTTTGTGAATGCAGTGCGTAGGAGTTCAGTATGTTGTGGTGCAGATCCGACAATATTTAATTGTTTGTGGTGTCGGTCTTGCTGTGGGTTCTATGCCTACAAATCCCCACAGAATTGTGTATATAAAATATGCCCGAGCATTGTAGAATTCGTTTATGCCAATTATTGTATGAAAGATGAGCATTTGATGGCTGCATCGTTGATTGAATTTTGTATTGTGTCGTGTGCATGAGTATGGAGGAATGCACAGTTATTGAGTTACAACTGAAACTTTTATGGAGTGCTGCAAAATGATACAAATACTGTTGTGTTATAGAGCTTCCAAAAATAAACCATGAATATTATACGAAGCTAAACTCAAGGATATTGAGAAATTAATTATTTTCATTTAAGCTGTATGATCTTCAATACAAGCTTAATATGGCAGCTTTAGGAATGGTAGCGGCATTGGACCTTCTTCCTTTCACAATAGCGAAGAAGACATCGTTGTCATCGATAGTCCTCAAAATTTGACGGTGTTAATTGACTTCAATAACATTGCTATATGCGGTACAACATGCCATACAAGTGACGCAACGCTCAAAGCTGTGTATGTAGTAGTGATCTAGTTATCTGTCATCTATTTATTCATTTATTTTCTCCGGTGCTAACATAAGTTTAGAATGTCCAAAAACCAGGATTTTTTGAAAACGGGCACTTCCGATTTTTTTTCAAAACCGTGTTGTGAAAAAATCGACTGTTGGTTTTTATTTTAAGTAAAAAACCTGCATTGGACTTTACGTTCGAAGACTTAATGTTTGTCCATAGTAATATACTAAACAAATTTGATTACAATCGGAATAAATATGAGTGTTCCAGAGCGGGTGTATGTAAGACTCTTGTACAGGGACGGTATGAAAACGTGAACTGAAACGACCCATTTTTATCTGATTAATTATTAAATTAAATCAGCTGGTAATTTTTTAGTAGTCACTTGAAGCTGGGAGTAGCTTAAATACGTTTGGTACACGCAGAAAAAAAGTATGGTTGTGATGATAATATTCAAAGAGGATAATACTATTGTTGGGTATATGGTTGTGCTACAACAATATTTTGGTCCTCACAACAATAGTATGATTCAAATACATTCATACTATAATCCTCACAACAATAGTATGATTCACACATAACAATACTATGATCCTAACAACTATAGTATGATTCACACTCAACAATACTATGATCTCCACAACCATAGTATGATCCTCACAACCATATTATGTGTCATATACAACCATAGTATGGTCCTCACAACCATAGTATGATTCACACGCAACCATGTTATGATCCCTACAACCATAGTATGATCACACACAATTATGCTATGATCCCCAACATAATTTATTACAATTGGTTTAAGTTGTCAACAATAGATTTGAATTATGAAAATTATTCAAAAATACATTAAATTCAATATAATAGGAGTAATTTATTTCACAGTAGAAAAAATTAGTTTAAATAAAAGTAAGCGTTTTTGTTAAAAATATTTCAGTTAAACAAAACCAAAGCAGTTTGTTTAAAAAATTTCAATTTCGATAAAAAAAAGTACTATTATTGCATTAGATCCGTACCAATAACATTTGTTCTAAAAAGCATATTTAAATGAAAAAAAATTACGATCATACAGTATGATTGTTAACATAAAACGCAAAACACAATACTTTTGTCGCACTAACCATAATTATATTGTTGCTATAACCATATTTTTATTTATAAATTTGGCAATAATACTATTGTTACATTTCAACAATATTAATATTGCAGCAATTATACTATTGTCAAAAACAAATTCAGTTAACAATGCTATGGTTGCGACGAACATACTTTTGTTATGGAGAACATATTATTATTGCCTTACTATGTAGTAACCATGTTTTTTCTCCGCGTGTAGTTGCAAACATTAAAATCAGCTTTTTCTTCAAAGTGTTAGGCATAGATTCTTTTACATTCCCATAAAAGGGCATGGTCTGTAGGCCCTTGGGTCCTAACGCAGTTCTCTTATGTTTGTGGACATATGGATATTCAGAAACTGTCAAGTCTTCGTACAAATTCAAATCCGTACCGACATTTAAGATTAAGACCAATTTGAGATATACAGGGCGATTCGTTCACGACAGGACAAATTTCACCAGCGTATTCCTTGCGTCATTTCGTGAAAATATGGTTTGAACATTTTCGGATTGGTGGTCGGATGGTACCAGAGTAAAATTGTAATGTTCTGAACCAGTGGCCAGATTTTTTCTTTAAAAGATAACCCTATCACTTTCCAAAATTACCTAAACGAAGCCCTGAGATTATTACAATTTGACTGATTTTTTTTGTATTAATTACAAAAAACAAATAAATGTGTGCTCATTTCAGTCAAAAAGTCATAGATTTGGAACGGTAGAACCTCTGGGCTTCACGATGGCTAATTTCTCAATAGCAATAGGAAAACAATGTACTCGTAGTTAGTAGTTTTGTTAGTGTTGTACATGGCGGTCACCGGTGAGCAACGCTTGGACCACATTTTTTGTTAACTTGAGAACCATCATAAAAAGCAGTCAATTTATATCACGTCGAAATAGGGTTGATTATTATTTTACCTTAATTTTGTTTAATACTGTTGTATAAGTTGAGATATGATGGGTAGGTATATAAAGGGGGTTCTTGAGTTCAATGACATTAACAACCAAAAAATTGATCTCTACAATACAAAATCGTCGATGTATCACACTTTAACATCTGACCGTAAGCACCGATGATACAAAGAACAGCATAAAAAGACAACCCCTACATTCGACAAAATAGGCAAAAAACTTTTTTTAAAAATTGTTCTGCTGGTATTATCGACATACTACCTGAGCAAGAGTTTAATTATTTTGTGCAAGCTTTAATTTATTGATATTTGGGCTGCACATTGGGGTAGTAGCAACTGAGATATGATGGTTAAATACTAGTAAGGGGTAATTGAGGTCAGTGACTTAAAAAAAGAGAAAAAATGGTCTCTTCGAGACAAACCATCGATGTATCACACTATAAAATCCGGCTGTAAATGCAGGAAATGTAAAGAAAAATGTAAAAGCGAGACCCCTACGTTCGGCAAAAAAACAAACTACTTACCAATAATACTTCATATTTTAGGGCCCAAAAATCGTCCTTTTTGAACTATGGAAATATAGATATTAAAAAAACATTTAAATATTGGCAAGCATTCATATATTATTTTTATTTTGCTATACAGTTAGTTGCAAATCCTTGAACTGATGTCCTTTGGTTGCCGAAAAGTTGGACGTTTCGAACACATGGGCATAGAACTAATGCGAGAATCTGAATATCACATTAATTTTAGAATTCGGCTGAATTGGAGGCCTTGACCAATGGGCGTGGTCTATGTGCACTGAGGCCCAAAACCATTCTCATAATGATCGAAGACATTACGTTATCCTTTAAGGGACTTAAGGTACCTCGGAAAATATTACACTTTTTTGAGAATTTGCATCGGATCCTAATTTTTTTGGAAGAAAATATGGTAATCTTGAAAAGGCAAAAATAAATTACTTGCTGGACGTTTCGGCTTATGTGGCTTATGTTAATAGTCAATATGGACATTAAAATACACGCAGAAAAAAAGTATGGTTGTGGTGACAATATTCGAAGAGGATAATACTATTGTTGGGTATATGGTTGTGGTGCAACAATATTATATTCCTCACAACAATAGTATGATTCAAATAAAACCATACTATGATCCTCACAACACTAGTATGATTCACACATAACCATACTATGATCCCCACAACCATATTATGATTCACACTCAACCATACTATGATCTCCACAACCATAGTATGATCCTCACAACCATATTATGTTTCATATACAATCATAGTATGATCCTCACAACCATAGTATGATTCACACGCAACCATGTTATGATCCCTACATCCATAGTGTGATTAAACACAATTATACTATGATCCCCAATATTATTTATTAGAATAGGTTTATGTTGTCAACATCAGATTTGAATTATGAAAATTATTCAATAATACATAAAATTCAAAATAATACGAGTGATTTATTTCACAGTAGAAAAAATAAGTTGTAATAAACGTAAGCGTTTTTATTAAAAATACATCAGTTAAATAAAGCCAAAGCAGCTTTTCAAAAATTTTAATTTCGATAAAAGAGTTGTATTATTGCATTAGATCCGTACCAATAACATTTGTTTTTAAAAGCATATTTAAATGAAGAAAAATTACAATCATACAGTATGATTGCCGTAATCATATTATTGTTAACATAATACGCAAAACACAATACTTTTGTCGCACCAACCATATTTTTATTGTTGCTATAACCATATTTTCATTTTTAAATTTGGCAATAATACTTTTGTTTCATTTCAACAATATTAATATTGCAGCAATTATACTATTGTCAATAATAAATTTAGTTAACAATGCTATGGTTGCGACGAACATACTTTTAGTGCGGATAACATATTATTATTGCCGTGACCATGTAGTAACCATGTTTTTTCTCTGCGTGTACTTGAATAAAAGCGAATTTTTCATGTTTTTATTTTTTAGAATTTAACAAATTTAACACAAATTATATGACTTTCTTTTTTCGGCTTTGCTCCATGTCCCCTTAGGCCAATGAAATGGCCCAATCATACATTCACAAAAGGCTGCCCAAAAACAACAACATTTTCTTTAGACTTAAAAATGTTTAAAACAACTTTTAAAATTGTAAATTTCTGTTCTTTCCTGAGATCCTTTAATTTCAAGTGAATAATTCAGCCCTTGTTAAAGTATTTTTTAACGATGTCATTTTTAATTTTCTCTCTGCTCTTCAGATGGCAAAAATCAAGAAGAAAATTATCGGTTTTCAGCTTCGAGTAATTTCATGAAAATACACCTTTAAATATGCAAATAAAAGAGCAAATATCAATAAGTGTACCCATGGCTTTATAAAAATATGGATGCAGAGCAAAGAATGCGCAATAAGGAAATGAGCCTCAGCTTCGCACTTATCACCATCTCTTACAACAGTATCCAACGGTATCCAGTGAAATGTCAATGTAATTATTTCCTGCCGTCGAAACGATACCCTTTTATGTGTGTACTTCTGCCAACTTAGCAGCAGCACCTGCAACAGGAGCAGAAAGAAATGCAATTTGACATTAACTACAATCGAAACGCATTCCTTCAAGGACTACACCAGCTCTACCATCCGACATGGGCCATAAGCTGAACATTCTTCCTTTGATGCAGTTAGCAACGACAACATGCATCGCCATCGCATATGCCCAGAAACGCGCTGGACGTCACCAGTGCTGAAGGGTTGAATGCCATCGACTGTGGCAGCATCACGTATGCCATTGGCATGACCCATTTTAACACGGTGGCTGGTGATGGCACATAAACACAACAACCCAGTTGCCAGACAATTACATCGCAATGGATCTCAAAGCCGACTGGTCATGGGTTTAACCGGTCTACTGGGAAATGCGGTCGTCATTCTCGGTAAGATCGAGAATGAAATCTGCAAACAAACAGGCAAAAAGTAAGCAAGAGCTGTGAAAAATTCAGTGCGAAAGCGAGTGCATCGAGACGTGTTCCATCAAGGAGTTGCGTTGCAAGTGCACGCAGAGAAAAGATATGGTTACACTATGGTCACCGCAACAATAATATGTTCTCTACAATAAAAGCATGTTCGTCGCAACCATAGTATTGTTTTTTGAATTTCATTTTGACAATAGTATGATTGCGACAATATTGCTATTGTTGAAATGTAACAATAGTATTATTGCCAAATTTAGAAATGAAAATATGGTTGTAGCAACCATATGAACAAGGTTGCTGCAACAAAAGTATTTTTGTTAAAAATTTACTTTAAAAATAATTTGATTACGACAATCATACAGTATGGCTGCGACTATGAACATTATAAAAAAAAGGTTTTATAGAGCATGCATGTGTGTGCGTATGTTTTTTTGATAAAGAAAAAAAACACATACGCACGATACAGTGGAAAAACAACAACAATCGGAAGGTAGTTCGAGGGATTTTTATTGTGTTTACTTTGTTCGGTGAAATACTCTAATACTGACCGACTGGTTCTCGTCTATTTAAAATCTGCCCATACTTAAGTTTATAGCCATTGATCACTGGTTTAATCACATTCGTTACTTGGTGTCTACGGATGGTGAAGTCGCATTCACCCCTGCTGGCAACTAAAAGTATTTTTGGCCGTTGGAAAATATATTTTTGTTTCTTGAATGAAATGTTTAATAAAAACATGGCTTCAATTCTGGCTATGAACTTATAGTAATGCAATTTAAAATAATATACTTAAAAAAAATCTCTATTTTTGAATAACAACAATAACCAATCCTAATAAATAATTTAAGGGATCATCGTATGGTTGAGTGTGAATCATACTATGGTTGTGGGGATCATAGTATGGTTGTATGAGAAACATACTATGGTTGTGAGGATCATATTATGGTTGTGGACAAAATAGTATAGTTGAGTGTGAATCATACTATGGTTGTGTGGATCATAGTATGGTTGCATGTGAATCATACTATGGTTGTGGGGATCATAGTATGGTTATGTGTGAATCATACTATTGTTGTGAGGATCATAATATTGTTGTGTCACAACCATATACCCAACACAAGTATGATCCTCTTCGAATATTGTTACCCCAACCATACTTTTTTTCTGCGTGTGCACAACAGAGCCGTTTAAAATCTTTCTGTAAATAGATTTACATTTGCCACGCTAAAGGGGAGCTACGCGAAAAAAATTGAGCATAATAATATTATTGGAAAGGTTTGTAACAATATATGTCTAAATCAGAAACATTTTTTCGATAGATGTCCTTAATGAAACCATCTCAAGTGGAAAATTGGGCCCGGAGCTTTTTTACTCTGGAATATGTGTGGCACTCTAGTATTTATTGCCAATATTGGAGAATTGTTGCTTTGGAAGGCAGGAAGTTGGTACTTACAGCTGCTCAAACAATGAATATCTTGAAAGGTCATTTCGAAGAGCAGAATATTTCTCGTCTTGGACCGGTGCGTTGGCCGCCTGGATCGTGTGATATCACACCTTTAGATTTATTTCTTTGGGGCTACGTAAAGTCCAAAGTCTTTGCTGACAAACCAGCTACGATTCAGGTTTTGGAAGCCAACATTACGCTTTTCATTAATGCGATACCGGCCGAAATTTTCGAACGAGTCATCCGATACTGGACCATCAGAATGGATACCCCGAGGCGTAATCGTGGCCAACATTAAACGATGTTATATCAAAAAATTATTGACATAAAATGCCCTTTTGAATGAAAAATAAAAATTCCACACTTCATTTCAATTTTTTCAATTTTCAATTCAATTTTTTCTTTATAATGAATAAACTACCTTAATTTAAATTTATAAGAAAATTTCAGTGTTTTTGGCAACAGGAGGGGACGGTTTTTGGCAAAACATTGAAAACGCCAGTTAACAGAAACAGCAAAGATTTCCCAATTTTTAATGGAACATTAATAGCTTTTGGTCCGTTTGATATCGTTTGGTTAATAAAACATAAAAAATAGGAAAGAAATCTGAAAAATAAATACGTTTTTTGAATCGCAGTAAAATTCCCTTTTAAATTGTCAATATTAATTTTAACGATCAAATAAGGCGAAGTTTGCTAGATCGTCCAATAATTCTATGACTTTAGAATTTTATTAAACCTCCGATAATTATTTAATTTTTTCCATTTTCCATGAAAAATAAATCCAGTACTTGTTTTTCTCTTAAGTTTTCCTCGCATGGATACAAGCACAAGTTTTGTCACATCGCTAATCAACTTCACCGTCATAGAGTAATTAGTCATCTAAATCATCAAGTACGTCGGTAAAAAAATTTTGGAAATAATAATCTTTTTGCAAGTATATAAGTCAAAACGATTTAAAAAAAATTAATAAATGGTATAATTAAATTAGAGAGAAATCTAACATGGGGCTTATTTATTTTTAAATCATAGGTTATGTTGACAGCCGATTCCCTCTCGATATCTTGATAGAATGTCAGTATTGTAACTCCGCAAAATAAAATAAGCCGTTGTACGCTTCGTTATCGCTTCTCAGTTTGGGTGTTAGAGTAGCTTGAATTGATATTGGGAAAAAACCATCTTTTCTGAAGAGGCACATTTTTATCCCTGCTCAAGGCGGCTACGTTATCAAACATAATTTCCGAATCTGGGGTTTTGAACTCGTTATTACGAGTTCAAGTTTTCTTTGAATACAAGGCAGGGAACAATGTTGCAGTGAACGGTTGGCGTTAAATAGCCATGTTTTCCGTTTTTTTTTAATAAAGGATTTTGGCGGTATATAGGAAAAGTCCGCCTAAAGTTCACTAGATCGGTCGATAGGTAGATATAATCAAGCTGAAACACCCGGTTTGAGGTCTAACTGGCATAAGTTGCACTGGAGCAATGTCAAATTTTCCTACTAGTCGTGGCACGTGGGCTTGCTGTGTGATAGTCATGACCACGCAATTATGCCCCTCTATAAACGTGATGAATGGCTGGATACTAATAAATAATGAGAGAAAACATCGCATTTAAGATGTCGAATAATATAAAAAGAAATTTTATGCCTTCAAATTTATACAAAAAATCTTAAAAATTTGAAACGGAATTCATTGAATCTTAACTTTACAACATACGAGAACATACGAGTACGAGTACAATTTGTAAGTAATACACGAACGTGTAGGTGGATATGTGGGAGAAATGTTTTTTTTACAATTTCCTCCTGTTGCAGACATTCACCAGCCCATACCGCCACAAAGCCATTGTCCTATGGGACTCTAACTGTGCCACCACCTACCCATTTTCTCACTCAGCATTGTTGGCCTCTCACTACCTTCATCACTGTCATCATTTCACAGTGGCTTACAACGATACAAACACCCACACACATTCCTGTTGCTCGTTTCCATTTGTGAGAGAGTATGTAATTGTCCTCAAGCAGTTGTTGTTTCTGCTAACATAAAATACAGCGCTGTACATGAAATGCTTTGGTGATATTGTTTCAAATTTCTATTGTTGTCTTTGTTACATAAAATGTCATCCTTGTTGCCACTTTCCGTTCTTTCTCTCTCACTATGCCTTTGATGAGATTTCGTTTGTTTTGTTGTTTTCAGCTCTTTACGTTTTCGGTACGTACAGTGGCAGTGTGTCAACAGCAACAACAATTTTGTATGTTGTAACAACACGTGATTGAGTAAATCAAATGAAAGCACCACCAAACAGAACCAACAGGCGTTCTGAAATGAGCAGCATGCCTATGTTTTGATTTCAATCAAACAAACTTTACCCACTTATGGCGTTGGTCATCGATAAATCAGAAGAAGCGTTACCGACATTTAAAGGACATTCGAGTAGATAAATAGACCAGACCCAAATGTAAGGAACAGGTTTTTGGCTAAGACTAGAATTTCAGGCAACCATAGAGAATGCCGCTCGCTATATTCTTCCTAAAGCTAAGTCACAAATTCCATTTGTAAATATTATTGACATCAGAAACGCTTATCCGAAATACATTCTTTATAACCCAAAATGTTTGCAGGCCTACACGAAATATCCAAGGAGAAAAACAAAATAACGACTATTCATATATCCTCCATCATAGGATATTGTCGGAGACCCCATAAAATATAAAGAGGACCAACTACAACGCACGATGTTAATTGTAATAAAACAAAATGTTTTAAGATAACAACTTAATATTATTATACACTGGTTTTTTATTTAATTATGTTACTTAGCTTAATAGTTTCTTATTATATTACAGGTTTTTAATTTAATAATTTAATGTAGAACAAAATATCAGCAAAATGTTCGCCATGGCTTCGGTGGCATACCTCTTTCCATATTTTCAACGACTCTCAGACATAATGGATGTTTAATGGATGTATCTCATCCTATAGCTCTTGAATTGTTCTTGGCTTACTAACGTACACCTTTTCATTCAAATATCCCATAAAAAAAAGTCCAACCGTGTCAAATCACATCGCCAGGACGTGTTACCACACAAGTGTGCCAAGTGGCATCCTGTTGGAACCACATATGGTCCACTTCGATATCCTCAATTTCTGGCTACAAGAAGTTTGTTATCATCTCGCGATAGCGAACACCTTTCACGGTAACTGCTTGGCCGACCTAACTTGCGAAGAAGTATGGTCCAATGACAGAACCAAGGAGCGTTTGCCTGCCTACTTTCACAATTTCACGATTGTGGACAAAATTTGGTAGATTATGTTGACTAAAAAAAATTCGAAAAGCATTTTGATTTAAAAACCTATTTTCGTAAAGGGCTTAAACAATCATAAGGCGCTGCTCAATTGTGTACCTCTCCAAGGTTGAATTTGGCAAGCACTGAAACAAAGAAATGTCAAATAAAGTTGGGCATCAAAACTTGACGTTAAGGTGTGACTCACAATTAACATCGTACATTACGGTTGGACATCCCTTTTTGTACTAAATCGTCTTGAATTTCTAAGATGATTCAGTCATGTCAGTCTGACTCTCTGTGAAAAGCAAAATACAGGTCGCACTACTCGTTTTTAAGCTTTGTTGCTGAAATTTTACAGAAACATGTGTTGATAAACTGAAATAGTTGCTATTGAAAATAAGAACAGATCGGTCCAGAGGAAAACATTTTCCCCAAACAGGGACTGGGACAATTTCCTGGAAAATCAACAATCCTGAAATTAAAAATGCAATATCTTTCGAACTATAAGAGATATGAGGCTGATATGTGGAACACATGTTAAAAAATAAGAACAGATTGGTACAGAAGAAAAAATGTTTCCCCAAACAGGGACTGGGACAATTTCCTGAAAAATCAACAATCCTGAAATGGAGAATGAAATATCTTTCGAACTAAAAGAGATATAAGGCTGATATGTGCAACACATGTTATTGCATGGATCGAAATACATTCTGGTGGAAAAGAGGGCCGGTACCACTCCCCATTTAAAAAATCGCACTAAAGACCCGTTATAATATTTTAACTGCATATGAACAATGTTATGGTAAAATAAGACAAGGGGGCGCGGCACCGTCTACATATCGCAGAAAATACATATACATTATCTCATAAACTAATATAGGTATAAAGATGACATTTAATATATATGATGTTGGTATGGATCGACAAACATCCTGAAAGTAATGGACCGATTGCTACAAAATTTTAATAAAATTAAATCAATGATAATCATGTTATTATAGATAATATTGTGTTAAAATTGGGCAAAAGAGCGCACAGCGAGATTTGTTCCTTAAAGTTGCGGCAAAACTTAGAAGTAATCGAGCTAGGTCTTTGAAACTTTGCACACATCTCTCATATTGCTAAAGTAGAACAAAAAAAGTTTTTGTTTAAATCCACCCTCAACCTCTCCTACCTTTCGTATAACATAAAATAAAAAATCTTAGTATTTTCCTTTTTCTCATATACAGGGTGTCCGCCGGGAAGGTATACTACTTTGTTTTGCCACCATTTTGGTAAACATTAGTCTTGTGAAATCATATTTGGCAGTCGTGACGTGGCAACTTTATTATGGGAAAATATTCAATAAACCAACCTGTTTTAATTGTAAAAACATTTTATCAAATCAATCATCGATTACTGTGACGATGAGAAAGTTACGTACACTTTTTGGGGGAAACAATGTGCCAACTAAAGCCACCATTTATCGTGTAGTGAATGATGTCGAGGAAAAGGCTCTGTAACTAATAGGCCCAAGCATGGACCACAACGTACTGCAAGATCGGATGAAAACATTTCTTCTGCTCAAGAAAGTGTTCAAAACAATCCATCAACCTCAATGCGACGTCGTGCACAGGATCTTGGTCTTCAAAGAACAACTTTGGCCACAATTTTGCACACAGATTTGCATTTGTTTCCATTTAAGATTCAGTTGATACAAGAGCTTCGAAAGTAATACCAATTCATAAAAATGGAAAAGATCCACGAAGCTCAAGCAGTTATAAGCCCATTAGCCTGCTGAGCTGCATTGATAAGCTTTTTGAAAAAGTAATTCTCTCCAGAATCAAAAATTTCGCAGAAGATAATAATTGATCAACAAAGAACAATTCGGGTTTCGACAACAGCATTTTACGGTGAAGAGGATAACAAAAATGATTAAAGAAACCAAACGTAAAAGTCAATCTACTGGAGTTGTTCTTCTGGTTGTTGAAAAGGCATTCGACAGTATTTGGCATGATGGTCTCATTTTCAAATTAAAAAAATGTGGCTTTCCGCTATATATTGTCAAAATAATAAAATCATTCCTTGAAAATCGTACATTTAAAGTTGTTTTAAATAACACAACATCAACAGCACGGGATATACCAGCTGGAGTCCCACAGGGAGCAGTTTTGTCCCCAACGTTATATTCTCTCTATGTTGCTGACTTTGTGCCCAAAGCTGGCTCTGAGATAGCACAATATGCTGACGATAAGGCAATTATAGTGAAAGGTAAATTGTCAAACACCATTGTAAAAAGGCTGGAAAAAACACTCAAAATGGCCACAACGTATTATACTTAATGGAAAATTAAAATAAATACAGCTAAAACTCAGGCCATACTATTTCCATTTAACAAGTCGTACAGGCGATTTCCGTCGATTGATTTTCACCATGAAGGAAACGTTATACCCTTCAATGACTCTGTAAAATACCTAGGAGTACACATTGATCAAAAAAAACTAACATTTAAAACTAAAGCCTTAAAGTGCTTCAGAGCTTTATATCCCCTACTCGGCAAGAAATGCAAGCTCAACACCGACAATAAGCTTCTGATTTATAAAATTGTTATAAGGCCAATAATGCTTTATGGCTGTAATGTATGGAGAAATGCTGCAACTACGCACATAAAAAAGCTTCAAGTACGTCAAAATAAAGAACTAAAAACAATCTTTAAGCCGTCATATCTGTATATAACTAAGGATTTACACGTTTGTAACTCCCAGCAGACAATAAAGGAACTAATTCAGACTCAGAACATAGCATTTTTAGAAAAATGCAGAGACTCAGTCTATGAACCAATACAAAGTTTATCCGAAGACACTAATTAGTTTATCTTACATAAACTAAGACTGTGCAAACGGATTAGATAATCTTGGCTCCTTTTGGGCCAAATACAAAATTTTATTTGATCATATAAAGGTTTTGACTATCTTTTTCCTTTAATTTTTCCTGTTATAATTCTTCGAATTTTATATATTTTTTTACTGTTACATATGTTGCAATATCAGCAGGATAATATCTCATAAATCTAGTCTTAAGAAAATTTATATAATGATAGATAATAATAAATAAAAAAAAATAAATAAAATAAATAATTGATACAAGAGCTTCTTCCACAAGATCATTTACGCCGCTGTATATTTTACATGACAACCCCGATTTTCATGAAAAAATCATAAAAAGTGACAAGGCACATTTCATTTAAATGGATATATGAATAAAGAGAATAGTCGGTTCTGGGCAATGGGAAACCCTCAAATTATTCATTAGTCATCTTGGCATCCATTAAAACTGACAGTCTGGTGTGAAATTAGGTCAGGAGGAATCATTTTACCTTACCTCTATGAAAATGAAAACGGCATAACGGTAACTGTCAATGAAGAGCGATATCGTGATATGATGGACAACTTTTTAACGCCAGAACTGCATGCTTTTGGCTTGACTAACATGTGGTATCAACAAGACGGGGCCGTATCGCATACAGCCATGTTTACCATTGAATTACAGCGATACCTCATTCCACAACAAGTTATTTCAAGAATGGTGATGTTGATTGGCCTCCACGATCGCCTGATTTGACTGCTCCGGACATATTTTTGTGGGGATATCTGAAAAGCAAGGTTTGTGCAAACAAACCAGAAATGCTTGAGCAACTCAAATAAATATTCGTGATGCAATTAATGAAATACGGCGTGGAATGTGTGAGAATGTAATGAAAAATGTGCTCAAAAGGGTTCCCATTTGTGAGGCTAACAAATGCGGGCATTTATCTGATATTGTATTCCATACATAATTTCCGACATTAAATAACATATTTATCAATATAAGATCCATTCTCTTTCATTTCATCAAAAATTATAAACAAACAAAGTAGAATACCTCCCCGACTACCGGTATTTGCATTTGAGTCATCGGTTATATCAAAATTGTAAGTGCCGGGCGCAACAATTTTAAGTTTTAACGATTTTCCAAAAACACTGGTATAGCCTTGCAGTTTGTGATCGATGTCATGTAGCACATACAGCTCTATAAATAATAAAAGCCTGATATGTTAGCTAAACATATGCAACAAAATTAGAGGGCCAAGAATTACCAAAAACATGAAGATAATGTTCGCCAGAATAATGCAGATTTTGCTTGATGTCATTGCAGGATACCCAAAAATTGGCCTTAAGCAGATGGTTTTTTGTAAAAAAAAAATATTTTCGCTGCAGTAGCGAACTCTATTGAACTTTGGGATCAGTTGGTGAATCGAAACAGTCTTATATGGATGAAGGCCTAAAGCCGTTTCCAAAATACATCGAGTTGTCTCTGGCGATGGAAATTCCAGGGAATGACTTAAAGTTCACATTTCTATGTTTTACAATAGGGACATAACAATTTCGTATCTTTATGTCAACGCACCTTCAAACATTTTTAATGATCTTTCAGTGACAAAACGTTAGTCCAAGTCAACATTTTCATCAAGGTAAAGTTCACTTACGAACAACCTTGAAAATTATTAAAAATCACTACCGAAATCCTAAGTCGGAGGCTCCGGCAAAGTTTCACGAAAATCCATATTTTCAGCCAGATTATTTCTGGCTAAGTGGTTTTTTCAATAAACAAAATATTTCTTATTAAACACCAACAAACCCACGTGTACTTCAAGAGACACAATTGCATTAGCAAAAAAATACTGTGTGGTGAGGTTTTCTTGCCGGAGGAGTGATTGGGCCTTATCTTTTCCCCAATGAAAACAATCGTCTTGTTACCATCAGTGGAGAGCGCTATCGTGCCATGTCAGCAAATTATTTTTGGCCAGAATTGAATGAGCTTGACATCGCCGATATGTGGTTTCAATAAAACGGCGCTACTAGCCACACTGCACGCATTGCAATCGATTTACTGAAAGGGAAATTCGGTGAACGTGTTATCTTGATAAATGGTCCGGTCGAATGGCCATCTCCTTCATGTGATTTAACGCCATTAGATTTTTTTTTGTGGGGCCACATGAAGTCATTGGTATATGCCAACAAGCCAACAACTTTGTCTCTTTAGCTGAGAGACAACATCCAATGCAAAATTGCCAACGTTCCGATAGAAATGTGTGCCAGAGTTGTGGAAAATTGGGTCCAAAGAATAGATCGCTGCACACTGGATTGTGGTGGTCATATGATCGAATTTTATTCTTAAAATGTAACATTTGCAAAGCACCTAAAATAAATTTGAACTCTATAACTTAAATATTCTGTGTTTTATTAATATATAATATTGCTATGGCCTTAATGGAAAATCCTGTATAAGTACAACAATAATCAAAGTTTTATTGAGATCAGGTCATATTTGCAACGTAAACTTCAATTACAAGAATAGATGGACAAATTGACATGACTAAATCTTCTCACTTTTTTTCTTGGTGATACGTACAAACATAAGCGCATTTTTTTCGAATTCTCGCACTAAGCAAGAATAAATTGGTATTTCAGGTACCCACTATTAAAATATCCTTTAATCCTAAATTTTTATCACACTTTGATTTGCGAGATCTCCGTTACACCGCGGATGTCGTTTTAACAAAACAATAAAAATATATGTGACAGCGCAGAGAGAAAGGGACATAGGGTTAAAAAAATCAATTTTCATTTTTTTCTTTTCTTGATGTGAACAACATCTAAGCATCGAGTGAGACCGATCCCATGCCCCAAAAGTGTTCACTCCCAGAGATATGCGCGTTTTATGAAAGTGACGACGATTCTAAGCGCAAATAGAAAGGGACCTAATCTTTAAAATGGCTCTCCTGAACAAAACAGGTTTTTAACCTTAGGTCCCTTTCTATTTTGCGCGTCAGATATACATTTGTGGAAGAGGATTTCGATTATTTCATCACTGCTGTCACATTAGTTTCACACGTGCCTGGGTTAATTGGACACAAGTGTAAATGAGAGTATTTATGAAATTCATGATACAAAAATTACACCGAGTTGGTAGAATAAGGATGTTGTTTGACGTCAACTGAAAACATAGATTTTTTTAACCCTAGGATAGACTACTTGGTCTGGCCAGACCAAATTTGACTTTGAGCGCTTATAATTTTTTTTAAAGGCAAAAATTAAAAAATTGAGGGTGTTGATATATATAAGGGAAGTATGCTGAATCGGACGAATTCAATTTTGACTCGAAAATTGTCAGCTAATGGGGAGAAATTCCCGTTGGAAAAAAATTACCACTAAACTAACCTCTTGGTCTGAGTAGACCACAGCAATCAAGCTATGAGTTTACTCATGAAACCCTCATGAAAGGTAGAAGATTGCTTTTGTCTTTGTTTTTCTCTTTATTTTTGATTTTGTTTTGATTTTTATTTTGTTCTGCCTATGAAACCGAAGCAATCGATCTAGAAGTTTTGTTTTGTTTCTATTTTTACATGAATAGCTTTCTCAATAAATCATAAACAGATCAGTCGTCGGTCTACATTCGAAGCGTAATACGTGTTTTACAGTTATTTTTTTTGGTTATCTTTTATTGCTGTTTGTGGTGAAATAATATGGCTTCTTCTAGTAAAAGCTTATCGGGACTTGAAGCTAGTGAAATGGTCGTAAATAGACCAGCCAAATTTCAGCGTCTTACACCTGCTGAAAGAGAAGTTGCCGAAGAACGCATGATGTCATTTTTTGCTGATAGCGACGATGAGCAAGAACTATTTCCTTGCTCTGATGATGACGACGACGATTATGTTCCAGAATATAGTGCTAAGGATTTTGCGTCTGATGAGGAAACTGGAGATTGTGACGCGGAGCTTGTTGAAGATTTTGATGATGGCGACGTGGAAAATGATGTTGAAACATTAGCTGCTGAAAGTGGTGAAGGTGAATGTTACCAAAGTAAAGCTGGCATAATGTGGTTGAAAAAACCACCATCAACGGTTAGAACACTAGCGCATAACATTCCAATTCTTGCTAGAACTGGCCCGTCCAGAAAGTTTCTACCATCTTCATCATCTACCTACCGTCCACTATGTGCCATTTGTAATTTAACATCGAAAACTAAGTGCAAAACCCGTTTTCGGTGTGGAATATGCGGAAGTGCTATGTGTCTGCAGCATGGAAAAGAGTCAAAATCCTACATTTGCGATGACTGCCAAGTGGTAAACTATTTATAAGAATACTTATGTTAAGAACTTGAATTTACTTCTTGAAAAATAAACATGAAATTTGATTTTATCAAAAAAGAGGATGTTTTACCTTTTTTGTATATTATTTTTTGTGACCTTTTTACCTTATTTTGGAAGTATGTAGATACAGTTTCGCTTTAAATGACTATGTATAACACATATCAACAATTTCCATATGAATTAAGACCCCATGATTAGGTATACAGTATGTTTATAGCCAAAAATCTGTCTATTATAGTCATGTGGTATGGCCAGACCAAGAGGTCTATTTAGTGATCGAAAGCTTATCGCCTATCCTAGGGTTAACAGATCTTTTTCATATCGACTATAAGCGCACATAACAAGATAATCTATCAACATGTTTAAAAGAGCGAAACCAATACTGTGTGTGCGTAATGTTTGCCTGTAAATACATATATCGTCGCTTTATTGGCCAATTGTCGTAATAGATTCTCTTCCGAAACTTGAGATATATTAAGGGATGATATGTAGTGCAAAGAAAAATTTTGTCTAAGCAGTTAACATGATAACATTAAAATTCAATTTGCCAATATTACTATATCTGACAAATTTCTAAAATATTTGTGACAAACTCATGTTACGGATTGTAATTCCACAGAAAATGAAAATCAGTTAACAACATGTATTTTTTTTTCTACCTCTTAAATGTTTACGAGTTCACTGAAAAGAGATTAATTCTGCAGCTATGCAAACTCTTTCCCATAATTATTGCACATTGACAGTTCCTAGCCTGCTTGCTGTAGTAGGGCCAATTCGCCATTAAGTTTTGAGGTACTGTTCCTCTGCAGTCCATTTTTTTCAGTTGAATACTATAGGGTGATCTACCTAGAGGTATTTTTTCAGAACAAAAAATATATAAAAATTCAAATCAACTGAGGAATCTTTATTGGTAATTTGATGGCATTTTATGGCATTTATGTTTTGAAAATAATTACCTTCTAATGTTGGGAACCGGAACATTGAGATTAATCAAAATATTTTTTTTTTATAATATAGGCACAAGCCGAAAATAATAATTAAAGATATTTCAAACGTGAACAAATAAAGCATAGTACGTTATCTGGGACTTTTAACAATACTAGGCGAATTTGGACAAAATTGGTCTACAATTTTATATAACCGCTAAGAAATATAGTCCTCCCACTCTAAACGAAAAAAATTGGGACAGACCTTTCCCACTTTCCGAACAGAAAAGCGGAGTGTTCTGATTACTAGAGTGAAATAGTGGTTTTAGATAGCCATCCACAACTGACTAAAGGTCCTCAAAAGCTGGCGCATTTTATCGTAATGAGCCGTTTTCGTGAATTAAATATATTTATTCTTTATAGTCCTATAAGAAGCATACTGCCGTAACAATTGCCTTTTAATTGACTCTATTTAATGCACAGTATTTTATTTCATTCCAGCTTAGGCTGGAAGGGTCGCTGCTTCTAAATCAATTTGCCGCCTCCAGGTGTGTGATGCGCGCCCCTGCCCCCTACCCAGAGGTTCCATTCGATGGCCTGTCTGGCGATATCATCTGCTTATTTAGGGATACGTATACAATACTGGTAAGCAAAATACTGTTTGGACAAAATACTAGTCAAAAAAACTGACAAAATCCTGTGTTTCATAAAACTGTTTTACAAAATACTGGATTTCACAATACTGTTTTGCAAAATACTGTGAAGTAAAAATGCTAGTTTACAAAATTTATTTTATTAAAAGTAACTTCAACAAAAGTATATAATTCTCAAAAATTAACAAAAACATTTAACAAAAAATTAATTTCAATGCATTTTATAAACTTAAATTAGTTAAAGATTTTTTGCAATTCGCCTTCAATGCATTTTATAAACTTAAATTAGTACAAGATTTTGTGCAAATCGCTTTAGGTAGTCTGCATGGCTTAATTCACACCTTTTTCTTATTACTCTTTTAATGTTTGTGTACGCTTTTCTTTTCTTTAAGCTTATGTAACGTCTTTCTCCATTCGCGCGTTTTGAAATGGTATTTACAGCTACCACCACCTCATTACCCAACTGCCTGATAAGGTGGTATAATCCTGACTTTCTACGCCCAACAACAGCTTTCAGTCTTCTATGCCAAGCTTCCACACTATTTTGAGTTCTTGGGTAGGAATTTGTCATACTGTCATCGTAAACCGACCAAAAGCTTCTAGGATACTTTGGCTGATATGAGCCTTTGACGTAGTTTCTTTCAAACCACCCGCACAGTTTAAGCAAATCTTCATCTTCAAAAGTACTACTAAGACTACAGTAGTAATTTGAGATTTCACTAGATGGCACAAAAGATAAGGCTTTCGGCATTCTCACTTTTAATGCAAAATCTTCATCGTTTCCATATTTTCGACTCAATCTGTAATACATATGTTAATGCTATAATGAATTAATTCTACTATGTTATACTACCTCTCTTTTTGAACTCGACGCCATATTATTTGGCTGAAATGGAAAAAGCATCCTTGAGTTTGTGCTCTTGGAAAGCATAGCTGAATTGCCTTCGCAATACCTACTTCAAAATCGTTTACAATTTTGGTAGGATTTAGAACACATCCATAGTTTTCGCCGATCTTTAATAGCTCCTTAAAAAATGCAGTGTACATGGATTTCGATTTTTTCGTCATTAGACAGAATACTAATGGCACTACTTCGCCTTCCACTCTACCATGTACAGAGAATAATTGCCGCATAAATGATGGAACAACGTCAAATGTTCCATCTACCAGCCAGCAATCACTGTTTTGAAGCAATTTTATAGATGTTTGCGTGGCCATAATTATCATACAGTCATTACCGGTCATTACCTCGGACTGAATAAATATCTCTCTATCCACAACATAGAAATTAAGAGGAATGTCTATGTCTTCAATATTCTCCGGTTCTTTTGAAATGCAAAATTTTTTCCCGAATCTCTTTATTTTAACATTTTGAGCATTTTTGGTTGGTAAAAAATCTCGACTGTTTGCACTTGTCTGCACTATTACTCTTGAATTATTTGACTTGGTGTCAAAAACGATGTTTTTGCAAGGGTCTTAACCACATTATTGGTTTCTGCAATATTCAAGTCGATAGCAATAGGTTCATGTGTGTGCTGATTTGGATACTTCACAATTACCACATTATCATCAACCATGTTTGTTACAATACGAGATTTACACATATGGATTTTACGTTTTGCACAAGCCAAATTAGAAGTGCCTGACTTATTATTTCTCTCCAAGTGATAGAAATATCCATCAATAAATAATTTCTGATTTCCTTTGTTTGATTTAACAATATTAACTTTTGACATTATAAATTATTCACAAAACAAAAATTTTAACAAAAAGACAAGATTACTAAACATATGATTTGATTAACTACACGTGCGTATCAACACGTTTAACGCTGCTTGCAATATCAAAACATTTGCATATGATAACAACAACACAAGTGAACTGATAACATCTGCAATGAGATCAGCTGTTATTATATTGTCTCGAGTAGCTATAATTCATGGCAATGTTGAAGTTAATAGCTAGCGGAGACCGCTAATGTTCATGTCATGTCTTAATAAGTCTAATAATTTTTTTTGTCTTTTGGGTTTGTTATGGTTTATTTTAATAATCATATATATAAATTGAGATAAATTTTACTTAATTATAACAGTGAACATTTTTGTAAAAATAAAGAAAAAAGGCGCTTTTTTTCTTTATTTTTACAAAAATGTTCACTGTTATAATTAAGTAAAATTTATCTCAATTTATATATATGATTATTCGCCGCGCAATAAAACAGGATTTTGCAAAACAGTATTATGAAATGCTGAATTTTGTAAAACAGTATTATGAAAAACAGGATTTTGAAAACAGGATTTTGAAACCAGGATTTTGTTATAACCGGGATTTCTACCCGAACCCGCTTATTTATTTAGGGTATGGCCTATCCAACCCCAACCCCCCTGGTTTTGTTTTGGACTGGATGCGAATAGTAGGACAGATTTTACGTTGGAGTTTTGATTGGAGATTGATCTTCAGACAGAGTAGTTTTCTTGTACTACTAAACAATTTTTTTGTGTGAATTTACAAAAAAAAGTGTTATTTTCTGTTATTTCGCTTCCAAAAAATTTTTTTGCATTTCAGTCAAATAGTAGTAACTTTGGAATGGTAACAGGTACTTAACAATTTTACCCTAGTACCCTCCGACCACCAATCCTAGAATTTGCAAACCGCTGCCAATTCGCCTCCTTGCATTTTCGGGCCTGGTCGTTGATTGACATATTTTCATGAAATGAGCCAAGAAATACACTTGTGAAATTTGTCCAGTCGTGAAAGAATCACCCCGTACACTACTATCGCTTCTGAGAACAGTGCAAGTAAAATTTCTATTTCTACATATTATCGAGAGAAAGGTTTGAAGTTTTGTTTTTATTTTTGTTTCATTACCTACAACGATATGTATAATGCATTGGAGCGTATGATGAATATTTTTTTTTATAAATATTGATCATACAACCCAAAGTACTATAAGCAGATATTAGATGCTCTAAAGGTTCCTTAATCGAAATGGAGTCTGAAAGGGTGATGACAAGCCGAGCCGAACTTATTTCGTGCTTAAATGAAATTAGAGAATTGCAGAGTTATACTTAATTTCGGCGCTGTTTTTGCTATGTGTTTTATGTTTTCAATATTAAAGGTTTATGTTGTCGTCGATATTTGTTAGTCAAAATTTGGGATAACCAATAATGTGGTTAATGAATTAATCTAATAGTCGAATTTTTGATTAATCGGAACTGTTATTAATCTGTCAGTTATAAATATGTTTGATCAAATTTGAACTTTTTTGTTTATTATTCGTAAAAGTTGTCAAATAAAACAGAGAGAATTATTTCAACGGTATCAAAGCATCAAGAACCGTTTAAAAATTGCTAAAAACTTGAATCTTTACACATAAAATCAAATATCAGCCACAATCAGCTAAAAAAACACTTTAAAACAGTTTTCTTCTATTCAATCAGCTTTCAGCTCGGCTCGACTTTCACTCTGCTATCCTGACGCCGATTTGTGCTAATTTATATGGACACAATTTTAATCATTTCAATCAGCTTTCAGCTCGGATCGGCTTTGAGCGCGCACTCTGCCATCACCCTTAGCCATATAACCTAATGTAGGACAAGGTGTCTGAAATAGGCCAAACGATGAAGTGAGCACATCCCCGACAGAAACTGATTTCATTCCGAAATTTTCAGAGTCACCAAATATTATAAGAAAAATTAGGAGAAAAAAGAAATGAGAATGGAAGACCGTCATGTGAATAATACGAAATAATTACCGAATTTTGAATAACCTAAATAATCTATGTTAGTACAAGAAAAATTTTCTTATTCGCAACGGTTGCCTTTTGCCTTTACACACGCCTTAAGTCGCACTGGCCAATCGTCAATAGCTGCACAAACCTTGTCCATTGGAAATTTGGCCACAGCTCGAACCAAAGCAGGCTTAATCTATCTTATCTTTTGTGATAAACCTTGTCCTCTAAAACCGTCCACAATTTGTAATCCAATGGGTTCAAACCTGGACTGCCTGAGGGCGATTCTTTGGAGGAAATGAACGCTGGCAAATTGTTTCGAAGTTAGGCCTGGGACGTTTTAGCCTTATGGGCCGGCGCAAAATCCTGCTGGAAAGTCCCTGGCTGGTTTTGGAACAGGAAATTGCTAAAAGGCTTTACAACAGCTTCCAAAACGGTTTCTTAGTAAACCTTGGGCGATGTTTTGACTCCTTGTTCGCAGAAATACCCCATCGAAGAGACACCCCACCAAACCATGACTGAAGCTGGGTGATGACCCTCTTCACTCTTAGGAACAGTTCAGGTGCTTCCTTAGATGACCGCGCATACACTCTATCATTTTGCTTGTTAAATTTTTCCTGAACGGTAAAAATTTTTCATCGGTGAACAAAATTTTGCTGTGCATGTTACACAGTACAACAGCCAATCTGGGGGGTGAGAAATTCCAAGTCAGGATGATGGTACTAGGTCAGTATATTAAAACCCTCAAAGGGTTTTGCGTTCGTATGTGCCAGTTTTTTTTATGACCTTTTACATTTTTAACCCCAAAAATGTTCCACAGTGTTATCAGCGTGCTTCACCAAAAGACGAAAGCCCCAAGTCCCAAGTGTTTTTTAAAAGATTCGACTCATAGATTTTTGCGTGATATTCATCTCACGGGCCATGATTTTCTGTTTTCGGTGTGGATTTCTGCGAATTCTTGATTTAACGGCTTTGATGACATGCGGTGTTCGAACAGAGCATGGGCGGCCCGTCCGGTGGCGATCTTTTACATCTCCAGTCTCATCAAACAGTGTTATGCATCGGTAGACGAACATGCGGCTAATCCTTTGTAGCCGCAACGTTTTGAAAATATCGCTTTTTTCATTTCACACTTGAAAAGCGCTATTACAGCAATACGGTTCTCATTATCTGACCACTCCATGATGAATGTTGAAACAATTTTAAAGTCCCGTAACAGACTAACGCTATTGAGGTTAGCTTTCAAAACCCATATAACATTAACGGCGTATGTTCAGTTCTACTATTAAAATGGGTGTGTTCAATGTTGTAACAGTATTTATGTCCCTACTAAATACATTCTTAAAATTTGAGCCAGAGATAAAATCCATTGAAATTGGTTCACATCGGAGCATATACAAAGATATCCCCTATTTGAGATGCAGTTTACATCACACGTGATATTTCCCAAATTGTGCATGGTACGATTTAAAATACCTCTTGTTAACTGTGGTTATATTGAACCACATAGGTCAATTTTTTCGTATAGCCCCCATAAAAAGGTCCTTCCTGATTTGAGAACATGCAGTTCAAAAAGACACATGGGTCCATTATTGTGTATAGTCACCATACAAAGGTCCTTCGCGATTTGAGAACCTTCAGCTTCAAAAGCCACATTTTAGACCCAATTCCGTTTAAATTTCGCACAGAGCATTTTAAGTGACCAACACACATTTCTGATGAAGTTGCACCATATCAGTCCATGTTTTCGAATACGTCACATGCAAAGCTTCCTCCCGATTTCAGTTTTGTAGCACTAGATGTCACAGTATACACCCGATCACGCTCAAATGTTGCATGGTACAGATTGATATTTTTCTATAGCCCTTACACAAAGATCCTTGCAGTTATAGAATATGCAGCTTTAGAAGCCTCTTTTTACATCCGATTTTTACAAAAACGCATGCTTGGAGTCTAATGATCGACCAAAAACTATGTCCTGTAACATTGGCCTCACACGAAAGTCCCTCCCGATGTGGTGCTGCCAATTTAGATGGCATGAATTTAAACCCATCAAGCTCAAATGATGTATGCTTGAGCGACAAATAATGAACTCTAACAAATTGAGTCGGACCTTGCTCCAGCTCCAGACAGGGATGCTTAATCCTCTGAATAGCAGAGTGGTGTAGGGTATCTCATAGTCGCCCAGGCCCTTTATTAATTTGTTGTATGTCTGTGAGTGAAGTACCAGGTAAAGGATGAGGAAAACCCATTCAAATTAGCACAGACTTCAGCGAATGATGTTCGTCTGGGTGCTATTGTCGATTAATACCGAATCGACGACTGCTGGATGAATCGTTTATTGAATGATTGAACGGTTAAATAAATTTGTACATGTCACTGTAGCAAGTTGTTAATTTGTTCTTGGTGTCGATAATCTACACAACAATAAACGTTATTTACCACTCAATAGTTAGTCGTCAGCAACATAGCTGGCTTCATGTTCCCGATATTGCATCCATCACAGCATCAGTTGGTTCAACGTCTGACATAAACTCCAAATACCAAAATTCGTTCCATGTGCTGCATTTATTTCTATACTTGTTTACAATTGATTTTGTGAAATATTCAATCCATCAGTCATTTATAGAAGTACTGAACAACAAATTATTAGCGGCAGCAGGCGGGGGAGTGCCTGCAAAGCTATGTGGGTTTCTTCGTATGCATTAAAATACACAAAGTGGTGAAGAGCATAACAAAGAAAGCACCACAACAAAATAGACAGACATGAGAAATCTTCTTGTAAATTTCGATGCATTCGACATAAGTCATCTTGTTGAAATGTCCCATTTATAGTTATTTTGTATGTAAAGCATAATATGTTTTTCTTTTGAAGATTTACATTATTTTCCAATGTTTTGTACGCAACAGTACTTATAGATAAACAACATCGAGTATACTCCCCTGCCCCCTTACAATGACAACATGGAAATCTCATGTCTTTGTTCTTGTTAGTATTTTTGCATAATGTTTCTTATATTCTTTGGAAGAAAAATGTTTCAATTCGAAATAATATTTTGCATGAGGGTTGTTAAGTATGTCGAAATTTGTTTACAATGTATGATCACGTATACAATTCCTATTGTGAAAGTAGAAATACCTTTTTTTATGTGATCATTATTTCATGAGTATAGTCATAAACTCACACTAGCCACTTTAAGCACACCTTTGAACAGGCGTTATGAAGCGTATAAGTTTTAATGCGTGGTCCAACCATAACGCACGATAATAATTTTGGGGCACCATTTGACGTCAAGTCTGTTGACCCACTTTCAGTGTTGACAAATTCAACCATGGAAAAATTAGGGAGAATGTTCAGATCATTGCAGCCTTTTACGAAAATGGCCGTTCAATTAAAAATGCATTTTATGCACTTCGTAATTTCTAATATCTTTGGTCACCGATATGTCCATAGTGTATTCGTTAACAAGCAGAATTGTCGAATTTGGGCAAATGCATGAATGTTGAAAAGCCGCTAAATCCACAAAGAGAGACTGTGCAGTTTATGTGCTGGCGGCGCACAGTGGCTGAAAACCGATATTGTTTTTATATGGATAGATATTAAGTTCAGCTTGACTCAGTTTTTATTACATTAAAAATGATTGAGGAATTTTTAAGAAATTCTCGGTCAAATTTAAACTTTTGATTTTTTGTTAACTTTTAAAGTGAAATATGGGTTTATTATTTTTTATTTATTAAAAAATTTAATAGTTGGATTTTAATAATAATTATAAATATTTTTTGTGATAGTGTAATTTTTTTAATGTTACACTCAAAAAAATTTTTAGACTCAAAAAAAAAATAGTAAATTCAACTGGAGATTTTGCTATTATTACATAAAAATTAAAAATTGTTTGCTGTCAAATTTGCAAATTTGTTTACACTCAATTATAACAGATAAATTAAAAATTTTTTGCTGTCAAACTTGCAAATTTGTTTACACTCAAAGAATATTTACACTTAAAAAAAAAGTTAATAATATATAAAAATCTTGCTATTACTACAGAATTTTTTTTTTATTTTTTGCTGTCAAATTTGATAATTTTAAAAAACATTTTTAAAATAAAAACTGCAATAGATTTTAATAGCATGTGTTACAATGGTAGGATCTGTTTATTATTATTTTTTACTAATACTATGAAAGGCAATTATAATTACTATTCATTTGACTCAAATATTGATTGCAAATATTCTATATTTTGTTCTGTGCAGTTTCTGTTCTTTAGTAGTTTTTTGGCTTCTTCATCTAAATTCTGAAGTTCCACTTTCCATTGATTAATAATATATTAAATAGAACTTCATTTGTGGAAATTTCGTGAAATTTTTCGAGTATTGTGCTCTCTATAAAATCTGTAATCGTAGTTCATTTTTTCCTGAGCCTCCTCTGATAGTTCTCCAAGTGACACCAAATGATATTTAATGGCATCTTCTCCATACACTCATATTTTTATGAAACTTGGCAATATTGCACTACTATTAGCACTGGTTAATTTGTGGTTGTCAGAAAAAAAAGAAAATTTTTTTTAATGAGTTATATGCTTTTTAAAATGTTCAAAATCATGAAAAATGTGCCGAGGAGGCTATATTGAAACGGGTGTAGGATCAAAACGCGACGGTGGATTTAAAAAAGAAATACCTTATTTTAAAGGTCTTGACTCATAGTTTCTGCCGATCTAGTTTAATTTTGTTATACAGGGTGCCGAACATTTGTATATTTGTGAAATTAATTCACTATTTTTGCACCAATATTCCAAATTAACAAAAATACACGCATACTCCTCAATCGATTCTAAACAAACCCCGAAAATTTTAGCTCGGAGAAATAATGCGTTATATTTAAAAAAAATTATTTACTTAATGTAGTCCTCGAAAATATATGTACCAAAAGTACTACAACTCTGCATGTGAACACCCTGTCGTATATTCATATACGAAAATCTGAAAAACGTCAAAAATAGAAAACATCAAAGCGTTCATATATTTGTATGTCGCACAAAAACATACATACATATATCAAACGCAAAAAATTTAGTCAATAGCTAATTATATAGTAAACAAACAACAGCTGATCATTTAGTGCACCGCATTTCATTTAGTACATCTGCAAAAGTTGTATTGTCGTATAATATAAGTTCTTTTAATTAAAGTATTTATTATCACGTAAAACACGCTTGTCATACGGTCCAAAATATCACTTTTATTGTGCAAACTGAATTCACGGCATGACTCTTGTATCAACCCATTTAATATTTCGAGACATGGAAAAAAACCTACAAAAGATCTACGCTGGATGAAAACGTTAAATGGAAAAATAGAATTTGTAACACCTGCCGATTAAAAATGAGCAAAATGTCTTTAGAGGCATCAGAAATTGATTCGATTAGAAATGTTTCGCCAGACCCTGAAGCAAATAGACAGTACCCGTCAAATAGTTCTTCATCGGAATCATCATTAAAAATTTCTTCACTTAACCAATCTTTGTTGCTCTTAGGGGATTCGCACATCCAAAAAAGGAAAATGGTCCAGAAAAACTATATAGCCCATAAAAAACGTAAAGTCGTTAGTCTGATCTCAGAGAAAATATTTAATGAAAACAATGAAGCTAATGAACAAGAAGAAAATATAAATCAATGAGATGGTATAATATTAAAATTAAAGGAAAACTTCGAAAAAACAAACTATAAGCAGCTAAAAATTAAAATTTTATCATTATTTGCGGATTGGTCTTACAGCCAAATTCAGGCACATTTCAGCGGGGTAACAAAGCATATGATTTCTATTGTAAAGAACGTTGTGGATGAAAAGGGAATTTTAGCTTCTCCAAACCCAAAGTCGGGAAAAACTCTTACAGGAGAAGTAGTTAAGAGAGTAAAAGAGTTTTACGAATCACAGGAAATAACCAGAATTATGCCAGGAAAAAAAGACTGCATTAAAGTCGGAAGCGGACCTGCAAAAGAAACTGTCCAAAAAAGATTAGTATTATGTAATTTCAAGGAAGCACACACTTTATTCAAGGAAAAATATCCAGAGACAAAAGTGCAATTCTCGAAGTTCGCGGAACTGAGACCAAAATACTGCATTCTACCTGGAGCCGCAGGAACCCATTCCGTCTGTGTATGTTCTATTCATCAAAACGTGAAACTAATGATTGAAGGAGGCAAGAATAACATCTAATAATTTAAAAATATCATCATATAATGACTCACGTATAATATGCAACCCTCCAACCTGTGATTGCTATCTACAGAGGTGTAAGATGTGCCCGGGTTGTGAGCCCATAACTGAAGAATTGAAGCAAATTTTTATATAATAATATGATAGACACAATAACATATAGACAATGGGTCACTACCGATAGATGTGCTCTTGAGACATTACAATCAAGCAGTGAAGAAATTTTCGACAAGCTTTCAGAAAAGTTGCTTCGTTTGTTAACACATTCGTACGTTGCAAAGCAACAACAGAATTTTCTCAATAAGAAAAAAAATTGAGTTGGAACCTGGAGAATGTTTGGTCATTTCAGACTTCTCAGAAAATTATGCGTTTATAATTCAAGATTCCATTCAAGGCGCTCATTGGAATAACGACCAGGTCACGATTCATCCAATGGCAATTTATTACAAAGACAATAGAAAAGAAAAAATTTACTAATTATGTAGCAATTTCTGAATGTTTGAAACACGATACTGTGGCAGTTAATTTGTTCCAGAATGGTCTCATATCATTTCTTAAAAACACCTTAGGATCATTGCAGAAAATTTTTTATTTCTCAGATGGATCAAGTGCTCAGTATAAAAATAAGAAAAATTTCATAAATCTTATATATCATGAAGATGACTTTGGTGTTAAAGCGGAATGGCATTTTTTCGCAACATCCCACGGAAAGGGACCATGTGATGGCCTAGGAGGTACAATTAAAAGGTTAGCAGCACGGTCAAGTTTAACAAAAATTATGAACCTATTAATAACGCCCATGTATTCTTTTCCTGGGTTAAAACTAATGTAATGAATGTTAATACAGAATTTTTTACCTCAGCACATATATGTGACAGAGCTAGAGAAAGGACCCTGAGCATCGAATGAGACCGATCCCATGCCCAAAAGTGTTCCCTCCCAGAGATATGCGCGTTTTATGAAAGTGAAGTCGACGATTCTAAGCGCAAGTAGAAAGGGACTTAATCTTTGAAATGGCTCTCCTGAACAAAACTGGTTTTTAACCTGAGGTCCCTTTCTACTTTGCACGTCACATATAGGGTTAAAGAAGACGCTTTCACCTTTCTCTGGGTGGTACATGTATCTTGTTCCCTTTTGTTCCATAGAAGTTCGGTTCCACTAAAGTTTAAATTTGAGAAAAATATAGTAGTTTCATAAATATTTTATAACGCCCCTAATATTAAACGCTAGAGCTGTAACCACTTACAACAACTAAGACTATAATCCTTCCAACATTATAAAAAAGACTGCAGGCCATTATCGATAATAGCCTGCGAGTAGTAACCATTTAATTTTGATAAAAAAAACACCTTTTTCTGAATTTAAAAAAAAACAGTTGAGCTTGACATCATGCCACGCCCACAATTAGCAAAAGTTTAACTTTATTTTTGGCTACCTTAATCTGGATATATAAGCTACAAAAAGGCGTAAACATTTTAAAAATCGTTGACAAAAAATTACACTTTTGGCCAACAAAATCAAAATTTCAGCCACAGTGCGGCGTCATCGGACCGTACTTCTACGATAACTCTGTAAAACAAGTTCAGGTTAGCAAAAGTTAGGTCGATTTTGAGAGTGAGTGGTGAAAATATATGCTAAATTAGAAGACCCGTATAACGGCGTTTGTTTATGTTAGTTCGAATTCTTTTTTAATCGACCTTCGAACTTTGCAGTCAAATGCCGATTTTCAGCATATTGTTTTTAAGGTTTTTAGGCTATAACTCGTCGACTTGTTGATATTTTTTCAATCTGTAAAAGCCAAATTATTGCTAGAGACCTGTTCAACAAATAAAATTTTTTAAACAAATTGATTTAGAAAAATTTTGTGGTGCTTTTGAAGCAAAATGTAGGAAAAATTATTTTTTTTATGCTTTTTGAAAATATTTTCCACAAAACAAAGTATTTTTGCTTTTTGTTTGATCTTTAATATGCTTCTTAGTTTCTTCAATAGATTTCATATTTTTCTCGATATTTTATTTACAATCTGTCTTGCGTCAATAAGTAAATTGAATGACATTTAACATGATAAAATTTGGTTGTTAAAATCCAAAAAGCTATATACATTTTATAAAGTACATATTTTTAAAACAAACTTAATTTCTATATGGCAGGTCCAGTATGTGATGTCTTTTGAACCTAGACACCTCGTCAGATATCGTCCAGTAGTGAGATTGCTAGCGGGTTCGAGTGGTTGCTTAGTCTTTCCAGATAGTTTTTAGTAATTCTGTTGATTTCTTCTTTCACAGTAGGTATTTGTAGGACCTTATGAATATTCTTGTTAGAGATAAAACATGGAGCTGTAGTAATCATACGTAGTGTTTTGGATTGATAAGTTTGTAATAGTTTAATGTTTGAATTGCTGGCAGTTACCCAAAATTGGATACCGTACTTCCATACGGGCTTAAGAATTAATGTGTAAAGTAGCACTTTATTATCTAGACTTACTTCCGATTGTTTAGCGAACAGCCAGTACATTTTTTGGTCTTTATCTTTAATAGATCTCTTTTTGACTTGCTATGATGTTTCCACGTTAAGCGTCTGTCGAGATGGAGGCCCAGATATTTGACATTGTTTTTTATCGGAATCGTAGAACTATTCAATGTAATTGGAGGACAATCGCCTTTTTTTAACGAAAAGGTTATGAGTGTGGTTATGAGTGGATTTATCTGCATTAACCATTATGTTCCATTTCGTTAAGCAAGATTCTATGTGATTCACGGCATTCTGGACTGCGCTAAGATTGATGATTTTTGAGCAGACACCAATGCAGTGTCATCAGCATATGTGGCGAAAGTAACACTGCGCTTTGTGCCATGTCTGAGGTAAAGATTGTGTACAATATTGGAGCCAGCACACTTCCCTGTGGAACTCCGGCCACGATATCACAAATTTCAGAGAAATATTCATTGATTTTTACATACAACCTTCTCTGGTTTAGGTATGACTTCAGAAGGACATAAAATGGAGCAGGTAAAAGTTTTTTCAATTTATAAAGGAGCACCTCATGCCAACCTTCGATTCCAGCTTAATATTAATTTACTTCTCATTTTTTATGTATCAATTTTATTCAGAGTTGGTTTTAAGGTTTGAAAAAGAAATTATAAAAATATGTAAAAAAAATATATTTTTGAAACGTTAGTTATGAAAAGTTTTAAGTAAAAAAATTAAATAAATTAAATTAATGATTTGGCAAGTTGCCGCTTAGCAGGCGGTTGTGGATCAACATCACTACTCTCTCTAATATCTTGGTCATCGTCGTCATCATCAGAAAGGTCGATAGTTTCGTCCAACAGATATTCTGGAATTTCATCCTTGTCTTCCCCTTTTTCCTCGTCTTCCTCTTCTTCAACGGTGATTTTATACCACCAACAAATTTTAGCGAGAATTGCATCTGGAGATTTCCTTCCTCTGCACCTGAAACGAAAATAGTTTTCAATCGTTAATATGTTTTAATTGTTCACTCTGACAAAGATATTAGAAAAATCTAGGAATTCAAAATATGCACACTCTATACTTACCTTATTTCAAATGGAAGCGCAGTTTGGTGTTAACGTTCGCCTTGCTCATCAGATTCAGTTGGCAACTGTTGAGCGCCTAGATCAAGATGCTGATGCAAGAGATGAATTTTGTTCGACATATTAACCCCAATTTCATCGAAAGCTGCCAACATGTTCGCAACAGATTGCCTGTAGTTGTCTTTGAGTTATTTACCCAAAAGTCCTTTAATGACAGTTTTCAATGCGAGCCATGCATTTAATTCTCGGTCTGTCAGAACTTGGTCGAAATCTTGACGAGTCATTAGTTTCCGTATGTCGGGACCATTAACAACCCCTTCCTGAATTTTGGCGTTACTTAGTCTTGGGAAACTGTCTTTTAAGCGGTTGAATACTGCTGGTCTTTTTGCGATACATTTCAAAAAAAAATTAGCAATGCCAAGTTTAATGTGCACAAAGGCAACAAAATTTTCATTTCAGGAACAAGACTTTCCAATGCGACCATTTCCGTTATGCTGTTTGTACTGGTTTCTTCCTTTAATACCTTTTCCGTATTGTGTTATACTATATGTGACAGCGCATAGAGAAAGGGACCTAAGGGTAAAAAAAATCAATTTTCACGTTTTTTTTTTGATGTGGACAACATCTTAGCACCGAATGAAACCAATCCCACGGCCCAATAGTGTTCCCTCCCAGAGATATGCGCGTTTTATGAAAGTGATGGTACACCAAAGATACACGTATTTAAATCTTTAAAATGGCTCTCTTGAACAAAACTGGTTTTTACCCTTAGGTCCCTTTCTATTTTGTGCGTCACATATATATATTTTGAACGGCCAGATGCTGTTAAGCCTATAATCAATGAAACTATTTTGAGGTTGCAGCAAATGCGCCACAGGTGTTCGTTATATTTGACTACTTCCAGATTGTGTTTCAAATTATCGAAATTTTCACTAGTGTCAGTGATATATGCAATTGGAACAGAAGGTATTCTATTTGTCACTATAGTGAGGTCATCCAAACAGTTACCGTAATTGGTGTTCGCTATCGCGAGATGATAACGGACTTCTTCTGACCAGAAATTGAGGATGTAGACCTGAGCGATATGTAGTTTCAACAGGATAGTGCCACTACCCACACTGGCAACGAAACCATGGCTCTTCCAATGGCCGAATTATCTCAATTCGTGGCAATGTTAATTGGCCGCCACGTTCATGTGATTCGACACCGTTGGACTTCTTTCTTTGGGCATATATAAAAAAAGTGTACGTTTTGAGGCCAAGAACAATTCAAGAGCGTACTTGGTCCCACATTATACACATTGTTCACATCTGATATGCCCTTGGCCAATAACGTTACTGTCGCTACATTTGCAGATGACACAGCTCTAATTGCTTCACATCAAAATATGGACAACGCTTCTTCTGCTGTTCAAGTTTTACTAAACAAGATAGAAGTTTGGTTGCAAAAGTGGAGAATTCACATTAATACGGAAAAATCAAGTCATGTAACTTTTTCATTGAGAAGAGGGAATTGCCCAGCACTATTTCTGAACAATGCTCAAATTCCCCATGTAGACAATGTAAAATATCTGGGAATTCACTTAGACAGACGTCTGACATGGAAAAATCATATAAAGGCGAAGCGACAACATTTACATATTGAAACAAAAAAGATGTATTGGCTCCTAGGACCGAAATCTGAACTTAATTGAGAAATAAGACAATACTTTATAATACAACCCTTAAACCTGTATGGGGGACAGCTAGTAACTCCAACATTGAAATATTACAACGCTACCAATCAAAAACACTTAGAACTTTAACAAATGCTCCGTGGCTTGTCACAAAAAATGCAATTCATCGTGATCTTGAAATACCAACTATTCGAGATGAAATTAGAAAATATATCGAAAGGTTAAGCAATCACTCTAATCCATTAGCTATATCGCTTTTAGATACAAGATATGAAACTAGAAGATTAAAACGGCATCATGTACTGGATTTACCTTTTAGATAAGAGTATATACAATAGAATATCAGAATAAATTCAAATGTATAAGTATTGTATCGTTATTGATTTTAATATAGTATAATTGTATATATTGATGTACAATTACCTGTTATGAACTTAAACTTATCAAATTTGCTTAATGTTCTTGGACAGATTGCAAATACATAAATAATATAAAAAAAAAAATTCGGCACATTAACGACATTGAACCTACATTATGTCTCAGAGTAAATATAAATATGGACCATCATATAGAGGTATGCCGCCGAGATATTTGCCCATATTTTGTTTCACTCATAATTATCATAGATCATTCTATCACAATAAAAAAATTTGCGGCTCATTACCGGTACCCCTTGGTATATGAGGAGTGAAAACATCCACCGAGACTTAGAAATACCTCTCGTTTAAGAGGCAACACAAACAGAAGCTCGAACGTCATGTGAACATACTTGCTAGACAATTATTGTGTAGTCCAAGCTCTTTAAGACTTCGGAGAAACGAACGCCGTGTTTCTAATCTACACTTGTCCTTCATCCGTAACAGTAATCGCGAACACACGCGCCCGAAAGACTGTGTATAACTCTTTTTTCTACGTCACGTGGCTTAAATGCTCTTATACGTGATCTTTAAAACAGTCAATATCAATCGCGGACGAACACTCAAAAAAGACTGTGTATAACCCTTTATTCTACGTACCGTGGATTAAATGCTCTCATACGTGATCCTTAAAACAGTTATTGGAGTTTCTGAAGTACATATTAATACAACTCTGTTTAACAATGCGAATATTTGCTACACTGTTTTTCCTTTTCTCGTCTTTTGTACATTATTCTGTTCGATTTGATTTACTCCTTAATAAACTCTTGAATAGTAAGGTCGTGTTCGTTTCTTTTTCTTTCGGCAAGTGAATCGTAAGTTGAGTAAAAACTACTGCGCACCAACAGGTTATGGGCCCAGTTACGCATTGTGAAATAAATTAAACGGAAAGACAGAAATATAAAATCGAAGCAAAATGTCAAGCCTGTACAACATAGCAAAGCTGGATGATACGAACTATGATTCCTGGAGTCTTCAAATGAGAAGTGTGCTAATCCACCAAGGTTTGTGGTCAGTGGTATCGGGAGAAGATGTTAAGCCTCAGCCAAGTGATACAAATGCTACAGTTGTTGCGTCATGGAAAGATAAAGACGATAAGGCTACAGCTACAATAATATTAAGTGTAACTCCCATACAAATAGCACACATAAAGAATTGCGCAACGGATGCTGAAACGTGGAATACTTTGAAGGAGGTACACCGACCGAAAGGACCGGTACGTAAGGTTACATTGTTCAAGCAGCTTTTACAAATGCGTATGTCCGAGGATGAAAGTGTTTCCCAATACATATGCAACTTTGCATCATTCGTTGAAAAGCTGGCAGAAACTGGAATCATGCTACAGGAGGAGCTGTACGTTATTATGCTCCTGGCGAGTCTTCCAAAATCTTACGAAAACCTAGTGGTTGCTCTTGAGGCGAGAGATGAACTACCATCGTTATCAACTATAAAGGTTAAATTAAGTGAAGAAGGTGAGCGCCGAAAAGTTAGAAACAATGATGTTGTAAATACCGACGATAGCGTACAAGTTTTTATGGCACGAGAACGCAAAGAAAACCAACGGTATACTGAAAATAGAGACAGCAATAATAATAACGGTAACAACAAGAACCCTCGAAGAAAGAAAAATTTCAAGTGTTATAATTGCGGACGAAATGGTCACTATGCAGCATAATGCAGAGTAAAAAACACAAAAGGAGAGCAGAAAGACGATCAACCACATCGTGCGTTTTCAATGTCAAATGAGAGATCTTTGCAGGAGAGTGTTTGGTGCGTCGACAGCGGTGCGTCTGCTCACTTGTGCAGCAACCGCAACATGTTTGAAGAGTTTGAAGAGCATACGGAGGAGATAATACTAGCAGGTAACAACAAAAAACAAGCAAAGGGCAGAGGACAAGTATACATAAAAAAGTTCGACATAACTTTAAGGGATGTTTTGTACGTTCCATGTCTTCAATGCAATTTTGTTTCGGTTGGAAAGGCGGTTGGCAATGGTTGCGTTGTGAAATTCAACGACAGAGAGGCGACTATAAGCAAAGGCGGTAAGAATTTATTCGTAGCAAAAAAGGTCGGCAATTTGTTTCTTCATGGAGCAAATAAAAATGAATTGTTCTTTACGTGTGGCACTAATGATGAGGCAATGAAATGGCACAAACGTTTTGGGCATATGAACTTCGCTAGTTTGCGACAACTGGTAAACAAGAATATGGTCATTGGCTTGCAGTTGAATGTTCCTGCAAATATCAGTTGCACTGTGTGTTTGCAAAGCAAATGTTGTGTCAAACCTTTTAAAACTTCGGAGAATCGAGCCGATGAGTTGTTGCAGATCATACACAGCGACGTTTGCGGCCCTATGAGTACAATGTCAATTGGTGGTGCAAAATATATGCTGACTTTCATCGACGATAAGAGCCGTTATGTGTTTGTCTATTTTCTGAAGAGCAAAGACGAAGTATTAGACAAATTCAAAGAATTTAAAGCTATGGTTGAGCGACAAGTTGATCGCAAAATAAAGGTATTGCGCAGCGACAACGGTACGGAATACGTAAACAGAGCATTTGATAATTTTTTGAAGGAAAATGGAATTGTGCGACAATTAACTGTACCCTACACTAACCAACAAAACGGCGTTGCGGAACGATTTAACCGCACATTAGTGGAGATGGCAAGGTGCATGTTAGTTGGTGGTAGTTTGCCGGAGAACCTTTGGGCAGAGGCAGTCAATACTGCTGCATATTTGCGAAATAGAGCTCCGACGAAAGCCTTAGTGGAAACTACACCATATGAAGTTTGGTTTAACCGTAAGCCTGTGGTCAAACATTTTCGAACATTTGGTTCTGTTGCTATTGCCTTGAATAAAAAACAGCACGGTAAATTTAAACCAAAAGGCAATGAATACATTATGGTAGGGTATTCGGATACTGCTAAGGCATATCGATTATATGAAAGATCAACAAAGAAAGTCATCGTAAGCAGAGACGTTTATTTCGTGGAGGCAGAACAGAAAGATTATGTTCAAATTGAGTTGCTACCAAATGAAATCGAACAACAAGACAAAAATGAAAACGAATTGGTGGACGTCGCCGCGAATAATAAAAATGAAAGTGACTATGAATCTGCGGATGAATATGATGACTCTAATGAAATGCCAGTGAAAAGAGGACCCGGAAGACCGAAAATAATTCGTAGTGGTGCTGTTGGTAGACCCAAAAAGGTATTTAATACCGTAAATTTTATGTGCCCTACAGATGTTATTGTTCCTGAAACCGTTGATGAAGCGCTATCAAGTAAGCATGTACAGTTTTGGTGGACTGCTATGGAGGATAAATACCATGCACTTCTTAACAATGATACTTGGAAGGTGGTTGAGCTACCTAAAAATCAGAAGGCGATTTAATGTAGATGGGTATTCGCGCTAAAGAGGAACAAGGTTGGCGACATCGAAAGATTCAAAGCCAGGTTGGTGGCGAAGGGGTGTGCACAAGTGTATGGAGTTAACTACAGTGAAACTTTTTCCCCGGTCGTACGGTATGAGACGATAAGAATGGTATTTGCACTTGCGGCTGAATACGAATTATACTTACACCAAATGGATGTTTCAAATGCATACCTTAACAGCGAATTGGACGATGATGTATACATTTCTCAGCCGGAGAAATTTTTGGACAGCCGAAGACCAAATCATGTTTTAAAATTGAAGAAGGCTTTGTACGGTCTTAAGCAGTCAGGGTACCAGTGGAACCGTAAGTTAAATTCTATTTTGAATGAAATTGGATTTTATGCATGCGAAAGCGAACCATGTCTATATACAAAGAACATTGGAAACAAAATAAATATAATTGCGGTTTATGTCGATGATTTGTTGATTGAATGTTCCAACATGAAATATTTGAAATGGATCAAGCACGAAATTTCTAAACGAGTTCAAGTTGTGGACAAAGGTCCAGTGGAACAGTTTTTGAATATTGAAGTAGAACGAGATGGTCCAACTGGTTCGATATCGATAAGTCAAAAAGCCAACATAAAACGATTATTGAAACGATATGACATGGAAAACTGTCGTACAGTTGCGACACCTTTAGAGCCAAATTTCCAAATTGCGTGCGAAGATAACAATTGCAAGAGGGTCAGTCAACTTGAATATCAGTCTTTGATTGGATCTCTTATGTATATTGCAATATGTACCAGGCCAGACATAATGCATTCTATGTCCAAGTTATCTCAGAAGAATAGCGACCCACATTTAGAACACTTCATAGCTGCGAAAAGAGTGCTGAAGTATTTAAACAACACGCTGAATGTTCAATTGAAATATAACAAAACAGGAAAGCCGATTCAATGTTATGTAGATGCCGATTGGGGCGGAGATGCTATTGATCGCAAGTCGTATACAGGATACACTTTTATTTTAGCTGGAGCATCAATTTCCTGGGAAAGTCGTAAACAACAATCAGTAGCCCTCTCAAGCACCGAAGCTGAATATATGGCCCTTTCATCTGCAGCAAAAGAAGCTGTTTATCTCAGCAAATTACTCAACGAAGTTCAACTGCACAATGGTGACGTCATTGAAATACAAGGCGATAATATGGGTGCACTGCAGCTCGTGAAGAATCCCATATATCATGCTCGCAGTAAGCATATTGATATAAAATACCATCATGTTAGGGATTTGTATAATAATAAGTTGATATATTTGAAATATTGTAATACTAAAGACATGATAGCGGATGTGCTAACTAAGAATTTGCAAAAAGTTGCTCATGAACGGTTTTCGAAACTGTTAGGTTTAAGAATATGATTTTATATGAAATAAATATTGGCATTGAGGAGGAGTATTGGAGTTTCTGAAGTACATATTAATACAACTCTGTTTAACAATGCGAATATTTGCTACACTGTTTTTCCTTTTCTCGTCTTTTGTACATTATTCTGTTCGATTTGATTTACTCCTTAATAAACTCTTGAATAGTAAGGTCGTGTTCGTTTCTTTTTCTTTCGGCAAGTGAATCGTAAGTTGAGTAAAAACTACTGCGCACCAACAACAGTCAACACGAAAAACCTACAATATCTAAGTTACGTCGCCCACTCTGCTATTCTAGAGTTATTCGTTATACATACATAACTAGAGTTCTTCACTCTACATAACATTGCGAACACTCTGTAAATGACTGTAAGAGTCCTCTGGCTCTTTATCACGAGGTTTAAGCCAAACCAGGTTTAAAATTCTCAGACATGTGATCCATACCAGTTATATACTATTTTGACCAAATTAATTTAAATTCCTGCCAATTAGCAGAGATCCACATAACAAGAAATCCATACTAGGATTCATTATTAAATTATACTTAAGATTCGTATTACTATTGTAAGGCTCCTTTGGAGCAAATTCAATAATTCAAACAAAGCATATATATAAAAAAAATCAAAAATGTTCATATAATTCTCTGAAAACTTTTTGTTTTATAAACAATTAATATCATGCGTTTTAGTTCGACCACCCTTTACAAAAGAGCAGGGTCTCCGCCGGTAAGGTATACTATTTTGTTTTGTCGCCATTTTGGTGAATATTAGTCTTGACAATTCATATTTGGCAGTCACGAAGTAGAGACGCGTCAAATTTATTTAGGACAAATATTCGATAAACCAACGTGTTTTAATCGTTAAAACACTTTATCAAATCCAATCATCGATTACTGTGATGATGAGAAAGTTACGTGAAATTTGTGGGAGAAACAACGTGCTAACAAAACGCACAATTTATCGTGTAGTGAATAATTTCCAAGAGATAGGGTTTGTAGCTGATAGGCCCAAGCATGGGCCAGAACGGACAGCAAGATCGGCTGAAAGCATTACTGCTGCTCAAGAAAGTGTTAAAACCAATCCATAAACTTCAATTCGACGCCGTGTTCAGGAGCTTGGTCTTCAAAGAACAACTTTGGCGAAATTGTGTACAAGGATTTGCCTTTGTTTCCACTTAAGATTCAGTTGACACAAGAGCTTCTTCCACAAGACCATTTACGCCAATAGGATGTGTCAGCTCGCCCATGACAACATCGATTTTCATGAACAAATCATAATGATTGACATGGCACATTTTCATTTGAATGGATATGTGAATAAACAGAATAGTCGGTTCTGGGAAATGGAAAACCCTCAAGTTATTTATCAGTTACCTTTGCATCCATTAAAAGTGACAGATATGATTGAAAACTATTTAACACCAGAACTGCATGCTTTGGGCTTGATTAACATGTGGTATCAACAAGCCGGTGCGCATACAGCCAGGATTACAATGGAATTACTGCGAGACCGCTTTCCACAACAAGTTATTTCATGAAATGGTGTTTTTGATTTGCCTCCACGGTCGTCGCCTGATTTGGCTCCGGACTTATTTTTGTGGTGATATCTGAAAAGCAATGTTTATGCAAACAAACCAGAAATGCTTGAGAAACTCAAATAAATATTCGTCATGCAATTAATGAAATACCGCGTGAAATGTGTGGGAATGTAATGAAAAATTAGATCAAAAGGGCTCTCATTTCTGAGGCTAACAGAGGCGGACATTTATCTGATATTGTATTCCATGGCGGTATGCCATTAGGCCCCTCGAAATTACATCCCAAAGTGAAAATGAAATCAGGCCCTAAAAAAATATATGGAAAAGAGCAACACGAAATTTTATGGTTTTAAGGGACCTAATTTCCTATTTAAATTGGGGTATATTTTAAAACTGGGCATAATTTCATAAACATTTTTGGGTCTATGTTCGCATTTTGGGGTCCAATATCATTTCGATATACTTTAGGGCCACACAAAATATTTTTGGCGAAGAAAAAAAGCATTGGGTTTTTATTGAAAATTGTATATAGTAGTTTCTTACCTCTGAACTTAATTATAAACTTATTTAATAGGCCAGTAAGGACACTATCGCTAAACAGCAAATCTGGTTTACGGCTTTGCGTTTAAAATTCACGTATAAACTATTAATAATAACAAATGAGTAAGTGCAAAAAGAGAACATGTCAAATATTAGAATTTACACATAACCGAAACAGTACGCAAAAGATTTTCTTCACGTTTTGGGGCCTATTTTAGTACTTTGTTCTTACATTCATTTTGTAACACATAAACGGAAATTACACTACAAACCCAAAAACGAAAATAGATCCGGATTTTATACAAAAAAAACTAGATTTTTTGGGGCATATTTGCTTTTTTTTAGTGTATATGCATATCTTCAAATAACGACTACGAAATTAGGCACCATTAATATTTTTGGGTCTTATTTTCATCTTATGTTTGGTGTATAATTTCGTGGGGTCTATTTCCCTAATAAAATTAGACCCCCATTTTGGCGCCTAATTTCCTTTTTGGTTTGCGGTGTATTTTCGTGGGGCCTTAAGTCATACCGCCGTATCCCATACATAATTGACGACAATAAATAAAACATTTATCAATATATAAGATCCATTCTCTTCCATTTAATAAAAATTTTAAACAAACAAACTAGTATACCTTCCCGCCAAACACCCTGTATTTTCCGAATTTATATCATGCAGCTCTAGAAGTCAAATATTACATTACCGTCATCTCTGTTGAAATAAGACCTTATACGAGATACAATAACCCACTCAGTAGAAATTGGACCTTATGGGTAGAGTCTCTGTATATTTTTTTCTACAGGTCTAAAAGACTTAAATTATATTAACTTATGATCTAATTTCGCATTAAATATAAAATGCGAGCTGGGCCCGATATAAATTTTTGACTTACTGATCGGTACCAACTCTCTAACGCTGGCCCCGAACGGCTAATGCTTTTAAGGGAGAAGTTTTTACAAGGCTAAGAGATTGATCTCTTACTTGCAAAGTTGCCGGCATTTTCGAGTTTGAAAATCGTTAGATGTTCCTAGACGGAGTTGCACGACGGATTACTATCATGAGAGACGTACATACTAACCATAATAGCACGGCGGCCCCCATATAGAACCTGGGGAGTAATTATAGCAAGCCTGACAAAGTTGGACAATTTCGGCATAATACTTTAATAACCGTCATTTATGATTTAAGGTCATCCCACATGTTATCATGCTCCTAGTAAGTATGGTGCTACAGATCTTAAGACAATCCTGGAACTATTGGACTACATCTTTTCATGCTTTCTAAAGCATCCCTACAAATTTACTCCCCGAATTGAGGGCCTGCCGCTCTAGAAATCAAATATTATGTCCGATCTTGTTCACATTTAGTTTCATGGGCTGTTTGACTCCTACAACGTAGAATGAAACAACATGTTTTCATATGGCCCCAAAAAGGTTTCTTACGATTTAATTTCCTGCCTCTCTGATAGGCACAAACTAAATTCGATCGTGCTCAAATTTTGCCCCATAAGCAAAGGACACTTCAGTTTATGTTCCTGCCATTCTATAAACCAGAATTTCCACTCGATCTATAACCTGCCGATCTTAAACTGGGTAGGAGGTCCTTGCTGATATGAAGTACAGGCACTGCTCAGCCAACATTTAAATTCGATCTTGTTAAAGCTTAAAGCTGGGTGTCCGATAACAAACCCTGTAAAACTTGAACTATATCCTTTTATGCAGCTGCGAAACAAAGATCGCTCCCAATGTAAGGTCCGGTCGGTCAAAAAGGAGTACCTGCAAGGAGATCTTGATGAAATAAGGCATGTTGTGTTATGAGTGACTTTTTAATATCCATACCGGATCTCGAACATGCAACACCCCGCACATTTGAAATTCGAACTAGGTTAAATAAATGAAATGCGTTATGTGCGACTTTTTTTGTAATACTGGTTATACTTGCATTAGATCATATCGTTCAAAGATTTCATATAGACCCTGCTCTAGAAGTCACATTTTGTTAAAATTCCTTAACAGCGGAGTCGGTGTAGGGTGTCATGAAGTATATGTGCAACTAATTTTATACCTAAAACATCTCGCGAATCAGTGAGCTTTAATCAATATAGTTGTAATACTGAACGGGACATACTGCTCAATTCCGGCTCAGAAAGGCTAATGCATATTTTAAAGAAGCTTTGACATGGCTGTGGTATTTATCTCCTACTCGTGAAGTCGCTGGCATTGAAGTGGTGGGAAATCACTACTGAAATTATTTTTTTTTTCTAACCCGGTTTTTTGTTCTAAACCGGTTTTAAACCAGGTTTAATATTTTATACATATTTAATTGTCGTGCAAACTAAGCATCACTTCACCTATAGCTGTCAGAAATGCATAAAACTAAGACGAACGCAACAGAAATTAAAGACGTATTTCCTAAATATTTTTTCCCGACTACTTTGTAAGTGCCTTCATAAAGTTTTTTTAAGGGAGAATATACACATGACTTTTGAAGCAAATTAAGCTTGTAACGCCTTAATACATATTGCTTTTTATGGAATGGCCCATATAGAAACATGTTTTATTCAGCCTACACGCAATTATGTTGGGGAAAACACGTATTACTCGCTTCATGAGACCATGCTCCAGTTGTAAGTGCGTATTTGAAGGCTCAAGAAGGTTGTGGTTTTATTTTTTATTTTATTGCCAACCTAATTTACATACGTTTGTTAACGGGATGGTCTGCTATGCTGGATGAAGAACGACAAAGTTAATTAAATTAAATCATTGCATTATTAATTCGTTAAAACCAAGTATAATTCCATAAAACGTCTAATTAAAAACAAACATAATCGCAAAATGCCATGGAAATTAATAATGGGCACAAAAAAAATTGTAAGAAGACAACCATTAGACATGGCAAAAGTTTAAGCAGTCTGAATACGAGTATCAATTCAAAGAATCTTTGCGCAAGACACAACTTATTAGATTGCATTTAATTAATTAAGGGACATTCCACGAATGCGAACCAATTATTCGTTTTTGTCTTCAAAGCGTTCATTGGCAGCACTTTTTATATCGCAATGAAGACGAGACACTAGATGATGATTTCGTGGTTGTTCTTGTGATTTATACATGACTGTCAATTTTTGTTTTCTTTTGAGAAGTCTCTGATTGTCAACATGCTCGTCCGTTGCGGTTCTTAAAGGCAATGATAAACTGAAAACTTAAAGCTATGTTCTGGACCATTTTTAAATCAGAACTCTACGCAAGTAATGGATACAATTATTCTAGTGGATATATTTCTTTTAAAAAACAGTTTTTCGCGTTGCAATATTTTTGTTCACATTAATTTTATTAAAATAGAATTGAAACAAGTTTAAAAGGCCGATTACATTGCGGAAGCCCATTAAGATAACTTTGTCACATAGAACATAGTAGATAAGTTTGTGCAGCTTCAATCTATGGCACTTGCAAGTTAATTTTAATATAAAAGTTTGCAACTATTTAAAACATTTGAGCTAGACCGACCATTAAGTGTACCTATCAACGTTTAATCACCACCTGATTCCATTTAACGATGCCTGAGAGTTTGTTTGTCAGCTGTAATAAAACTCAGGGTGGCCCAAATAAGGTTACGAAGTAGTTCCTCTGGCTCTAGCTGTATGCGCAGTGGCTCCATCATACTGGAAGCATATGTTAGGATTACTCGTATTCTCAACTTGCGGACACAAAATATTTTTAATCATAAGCCAATGTAGAGCCCCGTTAAAGTTTTCTAGTTGAGCCCCCTCATTTAAAAAAAAAAAAAATATATGGACCGAAAACTTTATCAACTGTGACACCGTACCAAACACTACATCTGGAGGAATGTAATTGGCGCTGATGTAATTCCCTCTGATTCTGACACTGATGCATGTTCCTTAAAATTGGAGACTAAATTCCTAGTCATATTGTGACTTAGTGCTGTTCTGACATTATAATGAGCACAATAACTTCGGTCAGTTAAGATGATAGACTTGCCAAAACTAAAATAATATTCAACAATTTTGACGCGTTGCTGTACATTATATGTTGCCATCATATATCTCCATAAAAACAATATATACAAGTTATTAATATTTTTCACCCTTCAGTCTTATTTCGGCCACCCTGTACATGTTGCAATTGTTCTCCGACCGTCTTGTAATTTGACAGAAAAAAGTTTTTGGGCCAAGGTCGCATGTTATTGAAAATTAAGAAAATCGGTTCAGATTTTGATATAGCTCCCACACATATATGTGACGCATATCTTTGGTGTACCATCACTTCCATAAAACGCGCATATCTCTGGGAGGAAACACTTTAAGGGCATGAGATCGGTCTCATTCGATGCTCAGATGTTGTCCACATCAAAAAAAGTGAAAATTGATTATTTTTTACCCTTAGGTCTATGCGCTGTCACATATGTATTCGATTTATGTTTTAAGCTCTAAAACCCTATACTTGATCACCTGCTGAGTTCATTTTACGATGCCTGTCTTTCGCTCCGTCCGTCCATCTTAAGCTTGTAATCAAACAACAGGTCGCAATTGATGTTCGGTTTTCATGAAATTTGGCAGAAGTAAGTTCTTTGGACCAAGGACGGACACTTTTGTAACTAATGAAAATCGGTTCAGACTAAGATATAGGTCCCACATGTGGGTTCAACCAATTTGACTAAAAACAAAAACAGTTTCTTACAAATTCAAGTATGACAGTAGTTTTAATATCTGGGTAAATTAAGAGCCCGTCCAAAGACGTGGCTTTTCTAAACATGCAGCAGTCAGCCACGCTCGACTTTAGTTCATTTTACTAACATCTGTACAGTCTGCCAGGCAACCAAGCCAATACATTTCACCAATTTGCATGTTGATTCTGAAAAAGAAACAACAAAAAAGTGTCGAACCAGAATAAAAGCGGTTCAAGTCATACTAATTATAAAAGACCGAATAAATATAAACAAAAAGAAAAAACTATTAAAAACGCCCTAAATTTAAAAGTATTTTATCTTATTTGAATTGTTTGCTACATTTAACTGTCTTCCCTTGTGTTGTAACGCATGTTTCATTTCGAGAAAAAAAGAACACAGAAAATTCAAATTGAATGTTGGCGGTGGCTACGTCTCAGATGGTCCATCCGTTCAGTCCAATTTTCGATGACTCGTTCGAGCATTTCGACTGGTAACTGGCGATTGACACGCGTGATGTTTTGTTCCAAGGCCTGAATCAAAGCGGGTTTATCCGCATAAACTTTAGATTTTACATATCCCCACAGGAAAAAGTCTAACGGTGTGATATCACATGATCTTGGTGGCAAATCGACCGGCCAAAACCGTGAAATTATCTGCTCACCGAAGTGTTCTCTCAATAAATCCATTGATTGATGCGATGTGTGGGAAGTGGCGCCGTCTTGTTGAAACCAAATGTCGCCGAGATCACGAGCTTCAATTTCAGGCATCAAATAGTCGCTTATCATGGCACGATAACGTTCGCCATTGACGGTTACGTTCTCACCGGCATCATTTTTGAATAAATATACACCGGCCCACAAACCACAGCAAACCGTTGCTTTTTCTGGATGAAGTCTCAGATCTTGAACATCTTCTGGTTGCTCTTCATCCCAAATGCGGAAGTTTTACTTGTTTACATAACCATTGAGCCAGAAATGGGCCTCATCGCTGCACAGAATTTGTCTCGATCTTTTTGGAACTTTTCAAGAGCCCATAGAGCGAAGCGATGTCGCTTGGGAACGTCTGGCGGCTTCAGTTCTTGCACAAGCTGTATTTTGTACGCTTTCAATTTAAGATCTCGACGTTAAATGCGCCAAGTCGTTCCATACGTCAGTCCAAGTTGCTGCGAACGGCGCCGAATCGACTATTCACTTGGTCTTGGTGTACACTCTTAGCTACGGCCGCTACATTTTCTTCACAGCGTGCTGGACGTGGTCTATTCGGTCGAATATTATCTAATAATGAATGCTGGGTCTCAAGATACGTGATGGTGTTGCGAATAGTACGCTGAAAATCTACCAGAAAAAGCACCGCTTGTATGACAGCGCCATCTAGTGTCAGTTTTAGTAGTTCAAACAAATTTTCAGAATAATAAAAATAAATAAGGAAGATTTTATCAAATCTCCCACATCAATTCCAAAAGCACCAACTTCAAATCCGTGTAAACCAAAATTTTGCACTGAACTAAAGAAAACCCTTGACGGATTTGTTATAGATAATGTCAACCTCCATTTATAATTGGTCTCCCATTCGCATTCGGAACGTTCGATTTTGTGTGTAATTAACTTTGGTAAAACTAAGCTTAATCGGTATTTAATCGCTCTAAAATCTACAATCACTACGTTTTGAGTCGCATTAAGTGCGACTCAAAACGTAGTGAAATTTGGCCGGTCCGCGTTTTACGAGTATAAAGTTGGCTTTTTAGGAATTTTGGAACGAAAATCACCCTGTTAGAAAAGTGAGTGGTGCTACACCCTTGTTGAAATACATTTAAATTAGCCAAATTAATGAACGATCGTTATAGAATTTTAAAGAATAACATTTACATTACACGGAAATTATTGTATACTACTTTAAATTTATATAAGATAAGACAATTGTAGTCGTCTGTCTTTCAGTTGCCATCATCCATGGGGCACGTGAGGAGAGGTCATTTTGTGTTGAAGCGTATTTTTCAAATGCGCAATCGATCATTGCAGAGCAGCATGCTTTTCGTTTACGATTCGCTGTTCCCCCACGCTGAAGTATTCTTGGACGGCATTCAATTGTAAATTGGGTAACTTCATTGAGAACAGCAGGGAGCGTACTATGTGTACGAAGGCGACCTGAGGGAACAATTACAATACCACAAAACATCAAGAGAGAGTTAGAGCAGCAGTACTGCATTCTCCGAAACGCTCTGCTCGGAATCAATCTCTTGATCTTGACATTTCCAGGCATTTTATCAGCCGGATTTTGAGACAATGCAATTAGAGGATACATGGTTCCAACAGAATGGTGCACCTGCACACACAGCGAGGATTACCATGAATTGTTTGGGGCAAATGTTTCCTGGACGGCTAATCTATTTGAAGGATGATATGAACTGGCCGGCACGCTTACCAGACATAGCCAAATGCAATTTTTTCCTTTGGGGTTACCTGAAGTGAATTTTGAGAAAACGTATATTGCAGTGTGTGGATAGCGAAGGTCCACATTTGCCAATTACACTATTTAAAAACATGTAACTTAAAAACTCCCTTACTGTTCAGTATAATTAAAATGTAAAATAAATGTTTCTAAGGTTCATAATTATTTTAATTCACTCTCAAATAAGCAATTGCCGCTCTCCACCCTGTAGTAGTAATAGGCGGAGCGGCTATGGGTACGACGTTGGTGCTTACATTTGTCAACTATGACAGAATATTGACGATAATATACGGGACTAAGTTGTCTGCACCTCCACCTTCGCAACCTTGATTGGCACCCCAGAGTTGATTGAACAAATGTAAATGTTTAACCTAGCTATTTTGCCATGTCCTTTTTTCAGAATTAATTTTGGTTTCCATTTATTGGAGTATTCATTTTCCCATACTTAAAAGTATTTATTTTTTGGCAAAAATACGCTTTTGTTCAATGGACGGAAGTCTGACCCCATAGACATAAATTTGGACTTTTAGTGAAATTTGCTTAAAAATTCATACCCATATATCCTTATTTATTAGTGATTATTACCCATTCACCAGCATAAAATCAACGAACCAAAGCCATATTTTTAGGATTTTTTATTGCCAGCACGACTGTTAAAGCCTCTTGCCAATTGAACGTTTACTGTAAGATTAACTATTTGATTTTATTACAGAATTTTGGGTCACCAATGTCTGTTCCACAACCCGAAGGATGACCCACATATAGAACAAGCCGTAAAATAAATAATCATAACAGGGTTGTTAACACTGTGTAGTATTGCCCCAGCCATTGGTTTCAACAGTATCATAACGTTTTCCAAACTATTGTACATGCAAATGTGCGATGATTCGAAAATCCTCTGTTTAATATTCACACCATGTATCGGGGAAGGGTGGCTGTGCTTGTGCATTGATGAAAATTTCCTTACTTGTGAGCCATATTTATTGGCATATTAAGATACAGTTTTATCCTTTTCTAAGATATTCTATTCGATTAAGGATATTTAGTAAATAGTTTAAAAGACATTTGCAGATTTTTTATAACTTGTTAAGTTTAAGCCCGTTTTATGTTTCTTGCTTTCTTGTCCGTGACACACAAGCAAAACCAATTTTCTTTGAAAAGAACAAAGTTTTACAAACTTATAAATAGAAATTTACAATAAAAAAGATTTTTTTTTGTATAATAAGATTTTTAATTTAAAACCTTCTGTTAAATGTTATGAATATGGCTTTAAGAGTGCAGCTGGTCCAAATGTGCCAGAATTTGTCTATTTCATGCACACACAGAAAACAAATTAGTTGGAAATCAGTTGGAATTACAATAATTCGGTTGCAAAATAAGAATTTCGGTTGCAATCACCAAATGTTTTTAATCGTAATAGATATTAGGTTGGAGATACCGATTGATGATAACGTATTGTACTCACAACTTATTGATCGGTCATACCATTGAAACAGGAAAAATTTATTTACTGGCGGTTGTGGCAACCAATAGTTCTGCAAAAATTTCGTTGTAGTAGCCATTATTCGTTATGATAACTAAAACTTCACAAAAATCAAAAAGGGGTTATTTAATTGCATTTTTTTAAAAATAAAAAATTCGATTATTACTGATTAATTTATTAGGATTATTACTAGCCAATCGATTAACCAAATTTTCTCAGCCGTTATCTTTTCTTCTTTTTTCTTGTCATTACCCTCCCTTTGAGTACATTAATGTTGCAAGCAAAACAATTTTTGGCTCTGAGTAAGCTTTTAGTTTTTTGCCCTAACCCATTCCTGCCTAATGGGTATTTAAATACCCAAGAAAGTGTTGTTACATAAATAATTTTAGCGTGGGCCAGGTGAGCGATATGGCGGTAATTTTTTTTTACAGAAAAAGGGAATGATTGGGCTAAATTAAAGCATTTAGCAGGATTTTTTTTTATCTTTTGTTTTTTACAGGCAAAAATCGAAGATTTTTTTCGGAAAATGCTGCGGAAAAGTGCTGTCAAACATCGGAAAATGGTACAAATTAGAAATTTCTAACTTTGCCGGAAAGCTTAATTTGTCTACTATGTAATGAAAAAAATTAGGCAGACATATGTCAACACACCTGGTCTTCAGATCCGGTGAAATTCAAATGGGTATTTAAATATCCGAATGTCCATGGTGTGTCTATTTTTTGCTACTAAGTACCCAGTAAACCAAATTTGCCGACAATGTCAGACAATTCTGAACAATATCTGAACTCTATCGAGAATTCTTACCGAAATCGTTATGAATTCTGTTCGATTTGTCCGAGGATTTTTTATTTATTATGTTAAGAAATATATGAACGAATTCGGCCCGAATTCTGTTAGACTTGTCTGTGGGATTTTAATTAATTTTTTGTTCAGACTTCTCTTATCGAACTCGCTACGAATTCTGAACTATTTATCTGAGGTAGTCTATTCGTTTAAAATTGTTGTTATTAGCTTTATAATTTACAGTTGTTGTTCTTGTGTTCAGACATGTCAAAACTAATTCTGAACAAGTTCTTAACTGTTTGTCTGAGGTTTATTTCAAATTCAAATTCTGAACGTTTGTTTAGCTTAGCTGTGCGAGGGATTTTTATTGTGTTCGGAAGAAAACTCTACTGCCGGCAGTTCTCGTTAAATGCAAAACTGGCTGCCCTTAAGTGTACAGCCACTTAACATAGTTACAGCACAATTATTTCTTGCGAAACTGCAGGCACTCCTGCTTGTAACTAAAAGTCTTTCCGAACGCTTTTTGAAAATGTTTTACAACTTATTTTTTGTAGAACAAAAATATTTTTTTCTTAAGCTCAGAATTCGGTTCGAAATTTCGGGGAAAACATCAGAATTTAATAAGACTTAATGTCAGAATTAAGACCGAAGTTGTTCAGAATTAGTTCAGTATTCGATACGAGAAATCGAAATTTCCTTTCGAATTTCCCAAGACTACAGTTCAGAATTCGTTCAGAAATCGATTCGAAATGTCGGCAAAAACATCAGAATTCCTTCAGAGAAGTAGTTCAGAATTCGTGTCAACCTTGCCATATGTTTTTTGTTACGAACTCGCTAAGAATTCGGATCCGAAATCGGAACATTTTGTCGATTGTCGTACAGAATTCTGACCGAATTCTGAAGGTTTGGTTTGCTGGGTAGGGACATAAATACTGTTACAACATTGGTGTGTTCAATGTTCAATTTCAATAGTAGAACTGAACATAATCCGTAAATGTCATATGGGTTTTGAAAGCTAACCTCAATAGCGTTAGTCTGTATGTAACGGAATTTTAAAATTGTTTCAACTTTCATTATGGAGTGGTCAGATAATGAGAACCGTATCGCAGTAATAGCGCTTTTCAAGAGTGAAATGAAAAAAACGATATTTTCAAAAAGCTCCGGCCACTAGGGATTAACCGCATGTTCGTCTACCGATGCATAAAACTATTTGATGAGACTAGAGATCTAAAAAAACCGCCACCGGTCGGGCCGCCCACGCTCTGTTCTAACACCGCATGTCATCAAAGCCGTTAAATCAAGAATTCACAGAAATCCGCTCCGAAAACAGAAAATCATGGCCCGTGAGACATCAAAGCCGTTAAATCAACAATTCACAGAAATCCTCTCCAAAAACAGAAAATCATGGCCCGTGAGACGAATATTACGCAAAAGTCCATGAGTCGAATCATTAAAAAAGACTTGGGGCTTTCAAACGACGTACCGAACATTGATTGACAGCAGCTTTAAAAAAATAGGATTGAAAAATGCATACGTCTTTTGGAGAAGCACGCTGATAACTTCCACAGAAAAGTTTTGTTCACCGATGAAAAAATGTTTACCGTTCAGGAAAAATTTAACAAGAAAAATGATAGAGTGTATGCGCGGTCATCTAAGGAAGCATCTGAACTGATCCCAATGGTGGAAAAGGGTCATCACCCAGCTTCAGTCATGGTTTGGTAGGGTGTCTCTTACGATGGGGTCACTGACCTGCTTTTCTGCGAACAAGGAGTCAAAAGATCGGCCAAAGTTTACCAATAAACCGTTTTGGATGCTGTTATGAAGCCTCTTAACAATTCCCTGTTCCAAAACCAGCCATGGACTTTCCAGCAGGATTCTACGCCGGCCCACAGGGCTAAAGAGTCCCAGGCCTGGCTTCGAAACAATTTTCCAGCGTTCATTTCCTGTGAAGAATGGCCCTCAGGCAGTCCAGATTTGAACCCATTAGATTACAAATTGTGGACGGTTTTAGAGGACAAGGTTTGTCACCAAAGATACCCCAACATTGGATCACTTAAGACTGCTTTGGTTCGAGCTGTGGCCAATTTTCCAATGGACGAGGTTCGTGGAGCTATTGACGATTGGCCAGTACGACTTAAGGCGTGTGTAAAGGCAAAAGGCGGATATTTCGAATAAGTAGATTCTTTTTGGGTACAATATGCATCATTAAATATATTAAAAAAATATTTGGTCCAAAAACATTCAGTACTTTTTATTTTACAGCATAAAAGTCCCTAATAATGTATTTATGTCCCTACTAATAGCTGTGTATTTGCGCCAAAGTGTGGTAACCTGTAATACACAACAAGCCCAAAAATGTTTTCATTTCGTTAGTTGATGTCATGAACGATGGACAATAGCTGGTCGCAGCGTAATGGTTGGTTGAAGTGAACAATAGGTTCAACACCTCCTCATCGATAAACATCTCCCAAAGCTGCCGTGGGTTCATAGCACCAATTTGTTCATACAACGCTTTGTGTGAAATGGCCGTATCATCGAATGGAGTCTTATCGAATTGATAATTATGTGACCGAGACCGTTTTGGTTGCATTCCTTCATTGATTTTGGGTCGCTTCGGTGCCTTACTTGACCTTAGTGTTGAACTAAGACCACTAGATATTGAGGCTACCGGTTTATTACCTTCTTCTTGGTCTTATTCGGGTTCATACTCCGTATCATTATCACCGCCTGATGGGATGTTCTCGTTGGTGTCATAGTAATCACATTCGATTTCGAATTGTCCGGCAATCTCTTTAGGCAGCTTTGGCTCATCGCGCAAGAATAAAACATTTTCGTCGAATTCTTTATTGCCACTAAGATTATCGTCTGCGTGCTGGACAATGTTCTCCTCTCCATCACTGTCCTCATCAATACAACTATCAGAAACAGCTTACAACTCGATAGCAATTTGAACTTTCTGTTAACGAATCATTTTGAATCGAAATACCTATCAAAATACCTGTCACACCAATACCTGGCGGGTATTTAAATACCCATTACATATTTTGGTTAAAAATTGAAGTTTTTTTTCTTTCAACTTCAACTTTCCAAATTGCATAAAAATCGTTCGAGCCGATCTATGAGCAGGAAGTAACGGGTTAAACATGTGTGGTATGTGGATTCCTAGATCCAAAAATTTTCTTCTGAATGTTCGGGTATTTGGTACGTTGCATCGATACTACTGTTGCAATAACTGAAAGTTACAGAGCACCAACTAACATTGGGTTGTAACGATCGAATACCCGAGCTAATCGGTTTGCCAAAATTCGGTTTTGGCAACGAATCTGTTCTCTGTGTGCACATATTCACTATGATCGGAAAATTTATACAACTTATTTTAAAAGTTCATGGTTCTTTTCACTTTCCTTTTTGCGATTCAAAAATATTAACTGCAGCTTTGTTCGTCTAAACGATTAGTCGGAAGATTTCAACAAAATGGCTACAAGTCCCTTGTCGTGTTAGAGTTTTGGTCACTAAACCTTATCGGAGGTTTTCCCATACTACAGTTGGTGGCGTATAAACGGATTGTCTTAAAATGGCGTACCAAGCTTGAAGCCCTCACAGCGTGAACCATTATAGCGATGTCATTGATTGATAACCAAATACAAAGAGCGCTGTTGAAAAAAGTTCACTGATGACCTCTATCGGGTGTTCATAGTGTATCCACAGCTGGTAATTCTACTTTCTTTTTCTGACATATTTCGCAAAAAGTCTTAAGCATTCATAGAGATTTATTCCAATAACCCCGCAAACAGCTAAGAAACATCTTTTACAAAAAGCAATCCATGATTATTGCACATATTATTTTACATTGTAGCAGGTTGCGCAAAAATATTGGTGCTACATTTAAACCCAGCTTTAAATGTTTTCCGAGATATGCTGCAATCCAGGCCAACATCATATGTTCCAAATATCATCGATATATCTCGATTAGTTCATGTTAATGTTAATCTCCTGCACCTCACTGTGGAACAGAATATATTTATCAAAAACATGTGAGCTAGACCCACCTTTAAGTATACCTATCGACGTATAACAACCTTCTGATTTCATTAAAGATGTCTGTTTGTCCGTCCATCTAAAGATGGTAATCAAACTAAAGGTCGCAACTGTTGTCCGATTTTCATGAAATTTTGCAAAAGTCAGTCTTTTGACCAAGGGCGGACACAGTTAAAACAATAGTAAATATATAGCTCCCACATACGAGTATATGAATATTTATCTGATTTTTTTCTTTTTAGCTCTCGAAGCCACAGCTTACACCAAAACTTGATGAAATTTAGTACTAAAAAGTTTCAACGGCCAAGGAAGGACGTTGTTGTTTATGTCTTTAGCTCTTAAACATATTACAGCCAATCTTGATGAAATTTGACAGCTTTTCAGATTTAGATATAGCTTCCACATACGAGGGCTGCTAAATATTTTTCTGGCCTTATAACGAAAATGCGAATATTTATAATCAAAATTGGTTTTATTGTTTTTTAAAGTATTCTCCAGCATGATTTGATGTTTCCAATGTTTTGATGTGTTGCAAGCGGAATGTCAAAGTAAATATAAGTATACCCCCTCCATTATAAGTATATGGAGGTTAAACAAAAATTCATAATTATATATGGAATAAAATACGGGTTATGTGGCCCCACTGCTCTGATGACAGGCCTATTCTATTTTCGTAAGGTTTTCCATTTATTTTTCTCAGAGCTGTGGCTGTACCTCATCGTTGAATCTTGGATTTAGGTAGCAAAAATTGCACGATGCGATGCAATAACTCAAAAACTTTATCCAAATTGGCAAAACGTATTATGCCAAAAATTAGGTTTTAGAATTTTTTTTAGCCGCCATTGGAAAACGTATGCCCTAGACGATGACACAAAAAAATAGTTTACAGTGTAATAAACACAATAATATTTGAGTAACATCAACTTGTTGATTTGCTTCTGACAAAGGCCTCGAATGACTATTCCAAATTTAGCACAATTCATCCTCTCACAACCTTTTTAAGAAGGGTGAAATAAAATACAACATAAGTCCGCAGCACTTGATGAGATTTCGGACAAAGTTTTTTGCTTTCCCCACACGTTGAGTAATGCCAGCAATAATGTGCCTGAGTACAAAGCATGTACAACTTAAATGTGGTTATGCCATGACTAGGATAAACATGCTGCTGTTATGGTTTTCCACGCTTCAAAACGTCTGTTCCATGTATTCTCTTTCCTTTCACCCTTTTTTGGGGACATTACTTCGGAGGTTTTAAACTGTTAAATCATGATTGGGGGTACGTGAGAAGGAATTACTCCATGGATTGGTGGTAAAACTCTGCAACTCAAAATGACAGCGTGTGATTTTCAAAAGCTGTTGCTACTCGTATGTGTAACAGCTAGGGTTTTGCAAGCTAATGGCATCACGTTAGCTTTTAGAGCGAAAGGGAGCGCGGATTTTGTTAACAGAGTTGATTGAGTGGAAATTTGTCATCAGTTCCATGCATAGATTTTGCAAAGTTGACAATGGCATGAAACATGAATCTCATTATAGAGACATGCGATGCCTTTCAGCAACGAACTTTTAGAGATATGGCGATGATATTTGCAACATATGATGTTGGCATGAATTAAAACACATCATGGAAAAAAACATGGGCCACATGAACCAAAAAATTGCATTTATGGCCAAAAACTTGTATAACAACCGATCATTATGCAATTTTACGGAATGAAATCAATGATTAGAATATTGTTCAAGACTATATTTTGTTAAAATTGAACAAATGGTAGTGACCCAACCCATAGAGCCCTGAAATTTAAAAGGCTATATATACTTAGTAGGGACATACTCGTAAATACTATTACACACGTTTTATGCTGTAAAATAAAAAGTACTGAATGTTTTTGGACCAAATATTTTTTAATATATTTATTGATGTATATTGTATCCAAAAAGAATATACCTATTCGAAATGTCCTCCTTATGGCTTTACATACACCTTAAGTCACACTGGCCAATCGTCAACACTTATAGCTGCACGAACCTCGTCCATTGGAAAATTGGCCACAGCTCAAACCAAATCTGTCTTAAGAGATCCAATGTTGGGGTATCTTTTGTGACAAACATTGTCCTCTAAAACCGTCCACAATTTGTAATCCAGTGGGTTCATATCGGGACTGCATGAGGGCCATTCTTCAGATGAAATGAACGCTGGCAAATTGTTTAGAAGCCAGGCTTGGGACGTTTTAGCCTTATGAGCCGGAGCATAATCCTGCTGGTCCATGGCTGGTTTGGAACAGGGAATTGTTAAGAGGCTTCACAACAGCTTCCAAAACGGTTTCTTGGTTCTGTTCGCAGAAATGCAGGTCAGTGACCCCATCGTAAGAGACACTCTACCAAACCATGACTGAAGCTGGGTGATGACCCTTTTCCACCCTTGCGATCAGTTCAGATGCTTCCTTAGATGACCGCGCATACACTCTATCATTTTGCTTGTTAAATTTTTCCTGAACGGTAAAAATGTTTTCATCAACAACATTTTTCTGTACATGTTATCAGCGTGCTTCACCAAAAGACGTTTGCAATTTTCAATCCTATTTTTTTAAAGCTGCAGTCAATAAATGTCCGGTACGTCGTTTGAAAGTCTCAAGTCTATTTTAATGATTTGACTCATGGACTTTTGCTTGATATTGATCTCACGGGCCATGATTTTCTGTTTTCGGAGCGGATTTCTGTGAATTCTTGATTTAACGGCTTTGAGGACATGCGGTGTTCGAACAGAGCATGGGCGGCCCGACCGGTGGCGGTCTTTTACATCTCCAGTCTCCTCAAACAGTTTTATGCATTGGTAGACGAACATGCGACTAATCCCTAGTGGCCGGAGCGTTTTCAAAAAAATATCGCTATTTTTCATTTCACACTTGAAAAGCGCTATTAAAGCGATACGGTTTTCATTATCTGACCACTCCATGATGAAAGTTGAAACAATTTTAAAATCCCGTTAAAAACTAACGCTATTGAGGTTAGCTTTCAAAAACCATATGACATTAATGGGGTATGTTCAGTTCTACTATTGAAATGGGCGTGTTCAATGTTGTGACAGTATTTATATCCCTACTAAGTAGACTATATTTTGTTAAAATTGGACAAACGGTAGTGGCCCAGCCCATAGAACCCTGAAATTTAAAAGGCTATATAAAGCGTTAGCATGAAGTAATGCCGAGATAATCATAGTAGGCGGTATGTATGATGTTGGTATGGAAAGAAACACATATTTGTTATGATTATAAAGCGCCATTTTGCAAAAATGCGGTCGTACGACAATCATAGATATATATATATGTAGAAAGCAGGGTACGAAAATTATCCTTTACGAACTGTTCATTTCGGTTTTGTTACGATCACTTGTGAACCAAAACCACTAACGATTGAATTGTTTCACACACAAAATAATTTTTTCGTTTTGTTTAGTTAATGATCGCGATGTGAAACCCATACACAAAACAATAACAAGAAAGCTCGAGAACATAACACGAAAACCAATGAAACGGTTTCAATGGTTCGCTCTCATGTGTATGTTTGTACACCTACATACATGTATGTAGTAGATAGATGCAGTGTTTATAATTTCTCGTGTGGTTTAAAAGTTAAACTTTAAATGTTTGTTTGTTAAATTTTATTTTGAAGCAAATAAAAATAAAATCAATGGTATGATTGCAAGGTTTGCTAATTTGTTTCATAGATATTTTTAGGAATAATTCTTGAAATGAGTGATAATTAATGGAATAATTTGTTTTAGAATCAACGCCCTAGTCTTGCATTATAAATAAGACTACATTTAGTTTTTTTTTAATCGCATAAGAATATACTATTTATTTTAAGTTCAACAACAAAAAAAAATAAAGATACAAAGAAACAACAATTCATTTAGAGCTTTAAAGATATTATGAACTAAAACATTAGCATAATAAACATAAAATAAAAAAACACAATTCATTAATGGTTCCATTTTAAAGTAGAAAAATTAAATAATTAATCGCTTTCAAAATTTCCATTAGCTCTTACAATTAATATGTGTTCCAAATTTGCAGAGGAAAGCTTATTGCGCTGATCGGATAAAATATATTTAGAGTCACAACGAACAGTTCTCGTAGCAATCGGTTATAACCCACAGCTTTCATACATACACACAAAACTAGTGAACGATTGGTTAGTGATCGACAGTGCCAAAAAACCAAATGATGAAAAGTTTAGTTTGTTGTCATGATCACTAACCAATACACAAAACGTTTCAACTCAACGTAAGTAGCGCTATGTGTTTCGAATCGTGTATTGTTCGGCAGAGGCGAAATGTTTCGTGTATCGTTTGTTGCCATGATACAAAACCATTAAAACTAAATGAATTGGTTTCGCTCGAACAGCGAACGGTTCCCGTATCAATCGGTTAATTTTCGTTCTTTGATAGAAAGACTTACCCATGTTCCCGCACAAAATGCGAACAGTATATCATTCAATTCCTGCTAATCGTCTCTCGCGTGTGAATAACTGTCAAGCCATCCAGGTCGCGTAATTCCCTATTTTGCCCAGCAAGATCGCTCGATTTATCAATTCCAGACTTCTATCTTTGGGGCTGCTGAATGTCCGGGTTTTTTGCGGAAACGCCTTAGAAAATCGCAAATCTTAAGGAGAACATTCGAAAGAAATACGAACATTCAGCTCCGGAAATCTTGCAAAAAGTCATAAAAATTGCTATGAATCGGGCACAAGTGTGTATTAACACTAGCCGAAGCCTTTTCGCTGATGTCATGTTTTTCACTTAACAAACAAAATTGTAAAGACCCAGAGATTTTCATCACTTAAATGAAGAACATTCCGATATTAATGAAATCGGGGCCGGAGTTCCACAAGGCAGCGTACTGGGTCCAGTTCTCTACACCATTTTTACTGCCGGTATGCCCACAACGAAAGATGTATTAGTAGCGACATACGCAGATGACACCGCAATACTATCCTGTAGTTCATGCCCGGTAGAAGCTTCGTACTTCGTTCAAAACGAACTTAACAACATTCAAAACTGGATGAACAAATGGAAAATCAGAATAAATGCTGAAAAATCTACTCACGTCACATTTACTATGAGAAATGGTGATTGTCCTAATTTATTAATAAATAATTGTGTTATTCCAAAATCACCAAGCGTCAAATACTTGGGGATTCACATTGACAGAAGGCTGACGTGGAAAGCACACATAAAATCTAAGAAAGAACATTTAAACATAAAAACCCGGCGTCTATATTGGCTATTAGGTTCCAAATCTGAACTAAGTATACACAATAAAACTCTAATATACAAGAGCATACTGAAACCTGTATGGACATATGGTATACAGCTTTGGGGAACTGCCAGTAATTCGAATATCGAAATTTTACAAAGATATCAGTCTAAGACATTAAGGACTATACTTAAAGCACCGTGGTTCGTATCTAACAACACTATTCATAATGACTTAAGCATTCCGATGGTTAAAGATGAAATAAGACGGTATGCAGAAAACTACCTTCAAAGATTAAGTGATCACTGCAACTCGCTGGCCATTTCATTGCTCGATGATACCAACGAAACAAGAAGACTGAAGCGCCACCACATCCTTGACCTCCCATTTCGGAGGTAGATGCTATATACTAGTATATAATAATTATAGTTTATTTTAATGCTTTAAAATAGTACACTTGCAAATTATTGTTATTTAATCGTAAGATATTCTTATATTGCTGTTCTTGTTGGAGCTCAACAATCTATGTTATTTGTAAAATATGATAAAATTTGTTGGACAGATTGTAAATAAAAACTTTGATAAAAAATCATATTTTTTATACTCTCCAACATAGTACGGGAGTACATATAACGTTGTCATTTCATTTGCAATACCACTTAATAGTAATCTGCAACTATAAGTATATGAAGAATATACATTATTGATCGTTATAAAATTCTAAGACAGTCTAGTCATGTCCGCCTGTCTGTCCGTCTTTTGAAAGCACAACTCAATCCAAACGAAAGGAGTTATAGTCTCCAAGCTTTCCATATATGTGTTGATCCAACGATGGGTTAGTATTGAAAACAGTTCAAATCGGGAAAAAGTAAAAAATATCCCCTTTGAGGAACAAAACAAACACCTGATCAAATGTTTACTTTTTTGAAATTTTTGCTATTGATTCTTAAATCAGCTTTTTTTTGGAAGTGGTAGGCTCAGATTCTTTAACCTCCGTCCTTTAAAGAACCGTCTCCTAATTCATGAGGATATACGGAGATCCAGGAATGGTGAAATCTTCTTTCAAATCCATATATGTATGCAATTTAAGATTCGGACCATATGGGTCGAATGGTCGCAAAATTCGGCCGATATAGGGCCAAAGAATCTAAAACTCGGCATTTTTGAACTATGGACATATGAGTACTCAAAAACAGTGGACTTTAATGAAGAAACTGAATATGATATTTCTATTACAATTTAGCTGAATTGGAGGCGTTGACCTAAGGGCGTGTTCTACGTACCCTGAGGCCCAGAAACTATACTTTTGAATATTCCGAAACAATAAAATCATGCCAGAAATATGCCTGTATTTAAGAATTAGGCAAATTTTGCATCTTCATCTAGGCATACGTGTATGTGAAAACAAAAACAAAATCGTCACCAATCAGAAAAAAATTAGTTCTACGATTCGCCAAATTTGAGGTTTTTGCCCAAGGTCAAAGGTCACTAAAGTGCGAAAATAAGAACCCTTGTAACATCGGCATACGTTTTATCAGAAACAGTGGAATTTTTTTACTAATCTCAATTACTTTAACTTTTACAATGTGTCTACATTCAAGGACTGAATCTTCGGGCTTCCTAGGGTCCCCTCTTGTTTCCTATGGTCCCCTATGGTTTCTACAAAACATTGAAAAATCACGAACAACGATTTATAGGACCCCAAAAATTTAATTCTATCAAATATGGATCTACTGCCATAATGCAACGAAACGCATATTGGAAAGTATTAACGATTCGGCTCAGTCGAACTTACGAATTCTTCACTTGCTTGTGTCGAAACATATAAGTAAAATCGGTTATTTTTCATACAATGAAATTTGTTGCTATGCGATAATTAAAACTAGTAAAAACGATAAAGTTGGGAGTGGCCGACGGTAGCTTAAAAGAAGTTTTTGAACCTCTATGACAGACTCTAAATTTAACTAGAAACTTATGTCATATTTGAATTTGTAAGAAAATTTTATAGTTAGGTGAAATTGGCTACATTCGAACCTGAGTGATTTTTTCGAATTTCAACCGTGTCCATCCTTGACATAAGGACAGCAATTGCCACCTTTAGTTTGAATACAATCCAAAGATGGATGGACAGACATCGTTAAATGAAATAAGCTAGTGATTTTGAGTCGATCGGTAGACCTTAAGGTGGGTCTAGCTCAAATATTGTTGGTAGTTATAAGTACACACATTTGCCATTAAACTAACTTATAATACCCTTTTCTACAGACTAGTGCACAGAGAAACAAAAACACAATAACATTAGCTTTTGTCATCTGGTTTATACGCCATTGTCATTTTTGGCTTGAAATCGAATTCCACTTCATCAAATTTCAGCAAATATTGGAGCCAGTGATTTCATTATTTATTACATTCTATGTGGATAACATCAATAAATTCACGAAAAACCGTTCATCTCAGTAGATGTGAAAACATTAAAAATAGAGCAGGGCCTATCGTTATTTTCCTCATGATTAAACTTTTTGCTGTGTATGGTCCTAAAATATGTATCCTTTTAACAGCTGTCAAAAACCAAAAAGGTGCTCTGCCATAAAATTCAGATATTCGAAATTCAAACAAAATATATGACTGCGAAAAGCGGAAATATAAACTATTCGATAAACAGTACAAAGGACAGTAAAATGGTGGTCGCATGACATTTTTAAAATGACGTTAATACGTGCTACATGAAGGATTTAAAACTCACAATAAAGCACATACACTTGTACGTACTTATGTTCTGCTGTATTTATGCAAATGGCCAGAACAAAAGTAGGCCAGCAGCTCACGCGCGCACTTAAACCAATCGAGGGGCTACTGAAAGCGGCTGTATATTAATTCGATGCATTTTATCTGAAATACTTGTCCATTTCGTTATATGGAATTATTTTACATGAAATCGTTTAATATGAATTCAGTTGAAAAACTCAAGTGGAGATACTTAAACCATCAGTGACATCTGACCTTTGCGACATTTACTCACCATGAAGGGAACGTTGACAAAGTATAAGGTTAAAACTTCATAAATCCAGCGAGGTTTTAAAGGGTCATCAATGTCAATGTTTTTGAATCTTAGTACTATGATTGAATAAATTACTTTCTTTACCCAACAACCTTAATATTCGTAGCATGTCTATAAAGGCAATCTTCATTATATTAGTATATTTTATTTCATTTACAAAAACAGATCTTCAACTAAGAGAATGATTATTTTTCAAATAAAACAGTAAAATCGATTTGCACAATATTTCTTGTCTTTTATTATCTTGAGAAATGTTGTACGAATACTAATATTTGAAATATTCCTGTAGGTTACACCACGGCCATAATTATTATGATGTGAAAGTTATTTGTGGTAGGATGCCAACATATGAAATATTAATTATCGTACTAAATAATTCTATAGTGCATACACGTAGAGTGCGCGCATCTTGTTTATGCGTATCAAAGAATTATGGCTTTCACACGTGTTCAGTAGGGTTAGTCATTTTTTCATTTTTTTTCGAATATCAAAAATCTGTGGAAATGGCATGTAGGGCAGGCAAAAATAATAAGAATTGCGTTTTTACTTTTTCGAAATTGTAAAAAAACCTTAAGCACAGAATGCAATTACTTTAGCTAAAAACAAACTTTTTTAGTTTACTTTTTTTTTAAATTTTTAAATTTGAGAAATTTTTTTCTGCAATAGTTGTTCTTGGAAATAATTTTTTTTAGTTGGTTTTAGTGCATCGATTTCAAATATGCAATTTGATCAAAAATCTGTCATTCGTTTTTAAGCTACATCGATTTTAAAATTTGCAACTCGGTTTCATTTCCCAGTTTTTAAAATTTTAAACGAGTTGCTCTAATAAAAGTTTGACAATAGAGTTAGGCCACGTGAGGCGGAACTAGTGGTCTTTAAATTTGAAAATTATATACTCAAATCGAAAGTGTATGACAAGACATAAAAGCTGTAAAAATATTTTGTTGTAATTCCTTCGTTTGTTGTTGTTGTAAAACAAAACATATCAGAAATTTTCATATATTTTGACTTTAGTGGCTTTTTTAAAATATCATAACTCAGAGACTAAAAAAGATAACTGAAAAAAATTTTTTTTCGTGGATTAGGAATATATTTAACTTTATTTTAAAAAAAAAAAAAAATATACACTGAAAAAAAAGTATGTAAATCACATTTCCCTAAACTATGTCGGTTTGTGAACTGTTCTCAATCGATGTTAATTATTACTCTACCCTAGAAAGACGGCAAATTTCATAAGCTTTCAGGAAATGTATTAAAAAGCGTGTAGAATCATGTACTTTCAAAGTTATGATCATTTTTGTGACCACACCTCTTCACACTTATATGAAAATGCAAGCAAAACTCGAGCGCAAGTACAAAATGATTTTGTGTTGTGTTTTTTCAACACAAAATCATTTTGTACTTGCGCTCGAGTTTTGCTTGCATTTTCATATAAGTGTGAAGAGGTGTGGTCACAAAAATGATCATAACTTTGAAAGTACATGATTCTACACGCTTTTTAATACATTTCCTGAAAGCTTATGAAATTTGCCGTATTTCTAGGGTAGAGTAATAATTAACATCGATTGAGAACAGTTCACAAACCGACATAGTTTAGGGAAATGTGATTTACATACTTTTTTTTTCAGTGTATATTTTTTTTTTTTTTTTTAAAATAAAGTTAAATATATTCCTAATCCACGAAAAAAAAATTTTTTCAGTTATCTTTTTTAGTCTCTGAGTTATGATATTTTAAAAAAGCCACTAAAGTCAAAATATATGAAAATTTCTGATATGTTTTGTTTTACAACAACAACAAACGAAGGAATTACAACAAAATATTTTTACAGCTTTTATGTCTTGTCATACACTTTCGATTTGAGTATATAATTTTCAAATTTAAAGACCACTAGTTCCGCCTCACGTGGCCTAACTCAATACAGATATAATGTCATAATACATAATTTATATCGTTTTTAGTTTTAAATTATTTTTTCATAGTTTGTGTTCACATCGCCATATCGTTTAAAAAAAGTTGCAAAAATGTCCAAAAAAACAGTGATAACTGGGTCAAAAATTTTAAAGCAAAAAGACCGAATGAAATAAAAAAAAGCTGTTTTGCCGCTATACCATTTATACGAATTTCCGAAAGAAATCAATATAATTGAAAGATATAGAGGATTAGTGCTTGAGAAATCTAAAAAAAAAAAAAATTCTAATTATATCTGAAGAATTAAATAAGTTATGGATGAAGCTAAATCAAAAAGCGATGGAATTAAAGAACGTTGGAGGCAAGGTACTTAAGTTGATAACTGATTATCAGAAATTTTTTAAGCGGCGGCAAGACACCAATAAATTTGAAAAATTGTTTGATATCTCGTATAAAAAAAGGTGTTATAAAAAAGGAATTTTCAAAGCACACTGGAAGTACCACCGGGTTCATTTTGTGATTTAGACTTAATGTGCGATGATACAAAAGCATATGACAGAGATTACTCTCCTACAGACTTAATGTGCGATGATACAAAAGCATATGACAGAGATTACTCTTCTACTGCAAGTAAACAGATACCCAAGTTGTCTTCAAACATAGGGACGTTTTTGGTAATTGATACGAATGTCAGTTCAAATAAAGCAGCTATGTATGATATGCAAAAAAATGGCTGAATCAGGAGTAGACGTACCAACGCCATCACAAAAAACCATTTACAGACACGTCATTAAGTTTGCTGAACAAAAGGTGAGACAAACAAAGAACATTTAAAACTTGAAAACTGGGCCCTACATTTTGATGGTAAAAAAATTAATAAAAAAGAAATACAAGTTGTAGTTCTTAAGAATGATACGAAGGAAATAAAATTAGGAGTGCTTGTTCTTGAAAATGGAAAAGCTGTAACCATATTTAATGGCATTAGAGAAATGCTAGAAAAGTATAATTTATTTCAATCCATTAAAATGATTAAAGTGATACAACGAGTGTTAATACTGGGAAAAAAGGCGGTGTTGTGTCATTGTTGCAAAATCACTGCAAATCTCTTTCACTGCCTCCACCGCAATATATTGGCTGCCAACACCATATACTTGATTTATTATTACGACATATTATGGATGAAGTTTAAGGTGGAAAAACAACTTCCCCTAATATCGAATATCCTTTTGTTTCCGAGATTATAAATAATTATGATCACCTAAGAAGTTGCTACATACAAAATAAAGAGGAAATAAATATTAACAAAATTAAATGGCGGGATGATATGAAATATTTGTACGAGCTGTGTGTGTCATTTCAATATTATTTGAAAAACCAAAAATTTCCTCGTATAACATTTAAGTCTATACCTCCAATAAGCAACGCTCGATGGAATTCTAGGGCAATTCTTGGTCTACTGGCATTTATACTAATTCCAAAATATCGGACGCAATTATATTCAATTTGTAAGTTTATATCTGGCACCTGGTTCGATATATGGTTTTCCGATCATTGTTTTAAAATCGATGACTATTCAAAATTAAATCTAGCCTTACTTCCTTTCAAAAACGCTCACCTGTGCTTTCAAAGACATTGGGTTCAGGAAGAATCAGCAATTCCGAAGCAGCAGAGAAGTAACGTATGTGCTGAAAGAGCCATAAAAGTAGTTCAAGATATTTTTCCACTGTGCAAAACAACACATTCATTGAATTTAAAATTTATTACCCATAAATGACCATTGTATTCTTGCTAAGATTTTATTTAAACTTATTAAAAAAATACTCTTTTGTTCTCATGTTTCTTTTTATATATCTTGTTGAATTTAAGTAGTAGAAAATGCTACTGCATTTTAGTAATTTATTATAAATGTTATTATTCTAAGGCGTTACTTTAAATAAAATTTTAATCTTATTAACATTATTGCATAATATCTTCAATTTTATTAAAAAAATAGTATTGCATATTTTACAATCGATATATCTCGAAAAATAAATGACATATTTTGGATCAAATTACATTTTATTAAAAATTTATCAAAATTTATTAAAAAAAAAAGTATAAAAAAAAATTTAAAAAACAATATTATCAAATTTTAAAAATCACAAAAAAATTCAAATAAAAAAGTTGGTTTTGAGCTAAAGTAATTGCATTTTGTGCGGAACGTTTTTTCACAATTTCGAAAAAGTAAAAACGCAATTCTGCTTGTTTTTGCCTGCCCTATATGCTATTTCCACAGATTTTGAATCTAAAAAAAATGACTAACCCTAGTGTTCAGTGTATACATTCCTAGTAAATAAATTCAATTCACTACCAATTATACCAGTAAATCCGTTAAAAGTGGATTGTCAATGAGCTTTGCACGATATAATTCTTAAACTCACTGGCCGGGACCTATTGTTTAACGACGCCTTTGAGCGGCTAATGCATTTTATAGAGAAGTTATTAGATGACTTTACGAGTAGGAGACTTATCTCAGTCTCCTACTCGTAAAGTCACCGGCATTTACAAGGTGGACACCCTCCGCGGATTTTTTTTAGATGGATTGTCTGTAAGAACATCTAAAAAAAATCCGCGGAGGGTGTCCACCTCGTAAATGCCGGTGACTTTACGAGTAGGAGACTTATCTCATAGCCATGTAATAACTTCTCTATAAAATGTATTAGCCGTTCAAAGCCGTCGTTAAACAATAGGTCCCGGCTAGTGAGATTTAGAATTATATCGTGCAAAGCTCATTGATTTGAGGCAAGTTACCCCTTATCCCTAATGGAATGTTGTGAGAATTAAGTAAAAAATTATATTACGTTTATTGAAATTCATGGCATTAGTTCTTAACGTTCAGCGTTTTTTGAGCATACAGCTATAGAAGCCACACATTATATCGGATGCTAACCAAGTTTCGCATAAAGGTCTGAACTCCAGATTGTTTTTCTTACGTTGCGTATTTCTTCGTCTTAAAATCAATGGAATATTATTAAAAAACGTTGTTGAAGTAAATTGGCATAAAAAAGCTAGTCATACATTCTAGTATGTATTTGACGTTTATTTCAATGGTTCTAAGACTGCCGGAAGCTGAAAAAAACTGGGAGTAGAGTGTCCGAACCTTAAATTGTAAAGTCAGTCCAAAATCCAACACTTAGTCCTTGTTTTCTTAAAGTTCATTACTAAAAAGAGGTTCTTTTGTTTTAGAAGTCACTAACTAAATCCGATCATACTCTTATTTAGCATCGTTCGTTATAAGTGATCACTAAACAACTCTAGCGAAACTGGATCATATTAGTCTATATATGTGACAGCGCATAGAGAATAGGACCTAAGGGTAAAAAAGGCAATTTTCAATTTTTTTTTGATGTGGACAACATCTCAGCATCGAATGAAACCGATCCCATGCCCCAAAAGTGTTCCCTCTCAGAGATGTGAGCGTTTTATGAAAGTGATGGTACACCAAAGAAACACGTATTTAAATCTTTAAAATGGCTCTCCTGAACAAAACTGGTTTTTACCCTTAGGTCCCTTTCTATTTTGCGCGTATTACGAATATTACATGATCCAATCAGACCATATTTTCGTATATATCCAGGACAAAATGTATTCGTGCTCTAGAAGTCAAATACTGCATCCGATTGCAAAAAGTGCTCTCCTTCAGGTCCTTTCCTTTTTAAGATCATGTCCAGTTAGAAACCACAAAATAACGTTAAAGGTGCTCTAAATTCTCATATTTCGTTTTGACCAAGCAACTCAGTTGAAGCCGGACCATATATATCCATGTTAAAAAATAGTTGCCACACCAAATTTCCTCCTAATTTGAGGTTTCTATAAGCTTCACATCGATTCTGACCGTAGCAAATTCTGCATAGAACGTTATGATCGGCCATTTCTTAACTCTAGTGCTCCTGGACCATATCAGTTTTTATTTTCATATTGCTTCATAGAAAAGAGCTTCCCGATTCGAGATACCACTGCTCTAGAAGCCACATGTTACAATCGATCTGAACAGAATTAGTGTAGTTTACAGGGCAGTAAGTAAGTCTAATATAATCAGACCATATCGGCTAATGTTTTCGATAGACACACATAAAGATCCGAGCTGATGTTCATATAACCGTCCATGCTGCACCTGGACCAATATGGTCGTGTTAAGTGCGACCTTCAACTATCCCTTGTAAAATGAAACCATATTGCACCATATCATATGTCGCTTCCTCTCTAGACGTTACCCAATTTGTCATCTTCTTTGCTGATTATTAGAGCGAACACAATCCAAAAGTGTTCGATCAAGCGTTACTGTATTTAAAAAGATTAACTTTTTAATGCAGTGAATGGCAAGGTTTAATCATGAAATATTACATTGTTCCGACGACTGTGGAACTATAACAGGTCGATGTTATTCTACTTTCTATAGAACGAACTCATCAGTCCTCAGCCTACACCAAAAAGTCAACCATTTTGGACGAGCTCTAGGTAAATGTTCCACATTGTTTTGCCGGAAAAACTCCGCACATATTATACCGATGTCCTGATGCACTGGCTGCAAATGCATCTATTTGTGTGATGTGATATTATTTAGATAATGAAATAACGTGGATTATCACGACAAGAGTTCATCGATGAACTTAAATCTTAAATGACGATGAAGCACCATCCTAGCACTTTGCAAAACCAGTTTAATGAATTCAGTCGTGACCGACTTACTCAAAGACGAAGGTCGTCCAAAAACGGCCGTTGTGCCAGAGAACGTTGATGCCGTGATTGAACTGATAATGCACGATCGTCATGTGACATACCATAAGATAAAGGCATCCTTGTTCATTTCTTCCACAATCAGACATTCGATATTGCATGAACTCCTGGCCGTAAAAAAGGTTTGTTCTCGTTGGATCCCGCACAATGAAAATCGCTCAAAAAAAGGCTTGTGTCAATCGTAAAAAAAAATCGCTCCACCACAAAGTGGGTTCTGACAACAGTCGGTCCGTTAGGACTTACTTTACATTTAGAACTTCCAATTTTTTAGTTTGGACAGGGTGCTCTATCTTAGCTATAATTTTTCCACCAGTGCACAGTGTTTTATGCAGTTAACTCTTTTCTAAAAAAGCCTATCATCTATTTGATTAAAATATTTCGCAGTATGACGATATGATTTCGATGGCGGAGAAAGTCAATGTATGGGACGTCAATGGAAAATATAGTGGAAGGGTTGTTTCGATGCATATCTAAGTGTCTTTATCAAATTTGTAGACAATCGACTTTCATTCAAGTCCTTCCCGTTGCTCATGGTAACAAAAATATTTAACTGATGATTTCGTTTTTTTTTGTGCTACTTTTGATTTAGATCCCAAAAACAATCATGACATAAGCTAAGCTCTGGTTACTCAAAGGATTATGTGTAATTGGATTGAGTTAGAAACCCCTTAGTTTCATTTGGCTTAGCTTCTGACATAGTTTACACACTTATTGAATTTCATAGAAAAGGAACTTCAAGAGCAATTAAGTCAAATTATGGTAAACCTTTTAATCTACATGAGTTCCACTGCGATATCAACTGACTGCCATTAGACTGTTCTTGTCGGGATCCGTGAAGGACTTATGTTGTGCGAATAATCCATGAACGATTCAGGACCGTCAGGCGAAAATTATGCTGACAGGTTGCGCAACTGCGTCGCCAGTCGAGGCAGCTACAAGATTGTGTTTCACAAAAAGTGGAATTGTGTCTTTCGAATAATCTAATAAATTACTAATTAGTGAAATTTTAAAATAAGTTAGTATAGTAGTAGAGTTGACCCTATTTTATTTATATTTTTTTTGATTTTCTGGCTCGAGGTTATGTACAAACTAAAAAGTTGTTGGTTTTAATTTTTTTTGTCCAATATTTCCATTGGCTTGTGATGGGGATCGTCGAAGATAAGCGAAATTTTGAATACTAAATATTGTAACAAACAAAACAAAAACACCATCTTTTGGATTTAAATATGAGCTCGAGCCAGACAATCCAGAAAAAAATGTAAAATAAGTTTTAAAAGGATCACCCCATAGAATTGAATCCTTCTATTTCGTTTGAAAAAATATATAAGTATATATGTGACGCGCAAAATAGAAAGGGACCTAGGGCTAAAAACCAGTTTTGTTCAGAAGAGCTTTTTTAAAGATTAGGTCCCTTTCTATTTGCGCTTAGAATAGTCGACTTCACTTTCATAAAACGCACATATCTCTGGGAGGGAAAACTTTTCGGTCTCAGATGCTCAGCTGTTGTCCACATCAAAAAAAGTGACAAGTTGATGAAAAGTTTTGTTCAGGAGAGCCATTTTAAAGATTAGGTACCTTTCTATTTGCGCTTAGAATCGTCGACTTCACTTTCATAAAACGCGCACATCTCTGGGAGGGAAAACTTTCAAAAAAAGAAAGAAAAAAAAGGGAAAATTGATTTTTTTACCCTTAGGCCCCTTTCTCTATGCGCTGTCACATATAAGTACCGTATACAGGCAAATACTTCCATGTTGTAGATTTTAAATACTTTATTTTTAGGTTAAATATATTGATGATTATGTTAGTGAATTGGTAGGTTCACTCTGATCTGGAATGAACCGACTTTTATTGTAATGGTATATCCTTCATACAAAAATGCTGTTCCTTCTTCTTCTTCAAGCTAGTGTCGGAGGAAATCTAGCTAGGCTGCATTGATTTTTTGAATTTTTTTAAGAATTGTTTTCTAGTTCGAGCATGGGGATATTTCTGAGACAATTTTTTAGCTATGAAGCTTAAAATTATTTAAGTCGACAGTTATGATTTTCTAGATGAATCTGCAGTTCCCTAGTTATGCATTGCTTAAGTAGAACAGGCGGTAATATCGGTTGATCAATCAAGAGGCATTTTTTTCCAAAATAAAAAATATAAAAATTTAAATCTTTATTGTTTTTTCGATAGAACATTTTATGCCTTCAAATGCTGGCCGAAATTACGTCTCAGTTTGTTCATTCTGAGGGTGCAATTTTGGATGACATGTTCGAGCATTTCGACCGATATGGCGTTAATGACACGCGTAGTGTTGGCTTCCAAAACCTGAATCGTAGCTGGTTTGTCAGCATAGACTTTGGACTTAACGTAGCCTTAAAGAAATAGTCTAAGGGTGTGATATTACACGATCTAGGCGGTTAACTCACCGATCCAAAACGCTGCTCTTCGAAATGTGCTCGGAATATATCCATTGTTTGAGCAGCTGTATAGCAAGTGGCACCTTCCTGTTAAAACCATCGGGTCATCAAGATTAAGGGCTTCAATTTCAGGGAGCAAAATATCCGATATCTTGGCGCGATAGCAAATACCATACACGGTTACGTTCCGGCCATCATCATTTTTGAAAAAATATGTACCGATGATTCCACCAGCCCATAAACCGCACTAAACCATGGCTTTATCTGGGTATAATGGCATCTCTTGAACCCCTTCTGGTTGCTTTTTAACCCAAGTGCGGCAATTTTGTTTATTGACGTTGCCGTTGAGCCAGAAATGGGCCGCATAGCTGAACAAAATTTTGGTCGAAAACACGGGATCTTCTCATTTCCATAAAACATTAACTTACCTCGGAGACGTTGATGCGTCGTCAGTCTTTCTATGATTAAATTGAAAAAATACCTCTAGGTTCATCACCCGTTACATATCTATGACTAACACTCATCTTCTTTTTTAGTGTGTTCATCACGTGTTCTACTTATATTATCGAGCAGTACTTGGAATTTGGCCACCGAGTAGTCGTTTTAGTTGATGATTTGAGAAACTTATTCCTCTGACTATTAACTTCAGTCACTAAAAGTAAAATTTCTACATCATTCCCTTCCACTATAATTCACCTACAGAACAAAAGGAAACCTTAACGCTTAAGTATGTGAACATCATGACATGTGTGACTATTAATGTTTTTATGTTATGACTTCTGAATGACCCGAAAATTTATAAACAGGGATTTTCTGAATGCTATCAATGTTCCAAGACATTGTGGAAGAGGGTTAAGTGTGTTAATAGGAGTGTTCTAAGAATATGCCACTACTCCCAAGAAAAGAAGACATCTACCCCCCCCCTTGTTGCCGCAGTCATTGCTAAATGGAGCATTATATAGGACTCTGTCGTTAGAGACTTTTGTGTGGGAATGCTTAAGTGGAGTGGTGCACCTTCTAAGCACTAAGCCGGCAGCTGTGAGCTAGTCACCCTAGTCATTGCTCCCGCTGTACCATAAAAAGTGTGCTCGACAATTACTAATGTATGAACTCGTGAGTATGTCGTTATTTTTTTTGGCTATTGTTGCCATCACCGTCATTCTTGTCATTCCATCCAATTACCTTGACCCTAGGAATCCTTTGTTCGCATTGTTTCAAATGTCCATTGTCCGTGAGACGTCATTGCGGCTGCGGTTACTACGTTTTCCTCTGACTCAGCGTTGAGTGTTTTTTGTTTGCTTTCGTTTATGAGAGACCTTCTGTTTTTGACACCATTTAGAAAAACGGCAAACATGGCAACATTTACAGAAGTAGTAATAATGACATTGGGCCAGTGAACCAGCACTTATGTCTGTAAGCAATGGCGGTTTGTTGTAAGCCCAACATCGCTAACACTTAAAAACAGCAAGTCAATTTTTAATTATAAACCAATTATTTGCATTCAAATAAATTGTATCAACTTATGGCGATAACCATCTGGAATATAAAAGACTAGGCGGCAAAGGTCAAGAATTGTAAAAGATCCTAATGACGCGTTCATTAATGGCTCTCCGCCAAATGGAACATTTGTTTTGCCATCAATGTCGAAGAAAGAAAATTAAATTTTTAAAAATTTGGTAAATTTTATTTCGGAATAAGGGGATCAGATTTGCCTTGCTATTATAAACAGGGTATGCAACAATATTTTACGGTTCAATTTCCGTTTGAATCTTCTGACGGTTTTCAACGGCTATTCACCGCCGGGATGAGATCATCTATCTCAGAAGAGCTCATCCCGTTAAAGTACCTGTAAAAGAGCGATACGCAACCAACACTCCGCCGATGCTAGAGTGAGCAACAGAGCTAGCTACTCTGCTATCTCCAACAAGCCTCAGCGCTCTTCCTTGTACCCGGTCGAGAAACTCTAAAGAATACATTGAAGCATCTGTCCAGATGTGGCAGTTATACTCAATGTTTGGCCGAATGTATGTGATGTAGATGTTGAGGAGGTCGGAGGAAGTGAAGTATTTCTTGCACCGCTTTTAAAAGCCCACTTAACACTTGAATGCTTCTTTCGACACTTCAAAAATGTGTTTGTTCCAGCGAACATCACACTGAATTTTCATGCCCAGAACATCAAGATCATCCGACTCCTCGACAACAGCACTATCCATCAGTATTGCCTACGATGTTAAGACCGTCGATCGTTTATGGCTCAACAGGAGCATTGGGTTTTGCTAGCATTGAACTCGACCCTATTTGCAAAACCCCACTCTGAGACCCACACAAGATCTTGAGTGTGTCAGTCATATTTTGCATCATCGCCTCTGTACCTGTGAGGCCCGGTCTACGGTCGAACGAATATGAGTGACAGATGCTGCTGTTGTCAGCAAACGAGTAAATGGGGTTTGTTGTCAGACTCAGGAAGTCATTGAGAAATATCGGTATGTTTGGTTGTAGACGCACGAAACCAAAGACCTAGGTTCCAAAAAAATTTCACCTAATACTCGGAGACATAAGGGTATCTGATAAAGTGAAATTTTATGTATGAAATATGTACCCATGGCCAAGGTCTGGGTCAATGTGGGACACGGATCGCTCGAAAAAACAGCCCCTTTGATTATGGACACATGGATACTACAAAACATAAGTTCTGCTATTTAACCGGAGTTGAGGCCTTGATCCATGGATTTATGGATTTATTCAAATATAGGTTATTTGAAAGATAAACATATGGGTACTCGGAAACAGTAGGATTTTCTCAAGATCCTGAATATGACATTAATTTAACAATTTGACTGAATTGGAGGTATTGGCCATGGGTCGTGGTGCATTGATCTTGGGACCAAAATCGTCTCTAATAAAACCGTGAAATGTTCTCCCAAATACAAATAGGGGCCTTTATTTAAGATTTGGACCAATTTAGGATCTTGACCGTACAATATAGGACCTATGGGCCCCAAAAAATCGCCAACCTACTACTGTAGATATATGGCTATTAAAAAACAATATAACTTCGTAGCAAGTCGGGAAATCATATACGTTTTCGATAAGAAGAAATACTAGTTCTTGAAATATGTGTTAAGTTTCTTGGGGTACCGAAAAATAGGTCCTTTCGAACATGGACATATGGGTACCGAAAAAAATAAAATTTTCTGAATTATTTAAAAATTACATCAATTTAACGATTCGTCTGAATGGACCATGTAGCCCAAAAACCCTACCGTAACATTTGGAGACATATGAGTATACAAATATACAGAAAATTTTTGAATTATCGGAATATGAATATGCGGCCTATAGGAGTGATTTGTAGACACTGGAGCCCAATACGATCCCGCAACGTTCGATGTCTTATGGGTACCGCAAAACACGGAAATACTTACAAATCCAAATATGTACCAAAATTTAGTATTTGTGCCAATTCAGAACTCGACCCATATGGCTTAAGGGGCTCATAAACCAGATACCTTGAACTAAGGACAAATGGGTATTAAAAAACAATATACTTTCAACATGGATCCTAAAATCATATTAATTTTAATATTCGAGTAATTAATACCCATGGGTATACGGTCCCTAGGGTGCCGAAAAATATGTTTATTTGAACCTATGGAATTGGCGTTCAAGGGTTCCTAGAGTTCCAAAATTAATGTGCTTTCGAACTTCGACATAAGGTTACTCAGAAATATACGGTTACTTAATCTGACTTATCTAAATATGTTTTAATTTTTGAATATTTTTCTAAATTTATAGCCCTAACCTATGTGCTTCCAATTATACTTTCGGCCCTTTTCAATAATGGACATATGGGTTCTTAAAGACAATAATATTTTCATCATTAATCTGATTCATTGACCCCCAAAAATGTCAGTGCCGTACCACAACGCAACACATAGTAGCGATTATAAAAGTTTCGGCCTGACCAAATTTAACGACCTTTTTACTTGGCTCATCTGGTTTCCATACTGATGGCTTTGGATCCAAAAATAAGCTTAATGTATACATAGACATATGGGTACCAAATAATTATAAAATTATCTCACAAAGCCAAATATAAAATTGTATTTTCAATTTGGTTGAATTTGGACGAACCCTAGAAATCGGCCGACTGAAACATAGACATTTGGGTACCAAAAACAATAAATTTTTCTCACAAATCCAAATATGAAATAAGTTTAAAATGAAAGTTTAATCTAGAACCCATCCCGGGGGGATATAAACCTATTTTTAGATGGGTTTTCTGAGCACCCAGAAGTACAAGTTATACGAGTAATATAGTCGTTTTTTACTAGTTTTTATACTATTATTTTATATGTAGATTGGCCTTAAAATCGAACGAACGAAGAATGAGCAGCATATAATGTCTTGACAAGCACGTTATCTAGTGTATTAAAACACAACGATTGGCAGCAGGATCAAACGTAATACCTTAAATATATAGGGTGATCCATCTAGAGGTATTTTTTCAGAACAAAAAAATATAAGTATACAAAATCAAGTGTAGAATCTATCTTGGTAATTCGAAATGACATTTTATGGCATTAATTTTTGGAATATTATTTCCATCATGTTACAAAATCAAGTGTAGAGTCTATCTTGGTAATTTGAAATGACATTTTATGGCATTCATTTTTGGAATATTATTTCCATCATGTTTCAATGTTGGCCGCAAATACGCCTCAGGGTTTCCATTATGAGGGTCCAATTTTGGATGACTCATTCGAGCATTTCGACCGGTATGGCTTTAATGACACGCGTAATGTTGGCTTCCAAAACCTGAATCGTAGCTGGTTTGTCAGCATAGACTTTGGACTTTACGTCCATCACTCGATTAGCTGCTTTTCGAAATTACCTCTCAATAGATCCATTGTTTTAGCAGCTGTATGGCAAGTGGCACCGCACCGTCCTGTTAAAACCAAGTGTCGTTAAAATAAGGGGCTTCAATTGTAGGTAGCATAAAGCTCGATATCATGGCGCGATAGCGAGCACGGTTCACGGTTACGTTCCGGCCATCATCATTTTTAAAAAAATATGCACCGATGATAAATTACCAGCTTATAAACAGCACCAAACCGTGGTTTACTCTTGGTATATTGGCACCTCTTGAACCTCTTCTTGCTGCTTGAGCCAGAAATGGGCCTCATCACTGAACAAAATTTTTGTCGAAAACAGCAGATCTTCCCGTTTCTCACCGAACGCTCATTTCCATAATACGGTTGCCAACAATTGAAGGTAATTATTTTAAAAAATAAATCCCATAATATGTCCTTTCAAATTACCAATAAAGATTCTACACTTGATTTTGTATACTTATATTTTTACTGCAGTATGCCCATGTCTGATTTTTATATATTTTTTTTGTTCTAAAAATCGCCTCTAGATGGATCAGCCTATATTAGGCAATTACCTACAGGAAAACACAAACGGAGACCCAAACTCTTGCAGGAAGAAAACATGATTTTTTTGACATTACTAACATGAAAGAGTGTAATATTGTCTTATATTGACAAATGAAACTAATTTTGGCCAACAAATAAATATATTTTCTCTAAAAATAAATGTAGGAAAAGTTTCTCCTAAACATACAAATCTATTTTAATCATATTTAAAACTCGTCGCCATTAAGCTTATATTTTTTAACCTTTTTTAATTCTCCCACTTAGATTAAATTCCGAGAACTCGCAAAATTCTGCAAACATTACTGTGAGGAAAAAGTGAATAATGGGGAAAAATAATATAAGTCTAGTCGACAGCAGTCTTATCTACTCATCGTAGGTGCGTTGCAGGCTATTTGATTACCTAAACAAATTTAGGCCTATGCAAACGATTAAAATTATATTAAATGTGTGCTCGGATTTCATTTAATTTCATGTTTAAAAATACACTCTGACCTTAGATCGCACTAATTGAATAATTTTATTAAGAAATGCTTAAAAAGGATTTCTGCATAAACTGAATGTTGATAGAAATTTACATAAGAGGGTTACAAATATTGCCTAACTTATGTATGAAGAGATAAGTTGGTTTGCGAGTTACTTGATCTTTACCTTATATAAAAATTCTTATAAAATCAATTTCAAAAATAAACAAAAATATTTCCATCGCAATTTAAACAAACTTTTTATTAATTAACCCATCTCTGATTTCAGATTACGTAACCAACAAATCTGGATCTCGTTCATTTGGCTGTATTGGATAATGGGGTGTGCCTCCAACTGTTTAACAAACAACTGGGAAAAACTATATCTTATGAGTTATGTACGACCGGCCTACGATTTGCCGTTTATATTTGGTTGTTTATGTTGGACATAATCGACCCATCGAGTTTAATATTTCCAATACCAAAGGCTGTTGTTAGAAAATTTTATAAGAGAATTACAAATGTTGTCAAACGTATGAAATAAGTTGTTTTGCGAGTTACTTGACGTTTAACTAATATACATATTCTTATAAAATCAATTTCACATATAAACAAAAATATTTGCAATTTGAACCAACATTTTTTTAACCCTTCTTTCATTTTAGATTTTATCACCAACATATCAGGGCCTTCTTCATTTAGCTGAAATGGATAATGCAGTGTGCCTTCAACTGCTTAACAAACAATAACGAACAACTTTATCGTATGAGCTATGTATGACCGCCCAACAATTTGTCGTTAATATTTTGTTGTTTATAGTAGGCAATATTGACCTCTGGAGCTCACTATTGTCAAATTTTAGTCTTATTGTACGTTTTAAGATGATGAGGAACAAAAACACCACATCCAGTCTATATTGAGCAGAATATAGCTACAGTAGCCAATATTTTGGCTAAAATTTTGGACAAAAATTTTTAAGTCGTGTGCAACAAATTATCCTGTCGAATTTTACTCAAGGCCATAGGTGCACAAGATTCAAGAATTGACGGCACAAAACTTGAATTTATGCTTATATTTCAGCCAAGTGATAAGGCACTTACAGGCTTAATGTAAACTAAGGTGGGCCGATTTGTAAGAATAAAAAAATTGTCGATATTATGCTATTGATTTTCCGATAGGTTTTGGCATAAGGAAAAAAAGTGCACCTACGACATTTCCAGAAAAAAAACAATTTTCAAATTGCGAATAAAAGCGAAACGCGTGCATCGATTTTCATGATCTTTGTCTCATTTTGCTCATAGGTTATGTGACTTTACGTAAAAGTAATAAGATTTGACATTTTTTTTCATTTTGGATTTTTTATGGATTTTTAAAAAAAAAAAATTTAAATCTTTAGGCAAAAAATAAGTTTTTTCCTTTATATATTCATTTTTAACTTGGAAACTGTTGCTTGTATAGGAAAACAATATATGAACAGATTAAGGGAATTGTAATTTTAAATTTTTTCTAGTGGTTCCCGAGTTATGCCGGACGAAACAAATTAACCAAAAAAAAATTTTTAAAATTTAAAAAAAAAAAAATAAAACAAAAACCAAACGAAAAAAAAATTTTTTATTGCGTTTTTCGAGCTCATGTCAAGGTTATCTACACAGAAAAAATTATCGCATCCCGAGTACATTTTGACTGTTGACTAGTGTAATTAATAAAAAGTCTCTTTTTATTTATTACCTACTAAAAAACCCTTAAAAATAATAGTTAAGAAAAAGTCAAAAATTGAATTTTGGTCACCTCGAATATTACTTTTTCGATATGTCGTTGGGAAACTTTTTTCCTCATGCCGAAAGCTACGAGTATCAACAAAATAATGTCACAGTTTCGATTGCATAATTTAACCACCCTCGTGTACACATAAAAACGGGTTTACTTTAAAATCAAGTGGGCATATCATAAGTTCGACCAGACTAATAGCAAAGAAAATTCATGATTTCATCGCACGGAACAAGTTACCACCAAAAGTATTAGAGATTGGCCCAACTATAAGTGTATCGGTCGACTTAGAATCTTCAGATGATTCCATTTAACGATGTTTCTGTTCATATACTTGTGGAGCTTGTAATCAAACTGCAGGTCACTATCATTATAAAATTTTGCAGAAGTATGTTCTTTGGGCAAATGCTGCTGATATTTAAGAAAATCCGTAAAAATTTATAGCTCACACACATATGTAAACAACCGGTTTAAGCTCTAAAAGCTTTATTGTATCCACTCTTGACGACATTTGGCTAAAATAAGGTTTTTGGACCAAGAACAAAAGTTATCGAATCTGGAAAAATTGAAAGAACACTTCATCTGTTCATCTGATTTTAAGTCTTTAGCTCTAGAAGCCACAAATTAAATCCGATCTTGATGACATTTAGCACAGTTCATTACTATCGGTCAGGTACCAGATCAGATAAAAAAAATTGTCATTCAGATCCACCTTTTTATATATCTACAGTCCCTCTCGATATCTTTAAAATTTGGTGTAGGTCAAGCAATTAATCTTGGAACATATGGGCTCATTTTCGGATATAGTCCTCGTGCAAATGGTCCGGGGGCCCAAAACGGCTTCAAAGGGTTGCTATATATATTTGTGGCCGAGGCAACATTAAGTGTTGCCCGGCGCCATCTGATATTTCTATTAGAAGGTTTAACAATTTTAAGCATAAACGTACTCTGAGTACGTACGACCATCATTTGTGTTGTTTACAGTAACTTGAAAAAATCAATTTGGCAAACATGTTGAATTAACTTGTGAACATTTTCGTGCGATAATTTTTCACAACTTTCGATGTAGACTATCGCGACAAGAGTGCATCGATTAACTTAAGTCTTTGCATGGCGATAAAGCACATCCTATAGCACTATGAAAAACGGGTTTAATGAATTCAATCTTGGCCGACGCTCGCTCAGAGACGAAGGTCGTCCAAAAACGGCCGTTTTGCCAGAGAACATCGATGCCGTGCGTGAACTGATAATGCAAGATCATCATGTAACATTTCTACCACCATGCATACATTCGATATTGCATGAACACCTGGTCGTAAAAAAGGTTTGTTCTCATTGTATCCCGCACAATTTTCCAATCGCTCAAAAAAAGGTTCGTATCGGTTGGTGCAAAGAAATTTTTAAAAATACGATCGCGGTGCTTCAAAAGACGTTTATAAGATCGTCACAGGTGACGAATCATGGATCTATTGCGCATGAGCCCGAAACAAAGCAGCAGTCGACCGTGAGGGTCTTCAAAGACGAGCCAACTCAAACGAAAGTTGTTCGTGGAAGAAGCACTTCGAAGCAAATGGTCACCTGTTCTTCGGCAAAACTGTTCATGTGGCGACTGTTCCACTTGAGCAACGTAGGACGGTCAATTCTGAGTGGTTCACCACAATTTGTTTGCCTGAAGTCTGCGGAGAAATTCGAAAAACGAACAAGAGAAGACGAATCATTGCGCACCATGACAATGCGAGCTCTCTCACATCGGCTCAAACGCCAAATTGATGGCTCATCCGCAGTACAACCCTGACTTGGCACCCAGTGACTTCTTTTTATTCCCGATTTTAGCCAGAAGATGCTGTTGGAGAGTTCAAAAAACATGTTGTGAAGGTGTCTCAATCGGAGTGGGAAAAGTGCTTCGACAATTGGTTTGAGCGCATGCAAAAGTGTATAAATCATGCTGGAGAATACTTTGAAAAACAATAAAACCATTTTTGATGATAAATATTCGCATTTGCATTATTAGGCCAGAAATATATATAGCAGGCCTCGTAGCACTATTCCCACTTGAGGTTATATGTTAACTAAAAACAACCAAGACTCCACATACTACTCTCATCTCAGACGCCTCTTAAATTCTGATAAAATCTTTACAATAGATTTATGATGCAACAAGGATTTTATGAAAATCCTCTACGACTATATTTGCTCCATATGTAGTCAATTCCATTATAATTTTCATTGTGACGACAATACCAAGCAGAAGAACAGATACATGATGATGAAAATAAGTTGTTCTTGGCAATGTAAATGCAAAAGTGTTCATTTATTCAGCGGAACCAAATTATATAAAAGCCACATTTTCTCACTTCCTGCCACAACCGAACTTTTTTAGAACAACACACGCAAACCAAACAATTGGCAATGAACTCACAGGCGGAAGTTGCAATATTCATAAATTGTCACAAGGATACAAAGAGCTTTAACTCTCGATTGTATGTTTCTACGGGTGTTTGCTGCCGTCGTCACTATCGTACATAAAGTATGAACCTTCTGCCCCTACGTACTTGGCTGCTACTTTCACTGACAACTTGGCAGAAAGTTTACTCACCACCGGGTTTGCTTCTGTTGCTTCAGACAAAAAGGCAACGTACAGTGACGCAATGCAAAGAAATGTGCATTAAACTATAAGTATAAGTATTTATCGATATAAAAACAAGTTTTGCGTTATTGTCTGACTGATTGAATGACTGATATTTGTCCAGGCTAAATAGCTGAAAATAGAATCAAGAAATTTGGTGTAGTACGGATGTAGACGCTCTATAAGAAGCAATTTTTCGAAATACGAAGGGGGAAAAACGGAAAAAATTATCTTCCATAAATAACCGATAAATCAATGCTACTTCTAAACGGTCGTATCTAGAACCACCATATTCAGGGATGGGCGTCCCAAAGACGAAAACCGACATTTCGGTTTTTATGCCTAAACCCGACATTCGGTTTCTTCAAATTAGCTAAAACCCGACATGTCGGTTTACCCGCTTTTTTTGCTGTCTGCAAAAACAAAATTTTACTAAACTGGGCGACGGATTCAAAATCTAGGTAAATTAAGACCACGTTCAAGGAGTCAATAACCTGTCTTAATTGGCTTTTCTGTTCATTCAGAGCTGATACACCCTTCATTCGGCCAAGCCCAAATTAAGCTATTCATCTAGTTTATTTTTGAATACAAAATAAAGCTCTATTCGCAGCAAGTCATTTTATTGCATTCTTAGAATATATAAATGGGGCAGTTACTTTATTTCTGATTGGTGAAATATTTTTCATTCTTGGGCAGAATAATGTCGGTTTTTTTACATTTAAAAAAATCCTACTGTTATTTTTTCAAATCTCGGCTTTAAAAAACTTCGAAATGCAGGTTTTCTGGAAGGATCATTTTTTCAAACACTTTCGTCATTTTTTAATTAAAATTAAATTTAAAAGCGATTTTTGTTAATTTTAAACCTAAAGGAGATAAAAAGGGGTAAAAATCACACCTTTAATCCAAAGCACCTATACAAATTCGAAGGGTTTTTCCGCTTTGACTTATGAAAAGCACATAAGGGGCAAATTTGGAGCTTAACAATTCAAATACTGTTAACATGGAAATTATTTGTACTTTTTTAAATCCATAACTGAGAAGTTTAAAATTTGGGTGATATTTCCATTGGTACCACTAAAACGGGAAGTAGGAATATTTTTGGCGAGAAAAGGGGATAAAAAGGAAAGAAATGAAATAGAAATTAGAGGTGATAAAAAGTGGGTCATAAAGAACGAAGTACCAGAAAGTGAGAAAAAAATAGCAAATCAGGTCGATGGCATAAAAAATTGAAATGGGGATAAAAAGTGATTAAACGGGCGGTGTATATGGATGTGAGATTACCCATATTAAATTTACTGGATAAAATGGGAATAAAAAGGAGCTGAAAAGGTGAAATATAGGATACATAGATATGAGGAAAAAACGCTACACAGGTATGACAAACAATATTTTGTAGCCGGAGATTATAGGCATGGACTTGGACTGGCTTTGTTTTTTCGGGATTGAGCGGCACGCCACAATCGATCTCTTGTGCCCCAAGTTCAATTATAAAGGGAGGTCCAACTAAAACGCACGATGTTAATTGTAAATAAAACAAAAAGTTTTCAGCGAATTATCTTAATATTTTTTTAATATTTTATTTAATATTTATTTTAATTTTTTTTTATTATGATAGAAGGATTTATGACAACGATAACCGCTAGCCTCGGCTTTGGTAACATACATTTATGTGATAGTTCATACTTTCAATGACTTTGAGACATGGTAAAGGTTCAATGTCATTAATTTATCTAATTATCTCGTTCTTTAGCTCTTGAATTGTTGCTGGCTTATCGACGTACACCTTTTCTTTCAAATAACCCCAAAGAAAAAAGTCCACCGGTGTCAAATCACATGATCTTGGCGGCCAATGAACATCGCCACGACGTGAGATTACACGGCCATCTAATTTTTCGCGCAAAAGAGACATTGTTTTGTTTACTGTGTGGCAAGTGACACCGTCCTGTTGAAATCACATATCGTCCACATCTATATCTTTCGATTCGGGCCATAAAAATTTCGTTATCATCTCACGATGTCGAATACCATTCACAGTAACTGTCTAACCGGCCTTATATTGGAAAAAATACGGCCCGGTGATGCCGCCAACCCATAAACCGCACAAAACAGTCACTCTTAGTGGGTGCATTGTTTTTCGACAATCACTCTTGGATTATAATACACAAATGCGGCAATTCTGCTTATTGACGAATACACTGAGGTGAAAATGTGCCTCATCTCTGAAGACGATTTTCTTTGAAAATGGATTTTTCATTTTCATAATAAGACTGAATAACTTTAACGCGTTGCTCGCTTGTATATCTTTCCATGTTTCAAATTGATTTAGTCTAAAATTGAGAAATGCAATGACGTTTGGTGTGGTTCACATTCAACGTCGGCCCTTTAAATTTAACCACCCTTTATGACATAGACGCCACATCCGACTTAAGCTTTTTTATTAGTTTGCTAAGTTTTAAACAAGAAAGACTCGTGATTTTATTAACCCTCCGGCGGGTGAGAAGGTCCCTGGGAACCTTTTTCATTTTCAAACTTAAATTACTCCTTGATGTTCCATGGGAAGTATACCCGACCCCCACATGTATTCCAAAGAAATTTTATCTAGAATCGTTTTAAAAAAAATTTAAAGCGATCCGACCAATAGTTTAGTTTCTATTGAGATTTAAATGTGTTCAGTACGGGAACGGGTGAAAAGTTCCGCTAGGACCTTGTACTGAAATTTCAAGAAATGGTTAATAAATGCACTGTCTTTTGGCTTGTTTTATTGTTTGTACACATCACAAACGTGTTCCTTGAATTTAAGCTACTTTTTGGATTATTTTATTGTGCCTTTCCTTGAAACATAATAAACTTTCCGTCCCTTTTTGAATTTTTGTTACCGTCCCTTTTGAGTTGTTTGACTTTACCCCTCCTTTTACACATACTCTTACCTACTCTTACTCGTCCATAGACGCAGGTGTACAAGCTAGAAGCCAGGTAGACGTAGAAAAGTGTATAAAAGCGGCTGTAGTTTCGTAAACCAAATCAGTGAAAGTTGAGACAGTGAACATCGAGTGCGAAATTTTATTATGAATTTTATAAAGAGAAATAAAAGTACAATACAATGGCAGAGGGAAATTTAGACATTGCTGAAATTGTGGTACGTCGTAGTACACGCAACCAGCAAATGAGTGTGGATAAAAGACGTGCAGTGGATGATCGATTTGCAGACTTCATAAGTGCGGAGATGAGTGATGACGATGAAGGTGCTATTCCTGCATTTGGTCTTGAAGGTGCGGATGATGACGATTTCACATATCAAGCAAATTTTCACGTTGATGATTCAGATGCGGAAACTGAACCACATATAGACATCAATGAAGATATTAGTGATGACGACGATGATGAAGAGGAAGAAACTGATGCTCAGCAAACAAATGACAATTACTTCAATTCCAAAGATGGCACCAAATGGAATAAAAATTCACCACCTACTTTCTGTACACGTGCTCATAACGACTACACAAGGCGGAATCCGGGACCAGTAGGAACCACATATGATCCCTTTACCATATTGCGCTCGTTCATCACCGAAGACATGGCATGTACGCCAATAATACGCGAATCAAATCGGAAAGGCAGGGAAGTGAACGCTGCATGGAATTTGGCAAATCCAACTAACACAGAGGAATGGAAACCAATCACTTTGAAAGAGTTCGATGCTTTTTTGGCTATTATTTTGTATACTGGACTCACTTAATCGAATAGTGAACCTCTTGAAGAGTTATGGGGCCCAACGCGCTGTCCAATATATAAAGCTGCATTATCATTAGATCGTATGAAGTGCATAAAACAGTGCCTTAGATTCGACAATGGAAACACGCGACAGCAGCGACTAATCAACAGAAAAACTGCGGCTATTGATGATATTTGGCAAATGTTGCAGTCTAACTTGGCAGCAGCTTATACTCCTCATGATGCAATGACCGTTGATGAGCAGTTATTCCCATACAGAGGCCGCACCCGCCTCACACAATACATACCATCGATGCATGCCAAGTACGGTATAACGATACGTATGGTGGCTGTGCGAGTCAAAATCATTTTATCCTGTCAAAGGAATGATTTACTCAGGGAAATTGTCTGAACAGGTACGAGAGATGAATCAAGGCCGGAATGTTTTATATCAACTTTCGGAGAAATATTTGAATACAGGCCGCACACTTTATGCCGACAACTTTTTCACAACTTTGTATTTGGCGCGTACTTTGATCAGGACGAAAACCGCATATGTTGGAACAGTGCGCTCGAATAAGACATGTGCGAATCGGGAATTCCAAAATAATCATACGTGTCCTTTCAACAGCACATTGGTGGGCTTCAACGAAGGCGATATAGCACTATGTTCATATGTGCCCAAGAAGAACAAAGCGGTAATTTTGCTGTCGTCACAACGGTGTGGATGTACAAAAACTTCGTTAGACCGGCATGCTGTAGACATTTTTTTTTGAAAATAATATTAAAAAAGGGATTCCGGTTAACGGTGAGTGTTACAGAGGTAAGATAACCCATTTTTGTAGCCAGAGATTGGACTCCGACTATATTTGTTTTTGCAGGATTGAGCGGCTTGCCAAAATGATCACGCCACAATCGATCTTTTCAGCGCCAATTTCGATTGCAGTGTAATCTGCAGTCTTGACGATATCATCTCGGCGCTATGAATACTGTGTTTTCAGGTATCGTGAAGTACATATACGAGGGCGACCGCAAAAGTAACTGGCCTAACATAAAAAGAACCGTTTTTTTGGAATAATTATTATTAATTTTTAGCATAATCTCCTTCCAACTCAATACACTTCATCAAACGTTTTTCAAGTTTTTTAATTCCATCCGAAAAATAAGATTTTTCAAGACCTTCAAAATATGCCTCATTTCAGCAATAACCTCGTTATTGGACGAACATTTTTTGCCACCGAGATTTTTTTTTAAATTCGGAAACAAGAAATAATCAGAAGGAGCCTGATCTGGACTATATGGTGGATGCGAAGCAATTTCAAACCTTAATTCGGCCAGTTTTTGTTGAGTTAAAAATGTAGTGTTTGAAGGAGCATTATCTTGATGAAAAAGAACTTTTTTTTTCTAAATGCGGTCGTTTTATCTTCATTTTTTCAATCAACCGATCCAATAATGCACAATCATATTCACTATTTATAGTTTCTCCTTTCTCAAGATAATCAATAAATATTATGCCCCTTGCATCCCAAAATACTGTCGCCATTACTTTTCCTGCTGACTTAACAGTTTTCGCCTTCTTGGGACCACTTTTACCAGCTTCTATCCATTGTTTTGACTGTTATTTGCATTCTGGGATGTAGTGATGGATCCATGTTTCATCCACAGTTATGAATCGGCGCAAGAACTCTACTAGATTACGCTAAATCACTAAAAGCTCCTCGGAATTGGTCCAACGGACGATTTTTTGGGGCAAAGTCAACAAACGCGGCATAGCTTTTGCGGATAGCTTTTTCATGTGGAGTTCATCATGTAAAATACTCCAAACATGATTTTCGTGTATTTTAACAATATCAGCAAGTTCTCTGAACTTTATTCGTCTATCTTTAGTAACTTCATTAAATATTTTCCAATGTTTTCAATAGTAGTAGCAGTTTCCGGTCTTCCAGAGCGTTGTTCATCTTCCGTACTTGAACGACCCATTTTAAATTGTTGAACCCAGGATTTCACAGTGGAGTATGATGGTGCATTATCACCATGAACAAAATCCAATTCATCTATGATTAATTGTGGCGTATAACCTTTCATATAAAAGTGTTTATTTACCGCACGAAACTCTTTATTTTCCATTTTTCAAAAATTATAAAACTTGTTTACTTCAATCACCTGTAACAAAGAAAATAATCATTAAATATTTTGGAAATTTTGACAGATGGCTTATAAAAGATTGCTGTTAAAAAAACAAACCAAAAAAGTAGCTATAAACACAGAAAATGTGCTAGGCCAGTTAGTTTTGCGGTCGTCCTCGTATTATGATAGTTATATACCAAAAATTCAGGTCCTTAAAGCAAAAGTGCCTCTTAAGATAGAAGCAGAGACAGTCATCTAGGGTTTGGAACATCTTTTTGATAGTTTGCATTGCTTTTGAACCAGACGAGGCACGGTTTTATATTTTTTAAGGCTAGTGTCTATTTATTTTAAGGCGTTCCAAAAATCAGCACTGAGTGAAAATGCCTTGCAGCACAGTCTGATATACTGTATAGATACCTTTGAAATTCTTGCACTTTTTTTGTTATTTCTATTCGAAATATAAAAGTTTTTAAAAACAAACAAGTTCTTGTCCTTGAAATTTTGTATTGTATATATTTCTCCTAAGCCTATTTTCTTTGTGCAAACTTATTTGTTTCTTATAAAAAAATGGACTGAAAACAGTTTAACCCTAAATCGTCTATAACTGCTTTTGATAATCGTCGCTTTATAATAGGGCTCATAGGGAAGGTATTACATATAAATCTCAAATAGTGCCAACAATGCCTTTGCTTATGTACATTAAGTAGATCATATCGTTCCTTAATCGTTCAATCCAAACTATTGTAACGAACAGTACCATAGCTGTTGGTAGAAAGCACAAGATAAAAAGAAAAAGAAAAATAAATCGAAAATCTTAAGAAAAGATGAAAGCGAAAGTGATTCGAAAGAACACTATTGTCATTCCTTTTAAGGTCTTTACGGGTAAGTCCACCATATTTCCACTCCGGTTTGTAAGTAACCACCATTCACTGACATCTTCGTCTAAAGTGTGGGTCTGTTTTGTGTTTATTTTTTCTCTCTATTATGCTTTTATCGCATTTTTTCAAAATTTACATCCTCTTAGCTGTCCTTTAAAGTATGAGTTTATGTTGTTTATCCTTCTCCCCCGACGTGACGATTTTATTTCCTTGTGTTTATTGTTCGGGTTCTATGGTTTTGCAATTCAATTTAGAGGCCACTTTAAGATGAATGGCTTCGGTGATATCCTTATGCCGGATACATTGAAGCGTGTTGGTGTGTCATACGGCGTTGATATTATTATTTTTGCTCTGTCCGCCGCGCTAAGCATCACTGCTATCATTGAGATATTTCAATTTGTTTGCTATTTTTCGCGCTTAAATATCCTATATCAATTGGATGGTAATAACGGTTGGACCCATTTACATTTATTTCACTTCGCCTTTAAATCGTAAAGTTTTGGCAGTAAATCGAATTGAGTTTTGAAAAGAAAACATTTTGTGACATCAATATTTTTTACGAGTTATTTGTTTCATTATGGTGTAAAATATAAAATTTAGAAAAGTCCTATTTGAGTAGCAATGAAAAGTTTAATCCTGCGAAATTTTCATAAAACATTTTCTCGTCGAAAGCATAGGTGTGCAGGGTAATCGTCTTTTTGCAAACATTTAATTTTCTCTGCTATTATAAAAAGAGAGTATCGTGTATAAACAACCTTGTGCCACGAAATTCATAGGTCGTAGTTTTGGGGTTCTTTGGACTGAATTAAAACGTCACGAATTGGCATAAACATTTTATCATTCAACAAATCTTGTACCCCTGGAGTATACGGTTAAAAGATTCGAAATAGTTGTGGCTTTTCTAACAGTCTCGACCGATTGCAAAAAAAAATTCTAGAGGTTTATATATACTATGTGACGCGAAAAATAGAAAGGGACCTAAGGTTAAAATCCAGTTTTGTTCAGGAGAGAAATTTTAAGATTAGGTCCCTTTCTATTCGCACTTAGAATCGTCGACTTCACTTTCATAAAACGCTCATATCTCTGGGAGGGAACACTTTTGGGGCATGGGATCGGTCTCATTCGATGCTCAGACGTTGCCCACAACAAAAACAAAGTGAAAAGTTGATGAAAAGTTTTGTTCAGGAGAGCCATTTTAAAGATTAGGTCCCTTTCTATTTGCGTTTAGAATCGTCGACTTCACTTTCATAAAACGCGCATATCTCTTGGAGGGAACACTTTTGAACATATGATCGGTCTCATTCGATGCTCAGATATTGTCCACATCAAAAAAAGAAAAAAAATGAAAATTGATTTTTTACCCTTAGGTCCCTTTCTCTATGCGCTGTCACATATGGTTTTACTAACACTCTCAACAAATTTGAAACATTTCCACAGGCTTAAAATGTTCTCACATTAGAATTTGACCCCAATTAAAATTGTTACTTTACTTATGTTCACAGACGCAATAAATAAAATTTAACATCGACACAAACTCGATAGATATTAAATTAACTCTCAGACTAACACACGGGTCTGGCCATGGTTATGTGATTTTAATTGTTAGTTAAATACGAAGGCAATTCAGTAATTCCATGACTTTTCCAACTTTCCTCGTAGGTATATATGAAATGCACCACTGTTCCCAGCAAGTACCATCAGTTAATAGGCTACTGTCAAATTTTAAACGAGTTCCGTCATTTAGTTTGTGTTCAACAGCTGTTCAAAACATACAACCTCGTGGATTTTGTTAAAGTGGAAAAAAAGTTAATTTAGAGTACTCATTAAACACTATTTTTAAGGAAAAAACCGTCATTCAAACCAAGGAAAAGCTTGATAAATACTATGGGGACTCTCCAGCATCGATTTCAAAGGGGAAAAATGGTTTACTGACTTTCGTTGTGGTCGCATAAGTACAGATGACGCTTAACAATCTGGACGGCCAATTGAAGTCAATACACCCGAAAATGTCGAAAAAATTGCACGATATGGTGTAGGCTGAAGGCTGAAGTACATGAGGTTTAAGAAAGATTCCTGCAAGATGTCTGCCGCGTTTGCTCTCAATTGACCATAAACGTAATCGTGTGAAAACAACACCTTGGAGACCAAGCAGCAGTTTAATCAATGGGTTCCTCCATGTGAACCGGCTCCAAAAAAGGCAAAGGTGACTTCATCGGCCAATATGATGATGACAACAGATTTTTGGGATGCAAGCAATAAAAGGCGAATATTCTGCCAACTTATTGCACCGATTTAACGAGGATTTAAAAACACCAACCCCTATGGCTAAGAAAAAAGTTATTTTTCACTAAGATAATGCACGTTTGCATACGCGTGCAGTTGCAATGGCAAAATTTCATTAATTGTGTTACGAATTGGCACCTTATCCGCCATATTCTTCGGATTTAGCCCCTAGTGACTATTTCCTATTTCCAAGCCTAAGGAAACGGATTGGTGGAAAGAGATTTAGCTCCAACGTTTTATTTATGGATAAATAAAACGTATATTTTATGGACCTCTAAAAATCCTATTTTTTGGATGGTATACAGAAAATGGAGAATCGGTGGACTCAGTGTAATGTGCTAAAATGATATTGTGTTGGAAATTTTTTTTTTTGAAAAAAAACTGTATTTTATTCAAAAGTCACGGAATTATCGTACATACACAAAGAATTTATCTACACACATAGAAAATGTCAATTGTAAATCAGTCCGAACTACAGAATTTCTGTTGCATGAAAAGTCTTTCAGTTCTAATTACCAAGAGTTAATAATCTTTATTTTAATTTGGTTGGAAGTACTGTCAGATGATCGATATGACAATGTTATAGTACAGATAACTTATTATTCAGTCACATAAACCGAATGAAGTTTCAAATATTGGTTGCCAGAATTGCCTGTTGTTTCAACTAAAAAATTGGTATTGAACTGTTAAGAAACAATTTAATTGTTAAAATAAAATATAAAAACACTTAATAAAGAAAGGTAGTACGGCAAAATTTCATGGTTGATTTGAAACTCATATCGTAGGAATATAAATTAAGATACATTTTCCACCGATAGCAAAGCGGGCCCGAAAAATTATATCAATATGTTTCTAGATTGTACAATATTATTTGTATCTCGCTTTGGCTAATTGTATTTTAATTCAACTTTCGAATGAAGCTTTAAATCCTGATAACATTATGAACTTCATATATCATTTTACTCGTATTATTTATGTGGCGGTATCTTCTTTGTCACTTCAACCGATATATTTACTGAACATTTCCGAGTATTAAATTACATTCTGTTGCACATTTTAATCATTTGGTTGGCAAAAAAATAGGTTGTGGTAACGAATCAGTTTGAAATCGGTCCGAACTAGAAATATTCGGTTGGACAAGCATACTTCAATAGTAGAACTGAACATACCCCATTAATGTCATATGGGTTTTGAAAGCTTACCTCAATGGCGTTAGTCTCTAACGGGATTTTGAAATTGTTTCAACTTTCATCATGAAGTGGTCAGATAATGAGAACCTTATCGCTGTAATAGCGCTTTTCAAGTGTGAAATTAATAAAACCGATATTTTCAAAACGCTCCGGCCAATAGGGATTAGCCGCATGTTCGTCTACCGATGCATAAAACTGTTTGAGGAGACTGGAGATGTAAAAGACCGTCACCGGTCGAACACCCCATGTTCGAACACCCATGTCATCAAAGCCGTTAAATAAAGAATTCACAGCAATCCGCTCCGAAAACAGAAAATCATGGCCCGTGAGATGAATATCACGCAAAAGTCCATGAGTTGAATCATTAAAGAAGACTTGGGACTTGGGGCTTTCAAACGATGAACCGGACATTTATTGACTGCAGCTTGAAAAAATAGGATTGAAAAATGCACACGTCTTTTGGTGAAGCACGCTGGTAACTTGCACAGAAAAATGTTGTTCATCGATGAAAAAATTTTTACCGTTCAGGAAAAATTTAACAAGAAAAATGATAGAGTGTATGCGCGGCCATCTAAGGAAGCATCTGAACTGATCCCAAGGGTGGAAAAGGGTCATCACCCAGCTACAGTCATGGTTTGGTGGGGTGTCTGATCTGCAAGGAGTAAAAACATCGGCCAAAGTTTACCAAGTAACCATTTTGGAAGCTGTTGCAAAGCTTTTAACAATTCCCTGTTCTAAAACCAGCCATGGACTTTCGTCCCAGGCCTGGCCTCGAAACAATTTGCCAGCGTTCAATTCCTCTTAAGAATGGCCCTCAGGCAGTTCCGATTTGAACCCATTGGATTACAAATTGTGGACAGTTTTAGAGGACAAGGTTTGTCACAAAAGATACCCCAACATTGGATCTCTAAAGATTGCTTTGGTTAAGCAGTGGTCAATTTTCCAATGAACTAGGTTCTTGCAGCTATTGAAGATTGGCTAGTGTGACTTAAGGCGTGGGTAAAGAAAAAAAGGCGGACATTTCGAATAAATAGATTCTTTTTGGATACAATATACTTAATCAATAAATATATTAAAAAATATTAGGTCCAAAAACATTCAGTACTTTTTATTTACAGCTTAAAACGTGTGTAACTGTACGAGTATTTATGTCCCTACTGGGTGATTGATTTCTCCTTGAATTGAAAGTCTTAGTAAAATCCCAAAAGAACGGGCCACGTAGGTTTGAGTTATTTTTCATGAACCAAGAATATTTTTATTTTGCAACGCTACACCGTATGAAATAAAAATTTTAAAAAATAGTAAATATTCCTTTATTTACTAAATTTCCGAAATGAGATGTCTTAAGTGTATTCGTAAAGAATTTATTTACGTAGAACATTTTAACAATATCAATCTTTTGAATAAGAGTGCAATTTATTTCAGTAAGGGGTGTGTCCCTTTCTTAATGACATTATACAAAATTACTACTGTTATCATTTAATTATAGATCTTTTTTGAAAAAAAAATCTGAATGTCTTATAGATTAAATGTCTCGTTTCTTCCTTCTTTCAAAAAACAAAAAGAAGGAATAAAATTTAATGAATATGATATGTTCAGAATAGAAACCAAAATCTACACAGAGAGGCGATTTAGTAACAAAATTTTGATTTCCATTTTGAACTTAAGGGTAGTGACACAAAACACGAAAATATGTAGGTTTTACTATTCCATTTATTAAATAAATTATCATAATTACCGTTACCTTAAAATTTGTTGACACTTCAAAACCAAAACTTTGTTTTGACCCACTTTACTAATTCGATGCAGAAACTCTTTCTACTTGTTCATACAAAATTTGTTAGACTCGAAAGTAAACACCAAGTTTAAAAAAACTTTATTATTTCTGTCAAATAATCGATAACATAAAATCTATCCATCAGTTAGCCATTTTATATATGCTCGTGATAATAAGAACCAAATTCAAGATATTCGTAGTCAACAACAGCCCATACTTATACAAATTCCGCTCCAATAATGATCCTTATTAGTTAGGGTAGATTAGGGATACTACATGTAACCACCAACATTCGGTGTCAAAAAGTGCGGTTGTGGCAACAAATCTGTACTAGAAACTTGAAATGTCATTTACCGCCATAGAATGTTGTTGTATGCAGAGACGAGACCTCAAAAAAAAGAATATGTTTGGGCACACTTGCAACATATGTATTTGGTAGAGAGTTAACCGTGTAAAAATACTATTGTCAACCTGGCAGTACTAATTAAGGTTATAATTTGTACACCAAAAATAGGGAGAGATGCAAAAAATAAAAGTAATTGCTAAATAGTCAAAGAAGTTTACGATGATCCTAAATAAATATACTTTACTGGGTCTCCGATAAATATTTCACGGTGTTACCAACGTTACTCCACGTTCATCATTAAGTGGAGGGTAATCGATAATTCGGTGGAGAGTATTCAAAATGGGCTGCATTCAATAAAGTTTGAATTTCAAATGCGACTCTAGATCATGGCCTCAATTATACTATACAAATAATTGATTTTTCAACATGCCGAAAGGCAAAACATTCCTATAATTTTAGAGCACTATTTTATTTATGTTGCTAACTAGGTTTAGGCAGCAGCGCAAATTGTCACCCACATTTTCCAAGACATCGTTTGCAGTTAAAGGACGGTCCCACTTTTGAACTTGGCACTTTAAAGGCTAAATCGCAAATAATTAGTCGCCAATGCCGACAGCAGCTGTGCCTGGTTGCATAGCCACCGATTTAAAAAGGTGCTTCGCTAGTAAAGTACTGGAAGGTGATTACAAAGCCGATTGTTGTTGTTCAAGCGGAAATCGAATTATTTCGTTCTCCGGAGATATGATACTGGCATTCTGCCTAGATTTCGAGCAGAAAAGATCTGTCAGTGTCAAAAAAACATAAGATTATAACATAAACCGCTAGATGGATCACCCTTTATATTTAATGAAATGCACCCTAACGACATGTAATTATTCTATATAAACTCACAACGATTGGATAATTTCGTGACGTATACATAATATTAATTTACAATATCAATCATACGCACCAGACACCTCAGCCTTGATGTCGTATTGTAAGCTATTTAATTAAGTGGCTAAATTTCATTTGTATTGGACAAAAAGAGTAACTCAACGAAAAATGAATTGTATACATATGTTTACTCGTATACCCGACATATGCTTGGAGCGAATCCGTTTCATGACGTTGTAAGTCATTTGATCCAAGTCCGGCTGCCTTTCTATGCAGCTGATTCGCACTATTTATCAAAAGAACTATAAATTGTTTTTAAGTCGTAATATCGTAATATTTTCCAAAACAGTCATCATTCGGCCCACTTCGGCCGATATTTGCATATTTTTATCAATTTAGAAGTATTTTTTCATAACAAAAAAAATATAAAAAAAGTGTGGAACCATTATTGATAATTTGAAACGACATTTAATGGCATTAATTTTTTGAATATAATTTCCCTTAATTGTTGGCTGCAACTACGCTTCAGGGTTTCAATTCTGAGGGTCCAATTTTGAATGACTCGTTCGAGCATTTTGACCGGTATGGCTTTAATGGCAAGCGTAATGTTGGCTTTCAAAATCTGAATCGTAGCTGGTTTGTCAGCATAGATTTTGGACTTTACGTAACCCAAAAGAAAAATGTCTCAAGGTGTGATATAACTCGATCTAGGCAGCCAACTCACCTGTCCAAATCGGGAAGTTAGCTGCTTTTAGAAATGACCTCTTAATAGAACCATTGTTTGACCAGTTGTATGGCAAGTGGCACCGTCCTGTTGAAACCAAGTGCCGTCAAGATTACGGGCTTCAATTTCAGGTAGCATTAAGATCGATATCATATCGGTCATCATCATTTTTGAAAAAATATGCACCGATGATTCCAACAGCATATAAACCGCACCAAACCGTGGTTTTCGCTGGATATAATGGCACCTCTTGAACATCATTTTGTTGCTCTTCAGCCCAAATGCGGCAATTTTGTTTATTGACTTTGCCGTTGAGTCAGAAATGAGAAAAAATTTTGGTAGAAAACAGCAGATCTTCCCGTTTCTCACCAAACGCTCATTTCCATAATACAGGTGCCAATATGTGAAGCTAATTATTTTCAAAATATAAATGACAAACTACTAATAAAGATTCCACACTTGATTTAATTTTAATATTTTTTTGTTTAAAAAAATACCTATAGATGGATCACGCTACACTTTATTTATGAAACTGTTTTTTGAATACAGTAATGAATAAAAAAAACTTAAAGTCGGTCGTTGCCGACTTTGAGATACAATACACCACTTTACTATTCCCAGGACTAAGCACCTTTGTCGAGTTCGAACTTAATCTATAAGAGTTTATGATTTGTAGCTTCAAGAGCAGCAGACCTTAAATCAGTAAGGACATTTGTTGCGCCCTATTCAAATATGCTCCAATCTAACAGGATATGGCTGTTGGCCACTCGTTTCGCTCTTTGCTGAATTTTCCAGGAAGCTGATGTAAAATGTGGCTATCAAATGTGGCTTAAAATCAGGAATGAAGTTTGAGAGCGGAGTATAGGAAAAAATGGATCTGTGTGGTCCAGTTTCAACACATGTTATTAACGGTCACTTAAAATGTCCCATTCAAAAATTGGACTTGATCGGGTGTCACTTGTAACTTCTTTGTGTGTGACCTATTTAAAAAGATGGTCCGATATGGTCCAATTTCACCAGAGGTGTAATTAAAAAGTGTTACTGAGTCGACCGGTAAACTTAACATTGGGTCTATTTCCATTCGATCGGTTAAGCCGATTTGGAAATATTAGAATATGAATGTACACTAGTTAACCGGGTTTTTAAGGATTTGCAGATATTCAAAGACCAATGTCTCTGTTTACACATTTTTAAGATTCTAGGACACTTATAAAATCTTTTTAACTGCGAATATATCCAAATATTTTCCTAAAATTTGTAAAATTAGTTTTCGTTTCTATGTTGCCTTGTAATTCGAAGCCCATTGGGGGTCTTTTAAAGTTAATTACAAAATGCATCAAAATGAGTATAGAAAAATCAAAAGAATATTGCAATATAAAATAACAAATATAAAAAATAGTCTTAAATTTTCAATAAGTGATAATCAAGAAACCAATGGAAAACGCTAAGAATAACATAACTCTGTACTTGAACAAAATCGTTCATAAACTTTTTACGAAATGTCATTGAAGACAAGTTAAACGATTTTAAACAGATTGGCAAAATGTTATGTAGTCGGGCTACTCTAACAGGTTTGACATGCAATGACTCACGGGTAAGATCAACGTCGTAAATTTTGAACTCTTTATTAATCCCTTGAATGAAAGATACTTTTTCAAATTAAACCTTTTATGCGTAAAGTTAAATGTAAGTTAGATCAGCTTACTGAAATATGCTTACCTGTTTGAGCTCCCCTCTTAATTCTCCTTATTTATCCCTTGAATGAAAGATACTTTTGCAAATTAAACCTTTTATGCGTAAAGGTAAATGCAAGTTGGATCATCTAACTGAATTTTGCTTACCTGATTGAGCCCCTTTCGTAACCAGAGATTGACAATTTTCTTAAGGTTTACTTTTGGATGTTTACGTAGAAGAGTTTCTAGTGAATAACACTTTTGGAAAATCCGGAGCTATCAGTACTTTAAAAAAATGTATCTATGAGTCTTGTTCTATTGGGCTTACTAACAGTTGAATGATGTATGTTAGCCACATTATTTATATTATTCTCAAATCAAATGCCTGAGGTGAAATTAATGACCAAAGGTTTAATACTGTAATTTGTTTGTGCAGATCTAACACAATGTGCTTTTTAAATATGTAAAGCATTAAACACCAATGAAGGATTATGTAGAAAAAGGGATACTTGGAAAAGAAAATGGTCAACTCTAATTGCTGTTTTTATGTTTTTCTGAAAGCAGGCATTTACTTTGAACCCACCTCCGTTTCAGCTGGACTCATTTATGTTCATCAAACTCAAAATATGGTTACGGTTTACTCGATTAATCCCTTCTAATCAAGGCAGTCGGTAGACACGGTAGAACTGGTTGTGATCCATTCCTACCCATTAAAACTTTAAAATTGTATTGTATGTGTGTTATAATCTTTTGTGGGTAATTATGCTGTAGGTGTGTTTGCTGTTGCTACAAAGAATCTGTAATATCTGGAATATGAATTATTATACCTATTATTTGTTGTTTTCTAATACGATAAAGAGTAGTCCCATGGGTTGTACAAACATTATTTTAATTCATCGACATAGACTGAGGTAGCCATAAGCATTTTACAACCTTAATAGCAGTTTAAAAAATCATCAGATATTTTGGTATACTCGTACATTCGAATGATATGTATACCAAAATATCAAGCATGCGTAGAGTCTAAAATGGCATTATTGTAATAACCAATGGCACAAGTCTTTTTATATTTTAAACAAAGTTTGTTTTTTTATTATTTGTATGGAAAATCTTTATTCATATTAGATTTTTGATGATCTTTTCCCATGAACTTTCAACGCACTCATAAGAAACGGGACATCGAAATGTACGATAAGGCAAAGGATGGGCCAAAAGTTACCATAGGGTTTTAAAATTTAATAACTTTTTTGTTTTTATATTTTTGTTTAGCTCGTTTGTTTTATTTCGTTCTGTTGCTTTTACACATTGAACAGGGAAATCAATGTCACTTTGCCATTTTGTTAAAAACTTGTATTCTATTTAAATATAGAAGCAAGAGATCTTGAGCCGGTTTAATCCCTGTTCAATGTGTAAAAGCAACAGACCGAAATAAAACAAACGAGCTAAACATACGTACATGCACGGCACGGCACACAAGTTGACATAGTCAACTAAACTCTTTTTACAACACACACACACGTTGTTGTAAAAGAAATCTATTGATGGCTCTCGATGTGGAGTCTCTTTAGAGCTGGCAAGAGTGAGTTGTATTTTCGTGGGCAATGTTGTGAAGAAAACTTGAAAAGTAAGGTTTACAACAGTAGTTCTCATTCGTTTGTGGAGAGCCTGGCCTTATAGAGTTCGGTTTTACTTTCAACAATTGCAGCAAGGCTTTCTGAAGAGGGTTGTCACGGACCCGAAATCATGATAAAAGTAGTGTGCAGCCACAAAAATCAATGTCACTTTGCCATTTTGTTAAAAACTTGAATTCTATTTTTATATTTTTTTTAGATTATAAAAGTATAAGTAACACTTGGAGAATAAATAATGAAGAGCTTTAAAAATGAACAAAGAACCAGTACAATAGAATTTTATTATTTAAATCAGCGATCAATTATTTTAACGCAAACGCATGAGTGATGAAGCTTATTTTCATTTGAATGGCTTTGTTGTTGTCAGGAGAACTGTAGGTTCTGGGGTTCTGAAAATCCAAGAGCCATTCATCAACGCAGGTTGCACCCCATTAGGTATATAGTATGGTGTGGGATCACATGTGCGAATATCATTGGGCCTTATTTCTTCGAGAATGAAGATGGAAGTGCTATAACCGTAAATGGAGAGCGGTATCTGTTTATGATATAATATTTTTTTTTTATGCTCTTGAAAACAGACCTGAGATGTGGTTCAGCAGGACGGAGGCACTGCCCACACGGCCCGAGAAACAATGAAACTTTTAAGTCAAACTTTTGGAAAGCGAATAATTTCCAAAAATTCTGAAATTATTTGGCCAGCGCGATCGCCAGGTTTGTCTGCAGCCTACTATTTTCTTTGGAGTTATTTGAAGGAGCGAGTATATGTGAATAAGCCTGAGACAATCCCCAACCGAAGGCCAACATTGTTGCAGAAATATGAACGCTACAGCCACGAATTATGAATGATGTTATGGAAAATGCTCTAAAACGAACCCATCATTACGAAGCTGAAAATGGCATTATTTTTCCTTCTTAGTGTAAAAATATATTTATGTAAAATCTGAGAAAAAAATTAATAAACAAAAATGTTTTTAAAGTTTTCAACCCCATGGTTACTTTTGGTCCACCTATTACTTCCAGGTTTTTTCAGTCAAAGTTTCTTATGCATTCGTTTTTGCTTCTGTATACCCTAAGAAAGATTTTGCTTAACAAAAATGAATGCATAATAACTTTCATTTAGAAATTTTTATCAACATAAAACTTGCAATATTTTCATTACACGTTTTATTTTGTTTATAATAAGAAAACATTTGTTACGCGACTTCGCATTCGAATATTCCCAAAAAGATTTTAAATAAAGGTAAAATTTGTTTGCATTAGTTAAATTTGATTGTTTCGTATTTAAAGGAATCGTATTTAGAGGAATACGATAGACCAAAGTGTTTTTTCAAGAAACTTTAATTTTTCGTCTCGGTGGAAATGTCTATATGTGACAGCGCATAGAGAAAGGAGCCTAAGGGTAAAAAAATCAATTTTCATTTTCTTTCTTTTTTTGATGTGGACAACATCTGAGCATCGAATGAGACCGATCCCATGTCCCAAAAGATATGCGCGTTTTATGAAAGTGAAGTCGACAATTCTAAGCGCAAATAGAAAGGGACCATATCTTTAAAATGGCTCTGCTGAACAAAACTGGTTTTTAACCTTAGGTCCCTTTCTATTTAGCGCACAAATGTATTCTTCATAAATGGCCAGTGATCCTAATATTTCATATAGTTTCACAAAAAAATCGCGAAAGCATTCTGTGGTTTTAAGGTACGAGCTCATGTTTGAAAATCCTATTTTTTGCTGCCATAGGAATCCATGGGTCATGACCTCAAAATCATTATAATTTTAAAATGCATGTCGTTTGTATTCGTGAATATACAACTTCCATTCTTATGATTTATAACTAAAGCAATTGTTTTTATCAAATTAAAATTGTAGAAATGCTTCAAAAATTGAATTTGATCCACGGGCCTATGTTGTTTCTTAAAGGGGAACATTTTCCCTTAGAAGTTGGATCGGTCATTTGCAATTCTAACAATATACTTGTAAGATAGTTGGCATTATCTATTTTCGTTGGACAGTCTCGTGCTCTCAACAGACGAACGGAAATCGTTAGATCGTTTTGAGTTTACTGCGATCAATTATATTTATAGGGAAGCAAATTAAAATGTCTACAAAAAAAAATTGTTGCCTTGAGTTTTGCAGCTGATTTTATTTGTTCAACGTCAAAAGAAGGAGTCTGAAATTTGGTGTGCCTATGGCTGGGATAGAACCAAAAAATCACTATAACGACTGTTATTTATGTTAGTTAACATCAAAAAGCATCAATAGTAAAAACTGAAGCAAGTGGACGAATCCTGATTTAGACTCTGCTCGACGTCCCATCCCGTATTCCGATAAAGTTCCCATATTAATATTTCATTAGCTACCAGATCTTTCGGAGGATGAAATACCCCACTGCGACAAAGATACAGACTGGGAATAAAACGAAAATGCATCAAGTCCCTAACGATTTAACAAAAGTGAGCTAAGTGATCTCATACTTCTGTTTAAAAAGGACTAACAACAAACTTCTATAGCAGATGGGAAGCAGAGTTGGTATTTTCCATTCTCAGGAAAAAGATCTCGTTTTCTATAAGGATGTTAAAGGTCTCTTAACAAAAGTGGGACTTTTCGAGTATGATCCAGTTATTTGGCGTTTATTTATTGACAGTAATTAAGGGTTATAAAGAGTTTTCAAAAAATTGCAATGATCTTTCAATGTCAAACCGTTAGTCGAAGTAAAAATTTTCATCGAGGTAAAGATGAGCTGCAAGCAATGATTGAAAATCATTAAAAATTACTACCGAAATTCAGAGTTGGTGGTAGCAACACTAATAGCGTTTAATATAATAGCATCAATAGTAAAATCTGAAGCAAGAGAACGAATCCTGATTTAGACTCTGCTCTATGGCCCATTCCGTATTCCGATAAAGTTCCCATATCAACATTTCATTAGCTACCAGATCTTTCGGAGGATGAAGTACCCCACTGCGACAGAGATACAGACTAGGAATAAAAAGAAAATGCATCAGGTCCCTAACGATTTAACAAAAGTGAGCTAAGTGATCTCATACTTCTGTTTGAAAAGGACTAGCAATCAACTTCTATTGTAAAAGGGAAGCAGAGTTGGTATTTTCCATTCTCAGGAAAAAGATCTCGTTTTCTGTAAGGATGTTAAAGGTCTCTTAACAAAAGTGGGACTTTTCGAGTATGATCCAATTATTTGACGTCTGTTTATTGAGGTGGTTAAGGGTTATAAAGGGTTTTCAAACATTCAATGTCGAAGTAAACATTTTCATCGAGGTTAAGATGAGCTGCGAGCAACGTTTGAAAATCATTAAAAATTACCACCGAAATTCAGAGTTGGTGGCCACAACTCTAATAGCGTTTAGGCCAAATTTCGGCCGTAATAATCGTCCCACCTGGCAGACTGTGCGTGCTGTGCTTTATTGTCAATAAACAAAACATGCGTTATTGGACAGCAATAAACTCACATTGCTTCAAGAGACATAATTGCATTCGCAAAAAATTACTGTGTGGTGCGGTTTCCATGCCGGAGGTGTGATTTGACCATATTTTATCCTCTATGAAAACAATCTTCATGTTACCATCAATGGAGCGCGCTATCATGCCATGTTAGAAAAAAGTGGTCATATGACTGAAATCGAACTTCATTTCATTCTTAAAATAATACATTTTCACTACCTATGGAATAAAATTAAACTCTATATCTGAAATGTTTATTATTTTTATTGTGTTTTATTTATATAGTTGGAACATAAATACTGTTACATCATTGAACACACCCATTTCAATAGTAGAACTGAACATACCCCGTTAATGTCATATGGGTTTTGAAAGCTAACCTCAAAAGCGTTATTCTGCAACGGGATTCTAAAATTGTTTCAACATTCATCATGGAGTGGTCAGATAATGATAACCGTATCACGTATCAATTGTGAAATGAAAAAAAGGGATATTTTCAAAACGATCCGGCCACTAGTGATTAGCCGCATGTTCGCCTACGGATGCATAAAACTGTTTGAGGAGACTGGAGATGTAAAAGACCGCCACCGGTCGGGCCGCCTACGCTCTGTTCGAACACCGAATGTCATCAAAGCCGTTAAATCAAGAATTCGCAGAAATCCGCTTCCAAAATAGAAAATTATGGCCCATGAGAGGAATATCACGTCAAAGTCTATGAGTCAAATCATTAAAAAATACTTAGGACTTATGGCTTTTAAACGACGTACAGGACATTTATTGACTACATTTTTAAAAAAATAGGATTGAAAAATGCAAACGTCTTTTGGTGAAGCACGCTGATAACTTGCACAGAAAAATTTTATTCACCGATGAAAAAATTTTTGCCGTTCAGGAAAAATTTAACAAGCAAAATGATAGAGTGCATGCGCGGTCATCTAAGGAAGCATCTGAACTGATTCCAAGGGTGGAAAAGGGTCATCACACAGCTTTAGTCATTGTTTGGTGGGGTGTCTCTTATGATTGGGTCACTGACCTGCATTTCTGCGAACAAGGAGTAAAAACATCGGCCATAGTTTACCAAGAAACCGTTTTTGAAGCTGTTGTGAAGCCCCTTAAGAATTCCCTGTTCCAAAATAAGCCATAGACTTTCCAGCAGGATTCTGCGGCGGCCCATACGGCTAAAAGGTCCCAGGCCTGGCTTCGAAACAATTTGCCAGCGTTCATTCCCTCTGAAGAATGGCCCTCAGGCAGTCCAGATTTGAACCCATTGGATTACAATTTGTGGACGGTTTTAGAGGACAAGATTTGTCACAAAAGATACCCCAACATTGGATCTCTTAAGACTGCTTTGGTTCGAGCTGTGGCCAATTTTCCAATGGACGAGGTTTGTGCAGCTATTGACGATTGGCCAGTGCGACTTAAGGCATGTTTAAAGGCAAAAGGGGGACATTTCGAATAAGTAGATTATTTTTGGATACAATATACCTAATCAATAAATATATTAAAAAATATTTGGTCCAAAACATTCAGTACTTTTTATTTTACAGCATAAAACTTGTGTAACAGTATTTATGTCCCTACTAAGTACAATTGTTATGTCCCTAATGGAAAATAATGTATTACTCGTACGAGCATCTTATCTATTGTAACTTATAAATTGTATTATATAATAATAATATTATGTTATATTTCTTTCTTGTATTACTATATAATAAAAATAAAAGACAAAAACAATGTTGGATTACCCTTTTTTATTAGAATCTAGTAGATAGTTTAATGGCATTTATTTTTAATATATGATTTCAGGCTTCAGTCTAATATTTAACTAGTTTTTCCAATAAATCTGGCCGTATGGTAACAATGGTGGCTTGAATATAAGCTTTCAATGATTAAACATAGCCATATAAGAAGTAATCCAAAGGCGTTTAATCAAACGAACGATGGTCCAGTGAACAGGATCACTTCTAAAAATAAAGTTGTCACATAATGACAATAAATCGATTTTTAAGCGAGGTGTATGGTTTTTAAGCGAGGTGCCCAAACCAAATATAATAAAAAGTAAGTGAATAATTGTTGCCTACAAAAACTCAGTCATCGACAGCGCTTGCATTTATCTTAACGGCAGCATCTTTTAAAAAAATAAGGACCGACGATGCCGCCAGTCCTAACCAACACTAAGCGGTAGATTTTAATGAATGAAACGGACATTCGTTTTCTTCACTCCAAAAACGCTAATTTTCTTGTGACGTAACTACTAAACCAAAAACGAGGTTCATAACAATTTTTTTAAAGTACATTTCCTCAATTTGAAAGCTCTGCTCTGTCTTTAAACGATTCATGGCGATTTGTAATTCTACGACGATCTAGCCTTGCCATGTCAGTCCGTCCAGCCCCCAATCATAATTCAGTTTAAACAAAAAGAAATAGTCTTCTAACTTGTTACATAACACAGTGATTGATAGTTGGTGATGATAGGTGATTGATTCACGACTCAATTCTGATAATTGTTTGTGAAAGTAGCCCCAAAATCATCATTCCCAAAATCATCAGCCCCTTAATCATCATTCGTTGGGTCAAGGTACATCAAATAATAATTTAATAATTAATTTGAAGTTAGTAAGTATCGTATAGGGGAATTTGTCACGTTTGTTTATCATAACTCGAAAACCACTAGTCCGAATGAGTTGAAACAAATTTAAAAAAAATTAAAAATTACAATTCCTTTAATCTGTTTATACAACAGTTTCGTAGTTATATATAAATATTATGTTATGTTAAAAAAATATTTTTTGCCTTAAAAATAAAGTTTTTTTTTAATTCATAGAAAATACAAAAAGGTAAAAAGTGTCAAGTCCTATTACTTTCACGTAAAGTCACATAACCTATGAACAAAATGAGACATAGATCATAAAAATGGATTTACGCTTTTCGCTTTTATGCACAATTAAGTGAAGGAATGAATTTCAAAAATTTGCTCGAGATATGTACAAAATTCTTTGGAAAAAACGTTGATGACTTTTTTATGGATCCTTTATTTTGCCTGAAAATAAACATTCCGATCCATATTACAGCTATTCTTACACAGAAAATATGAGATTTTTATATGTTATCTATGCATGGAAACAATATTTAGAAATTTAGAGCGTTTAACTGGAAGGGTGGCAGTAAAAGCGTTAATTGACTACGAACGATTTAGGTATCATAAATGAACAAGCACACCAATTCAGCGTCCTCGCACATATGAGTATATGAGCAATCATAAAAATCAAATAAGGCTTTCTGAAGAGGGTTGTCACGGACCCGAAATCATGATAAAAGCAGTGTGCAGCCACGAAAATCAATGTCACTTTGCCATTTTGTTAAAAACTTGTCTTCTATTTATATATAGAAGCAAGAGGTCTTGAACCGGCTTAATCCCTGTTCATTACGTATTTTTTTTAATTCTGAGAATCATAAAAAAGTCATCAACGTTTTTTCCAAAGAATTTTGTACATATCTCGAGCAAATTTTTGAAATTCATACCTTCACTTAATTGTGCATAAAAGCGAAACGCGAGAACCTATTTTCATGATCTATGACTCAATTTGTTCATAGGTTGTGTGACTTTACGTAAAAGTAATAGGACTTGACACTTTTTACCTTTTTGTATTTTTTATGAATTAAAAAAAAAAAAACATTTTTAGGCAAAAAATATTTTTTGTCTTCATTCATTTATTTATAACTGCGAAACTGTTGCTTATGTAGCGAAACGTTGTATGAACAGATTAAAGGAATCGTAATTTGTAATTTTCATGTGTTGTACTGTGTAATATATCACAAAGTCGGCGACCGATTAATAATAAAAATGGACCTCATCGGACAAAAGGAGTAAAGTTACCCCTTGAGAAACTAAATAACTAAGGACCTAATCTCTTTAACCCTTTCACTATACTTAAGACACCGTATTGAGGAACAAGTAGCCGCAGAAAATTTGTTAGATGTTCTTACCCGGGGTTGAACCTGGGGTTACTGGCATGATAGTAGTGCAAATTTTCATCGTACTACGGTGGCCCACTCTTTATTGCTTTAATAAATAACTTTGAAATTAGATTTTCTTAAAAGCCGTAGACATAGACTTCCAGCGCCCCTTCGTTTTTCTTCCATTTTTTTCGTGAATATAAAACAAAACGTGACATTGTCAAACTAATTATTTAAATGTTAAATGTGCTAGCCATTAGGTCATTTAATATAAAATAAGTATAAATATAAAAAATAAATGTTATAAATTCTATATAAATACATAAGTATGCTAGAAAAACTAAATGTAAATAGAAATATAATTTTAAAACCAAACTAATCTCTATTGGAAATAAAGAAAGAATCGAAAACTTCCAAAATATCCCTTTCGTTTGGAGTAGAGAGCCCAAAAAACTATTTTGGTTATTTTTAAACGTCAAAAATTGACATTAACCGTCATTCTGGATTTAGCTTTTGCTATGAATAGAAAATATTTTTCGAATTAGAAGTAAAGTAATTGTGACCTTGAACAACCTCTAATTTTTTTAGATGTTAAAAATAAGGTCATATTTGAAATAACAGGAAATTTTCGTTGTTTTTGGTACCAATATGGATATTTTTATATGGCGCAGCAATGTTAAAATGGCTCAGCTTTTCGAAAATAGGGTCCGTCACCCAAAATTAAGAAAAAGTGCAAAAATGATTTTATTTTTAGCGTAGTAGTATAATTGTTGACCTGTTTTGAAGTCATAAGTCAATGCATATGGAAAGCTGTCTGGGCCTCAAGACAATTTGTACGGAGACTATATAAACAAGTAAGCCTTTATAACTCAAACTGTTTATATACCATACTAAATTCGATTGAAAACGAAATTAATATGGATGTTCTATAAAGGTCAAATATTGTGGCGAGAGAGATTTTCACACTGGCGCTATATAAAGGGTGTTTTTTATTGGGGTATAGAACTTTAAGTTGGCATCACTTTTTTAACTGGCGGCCATTTTGTCAGCTGTCAAGTGATTTATATTTAGTTTGGTTTGCCATTTCATCATGAACAGGTTGACAAAAGAACAACGCTTGCAAAATGGGCCGAAAATGAGATTCATCTCGATGCTGATTTTCATCACAAAATTTTGTTCAGTGATGAGGCTCATTTTTGGTTAAATGGCTACGTCAACAAGCAAAATTGCCGCATTTGGAGTGAAGAGTATCCACATGAGACCCTTGAGACGCCATTACATCCACAAAAACTGACTGTTTGGTGTGCTCTGTGGGCTGGTGGAGTCATTGGGCCATACTTCTTCCGAAATAATGCTGGAGAGTCAGTTACCGTTAATGGAGACCGGTATAGAGCCATGATAACCGACTTTTTTGTTCCCGAATTGGATGGCATGAATGTAGATGAGTTGTGGTTCCAACAAGACGGCGCTACATGCCACACAGCGCACTTCACAATCGAATTATTGAAGGAAACATTCGATGAGCGCATAATTTCGCGGAATGGACCTGTCAATTGGCCACCAAGATCGTGTGATTTGACACCATTGGATTATTTTCTTTGGGGATATGTGAAGTCGCCCGTCTACGCCAACAAACCAGAAACGTTAGGGGACTTGGAAGCCAACATTCGTGGCGTTATTGCCAACATACGGCCCCATATGCTCGAAAAAGTGGTTGAAAATTGGACCTGTAGAATTGGCTTTATTCGAGCCAGCCGCGGCGGCCACATGCCCGAAATCATATTTAAACATTAATGGCATAAAATTATCCTTCCAATAAAGCCAAATTGATGGACATTAAAACGATTTTCTTGTGTTTTATTTCAATTCGAAGTTCTATACCTCAATAAAAAACACCCTTTATAACGAGTATGACTTATTTTTATCTGAGCTGATTACTAATCAATCGTAATAAACTGTATTATCGATATTGGATATACTACAACTACTTGGCTTCTAGAGCTTAAAATATAAAATCGGTATGGGAGCTATATCCTAATTTTAGCCGATTTTCATAGATTTAGTCAAAAACTTACTTCTGCCAAATTATAAAAGTATCGGAGAACAATTGCGACCTGTTGTATTGAAACAAGCCTTAGATACACAGGAGACTGTTGGGGAGACGGACCGACATATATCGTTAAATCGCTTAATGGGGGATTTAGTTTTTGGTAGTAACGTACTCCTTACTTCAAAAGTATGATTTTTTTTACTTTTACATACAACAACCAAAAACCCTACAGCAAACGACATGTAGGATTTTAGCTATTTTTGAGAAACCGACTGTTGGACTTGGACATAAAAACCGGATTGTCGGTTTCCGGTTTCGGTTTTCGACATTCTAGTTTGAAGCCACACCCAACATAAGTGGGTGTCAGGAGCAAAAATCGGCACCATTTGCTTATGGACATATAGATATTAAAAACAATAACATTATTTATCATACATTTTACGATAAGACTGAATTTTATGCCATGATCCATTGCCCAGGCTCCCGAAAATGAGGTCCTGTCAAAGAAGGCAACAGTAGCCAACAAAGATTTCCACCAAAACTGCTAATGAAAGACTAGAACCTTGAGTAACATCATTTTACCAACATGGATTAAAATCAGCATGTTTCAGAATTAGGTTTTAAGAAGAACCAAATAAACTCTTTCCAAGTGTTGTTAGCACGATATCTCTCAAGTTCATTATATTAATTTTCGCAAGGGCAGCACTATTACATTTTGAGTACAGAACGACTTGATCTGATAAATCTTAAAAGGTGAACATGTGTCGGACAATGTTATTTCTAGCTTATATTAGTTAAATGTTAAATGGTGTTAAGGGGTTTCTTCGTAATTGATTATTACATTGCCGACTTGAGACTACATGCCTGATAGAGCGACTAAGGGTGAGTTTTGTAATTAAAGCATTGCACGTGTACTTGTGTAAATACATTTTCTACGAACTAATTTCGTATGAGAATAATATAATTCTGTGTTTGTAATATGTTTGACGTACAAAATTTAATTTGTTTCTCACCGGCTTCTCAGGAGTTGTTCGGTTTTTTCTGTAGCTGTTTTTATTTTCGTGCTACTAAAATACTTTTGCTTAATGAAAGTGTTTTCCTTGCCTTAAATGTGAAACATTTTCAATACAAATGGAAGACATCTCTGTTGTTTTTCTGCTCTATTCTCTTCGAGAAAATTCTGCATATTTTATTTAAGTATCAGGTAAATCATAAAACATTTCTAATGAAAGGCACTTGTTTGAATTGTGTTTAAAAAAAGGATAAAGGAAAGGCCTAAACCTAGCATGACTGAATGAATTACACCAGTCACAAGCACCTCAATTTACTTTGGGAACCACTAATAGCACGCACAACTGAGAGGTCGAAATTTTTTTATCTAGTTAACACAGAACAGAGGGATGCTACTGCAGAGAAGGAGCTTTGAGCAATATAAAGAATTATGCATTTGTACCATCATGTAGGAAATTATTCTTTTCTTATGAGCGGCCAAATGTATAAGTAAATGGCGAGGTTGCGGAACGCCTTGAAGATATCAAGTGGTATCACGTCGGTACCAGCAGCTTAAGCAGTTCCTGAGTTTGCAAACCACCCCATGCTGTTATATTGGTCTTATATTTGTCGTTTGTTTGTTGAAAATTATATTTTGGGCTCCCTGCAAGTAGCTCTCTTTAATTTTCTCTCAGTTTTTATGACTCATTAAGAAAACGTGAAAAATTATTGTTAATCAACAAGGTTACACAAAAATAGGGAAACATATACGAAAAGATATATTCTTATTCTTATGACTGTCTTATGAAAGCAACCAGGAAACTATGAATAACGACTGATGATCCCGGCACTAACAGGTAAAAACGGCATATACTTAGCATCTTCACGTGTCGAAAGACATTTTGAAAATTTGTGGAAAATTCCTTATATTTGATATATTTGGTAGAATCTTTGTTTGTATCGAGGTTAAGAAAAAAAAATAAGTTGAAAGTCACTTTGAACTATAAAAATTCCGTTGCAAAAGAAGAATTTCTGCTGCCATTACCGAATGTTTTCATTCGTGAACAATATATGGTTCGACAAACCACTAGATGAAAAATATGATTAAAGTACACGCAGAAAAAAAGTATGGTTAGGGTGACAATATTCGAAGAGGAACATACTATTATTGGGTATATGGTACGTTGGTGGTATGGTGGTTGGTGGTATGGCACAACAATATTATGATCCTCACAACAAGAGTATGATTAACAATTAACCATACTATGATCCCCCCAAGCATAGTATGATTCACACTCAACCATACTATGATCTCCAGAACCATAATATGATCCTCACAACAATAGAACAATTCTCACTCAACCACATTATTATATCCACAACCATATTATGATCCCCACAACCACAGTATGATTCACACTCAATCATACTATGATCCCCAAAACCATATTAAGATCCTCACAACCATAGTATTTTTCTCTTACAACCATAGTATGATTTGTGCTAGCTTATATCCCTACAACCATATTATGATTCACTCAACCATATTATGATCCCCAAAATTATTTATTAGGATTGGATGATGTTGCTATTCAAAACAGTGATTTTTACCAAGCAAGTTATTTTAAATTGAATTACAATTTAAGGCCATGTTTTTATTGAACATTTTATTCAAGAAACAAAAATATGCAGTCGAAAATACTTTTAGTTGCCAGCAGGGGTGAATGCTGCTTCACCATCCGTAGACCCCAAGTAACGAATGTTATTAAACCATGATCAATGGCTATATACTTAAGTGCAGGTCGATTTTAAATAAACGAGAACCTGCCTGTAGTCGAGTATTTCACCGAACAAAGTAAACACAATAAAAATCCCTTGGACTACCTTCCAATTGTTGTTGTTTTTTTATAATGGACAACAACCATGCACTGTATCGTGTGTATGTGTTTATTTTGGTTTATCAAAATAAAACATACGCACACACGTACATGTATGCTCTATAAAAACTGTTTTTGTTATGTTCATAGTCGCAACCATGTTGTATTATTGCCGTATTCATGTTATTGTTAACGTAAATTTTTAACAACAATACTTTTGTTGCAGCTACTATGTTTATACGGTAATAATACAATTGTTACATTTCAACCATATTAATATTGCCGCAAAAAACAATACTATGGTTGCAACGAACATGCTTTTATTGAAGAGAACATATTATTGCTGCGGTGACGATATAGTAACCATATCTTTTCTCTGCGTGTATTTGCAAAAAAAAAACCAATAGATCGGTCATAGGAAAAAAAGCGACAAAAATATTTAATTGTCACAACTGGTGGTTGTGGTAAAACATATAAAAATATTTAATTATTCAATTCGATCAAAATGAAGAGCATATGCCTGGAAATATTATTTAAATGTTACAATTTGCAATAATCTAAGCTCAAATTTAGTAAAATTGAGATTACTTAATTTTTTTTCATGAAATTGTTTTTATCAAACTATGTTTGTAGAAAAACCTGACTATTTCTTTCTTTGTCAAATGTATAAAGGCCAACTAAAAGTAAGATAATAACAAATTATACAAAAAATGCTATTAACTCAAAAAATCTTAAAATTTTTATTTTCAAAAAAATCCAATATTCTTTGTTTAAATCTTCGGTTCTGGATTTCTTTCTATCTCATGTCCCGGAGAGATTATCAGCAGCTCTTACTCTTGACAATGTCAACTGAGATTACCTACCGGTACTTACAACTTTAGATTCCCGTTTTCTGAAAAATGTAAGGTTGAGATTTGACTACAAGAATGCTAACTGGAATGCTTTTAGGAGACATATAGCCCATGACTTAGGTCCTCTTCTGGAAGTTGCAGTAGAATCGACCGAAGATATTGATTTCCTTATAAATAGGTTTACGTCAGTTATAACAAATTCTATTGAGTATGCAGCGCCTAAAAGAAACTGCAAAAATTCTTATTCGCAAAGACTGCCAAGATCCTAAACTTAATGACATTACGCAATATATCCAGACGTAACTGGATAAGATACAGACTTATCCATTATAAGGCCGAAATGGTTTTGCTAAATAGAATAATAGAAAGAAAAATCGACGAATTTCGAAATTTGAAATGGAATAATATGCTAAGGAAACTAGATAAATCCGCCCCATAGTTTTAAAAAATATCAATGATATTAAGAAAAAGGACGAGATGCATTCCTAGGTTGAAAGTAGATAATACTACATATACAACAAGCGTTGAGAAATCGAATATGTTGGCTCGGAAATTTTATACCAATCATTGCATTTCGTCAAATTTAAGTGATCAGGCCACTGAACGAAAGGTTTCGGATTCTTTACTGATTCTATCAAATTATAATGATACTATTCTTCTATTCTATAAAGAGTGTTATTAAATGTCTGAGAAATGCAAAAAGCCCGGGTCTTGACGGCATCACAAATGTCTGCTTGAAAAATCTTCCTGCAACTAGTATACATTTTTTATCACGTATTTTTAATTATTGCATGAAATTTGGTTTTTTCCCTTCTGCCTGGATGAAGTCTAAGGTCATAGCCATTCCAAAACCCGGTAAGAAAATGGATAATCCAGAATCCTACTGTCCAATTAATCTTTTGAGCTCAATGAGTAAAATTTTTGAAAAAGTCCTAAAGGAGAAGAAAGTATTCATTGAGGATAATGACATACGACAACAGTTTAGTTTTAGGCCTGAGCATAACACCATTCAACCGATGGTGAGAATTAAGAATATTGTTAAGAACAATTTCAGCAGTGGTAGATCTACGGCAATGATTCTACTGGATATAAGAGCGGCATTTGATACTGTATGACGCATGACGCAGGGGTACACAAGTTGATACATATTGGGTTAGACCGGTCGTTGGTTAGGGTCATTAAGGACTTCTTGAGAAATAGAACATTTAGAGTGTTTATTGCAGATCAACATTCTGATGAATACGACATTCCTGCGGGATGCCCTCAGGGATCTTGTTTATCCCCAATTATGTATAACATATACACTCACGATTTCCCACCGTTGATGGGATGCGAATCTTCAATTTTCGCGGATGATACAGCTATTTCGAGCTCAGGCACGATTTCAACAGATATACTATCAAACTTGCAGAACGCAGTAGATTCAGTTTCTGATTATTTCAATAAATGGAAGATTTTAGTTAATTCCGCCAAGACTTCCGCAATTTTCTTTACCAGGAAAAGGAAAATTATTTTTCTGCCGCAGTCCAGGATTAGGGTAATGCTGATATTGACTGGGGAGAAAATGTAAAATATCTTGGAGTTGTTTTGGATAAAAAATTGATTTTTAATGACCGCTTGTCATACACGATTAATAGGATTAATATGAATACCCGGATTCTTTACGCTTTCATAAACCGAAACTCAAACCTCTCCATCTATAACAAGATGTTAATATTTAGACTTATCTTTCACTCTATTCTCTTTTACGGCGCTCCAGTATGGCACGACGCATCGGATTGCCACATAAAACTACTCCAGGTATCTCAGAATAGACTTCTCAAATTAATCTATAATTTGCGATGTTATTATTCTACTAGTCGTCTACACTCAGTTCACCATGTCCCTTATGTTAAGGATAAAATTAATATTATAACTTACATTAAATAAATTCTGATTTTTTCCTCAAAAAATAATTGTAAACTTTGTTAAAAAAACGTTCATATTCAATTTAAAAATTACGTTATAAAGAAATTCCTGCAATCAGTGCATCAAATTGTATGTGGATTTTCACTCAAAAAACCAACTAAAACTATTGACGAATAAAATTGTGGGTCTTTCTTAGCACCCAATTACAAATTTTGAACCACAAATTAATCAAAATTATACACAATTCGATTATAGAATGCCTGGAACTAAAATATTTTGCCACCATGTTTCGGAATCATATGGAAGGTACGTATAAACGAATTTTTATTCTTCAAAAGGTTGTATCAGCATATTGTCTTGGTCAAGACCAATGCAAATTAATTTGTATTGTTAATTTTCAGAGAAATACCACGCTTTGGTTAATGGATTTTTTTCTCTTAACACTGCTTTTAAGATATAGGTAAACTTTATTAAATCTATGTCCATACAATCACACTACTGGGTAAGTGTAAATATATTTGTATGTGTCAATAAAAGCATCCAATACACAACACTGTTCTAAAATTTCAAGTGAAAAGCCCTGAAGAGCTTTACCCTTTATATAATGGCAAATGATTTGATAGCAAATGATACCTTGAAAGAATGGGAGAACCTTAACCGGTCAGGTTGAATTTCACACCAATGTAGCATTCATACTGTGACGTATGAGCATTATTAAAACAACATTTTTTATTAATCATACGCTCCGGAGTCTTCTTTTCTCTTCAAAAGATTCAGTTCATAACACGAGGACGTTTCTAGTTGAACCCGATCGCTTTAGAGGTCCTAAGTAATCATTTGTTGCTGTATCGCTTCATGTTTAAATTGACGACTCTGCGTGCTTTATGGATTTTTAAATCCTCATTGTAAAGGCATTTTGAACCTGAGATTGAAATGTTTGAATTAGAATGGCAAGTTGTTTGAAAACAGAACATCCACGCCTTTAAACAGTATCGCTGGTGTCTCTATTATTACGCAAATCTATTATTATTAGATCGAGTTTCCTTTAAAAAGCATTGTTTCTTACAATGTTTAGTTTCTTATATATTTTTTTTAATCTTTTGGACTATTGCCGTTTAATAATTTAATAGGAGTTTGAACAGTTTAACGAGTGAAACCAACAATTGATTACATAACAATAAATTTCGTCAGAAGCAACAAGGACCTATACAAAATTTGTAGCCATAGTTATTGAAGTCCGCCATACGCTGCTACTCGTTCCAAACTGTGGCTTTGGTTTAAACTAATTAAATCAAAGCTAACGCCCACGCTCTGTTCGAACACCCCATGTCATCAAGGCCGTTAAATCAAGAATTCACAGAAATCCGCTCCGAAAACAGAAAACCATGGCCCGTGAGATGAATATCACGCAAAAGTCCATGAGTCGAATCATTAAAAAATACTTGGGACTTGGGGCTTTCAAACGACGTACCGGACATTTATTGACTGCAGCTTGAAAAAAATAGGATTGAAAATTGCAAACGTCTTTTGGTGAAGCACGCTGATAACTTGCACAGAAAAATTTTGTTTACCGTCAAAAAAATGTTTACTATTCAGGAAAAATTTAACCAGCAAAATTATAAAGTGTATGCGCGGTCATCTAAGGAAGCATCTGAACTGATCCCAAGGGGGAAAAGAATCATCACCCAGCTTCAGTCATGGTTTGGTGGGGTGTCTCTTACGATGGGGTTAATGACTTGCATTTTTGCGAACAAGGAGTCAAAACATCGGCCAAAGTTTACCAAGAAACCGTTTTGGAAGCTGTTGTTAAGCCTCTTAAAAATTCGCTGTTCCAAAACCACCCATGGACTTTCCAGCAGGATTCTGCGCCGGTCCATAAGGCTAAAACGTCCCAGGCCTGGCTTCGAAACAATTTGCCAGCGTTAATTTCCTCTGAAGAACGGCCCTCAGGCATTTCAGATTTGAACCCATTGGATTACAAATTATAGATGGTTTTAGAGGACAAGGTTTTTCACAAAAGATACCCCAACATTGGATCTCTTAAGACTACTTTGGTTCGAGTTGTGGCCAATTTTCAAATTTCCAATTTTCAATGGACGAGGTTCGTGCATTTATTGACGATTGACCTGTGCGACTTAAGGCATGTGTAAAAGCAAAAGACGGACATTTGGAATAAGTAGATGCTTTTTGGATACAATATACATCAATAAATATATTAAAAAATATTTGGTCCAAAACATTCAGTCCTTTTTATTTTACAGCATAAAACGTATGTAACATTATATATGTCCATACTTAGTATAATCTATTTCTGAATTCTTAATATTTTACAAACTTCTGGAAGCTATATCTCAAACCTACTGCTGACAATTAAAAAAAACCAAATCACTGGTGGTATGTTGAAACCTGTTTCTTACACTGCACCTGTTCGATTTCTATGAACACATTAGTGAATGTTACATTGGAAAATAAAATAGAATATTTTTTGAATTTTTTTTAATATATTAATGATTTATTAATGAAATAAAATTGGTCTATGGTAGCTAAAATATGACACATAAACTTTTGATTATATCCTTTCTATATATCGTAAGAAAGCAGCGTCAATTGTAGTTCCATGAATAGAATTTGGGAACTGTAACGAAGTATTAATAGTAAGCTTTAATTTATCGTAGAGGAATTCGATAAAAGCCAACGAATCTGCTGTTGAAAAAATTCGTATTGAAGTTACCACTCATTATTAAAAATATTTAAAGACAAGTGTCATTATTTTCTTGCTTAATACTTTTTATTTTAAACCTACAAAAAAGAAAGATAGTGCACAGCAACAAACACATGTACCAGTACTTATACATACATTCATACATTGCTATGTTCGTACATAAACTACACAAGTTCACACAATTTTCGTTGCTGTATTGCTATTTCTTTTTTGCCCAGCTAGCATTTAGAAGATCATTTTTTGAAAAATCACCTTGCTGAATCTTCTTCGAGTGCTTTTGGTGATCAAAAACTGATTAATCACCTACATGATCAAAAAAGGACTCGATAATGATTCGCGCGAACGGGTAAAAAGAGTTCGATTTAAATTATAACAACAAATTGTATGGTAATCGCAAATTAATCTTCCAGACTTTTGAAATTTAACTGTTATTTCCGTTATTTATTATCATATATCGCTCATCTGGAAGATTAAAAATGCTTAATCAAAAACAGGTCATGCAGGTGTTTGAAAAGTGATTATAATTAGGTATTTTATGATCATATTTTGATCATAGATTAAATAAAAAGTCAATGTCAGCTAAACGAATAAAAAGAAATGAAATTGTGCAAATCAAAATTTCGCCAAAAAGATACAAATTTGAACAAAAAACAGAGAATATTGAAGAAAACATTCAAGAATACAAGAGTCTAGTCAATATTCAAATGAAAACAATGTTGATAGTGACAGTTTTTATAATTCAAGTGCTGAAAGTTATTCAAGTGATGACAGTGAACAAAATGAGTTTAATTTATGTGAAGGGCTAGCCAAGTGGGCAATTCAATTTCAAGTGGGCAATTCAATTTGTTGCAATAGCTGCACTATTATTACTATTGCTTAAATGAAATATGAAAGCTCCAAAAGACGCTAGGACTCTTTTAAAAACGCTTAGTTCTATAGTTGAGAGAATGGTTGGTGAAGGAACTTATACGAGTATTCACTACGAACTAAAAAACGGATTAACCGATTTCTTGGTAAAAAATAATTGAAAATCTTCGGATGTTTTCTTTCAAATAAACAATTATTTTCTTTTAAATAAACTCAGACAGCCGACTGAAAAATACTCGATTTAACACCCCTGTTCCGTAATCCGATTTAGAGTGAAATCCGAATCCAAGTAAAATTAAATAGTCCAGTACTCATCTTCACAAGAAATTTTGTGATATATTTTCATTTGCAAATATGCTTTATTCGCAGAACTACAAAAGCAAGTGAAAATATCACACAAAAGTTTTTGTGAAGATGAGTACTGGACTGATTAATTTTACTTGGATTCGGATTTCACTCTAAATCGGATTGCAGAACAGGGGGGTAATACGTTTAGAAATACGACTGATAAATGACTTAAGTTAGAGTCAAAAAAGACTCACAAATGATTAGAAATATGGGTGATTAATGACGATAAAATGACTGATAAATTACTCACAAAAGTCTCGTAAGTAATTCTAACATGACTGAAAGACGAATCCAAAAAGTGTCACAAATGAAGTCAAATGAGACTAACAAATGATCAAAAACCGTTTCTAAAAAGACTTTAAAACTACTCGGGAAGGGGTCGAAAATGACTCTAAACTAATATAGAAAATGACTCATAAATGATTTATTAAGAAGAGTCGCGGGGCAGGCACACTTTTCTCCCGACAAAAGTATCTTTAATGTTCAGAAAAAGCAAGCATACGAGGGCGGTTTGGAAACTTCTTAGCCTAGCACAAAAAGCGCGGTATAAACAGAAAAAAGTTAAGTGTTTTGGAACTTCCATCTCTGCTATGAACACATGTTAAATTTTGTTTGGATCTGGCAACTCCTCCATAAACAGAACAGAAACAGGTGTTCACAAAAGACGCATTCGCGATTTTTTTACAATGGAAAAATTAGAAATGCGCGGTGTCATTAAATATTTAGATAAAAAAGGTTTATCGGGACAAGAAATTCATAATGATATGGTGAATGTGTTAGGTGAAAGTGCTCCTTCATATGCAACAGTAAAAAATTGGGTTGCTGAATTTAAACTTGGTCGTACAAGCATTAAAGATGAACCACGTAGTGGACGTCCAAAAACAGCAACAAAAACAGAAAGTGTAGCCAAAGTGCATGATATGGTATTAAATGATCGACGAATAAAAGTGCGTGAAATAGCTAATATCATGGGCATCTCAAATGATCGAGTCCATTTAATTTTGCATGAAGAACTACAGATGAAAAAGCTTTCTGCAAGATGGGTGCCGCACTTGTTAACAGTCGACCAAAAACGCATAAAAATGAACATTTATCAAGCTTGTTTGGATCGTTTTCAGCGAATAAAATGGATTTTAAGCGTCGTTTTATAACTGTTGATGAGACATGGATCCACCACTATACTCCAGAGACAAAAGAACAATCCAAACAATGGACTGAAGCTGGAGGAAGTGCCCCAAAGAAGGCAAAAACAATTCAGTCGGCTGCTAAGGTTATGGCAACGGTTTTTTGGGACTTCAAAGGTACTTTAGTGATTGACTATCTGCAAAAGGGTAAAACAATAAATTCAGAGTACTATTGCAACCTTTTAGATCAATTAAATGTACAAATTCACGAGAGACGCCCTGGCTTACAACACAAAAAAAAATTTTTCATCAAGACAACGCACCAGCGCATAAGAGTATTTAAACAATGGCTAAAATCAACAAATTAAAGTACGAGTTGCTTGACCACCCACCTTATTCTCCTGATTTAGCTCCCAGTGACTTTTACCTGTTCCCAAATTTAAAAAAATTCCTTGCTGGCAAGCGTTTTACCTCAAATGAAGATGCGATTACAGTTGTAAACCACTATTTTGAAGACCTTGAGGAAAACTATTTTAATCAAGGGACAGAATTGCTAGATAAGCGTTGGACTAAGTGTATTGAAGTTTCAGGAGATTATATTGAAAAATAAAAATATTTTTGAAAAACTAACTATTCTCTTTCATTGATAGGCTAAGAACTTTCCGAACCGCCCTCTTATTCCGACTTTTTAATCGCGCAGAAGAGTCGAAAAAGGCTTGAATTTGATTAAAAAATTAAAAAAAAACTAGCTGGGATCAGTGTGTGTTCAGAGTTTATCAGTATAGCCGTTCTCGACTTTAAGGTGCTCGTACACCGAACCATACATGTTTATACATTAAGAGTTTTGTTCTTGTACCCTTTACCGAACATTTTTCATTCCATTTACAACACCACAAAATATTGATCGTAGACCCTGTAAAATATATATAAGTATGTACATTATTGATCGTCGTTAAATTCTAAGACGATCTCGCCATGTCCGTCCGCCCGAATGTTTGTTGAAAACACGATATCGGTCAAACGAACCAATCTAGGGTACATTCATGAACTGTTTGAAATTGTACATGGGTGAAATAGGCAGATGGGAAAAAAGTATTTGAGTATTTGCTTAGCAAATTATAATTTATTGTAGGCGAGCAATGGTTAAAAAGAGCATTGTTAGAAATTAAACACTTAATACCTTAATTTATGGCATATTTCCTTGACTTTTTGGTTCATGTGTCTTTAAAATCACCCCTAATGAGCAAAGCAAAAGAGAAATGGTCATTTTAGTTATTTTGTAGTTTTGCTAAAACCATGACGCCATGACATGTAACGTGGCGCCAGACACTGAGGCTAATAAAAAAACCAGAAAACATATTTACATTTTTCTAGAATAGAAATAAAATTCTATTTCCTCAAATCATATTAAAAAAGTGTAAAACAAAAAGCCATGCTAAGTTCACAGCGCTTTGGAATTCTGTAATGTAAGTGAAACCCACTTCCGTTTTATGTCAATTAACGCCAGCACAAATTTTTAATTATGTCTTTAAATTCGTTTCGTTGATTGTTTTGACCATTTTACTGAATCTAAATCCAAATTGCTTCGTATATATATAAAAAAAAAACTTTTTTCGGCTTCTTTATTATTTTTTTAACATTTCCTAGCGAGAACGTAATGTCATGCCACTTTGGAAATCGGCACGAGAGGTTCGGCCTGACCAAACTTAACGATATTTTTACTGGTATATTACTCATACGATTTAAAGTCTTTTTCCAAAACTTTTAGTTTATAATGCTAGGTACACACTTTTTCGGGATTCATTAACAAAATAACTGCAGAAGTTACATCACAAAACTTGAATTTTGTCATAATACGATTTGCCAATTTGACAACATTTTTGAGTTCTCGTTGCCAATCAATTTTTTGGGTCAAAGTTGATTCTTAGAATTTATAAATAAATAGCTGCAATTCTATTTAATTACCCTTTGCGTTTTCATTAAAAATTTTTACAATGCTCTGCTGGAGCTTTCGGGTATAAAAAAGGAAAGTAGAAAACAAAGAGCTTCTAAAAGACGGGCAACATTTTAATTTTGTTTAGAGCCAGAATAAGTATTTTGAGGTCTTCAAAGTTGCTAATATATCATGTAATGACCTCACCAAAAGGAGTTGCTTAAGCCAAATCAATATTAACATATGTTCGATTTTCATATACCCAAAAGAATTGTGACCTAAAGGGAAAAAAACGTCAAGTATCCTTTAAGAATTAACGGTTCGAAGTAGTTTTGTTAAACTTATCTTATTCATGAGTCAAAATATGCTTTGGTAAGAAGACACCAAAAAAAGTGTGCACGTGTATTTGCCACGTTCTTGCAACCCATCGATGAACTTGAGGCGAAAACATATTCGAAGGCCATTCATATACATTTATGGTAAATCAAAACGAAAGACAAGAAAAACAACACATCAACGAAATGGACTTTTTATTACCTCGTTTACATAAAAAGTAAATGGAAAATGAAATAGACCTTTTATTAATCCCCAAAAATCATAATCGAATGGAGAAAAACAAAGTGAAACCCCAAAAACATCCCAAAAAGGCAGTGGTCGCTGCTTGTCTCCGCCAGCAATCATCATCAGGGCTCGTATTCAAAAATAACACGGATCCAAAGGCCATGAGTAATAACATCAGTACACCCTTAGGGTCGAAAGGAAGGCCACAGCAGGGAAGGACAAAAATTGCTATTAAATCAGTCTTAACCGATGTGTATTGATTTAGCGTTCAATATCTTGACAATGTAACCGACGGAGCAGACCTTAAACCAAAAAAAGGACTCCTCTCAAAGATAAGGAGACAGACTAGTAATTCATAGTGTACAGAACTATACCAAATATAACCTCTGCAAATACCCAGTGGTGTTTGTACAGAATAAAATCATCAATCTTGTCATTGTTATGCTTCTTTTTCTTTGGTTCTTTGTTTTCAATTTGTTTACATATGCACGGTACTGTAAAACAGATGGCAAGTTTTTCATTTTGATTAAAATTCAAAATAAATACGAGGGCGACCGCAAAAGCAACTGGCCTAACATAAAAAGAAGCGTTTTTTTGGAATTCTTATTATTTATTTTTCAACATAATCTCCTTCCAACTCAATACACTTCATCAAACGTTTATCAAGTTTTTTAATTCCATCTGGAAAATGAGATTTTTTAAGACCTTCAAAATATGCCTCAGTTTCAGCAATAAGCGAGGTTAGTAGGTTGGACGAAAATTTTTTGCCACCGAGAAATTTTTTAAATTTGGAAACAAGAAATAATCAGAAGGAGCTAAATCTGGACTATACGGTGGATGCGGAGCAATTTCAAATCGTAATTCGGCCAGTTTTTGTTGAGTTAAAAATGCAGTGTGTGAAGGAGCATTATCTTGATGAAAAAGAACTTTTTTTTCTAAATGCGGTCTTTTTATCTTGATTTCTTCACTCAACCTATCCAATAATGCACAATAATATTCACTATTTATAGTTTTTCCTTTCTCAAGATAATCAATAAATATTATGCCCCTTGCATCACAAAATACTGTGGCCATTACTTTTCCTGCTGACTTGACAGTTTTCGCCTTCTTGGGCCCACTTTTACCAGCTTCTATCCATTGTTTTGACTGTTCTTTGCATTCTGGGACGTAGTGATGGATCCATGTTTCATCAACAGTTATGAAACGGCGCAAGAACTCTATTGGATTACGCAGATAAAGCGCTAAAAGCTCCTCGGAATTGGTCCAACGGACGATTTTTTGGGGCAAAGTCAACAAACGCGGCTCCCATCTTGCGGATAGCTTTTTCATGTGGAGTTCATCATGTAAAATACTCCAAACTTGTTTTTCGTGTATTTTAACAATATCAGAAAGTTCTCTGAGCTTTATTCGTCTATCTTTAGTCACTTCATTAAATATTTTTCTAATGTTTTCAATAGTAGTAGCAGTTTTCGGTCTTCCAGAGCGTTGTTCATCTTCCGTACTTGAACGACCCATTTTAAATTGTTTAACCCAGGATTTCACGGTGGAGTATGATTGTGCATTATCACCATGAACAGAATCCAATTCATCTTTGATTAATCTTGGCGTATAACCTTTCATATAAAAGTGCTTAATTACCGCACGAAACTCTTTATTTTCCATTTTTCAAAAATTATAAAACTTGTTTACTGAAATCACCTGTAAAAAAGAAAATAATCATTAAATATTTCGGAAATTTTGACAGATGGCTTATAAAAGATTGCTTTTAAAAAACAAAAAAAAAAACAAAAGTTGCTAGTAAAACAGAAAATGTGCCAGGCAGTTAGTTTTGCGGTCGCCCTCGTATTCTTCATAGGTAGTATTAATGTACATCCAGGTAAAATTTAAAAGATGACGAGCTTTGCTATGCAGCACAAGCCTAATCGGAATGAAGAGAACACAATTGGTAGCCTCTAGTAAACACAAAATTTTGGGTATGCCTGCATCTTGTCAGGAATCTTGCTAACTTGCTACTTAAGATTTGTCACGTTTGGATCAAAAGATTAACACACTTTCTGTTTTAGTTTTCTTATATCCAAAATGTATGTTACATTATAACTTCTATGTCTGATTAATCACTGAGCTGACCAGATGACAGGATCTTCAATCTTAAAATTTGGAAAAACGTTAGCCCTTGCGATATAAATAACATAACAAAATGGGCATTTTTATAAAACAAGGAGTCAAACATATAAAACTTGTATACCCTCAACCGTGGATCCACTATTGAAAAACAAAATTATTTGTAAAATTTTGTTAATTTTGTCTAGATAACCTATTTTTAGGTCCCTTTGATCCATGGTTATGAGCCACACTTTAATTTATTTATTTAGGTCTATGGAATTGTCATGTGCGCCTTAAACGGTTATTAGCGTTTGCACAAAAATAACAAAAAACGCAAGCAAGGTGCTTCACTTGGCAGCACTTTTTAAACAGCTGCAGAGGGGTAGAAAAAATAATAAACAAAAAGAAAAAAAATGAAAATTAGGAAGAGGGAAAGCCAGAAGTTTTTGAGAAAAAAATGGAAACTTCCTTTTTTCCTTCTCTTTGATTTTGAATCCTGAGACGAAAGGTTGGTCTGGCGAGGAAATACTTAACTTTTGGTTAACAGTTGGATTTAAAACAAAAAAAAAGACAGTGAACAAAAATACAAATAAACAACAAAAGTACAAAAAGCGACAACTCTTGTCGACAAACAAATATATTTTTTTAAAAACAAAACATTTTGATTGTAAAATAATTTAAAAAAAAAAACTTAAAAATACTAAAAGCTTAAAACAACAATACTTCCGCCATTTTCTGCCATCAACTGAGACTAATCCACCGAGGGAGCAGCAGATTTCACAGCGCAAAGCCTGGTAGCTGCTAGGTAGTATCCGCCGACAACTAAACGCGACAATAAAACCTGAAAGAAAACGAAGTAATCAAAATAATTTAGTCTTTTTAGATAAAAGAAATAAGATAATAGTAAAGAAATATCGGCGTAGGAAACGTTGTTAACATACCTTTTGAAAATAGGAAAGTTTTCGTTAGTACCGATAATGTTGAGCTAAAGCTTAGGGAAATCACACGAAAGGGAGGGTCTTTGCCCAAAAATTCACCTATATTTCTTTTCCACAGAAGGACATTTTTTATCGGAAAAAGAACATAAATTGTAAATTAATATACCGGACAAAACGGACGACAAGGTTACCGAATACTTACTTGAAACAATACAGATTACTGCAGATACCGACCATACCCATACACACACCAGCACCAGTTCAAAACCAGGCGGCCATCCGGTTAAAATTTCTGCCACAAGGTTTTCATCAGTTGCTCCAGCGGTGCCGTCACGAGTCTAAAATTAGAGAAAAAAATATTTTTCTGTTTTTGTGAAACCTTTCTTGTTAAATTCTAAATTAAAATTTTCTTGATTTTTGTTTTTGAAAGAAGATTTAAATTACGAGGGCGGTTCGGAAAGTTCTTAGCCTATCAATGAAAGAGAATAGTTAGTTTTTCAAAAATATTTTTATTTTTCAATATAATCTCCTGAAACTTCAATACACTTAGTCCAACGCTTATCTAGCAATTCTATCCCTTGATTAAAATAGTTTTCCTCAAGGTCTTCAAAATAGTGGTTTACAACTGTAATTGCATCTTCATTTGAGGTAAAACGCTTGCCAGCAAGGAATGTTTTTAGATTTGGGAACAGGTAAAAGTCACTGGGAGCTAAATCAGGAGAATAAGGTGGGTGGTCAAGCAACTCGTACTTTAATTCGTTGATTTTTGCCATTGTTAAAACACTCTTGTGCGCTGGTGCGTTGTTTTGATGAAAAATTATTTTTTTTGTGTTGTAAGCCAGGACGTTTTTCTCGAATTTGTACATTTAATTGATCTAAAAGGTTGCAATAGTTCTCTGAATTTATTGTTTTACCCTTTTGGAGATAGTCAATCAATAAAATACCTTTGAAGTCCCAAAAAAGCGTGTTTTTGCCTTCTTTGGGGCACTTCTTCCAGCTTCAGTCCATTGTTTGGATTGTTCTTTTGTCTCTGGTGGTGGATCCATATCTCATCAACAGTTATGAAACGACGCTTAAAATCCATTTTATTTCGCTGAAAACGATCCAAACAAGCTTGAGAAATGTTCATTCTTATGCGTTTTTAGTCGACTGTTAACAACTGTTCATCTGTAGTTCTTCATGCAAAATTAAATGGACTCGATCATTTGAGACACCCATGATATTAGCTATTTCACGCATTTTTATTCGTCGATCATTTAATACCATAAAATGCACTTTGGCTACAATTTCTGTTGTTGTTGCTGTTTTTGGATGTCCACTACGTGGTTCATCTTCAATGCTTGTACGACCACGTTTAAATTCAGCAACCCAATTTTTTACTATTGCATATGAAGGAGCAATTTCATAATATGAACTTCTAGTTCATAAAAGGCAAGGGGTAGTAGGGAAAGGCAAGGGGTAAGTAGAGGTATTGCAGACGGGATACCTCAGAAATAATTGGCGGTATCATGGTGGAGTTTGGTTTTTCCTTGGCATAACAGCCGCCAAGAAGTTGAGTGTTCGTGATGGTTGTAGTGAGTGCATACTTCAGTGTTGATTTTCCTTACCTTTTTGTCTTGCTTCGGGTCCGTGTCTTTCGTGTTGTCCCCTGCGTGTTTTATATTAATTCAAGTCGGGTATGATTATGTGTTTATTGTACTTGACTTCATGTCCAGATTGCTGGCAAGAACCACGACTATCCGGCGAGCCTAGCCGCGCTAAACGCTAGCATACCAGCAAAGACCAAAATAAATTTTTTGTTTGGAGTAAGATCCCAAATAACCAGAGACAGCTGTAACAGAAGTACAAATTCCTTACACCAGAGCTGGGCAATAAGGATTACGATTACCACACGATTACGATTGCAGTAATCCTAAAACAAAAAAAATCCGATTAAGATTAAAGTAATCCTTCATCGAAGGCATTAAGATTACGATTGCAGCAATCGTAATTCTGAAAAAGTCGAAATTGCAATTACAGTAATCGTAATCCTAATGTCTTCGATGAAGGATTACTGTAATTGTAATCACGTGTTTTTTTTTATAAGGAATAAGTAATCCTAAGGCATGGATTACTTTTTTATTTTATTTAAAAAAAAAACCTTTTGCTTACTACATAAAGTGTTTTTTATGTAGAAAGAACTATACACTTACATAATAACAAAATTAAGATACATAAATGACAAAAAACAAAAAAAATTCCAAATGTAATGAAAATAACAAAATCAAATTACGTAAGTGACAAAAAATATTAGCAATGTTGGCTGTTGGCTTTTAAAAGCACTAATTTTTCAAAAGAAACATCAGTAAGAGCATGACGACGTGGGCTATTTATAATTCCGGCGAAAGAAAACAATCTTTTTACCGGTGCTGATGAAGTAAGGTGTGTATTGAACTTCAAAGAAGCTTTTTTCAGCACTGGATACTTTTCAAAAGTTTTGGTATCCGTATCAGCATCGCTCAAATATGTTAAAAATTCCTTACTTATAATATTTGAACGGTTACTTTGTTCGCTGTCATTTCGGCCAGATGGGTCGCCAGATGGGCCGCCATATGGTTCTGAAAATAAATAAATTTGGATTACGAGTGGTGTAAAAAAAGTTGTGCTATAAATAAACACAATGGAAAAACATGTGCTTTGCCTTAGGTCAGGTCTCAGTACTCTTAGCCAGAGCTGGGCGCTAAGAATTACATGTGTAATAGATTGCGGTTTGAATTACGATTAACACGTACCATTTGAATTCACCTCTAGATTAGCTTTCGCTAACTTCTTTAAATAACTAAGATTACGATTACTCAAAAAATCGTTATTTAAAAAAAATTAAATTAGGATTATTGTAATCCTTCATCGAAGACATTAGGATTACGATTACTGTAATTGTAATTTCAAATTTTTCGAAATTACGATTACTGCAATCGTAATCATAATGACTCCGATGAAGGATTACAATAATCCTAATTTTAAAAAATGTTAAATTGCAATTAAAATAATCGTAATTCAAACCGCAATCCATTACACATGTAATTCTTAGCGCCCAGCTCTGCCTTACACACTATTTCTTACAACTAAAAATAATTAAAAAACTATGTTTTCAAACGTAACGAATCAAAAAACTCAATATTGTGATTGGAGATACTACTGAACTTTTTCATTGCTATAGTTATATTATATTATATAAGAATAATTCGTTCTTTGAACAGGTAAACAAACCAAATTTAAGCTCCGCAAAATTGTTGTGGGAAAACTAAAATCAACCATTGCCAACAAAGACGATGAGTTTATCGAGCCAGAAACCAATTATTAGGAACACCTTGAGATGATAAGCATTTTCTATTATCCAGCGTTTTCAAATGACACATCTTGAGCAAAAAGTCAATGTTTGGATTAGATACCTTATTTTTATAAGTTTAGTACCCATATGTCTATTGTTTCTAGATTTTGGTAAAAATAAACCGTTTTGTGGAACTCTCGAGTCGATGAGTCTGACCCCAATTTAATCTAACTTGTTAAATTAAATCAAATCAAACCTAATTTCCTAGTGAAATTCACTTTTGTTTTAGTATAAATATGCCCATAAATACAATTAATTGTTCATTTGGCAAATCAAGGCCTTTTTGGGATACTAGGATAAATGGGTCTTGAAAAAACATGCATAAGTAAATCAAATACTTAAGATTTCGAAGGACTTGAACAGTTTTTCGAAGTACCAATTTCGAAGGACCATAGGGGCAATTGTTGTGCGCTACAAAGTCCCATCAATGTTTCGAGGTAAAGCAAACGGAATATCAAATTTTGAGTAAAGTCACTTGCTATATTATACAAATAGAATTATTGTTATAAGTTAGTCTATGCGAATTTAATATTGTAATTTTTTAAAAACTTATTGTATGACACCAATGAACAGCAGGTGGAAATGTGTTGAATTGTGGTCAGAAAAAGGACCAATACATGCTTAAATGGGATGAAAAAGAAATTCCTCTAAAAGGGCCTAAATCGGGTAAATTACTTGAAAAAGGGGAAAACTAAGCAGACTGAAACCTAGAAAAAGAATATATGATAAGCCGAAAAGAGTAACCTAGTTTTTTTTTAAAATAACCAACACTCAGGGGACGCCCCCTATACATGTGGTGCATTGCGTTGGCGAGTGGAAAATAGAGGATCGGAGGGGGGAAAGAGGGATTTATGTTTATTGATATTTGCCTTGAACTTCTAGATGTAGTAATTAGTGGGAAATACATTCGCCTGAAGTCGATTCCACATACGGATTGTACGAGCGAAAAACGAATTTTATCTGTAGTTTATAGTGCGGACAACTGGCCAATCGATAACAAACGGGTGTTAATTCCTAGAAAGTCGTGTATCCCTGCCGAACACCCTTACGTCAGGAATAAAGCGACGGATGTCTGATGAACACACACCATGAAAGTAACGATAGAACAGCGTCACGCAACCCACATTCCGACGATGCTCAAGGGAAACAATAGAGTTGGATACCCTACTGTCATCAATAAGCACCATCGCTCACCTTTGAACACGGTCAAGTAGCTCCAAGGATGAACTCCAATATATGAGAGTTGTATTCCATCTTCGGCCTGATGTAAGTTGTATAGATATTGAAAAGATCAGAAGGAGTGAAATATTTCTTGCACCGCTTTAAAAAGCCTATGCACTTGAGTGCTTTTTTCGACACTTTGAATACATGTCTCGCCCAACGAGCGTCACATTGTACTTTCATGCTTTGAACATCAAGAGTTTCTGATTGTTCAATATCTGTACCATCAATAGAAATTGACGATATTGTTGGGTCAGCGAATGGCTTGTGAGACAACAAGCAGCACTGTGTCTTTCGTGCATTAAAATCTACTCTATTCACTCGACCCCATTCGGAAATGGCCAGTAGATCCCGGCCAAGTGTCTCATCGATAATTTTTGTCTTCAATAGTATCTTGAAGACTCGGCCTACGGTCGAATGGATATGAATGAAAGAGGTTACTGTCATCCGCAAATCAGAATATTGGATTCACGGTCTGACCCAACACTATACGAGGGTTGCTATATATATTGCTGGCCTAGGCAACACTAAGTGTTGCCTGGCGCCATCTGACATTTCCGTTGGAAATTTTGACATTTTGTAGCATAAACGTACTCAGAACGCTTTGCCGTACGGCCATCATTTGTGTTGCTTACAGTAAGTGGGAAAAATTAATTTGGCAAAAAAAAATGGAATTAACTTTTGAATATTTTCGTGCGATCATTTTTCACAACATTCGACGTGGATTATCAGGACAAGAGTGCATCGATGAACTTAAATCTTTGTATGGCGATGAAGCACCATTTTAAAGCACTGTGAAAAACAGGTTTAATGTATTCAGTCGTGGCCGACGCTTGCTCAACGACGAAGGTCGTCCAAAAACGGCCGTTGTGCCAGAGAACATTGATGCCGTGCGTGAACTGATGTTGCAAGATCGTCAAGTGCTATTACCGTAAGATAGAGGCATCCTTAGGCATTTCTTCCATACATTCAGCATACATTTGATATTGCATGAACACCTGGCGGTAAAAAAGGTTTGTTCTCGTTGGATCCCGCACAATTTGACAATCGCTCAAAAATAGGCTCGTGTCGATAAGATCGTCACAGGTGATGATGGATCTATGCGTAGGAGCTCCAAACAAAACAATTTGACAATCGCTCAAAAATAGGCTCGTGTCGATAAGATCGTCACAGGTGATGATGGATCTATGCGTAGGAGCTCCAAACAAAACAGCCAACGACCGTGTAGGTGGGTTTTCGAAGGCGAGCCATATCCAACGAAATTTGTTCGTAGAAGAAGCACTTCGAAGAAAATGGTCGCCTGTTGTTTCGGCGAGCTCTCACACATCGGCTGAAACTAGCGCCTTTTCGGCTGAAACCAGCGCCTTTTTAACCGGCCAAACCGGCCGGTCATCCGCCGTACGGCCCTGACTTGACACCCAATGACCTCTTTTTATTCCCGAACATCAAGAAAAAATGCTTGGTCAACGATTTTCATCGCCAAGCGTTCCAAAACCATATTTTAAAGGTGTCTCGATGCTTGGACAACTGATTTGAGCGCATGCAAAAGTTTGTAAATCAAGCTGGAGAATACTTCGAAAAACAATAAAACCATTTTTGATGAAGGGGAAGTACAGATTATTTTTTTTATTTTATTTTTTATTTTCTGCATTGTAACTCATATAAAATTTTAAATTTTGACATGGCACATTCAAATTAGAAATAGACTTTAAAACAAAATTTACATTAAGTTAGTCTAACGTTGACTTTAAGCACCGAAATTTAATCCACCCCGATTAAATGCACATAATAAAAAGCATAACCGTGATCTCTACATATAATGGGTTTTCGAATAGGGACATAACAATTTTGTATCTTTATGTCAACGCATCCTCAGACATTTTTAATGATCTTTCAGTGTCAAAGTGTTAACATTTTTTTCATCCTCAGTAATTGGGCATCTCTCAAACCACACTGTGGCGTATTATGCGAAACGGTCTTGGCCTTCATCCTTATAAGATAAAACAGACTCACAGACTAAAGCCACTTGATCATTTGAAACGCCAAACTACTCCGATTGGGCTCTGGCAAAGTTTCACGCAAATCCAGAGTTTCATTGAAAAATCATTTTCAGCAATGAAGCTCATTTTTGGCTGAGTGGTTTTGTCAATAAACAAAATATGCATTAGTGGATAGCAACAAGTCCACATGCAAAACTAATTGCATCTGAAAAAATTACTGAGTGTTGCGGTTTTCATGCCGGAGTTGTGATTGGGCCGTATTTTTTCGTCGATGAAAGCAATCGTCGTGTTACCGTCAATGAAGAGCCATGATAGAAAATTAGTATTGGATGAGCTTGACATCGCCGATATGTGGTTTCAACAAGACCGTGCCACTAGTCACACAACAAGTGTTACAATCGATTTACTGAAAGGCAAATTCAGTGAACGTGTTACCACGAGAAATGGTCAGATCGAATGACCACCTCGTTCATGCGATTTAATGCATTTGGATTTTTTTTAATGAGGCCACATCAAGTCAGTGATCTACGCCAACAAGCCAACAACTTTAGACGAGCTCAGCGATAACATCCAACGCGAAATTGCCAACGTTTCGGTCGAAATGTGTGCAAGAGTTGTGAAAAATTGGATTCACAGAATAAATCGCTGAACACAGGCTCGTGGTGTTCATATGACCGAAATCGAATTTGATTCTTAAAATGTAACATTTGCACTACACCACGAATATATTTGAACTCTATATCTTAAATATATAAAAATATTTCTATGCGAAACCCAATAAAGTATTGCGCCAACCTTAACTGTCTCTATCGTCAGTTGATAATATACTTATAAATAAGCCGAGCTCCTCTGCTTTCGGCCCACATCGACTCATCCACCTAGGACATGGGCTACAATCTACCGATGAATGTCTTGTTAGTTTACTTATATAGATCCGTAGATTAAAAGAAATACCAATGGCAATGCAATTTTAATTACCGTCTCTCTTCTTTAGCTGCCTTTTATCTTATTTCTTGCGCTGTGGCAAAAATGTTGGGTCAACTTCGATTTCTGCCTCTAATTGAGTTCACTTTGTGACAACAACGAATATTCAAACATTAAAGTAAATTATCATCTGCGAAAATGCTACTTCATTGATCTCAAGGATCGGCTATGCCAAGATAATGGGTATGCAACACATGTACAATCACAAGGACACACAAATAAAATACTTACAACACTTGGGATACTCAAGTATCATTTACGATATCACACACACTTACGTATAACGACCTATACATAAGCATATGTCATGTGGGCAGAAGCAAACACATATACTTAACACAGGCCATATGCTATAAACCCAAACAGGCACGCATAACCAGTAAACATCTATTTCACAGTTTCACCAGAAATGTGGGTTATCTTATACGAGTATTCATTCATTTCTTCAAATCTCTTTGTGTGCGTTGCGCTTTCGATACAAATTTTTGACTTTTGGAACATTTAACAATGCCAACGAAAAGGCCTTTCCAAAATGAAATTTGCCAATTCTTCATCTCGTACCAAGTGTCACGTAGTGTAGACATTTATTCCCGTTTCGTCGAATTTCCATTTGTTATTCATTTCTTCTGATGTATCGTTATTGTTACCATAGGGACCATGTAGAAAATTCCTCTCCGAATGAATGTCGATAAATGGATATGAGTGTGATAATCATGATGTGTTCTATGCACACTGCGCGTACCTAAGGAAATAGATTGAATATTTTATGGAACATCTACTAACATTCATTGCTTTTCAATTCCAAAAAGAAGGGTGTCAGGGTCGAGAGTACGACCAACAAAACGAAGTATGAAAGAGCAAATATAAAGACGGACATTTCCCTAAAATTTCGAGTCATTTAAGGGTTCAATAGACATGAATAAATTAATCGTTGAATGGTTATTTTTTCACTCGAGTGTCAAATGTCATATCTGTGATATTGAGTTAAATGGAAATTAGCTTAATGTTTTAATTAAAGTACAAGTGGCAGCCACATCGACAGATTATAAAAGATCTCCGAACTCCATATACATTGACCCTAATATGTACTTATTAGCACAAGGTATTGGCATTGTATGATCATACACTCGGAATGATCCCTTGGACCCATGTAAGAATATTGAACTGTCTTTTGGTATACACATGACCATGATTGAATGGTCCTAATTGGCGTCCGACACCCCAAATTAAAACAAATTACAAAAATAATTTTGTTTTTGGGTAAGTGAGAAAATTTTCATTTTATACCCTACACCCCCACAGTGATACAGGATATTGTGAGTTTTACTGGTGTTTGTTGCACCCTAAAGGTATGGAAATAAACCCCATGTTAATTATACTGATCGATTCAGAAACAATATCTGATATCATTGAGTGATGCACAATGGGAGAGATTAAAAAAATGGAAATTATTCAACAGTTTTTAAACTAACAGTGGGATTTTGATGAAATTTTACACACTTATAGAATAGGTTTTTTTCAGCTCAAGTTTTATTTTGGGCCCCTCAAGACATACAGGGACGGCGCTACAGGGCTTCTTAACAGGGCACCTCGAGTTTATACAATTTCGAACCGCATGTAACTTTTGTATTAGTGAACCGGTCTCAGCTAGGCGAGATCTACAAAAAAGAGCGTAACACCAACATTGGCGTAGTATTTTGGTAATACGAGGGCTGCTATATATATTTCTGGCCTAATAATGAAAATTCGAATATTTATCATTCAAAATTGTTTTATTGGTTTTCAAAGTATTCTCCAGCATGATTTATACACTTTTTCATGCGCTCAAACCAATTGTCGAAGTACTTTTTCCACTCGAATTGAGACACCTCCAAAACATGGTTTTGGAACGCTTCAACAGCATCTTGTGGCGACGAAAATCGTTGACCACGTAGAAGTCATTGGGAGCCAAGTCAGGGCTGCACGGCGCATGACCCATCAATTCGAAGTTTTGGCCGGTCAAAAAGGAGCTGGTTTGAGCCGACGTGTGAGAGCTCGCATTGTCATGAAGCACAATGATTCGTCTTCTCTTGTTCGTTTTTCGAATTTCTCCGAAGACTTCAGGCAAACAAATTGTGGTATATCACTCAGTATTGACCGTCCTACGTTGCTCAAGCGGAACAGTCGCCACATGACCAGTTTTGACGAAGAAACTGGTGACCATTTGCTTCGAAGTGCTTCTTCCACGAACAACTTTCGTTGGATTTGGCTCGTCTTCGGAGATCCACACGGTCGATTGCTGTTTTGTTTCAGGCTCATACGTATAGATCCATGATTCGTCACCTCTGATGATCTTAGACATGTCTTTTGAAGCACCACGATCCTATTTTTTCAAAATTTCTTTGCACCAATCGACACGAGTCTTTTTTCGAGTGATTTTCAACGAGAAAAAAACCTTTTTACGGCCAGGTGTTCATGCAATATCGAATGTATGGTGGCTACAAGCGATCAACACCCGTGTATTGAGAAACTGGAACATATCGATGCATGTTTTGAGTAGCTCGCAAGCAATGGTCCTTCACGATTTGATGTCCTGGGGCTTTAGATACTATAATTATTTTTAATTATTTATTAATCCAAAGAATATATGTCAATCTTAGGTAGGATATGTTACAGTAGTTTCAGTTTTATCACAAGAATATTTCAGCAATTGTAGATACATGGTTGTTTTTTAAGAAATTTATTTCGTTATAATAGTTTAGAAGGTAAAAAGGATAAGAAAAACCTTATTCTGTATTTTTCTACTTTAAGGGTCAAACATAAGAGAAAAAATATTGAAAATAGGGTCATTATTGTGACAAATAACTTTCTATATAAACAATATTTTTGGTTTGTTATTATTTTTTGTAAAATACAAAGATTTATAGTAATTCGTTACATTCTCTTAATATTTCATAAGGAGAGTATGCAGTTTTTCGGAAATGATTTTCATTTATGTGCTGGATGAAATTTTTAAGGAGTTCATAGCCGGTCTCTTCGTGGAGGGCCGTTGTAGAGTATCGCCAATGTTTGTTGTTAATCATCTTTAAACATTTATTTTGGATGACTTGCAGACGTTTAAGATGTGAATTTGCCGCTTTATGCCAGATGGGAGAGGCAAAAGTGATTATTGGTCTAATGACACATTTGTATAAGAGGTTCTTATTAGTTTTACCTAATGAGGATCGCCTATTTAATAAAGGCCAAAGTGCTCGAAAGGTCTTTATTGATTTTGCAAATCTCTTGTCAATATGTTCCCGAAAAGTTAGCCTTTTGTCAAGAATAACGCCAAGATATTTAACATCATTTTGAACGGGAATATAGTTGTTGTTGAAAAAAATTTGCCTGGGTGGAATTCTTTTTGGTGACTTATTTCACGTAAAAATACTGCTTTTAGTTTTCTGTTGATTAATTTGTATCTTCCATTTCTGAAAGTATTTGTTACAAGCCACAAGACTGCGTTCCAATTTTTTTCAGTGGTGCACTTGTCAGTTTACTCGACGTTATAAGGGCAGTGTCATCTGCATAGTAAGCAATATCGGTTTCTTTTGGCGTTTTGAATAAAGAATTGAATAAAGAATTGAAGAAAGAATTGATTCTTGTGGTAATCCGGCTGGTAAGTTTTTAAAGGATGATGAAATGTTATTTATAGATACTGTGAATGTTCTGTCTTGTAGAAAATTGGCTATAATTTTGAAGATATTTTTCGATGTATTATGCCAGACAGTGTCGAATGCCTTCTCTATATCTAACAGTATTAATCCAGTAGACTTTCTTGTGCGCTTCTTGCTAATAATTTTATTCTTAATTCTACTGACTTGATGAACTATGTTATGTTATGCAATATTGTATAAATTGAACACAATATTGCTCAAATTCAGCATGGTACCTTATGAAAAACTAATGTTACCAGGTTCTTCCTGGTTATAGGTCGCTCAAGATTACTGTGTATGATTTTGATTAAGTTTCTTATAATGCGTTACGAGCGATGAACATCTAACTCCTGGAAAATTTTACTTTACTGATCCATGTTTGTGAGTAGCAACAACACAAGGTCCCTGCAATGTTGGGATTTTGTCGCTTTTGAGCTCGACTAGCTAAATAACGATATTAAGCTATAGCTTGACTAGATAAAACTCGGCAATATGGGTCCATCTTTTGATAATGGTCCCTAGTTCAAATAAAGCTTAGCGCTTTAAGTGCGTCCTGTAACTATTCGTGCTGAAATTGGGCCACTTCAGTCAATGTTTATATAAAGCCCCTATTCAAAAAGGTCCCTATTGATTTTATCCCACTCTATTCTAGAAGCTATGAGTCTTCTGTATACCACAGTGGTGTAGGATATGATATAACCGGCCAGTTTCAACATGAAACTTTTTTGTTTGTTTTTCTTATGATGTGTATTGACGAATCATTGCAAGGAGAGTTGTCCATCATTCAAGGAGTTACCTTCATGGAGTCATTTGTGATGTGCTACAATTCATTGAATTGGTTTATTTAATAGCCTAAAACATTTTTTTCAAAAGCTCCGAGGTTTTCCCTTTTCTGATGTAGTCATTGTTTTGATGATCTTTGTGATTTCGGCGATGCTGTGACAGACCTTAGCACATTTAGGCGTTAAGGTCAAACAGGCCATAACATTTTTTAAATATTATTCGCTGACAAGGGAAACATTATTTTTGCGTGGAAACAAACACGTCATTATGGTTTAAATAAAAGATGTACAACATAAAATGAAATGATAATGCTTTTACATTAACAATGAAGCCGCCTTTCAATAAAGTGTGGGAAGTATCCGCACGCTTAGGCATACTTGATGTGGTTATTGGAAATCCTAAACGGAATGCACATTGTGTGAAAGATTTTTAGGTACGCAGATGGCCCCACAAATATTCAGCCTAGCAAAGACAATGCAAATAATTGAGGGGGAAATGGCTATTTATATCTCAACATGTATACTATATGTAAAACGGAGATCGTCCTTATCTATTGCAAATAAAAACTGATATTGAAGTCAATATTTCATTCATTTATATTTGACGCTGCTCCTGTATGCTCGCTCCAACTGTACTAGATCCCACATAAGGAAACTACAATTCGCTCTAACAAGTTAAAAAACTTATTTATAATCTACCATTGTTCATACTCTTGCGAATGTAGATTTGATTACCTTCAAATTAAGTAGGTTAACCCAAAATTTCAACACCAGATGCACTCGTCATCAGAGTAGTCATCTTTCGAGAAAATATAGGTTAAGGATCCAATTGAAGAAATTACATTTCATTTAGTGTAAGCATCAGGGTAATCGGAATTTTAGGTAAAACTAAAAAATATATCTTTCAATAAATTTTTGACCTTCATTACGTAAATATTTAATAATTAAATATTGTATGCATTTATTTTAAATAACTCAGAAGAAAAATGACTTTTCATAAACTCTTTGCATTTTATATTCGGATTAATGACTTATTATACAGGGTGTCTGTCGGGAAGGTCTACTACTTTGTTTGTTTACAATACTTATATTTGATTAAATCAAAAAGACTCGATCTTTTATTAATAAATGTTTAATTTAATGTCGGCAATTATGTATGGAATACCTTATCAAATAAAAGTCCGCCTCTGTAAGCCTTACAAATCCGTTTGAGCACATTTTGCATTACATTGAGCACGGCGTCGAAATGAGGTTGATGGTTTGTTTTGAATACTTTCTTGTGCAGCAGTAATGTTTTCAGCCGATCTTGCAGTATATTGTAGTCCATGCTTGTACCTATCAGCTAGAAAGAGGGTCTTTCTTCGAAATCATTCACTACACGACAAATAGTGCGGTTTCTTAGGACGTTGTTTCTCCCATAAATTTCACGTAAATTTCTCATCGTCACAGTAATCGATGATTGATTAATTTTGACGTTGGTTTATCGAACTTTTTTCCACAATAAAATTGCCACGTCTCTTCTTCATGACTGCCAAATATGAACTGTCAAGACTAATGTTTACCAAAATGGCGGCTATACAAAAAGTATACCTTCCCGGTGGACACACTGTATTATATAAATAAATAAATTGAAATAAATAGAATTTCTCAACATTTTTTCCAATGACATGCAAAAGCTTCAATTGTTGCAGCCATCAGATAGCTCGATCGATTACTTTAAAAAGCCGCACCCAGCCTAGCAGGCTGAGCAGCCAGTTTAGAAACATGAACTGCTGCTCAGCCTGCTCGGTAAATCTTTTTATCCTACGCGAATTCGTGGATTTTCGTTTCTGATGTCACCAAAACTAATCGAATACATTAGTGCTATGATTACAGCTCATACAGCCTCTTCTTAATTGTTCCCTCCTGTATTCAGTTGCGATAGACGAGGGGGGGGGGGGGGGGGGGTAAGTCAGTAGGTAACATAGAACAACACATGATTTTGGGACTCAATTCTGATCATTTTTTGTGAAAGTAGCCCCAAAAAGAAGAAATTCTGCATCATTCGTTTGGTCAAGGTACATCAACTAATAATTTAATAATTAATTTGAAGTTAGTAAGTATCGTATAGGGGAATTTGTCACACTTTACGATCTTTTGTTTGTCATAACTCGAGAACCACTAGTCCGAATAAGCTGAAACAAATTTAAAAAAAAATAAAAATTACAATTCCTTTAATCTGTTTATACAACGCTTCGCTACATAAGCAACAGTTTAGCAGTTATAAATGAAAAAAAAAATAATTTTTGCCTAAAAAATTAAAGTTTTTTTTAATTCATAAAGAATACAAAACGGTAAAAAGTGTCAAGTCCTATTACTTTCAATTAAAGTCACATAACCTATGAACAAAATGAGACATAGGTCATAAATATCGATCAATTTTGGGCCAAGAGCGAACCCTTTTGTGACTACTTTCAGTTCTTATGCCACACATTACTTTCGATGCTGATTAAGTTTCACAAAGATCGTTTGAGTGGCCCGTAACCGAGTTAAAAACTCTGGTAGAATTGGAATATATCGAAAAGCCGCCACTCAAAATTCCTCCTGGCGCTCTAAAAGTCAAAAATTTAACCCCATCAAATTTCGTATAAAATTGTATGAACGATAAATAAATAATCCTGGTAAGACTGGACCATGTACGTCAATGGTTTTTAATACCATTTTATAAAAGTCCCTCCCGATTTGTGATTTTGCCGTTAAAGAAGCTACAAATTAATACCGACCTTTCTCTTATTTCATGCGAGGCATTAAAACAACAATTTAATTATTTCACTGATTGGCTTTCTAGTCTCCCGATTGAAAACACTGCCACTCCATAGGACGCACTCCATTCCGAAATTGTTTATATTTTGCGTAGTGCATTTAAAAATGTCCCTTTCTAAATGAGGACCTCAGAAAATGACCACTCCAAAAGCCCAAACCTAATTCGATTTTATTTTTTTATGTCGTTTTTGACCGGGCTGATTGGTCAATCTTCCTTCATGAATTAAATAAAACTAATTAATTCCATGTTTTCCCAACGTTTCGTTAGGTTTTTTCTAACTTCTTCAGGGGATGTTTATTTGAAACTCCTGTCGACAAAAAGTGTTGTTATTTATAATTTTCTATTTCGTATGTTAGCTTTACTTACACTTAGTTTTACATTTCATTCGTCAGAATTTCTTATTACTATTAAAACAACTGGACATTATTATTATTTAATAATAAAAAATAAATAAATGTAAAAATCACAGCAAAACTTAACACTAATATCACAGTAACGCACTTCTGTTTAGTTCAACTTATTGCAGCGGAGTATTGGAGCTTTGTGTTGTCTTTGTCTTCTTGGGTGTTTATTGATTTTGATATTCTCTGTTGAATTCTTAAACATTCTAAAGTGTACGAGTACATCTTTTTTCGGTTTTCTCTCTGTCTGGTATTTTCACGTTCTTTAGGTCAGCTGAGTGTTGGCACTCTTTAATGTGTTATGACAAAGCAGTATTTCTTTTCCCATTCTTAGGTCGGCCTCATGCTCGCTTATTCGCACACTTAAGCTTCGTTTTCATTATGTCATATTCAATGGCAAACAGAAATGGCACATTCGTCGACATTTGCATTTGGTGTCAAACGCGTTTTCACTACAACGTCATAACTGACACAAAACCCAAATGGTAACATTTGACATCCACATTTGTTGTCAGTCATTTGCCACACCGTTTTCATTATGCTAGCTAAACACACCTGTCGTCATATGATTTTTGCGAGAAGAAGAAGAAATTAATTGAAATTTTTGTGTCAAAAGCGACGTGGTAGCAAAATTTTCAATTTTTTTTAAACAACAAAATGTCCATGAACAGCGGAGGCTATTCCACTTCGTTGTGACCTCCGATCGCGATAGCTCCAGTTCGGAAGCCACTTCCTGCCAAAGCGCATCACGTAAATTGCGGTCCCTGTATTCTTTGGTGAGGTAGTCCCAGGTTCCAGGGCGCAATTCGACTGCCTCAATCAGCCGCTCCGTCTGCTCGCTCGTCCAAATGTGCTGTAATTTGCGCACCGTCTTCTTCGAACTGGCGACGTCTTCCACATTCATGATTAGCACATCGTCCATGTCTATTCTATAATTCCAGAAGTCCGTTCTTGGCGCGATTTCCTCCTTTGCTCGTTTTCTTCCTTCGCTTGTTGAAAATGCCAGCAAAATCAGCTGTTTGCATGCCAAATGTGTTTGCATTTGCCAACATGGATTCTCCTTGTCAAATGATGCCATATCGGTCAATTGTCATAAATTTACCCGTTTTCACTTGACTGTCATTTCGTTTGACAAAGCATAGTCATATATGACGTCAAACGTAAATGTCACCATATGACTACCCGTTTTCACCTAACTGACTACATTTTCCATTGAATTTGACATAATGAAAACGAAGCTTTAGCATTCGTTTTGTTGTGCCAACATAAACTTTGTTGCACTGCTCCCCCTTCACTCCCCTTGTATGTTATTTCGAACACAACGTTTTTTTCCCTTAGTCTGTCTGTTTTTGTTGTTCTTCTTGTAAAAATGTTTCTCAGTGTTTCATTAGATCTGTAGGCGATGGATGTGTTGTTGTCCCGTATTATTCTCTTTAGTAATCTGTTCTCAGTAAGTCTTGGTATGTATGGTACACTGTGAACAATTTTTTTAACCATTGGTGATGGTGATTCTGTTATTTTTTGTGTATTTTTTCATTAAACTGCTTATTGTGCATTTTGGGTAATTATTTTTTATTAGTATTTGCGTAACTTTTTTCAAATTTTGGTCGTAAAATCTTTTGTCGCTTACGTTTAAATGCGACGTTTAAAGCGTAAGAGTTTGATGCTGTGTTTATTTTCATGTGTTGCGCTTGTGTGGAATGATAGTTTATCATACGCCCAGGTGCAGTTTCTATAGTGTGCCAATTTGTGCCAATTTGTTACAAGTTTTACGTTGTCTCTTATTATTAACACTGTCTAAATATGCGATTTCTTTCTCCTCTTCTATTTCCGTGGTGAATTAGATCTTGTTGTGGTATGCATTGAGCAGTTTTAGTATTGAATCTATACTATTTTTGTCGACGATAGCAAATATGTCATCCACGTACTTCGATAGTAGTTTTATTTCTACGTTTTTGGTTTTAATTCTATTGTCACGTCGTCAAGTAATGTGTCTAGAAATATATCTGCTATTGTTGGTGATAAGGGGTTGCCCATTGGATTTTGCTTAAACTTCACATTGTGCGTTCTGAAAGTTTTTTAGATTCTTTAGCACTAAAATTCAGGATTAAAATCTGACTTTGTTCAAAACTGGGCATGGTTCGTTAGGAGCGACTTGCAGTCAATCAAAGTGAAATGTAGACCCTAAGCAAAGTACACTCGCAATTTGAGGTCTTGGCGCTCTACAAGCCACAATTTAAATCCGATCTTGCTTAACATTAGTATAGCGTATAACAGGACATTTACGAACGACCCTGCTGAACGTGGACCTTATTGGTTAATATTTTAATATGACGCCCAGACAACTGAGTCCAATTTAAGGGTCCATCCTAAAATTTAGTTTCGATCTAGCTCAAATTTAGTCTAGTTCATTATGTGGACCGACATGGTACAGTGGTAAGTGTGCTCGAATGTCATAAAAAGTTAATTGAAATTCAGGTAAGAAAATCTTAACAAATATTCTCATCAATGGGCTTTAATTAATTAATTTCAATATTTTTTGGGGGTTAGTATTGACAGTTTTTATGCACTATAGTGCATATCAGTACAAACGCCTTCTCTTGCAAATATGTTGTGACACATCGAATTTGGAGAAATAATATGTAAACAAAACCGAATTAAGCCATTTGTTTCAAAAAGTGCTGATTTTGTTTAAAGAAAACATTCAATATCAATAGAAATACAGTTCGAAACTATCAAGGCTCAAAATATAAATAAGCGTGGTAACTGAATTTAATATCAAAAGTTTTAAGTGGGCGTTACCCTTTTGATAGGTTGATCCTTTACGCAAAGAAATCTGGTGAAACTGGACCTGCACCATATTTTTAGCATTTTCCCCACACAAAGTTCTCTCCTAATTTGAGGTTCTGCTGCTCTATAAGTTAGAAATTTAATCCGATTGATTATTTTATTTCAAATTTATTTGTATGATTTCAAATTTTTTATAGTAGGCCGATAGTGTGATCGTTTTAGATCCAGGTGGTGTACAGGTTATATCGCGCGCAGCTCAAAGATGTTCATCAAAATGAGAAGATATGTCCTTCTGACAGCCTGACTTTGGGAGGAAAAGCAATCATGTATTTTCGATCTTTTTAAATGCTCGCTTAGGCTGGCTTTACATCTAAAGGAAGTAATACAACCATAATATGATTCTCACAACCATAGTACAGTAGTAAATTTAACCATAGTAGATTCCTCACAACACTAGTATGCTTTACATACAGCCTAGGGTGGATCTCACAACCATAGCATGTGTCATATTCAACCATAGTATGTTTCATATACAACCATAGTAAGATCCTCACAGCCATAGTATGATTCACAAGCAATCATGTTCTGATCCCTACGACCATAGTATGTATACACCCAACCATACTATGAACCCCAAAATTATTCATTAGGATTGGTTTATATTATTTTTCAATACTAGAAAACTTTTTTAAGTAAATTATTTAAATGGCAATTAATTCAAAATAATAGTAGTGGTTTAATTAACAGTAAAAGTTTAAAAAAGAAAGTTTTTCTTTTATTAAAAATATTTCAAGTAAAAAAAATCCAAGGCAGTTTGATTTGAAAAAAAAATAATATTCATGTAAAAAGCATTTGATTGCATAAGATTAATAACAATAATATTGTTCTAAAAACCATATTAAATCTTTTAAAAATTGTAATCATTCAGTATAATTGCCGTAATCATACTATTTTTAACATCAAACCTAAAAACAATACTTTCGCCACACCAACAATATATATATTGTTGCAACAACCATATTTTCATTTTAATATAGGCCATAATACCATTGTTACATTTCAACAATATTAATCAAAATGATACTCAAAAAACAAAACTATGGTTGATTGTCACCATAACTTTATTGTGTGTTTATACTATGGTTGTGACCAGTATAACTTTATTGCAGAGAACACATTATTCTGATGACCATGACCATATAGTAAGCATACTCTTTCTATGCGTGCAGGTAAATAATGGGTGATCTATCTAATGGTATTTTTCCAGAACAAAAAATAAATTAAAAATCCAAATCAAGTGTGGAATCTTTATTGGTAATTTAAAAGGACAATGGCATTTATTTTTTAAAAATAATTACCTTCAAATGTTGACTGTATTATGAAAATGAGCGTTTGGTGAGAAACGGGAAGATCCGCTGTTTTCGACCAAAATTTTGTTCAGTGATGAGGCTCATTTCTGGCTCAACGGCAAAGTCAATTAGCAAAATTGCCGCATTTGAGCTGAAGAGCAACAAGAAGAGTTTAAAGAGGTGCGTTCGGTGGGAAACGGGAAGATACGCTGTTTTCGACCAAAATTTTGTGCAGTGATGAGGCCCATTTCTGGCTCAAACGCAAAGTCAATAAACAAAATTGCCGCATTTTGGCTGAAGAGCATCATGAAGAGGATCAAGAGATGCCATTACTCCTAGATAAAATCACGATTTGGTGCGATTTATAGGCTGGTGAAATCATCGGTCCATATTTTTCAAAAATGATGAAGGCCGGCACGTAACCGTGAATAGTGCTAGCTATCGCGCCATGATATCGGACTTTTTGCTACCTGAAATTGATGCCCGTAATCTTGACGACACTTGGTTTCAACAGGACGTTGCCACTTGTCATACACCTGCTCAAACAATGGTTCTATTGAGATGTCATTTCAAAAAGCAGCTAATTTCACGTCTTGGACAGGTGAGTTGGCCGCCTAGATCGAGTGATATCACACCTTTAGACATTTTTCTTTGGGGTTACGTAAAGTCCAAAGTCTTTGCTGGCAAACCAGCTACGATTCAGGTTTTGAAAGCCAACACTAAGGGTTTCATTAAAGCCATACCGGTCGAAATGCTCGAACATGTCATCCAAAATTGGATCCTGAGAATGAAAACCATTAGGCGTAGTTGCAGCCAACATTTAAAGGAAATTAAATTCAATAAATAAATGCCATAAAATGTCCTTTAATTTCAATAAAGATTCCACACTTAATTTGATTTTTTTTGTTTTATAAAATTATTTTTCGGCTTGAGGTCATTTATATAAACTCGTTGTTCTATGTGTTGTTTAATTTTTATTTTTCCCAATATTTCGATTGACTTCGTTAAACATTTTTCAATTAACAAAACAATGTCGTCCGTCTAATTATCGCTGTTAACTGTTTTTTGTTTTTAAAAAATACCTCTAGATGGATTACTTTATACCTCTTTAGAGTGTATATAAAGTTGATTTTTTAAAGACATTTTCGCAAATCTTCTGCACTTCTCACTTTTTGGTCGGGTAGTTTTGCAACCACCCTTGTATATATTTGTTGGTCTTAATACGAGTAGAATAAATTTAAAAAAATCATATATGAGCTCTCATGAGTTGCAAATGATTTGTTTCTACAAAAAAAAATTGCATTTATTAATCAACACACGCAACGGAATAGGAAATCATGACAGGATATCTCGAGCACAATACACATCCCATGGCTGACAGAATTTCTAAAATTTATGATTGGCTATCAATTGTAAATTTTTGGAAAAAAACGAAAAATGTTAATAAATCTCCTAAATTCCATAATTTATGACTGTCTGGCAAACACATAAACTCATAGTAAAAGTGTATACAAAAGCACAAACATACAGCAGCAGATTAATGCACATTTATTTGTACATTTGCTGTTGATGCCGCCTTAGCGTCTAATAGCCAAGGCGAGTACATTTTGTAAATACCATGAGCATTTCCTTCTAAAATACCCTAACATACACCGCCCACCCACTCGCAAGCAACAACATCCTTTCGCTAATGCTTTCCATAATGTTTTCCTAGACATCCTTCATATTTGGCAGCTCCTTACGCTCGCTTTTGTGGGATTGCGTACCCTTTTCACAGAGCTTTCTTTAGATGAATTGCGGATTTAAGAAAATGTATCCTAAAAATCAGTATCCGTACAGAATGTTAAGGATATTTTGCAATAGATTAAATATGTTGGAGCGTATGTAACCATCAGAGTATATCACATCATTTCTCTTTGTTATTTTACTACACACTAAAAAAAAATCAGTTGGATATCGGTCCGAATTACCAAAATTCGTTTGGAAAAACAGACACCAACATTCCATGGTATTTACGGTAATATGGTCTAACCTATCATAAGATGGTAGCTACGATAATCTCACAGAACGCACAACCAATAAATCGAATATCCCAACCGATTTCATTGAAACTATTGGTTGCCACAACTGGTGGTACAGCCAAATAAATAAAGAAATATTTTCCAGAATATAAAAACAGCCTTATAAATATTTTAGTGTTCCTCTGATTTGTTCAAATGTAAATGCAAAACTGATAAAAAAAAAAGTAATTTTCAATAAAGCTTTTAAAAATCAGAAAATAAAAATTATTTTTGGTTTTTATTTATAATATTTTTATTTTATATTATATTTTATTTCTTTTAGACTTCCGCATGGACTACTATGAGTATAACTATAAGACTTACAATATGAACGACAGTAAAATTGTTTCAAACTAAAATTGCTATCGAATAAAACTTAAATCAGACTTCTAGACAAAATATTTTTGAATTAAGGATCGATAAACTAAGATGTTTTTTAAAAAAATATGAATATACCACCAACATGTATTTTTTATGGATCCGATAGGTGGCGCTTTTGTCAAAATTTTAAATATTTACGTTTTATATTACAAGGGATGGTATCCAACTATGGGGTACAGCCAGTAACTCTAACATTGATATTCTCGAACGATATCAGTCCAAGACATTAAGGGTAATAACTAATGCACCATGGTTTATATCTAACAAGGCCATTAGAAGAGACCTTGATATACGATCCGTAAAAGATGAAATAAGCAAAGCTACCGATCTGTACTTTCAACGTCTTAGCAATCATGTCAATCCTGAAGCTATAGCCCTACTAGACTGCACTGATGAAACCAGAAGACTGAAACGATATCATATTCTAGATTTACCTTGTCGTAAATAATGTAATGTAAATTACAAATGTTATTAAAAAAAATGTTATAAATGAATTGTAAACAAAATTAACGTTTAAGTATACTCCCTATTTTTTGTAGAATAATGTTTATGTTATGTCGCTTGTTGGAGCTTCATAACCAATGTAATTATTAACAAATATTTAACAAATTTACTTATTGTTGTTTGGACAGATTGTAAATAAAGAAAGGAATGAAAAAAAAATATTACAAGGGTGCCTCCTAGAGGAATCAAATGTATGAATCACCCTCAATATTTTTGCAATCCCAGCAATTTTCCAGAATATATCTCCCCTCTATCTTCAATCCTTAGGGTGATCCCCATAAAATTCACTTGATGCATTGGATAGGACATTGAAAGATATAAACAAGTAAAAAATGTTAAGTTTGGCTGTGCCGAACTTTGGATACCCTCCACCAGATTCCCAAATAAAAAACTATTTTTTTTTAATTTTTGTAATTTATTTATTGTAATTTATTTAAAGCAATATAACTAATATAATTTATTATAACTTTTTTTTTATTATTTACACACAATATTTCTTATTAAGAAGCCTAAAAATTATTTTAAATAAAAACTAAATGCCTATTACTATAGCATCATGATGACTGTGAGTTGTAGAATACGTGTGAAATTTTACCGAATTATGTTCGGAGTTGGTGAACGCCCAATCGTGTGTGTTCCGTGTTTAGTTGTTGGTACAGATTTTTCTAACAATGATGAAAATCCTTTTGGTTCGAGAAGAGTTTCTGTTGATTTTTTTGCAAAGTTGCGCCCTTAAGACCGTTTGTATGGGAGGTACCAGAAGGGACTACCTAATCTCAACCAAATTTGCCGCGGAAGTGTGTTCTATATAAAAATTTTTATGTAGAAAATTTCATCTCGATAGGTCAAGTTTGTAGTGAGTTATTGTCATATTATTTTTCAAGACACATAAGACCGTTTGTATGGGAGGAACCAGAAGGGACTACCTAATATCAACCAAATTTTCCGCGGAAGTGTGTTCTATATAAAAATCTTTATGTAGAAAATTTCATCTTGATAGGTCAAGTTTGTAGTGAGTTATTGTCGTATTATTTTTCGAGGCCCATGAGACCGTTTGTGTGGGAGGTACCTGTAGGGCCTTCCTGATCTTAGCTAAATTTAGCGCCAAAAAGACTGTTCTATAGATCAATCTTTATGCCGAAAATTTCGTCTCGATCGGTCATGTGTGTGGTGAGTTATTGTCATATTATTTTTCAATGCCCATGAGACCGTTAGTGTGGGAGGTGCCAGTAGGACTTTTCTAATCTCAACCGAATTCAGCGTAGAAGTGGGTTGTATATAGAAATCTTGATGTGTAAAATTTCATTTCGATAGGTCAAGTTTGTAGTGAGTTATAGTCATATTATTTCTCAAGGCCCATTAGGCCGTTTGTATGGGAGGTACAAGAAATTGTGACCCAATCTAAACCATTTTTACATAGATGATTGCGCCTATATAGAGATTATTATTTGCAAATTTCAGTGATTTTTCTCAAGAAACTGGACGGATATTTTCAAATGAAAAACTAATTTTTATGAGGTAGTGTCGGTTGAGGGTCTCCAACACCAACTTCCCGTAGAGCTATATAGCCCATTTTCAATACCAACCATGTTAGGTTAACTACACATGTTTGTGCCAAATTTCAGCTCTCTAGCTGAAATCATGCAGGCTTGTTTTCAACAGACGGACAGCCGGACAACATGGCTAGATCATCTTTTACGAGGATCAAGAATATATACTTTGTTGGGTCTCCGATGATTATTTCAAGGTGTTCCAGACAGAATGACAAAACTAATATACCCTCCATTGTATGGTGGAGGGTACAAAAATAACGACATACAATTTGGCGGAACTGATTTCAAACAAAGAACGAAAATTAACCGATTGCTACGGGAACCGTTCGCTGTTCGAGCGAAACCAATTTATTTAGTTTTAATGGTTTTGTATCATGGCAACAAACGATACACGAAACATTTCGCCTCTGCCGTACAATACACGATTCGAAACACATAGCGCTCCTTACGTTGAGTTGAAACGTTTTGTGTATTGGTTAGTGATCATGACAACAAACTAAACTTTTCATCATTTGGTTTTTTGGCACTGTCGATCACTAACCAATCGTTCACTAGTTTTGTGTGTATGTATGAAAGCTGTGGGTTATAACCGATTGCTACGAGAACTGTTCGTTGTGACTCACAAGTTGTGAGAGGCAAACATCTATCTACTACATACATGTATGTATGTAGGTGTACAAACATACACATGAGAGCGAACCATTGAAACCGTTTCATTGGGTTTCGTGTTATGTTCTCGAGCTCTCTTGTTATTGTTTTGTGTATGGGTTTCACATCGCGATCATTAACTAAACAAAACGAAAAAATTATTTTGTGTGTGAAACAATTCAATCGTTAGTGGTTTTGGTTCACAAGTGATCGTAACAAAACCGAAATGAACAGTTCGTAAAGGTTAATTTTCGTACCCTGATTTCAAACAGAAATTTCCCGTTATTCTACATTCAACGTACGCTGATGAAATCACCGCTTGCTTATGATCATCGAGATATTGTGTCGCTATGTTGAAAAAGTTCAACTGACACTGAACATTGGCGAATCAGGATTCATCCGCCGAAACTTGCTCAAAACAACTTGTGGATAATGACAAAGGAAAAGTTGCTGTACATGAAAATACTGGATGCATAAAACTCCCAACCAATTTCTGCACAATCATCAACTTACTTCATCAAAATACTCTCACATAGTATATCACGAGGTACACACACAATACAAAAATCTTGAGTGACTGGCAGAAAGAGCGATTTTGGCAGCAAAAAATGTGGACGTCAATGGATTAAATACCGAGATACAACAGTTGTTGCCAGGGTACTTGGTGTCATACAAATTGGTCGATGCAGTTTGCGATACCAGCGAGGCTGTGAAATATCCAATTTAGTTTTTGAATTCACTACATATGCCAGGCATGCCACCGCACTATTTACAATTGAAGGTTGGATCTCCAGTTATATTACTTTGGAATTTGAGCCCACAACGGCTTTGCAAAGGCACACGATTATTCATTCAAAGTTTAATGAAAAACGTTATAGAAGCCAGGATTTTGGATGGCAAGTTTCAAGGCGAAAATATATTACAGCCACGAATCCACATGATTCCTACAGATGTGCCAATTGAATTTAAACACATTCAATTTCCAATTAGATTGGCATTCGCAATGACGATCAATAAGTCACAAGGCCAAGCTTGACTGTTTGTGGCTTAGATTTGGGAAGCATGTTACGCGTTTTAAGATATACGGCCTGACCAAGAATATTGTAAACCTCATTGCGCTGATAGATTAATCTTTGTTTGTTTTTTAATTGCCTTAATTATAAGTAGAAATGTAAATAACAATTATTTATGTCTAGATTTAATATATATTGGTTACATACCCACACACTTATAGTGTTACCTATTTTTTATTGAACTAAAAAAATATTTCCTAGAAATAAAAGCTAGTAATCTATAATAATAAGCAATAACAGATTAATTTGGACTCATGAACTTAATGGTCGAAATAACGGCCGTGATGGGCAAAATGGTCGATCAATAATCATAATGACCATAAAGATACTCGAACTAATGCAAATTTTGCTACACTTGCTACAGGTCCAATAATGCATTATTTTTAAAGAATTGGCTGCGATTATATAGGACGCTTGGGCAGCTATAATTGAAATAAGTAACTTAATGGATCATGTAGGAATAGTCGCATTAAACTTAACCCTCCGGCGGGTAAGAAGGTCCCTGGGGACCTTTTTCATTTCCAAACTGAAATTACTCCTTAATGGTCCATGGGAAGTATACCCTACTCCCATATGTATTCCAAGAAAACTTTATCTAGAATCGTTTTAAAAAAATTTCAAAGCGATCCGATCAATAGTTTAGTTTCTATTGAGACTTAAATGTGTTTAGTGCGGGAACGTGTGAAAAGGTCCGCTGGGACCTTGTACTGAAATTTCATGAAATCGTTAATAAATGCACTGTCTTTTAGCTTGTTTTATTGTTTGAACACAACACAAACGGTTTCCTTGAATTTTAGTTACTTTTTGGATTATTTTATTGTGTCTTTCCTTGAAACATAATAAACTTTCCTTCCCTTTTTGAATTTTTGTTACCGTCCCTTTTCAGTTGTTTGATTTTACCCATACTTTTTACGTATACTCTTACCTACTCTTACACTCACATAGACTACGATGTACAAGCTAGAAGCCAGGTAAACGTAGAAAAGGGTATAAAAGCGGCTGTGGTTTCGTAAACCAAACCAGTGAAAGTTGAGACAGTGAACTTCGAGTGCGAAATTTCATTTTGAATTTTATAAAGAGAAATAAAAGTACAATACAATGGCAGAGGAAAATTTAGACATTGCTGAAATTGTGGTACGTCGTAGTACACGCTACCAGCAAATGAGTGAGGATGAAATACGTGCAGTGCATGATAGATTTGCAGACTTCATGAGTGCTGACGATGAAGGTGCTATTCCTGCATTTTGTCTTGAAGGTGCGGATGATGACGATTTCACATATCAATCAAATTTTCATGTTGATTCGGATGCGGAAACTGAACCACATATAGACATCAATGAAGATATTAGTGATGACAACGGTGATGAAGTGGAAGAAACTGATGCTCAGCAAACAAGTGACAATTACTTCATTTCCAAAGATGGCACCAAACGGACTAAAAATGCACCATTGAATTCCCGTACTCGTGCTCATAACGTGGTCGACTACACAAGGAGGAATCCGGGACCAGGGACCAGTAGGAACCACATATGATCCCTTTACCAAATTTCGCTCGCTCATCACCGAAGACATGGCGTACATCATAATACGCGAATCAAATCGGAAAGGCAGGGAAGTGAACGCTGCATGGAATATGGCAAATCCAACTAACACAAAGGAATGGAAACCAATCACTTTGAAAGAGTTCGATGCTTTTTTGGCTATTATTTTGTAAGCTGGACCCACTAAATCGAATAGTGAACCTCTTGAAGAGTTATGGGGCCCAACGCGCTGTCCAATATATAAAGCTGCATTATCATTAGATTAGGTCCCTTTCTATTTGCGCTTAGAATCGTCTACTTAGAATCGTTGACTTAACTTTCATAAAACGCGCAAATCTCTGGAAGGGAACACTTTTGGGGCATGTGATCGGTCTCATTCGATGCTCAGATGTTGTCCACATCAAAAAAAAATGAAAATTTATTTTGTTACCCATAGGTTTCTTTCTCTATGCGCTGTCACATATGAAAAAAATAATTTCTAACATTCATTATTCATGTATAATTAGTAAAATAAGTAAGTAATAAGTATAAAAAATCAAAACAAAAAAATGCGTTTTCATATAAAATTCCATAGAAATGACTCAACCGTCGTAGGGTTAACAGAAATCGAAGTCATAAGGCCCCAGAACCGAAGGGTTCCAAAAGAGTCCTACATTTTTCGGATTTTCTCACAAAAAAATGGTGCCAATAATATGTTACTTCAAACAACAATTTAGTAAAAAAAAGTGCACCTACGCACCCAAAGTGCACCCAAAGGAGTCCTACATTTTTCGGATTTTCTTACAAAAAAATGGTGCCAATAATATGTTACTTCAAACAACAATTTAGTAAAAAAAGTGCACCTACGGCTGGACTAGTGGAAACACGAGTTAGACATGCAATTAAAATAATTCAGAGGTACTTCAATATCCTTAGTGATAGAAACTGGAGGCAGAAGACACATGGCCTAAATGTTTGAGAAACTTTTTCCAAGTTTACCAACATCAGGTTGTTCCTGAATAAACGGGCTTGAAGCGACATAAGCATTACATAGTGACGAATTAAATAGCATAAATGGAAATTTTGGTGTAATTGTTGGCCAGTATACCCATCGCACCAGGGCGGTTTACAAATTGAACAATGCAAAAATTTAATGCAAAACTTGCGAATAGAACGTAAAGGGTAGGTATTTGGGATACGATTTTTTATACCCTCCACCATACAATGGAGGGTATATTAGTTTTGTCATTCTGTCTGTATCACCTTGAAATAATCATCGGAGACCCAACAAAGTATATATATTCTTGAGCCTCGTAAAATTCTAAGACGATCTAGCCATATTGTCCGGCTAACCGACAGTCCGTCTGTTGAAAACAAGTTAGAGCCTGCACGAAAACAGCTAGGGAGCTGACATTTGCCACAAACATGTATACTTAACCTAACATGGTTGGTATTGAAAATAGGCTATATAGCTTTACGGGAAGTTGGTGTTGGAGACCCTCAACCGACACTACCTCATAAAAATTGTTTTTTTATTTGGAAATATCCGTCTAGTTTCTTGAGCAAAATTACTGATAATAATCTCTATATAGGCGCAATCATCTATGTAAAAACGGTTTAGATTGGGCTACCATTTCTTGTACCTTCCATACAAACGGTCTCATGGGCCTTGAAAAATAATATGACAATAACTCACCACACACTTGACCTATCGAGACGAAATTTTCGGCATTAAGATTTTTATATAGAACACACCTCTGTTGAGATCAGAAAAGTCCTACTGGTACCTCCCACACAAACGGTCTCATGGGCTTTGAGAAATAATATGGCGATAACTCACCACAAGCTTGACCTATCGAAATGAAATTTAAGTATAAAGATTTCTATTCAGAACACACTTCAGCACCAAATTTGGTTTTATTTGGGAATCTGGTGGAGGGTATCCAAAGTTCGGCACAGCCAAACTTAACATTTTTTACTTGTTTATTTTAAGTATCGTTCCACTAACAGTGTATTCGCTTCTCTCTATAGAAGTATTGTTTAATAATGTTGTTCTAAAGACTCAAATATATTCTTTCCCTACATCGCCATTTAAAATATTGTTTAATCATATATTTTATAACGCAAAACATGCAACATAAGCAAATACTTTGATAAAAAGATATCGAGACAGAACTAATAGACCCAAAACATTAAATTAAAGTATACAAGAAACATTTAATTAAAACTTTTCCAGAGCAATACTTACACGAGAGAACGGTTATATCGTTATAAGTAGGCAATGTCGTTGTTATACATCCATTATTTTAAATTAGGTTTATGAGGGATCCAAATAACCTCAATCCACCTTCAACGAGTCACCGCTGAAACACCTTTATGGCCCTAGCAAAGTTTACACCTAAATCATTAAATCTATTGTCAACCTTTTGAAACCTTTGTTGCAATTATTGTCGTAGGCAGTAAAATGTTCCTCAATACTATGTTAACGTTAATTCATTTTTGAATGAATTTCTATCTTTCGTTACCCGTTAAAATCAGTTAAAATGTCTCCCAACCGTAATTTCTTCGTATCAAACCTATGGTGTAGATCCGCCAACATGTTGATTTTCGCACTTGCCTGTCCCGTAGCGTTGACGTCATAGCTGAAATGAAAAAAAGGTTCGGTATTGACCTTGAGGTTTTCGCAACTGGTGAAAGCTGCAGAGCTGTCATCCATTTGTGTCTTTTAATAAAAATATATTGACAAGGGCCTTTATGAGGCTCATTTCTGATTAATTTGTTAGTTGTACAATCACCAATACATCGATTTATTTCCATTGCAATTTTATCTAATTACGAATTTGATAATGAGATAATATTAAATTGCATTGAAAAGGCTGAGGATCCAAATAAAGTAATGAGAGAACTAAAGGTCTAGTATTGTTCTTCCGGCTCAAAGCTTATATGCCTGCTTATATGAATTACGGTCAATAATATCGTCGATACCCCTACAAATCGGAGCACTAAACTCTATAAATCTCACGCATCTGCATCTTATTATGGCATATATGTGACGTGCAAAATAGAAAGGGACCTAAGGGTAAAAACCAGTTTTGTTCAGGAGAGCCATTTTCAAGATTTAAATACGTGTATCTTTGGTGTACCATCACTTTCAAAAAACGCGCATATCTCTGGGAGGGAACACTTTTGGGGCATGGGATCGGTCTCATTCGGTGCTCAGATGTTGTCCACATCAAAAAAGAAGTGAAAATTTATTTTTTTACCCTTAGTTCCCTTTCTCTATGCGCTACCACATATAGTTTATGACAATTTAAGGATTAATAATTGATTTTTTTTTTTAAACATCTTTGGAACTGGTCATTTTCACCAACTGTGTCTATTCCTATACCAACATCTTACCCGCCATCTTCCTTCTCCATACTGTTCTCTTTCATAAGGTATAGTTTTTGAACTTCATTCTGAATGCACCATTTTATCTTTTCGTTTCCTAGTAATTTCTTTCTTTTCAATTCATAATTGTGCCCATTTAATACTATTTTTTTAGAATCATACTCTTTTCCACCAGAGTATGATTATTTCCCTTATGTATAAAATACAGGGTAGTTTTTTCACGACTAGACAAATATGACCATCGTATTCCTTGGCTTATATCATGAAAATATGCCTATCTACGACCATGCCCTAAAACACAAGGGTGCGAAATGGCAACGGTTTAAAAATTTTGGTTTGGTGTTCGAATGGTACTAGGGTAAAATTACTAAGTTCTGAACCAGTGGACGGACTTTTTTTTTGTTTTTTTCCTTTAAAGAAAGGAAGCGCAGAGGTCCTGCCGTTTCAATGTCATGACTATTTGACTGAAGTGCAAAAATGTGTTTAGGTTAATGTACAAAAACAAATTAGTGTGTGCTGTTATTTCGCTTTCAAAAAAAAAAATACAAAAAGTAATGTTTGCATTTCAGTCAAATAGTTGTTGTTGTTGTTGTAGCGGCAAACCATACCGGGGTGACAGCCCTTGGCCGAAGAATTGTTGCCTCGGGTCGATCCGGTGCGTAGAACCGGCTGTCGTGGGATCGTTCAGTCAAATAGTCAAAAGGCTTGTCCAGGTTGTCCAGTCGTGAATAAATCACCAATCCTTCTAATTTTAGAGTTGTTTTAACGGTACCAGATAAAAAATACAGGGTGGGAGATTTAACATTATAAATTTCGTTCAGCTGTAAAAAAACGTATTGATAGTTTTTTCAAATGTCTGGTTTTATTGGAAAGGTTGAACTTTGTCATTTAATAATGGAACACAACAGCATTAAAATTACTGCAACAATTGGCTCGACAGTACGACTACATCACCCGATTAACCAAATTTTGCAGAACTTTTCGATTTTTTTGGCAACTTTGATTTCATAGATCAATGCTTCAATTGGCTCTGAATGCTTTGCGTAACATTTATCTTTAATAGCGCCCACAAAAATAATGCAAAGGGCAGCTTATAGGCGGCCAACTGGCATCGGTGGTTGCATTGGCTGTGTGACATGTGGCCCGGTCTTGTTGGAGCCAAATGTCGTACATGCCAATCTTTTGAGCCTAGTGCGATAACGCTTTCTGTTGGCGGTAACGGTGGCTACTTGCTCATATTCGAGGAAAAATGATCCAATGATGTCGCCAGCACAAAATCCACATAGTCACGAGTGGGTTCTTTGAGCCCCATATGAGGCAATTATTGGCGAATGGGCGAAGCGAAAACGCATCGCATGGTGTTCCATTATTAAATGGCAACACGTAAAAAAGTATACTATTGTTGAGTATATGGTTGTGGTACAACAATATTGTGATTCTCACAACAATAGTATGATACACACACAACCATTCTATGATTCTTACAACCATAGTATGTTACTCATTCAACCACAGTATGATCCTCACAACCATTGTACTATCACTCACTATTTTATTATGATCCCTAAATTTATTTACTAGAATTGGGTTAAATTGTCAACAATAGATTTTAATTATAAAAAATTGTTTGGCTGGTTTGTTTGTTTTATTTCGGTCTGTTGCTTTTACGCATTGAACAGGGATTAAACCGGCTCAAGATTTCTTGCTTCTATATTTAAATAGAAGACAAGTTTTTAACCAAATGACAAAGTGACATTGATTTTCGTGGCTGCACACTACTTTTATCATGATTTCCGGTCCGTGACAACCCTCTTCAGAAAGCCTTCCTGCAATTGCTGAAAGTAAAACCGAACTCTATAAGGCCAGGCTCTCCACAAACGAATGAGAACTACTCTTTTTACAACACACACACACGTTGTAAAAGAAATCTATTGATGGCTCTCGATGTGGAGTCTCTCTAGAGGTGGCAAGAGTAAGTTGTATTTTCGTGGGCAATTGTGTGAAGAAAACTTTAAAAGTAAGGTTTACAACAGTAGTTCTCATTCGTTTGGGGAGAGCCTGGCCTGGCTTTCTGAAGAGGGTTTTCACGGACCCGAAATCATGATAAAAGTAGTGTGCAGCATCGGAAATCAATGTCACTTTGCCATTTTGTTAAAAACTTTTCTTCTATTTAAATATAGAAGCAAGAGGTCTTGAGCCGGTTTAATCCCTGTTCAATTATAAAAAATATTAAAAAATACATTAAATTCAAAATAATAGAAGTGATTTCTTTAACAGAAGATAAAATCAGTTTAAAAACACGAAAGCGTTTTTATTAAAAATATTTCAGTTAAACAAAGCCAAAGATTTTTGTTTATAAAAATTTAATTTTCCATATAAAAAGTACTATTATTGCATTAGATCCATCGCATTAAAATTGTTCTAAGAAGCATATTTAAATGAATAAAAATTACAATCGTACAGTTTGATTGCCGTAATCATATTATTGTTAACATAAAATAAAAAAAAAACAATACTTTTGTCGCACCAACCATATTTAAATTGTCGCTACAACCAATTTTTCATTTTTAAATTTAGCAATAATACTATTGTTACATTTCAACAATATTAATATTGTGGCAATCATACTATTTCAAAAATGAAATTCAAAAAACAATACTATGGTTGCGCCGAACATACTGTTATAGCGGAGAACATGTTATTATTGCCGTAAGTATATTTTTTCTCTGAGTGGAAGTTCAACCTTTCCTATAAAACTAGAAATTTCACAAAGTTGTCAGTACTTGTATATTACAGCCGATTTAAATTTTAAATATCCTACCCTATTATAAAAAGTGATTACTTCTTGATAGCTTTAGTGAAAGTTCAACCTTTCCTATAAAACTAGAAATTTGACAAAATTGTCAGTACTTTTATATTACAGCCGATTAAAATTTTGAATATCTTACCCTATTATAAAAAGTGGTTACTTCTTGATAACTTTGGCCCATATTAGTACCATACGTTTCATCATCAAATACACGATATACAAATTTCTAAAGTCAAAGAGGCCGACTATGAAATAACCTAAACTTCTGGACGTTCAGAAGAGGCAAAGGCTCTTAATTTATCAAGATTTAAAAACTAATGTGAACAATTCATGGTTTTTGGCTAAATCGGATAAATATATATGTGGGATCTTAATCTGAACAGTTTTCTCTAATCTCATCAGCGCCCGTCACTAGGAACTTACCTACCATCGCCAAATTTCATTAATTGGATGTAATGTGTGCCTTCTTGAGCTACAAATATAAAATCGTTTGAACTTATGTTTGAGAGCTACATCTTTATCGGAAAAGATTTCCTTTAACTTTCGGAACTTCGGAGCTTGGTCCAAAAAACGGACTTGTGTCAAATTGCATACGTGGCTTCGAGAGATTACAACCTAATTAAATACAACAAATCTCGGCTGATTTTCTTCACACACAATAGCGTTCACCCTTACATCAAGACTTAATATAGCATGTGGCTTCTTCAGTTAAAATCATAAAGCTGAATCAACATTAGTCTGGTAGCTATATTTTAATCTTAACCGGTCCTCTTTTTTTTCCATAACTTCGGAGCTTGGCCAAAAAAACTGATTTGTGCAAAATTTCATCAAGATTGAATGCAATATATCGCCCCTAGAACAAAAAAAAACATTATAAGATACTCGTATTATAAAAAAGTAGACATTTTTAAAAGGATTTTATATTATTATACCCTGTCTATATTATACCTGCACTTCTGGATGTTCAGAAAAGCAAACTTAATACAGACGGGCTCTAAATTTACCTGGGTTTTTAAACTTATGTCCTATTCGAATTTTTGAGAACATTTAATTGTTTTTGGTGAACACAGGTGTTAGCTATATCATAGTCTGAACAGGTTTTGTCCAATTTCATCCGTTTTCATCCTTGGATGCATTGAGAGCTAAAAACATAAAATCGGATAAACATAACGAGTTTCCAATAGGGACATAAATTTTCGTTTCTTTATGTCAACGCAGCTTCAAACATTTTTAATGATTTTTCAGTGTCAAAACTTTAGTCGGAGTCAACATTTTGTTCATCATCAGGAATTGGGCGTCTCTCATCGTGGCCTTCATCTTTATAAGATCAAACTGACTCAAAGCCTACTTGATCATTTGAAACGCCGAAAAATCTACGATGTGGTATCGGCAAGGTTTACGAAATCCAGAATTTCATCGAGAAAATCATATTCAGCGATGAAGCTCATTTCTGACTAAGCAGTTTCGTCAATAAACAAAATATGCATCGTTGGACAGCAACAAACCTATATGTGACGCGCAAAATAGAGAGGGACCTAAGGGTAAAAACCAGTTTTGTTCAGGAGATCCTTTTTAAAGATTTAAATACGTGTATCTTTGGTGTAGAATCGTCGACTTCACTGTCATAAAACGCGCATATCTCTGGGAGGGAACACTTTTGGGGCATGGGATCGGTCTCATTCGATGCTCAGATGTTGTCCACATCAAAAAAAAAGTAAAAATTGATTTTTTCACCCTTAGGTCCCTTTCTCTATGCGCTGTCACCTATGTGCTTTAAGAGACACAATTGCATCCGCAAAAAGTATTGTGTGGTGTGGTTTTGATGCCGGAGGTGTGATTTGGCCGTATAGACCGTCAATGGAGAGCGCTATCGTGCCATGTTAGAAAATTATTTTTTGCCAGAATTGGATGTGCTTGACATCGATATGCCGACAAGCCAACAACGTAAGACGAGCTCAGAGACATCAGCCAAGGCGAAATTGCCAACGTTCCGGTAGAAATGTGAGCAAAAGTGGTGGAAAATTGGGTCCAAAGCAGAGAAATGGAACTTCATTCTTAAATTTTACCATTTTTCCTCCATCTTTAATAAATTTTAACTGTATATCTTTAATATTATGTGTTTTATTAGTATGTAAAATTGTTATGCAGTAAGTGGGAAAAATATTACCCCTTTGTCATTTCAGCAAACCCATTTATCAATTAACTTAAACGATGTTTCCACCTTTCCAGCTACAAAAGTAATTTAACATTTACTACTTATGAACAGGGATTAACCGGCTCAAGACCTCTTGCTACTATATTTAAATAGAAGACAAGCTTTTAACAAAATACTTATTACATAATTGCACTTCCTTTCCTTAGATTTGCTGTCAGTATAATCGTAATCTATGCACAAGTTTCAAGTAGCATATAACAAAGTCGTACTCACTTAAACCTGACCGTGCCTTACTTATTGTATCATTGACTTTACTTTCATTTCATATTTCTATTTTGCTTTTAGCTTTCTTTGCATACTTTTGCTGTTAGATTCTTTATGGTTTCCATCAAATGTGTCCCCAAGGACAAATACTGGAACGTACAGCCATGCACAGTTGTTGACGTGGGCATGGAGACCCCCACCACAAGTGGCTCATTCACCAGCCCACCATGCGAACGTGAAGTAGATGACCTTCTTCTCCATTGCGCCTTCATTAATTCGTTCATTCGCACACTTCCGAGGCATCAGCCAGCCATCGTTCTATACCCACTGAACCAATTTACAGCAGAGGAAGTCGGTTTGCCGTCAGTAGGGCAATGGGACAGCAAGTGCGTATATGATGGCATTCAATGTGATTGGATTGGTGGGACACAGCGATTCCTGTATTTCCTGTACGTGAGACTGTATTATTGTCGCCTCGTAACGTGAATATGCACTACAATAATTTTTCGTAGCAACAAAGTATGATTTCATCAGAAGGGAAAGAAAAGCTTGTTCCTCAGAATTGCAAATTGACTGCTGAATCAGCAAAACTGATAAACATTTAATGAAAAGGTGGTGCGATGAGGGTGATATGGTAAACCCAGAAGTCTTTTCCATATCGGGACCGAATTGAAGGTAACTTACGTAGTACATATTTGTGCAATCATTGAAAATTGTCTGACGCTTTATTCAGAAGTTATATTTTGAAATTATTGTAATACTCTTCATCATACATTAGAGGGTATTAGAGGGTAAAAAAATCAATTTTCATTTTTTTCTTTTTTTTTTTGATGTGGACAACATCTGAGCATCGAATGAGACCGATCCCATGCCCCAAAAGTGTTCCCTCCCAGAGATATGCGCGTTTTATGAAAGTGAAGTACACCAAAGATAGACGTATTTAAATCTTTAAAATGGCTCTCCTGAACATAACTGGTTTTTACCCTTAGGTCCCTTTCTATTTTGCGCGTCACATATTCAATGACAGGAGATTCTATAAAGTATCTGAAATAATAATTCTAAGATGATCTCGGGCATGGCGTCTGTCTGTGGAGGTCAAACTACAGGTCGCATTATTAAAACAAGATAGCTGAAATTTTGCAGAAACATGGATGGACTGAAACGGTTAGTGTTGAAAATGGGCCAGATCGCTCTAGAGGTAAAATTATTCCCCTCAGAGGGTCTTGGTCAAACTCTAGAAAAATCAACAATTCAATCTTATCAAGTGGCTTATGGTCCAATATAAAATATTATCAAGGGGCGTGACACTGGAATCTTTTCTATCAATGTGTGTTTTGTTAAGTACCAACTTCATATATACCAGCTACTTTTTACAGTAGAAGTTTATGAAATATAGCCTGGTTGTCCAAATTGTCTATAACCTAGGATATACTTGTAATAATTACCTGGTCATTGATTTCATATTGTTAAAACTATAGAATTATTTTGCTCATAAATGCGATTTTTTTAAGAGGCATGGTATCATTTCCTTGAATGTGTTGCGATCCATGCCAACATCATATCTTCCAAATATCACCGTCACATCGCTAATAGTTCATGAGATGTTGTGTTTTAAGTTGAATGTTGTTTGGGCGGTGCTACGCCCCTTGTGCAATTTTACCACAACAAAGTTGGTATGGAAAAACACGCCCTGATAGAAAAGAGACCAATGCCACGCCCTTTTGACAAATTTGTTATATTCCTCCCCAATCCATGATGGAGGGTATGTAAGATTTCGACACGAACGAACTTTATTTATCCACTTGTTTTATTTTATTTTAGGATGGATATAATGCTGTCGTTTTCTATAAGAGAAAGTTCCTGATTGGTTCAAGCTGACAAGAATGTAACGGCCTCAGCCTTATTGTACGTCTTTGTCCTCTAACATCAACTCGCCATCAATTTCAACATTTCACTACCAGCCTGGTGCAAAATTTGTACAAAGACCTCAAATTATTTGCAAAAAAGTTGAACTTGTTCAACACGATGATCAGACACGACCATCCGCTTTATTATCGCTTCTGAGTTTGGGCCTTAGAGAAGTTTAAATGGACAAAGATTTCTTTGCGAAAAATCATACAAGCTCATTTTCATCTCGATAGCTATGTTAACAAGCAAAACTGCTACATCTATGTATCGGAAAACAGTTTCACAAAGCGAAGATGCCAAAACGTTAAAAGATACTTACAGTTTATTCCGGATATTAAAGCCGTGGCTTAATTATCCTATTTTTCTTCGAAACGACAGCATCGCTACAGAGACTATATAAACCATTTTTGGAACTATGTCAATGAGTTAGGTAATCGTACTCGTATTATCAGCTTCCCCGGCGATATCAATTGGCCACCTCAGAGCTGCGATTTGACATCGTTAGACTTGTTTTGTGGGATATCGTGGAGAACCGATATAATTCAAATTATACTTATACGTATTAACAAACCGGTCCATGGGGCCGAGTATCAAACCATTCAGAAGTTAGACTTAGAAATCATCACCAGGGTCTTGGAAAATTCGGTTGATTGGATGCATTATTTAATCCTTAATTTTGCTTTAAAAGAATCCTTAATCCTCCTGGATGAGACTCAAAAACATTTGATGAGTAACTACAAAGAACATACGAACGCTGCCCTGGTCGACGATTTTAATGCCAGCCTACACGCAGAAAAAAATTATGGTTGGAGTGACAATATACGAAGAGGATTATACTATTGTTGGTTATATGGTTGTGACACAACAATATTATGATACTGACAACAATAGTATGATTCACACATAACCATATGATTCACACTCAACCATACTACGACCTCCACAAACATAGTATGATTCACACTCAACCATACTATTATCTTCACAACCATATTATGATCCTAACAACCATATTATGTTTCTCATACAACCATAGTATGATCCTCACAACCATAGTATGATTCACACGCAACCATACTATGATCCCCAAAATTATGCATTAGGGTTCGGTAATGTTGTTATTCAAAAATAGAGATTTTAATCAAGCAAGTTATATTAAATTACATTACAATAAGTTAATAGCCAGAATTGAGGCCATTTTTTTATTGAATATTTCATTCAAGAAAAAAAAATATATATTCCAACGGCAGTCGAAAATACTGTTAGTTTCCAGCAGGGGTAAATGATACTTCACCATCCGTAGACCCCAAGAAACAAATGTGATTAATCTATGATCAATGGCTATATATAAGTACCTAAGTGCAGGCATATTTTAAGTAATCGAGAACCAGTCGGTATAAGAGTATTTCACCGAACAAAGTAAACACAATAAAAATCCCTCGAACTACCTTCCGATTGTTGTTGTTTTTTTTAATATACAACAACCATTAACTGTATCGTGTGTATGTGTTTTTTTGTATATCACAAAAAAATAAGCACACACATACATGTATGCTCTATAAACCAGTTTTGTTATGTTCATAGTCGCAACCATACTGTATGATTGCCGTAATCATATTCTTGTTAACGTAAATTTTAAACAACCATGTGTATATGTTTGCTACAATCATATTTTCATTTCTAAATTTGTCAATAATACTATTGTTACATTTCAACAATATTAATATAATCGGAATCATACTGTTGTCAAAATAAAATTCAAAAAACAATACTATGGCTGCGACGAACATGTTTTTATTGAAGAGAACATATTATTGTTGCGGTGACCATAGTGTAACCATATCTTTTCTCTGTGTGTACATGACAACGCATTAACAATAAAATGAGATTGCGCCGCCCAAGAAACATGGTGATAAGTAGCAACAGATTTCAATATCGCAATATCCATAAGGCTACATCGTTGGCACCTATTGAAAAGTCGAGATCGAGATCACTACATGGATCGATGGTCGTCATGCATCCAGCCTGTTGAACCAAAAACAGCCAATACCGATTTGCAGCAGTGCATTGTAGTGATCGTTGTGGTGCAGCAAAACAAAAATTATGTTATAGAACAGGCTTATTTAAATTTTAAATTACTTATGGCCCTAAGCATGGGTGATACCGAAAGCAGATGCTGGATATATTCATGAGAAAAATCCCTTGCAAAAATCAATAGCAAGACCCGCTAGTGGAGTATTCACGTCCTCCAAATGGTGAGCTGTAGTGGGCTGTATAGTTAAACTTTTCTAATGTCGACCAAGGTCAACAATTGCTAGCTGTCGAGCCTTAGCAAGTAATACAGACCGCCGAATTTGATTTATAACGCACTCATTCAATAAAATACAATTGTCTCAAAATGTAATCTCTACCCCTAGTATGTTCAATAGATAACACTAATATGTCACCAACAAAAATTATTTTATAATAAATCTTTAAATATTTTAGAATACAAAGCGTTTTAAGGTCCATAAAGCAAATTTTAAAATTTTTAAGTTAAATTCCTTTGGAGAAACTGGTGCGCCTGTAGAGCTGCAGGACAATATTTTTTGATCGACCTAACTATGTGGGGTAATACTTAGTAGGGACATAAATGCTGTTATAACATTGAACACACCCATTTCAATAGTAGAACTAAACATACCCCGTAAATGTCATGTGGGTTTTGAAAGCTAACCTCAATAGCGTTAGTCTGTACCGGGATTTTAAATTGTTTCAACTTTCATCATGGAGTGGTCAGATAATGCGAACCGTATCGCTGTAATAGCGCTTTTCAAGTGTGAAATGAAAAAAGCGATATTTTGAAAACGCTCCGGCCACTAGGGATTAGCCGCATGTTCGTCTACCGATGCATAAAACTGTTTGAGGAGACTTGATATGTAAAAGGCGGCCACCGGTCGGGCCGCCCACGCTCTGTTCGCACACCGCATGTCATCAAAGCCGTTAAATCAAGAATTCACAGAAATCCGCTCCGAAAACAGAAAATCAGGGCCCGTGAGATGAATATCACGCAAAAGTCCATGAGTCGAATCATTAAAAAGACTTGGGACTTGGAGATTTGAATCGACGTACCGGACATTTATTGACTGCAGCTTTAAAAAAAAAATAGGATTGAAAAATGCAAATGTCTTTTGGTGAAGCACGCTGATAACTTGCACAGAAAAATTTTGTTCACCGATGAAGAAATTTTTACCGTTCAGGAACAATTTAACAAGCAAAATGATAGAGTGTATGCGCGGTCATCTAAGGAAGCATCTGTACTGATCCTAAGGGTCGAAAAGGGTCATCACCCAGCTTCAGTCATGGTTTGGTGGGATGTCTCTTACGATGGGGTCACTGACCCGCATTTCTGCGAACAAGGAGTCAAAACATCGGCCAAACTTTACCAAGAAGTCATTTTGAAAGCTGTTGTGAAGCCTCTTAACAATTCCCTGTTTCAAAACCAGCCATGAACTTTCCAGCAGGATTCTGCTCCGGCTCATAAGGCTAAAACGTCCCAGGCCTGGCTTCGAAACAATTTGCCAGCGTTCATTTCCTCTGAAGAATGGCCCTCAGGCAGTCCAGATTTGAAACCATTGGATTACAAATTGTGGACGGTTTTTGAGAACCAGGTTTGTCATAAAAGATACCCCAACATTGGATCTCTTAAGACTGCTTTGGTTCGAGCTGTGGCCAATTTTCCAATGGACGAGGTTCGTGCAGCTATTGAAAATTGGCCAGTGTGACAACGGCGGACATTTCGAATAATTAGATTATTTTTGGATACAATATACATCAATAAATATATTAAAAAATATTTGTTCCAAAAACATTCAGTACTTTTTATTTTACAGCATAAAAAGTGTGTCACAGTATTTATGTTCCTACTAAGGAATTACAACTTGACCGATGTAGTCTATTTAATTTTGGACAAGCATCTGCATAATTGTAAGTTTTTTCGAGCTAGATCGAATATAAATGTGTATGTTCAACCAATACTTTGATTACAACAAGTGATGGACCCATAATGGGGTCTAACGAACCATGAGCACGATGTAAGAATACCATGTACAGCAGTCTGTTGAAGGGTAAAAGGAAGGCAGCACAAAACAAGAAGAGAACATCAAATTCCGATGGCCAACTGTTATGGATAAACTATTGAAACAACAAATCTCATACTTACAGTTCACTTGGTCACTTGTTTTCACTAAAATTTTTATACCTATATTTTGGGTCTCTTGGGAACATATTTACGACACACCCTGGCAAGTTTTAATAAAAATTCTGTATTTAAAATAACCGACAGACACAACGACCGAGCAAACAGACGATTTTATTTTTTAATTCGTATTTTTGAATCACGTATTTATTAACTGTCGTTTGCCTTGATTGAATTTTGGGTTATAGATAACTCATATGAACATGTTTTCTATTAGTTTTATGCCTTAGCCATAGGGACCTCTTTGGCGCTACGATTCCCAAATTGTTAGTTACAATCTCAGCTCTATCTTCAAAATAAATTCATATTTGCATGTGTAGTGTAATTCGCTTTCATTTAAGTACGCATATTTCGTAATTGTCGTTTCTTTTGAACCTAAGGGACGTTCTTAAGCCCCTTAGGTACATGAGTCCGACCCCGATCTCAGCGAGATTTTTAACATAAATCTATGTAATGATTCATAGTGTGATTTACTTTAATTTTAATGTCAATATTATGGAGCCCACGGTCCACATGTCCGAGCACAAATTTTATGCAAATTTTACAGATACTTGCTTAATACGAGTTGTAATGAAATTTGATAATCTCAAGACCAAATTCCTAGGAATAAATGGGCTTTTTGGATGTGTTAGGTGCGCCGTCACAAACGATTCCAAAAGATGCAATTGTTCGGCCGATATACAACTTTATGCTTTCAACGTGCAAAATTTTAGTATCCTAGCTCGATTCGTTTAACAGCTATCGTTATAGGCATACAGCCGGAATGTGTCAGACACAGCTAGATTATCTAAGTATGTTGCAGCAATCAATAATATATATGTGACAGCGCATAGAAAAAGGGACCTAAGGTTAAAAAAAATCAATTTTAAATTATTTTTTTTTTTGATGTGGACAACATCTGAGCATCGAATGAGGCCGATCCCATGCCTCAAAAGTGTTCCCTTCAAGGGATATGCACGTTTTATGAAAGTGAAGTCGACGATTCTAAGCGCAATAGAAAGGGACCTAATCTTTAAAATGACTCTCCTGAACAAAACTTGTCATCAACTTTTCACTTTTTTTTGATGTGGACAACATCTGAGCATCGAATGAGATTGATCCTATGCCCCAAAAGTATTCCCTCATAGAGAAATGCGCGTTTTATGAAAGTGAAGTCGACGATTCTAATCGCAAATTGAAAGGGACCTAATCTTTAAAATGAACAAAACTGGTTTTTAACCTTAGGTCCCTTTCTATTTGCGCGTCACATATGGATCATTTTATGTCAAGTGATCCAACTTTTGAAGTCGATGTCCTCCGATGGGATGACTGCACCAAGGTCAGTCCTATTGCATATTAGTTTAGACAACATTTTTTAACGAGATCGGTCAAGGACTCTCTGAGTTGGAGGGGGTCGAAATTTAACATTTTTCCCTAACAGTTTTTTTGTGCGTCCATGTAACTTATTATCTCTTGTTCCTAGCAAAAATTGTCCCGAGAGTTTTAGATAGCAATTTATTCAATTATTTTAGAATTAAATTAAGAAAATTTACAAATTTTTGTTCACTTTCTTTTTGCATAATCAATTTTTTTACTGTTTTTCCAAAAAGATCCCTTTTTTGCTTTTTTTAATTATATACTACAGCAAACGGAATAATCAGCGCAGAATGTGCTACATCCAACGGTAGAGGGTAAAAAAACTTATTATTAATACTAAATTAAAGATATACAAGTATGCCAAGTTCATTTTTTTTCATGGAAAAAATATAAACTACCATAATATTAAAAGAAAAGTTGGACAATTTTATTATTATACAACAACAAAAAGCCTGTCTTTGTTTTACTTTTTTTACTTTATTTGCACTAACGAGACTGTCTTGATATGTATGTCCTGATTTGGCTCCATTTGTAGCCGAAACTTCAAACACCACAAAAAATAGAATGGACATCACTTTAGAAAACTCAACACTTTTGATTTATTGTTCTCCATTTTCTTCGTTCTCTTATAAAGGTGAAACTTTTCAACAAACAATCAAAAGTCATTTTAATTTCGCTAATAGCTAATAAGAGCTGTTTAGTTTAATATAAACTTTTTTTGATTTACGTTAAAAAGTTTTTTACAATTTAACAAGAGCAATGATGTTCGTATTTTTTAGTACAAAATGTAAGATGAAGCTAGGAAGCAGAAGGCGGACAGTAATTGCTGGTGTACCATTTCTTTATTAAACTTGAAAGTTAAAAAGAAGACAAATGTATCGTAGATGCTTTTAAGTGGTGCCAAAAAATAAAACTAAAAAAAGGAAACGGAAGTTCATCCGAGAGACGTGATTTTGAAATTATTCAGAAAATATAGTAAAACGTCAGCAGCAAATAGAAGGAAATTCATATTAAGCATATTAAAGCAAATAGGATTTGTTTTTAAAAAAAAAAACTTTTTTTATAAAAAATACGACCGGCATTTATAACATGTATAAAAATGGTGGGCAAAAGAGATATTGATCTGTAAGATTTAACATATATTGCTGGTTAACCTGATTTTCTTATAATTTAAAGTTCTGCAGTTTTCCAAAGGTAGGAAACATATTTATATTTTAAGCAAGCCTTAAAAAAGGGACGTTATTCTAGCGGTACAAATGGGTCTACGTTTTCTAAGTAGTTAGAGTGTTATTAGATTGTAGCCGCGAAATTTCTTTAGCTTCAGGTTTTGGTTGATTTTCTGCCGAACTTCTTCTGTTGTAGCTAGTTGTATGCCTTCTTCTATATTAAGAATGATTCATCGAAATTCATATCTACAGAATCCACATTTTCGGATAAAATATAGTGTAGGTGAGAAGATAAAAGTTCTATACTAAGTGTTGCCTGACGCCATCTAACATTTCCATTGGCAAGTTTGACATTTTTTAGCATAAACGTACCCAGAATGTTTTCATGTACGACCATCATTTGAGTTGTTTACAGTGACTTGAAAAAATTAATTTTGATTTAACTCGTGAAAATTTTCGTGCGATCATTTTTCACAACTCTCGACGTGGATTATCATGGCAAGAGGGCATAGATAAACTTAAATCTTTGTATGGCGATAAAGCACCATCCTATAGTACTGTGAAAAACTGATTTAATGAATTCAATCGTGGCCGTCGCTCGCTCAAAGACGTGGAGGTCGTCCAAAAACGGCCGTTGTGCCAGAGAACATTGATGCCGTGCGTGAACTGATAATGCAAGATCTTCATGTGACATGCTGGAGATAGAGGTATTCTTGGACATTTTTTCCACCAGCATACATTCGATATTGCATGAACACCTGGCCGTGAAAAAGGTTTGTTCTCGTTGGATCCCTCACAATAAAAGGCTCCTGTCGTAAGCGTATTTTTAAAAAAAAAATACGCTTACGCTGCTTTAAAAGACGTTTGTAAGATCGCTACAGGTGACGAATCGTGGATCTATGCGTATGGGCCCGAAACAAAACAGCAAATGACCGTATGGGTCTTCGAAGACTAGCCAAATCCAACGAAAGTTGTTCGTGGAAGATGCACTTCGAAGCAAATGCTTGCCTGTTTCTTCGGCAAAACTGGTCATCTGGCGACTGTTCCGCTTGAGCCACGTAGGAGGTCAATTCTGAGTGGTTCACCATTTGTTTGCCTTAACTGTTCGGAGAAATTCGAAAAACAAACAAGAGAAGCCGAATCATTGTGCACCATGACAATGCGAGCTCTCACACATCGGCTCAAACCAGCGCCTTTTTGACCAACCAAAACGTCAAATTGATCGGTCATCTGATTTGGCACCCAATGATTCATTTCATTCCCGCACATCAAGAAAAAATGCGAGGTCAACGATTTTCGTCGCCAGAAGGTTCTGTAAAAGCGTTCAAAAACCATGTTTTGAAGGTGTCACAATCAGAGTGGAAAAAGAGCTTCGACATGCAAAAGTGTTTATATCCTGTTGGAGAATACTTTGAAAAAAAAAATAAAACCCTTTTTGATGATATATATTCCCATTTTCAGTATAAGGCCAGAAATATATATAGCAGCCCTCGTATATGTTATTTTTTCACCGATATTAGCAGGGTATCTCTGAACCTCGTAAGTGCGTGAATGATTTGGATTAGATTGCCATGTTGCTGATTAAATTATATAAGATATTCGATTCCCATGTCAATTTCCGCTGTGTTTTAAGGTTCCATGGTATCGAAAGCGGAATTAGAGGAATGACTAGTAAATATTGTCGGTCTGTTTGTTCATCGAGGAGAATGATTTGATTTCATATCAAAACCATGTTCTACTCTAGTTCTGGAGTTTTAAAATTTGTTTCACCATAAAGAAATCAATAAGGTCAGGTTGTTTGTTTATATCTGTTGGCCAATACGTCGGACTACCCACCAGTAGAATTGTTTCGCAACCCGTAACTCTAGCTGCTCTAAGCAGTTTTCTACCGTTTGTCATTGTTAGGCGAGATCCCCAAGAAGTGAGTATTGCATTGAAATCATCTTTAAAAATAAATCAGGTGTAGGTCAATTACATTAAACATTTTTAATGATCGATTTTGACCTGATGACGTGGAGGATTATACGAAGCATTTTTTAGAATATTTTGTCTTTGAATTAAAAATTTTTGCTTTCGCAAGTTGAGAATAAACCTAACAAAATAAAGCCACCGCTCACACAGCAAGAGCCACAATGGAATTTCTTCGTAACATTTTTGGTTAACCCTTCAGTGTAATGTGGGCCACCCAAGAAATTGCACAAAAGCTGTCTTCCCAAATAAAACATGCTCGCTGAGTGACTGTTCACGGTTGAATCACTTTTGCCTTTATTATGGCATTGATGGGAGCCATAAAAATGAATATGCATAAAAATTGGGTTTTATTATTTTTACTTGAATGTTATTGTGGTTAATGGCGCAGATCAAAAAACTTGATTAGGAGGACTGCGTAGAACAGTTAATTATATCTGCCAGTAAGAAATATAATGGTCTCCGCCACATTTATATGGACACTTCGAGACGAGAAGTTGCGCTAAAGAAAACATACTATCCCCCCCCCCCTGTCAGTGACAAACTAGATGCATTTTCACGATTTATTTTTTGTTTGTCCAATGGGAGAGGAAGTAAACGTTAACGATTTAACGGTAGTCGCATTTCGTTACTGTTGCATTTACTCATTTATCAATATACAGGGAGGGCCAAAAGTTACCATGGGGTCTAAAAAATTAATAATTTATTTATATTTTTTTTTTTCAGATTATATAAATAACACTTGGATAATAAATACTTATAATGGAGAGATTCACAGCTGAACAAAGAACTAGAATAATAGAACTTTAATATTTAAATTAAATATTTTAACGCAAAGTCAAGAACGATATAGCTCATTTTCATTTGAATGGCTTTGTTAATAAGCAGAACTGTACGTTCTGGTGAGCTGAAAACCCAAGAGCCATTCATCAACGCCAATTGCATCCCATTAGATGTACAGTATGGTACACACAGAGAAAATATATGGTTACACTATGGTCACCGCAACAATAATATGTTCTCTAAAATAAAAGCATGTTCGTCGCAACCATAGTATTGTTTTTTGAATTTTATTTTGACAATAGTATGATTGCGACAATATTGCTATTGTTGAAATGTAACAAAAGTATTATTGCCAAATTTAGAAATGAAAATATGGTTGTAGCAACCATATAAACATGGTTGGTGCAACAAAAGTATTGTTTTTTAAAAGTTACGTTAACAACAATTTAATTACGGAAATCATACAGTATGGTTGCGACTATGAACATAACCAAACAGATTTTATAGAGCATATGTGTGTGCGTATTTTTTTTTTTTGATATACAAAAAAAAACACATACACACGATACAGTGAATGGTTGCTGTCCAACAACAACAATCGGAATGTAGTTCAAGGGATTTTTATTGTGTTTTCTTTGTTCGGTGAAATACTCTAACACCGACTGGTTCTCGTTTATTTAAAATCTGCCTGCACTTAAGTATATAGCCATTGATCATGGTAAAATCACATTCGTTACTTGGTGTCTACGGATGGTGAAGTAATGGGTGTTTTTTATTGAGGTATAGAACTTCGAATTGAAATAAAACACAAGAAACTCGTTTTAATGTCCATCAATTTGGCTTTATTGGAAGGATAATTTTATGCCATTAATGTTTAAATATGATTTCGGGCATGTGGCCGCCGCGGCTGGCTCGAATAAAGCCAATTCTACAGGTCCAATTTTCAACCACTTTTTCGAGCATATGGGGCCGTATGTTGGCAATAACGCCACGAATGTTGGCTTCCAAGTCCCCTAACGTGTTTCTGGTTTGTTGGCGTAGACGAGCGACTTCACATATCCCTAAAGAAAATAATCCAATGGTGTCAAATCACACGATCTTGGTGGCCAATTGACAGGTCCATTCCGCGAAATTATGCGCTCATCGAATGTTTCCTTCAATAATTCGATTGTGACGTGCGCTGTGTGGCATGTAGCGCCGTCTTGTTGGAACCACAACTCATCCACATTCATGCCATCCAATTCGGGAACAAAATAGTCTGTTATCATGGTTCTATACCGGTCTCCATTAACGGTAACTGACTCTCCAGCATTATTTCGGAAGAAGTATGGCCCAATGACTCCACCAGCCCATAGAGCACACCAAACAGTCAGTTTTTGTGGATGTAATGGCGTCTCAAGGGTCTCATGTGGATTCTCTTCACTCCAAATGCGGCAATTTTGCTTGTTGACGTAGCCATTCAACCAAAAATGAGCCTCATCATTGAACAAAATTTTGTGATGAAAATCAGCATCGAGATGAATCTCATTTTCGGCCCATTTTGCAAGCGTTGTTCTTTTGTCAACCTGTTCATGATGAAATGGCAAACCAAACTAAATATTAATCACTTGACAGCTGACAAAATGGCCGCCAGTTAAAAAAGTGATGCCAACTTAAAGTTCTATACCCCAATAAAAAACACCCTTTAGCATTCACCCCTGCAACTAAAAGTTTTTTTGATTGTTGGAATATATATTTTTGTTTCTTGAATGAAATGTTTAATAAAAACATGGCATCAAATCTGGCTATGAACTAATAGTAATGCAAATTAAAATAACGTACGAGTACTTAATAAAAATCTCTATTTTTGAATAACAACAATAACCAATCATAATAAATAATTTTGGGGATTATAGTACGGTTGAGTGTGAATCATACTATGGTTGTGGGGATCATAGTATGCTTGCGTGTGAATCATACTTTGGTTGTGAGGATCATACTATGGTTGTATGAGGAACATACTATGGTTGTGAGGATCATAATCTGGTTGTGGAGATAATAGTATGGTTGAGTGTGAATCATACTATGGTTGTGTGGATCATACTATGGTTGTATGAGAAACATAGTATGGTTGTGAGGATCATAATATGGTTGTGGATATAATAGTATGGTTGAGTGTGAATAATACTATGGTTGTGAGGATCATAGTATGGTTGTGGCGATGATAGTATGGTTGAGTGTGAATCATACTATGGTTGTGGGGATCATAGTATGGTTATGTGTGAATCATACTATTGTTGTGAGGATCATAATATTGTTGTGTGACAACCATATACCCGACAATAGTATGATCCTCTTCGAATATTGTCACCCCAACCATACTTTTTTTCTGCGTGTATGGGATCACATATGCAAATATCATTGGGCCTTACTTCTTCGAGAATGAAGATGGAAGTGCTGTAAGCGTCAATGTAGAGCGGTATCGGTCTATCATAGGACATATTTAACGCCCTGCTCTTAAAAACAGACTTCAGATGTGGTTTCAGCAGGATGGAGCCACTGCCCGAGACACAATTGCACTTTTATGTGACATTTTTGGAGAGCGAATAATTTCCCGAAATTCGGAAATTATTTGGCCAGCGCGATCGCCAGATTTGTCAGCATCCGACTATTTTCTTTGGGATTGATTAAAGGAGCGAGTATATGTGAACAAGCCCGAGACAATCCTCAAGGCCAACATTGTTGCAGAAATTCGAACGCTACAGCCACAAATTTCGAAAGATTTTATGGAAAATGCTCTAAAACGAGCCCATCATTGCGAAGCTGAAACGGGGGTCATTTAAGTGTTATTTTAAGCGTGTGTAAAAAAGTGTGTACAAAAATTTCCATTTTTTATATTTTATAATCTTAGAAAACAAAAAAAATTAATAAACGAAAATGTTATGAAAATTTTTAACCCCTTTAACTTTTGGTCTGTATAACGAGTGTCCAAAATTGATGATGATGATTTTAATTTTGCTGCCATGTTTTTATTTGTATATTTTTACAGGTTCTAATTACATTCAGGTTAGTTAATATGGAATGCTACAACGTGTTGTTATTTAGTTTCCTGGGCCATCGAAAAACAAGAAACAAATTAAAATAATCTTCACCGACATAGCCCAGATGCTGCATTGGGGGAGGGGGGGGGGGGGAATCCAGGAGTTATCTTAGAGCAACCATTACATCTACAAAACGTTATGGCTTGGTGTGGTTTCTGGTCCGAAGGAATCAACAGACCATATTTTTTTGAAAACAAAATGGAAATGCAATTACCAGCAATGGAAATAGCTACATGGAGCTGATCCAAATATATTTGTGGCGGAAACTAGACGATTTATACGTGTAGAATATGTGGTATCAACAGAATGGGGCAATTTTTTACACAGCAAGAGAAACGATAGAATTGACACCTTCAGAGTTTTTTTAATCAAATGTACTCGTATACAGTAATAATCCCACAACAATTCAAGCGCTTAAAACCAAAATTATCGAGCAGATATTAACCATTGATAACAGTTTATTGAAAAACTTGATTTTATTTTTGGTAAAAGATTGGGAGCCTGTCTAACCAGGGGGGTGCAATTTGACACGTTGTACCATTGGCCTATGTACTTCCAATTCAGCCAAACCGTAAAATGAACGTCATATTTTGATTGTAGCAGGGGCCGACTTTTCTAGTAGATCCAGATGTAAAATTCGTTTACATTATTGAGGAAATTCCACTGATGCTACTTATGTACGAGTATTTCTCGATGGACCTCTCATCCATAGGTCAAAGACTTAAATTAAGGCGAACAATAGATACATAAAAATATTTACCCTCATTCGTTTTCATTGGTTTTGATTGACCCTTATGTCCATACTTAAAATTCCATTTGGTGCTCGGCCAGGACCTAGGAAGCAAAAATCAACCCACATCTTAAATTTTGTTACCTATAATTATAGACAATACTTCTTCAGTATAGAACATAAGGGGCAGTTTCTGGGGCCGAGGGTTCAATAATCACTCCCATTTATGGGTTCATTTGACATATTTTAGGTAAATTAGAAAACACTGTCTCTGAATTGAATCATACTTTCAAGAGATAACGAAGAATAAAGCTAGATTATCTTAGATATCTATATATTATATTATTTATACATATATATTTTAAGGGGTTGCATACAATATGACGAATTTAGTATACTAACAGACTGACAAAATACGAATGCTAAAGAATTATTAATTACTAAATGGCGCGTGTTTGAAACGATTATTTAAGATTAGCTGGTAGTGTCGAAGGGCGGGATCTGGCCATTTACAATATGCATACTATATCATCCAAGCGCAAACAATTTGAAAATTATTCCACGACACCATTATATAAATAATATGGGTAACAAGCCACACATACAGCAATATATAATAGGATGTATTGAATAGGTTTTTTGAGGTATAAGGCTCTCATACGTAATAACTCTTTAACACGAGGAAACAAATATGTTTAAAATATGATTGCATGCAAACATATTGTTGAAGATACATTTAAATGTTAGAAGTATGTTTAGGTCACAGCAAACATGAATATGTTTGTGGCAATATTGCCAATCATTACAATGTTCCAAAACATTCATAAATTGCAAACATATATATGTTAATACCCAAACATTAATACGAGCGCATATCAATAATTCCGGGACTTTTCCAACTTCCTTCATAGTAATACTAAATGCAACACTGGTACCTCAAGTACCATCCGTCAATACACAACTGTCAAATTTTGAGAGAGTTCCGTCATTATGTTTGTGTTTAACAGCTGTTTAAAATAGGAGTATACAACCTCGTTGATTTTGTTAAAAATTGAAAAAAGTGAATTTCTAGTGCTCATTAAACATTATTTTTTGCGAAAAAAAAACTTTCAATCAAGCCAAGGAAAAGCTTGATAAATACTATGGGGACTCTGCGCTATCGATTTCAATGGTAAAAAAAGGTTTTTACTGACTTTTGTTGAGGTCGCACAAGTACTTATACAAAGGACGCTGAACGTTCTACACGGCCAATTGAAGTCAATAGACCCAAAAAGATCAAAACAATCCACGATATGGTATTGGACTAACGAAGGGAAAAAGTTCATAAGATTGTTGAAGCCATACGCATTTCATATGGCAGTGTGGTTTCAATTTTACATTATCAGTTTAAGAAAGCTGTCTGCAAGATGTGTGACGAGTTTGCTCTCAATTGTCCATAATCGTTATTGTGTGACAACTTCAAAGGATTGTTTGGAGACTTTTAACTGCAATACGAATTAATTTTTACGGCGTTTTGTAACTGTAGATGGAACATGGATCTATTACAACATTCCGGAGACTAAGCAGCAGTCCAATGGCTTCATCCGGATGAGCCGGCTGCGAACGAGGCCAATATGACTTTGTTGGCCAATAAGGCGATGGCAACAGTTTTTTGGGATGCACGTGAGATAATCCACGGATAATCAATGACAAAATTGCATGAATTGGGTTATGAATTGGTACCCCATCCGCCATATTCTCCCCATACGTACCAAACTTACCGAAATGGCTCGGTGGAAAGAGATTCAGCTCCAACGATAAAATTATTAATCCAACAAATGCCTGGTATAAAAAATTGTATAAACGTTCGACTAAGTGTATTTAGCTAAAAGGAGATTTTGTTGAAAAATATTTTTTTTTCCAAAAAAAACAGGTTTTTTATTCTAAAAGTCACGGGATTATTAATATGCCCTCGTATGTTTTCAGAACTGTAAGCACGCAGAAATACCTTCCAACTTGTTGACAAAACAGGCATTAGTTCAATGATTAACAAATATACTTACTTAAGTTCACAATATCCCATTTAGGAGCAAGGAGGAGCTCTCTGAAACCAGTGAGCCAGTGCACGAATCAATTGATATAATCCCTGACAGGAATCTTCTGTTAAAAGCCGGCACCCAACGGTTAATGCATTTTACTCGTAAAGTTGCCAGAGCTGGGATTTGAGCCCTTTGGACTATTTTTTGTAGGTAGCCATTAAGCATAAATATTACGCAAAGAATCTGGAGACAATTGAAGCGACTCCACCCGAATCCATCGAAAATGTACTGAAAAATTGGTTTGATAGGATGAGGAACTGCCGAGCTAGTAATGATACTCATATGAATTTTAATGTGTTTCATTATTAAATGACAAAGCTAAAACTTTTCAATAAAACCAGAAATTTGAAAAATTACACTTAGTAAAATTCACAGCCATTTTGCTCCAGGACTCTAAATATTTTTTTCCTATAGATTTTGGCCTGTAAACACGAAACTAATTTTAAAATATTTTCCTCTGATTATTTTTCAAGATAAGATTCTTGGAATACTTTTATGAAATGTCTCAGCTTTTTGGACCATAACTCCCAAATGCTATTACCGTTTCGATCAAAAGTGATGTCAAAGAAAAGGAAACTAGCTTCCATACTATGAATTAAAATCTGTTCAATAGTTTTGACGTTAGAGGCATTTAAAAAAAATTAACTTTGTGTGCAAAAGTGACGTTTTTATTTTGAAAAAAAAATATATAAACAATAATATAAAAAATATATAAATAAATTAAGCTTAAAGTTTTGACTTTCTTGGGCAAAACAAGCCATTGTTTGTTGAAATTGTGTGAGAAATGGTAGAGCTACACATCCTGGTAAATTTTTCGATTTTCAGCATTTAAGTTACTTCTTTACTAACCTAAGGTTTACAGTAGAGCAGGGGTGCCTACGGGTGCCTACCGATTGTTTATCGTACAGCACCCAGCATAGAGTCACTGGCTCACTAAACAACATGTAGCTCTACCATTTATCACCCAATTTCAACAAACCATGGCTTGTTTTGCTCAAGAAAGTCCAAAATTTATGATCAATTTATTTATTTATTGGTATATATTTTTATATTATTTATATTATACTTTTATATTTTTTATATTATATTTTTATATTTAACTTATATTTATTTTTACTTTATGCTCAATTTTTTTGAAATATTTTTATATTATTGTTTTATCTTTTTTTTCAATTTAAAATCGTAATTTTTGCACAAAAAATTCAATTTATTGTAATTTTAAATGCCTCTTACGTCAAAACATTGTATTAAAAGGTTTTAGAAAAGCTAATTTCCTTTCATTTGAGACAACTTTTGATCGGTAAGCGTTTGGGAGTTATAATCCAAAAAGCTGAAACATCTCATAAAAAAATTCCAACGATTCTATCTTAAAAAATAATCAGAGAAAATTTTTTAATATACATTTCCTCCTTTAGGAGGCCAAAATCTATAGGAAAAAAATTATTTAGAACTCTGGACCAGGATAAAAATCATAATTTGTATTAGTACTTTTTTTTACAGCCGACTTTAATTTATAATTTTAAATGCCCAACCATACCTGTTGCCCTCATTATCCGTTGAGGCACTCTGCTTAAATGCTTGCATTCTGGGCGAATCACAATTTTATAAACCCAAGCACTAGATTTTACAGAAAAATGAGAACTTTCAACTTCCAAATGTGTAGGATTGATACAAAGCTAGCATCGAGGTCAATCAGTAAATACAGCGGAAGCTACACTCCATTAACCGATAAAACAAACACATTTTGCCCTTTCATGGTAAGCTATTCAAATTTATTACATTGCGAAGCTGCCTTTCGGTCCTTGTTTGAAATTGAAGCATTTCTATACACCCTAATACACATGTACAGTATAAGTAAATATAGACTCTGCAGTTAAACACGTTATTTGTGTTATTTGCCTTATTTATTTGATTAAAATGAAATGCCATTAAACATTTCCACTATCTTAATTCCTGGTACTGTTGTTTTTATAATTTTATGCATATGTCGGCTTGCATATGGACTTAATTAAATTTTATATAATCTTCAGAGTGCAATCAACGAAAAAGGGAAACAGTATAGAACAAGGACAAACAAGTGAACAAAAACTCCACTTGAATGCTTAAATTTCTGACCAGGATGCCAGGATATAAATGACCATGTGTACGCTTAGATACCCAGAGTACAGTAAATGAAGAGTCAATGTTCTGCAAACCAGCAGAAGAACCTGTTAATGACAACTCTTCACCCATTGCTTTATTTTGCTGCCAAAAATAATGACTACTCATAACACATTTAATACATATTTTTGTGTATCATGTGTAACTATAGTGGGTTGTTTCAGATGGTCTCGCACAATTAAGCAGAAGTAATCTAGATAAAAACTATGGAGTAGCACAGGGCTAACTAGGTTATACCTTACACCACTGAAGACTCATCGCTTCCATAAGGGATACTGACAACGATCGGTTTTAAAATTTGATTTCTAGGAGCCTCAAACCTAGAGAGACCTTTTCCAATTTCAACAGAGTTAGTTATAAATCGCATGTATTGACAAACAAAAAACTCATATTGGCAGAGAAAATTGATAGCTTTACGTTCTGTACAGTGGAGAAGTACGTCCTCACGCGGATTTTGAGCGATTGCCATACACGCAGAAAAACAGTATGGTTGTGGTGACAATATTCGAAGAGGATTATACTATTGTTGAGTATATGGTTGTGGTGCAACAATATTATGATTCTCACAACAATAGCATGATTCAAATACAACAATACTATAATCCTCACAACAATAGTATAATTCACACATAACCATACTATGATCCCCACAACCATAGTATGATTCACACTCAACCATACTATGATATCCACAACCATATTATGGTCCTCACAACCATATTTTGTTTCACATACAACCATAGTATGATCCTCACAAGCATAGTATGATTCACTCGCAACCATGTTATGATCACTACAACCATAGTATGAGCACACACTATTATACAATGATCACCAATAAATTTATTAGAATTGAGTTAAGTTGTCAACAATAGATTTGAGTTATGAAAATTATTTAAAAATACATTTAATTCAAAATAATAGGAGTGATTAATTTAACAGTAGAAAAAATAAGTTTGACAAAACGTAAGCGCTTTTATTGAAAATATTTCAGTTAAACAAAGCCAAAGCAGCTTGTGTAAAAGTAAAACATTTTAATTTCCATATAAAAAGTGTTATTATTGCATTAGATCCGTAACAATAACATTGTTCTAAAAAGCATCAAAAGAAGAAGAATCATACTTACAATCATGCAGTATGATTGCCGTAATATTAACATAAAACGAAAATAACAATACTTTTGTCGCACCAACCATATTTATATTGTTGATATAACCATATTTTCATTTTTGAATTTGGCAATAATACTATTGTAACATTTCAACAATATGAATATTGCGGCAATCATACTATTGTCAAAATGAAATTCAGTAAACAATACTATGGTCGCGACGAACATACTTTTATTGCGGAGAACATATTATTATTGCCGTAACCATATATTATCCATGTTTTTTCTCTGCGTGTAGCTCGCCATACGTAACCATGGCATCGTCTGGCCAACGACGTCACCTAGTAACCCGTCATCTAGCTAGGGTGGGACCATCTTCCCATAATCCTCTCCATCAAACAACCATCCGACTTTATGATCGATGAACGCCGTACTCATCCAATTAAAAAAAGGCGGATTAGGATGCCTTCAGGGAAGCCTGTAGTAATTGACCCATTTCCTCGAATGTTCGGGTAGCCGAGTAGAAGTTCCGGGTCATCGCAATATTCCTGCCGGCCAAATACCCGAGACACAGTGTGTTAAATGATTATTTTTGTTTTGTTAATTAATACAAAAAATGCAACAAAAAAGTGATATATGAAAACACTTTTCTAAAATAAAAAATTATTTAGCTTCATGCTACTTATAAAGAATGTGTACATTATTTCAGTCTTCAACAGAATTGGCTGCATATTTGAAAAGTGCTGTGTCTAGACTACACGAAAATCCACTGAAGGCTTGGTAACAGGGATTATTCCTAAAAACTCAGCGTTGATGAAGACGGCTACTTTTTAAAATATTTATCAATTATGGCCACTTCTGTCCCCTCTGAGAAATTGTTTTCGACTGCTGAAAATATTGCTTCCAGCTGAAGAAGGTCTATCTCAAAAAATTGTATTTTTACAAACTGTCAACTCAAAGTTTTGGAACCTTGAACAATAATCGTTTATATAATTTTGTTTTAGTAATATAAGTACATAAAGAAAATAACTCTAGTATTAATCAAGTTTTAATATTTTTTCACATTTATATCATCGAATAGCGTAACTTATTTGTTGATAACATCAACAAAAACCAACATCCGTAAAAACATCGATATAACTCCTGTATTAATAATTTTTTGTATTTTTGGGCCTTAATATAATAATAATATAATAATAATAACACATATTTAAAGGAGAATATCAGAAAAACAAAATTTCCGTAAAAACATCGATGTTTTTTACCTTTGATTAGAGTACTTGACCAAAGTGCTCAATCTGTCGTTAGCCATTCACTTGGTTCCCGACGGACAGACTTTTTTGATCCTCTGCATATGCTTCAGCTATCTGCGATAAGCTTAAAAGTAGAAACAGTTCCTCAAGTCATTAGAAGGCAGTACTTGAGGAGCCGACAAAGAAACCTTGTTGACCTCTTACAAAGCGATAGGTCAGTCTGTAGCGAACTACTCAGCGCCGGTGTGGTCGGCGAATGTGAGTACGACGCAGTGGAAGAAAATTTAGAATGACGCTCTAAGAATATCAACAGGGTGTCTTATTAATATCTTTTAAGGAACATCTTCATAAGGAGACGAAGGTCCTTGCCGTGAGCAGACACGATTTCTTGTTTCTATAGCAGTATCTGCTTAGGTTTCTTCGCAGAAGTCATCCCAACCGCCATCTCATGGACAGGATGCTTCCGCCCAGGCTGCTCAGGTTCGTTTATGATCTAGACAGAACGACTTAAACCAGAAATTGTATGCTATAATTGCGCTGAATCGTATGCAATATCAGGGTGTCAATCTAGTGGTTTGTTTTCATATGCTAATTATGACAGGGATTTATCTTTTCTGCTTGAAATCTTAAGAAAGTCAGTATTTTAAAAAATGTCAAGCTAGAGGACAACACTAATGGTTACCGTCGTGACGAGAGTGTGGCTACCGTGACCCATAGTGAGTATCTCAGTCTGAAACACTGTCTCGCCATTGATTAAAGAATCGCATGCACTTATCAAAAGGCGATAATCGACAACCGTCACCTAGGTCTTGAAAAATTCAGTTGACAGGATTGCGACTTTAGTCGAGGCTTCGACGTGAAATTGAATTTCTAGTACGTAAACATTTTATTCGATAAATTTTGTGAAACTATTTTTTGGGGTGTCTTAGGTGAGTATAGTAAATTCCCAAAAGGACAGGGTCCTGGTAGGTCTCAGTTTTTTTTGTGAAGCTAAATTAATACTTAAGAATGAAGTTGAAACTTGTTAGTAACAAATTGGACCCATAGCCACGTCCCTTCTAGTACCTCCTACAAAAATGACCCTGTTTTAGTACAGATTAGAACCTACATTACTTGTCATCCAGTGATATTCGCTTAAACTGTGAGCACCGAAATATTTTATTAGCGGCTTTTTACTTTCCTATAAAATAAAGCGTTGACGTGCCGCATTCTGGTACCTCCAATGCAAATGCACCATTCCGCCCATTTTTGGTATGCTTGTGATATCTTTAATATTATTGATACTATCTAGCGCAAATTCAAAACTAATGAACAGAGTTATAAGTTTAACTTGGTGGCACATTACATTCCTAGCCTCGCCACTTCTGGTACGTCATACACAATTGACCCTGTTTCAGTGCTGATTAGATCTCATATAACTTCTCTTTTGGTGCATACAATTCGCTTCAATTGAAAACTCTTTAATATTTTACGAGATTCATTTAAATCAATACGCATCAGTCAATGGAGTTCAGAATGAGGGTACACGAGGGCGACCGCAAAACTAATTGGCCTGGCACATTTTTTGTTTTACTAGCAACCTTTTTGTTTTTTGTTTTTTAAAAGCAATCTTTTATAATCCATCTGTCAAAATTTCCGAAATATTTAATGATTATTTTCTTTGTTACAGGTGATTGAAGTAAACATTTTTGAAAAATGGAAAATAAAGAGTTTCGTGCGGTAATTAAACACTTTTATATGAAAGGTTATACGCCACAATTAATCAAAGATGAATTGGATTCTGTTCATGGTGATAATGCACCATCATACTACACCGTGAAATCCTGGGTTCAACAATTTAAAATGGGTCGTTCAAGTACGGAAGATGAACAACGCTCTGGAAGACCGAAAACTGCTACTACTATTGAAAACATTAGAAAAATATTTAATGAAGTGACTTAAGATAGACGAATAAAGCTCAGAGAACTTGCTGATATTGTTAAAATACACAAAAAACAAGTTTGGAGTATTTTACATGATGAACTCCACATGAAAAAGCTATCCGCAATATGGGTGCCACGTTTGTTGACTTTGCGCGGAGCTTTTAGCGATTTATCATCATTGCTCACCATATAGTCCAGATTTAGCTCCTTCTGATTATTTCTTGTTTCCAAATTTAAAAAAAAATTCTCGGTGGCAAAAAATGTTCGTCCAATAGCTAGGTTATTGCTGAAACTTAGGCATATTTTGAAGGTCTTGAAAAATCTTATTTTTCGGATGAAATTAAAAAACTTGAAAAACGTTTGATGAAGTGTATTGAGTTGGAAGGAGATTATGTTGAAAAATAAATAATAATAATTCCAAAAAAACGGTTCTTTGTATGTTAGGCCAGTTACTTTTGCGGTTGCCCTCGTATGTAAGTCGGATCAACCTACTCAAACTGCCTTACGCCTACCTGTTTTAGATAACTTTGGATATGAGATGTCTGAAGTGAAATTGTATGGAGTTTATTTTCGTAGAAAAAATGTATGACTAATACTAAAATACTACGAGTTCTATTATAATTTGCGTATAGGCAGTAAAAAAGAAGTAGTGCATAGGACGTCAAATTAAAAATCAGGATATCTTAACTAAAAGTGTTATTTGCTTACTTTTTCAAAAAAAATTATATGATCACAAAAATTTGCGTAACTGAGGGTTTATGTACAATTATTTAACTAATTTCTTACAGTATGGACTTGCTGAGAGATTCCGGATCCGTGACGACCTTCATCAGAAAGCATCGCAGCAATTTCAAAAGAAAACCCGAACTCTTTAAGACCATGCTCTCACCAAACGAATGAGAACTACTGTTGTAAATCTTCACATGAAAACAAAATTACTAACTCAGAGGTTATATAAGCCTGTTATTTTTAGATTGTCCATACTTAATTATGTCTTTTATTTCCGAAGGAATCATTCACCCCCAAGAAAATGTCCAAAACTTTGTTGCATACTGTAATATGCCGAAAACAATATAATTATTTTATAATTTGTCTAGATTTGTAAAATTAAAAAAGCATTTACAAAGAAATTTTTGACTGCAACATATTAAGCTGACCAAAGATAAGCTCAATGTGTTGCACTCCCTTTAAACTTTAATGATTGCTGACCGATATTTACCCGCAATATTCGAACAAAGTTCCTTATATACAGAATTAGACAATTGCCATATTCTTGTGAGGTAACTAGTCATATTGGGCAAATATTGGACGAAAGTGTATTTCATCATTTTTGCTCAAAATGCCGTCAAAATAACACATGGTTGATTTTGTGATCACACTACCGATAAATATTTCACTGTTTTTGTTTGTTCAAACAGATGTCAAATAGGAGTTTGGGAAAACATGTTTGACGTGTGTTCACATTTGAATAAATATTTGACTAACAAAAATATTTGATCAAACTGTTAAAAAATATGAAATTTATTTGCTGTCAACGTCTTAAAAGCAATAATGGAGGAAGAAGACAATATATTCGAAATATTCCGCTAAGCGTTGTCGCGAAACATTTTATTGTGGTATCCGTCATTACTTGCATTCCACAAACATGAATATACCTCCAACAATCCAATTAATTTTACGACATCTTGTTCTTCACATTCCTTTACCACTTTTATTTTTGAGCATGGTTTCTTTTCATGAACTTTGTACTCACTTGCCATTTTCTGTAAAATAAATCATACTATTTTAAATTTCTATTCAAAATCTAAATGTTCTTACCATTTGCTTATTTGATTTGCTGATTTATTTTCTTTAATTTTACCGCCAGCCAATTTAATAGTATGACAGCAACAGCTGTTTACTTGGCATAGGTGTGACCAATTCAGTGTTTTATTCTACGACATAATCGCGGAAATATTTTGTAATTTATGAGACTAGCACACGGTCTAACACATCAAGTTTATCAGTGTACGCAAACTTTTCAACAATGTTTTCTGCATACAATCAACGTTCACTATTATTAGCCACGTCTCCATACTAAATTAATTTGAAATTTCGTCTTTATAGTGACGTCTTCCATGAAAAAATTTCTGTCGTATCAGACAGAAATTAAATCCCTCCTTTAAATTTGTTTGGGATTTGGTTTAGAAATGTACGTATAACAATTTGCAATTTGTTTGGAAGTTGACATAAAAACTGCTCAAATTGGATTTTGCGTGCGCATCTGTACGCAGTTTTAAAGCTGTATATGTACTCATATTATGATCAACTTATCTGATACGACGAGTGCAGACGGCAAAGCGAGTGTCACAGTCCTGTCTAACAATTTGAGTCACATGGTCAAGCCGATCTCACAGACCCATTATTTGTGAATTCTTTACGATAGATAGTGTTCGTCGGTTGCGCTTTATAGAAGAATTGTTTAACGACCTCCACAAATGTCAATAATACATACATAATTTGCCGATGTCACGCAAATTGAACGACTGGTTTGATCGTGCGAATAATTTGTTAAAGTTCACGAAAACGATCTGCTCATTTTTAAAATCACACAGATTAAAAATCCGTCATTAAAAAAAATACTTTTACTTTAAATCTATAAATATTTATATCGGATTATTTTAATCGATAACAATAGGTGGTCGTTCTGTGAGATCCGCTTGATTGTCGGCACCCTGCATTGTGCATCGTGGTTCTAACGATTTTTAACGTAAAAAACCATGAAGCGTAGAAGTTTATGTTTTGTTTTAAATTTAATATGCCCTGCTGATATGATCGTCGAAGACATCGAAATATCAGAAAAGAATAAATTAAAACAAAATGAAAAAAACACCAACACTTGCTGTTTTTTGAATTTGTAAATGACCTCGAGCCAGACTATTCAGATCAATATATGTGACAGCGCATAGAGAAAGGGGCCTAAGGGTATAAAAAATCAATTTTCACTTTTTTTGATGTGGACAACATCTGAGCATCGAATGAGACCGATACCATGGCCTAAAAGTGTTCCCTCCCAGAGATATGCGCGTTTTATGAAAGTGATGGCACACCAAAGATACACGTATTTAAATCTTTAAAATGGTTCTTCTGAACAAAGTTGGTTTTTACCCTTAGGTCACTTTCTATTTTGCGCGTCACACATATATATATACAATGTAGGTCAACAATGCATAACCAACAAGAAACTATTTTTTTTATCAAAATATTGCTTTCTAATTGAAATTGCGATTTTTTCCATTTAAATGATTATATTCTTTTTTTTCCATTTCAATGATTATATTCTTAAAAGCTGAAAACACTGATATTACCAGATGTTATTTTCATTGTTTGCTCTGACAAAAATTTTGCAAGATCAAATAAATATTTGCAGAAAAGATAGGAAAATATTTTTTTCTCGGGTGGTCACACTGTGTTCACATTAGACTTATTTTTGTTTGCCAGCAAATATTGTTTTGTTGTTTGCCACTCAAAAATATTTTAAGGCCAGATTTTGGCAATAAATATTCTACGTTTTTTTTATCAAATATTTACCTAGTGTGACCGTACCTTTAGATAGCTAGTTAGTTTGCAATATGACAATCTGGCAGTATTGACCAAAAAAACGAAACATTGTATCTCTTTGTATACACCAAAGAGAATTGAACAACAATTGGGGCCAACAGTGAATTCATCAAAATCAGACAATACAAAATTATAAACTGTAATAAAATAATCAATGAAATAGAGTTAATCAATTAATTGCTATACTTTTACCTTGTAAAAATGTGTAAACTATTCTTTAACAACCAGTTTAAGTAGTTTTTAAGTTTTATTTATTCATCTCGTACATCTGCAGCCAATGCGAATCCACCAATATGTTCTTAAAAAGCAGAGTGTTTACGTCGCCCTTGTTATTTAAGTGACGGATCGCCGGTCATCGACGATTTCATTTTGAGATCGTCAACGGCCGACGATCTTTTTTAGTTGCTACAGTGGATTCGGCAACACTTTTGAGTTATGTCGCCGTTGCTACTTGCTTGGCGGTCTAAACCTTTTTACAGTTTGCAACAGCCAAGCCAGTTTCATTAGTTCAAAATCGCCAAGCGAGCAACACAACACCAGCCACTGCCAAATCATGGTAAATTATAGTTTTACAAAAATTATAAATTTACACAAATAAAATAGTACCGTGGGCACGAGGACACCCCATAACACAAATAAACTGATTTTATTGTGGAAATCCGTGGGGAAGGGTCGAAACCCTGTCAAAAGTGCAAGTGTCCTAGGAAAAAGGAGGCGACACAAACCACCTTTGGAGTACCCGAACACCCAGATCAGCTGCCATCATCCCAGAACCCCAGCAACTAAACACAACGTGGTTAAAGATTAATTTCTTGTTTGTTTACTCGTTTTTTTTAGCGACTTGAGGCGAACTTGTTTTCTCACAAAGTAACTTTCATACAAATGCTAGTTAAGTAATCTGAATGCAATAAAGCTAATATTTGTAGACATCTATTAGCTAGTGTTCCAATATCCAGTACATATATTTTTTGCATGCGATTTAGAAGGCCAAACAGCATATAAATGTTAAACACTACCGTGCCAAATTCCAGAGTTGGTTTTTTTTTTTGTTTGTCAGTCATCGTACTCCAAACCGAAATAGAGGCCCATATGTTGCTTGTAAAGGTATTACAATCGTGCATCCTTTGCAACCGGTATGTACGAGGGCGACCGCAAAAGTAACTGGCCTAACATAAAAAACCGTTTTTTTTGGAATTATTATTATTTATTTTTCAACATAATCTCCCTCCAACTCAATACACTTCATCAAACGTTTTTCAAGCTTTTTAATTCCATCCGAAAAATAAGATTTTTCAAGACCTTCAAAATATGCTCAGTTTCAGCAATAACCTCGTTATTGGACGAAAATTGTTTGCCACCGATAATTTTTTTTAAATTTGGTAACAAGAAATAATCAGATGGAGCTAAATCTGGACTATATGGTGGATGCGGAGCAATTTCAAATCGTAATTCGGCCTGTTTTTGTTGAGTTAAAAATGCAGTGTGTGAAGGAGCATTATCTTGATGAAAAAAAACTTTTGTTTCTAAATGCGGTCGTTTTATCTTGATTTCTTTACTCAACCGATTCAATAATGCACTATAATATTCACTATTTATAGTTTTTCCTTTCTCAAGATAATCAATAAATATTATATCCCTTGCATTCCAAAATACTGTGGCCATTACTTTTCCTGCTGACTTAACAGTTTTCGCCTTCTTGGGACCTCTTTTACCAGCTTCTATCCATTGTTTTGACTGTTCTTTGCATTCTGGGATGTAGTGATGGATCCATGTTTCATCAACAGTTATGAATCGGCGCAAGAACTTTATTGGATTGCTGATAAATCGCTAAAAGCTCCTCGGAATTGGTTCAACGGGCGCAAAGTCAACAAACGCGGCAGCGTTCTTGCTTTTTCGTGTGGAGTTCATCATGTAAAATACTCCAAACTTGTTTTTCGTGTATTTTAACAATATCAGCAAGTTCTCTGAGCTTTATTCGTCTATCTTTAGTCACCTTATTAAATATTTTTCTAATGTTTTCAATAGTAGTAGCAGTTTTCGGTCTTTCAGAGCGTTGTTCATCTTCCGTACTTGAACGACCCATTTTAAATTGTTGAACCCAGGATTTCACGGTGGAGTATGATGGAGCATTATCACCATGAACAGAATCCAATTCATCTTTGATTAATTGCGGCATACAACCTTTCATATAAAAGTTTTTCAAAAATTATAAAACTTGTTTACTTAAATCACCTGTAACAAAGAAAATAATCATTAAATATTTCGGAAATTTTGACAGATGGCTTGTAAAAGATTGCTTTAAAAAAAAAAAAGTTTCTAGTAAAACAGAAAATGTGCCAGAATAGTTAGTTTTGCGGTCGCCATCGTATTAAAATAATCCTCAAAATATAAAACAAAAAGTTTTGAAACAAGATTAAACAAATTTAAAAAACCGTATTGGGTAGCGTGTTTTAGGGCAATAAAGCATTTGCTCATGCAATAGCTTTATAAAAATTCTACTGCGGTTAAAATCAATATTTAAATTTTGCATGTTGAAAAATGTCAAAGGTCATAACTGCATTTATAACTACATAAATGAAGCTATGACCAGCTTAGGAGTGTTAAATTTTAAATACACAAATTGGTGCCACCCAGCTTTTGTTGTTGTTCTTACAAAAAGCAAATTGAAGCCTAATAGCAGTTTTTAAAATAGAGTAATGGTAGGGTTCGTATTAGTGTTACTCATTAGTAATGGTAGTTTATGTAATGGTGTTTACCTTTTTTACAAAATGACCATATGTTATTTGAAACTTTGGCTGTGGTCAAATCGTATAATCTTTAACTAATCAGAAGTTCCATGGCAAAATGTTAGTCAAAAAAATCTGGTCAAGTAAAAGGTTCAGGTTTGTAAAGTGTCATGTCTTAGTTTTGTAAATATGCATTTATTATATAGGGTTGCCAGATTTCTATAGTTTTTCCAAATACATTTTTTTCAGAAGCTGAGAATGCTGTTCATGCGATATAGCATACAAAATTTTTAATAAGAATTGAGCATTCCGATTATTTGTTACAAATTTTATCAAGATTTCTGATCAGTATTCAATGAGCAACGTGCATTTCGCGTGCAGATGATCGCCATTGAAGATTTGTGCATAGGCAATTCGTAGCAACATGGAAACAATTGAGCGATACTGCAGCCTTTGTGTCAAATGAAGCACAAACCTGGAGATTTTAAAACAACAGGTGTTTTCCTTTCTGAAGTATACAATTCAGGTCATTATTCAATATATTTCTGTTTTAAATCTACTGATGTTATCGTGATAATAATTATTGATTAACAATAATGCATGTGTCATTGTTAACGTACCCATGAAAGGAGACCTAACATAAAGAATAAATTGGTGAGGCGTTACATAACTCAGCATCCCAATAGGACCAGTATACTATACGTATACGCATTCGTATAGTATACAAACGATATAGGGATACTGTGCCCGTCAGTATACCTTTCCAATATACATTTATTAAGGAATGGCCGCTTCAGTATATACAAACACAATCGCATACAAAGTATAGGGAAGTGTATGGAGACCACATCGTGTTCCATCTTCGTGTCTATACAAAGTATGCGAAGATGTTTGATGATGCATCACCCACGAATGAAATTTTCTCACTTTCGTTACTTCATGGCGTTTCTTTTTACAAAGTATGCGAAGATGTATGAAGTTGATTTTTGGCTCTCATATACAATCCCTGTATACTTTCCGAAGTATTCGGAAAAAGTCCTATTGGGATGGTCAACAAGGTGATTGCTCACATACTAAATAAGAGAGTATCAGACGTGATCTTACCCGGACTCAGAAAGGAACAAGCCGGACTCCGTCTGCACATGTCCTGCATCGACCATGTCAACAGCTTAATGACAGTTAGTAGAATGTAGGGGCGTACGGCAGGGATCTGTGCTGTCGCCCTTTCTATTTAACTGTGTACTAGATCAAGTGATGCAAATAACAACTATGCAGGGTAAAGGTATTATATGGGGTCTACAAGGCGACTAGAAGATTTTGACTATGCCGAAGATATCTGCCTCTTTTCCCACACTTTTAGTAATTTAGCAAGCCACACTGAAAACAACATCGCGGGTAGGTCTTAAAATCAACATCAAGAAGACCAAATCTTTTAGCAAAAACGCATTAAATACTGAAAGGCACCTTATAAATAACGAGATAATAGAGGAAGTTGACTCGTTTTGCTACTTAGGAAGCATAATCGCCAAAGCCGGAGAATTCAAAAATGATATCCTCAACCGGATAAATAAAGCCAGACATGCATTAAGCCTCTTTAGCTCTGTCTGGAGATCAAACTATATTTCGAGAAAGACAAAACTAAAAATATTCAATTCCAACGTAAAATCATTCCTATACAGATGCAGAATCATGGAATGCTGCATCAGAATCACGGAATGCTGCATCAGGACATAACCAAAATATGCAAGTGTTCAAATGTTCAAAAGTGTACAAAAGCTGGCGTAAAATTCTGCGTATATTTTGGGCCAGGACATTTACCAACGATGATCTACGGGCATAAACACAACAGTACGAAATCAGAAGGCGTCAATGGAAAGTCTAACCCTGAGATATCTCCAGACAGGACATCGAATGGAACCCGCAGATCCAGGGGCGACAATCACACACCTGGAGGAGGAAAATTTATTTAGAAACAGCGACCCTGTGCTTTAAATAGAGTAAATTGGAAATTAATTATTTCGGCCCTATGCTGATGTACTTAGTAGGGACATAAATACTGTTACAACATTGAACACACCCATTTAAATAGTAGAACTGAACATACCCCATTAATGCCATACGAGTTTCGAAAGCTCACCTCAATAGCGTTAGTCTGTAACGGGACTTTAAAATTGTTTCAACTTTCATCATGGAGTGGTCAGATAATGAGAACCGTATCGCTTTAATAGCACTTTTCAAGTGTGAAATGAAAAGTAGCGATATTTTTTTGAAAACGCTCCGGCCACTAGCGATTAGCCGCATGTTCGTCAACCGATGCATAAAACTGTTTGAGGAGACCGGAGATGTGAAAGATCGCCACCGGTTGGGCCGTCCACGCTCTGTTCGAACACCGCATGTCATAAAAGCCGTTAAATCAAGAATTCACAGAAATCCGCTCCGAAAACAGAAAATCATGGCCCGTGAGATGAATATCACGCAAAAGTCCATGAGTCGAATCATTAAAAAAGACTTAATACTTTTGGCTTTCAAACGACGTACCGGAAATTTATTGACTGCAGCTTTAAAAAAAATAGGATTGAAAAATGCAAACGTCTTTTGGTGAAGCACGCTGATAACTTGCACAGAAACATTTTGTTCACCGATGAAAACATTTTTGCCGTTCAAAAAAAGTTTCATAAGCAAAATGATAGAGTGTATGCGCGGTCATCTAAGGAAGCATCTGAACTAATCGCATGGGTGGAAAAGGGTCATCACCCAGCGTTAGTCATGGTTTGGTAGGGTGTCTCTTACGATGGGGTCACTGACCTGAATTTCTGCAAACAAGGAGTCAAAACATCGGCCAAAGTTTACCAATAAACCGTTTTGGAAGCTGTTGTGAAGCCTCTTAACAATCCCCTGTTCCAAAACAAGCCATGGACTTTCCAGCAGGATTCTGCGCCGGCCCATAAGGCTAAAACGTCCCAGGCCTGGCTTCGAAACAATTTGCCAGCGTTCATTTCCTCTGAAGAATGGCCCTCAGGCAGTACTGATTTGAACCCATTTGATTACAAATTGTGGTCGGTTTTAGAGGACAAGATTTGTCACAAAAGATACCCCAACATTGGATCTCTTCAGACTGCTTTGGTTCGATCTGTGGCCAATTTTCCAATGGACGAGGTTCGTGCGAGGTTGGCCAGTGCGACTTAAGGCGTGTGTAAAGGCAAAAGGCTTACATTTCGAATAAGTTGATTATATTGGATGTAATATACATCAATAAACATATTAAAAAATATTTGTTCCAAAAACATTCAGTACTTTTTTTTACAGCATAAAATGTGTGTAACAGTATTTATGTCCCTACTAAGTACTACAAAGTACTAAGTACTTTGTTTGTTTATAGTTTCTGATTAAAAGAAAGAGAATGACAATTATATTGATAAATGCTTTATTAAATATAAGCAATTTGGTATGGAATACAATATCAGATAAACGTCCGCCTCTGTCTCACAAATGCGAGCCCTTTTGAGCACATTTTGCATTACATAACACACATTTGACGCGGTATTTCATTATTTTCATCACGAATATTTTGTTTGAGTTGCTTAAGTGTCTCTGGTTTGTTTGCATAAACCTTGCCTTTCTGATATTCCCACAAAAAGAAGTACGGAGCATCAGGCGACCGTGGAGGCAAATCAACGTCACCATTTCTTGAAATAACTTGTTGTGGAAAGAGGTCTCGCAGTAATTCCCTTGTAATCCTGGGTGTATACGATGTGGCACCATCTTGTGGATACCACATGTTAATCAAGCCCAAAGCATGCAGTTATGGCGTTAAAAAGATTTCAATCATATCACGATATCCCACCCTATTAACAGTTATCGTTACAACATTTTCATTTTCATAGAAGTAAGGTCCAATGATTCCTCCTGACCAAATTGAACACCAGACTGTCACTTTTAATGGAGACAAAGGTGGCTAATGAATAATTTGAGGGTCTTCCATTGCCCACAACCGACTATTCTGTTTATTCACATATCCATTCAATAAAAATGTGCCTCGTCACTCATTATGATTTTTTCATGAAAATCGGGGTTGTCATGGGCGAGCTGTAACATCCTCTTGTTATATGTACGGCGGCGTAAATGGTCTTGTGGAAGAAGCTCTTGTGTCAACTGAATCTTAAATGGAAACAAATGCAAATCCTTGTGAAAAATTGTGGCCAAATTTGTTCTTTGAAGACCAAGATCCTGAGCACGGCGTCGAATTGAGGTTGATGGATTGTTTTAAACACTTTCTTAAGCATCAATAATGTTTTCAGCCGATCTAGCAGTACGTAATGGTCCATGCTTGGGCCTATCAGCTACAGGCCATTCTTTGAAATCATTCACTACACGATAAATAGTGCGTTCTGTTGGCACGTTGTTTCTCCTAAAACTTTCACGTAACTTTTTCATTTTCACAGTAATCGATGATTGATTTTGATAAAATCCTTTAACGATTAAAACACGTTGGTTTATCGAATATTTTTCCATAATAAATTTGCCACGTCTCTTCTTCACGACTGCCAAATATGAACTGTCATGTTTAATGTTTACCAAAATAGCGGCAAAACAAAGTAGTAAACCTTCCCGGAGGACACTCTGTATGTATAGATTCGCTGCACATTGCAACTCGTCTGGGTTTTTGGCTTCATAAACAATTTAAGCTAATCGCGAACTTGCAGCATTGGCTCTTCTTGGATCAACTTAATCATGATGTCCAAAAATACATGCTATTTTCATTCGGCCTCTAAATGATCTCAGTGGCAAAGTTTCAAGCAATTGGTTCGAAATGTTGGATTATGGGACTAATACTGCTGATCCGGCGGTTCGGACGACTTATACTATAGTCTGATTTGAATAACTGAGAATTACGCTTTACGTATAGTCTTCGAACTGTGCGTAGAGCAATCTACGTAGCACCATAATGTGCAACGCATGTATGAATACTTATACATGTACTCGTACAACACACACATTCTGTGCTTTTGCATCTGTGGTTTTCAGCAAAAGCCTATGAGAAACGGAATTTGTGGAAATGATATTGCGCTATGAAGATTGCTCTACGCACAGTTCGAAGATTATACGCAGAGTGTAATTCTCAGTTATTCAAATGAGACTCCACTATAAGCCAATTTATTTGTAGCCAAATTAATCGTTGCAAAGACTGCTAAAGAAAAACCCTGGCGGGTTAAGAAACAGCTGTACAGTCTGCCTGGCAACCGTAGCCAATAAATTTCTCCAATTTTTAAGTTGTTACTGAAAAAGAAACAACAAAGCGGTCTCGAACCAGAATAAAAACTGCTCAAGTCATAATATTTTTTATATTAAAAAAAACCGATATTGTTTCTGAATTCGTGCTCGATCGTCGGTGTTGGCTTTTAAAACTATGGTATGGTTTAAGAACGAACGACTGAGCTTAGGGATTCGTTTCCGTTCGTTAGTGGTGTATTTGTCTTGCGAACCTCGACGTAAATAAGTCCACGGGCCGGATAATATTTCGACATTTGTCCTATGTAAGAGCTCCTCGACGCTAGCCCGTCCATTACGCAACTTTATCATCCTTGCATAAAGTGAGGTAGTCTTCCCAGCGTGTTGGAAGATTGTGAACGTCCAGCCAATCCCTAAAGAGGGTGAAGCCAACAATCCTGCGAATTATCGGCCAGTCGCGATTTGCTCTGCGCTCTCCACGCAGTTAACCATCACCTAGAGTCCAACGACCTACTTAGTGATCGACAGTATGGCTTCCGTAGAAATCGCTCTACGGCAGACCTGAAGGCTTTCCTGTCGAAAAGCTGGAGTCGGTCTATCCACCAGTTTGGTGAGTGTAAGTTTGTGGCTCTGGATATCTCTCAGGCCTTTGATAGAGTCTGGCACGGTTCATTATCAAAGCTGATTGCATTTGGTGGCGGTAATACTTTTGCTAGTTTTATATCGAGCTTTCTTAGAGATCGCACTACAAATTATGTTGTAGATGGGTTCTACATCCAGGTCCAGGCTTACCGCAGGTGTACCACAAGGGTCTCTCCTTTCTCCCTCTTTATTTCTTATTTTCATTGATGATCTGTTGGGTCAGACCGTGAATCCAATCTACTCGTTTGCGGATGCAGCAACCTCTGTCATTCTTATTTATTCAACCATAGGCCAAGACTTCAAGATATTGAAGATAGAAGGCGTTTTATGGATGAGACACTTGGTCGGGTCTTGCAGACCATTTCCGACTGGGGTCGAGTGAATAGAGTGGGTTTTAATGCGCGCAAGACACAGTGCTGCTTGTTGTCTCACAAGCGATTCACTGACCCAACAATATCGTCAATTTCTATTGAAGGTACAGATATTGAACAATCAGAAGCTCTTGATGTTCTGGGCATGAAAATACAATGTGACGCTCGTTGGGCGAGATATGTATTCGAAGTGTCGAAAAAGCACTCAAGTGTATAGGCTTTCTAAAGCGGTGTAAAAAATATTTGACTCCTTCTAATCTTTTCAACATACATACAACCTATATCAGACCTTTGATGGAATACAATTCCCATATATGGGCAGGTGCTTCAAAATCATCCTTGAAGCTACTTGACCGTGATCAAAGGAGAGCGATGGTGCTGATAGGCGACAGTAGGGTATCCAACTCTACTTTTTCCTTGATCATCGTCGAAATGTGGGATGTGTGTCGCTGTTCTATCGTTACTTTCATGGTGTTTGCTCCGCTGACATCCTTCGACTTATTCCTGACGCTAGGATGTTCGCCAGAAAAACGCGACTTTTCAGGAATTCACACCCATTTGTTATCGATTGACCGGTTGACCGCACTATACACTACATATCGAATTCATTTTTTTCCCGTCCTGTTTGTATGTGGAATCGACTTCCGGCCAATCCCACCAATTACGACATCCGGAAATTCCAGACAAATGTCAATAAACATTACTTCCTCTTTCCCCCTTTGATCCCTTACCAATCAACGCAATGCACTGCATAATAGGGCACATCCCCTGAGTGTTGGTCAATAAAAAAAAAATGTTTGGTGTAGGTCATATAAAGTATTAGGAAATAGTTGGTTTATTTTATTTATAAAACAAAATTTAAAAATTGGTTTCAATAAGGGTTTTAATAAAATTTTACTTGAGACAAAAGCAACTTGATAACGCACCTTCAATTTCATCGATTGTTTTAATAAACATTTAACAACTGTTAAGCTGAATTGTGAAATATTGTAGCAAAAGGAAAATATTCAACAAAAACAGTAATAACAATAATATTAATACTACATCAAGAAGCAGCAGGTGGCTGCCAAGTATCACAAAGAAAAGCCAAAAAAAAATTCTCCGAAAATACAACGGAGACGACTTCATTTCGGTCTGCAGTCTAGAACAATTTCCGGCTTGTGGAAGCAGAGAAAAAAGAAAATGGAATCCTTAGGTGTTTGCTTACTTTTGGGGAAATTGTTATTTAATCGTTTTTATTACAATAGCAAACATGCTAGAAAAAGTGAAAAAAGAAACGATAGGCTTCAGCAATAAATGTAAGAAAATAACAAGGGCAAGTGCACTCCTACCCACAGTCGTTTGCAAATGGTGGTTGTGGGAAACAGAGTATGTATTCCTTATGGACTTTATTATTATTCTACTGAGGCCATAATGATCCTCCTCCTTACCCAATAGTCTTCAGTTTAAGGAAAAATAGTATATAAATTTGACATTAAACAAGAATCTGAACGTTTCATGGACTCTTTAATTTAAGAGCAATTGTCAGTGTACTTTAATGTAAAAATGATGGTTAACATTCGCTTGCATTCCTTGCTCTTTCCCATGTCTATAGAACTATAGAGTCTTCTTGCTAAGATTTTCTGGAAAATTCTTTTCTATCATAGCACATCATTTTGTTTAGTTAAATATTCAAACATGCTAAAGATCTTAATTACTGAACATTTTGCGCACTAAGCTGATGAGAATTTTTCACAAAGATCTCGCACTATAAGCTTGCAAAGACAAATTTACTCGAAAATTCAAGGCCATGAGGCAGGAAGATTTCGACTAACGGTCTGAAAATAAATGGTATTAGACAGGGAAACGTGAACCGTTTTAAACCTCCACAGTCGGCATTGCTCTATTTTTTTGGCAACTGCTTGGAAAGCTGTTGCCGGAAAAATCTCGCTTATATACAACTAGCGCTCTCCAGCTCACTATTCAATTCAAAATGCTAGACTCTCCTAAGAGGGGCGTTTAGAAATATACGCTTATAAAAGCTTCTTAGTTTTTGCTTTACAGCAAGCAAGCACGTATCTCTAGAGACCTTTGACCTATGGGCAAGGCCTCACATATATATAGGGTGCAAATCTAGATGTATTTTTTCAATAGGTTTCTTTTCAGTGATTACGCGAGAGTGGTGTTAAACATTTTTTTTCTTTCAGTATTGCCATTTCATCATGGAAAGACTAACACCGGGAAAACCATGGTTTGGTGTGGTTTATGGACTGGTGGAATTATCGGTCCATTTTTTTTCTAATTTTTAACGGATGATCAATCTAGAGGTTTTTTTCAACAGGTTTTGTTCGCACATTACTCGTGATTTGTGTTTAACTTTATTTTTTTTCTTTTCAGTATTGTTTGTTATTTCATAATGAAAACACTTACACCGCAAAAATCAAGAATTTCGCCATACCAGTCGAAATGCTTGAACGATTCAAGCAAAATTGTACGCTCAAAATGGACACCCTGCGGCGTAGTTGCAGCCAACCTTTGAAGGAAATTATATTCAAAAAATAAATATCATAAAATGTTAATAAAGATTTCACACTAGATTTGAACTTATGTATTTTTTTATTTGTAATTGTATAGTTGACCTTTTGTTGTTTATTTTTCAGTTATTGTTAGGCTTGAGGTCATAAGCAAAAAACAGATGTTGGTGTTTTTATAATTTATTTGATTTTAAATAACCCAATATTTCGAACTGACTTCGTCGTTCATCATCAGGGGTAATCACTAAAACAAAGCCGAGAACATTAAGTTACAACAATACATAATTTTGTATCACGAATAACATAATTTTTGTTAACAATTACATTTCAATAATTGTTTAACTTCTGTCCTGTTGTACTTCTAATATTCAACTAATGTATGTCTTTCCGTCGGTACTTATTAGCAATATGTCTGTATGTAAGTATGTGCACATCTATCCGTGTCAGTTTTAAAGTTCATTCTCTTAGATGTAGGAACATCGTTGAGGTCAAGGTTTATGTATAGAAGGTTACGCCATCCCAGCCCCCTTCCCTTTTCTGTTTTTGACGTTTGTCACCAATGACGTCACGCAAACTTTGTTCCTATTGGCTAAAAATTTCGAGCTAACAGCTGATAATATTTGTGTATTCATAACAGTGGGACAATTGACTATTTTTGCCATCAATTTATTTATTAGCGAAAAACGAACAATTTTTTGTGTATTAAGTTAAAGTTTTATTTAATTTTTTTTTTGTTGGTATAAATATTTTTGGTAATGTCGGCATTTAATATTCTTAACCTAAAGTACATTCTGCACCGGAAAAACATTCTTTTTACATTTTCTTCAAGTTAAACACCTTCAGCTTCTTCTATGTGTTTATTTTAAATATTGATTCGTTAGCCACAATGTTTTTCAACTAAATGTTTCTAATCAAACAATAAAAATGTTACTTATACACATACTCACATATTTTTTACTGTTGGTTTTCATACATTTGCCCACTGCACACTTAATGTTTACGTTTCGATTTGTTGTTTTATTTCTTCACAAATCTGACAAAGTGATATCAGCTGTAGGGTTGCCAACTCACTGCAATATGTACATTTTTCACATGAAATCTTAGCTTTGTTAACTAAAAGTAGGCAGACATAGAGCTGGCAACCCACTTCTTTTTGATGTTTGTCACCAACTACGTCACCTAACGGCAATTTTTGCTGATGGCGTAACCTTGTATTTATAAACCTTGGTTGATGTAAAGCATTTCCAAAGTGTATCTTCTCTTATAATTCCTCTCTTACGCTAAAATTTCTGCGTCGTTAAAGTTTGAGTTGTGTACAGTCAAAGTACAGTGGTTCGCAAGGGCAGTCTTCTGCTCGATTGGTCTATCAACAGCTTTTTGGTCAGATTTGTGAGAAGAAAGTCTAGTCTTTAGTTAGTGTCAACATATGTGACGCGCAAAATAGAAAGGGGCCTAAGGTTAAAAACCAGTTTTGTTCAGGAGAGCCATTTTAAAGATTAGGTCACTTTCATAATACGCGCATATCTCTGGGAGGGAACACTTTTGGGGCATGGGATCGGTCTCATTCGATGCTCAGATGTTGTCCACATCAAAAAAAAAAATGAAAATTGATTTTTTCCCCCTAAGGTCCCTTTCTCTATGTGCTGTCACATATACCTTTTGGCATACGTTGGACTTTTCACCATCACATTTAATCTTATAAACTAAGTTTGACTTTTCTTCGCTGCCCACCTTCGATTTTTTCTTACTAAATAATTTGTTAACTTTCCTAGACGGTCGGGGCGCTAATAATACTGTGTCGTTATTATAAACGTCCAATTTGTTGAACCTTTCGGAGAAACCAATTATGTACGTCATTGCTTTATAAGTTATTGCTCATTTTTCCTTAACTGTTTGGTCACAATTGGTTTTCGTCCGTCTAATTAAGTCCTCTATGGTTTTAATTGGAAAGTCATTTTTCCCTAATACGTTCTTAATCCGTCTATCATTGTCACTATGGAAACTTTTGTCACTTATGTTGAAAACTCTGTTAAAAAGTTTGTCGCGGTATTAATTATAATTCGTCGGGGATGTTTGGAGTGAAAGTTTATTAATCGTCCGGAAGATGTTGGTTTTTGATACCAATCCAATTTTAACAAATTGCCTTGTCGGTGAATTTTAGAGTCAAGATAAGGAAGCTTTTCGTCACATTATTTCTCCATTGAGAATTGTGTTTGTCAAAAGGTATATGTGACAGCGCATAGAGAAAGATACCTAAGGGTAAAAAAAACAATTTTCACCTTTTTTTGATGTGGACAACATCTGAGCATCGAATGAGACCAATCCCAAGCCCCAAAAGTGTTCCCTCCCAGAGATATGCGCGTTTTATGAAAGTGATGGTACACCAAAGATACACGTATTTAAATCTTTAAAATGGCTCTCCTGAACAAAACTAGTTTTTACCCTTAGGTCCCTTTCTATTTTGCGCGTCACATATGTTTACACTACTGGGACAAAACTGAAGACTAGACCTTCTTCTCACAAATCTGACCAAAAAGCTGTTGATAGACCAATCGAGCAGAAAACTGCCCTTGCGAACCACTGTACTTTGACTGGACACAAGCCAAACTTTAACGACGTAGAAATCTTAGCACAAGAGAGGAATTGTAAGAGAAGATATACCTTGGAGATGCTTTACCTCAACGAGGTTCCTACATCTAAGAGAATAAACTTTAAAACTGACACGGATAGATGTGCACATACTTACATACAGACATATTGCTAATAAGTACCGACGGAAAGACATACATTAGTTGAATATTAGAAGTACAACAGGACAGAAGTTAAACAATTATTGAAATGTAATTGTTAACAAAAATTATGTTATTCGTGATAGAAAATTGTGTATTGATGTAATTTTATGTTCTCTGTTTTGTTTAAGTGATTACCCCTGACGATTAACGACGAAGTCAGTTCGAAATATTGGGTTATTTAAAATTAAATAAATTAAAAAAACAACAACAACACCAACAACATCAACATCTGTTTTTTGATTTGCGGAAGCCTAACAATAACTGAAAAAAAAATTGCTTAAAAAAACTCCCTATAGATCACCCTTTAATCAACTAGTACAATTAATAAGATTTGTGACGATAGGTTTGTTGTTTTTTAGTACACATGTGCCGACATTTGAAAAAGGACGATTTTTCGGCTCCTATGGAGTGGTTCTTGTGCAAAATTGTTTTTTAATAAGACCTCTATTTAAGATCTATTTGAACTTGGGATTTGAACCCATATATGTCTCTTTGAATTACGGATACATGGGTATTAAAACAATAACATTTGGCACCGCCAAACAATAACATTACGATTTGGCCTCTAATTCAGAAAAATCGTAAAATTCCATTTCTTTAGAAAATTCCACTGATTCTGAATTCCCATTTGTCCATGTTCAAAAGGATTTATTTTTTGGCAGCCTAGAAACCTTATACCCATGAGTCAATGACCTAAATTAGTCGAATCTAAAATTAGTTTGCTATTACGATTGTTTTTTAATAACCATATTGAACTGTGTACAGTTTTAAGGAGGTCGATTTGTGAGCTCCTAAGGTTTATATGGGCTGGTCCGTGTAACAACTTGGTACTCATCTTTAATTAAGGTTCATATTTGGATTTGTGAGAAAACATCAGTATTTGCTGGTTATGTCTCCTAAAAGTTACTGAACGGTTTTTGGGGCCCAGGGTTCATAGGTCATGGCTGTATGTCGAGGCATCCAATTTAGCCGAGTCATGAGATTGATGTGATATTCAGAAAATTTTACTGTTTCTGTATTTTCACGTATCTCTGAATATATGGGAAACATTTTTTGGACCCCAAGTGCCATGGACTACGTCCATTGGTCAATGCCTAGAGTTCAGCCAAACGGTAATATAATGTCATATTTGGATTATTCATGGAATTCTACCAGTTTCTGAGTATGTCCATTTTAGAAGGAATCAATTTTTAGAGACCTAAAATCATGGCAAATCGCAGAATTAATATTATATTAGGATTTGTGTGGAGATTGCACAGTTATACCAATATGTCCATATTCAAAGGGGTATGGGACCATTTGGGCCGATCCGAGTCTCGAATTTGCCCAAAATCAAATTATAGGAACTTATTTAAGTTTTTTGAAAAAAAAATTACTGCGGACAGATTTTTGGATCCTAAACCCAATGACTACGGCCCTTTTTGGATCGTTGCAACTTTTGCTATTACGAATACAACTTTCAAAGGTAGTTTTTTTTAATTTTAATATTAAAGTTATTTATTAAAAATCAAAAAAAAAACAATTTGGTCAGGAATTTTTTAGTATTCCCTCAAAAGGGAACCATTTCTCCTTTCGCTCGATTTGGTCCATTTTTACTACTTATAATTTTGGATGACTCGTTTGAGCATTTCGACCGCTATGGCGTTAATGACACGCGTAATGTTGACTTTCAAAACCCGAATCGTAGTTGGTTTGTCAGCATAGACTTTGGACTCTGCCTAGCCACAAAGAAATTAGTCTAAAGGTGTGATACCTACCACACGATCTAGGAGGCCAATTCACCAGTCCAAAATGTGAAATTAGCTTCTCTTCAAAATGACCTCTCAATGGATCCATTTTTTGAGCAGCTGTATGGCAAGTGGCAATGTCATGTTGGAACCAAATATCGCCAAGATAACGGACTTTAATTTTAGGTAGCTAAAAGTACGATCTCATGAAGCGATAGCGAGCCCCATTCACGGTTACGTGCCGGCCATCATTATTTTTGAAAAAATATAAACCGATTATTCCACTAGCCTATAAGCCACACCAAATCGTAGTTTTTTCTGGGTATAGTGGCACCTTTTTAACCTCTTCTGGTTGCTCTTCAGGCCATAAACGGAAATTTTGTTGCAGTTGAGCTAAAAATGGGCTTCATCACTGTACAAAATTTTGGTCTAAAAACGTTCCCCACCGAACAATCATTTCCATAATACAGTTGCACAATTTGGTTAAATTAAAGACAACTCATGCGTAATATGTTTAAAAACCACATTGAAAAAAGTACCTCTAGATTGATCAACTGTTACTTTAAAGGGTGGCAGATAAGATATTACAAACGGAATGACAAACTTGTTATATTCCCATCTTATGGTGGAGAGTAGAAAAATTATTTTCTTTTAAAGATCTTTTTTAAGCTCCTGAAGTCACGTTATACCTCGGACTCTGACCAAATTTCGCATTGTAAGTGAGGATGGCTAATAACACTAGATCACAAATAACAAAATTTTCTCTGTTATTTGTTTCTAGCATACTTTTTCCCATTGATTTTGACCTACTAAACACGAAAATGAGTTTTAAAAATTTTTCTGTCGATTGGTTTTCGAGATACAATTTTTTGAACTTTTTTTTTTAAATTTTTGGAGGTACACTTACAATTTTAAGCATATCTTTCGTCTTCTTTGACCTATTTGATCTTACTACTACTCAAATTAAAGAAAATTGAGCCGTCTACAACTCATTCTCAGAAAATTTTCAAATCGGGAAGTAGTTTTGATGTTGGCGGCTTAAAAATGTTAAATACGGCGTTTTTTTAGTAAAAATGTGGCAGAAAAAACCATATAAAAATTCATATAAAATATAAAACACGATGCTAACAGCAATTTTGGTTTTTATACGTATAGCTGGCATTTTACAAAGAAAATAAGCCCTTACTTTACAAAATCTGACAACAAATGGCGGACTTATAATTTTTTTTGGTAAAAGACCGACGATACGAATCGCTTAGGATTGCCGTTTCTACACGCGCCGTGTAACGAATTTTGTTTTCTCTGTGTAAGCTGTGCAAATAATGAAAATCAAAATATCGTGAAATAGCGGAATTTCGGTCTTTTACCAAAAAAATTATAAGTCCGCCATTTGTTGTCAGATTTTGTTAAGTAAGGGCTTATTTTCTTTGTAAAAATGCCAGCTATACGTAAAAAAACCAAAATTGCTGTTAGCATCGTGTTTTATATTTTATATGAATTTTTATATGGTTTTTTCTGCGAATGAGTTGTAGACGGCTCAATTTTCTTTAATTTGAGTAGTAGTAGGATCAAATAGGTCAAAGAAGACGAAAGATATGCTCAAAATTGTAAGTGTACCTCCAAAAATTTAAAAAAAAAAGTTCAAAAATTTGTATCTCGAAAACCAATCGACAGAAAAATTTTTAAAACTGATTTTCGTGTTTAGTAGGTCAAAATCAATGAGAAAAATTATGCTAGAACCAAATAACAAAACGACTGTTGGCTAGTGTAAGTAATTATTATTATTTATTTATTATTTTTTTTCTTCATTACACTGTATAACTGACTGGATTAAATACGAACCGCCCACTCACTCAGCTCACTCATTGTCGATTTGAGCCCTCGCAAAGGGAATTTATCCGATCTTGCTCAAGCTGCACTACAACCCTGCCGAAATTGGACCATATAAGTCTATGGTTTTATGTAGGTCTTATACAATGGTCCTTTTCTATACGAACAGTAATTAGTGCTATTAAAGTTTCAACATATCGGTCCAAGTTGTCACTTAGCGCCTAGACATTGGTCCCTCCCAATTCGGTATAATAGCGTTCTAGAAGTCTCAAAACTAATCTGATTGCCCACGAATTTAATATTGAGTGTTACGTGTGACCACGTTGAAATTTGAAATTAATTCATGTTTTCTGATTTTAAGTTTCTGTCTCTCTATGAGCCATACCTTGCATCTGTTTTTGGTATAATTAAATACAGATAGTAAGAACAACAAACCGCCATTAAATTCAACCCTAGTGAAATGAGACCATGTCGGCTCACGTTTTCATATTTTATATTTATTCCCGGCATTCCAATGTTTTGTTACACATTGGCATGAAAAATTCCTATTAAAAATTATCCTGCAGATTTAGCCCCATTCTTGACGTCATTTCTTATATCAGGCCTTTTTTAAAGTTCATGCAAAAGCGACGAGTTATCAGAACTACACTAGAAGAGTATTATTTAGTGGCCTTGTGGAATTTTTTGTTGATAGGAAGGATATAATTATTTTTTTGAAAGAATAGTCTAATTTCACGTAGTATTGCAACCAAAAAGTTTTGTGAGTTAATAGAGTTGTAACATTTTTCTGTAACTTTAAAGAATTTTTTTGGGACCATCCTTTTACTTAAAATAAACTTCACGAAACCGCCATTATTTTAAATTCAGAGTTGCCATAAGGGGTAGTTATATAGGTATAATAGGTTAATTCCTAAAACTTTATAGATAACTACCCCTTCTCCAAATTTGTGGTTTTTAATGACAAACAAAAGCTTATTGAAGTCGTACGGCTGCGGAAACCACTTTAAAAATAATGTCCTTTAAAATGATGCTGCATCACTTTCGAGGCATTTTTCGAGAAATGGCAACAAGAAAATGTTTATTACATTTAATATAAAAATAAATAACCCAAAAAGCTAACTGGACGCAATTGGAATTATATCCTTGGCTTTTCCTCATCTACATCATTCATCAAATTCGTAAAAATACAGACATTACCATGTTTCCCAAACGAGATGATTACCCCAAAAGGAATTATCCGTTGATTGTGATCATAAAGCAAAATATGTACGAATTCGTTAACTATGCTCCGTCATTATTATAAATAAAAGAGAAGATGGATGTATTTGCGAAGACTTTAAATAAATTCCATTTGAAATATTCTACGCCAAGAAAGGAAAAATAACGCAATAGAAGCGAAAAGTAGTCTCAACAACACCATACCGACTTGACTACCCGCACTTACTACCTCTGCTCAAAAGAGAACGTTGTATACTTTTCATCTAATTAGGCGTAATTGCCAGTCATTATTCGCGAAAGCGAACATAAAAGTTACAGGAAATGATGGCCACGAAAATGCGTATCCTTTTATGCTCGTTTTTAAAAGGGACACTTGTTATGTTGCCCCAAGGATACTTGTAACATTGCCAACACGTCAGCATGGCAAGTGGAAGGGCTTTTAGGTAACAAGTGGACATTCCGTTGTAGCTCGGCTTGGCCGAATCGTATACACCCTATGTTGTAGAGCGAGTACAGATCTAACATTCTCCGTAAAGGGGGGTAGTGCACTTTAATGGTTGTAATATTGTAAACAAATTTTACAACATTACAACATTGGAAATCGCCTTCATTTTTGATATGCGTAAAGAAGCCAAAATTCTACTCTCCCTTGTGGAATAATGTTCTTATACAGCAAACATCGTTTTATTTTACACCAGATGTGCCTTTCTGTTTGATCATGATACCGGCGATCAATCTAGAGTCTTTTTTTTTAAATAAAAAAATACAGAAATTTAAGTCAAGTATGGAATCTTTATTGTTGATTCAGAATGACTTTTTATGCCATTTATTTTTTGAATATAATTTCCATCAAATGTTGGCCGCAATTACTACTCAGAATGTCTATTTTGAGGGTTCAATTTTGGATAACCTGTTCGAGCATTCCGACCAGTATGGCGAAATGCTCGAAAACCGTGGTTTTCTGTGTGTAAGTCTTTTTCATGATAAAATGGCAAACAAAACTGAAAAGAAAAAAAAAAAGTTTAATACAACTCACGCGTAATCTGTGAAAAAACCTATCGAACAAAATACCTCCAGATTGATCTCCCTTTAAAATTTGAGAAAATATAGACCGATGAGTCCACCAGTCCATAAAATGCACCAAACCGTGGTTTTCTTGGTGTAAGACTTTCAACGATAAAATCGGGTGGTTAAAGGGTGGTTAAATTTTAAGGGCGGATGTTGAATGTGAACTACGCCTTAAAGTCATTTTTTTTTTGAATTTCATTTGATATTCTGCAATCTCAGACTAATTCAATTTGAACAATGGAAAGATACACAAGCGAGCAACGCGTTAAAGTTATTCAACAGTGGATGATCAATTTTCGAAGAAAGTTATCTGCAGTGATTAGGCAAATTGTCACCTCAGTGGATTTCTATTAATAACCAGAATTGCCGCATTTCGGCAAATGATAATCCAAGAGTGATAGTCGAAAAAGCAATGCATCCACAACGAGTAACTGTTTGGTGCTGTTTATGGGCTGGCGGCATCATCGGACCGCATTTTTTCCAAAATGAGGCCGGTCTGGCAGTTACTGTAAATGGTGTTCGCTATCGTAAGATGATAATGATTTTTTTATGGTCCAAATTGGAAGATATGGATGTGGACGATATGTGGTGTCAATAGGACGATGCCACTTGCCACACAGCTAACGAAACAATGGCTCTTTTGCGCGACGACGTCGTGGCGATGTTAATTGGCCGCCAAGATCATGTGATTTGACACCTTTGGACTCTTACTTTGGGATTATTTGAAAGAAAAGGTGTACGTCAATAAGCCAGCAACATTTCAAGAGCTAAAGGATGAAATAATTCGGCACATTAACCGTAGAACCCCAATTACGTATGCTTCAGCGTCATTGAAAATTTTGATCATCGGATGGAGTTGTGCCGCCGAGGTCGCGACGGCCATTTGGCCGATATTTTGTTGCATACTCGTACATACGAGTAATTGAACCATACCAAAATTATCATAATAAAAAGAAATGTCAAGAATTTCCTAAATTATTTGTTTTTTATTCAAAATAAACATCGGCGCTTAAAATATAACCACCAATGAAAAAGAAAAAAAAGTTTAAAACAACTCTCGCGTAATTATTGAAAAAAAAACCTACTAAAAGATACTTTTAGATTGATCAACCTATGTATACGGTTACTACCGAAATGATTCAGAAATGGTGTATAAACGTGTCGTGTTTTTTCGGATTGTATATTTTAATAGCTAAATATGGGTGGGCAAAGTAGATTAACTTTTAAAGATTACAAAATACTATATTTTTTTTTGTTGGGCATATTCCTGGTTTATTTGAAAAGCAAGACTTTTAATTTTTTAGAGAATACAATTTTTTTATGTGGCCTCGGTAGGACTCTCACTAACGCATCCAAAATTTTTTAATATTTAAGATGCAGTTACTGGCTCTATTTCACGATTAACTTGCTCGATGTTCGCCTACGTTGTTAAGGAATTGTGTGCATAACATCGGTCCTTCATGGCACCCGACTAAAAGTGCAACGACGTCAAGTCGAACTTCCAAACTGCTCAACGGACATCGCTTGTGATAGCATCAGGCAGGTGAAAAAATAATGAGTTGTTAAGAAGGCAAAGTCGATGTTCAACTTTCTTGTGTTGTCTACTACATAGAAGTCTCACGGGTTTATTTCGGCCACACTATGGTGTGCCCACAGAGCACTTCGGTACATTTCTACAGAAGGACCATAGAACTGGCCTTTTTTCAAAGGGTTTTTTTCCGTACCAATTTACCAAATAGTATCGTAATATATTTAATAATAATTTATTATTAACATGGTCTTTTTAACTTCTGAGTGACATGAGTGGTGCCAGTTGGTTTATACACAGAACATAATTATGTTAGTGAAAATCACGATATACTCGTAATTTCTAAAAAAATAGAAAATTTGTCCCATTTTTTAGATAAATAAACTGTTATAAGAAATTTAAAAAAAAATTCTTAAAAATTACGAAATCAGTTTGATGATAAAAGTTTATGATATCTTGGAACTTATTGAAAAGTTTTCTTATTTATTAAGAGTTTTTAAGGATATGTTTTATACGTTTTATAAAAAAATTCATATTTATATAAATTGTGTCTTCTTAACAATTTCATGAACTTTTTTCAGTGTTTTTAAAACAATATTTCACAAAAAACATGAAATTCTTTCATAATAATTATAAAGGGTGGTTACATTTTAAGGGCCGATGTTTATTTGGAATAAAACACAAATTATTGAGGAAATTTTTATCATTTCTTTTTATTATGATAATGTTGGTATGGCTCAATAATGTATGCAATAAAATATCGTCCAACTGGCAGCAGCAACCTCGCTGGCACATCTCTATCCGATGATCTAAATTTTCGATGACTCTAAGGCGTAATTAAAGTTCTATGCCGTTAATGTGCCGAATTGTCTCATCCTTTATCTCTTGATTTGTTGCTGGCTTATCGACGTACACCTTTTCTTTCAAATAACCCCAAGAAAGAAGTCCAACGGAGTCAAATCACATGATTCGGCGGCCAATTAACACCGCCACGACGTGAGATAACACGGCCATTGAATTTGTCGCGCAAAATAGCCATTGTTTCGTTAGCTGTGTGGCAAGTGACACCTTCCTGTTTAAACCACATATCGTCCACATCCATATCTTCCAATTTGGGCCATTAAAAATTAGTTATCATCTCACGATAGCGAACACCATTCACAGTAACTGCCTGACCGGACTCATTTTGGAAAAAATACTGCCCGATAATGCGGCCAGACCATAAACCGCACCAAACAGTCACTCTCTGTGGGTGCATTGGCTTCTTAACAACCACTCTTAAATTCACATGTGCCCAAATGCGGATATTCTGCTTGCTATCGAATACACTGTGGACACATTTGGCAATTCTGCTGACCATAAAAATGATGAAGTGCATTTTGATTTAAACGCCCATTTTCATAAAAAGTCTGAGTAACTTAAATGCGTTGCTCGCTTGTGTATCTTTCCATGGTTCAAATTGAATAAGTCTGAAATTGAGTAATATCAAATGAAATGCAGAAAAAAATTGACGTTTAGATGTGGTTCACATTCAACATCGGCCCTTAAAATTTAACCACCCTATACAAGCTCATATTTCATTATGAAAAATGTGTATGCAAAATATGAAACTATTTCAAGAAATAGTTGTTATGTTTTGTTTACATTTACGGGCGGTTCGGAAAGTTCTTAGCCTATCAATGAATGAGAATAGTTAGTTTTTCAAAAATATTTTTATTTTTCAATATAATCTCCTGAAACTTCAATACACTTAGTCCAACGCTTATCTAGCAATTCTATCCCTTGATTAAAATAGTTTCCCCCAGGGTCTTCAAAATAGTGGTTTACAACTGTAATTGCATCTTCATTTGAGGTAAAACGCTTGCCAGCAAGGAATTTTTTTAGATTTGGGAACAGGTACAAGTTACTGGGAGCTAAATCAGGAGAATAAGGTGGGTGGTCAAGCAACTCGTACTTTAATTCGTTGATTTTAGCCATTGTTAAAACACTCTTGTGCGCTGGTGCGTTGTCTTGATGAAAAATTATTTTTTTGTGTTGTAAGCCAGGACGTTTTTCTCGAATTTGTACATTTAATTGATCTAAAAGGTTGCAATAGTACTCTGAATTTATTGTTTCACCCTTTTGCAGATAGTCAATCAATAAAATACCTTTGAAGTCCCAAAAAAGCGTTGCCATAACCTTACCAGCCGATTGAATTGTTTTTGCCTTCTTTGGGGCACTTCCTCCAGCTTAAGTCCGTTGTTTGGATTGTTCTTTTGTCTCTGGAGTATAGTGGTGGATCCATGTCTCATCAACAGTTTTGAAACGACGCTTAAAATCCATTTTATTTCGTTGAAAACGATCCAAACAAGCTTGAGAAATGTTCATTCTTATGCGTTTTTGGTCGACTGTTAACAAGTGCGGCACCCATCTTGCAGAAAGTTTTTTCATCTGTAGTTCTTTATGCAAATTTAAATGGACTCAATCATTTGAGATGCCCATGATGTTAGCTATTTCACGCACTTTTATTCGTCGATCATTTAACACCATATCATGCTCTTTGGCTACAATTTCTGTTGTCGTTGCTGTGTTTGTACGTCCACTACGTGGTTCATATTCAATGCTTGTACGACCACGTTTAAATTCGGCAACCCAATTTTTTACTGTTGCATATGAAGGAGCACTTTCACCTAACACATTCATCATATCATTATGAATTTCTTGTCCCGATAAACCTTTTTTTATGTAAATATTTAATGACACCACGCATTTCTAATTTTTCCATTGTAAAAAAATCGCGGATGCATCTTTTGTGAACACCTGTTTCTATATGAAGGAGTTGCCAGATCGAAACAAAATTTACCATGTGTTCATAGCAGAGATGGAAGTTTCCAAAACACTTAAGTTTTTTCTGTTTATACCGCGATTTTTGTGCTAGGCTAAGAAGTTTCCGAACCGCCCGTACATGGTCTTTTATAATAAATACGAGTATGACATGAACAATGCATCTGAACATAAAACAAGTAGTAAAATGTATGAAATATCTTATACACTAGTCTCCTTCAAATGGTTCATACAAAATAAGAACATTCGTAAAACACATGAAGCAACAATTACAAAATTTCTACAAAAATTACAAAATTTATAAGAAAATGTTCGTAGAAATTATGAATGAAATGACTTCTCATACAAAATAAGAAACTGAAGAAAACATTTTTAAAATTTTAAGAACCGGTGTTCGTGAATTCTTAAAAACTTCTTCACAAAATTCATTAAGTGTATGAAAAACTATGTCAAGAATTTGAAAAAATTTATAATTTATAATAACATAAGAATGTTTCGAAATTAGTACAAATATAATGCTTTTATTACATTATTTATTTCCTTATGCGTTAAGACAATAATTCCAAATCCGATATCCCTAACTTAAATAGTTTATGAGAACAACAGACTGAAATATGTACCAATAGTGTGTACAGAAAAAAAGGGGAGAATTAGGTAAAACATGCCCCTTTTTAAAACCCAATGCATATCCCATAATTATAAGCACTTCGTCTTGAAATAAACTCAGTTTCTGTTGTGGGTCAAAAAATGTTTAAAGACAATACAAGGATTAACTTTTGCAAAGTATTTATGCAAGTAACAGCAAAGTTGGAATATACAGGGTGGAGAGCAGTAATTTGCTTTTTTGAACTGAAGGCTGTGGCGGCACTGTGGAGAGTGTACGTGGCTTGTAGTAGCTGACGGGAGATTTGTATTCGTCCAACTTTCAGTTGCTATCATGCATTGGACACGGGAGGAGAGGTCGATTTGTGTTGTAGCGTATTTTTCAAGCGCACACTGGAGCATTGCAGTGCAGCGTGCTTTCATTAACGACTCGCTGTTCCCCACGCGTACGTGTTCCTGGACAGCAATCAATTGTAAATTGGGTAAAATATGCGGTACTGGAGTGAAACAAACCCCAGAGAACTTCACCAACGACCTCTACACTCGGACCGCGTCACTGTGTGGTGCGCCATATCACATGTCGGTATTATTGGCCATTACTTTTTCCAAGATAACCGTATTGCCGTAACTGTGATTTCCGAACTGCACTCGACTATGATACACGATTTTTTTCAGCCGGCTCTTAAGGCAATGCAATTAAAGGATGGTGCCACTACACACACAGTGAGGGTTACCTTGAATTGTTTGAGGCAAATGTTTCCTGGACGTCTTTTCTCTTTGAGGGGTGATGTGAACTGGCCAACGACCTCTACATTCGGTCCGCGTATCTGTGTGGTGCGCCATATCACAAGTCGGTATTATTGGCCATTATTTTTTCCAGGATAACCGTGTTGCCGCAACTGTGATCTCTGAACTGTACTCGACTATGATACACGATTTTTTCAGCCGGCTCTTGAGACAATGCAATTAAGGGATGGTGCCACTGCACACAAAGTGAGGGTTACCTTGAATTGTTTGAGGCAAATGTTTTCTGGACGTCTTATCTCTTTGAGGGGTGATGTGAACTGGCCGACACGCTCACCAGACTTAGCCTCATTCGAGTTTTTCCTTTGAGGTTACATGAAGTCGAAGGTGTATATTAACCGTCCCAACACGTTGGAAGACCTAATTAACAATATTGAGGCTGAAATTGGCAGAAGGCCAGTCGACATGCTTGTAAGAGTTCATGAACACTTCAGAAAACGTATGTAGAAGTGTGAGGATAGCGAAGGTCGGCATTTGCCAGATACACTATTTAAAAACATGTAATTTAAAAATTCCCTTACTGTTCAATTTAATTAAAATATAAAATAAATTTTTCTAAGTTTCGTAAATTTCGTATTTCATTTCCAAATAAGCAAACTTCCGCGCTGCACCCTGTACAATATTAGGAAAGAAATAAGTCTTGAGGAATAGTGGGCGGTTCCACTTTCCTTTTTTAAAACGTTTTTATGCGTATACTAATAGGCAGTTCGTTTTTAAATGCACACATAATATTTTTCAAGCTTTAATAATAACGGTTAACTAAAAAACACAATAAATTAATACAGTTTAAGCTTAACAAAATCTTGCGTTTTTGTGTGTTGGAAAACCTAAAAACTAGATAGTAATATTACTTAAGTAAAATTCAATTTATCAGTATGCCAATTATATCGAATATATTACTTCTATTTTTTTCTATAAAAGTCATAAATAGGATTTGGTCAAAATTTGTGTTGCGTTTAAACGCTTTTTTGTGATGAGTTATGCACTTTTGTAGTACCAAATTTTATATACCCTCCTTTCCCGTAGGGTGAGGCTATGCAAACTAACAGAAATAGAACAATCTACAAAATTTTCACACACAAAGAAAATGGAGAACTTAAACAAATGTAAAATCAACCAGGCTAAAATACTAATTACGAAACGTTGAAAATAACGCACGGATACTCGGCAAAGAGTATCCGAGACAAAAAGTAAACAACAGCCGTGGCTTATGCCTTGAACTAATTAATGTTACAATGTTCTAAAAATATTATTCCATTAAATTATTTAAAAATTTTACGCTTTAATTTAAATTGAAACAATCGTCGAGATTTCAACCACCGTCAGCGGACTAAATATTCGAAAAGGAAAATGTTTTTAATTTGTTGAGTTTTTCATTTAACATGTTTGCCATTGTAGCCCTTAGAGAAAATGCTTTCGACACGACAACAGTATCACCAACTTGCAAAACGTTCTAAACACATGCGATACTCCAAAAAATTATGGGGTTGGGATAAACAATAAGGACGGGCGTTGTACATTCACATGTGACTTTTTATGAACATTTCACTTTTCTGATTTTATAACACCTCCAGCAACGTGTACTCCTCGTATGGTTTTGTCAAACACCGGCTGTGCGAAATAAAATGTTTACGTGTACACATAAGGAGTTTGGCTGGCCTTAACATTTTCACCCTATGGGTACGAGGGCTGTTCGTTAAGTAATCGGTCTCGAAAATACAGGTCAAAGGTTTACCGATTGCAAACTAGTAAAAGTCCATAAGCAGACAAGGCCGATTATGCATATGATATGATCTTCGCCGCTCTGGTATACAAAAGACCCGTCGCTGCTGTACGAAATTTAAGCAAAATCAGATTTAATATGTGACTTCCAGAGCTGTTAAACCTGCAACTCCTGAAATTGACGTAAAACTGCTTAAATAAGCACCTGAAAATATTGTTTGTTTACAAACCATTAAAACACAATCCAGAAAGCAACTACAGCTTGCGCGACCAACAAAGAATGAATCTTCAGTGCACACAGAGAACAGATTTGTTGCAACAACCTAATTCTTTGCCAACCGAATGTTGTTAGTTGCACGTACTTCTCATGTAAAAGGCAATTTTCAGTAGCGGGAAAGATAAAGTATCGGTAACCCTAATTAATAAGGATGTTTATGTAAACTGAATTTGTACATATATTGGTTGTTGTTTTAGATTATTGGCTATAATAGCTCTCTGAATTCGGTTGTCATTGCCACGTGCATTTGTTAAATTAAATCTTATTTAATTTTTGAAAAAAATTGAAATTGTAAAAATATTTCGGTTTTCAGTAGTTTTTTTTAAACTATTTTTTTTCTTTTGAAAAATTCAATTTTGGAAAACAATTTTAAGAAAATGTGGTTATCATAATTTACTTAAATTTAAGTTAAAGATGACTTTTAATTAAACCTAAATATGTATGGCTATTAAACAAAATACCTCAAATGATTTTTGAAGTCTTGACTACACGTAGATAAAAGTATGGTTGAGATAACAATATTCGAAGAGCATCATACTATTGTTGGGTACATTTATTTATTTATTTTATTTTATTCATTTTATGTGAATATCCTATACATACCATACCATAATTAAAGTATAGGATTTGAGATGATCCAAAGTACATCGAAATCAAAATTAATAAAAGTAAGGGTTTAACAAGAGATACAGAAAATCAATAATAACATAGATCAAATAATAAGGTTATTTCCAGTTCAAAGAGTTATACTACGAGTAAATCTAATTTACGAATAATCGATATAATTCTTTTTTAAATTGATTAGCGTTGCTGATAGTTTGAATGTTTCTTGGTAGCATATTCCAGAGGCGTATAGCGTGTATAAAGAACTGCCATTCTGATGTGATAGTTAGATGTCGATATGGAATTTGCATGTTGCCTCTATTTGATCGGTTGAATGTCAGGCGTTGGTAGAGGTAATCTGGTTGTTTTTGGAACACTATTTTCTGCAGCGATGAAAGTACTCTTATTTTCAAAATAGAGTCGAATGGTTTGCTATACGAGGGCGGTACGTAAAGTTCTTAGCCTATCAAAGAAAGAGAATAGTTAGTTTTTCAAAAATATTTTTATTTTTCAATATAATCTCCTGAAACTTCAATACACTTAGTCCAACGCTTATCTAGCAATTCTATCCCTTGATTAAAATAGTTTTCATCAAGGTCTTTAAAATAGTGGTTTACAACTGTAATTGCATCTTCATTTGAGGTAAAACGCTTGCCAGCAAGGATTTTTTTAGCTTTGGGAACAGGTAAAGTCACTGGGAGCTAAATCAGGAGAATAAGGTGTGTGGTCAAGCAACTCGTACTTTAATTCGTTGGTTTTAGCCATTGTTAACACTATTGCGCGCTGGTGCGTTGTCTTGATGAAAAATTATTTTTTTGTGTTGCAAGCCAGGACGTTTTTCTCGAATTTTTACATTTAATTGATCTAAAAGGTTGCAAACTTACCAGCCGATTGAATCGTTTTTGCCTTCTTTAGGGCACTTCCTCCAGCTTCAGTCCATTGTTTGGATTGTCCTTTTGTCTCTGGAGTATAGTGGTGGATCCATGTCTCATCAACAGTTATGAAACGACGCTTAAAATCCATTTTATTTCGCTGAAAACGATCCAAACAAGCTTGAGAAATGTTCATTCTTATTCGTTTTTGGTCGACTGTTAACAAGTCTGGCACCCATCTTGCAGAAAGCTTTTTCATCTGTAGTTCTTCAGGCAAATTTAAATGGACTCGATCATTTGAGATGCCCATGATATTAGCTATTTCACGCACTTTTATTCGTCGATCATTTAATACCATATCATGCACTTTGGCTACAATTTCTGTTGTTGTTGCTGTTTTTGGACGTCCACTACGTGGTTCATCTTCAATGCTTGTACGACCACGTTTAAATTCAGCAACCCAATTTTTTACTGTTGCATATGAAGGAGCGCTTTCACCTTACACATTCACCATATCATTATGAATTTCTTGTCCCGATAAACCTTTTTTATGTAAATATTTAATGACACCACGCATTTCTAATTTTTCCATTGTAAAAAAATCGCGGATGCGTCTTTTGTGAACACCTGTTTCTATATGAAGGAGTTGCCAGATCGAAACAAAATTTTAAATGTGTTCATAGCAGAGATGGAAGTTTCCAAAACACTTAACTTTTTTCTGTTTATACCGCGCTTTTTGTGCTAGGCTAAGAAGTTTCCGAACCGCCCTCGTATGTTTTATTTGCATACGATGATACGTGGTCGTATTTGCGGAGATCGCAAACATAGCGTACGATGTTGTTGAAAAGCAGGTTAAGTTTTCTTTTGCTGTTTGAGTCACAATTAGAAAAAATTTCGCAACCGTAAAGAATCGTGGGCATGATATAGCTTTTAACTAGCAGAATTCGTATACGTTGCGGTGTAAATGATTGGGTGAACCAAAGTGAACGAATTTTATTATAGGTGGCACCAATGATGGCGTTTATATGGTTTGACCAGGTTAGAGTTGTATTAAACAGTATTCCTAGGTTTTTCACTGATGGAACGGTTTCGATTTTTTGTTGATTCAAAAATATATCTTCATCAGTATTGATGTTTAGCGACTTTTTCCGCATAAAAATGCACTTGGATTTAGCTGGATTTAAACACAGACCGTTTGCAGAAGCCCATTTGTGGACATTGACCAGATCCACGTTGATATTACAAATTGCCTGAGGAATTGATATTATGTTACATCTGATGTACAACTGTACGTCATCAGCATACATATGCACCTTGCAGAAATTTAATTGTTTTGGTAAATCGTTAGCATATATCGAAAACAAGAGGGGCCCCAGAATTGATCCTTGGGGGATGCCTTTTGTGATTGGAAGAGATGTTGATCTTTTGTTCTATGCGAACACTGATTGACTCCTATTACTCAGATATGATTCGAGTAGCTTTATCGCTGTGTTGGAAAAATTAAATAGATGTTTCAACTTCATGGTATAATAAGAATATTGATTTTTCCCTCATCAATATCTCTACGAATGTCCTCAGTTACGTCCAATAGAGCCGTAATACAACTGTGCTTAGGTCTAAAACCAGACTGTACGGCTGTTAGGAGATTATAATTATTAATAAATGAATTCATCTGACTGTGAATTAGTTTTTCGAAAACCTTGGATAAGAAAGGCAATATCGCTATTGGGCGGTACTCATTTTTCGATTTAGGAACTGGTACAACTTTGGCATGTTTCCAATTAGACGGGAATTGACTACGCATTATGATTAAGTTGAATAAGTATGTGATGTAAGACAGCACATGTGGCAATATTAGTTTCATGAATCTTGGATGTATATTGTCGAATCCTGCGGAGTTTGACGTAATACTCTGCATGTGGAAAAAACTTCAGTTTGTGCGACGTATGAAAACACAAATGGTTCAAATATATGCTCGGGAGACTGTGTTATTCCATTATAGAAATCAGGATTTGGAGCAATCCTAGGTTTTAGCCTTTATTATGCTTTCATTTACCTCCTTTCTTGCCCTTCGAAAACCTTCTTTAAATTCTTCTGTTTTGAACCGTTTCCACCTATTGTAAGCAAAGTCTCTTCGTTCGATTAGCAATTTAATGTGAAAAGAAAACCATGGATTGGATTGCAAGATCGAATATTTCCTTGATTTTATTCTCAAGAAAAAGTATTTGATAGTCTATCGACACCATGCTGTAGACGCTACTCCAATTTACATTTGACAATTCGTCTTCCAAAACTCGGTAATCAATATGGTTGAAGTCCTGAAAAGAATATAAGAAATTTTCATCCATTACTTCATAATCATACGTCATAAATATCAGGTCATGCTTTGAGTATCCTGGGGCAGAGAGTTGATCATACAGAAGAACTTTTGAAAGGTCGTTTACAAAGAAGATATCCAATAGTGTGTTTGATGAAGTTGTGAATAGGCGTTTTATCGTTTGTGGGTATAAAGCCGATAGAAACCATATTCTCAGTCAGCATATTTGAATTTTAAACATTTGAATTGAAATCACCAACAACTATTACTTTATTATAAGATATGGTAACTGAAGACAATGTTGCCATAAATGCGTCTATGTCAATTTGGCCTGTATACACTCCCGAAAAGAAGTGGCATTTCTCTCACACTGACCTCCAAAAATATATATTCAATCGACTCGCCTTCACGATTCTTCAATATTGCCTTCATGTTAAATCCTAGTTTGGAAAAAATTGTCACTCCCCCACCACGACGTTTTCTGTCAGATCTATATATATTGTAGCCGTCTAGTTGCACTAATCGGTCAGGGATTTCTTCAGTGAGCCATGTTTCGGAGACGCAGATGACATCAACGTTAGAATTTTCAAAAGTTGTCTTGAATTCATCCATTTTATACCTCAAGCTTTGAGCATTGATATGACAAACCTTTAGACCTCTCTTCTGATTCGCTAGTACTCTTACCATATTCGTTAAGACGCCTCTGGATATACCAATGTTACATTCGTGGTTGTTTAACATTACTATATATTAAACTAAATAAATCCCAGGCAGCAACGCTTGACTTATATGTGGAAAAAATGTATTCATAAAAAGTGTAATTTTTGAAAATGTGACAGTGCGATAACTGGATTGAAATGTAATACCTAATTCTAATTACAATAATTTTAAAAAATGTTGCTATGTTGATTTGGACATTTGCTTCAATTAGTGCGTTCATTACCACTGTCATGAAAAAGCTGGTGTAGATGTTCGCTGCAACGAATTTGGAGCGGCTGGGCTGATTCGGTACATCTTACATAAACTATTCCCCGCATAGTGAACGTGGCATGTACGACATTTTGCTTTTTTAGTTTTCGTGCTTCTGAAAATATTCTATAATTTGTTGGACAGTTAGAAAAAAAACAGTTTGAGAAACCGTAAGCGTTTTTATTAAAAATATTTAATTTCAACAAAGCCAAAGCACTTGTCTTTGAAAAATTTCAATTTCCATATAAAAGTACTACGAATATTATTGCATAATATTCGCAACAACCACATTGTTCATCATATAACACAGTATGAATGCCGAAATCAGATTATTGTTAACATAAATCCCAAAAAGCAATACTTTTGTCTAACCAACCATATTTAAATACCTTGACTAGGTAGCAAGATTATCAAAATAATACTTAAAGTATACTTATAAGTTCATAAGCGATGATGAAGCATGAATTCTGCACCACCCTACTGAAAAAAGAATACTCTAATCAACAGTATAGGATCATTGAATAATTATATATACAATATACACGCAGAAAAAGGAATGGTTGGGGTAACAATATTCAAAGAGCACCATACTATTGTTGGTTATATGGTTGTGGCACAACAATATTATGCTCATTACAACAATAGTATGGTTCACACACAACCCCATAACAATATTATGGTCCTCACAACAATAGAATCATTCACACACAACCATACTTTGATCCCCACAACCATATTATTATTCACATTCAACCATACTATTATTCCCACAACCTTATTATGATCCTCATAACCATAGTATGTTTAATATACAACCAAAGAATGATCCTTACAATCATAGTATGACTAACGCACAACCATACTATGATCCCCAAAATTGTTTGTAAAGACTGCAATACGTTGTTATTGAACAATAAGGAATTTTATTAAGTAAGTTATGTAACAATAGGAGTGATTTATTTAACAGTAAAAAAAATGCATTTATTTTAATTTATATTTATTATTTATAAGTATTAATAATAATATTTATAAATTTAAATTTAATTTTTATTACTATTACTGCGTAAGAATCGCAAAAATAACATCGTCAAATTAAAAAAAAAATTAAAGTTTTGCCGGTATGATTGCCGTAATCATGTAATTGTTAACATAAAACCCATGAAAACAATACTTTTGTCCCACCAACCATATTAATATTGTCGCTACAACCATATTTTCACATGCATTTTCATTTTTAAATTTGGCAACAATACTTTTGTTACATTTTAACTATATTAATATTTTCGCAATCATAATATTGTCAAAATGAAATTTAAAAAACAATACTATGGTTGCGACGAGCATACTTTTACTGCAGAGAACATACTATTGTTGCCGTGACCATATAGTAACCATATATTTTCTCTGCGTGTAGTGTACAGTGAACTTCCATATTTTACTTTATCCGAAAACTTAATTCTAAAAAATGGCGAAAATTTTTTTTTTTAATTTTAGCGTGTTCTTTTTTGTAACTTTTTTTTTAAAGAAAATGCATAAAATTGATTACGCGAGGAAAAAACATATGGTTGGGTTAACAACATTCGAAGAGCATCATACTATTGTTGGGTATATCGAGCCATAAGCGCTAACCTATCGTAAGTCAAATTTTTGGAAAAAAAATTTTATTGCTGAAAAATAATCGTTAGGACAAGCCTCATCGTTTTGTATTTTTAAAATGACAAAATTGTTAGTAAAACATCAAAAAAAAAGCTTTTGCATTTTATCGTAAATGATTGTTTAAATTTTATTGTGTAGCAATTTTATCGTAAGTCACACATCAAATTGCTGCAGCAATCGCAAATGTGTTCAGATTTTTTTTTTTGTTTTTTGATACAGTTATATGAGTAGGTAGAAATCTTAAATTTTTGCATTAAAACATTTGCATTTTTAATAAAGTTGTTTGAAATAAATGATAAAAACCGTCTCCTGTAAAATTTGCATTTTTTCACTTACGATAGGTTAGCGCTTATGGCTCGATATGGTTGTACCACAAAAATATAAAGATCATCACAAAAATTGTATTATTCACAAACAACCATTCTATGATCCAACAACAATATCATGGTCCTGATAACAATAGTATTATTCAGACACAAACATACTACGATTCCCACAAACGTGTTATGATTCACACTCAACTACCGCTAAACCGTAAAAAATACTGAAAGCTCCCGTTAAAAAATCATTTTTTCACTTTTATCGAAAAAATAATGAAAATGACACTCCAAACTTAGAGATAGGATGTCAAAATGTTCTATGAAAATAATCCTTATAAGATTTCACTTAAAATATTTCATCGAGGAAATTCGCTTAAGTAAGAGCAACTGCTTTATTTTTTTGTTTATATCAAATAGTGGAGCATTGCGAAAAAAAGACTTTCCTGTCCCATAAATAATAACTGAGACCTAGCAGGACCCTGTCCTTTTGGTGGATTTACTATATTTATCTAAGTCTTTAATTTTCCAAAAGAATGATCCACCTTCAAAGAAAGTCCCTAATTTTGTTGATTGGTATAATTTGTATCACTTCATTCCTGGCAATTAGACGCAAGAGTATGCCTCGCGTTATATCAGCCAAATTCGGTGAGGTAAGATTTGATGAATTTGCTAATCAAAACCAATAAAAATTGTCATAAAATTTTGCCCTGAACTTTTTACACCCTTAACATTTATAAACAGAGATACACGTTCGACGTGTTTGGTTAGCGTATAGTACTTTATGATGATGGACTAATTATTTTTGGTTGTATACATTGTCGGGGAAATGCAATATATCTTTATTCAAAGCTATTACAGCAATGAGATAGATGTCATAAATGAGCGTTTCATTCGCCAAGTAAGAGGAAATGGAAGATGTAATCAGCATGATAATGTCTTCTGTACTTACATTAAATTGCTAATAACGAAAAAAGCAAATTTTCTTAAAAACGGCGCACAGTGGACCAGGAGTAATTTTCATCGGCCAAAGGTCTATTATTTTTAAAACAAGCGATACAACTTTTGTACCTTAAGGAGATTTACCGCCTTAGCCGATTTCGCTAATTTTAAATCGAAATAATAAAAAGACTACAAGCCATCTTTGCGCAAAGTTTGATTACCGTAGCTTAATTCGTGCTCTTAACAGAATCACGGACGGAGGGACAGGCAGACGAACATAGATCGATCAATTTGAAATTTAACGAGATCAATATTATGTATTAGTATATACATCAGGGCACACGATCAATATTTTGATTATTGCAAACGGAATATTCGAGTTTACAACCATCATTCGATCTAGGCACACTCTAAAGGTTTAGGTTAATGAATAACGGCATTATCGGTATATTTTTATACCATCCATCATAGGATGGAAAGTAATTCATTTTGTCATTGCGTCTGCAACACCTCAAAATACTGGTCGGAAACCACATAAGGTATGTAATCGTCGTTAAATTCTAAGATGATCTAGCCATGTCCGTCTGGTTGTGGAAAGCAAACTACAGGTCACGCAAGTAAAGCTAGAAATTTTGCAGAAACATGTGTTGATGGTCTAAAAATAGGTACACATTTTTCCCTCCCTAGGACAGGTCAAGCCTTGTCAACAATCCTAAACTTAACACATAAAAACGTCGTTTACTTCGCCCATGCCGAACCTAACAGACCCTTCAGCGTCCCTATGCTACTAAAACGCAAATTTTTTTTTGTTCCTATTGGCCTCTGCATTCGTCTCTTATTTTAGCCAAAAGATTAAAATTACTATATTTGCCAAATCCAAAAAGCTACAAAATATTCGAGCTACTATGCCCTATTTTGATTAACATTACCCATTTAAATCATTGTCAGCCAAAAAAAATATTATTTGCCAAGCAAATAAGCAAAAAAGTGTACTTTTTACAGAGGTTTCTTTGATGCCTTAAAGAGACACATTTTTCCCTCTAGGCCGATTTTGCACATTTACAATCGCAATAGCTTATGACTATAAGCCTTATTTTTGTTAAAGTTTCAGGATCCTAGGTTAATTCATTGTTGTGTTTATTCCTATACCAACATCATATATACGAGGGCTGCTATATATATATCTGGCCTTATAATAAAAAAGCGAATATTTATCATCAAAAATGGTTTTATATATTTTCAAAGTATTCTCCAACATAATTTATATACTTTTGCATGCGCTCAAACCAATTCTCGAAGCACTTTTTCCACTCCGATTGAGACACCTCCAAAACATGGTTTTTGAACGCTTTAACAGCATCTTCTGGCAACAAAAATCGTTGACCACGCATTTTTTTGTTTTGATGTGCGGGAATAAAAAGAAGTCATTGGGTTCCAAGTCGACGATTTGGCTGGTCAAAAGGCGCTGGTTTGAGCCGATGTGTGAGAGCTCGCATTGTTATGGTGCACAATGATTCGTCTTCTCTTGTTCGTTTTTCGAATTTCTTCGAAGACTTCAGGAAACAAATTGTGGTATAGCACTCAGAATTGACCGTCCTACGTTGCTCAAGCGGAACATTCGCCACATGGCCAACTTTCGTTGGATTTGTCTCGCCTTCGAAGACCCACACGGTCGATTCCTTTTTTTTTCGGGCTCATACTCATAGATCCATGATTCGTGACCTGTGACGATCTTATAAACGTCTTTTGAAGCACCGCGATCGATTTTTTTCAAAGTTATTTTGCATCAATCGACAGGAGCCTTTTTTTAACGATTGTCATATTGTGTGGGATCCAACAAGAACAAAACTTTTTTACCGACAGGTGTTACTGCAATATCGAATTATAATGGTGAATGAAATGCCTAAGGAAGCCTCTATCTCACATCACATGACCATGTTGCATTATCAGTTCACGCACGCCATCAATGTTCTCTGGCACAACGGCCGTTTTTGGACGTTCAGGACTTTCGTCTTTCAGCGAGCGTCGGCCACGATTGAATTCATTAAACCAGTTTTTCACAGTTCTATAGGATGGTGCTTCATCGCAATACAACGATTTAAGTTCATCGATGCACTCTTGTCGTGATAATCCACGTCGAATGGTGTAAAAAATTATCGCATGAAAATGTTCACGAGTTAATTTCTTTTTTTGCCAAATTGATTTTTTCAAGTCACTGTAAACAACAAAAATGATGGTCGTACGTCAAAACGTCCTGACTATGTTTATGCTAAAAAATGGCAAACTTTAAAATGGAAATGTCAGATGGCGCCAGACAACTCTTTGTGTTGCCTAGCAGAATTATATATAGCAACCCTCGTACCATATCGATATTAGTTCACGAGATGTAGCCTTTTAAAGTTCAGGATTATACAGCCGGGACACGCCCTTGTATCCAAGAATGTAATGTAATCTTTAATAATACTCAAATAATTTATTTCATTGTGTTCAAAATCTATAACGATCGGTACATTATTTTGTCCATAAATGCGATTTAGGGCTGTATTTCTATTAATAACAACAGTATTTATTGCAAATATAATTGTATTATCTCTAGTAGTTAATGAGATATAGTATAGATATAGAGTATTAAATTTCAGGATCTTATTGGCACTGACACGCCCCTTGTCAAATTTTTACCCCAATTTTCGAAGAAAATCATCTTCTGTGATGAGACACATTTTCAACTCAGTGGATTCGTCAATCAGATTTGTCGCATTTGGGCGAATGATAATCCAAGAGTGATTGTCGAAAAAACTATGCACCCACAAAGAGTGACTGCTTGGTGTGGTTTATGGGCTGGCAGGGTCATCGCGCACTAATTTTTCCAAAATGAGGCTGGTCAGTCAGTTACTGTGAATAGTGTTCGCTATCGTAACTTTTTATGGCACGAATTGGAAGATATGGATGTGGACGATATGTGGTTTTACAGGACGGTTCCACTTGCCATACAGCTAACGAAACAATGGCTCTTTTCCGCGAAAAGTCAGCAGTGGCCCTTAAAACTTAACTAAAGGATGGTTTAATGAGATATTTCGTATAAATATATTGGATTGTTGATTTTTTCACTGGTTGACCAAGTCCTTGCAAGGGAAAAATTTTAGCCTCTTGACATCGATCTGGGCCATTTTCAATACCAATACCAGCCTGCTTAATGTTCAGTTTGGACCGTTACCCATTATGGAAGGCATTAAAGTTTCGGCACGACGAAATTGAACTTGTCTACTAAATATGTTGCTTAACTACAATACAAAGGTCATACGAGGGCGACCGCAAAACTAACTGGTCTGGCACATTTTCTGTTTTACTAGCAACTTTTTTGTTTTTGTCAAAATTTCCGAAATATTTAATGATTATTTTCTTTGTTACAGGTGATTGAAGTAAACAAGTTTTATAATTTTTGAAAAATGGAAAATAAAGAGTTTCGTGCGGTACATAAACACTTTTATATGAAAGGTTATACGCCACAATTAATCAAAGATGAATTGGATTCTGTTCATGGTGATAATGCACCATCATACTCCACCGTGAAATCCTGGGTTCAACAATTTAAAATGGGTCGTTCAAGTACGGAAGATGAACAACGCTCTGGAAGACCGAAAACTGCTACTACTATTGAAAACATTAGAAAAATATATAATGAAGTGACTAAAGATAGACGAATAAAGCTCAGAGAACTTGCTGATATTGTTAAAATACTCGAAAAACAAGTTTGGAGTATTTTACATGATGAACTCCACATGAAAAAGCTATCCGCAAGATATGTGCCGCGTCTGTTGACTTTTCCCCAAAAAATCGTCCGTTGAACCAATTCCGAGGAGCTTTTATCTATTTATCAACGTAATCCAATAGAGTTCTTGAGCCGATTCATAACTGTTGATGAAACATGGATCCATCACTACATCCCAGAATGCAAAGAACAGTCAAAACAATGGATAGAAGGTGGTAAAAGTGGTCCCAAGAAGGCGAAAACTGTTAAGTCAGCAGGAAAAGTAATGGCCACAGTATTTTGGGATGCAAGGGGTATAATATTTATTGATTATCTTGAGAAAGGAAAAACTATAAACAGTGAATATTATTGTGCATTATTGGATCGGTTGAGTGAAGAAATCAAGGTAAAACGACCGCATTTAGAAAAAAAAAGTTCTTTTTCATCAAGATAATGCTTCCTCACACACTGTATTTTTAACTCAAAAAAAACTGGCCGAATTACGATTTGAAATTGCTCCGCATCCACCATATAGTCCAGATTTAGCTCCGTCTGATTATTTCTTGTTTCCAAATTTAAAAAAATTTCTCGGTGGCAAAAAATTGTCGTCCAATAGCGTGGTTATTGCTGAAACTGAGGCATATTTTGAAGGTCTTGAAAAATCTTATTTTTCAGATGGAATTAAAAAACTTGAAAAACGTTTGATGAAGTGTATATAGTATGAAGGAGATTATGTTGAAAAATAAATAATAATAATTCCAAAAAACGGTTCTTTTATGTTAGGCCAGTTACTTTTGCGGTCGCCCTCTTATGTCAATCTATATTTTACTATAAAACAAATATCATAAAAGATTTGAGACAAGCCACATCTCGAAGTCACAGTTTAAACTCGATTCTCTCCAAATTTCGCAAAGCAATTTTGTAAGCAGCAGCCGCAAACACCAACGCCAGCAACGACCCTCGTACTTTGCAATGACCCTCGTACTTAAGTATCGACATAGCCTATTGAAAAAATACTTCGAGAATCATCGATGGAATCAAGCCCATCCAAAGTAAACAAATTTCATGAAACGAAAGCAATAAAATAAAATCCGACATTATTCACACTGTGTCATGACAAGCCATGAATAAAAGTGTGGCGTAAACTGAAAGTGAGATGAAAAAGTCAACAAACTGATATTGTTTAAAATTAAATTAAACTGCCACGGGTAGCATGGCTAAAATACATCGTATTGAACCCGTCTGTGAATAACCGACTGACTGCGGGATGATTGGAATAATTAAGTGGTTACGGCAAATATTTATATTTTGGTGCCTCTCGGTAATCAACTCAACAGTGTAAGTTAATTACGATAAACGTTGTTTGTCTTTCGGCATTACCTCATCATCATTGCTGATTTTATTCGATTTACATATCATCCAAGCGACCCTACTATGGTTATAAAATACGTTCCGTTTTTTTTTTTTTTAATTAGTATCCCTGAAAATATCAATTTTGGATATATATTGACCGATTCGTCGAACCCGATTTAATGTTGACAGAATGCAAGTAAAGTGGAAGAACATTAATCGCATTTCAACAAAACAACGTTGGGAAATAATTTTAACTTACATTTAAAGTTAATGCCTTGTAGGCCAAATAGTACGTTTGTTGGATATAAGTTTTGGATGTTTTGAAATATAAGTATATCAACCTTCGTGCTCATATGTTCGTTGAATTTTTGTGAGACTGGCAAGCTAGTGGACAAAACTCGCGACCCCAGGTTCACACGAATGTAGCCGTGAGAGTACAACACAGACCAGGAACAGGAACATCGATTTCAATAACTAAACACTGCTGCGGTTTTGTACTAGTTAAATTGGAACAGTTTTTCCGAGGTCGACGACGAGCTGATATTTTGCATGGTACGTTAAAATCGCCAATAATTAACTCTGGCTAAACTAGTCCATTTTGTTCTATATTTTTATATTGCCCCATACAATGTTGTTTTCCCGTTTGAAGCCCTTCCGACTTTATACGAAACCTTTAAACAAACCAGATGAAATTCGAACATATCGGTCCATATTTTTATAAAGTAAACATTAAAAGTCCCTCCCGGTTTGTGTCCATATCGCCCTAGAAGATACAAATTAAAAACGATCATGCTCAAAATTTATATGGGCCAATATGAGCGACAAACAAATAACTCTGGTGAAATCGAGTTATATCGGTCCAGATTTTTACAAAGGCTCCGCACAGAGGTCCTTTCGAATTTGAGGGCACATACGAGGGCGACCGCAAAAGTAACCAGCCTAACATGAAAAAAAACGTTTTTTGGAATTATTTTTATTTATTTTTCACCATAGTCTCCTTCCAACTCAATACACTTCATCAAACGTTTTTCAAGTTTTTTAATTCCAGCCGAAAAATAAGATTTTTCAAGACCTTCAAAATATGCCTCAGTTTCAGCAATAACCTCGCTATTGGACGAAAATTTTTTTGCCACCGAGAATTTTTTTGAAATTTGGAAACAAGAAATAATCAGAAGGAGCTAAATCTGGACTATATGGTGGATGAGGAGCAATTTCAAATCGTAATTCGGCCAGTTTTTGTTGAGTTAAAAATGCAGTGTGTGAAGGAGCATTATCTTGATGAAAAGAACTTTTTTTTCTAAATGCGGTCGTTTTATTTTGATTTCTGCACTCAACCAATCCAATAATGCACAATAATATTCACTATTTATAGTTTTTCCTTTCTCAAGATAATCAATAAATATTATACCCCTTGCATCCCAAAATAATGTAGCCATTACTTTTCCTGCTGACTTACAGTTTTCGCCTTCTTGGGACCACTTTTACCAGCTTCTATCCATAGTTTTGACTGTTCTTTGCATTTTGGGATGTAGTGATGGATCCATGTTTCATCAACAGTTATGAATCGGCGCAAGAACTCTATTGGATTACGCTGATAAATCGCTAAAAGCTCATCGGAATTGGTTCAAAGGACGATTTATTATGGCAAAGTCAACAAACGGCACCCATCTTGCGGATAGCTTTTTCATGTGGAGTTCATCATGTAAAATACTCCAAACTTGTTTTTCGTGTATTTTAACAATATCAGCAAGTTCTCTGAGCTTTATTCGTCTATCTTTAGTCACCTCATTAAATAGTTTTCTAATGTTTTCAATAGTAGTAGCAGTTTTCGGTCTTCCAGAGCGTTGTTCATCTTCCATACTTGAACGACCCATTTTAAATTGTTGAACCCTTGAATTAACGGTGGAGTATGATGGTGCATTATTACCATGAACATAATCCAATTCATCTTTGATTAATTGTGGCGTATAACCTTTCATATAAAAGTGATTAATTACCGCACGAAACTCTTTATTTTCCATTTTTCAAAAATTATAAAACTTGTTTACTTCAATCACCTGTAACAAAGAAAATAATCATTAAATATTTCGGAAATTTTGACAGATGGCTTATAAAAGATTGCTTTTAAAAAACAAAAAAAGTTGCTAGTAAAACAGAAAATTTGCCAGGCCAGTTAGTTTTGCAGTCACCCTCGTATGTTCATGCGCTTTTTATATAAGTATTTCTAGCTCTAAAAGCAACATCTTACTACCAAACTTGATGAAATTTAGCACGAATTATTTTTTTGGACCATATAAGAACGTTCCTGAAATCATAAAAATCGGAAGGCCATATATCTCATCGAATTTTAAGCTTAGAGTTGTCATTAATGCAGAAGTAACGAAATCTCATGTTTAAAGTTTATGAAATTTATGGGATGATACGAACGAGAGACCCATTTTTCGTCCAACCATGACCCTCAAGATATGTCTGGAAATTTTTGCAAACTTGCCGTATGGCAACCCTGTATATGCAGCGGAACGTCACCAGCATAACGAACCTGCACGTATCTGGGATGTATAGGATAATTTGAATAAATAATCTGCGGTGGGTTTAAGCAATTGTGCTTAGCAGTTGCACTACGATAAGTTATTGGTTCAACATCGTTATATGGAAGGATAAAAATACCACCTAATGCCGCTAGAAAAAATTATTTTTAAGCATTTTCCGAGAAGTTGAATCATCCATGCACCCTGAGACGGGAGAGGATGGCCTACACGAAAAAAGTATGGTTTGGGCGACAATATTCGAAGAGCATACATTATTGTTAGGAATATGCTTGTGCTACAACCATATTATGATTGTGGGAATCATAGGATAGTTGTAGGAATCATAATAACAAAGCCTTATACCCAACTTTAGTATGGTGTGTTTTGATTATTATCAGCCCAATCAAACTTTTTTTTTGCGAGTACGGAGTGGCGTCACAGTCCTCGAACAAGACATTTATGCGTACAAAATAATAAAATAAAACCATGCCTCAAGAACTATGTAACAGATCGACGAAATACTAGCAGCGATATTTTTACTGTTCCTAAGGAAAGTTCAATATGTGAATATTCTTCATAAATATTTTTCTGCTTTCATTTTATAACTAAAAAAAGACTGATTTCGTAAAAGAAAATATTGTTTCCTTAATTTAAATTAGTATTGGGTCAATTTGACCCAACAGATGTTTACGGGCAAATATCGAAAGGTTGCACAAGGGTTAAAGATACCACCAACTATGTAGGTGAAACCAAGCCGAGTTCTGATTACTGTCGAGACTCTTCTTTGTTTACATCCGAAAGAAAATAGTGGAAACAACATTTTAAAATCGTAGAAGATTTAAAGAACATTATATAGGGTGATCCATCTAGAGGTATTTTTTAGAACAAAAAAAAATTCAAATCAAATGTGGAATCTTTATTGGTAATTTTATGGCATTTGTTTTTTGAATATAATTTCCTTCAAATGTTGGCCGCAACTATGGCTTAGGGTTTACATTCTGAGGGTCCAGTTTTGGATGACTCCTTCGAGCATTTCGACCGGTATGGCTTTAATGACACGCGTAATGTTGGATTTTAAAAACTGAATCGTAGTCGGTTTGTCAGCATAGAATTCGGACTTTACGTAACCCCAAAGAAAAATATCTAAAGGTGTGATATCACTCGATCTAGACGGCCAACTCACCTGTCCAAAACGTGAAATTAGCTGCATTTCGAAATGACCTTTCAATAGATCCATTGTGTGAGCAGCTGTATAGCAAGTGGCACCGTCCTGTTGAAACCAAGTGTCGTCAAGATTACGGGCTTCAGTTTTAGGTACCATAAAGATCGATATAATGGCGCGATAGCGAGTCCCATTCAAGGTTACGTTCCGTCCATCATCATTTTTGAAAAAATATGCACCGATGATTTCACCAGCTTATAAACCGCACCAAACCGTGGTTTTTTCTGATTATAATGCACCTCTTGGACCTATTCTTGTTGCTCTTTAGCCCAAATGCGGCAATTTTGTTTATTGACCTTGCCGTTTAGCTAGAAATGGGCCTCAGCACTGATTGTGGTGGAAAACAGCGGATTCTCCCGCAGATGCCAACATTTGAAGAAATTATTTTCAAATAATAAAAAAATATAAAATGTCCTTTCAAATTACCAATAAAGATTATACACTTGATTTGAATTTTTATATTTTTTTGTTCTGGAATAATACCTCTATATGGATCACTCTATACAATATTTTTCAGCTATCAAATGTCTATTGTAATTTGTTGTTTCAGCGCCTGTTGTTATTTTCTGCAGTCACGTTAAAAATCTCTAAATACTGCGGTCGTATGTTTGCATTCTCAGATCATCATTGAAAACCACCATTAAATTTCAGTGGAATGCTTTACTCCCCCTACCACCACACAATTCTATTCGATTCCAGGAACTGATACCAAACCTTGGACTCATTTTAACTACTGAGATCACGAGAATATTCAACAGCACCGACAGATGGCAAAATTAATTGAGGCTTTCATCACTTTCTTGTTGCTCGTCGGAATAAAATAAATTAGTTGCGAAAAAAAGCCGACAAAATTATTAAAATAATGCTCGACTTGTCTGTTTTCAGAGAAAACAAAGTGTGTAAATAGCAACTGTCACTGGCAATAGCATTCGAGATGACATTGGGATGGTGAGCGACATTATATGTATGTTAATGGCCCTGGCAGAGATAAGAGCAATTTATGGAAATTGCATAACACAAGAGAGAGACACAGATAGAGAAAACGAACACCATGTTTTGCATTAAAAGTCCATTTGTAGGAACATTAGGCCGTATCGAGGATGAAGTAGGTAAAAACGCGTTTATTCTCGTGAAATATTCTTACCCCATTGGGTAAGAATATTTTGGCAGAGGCCCGAAGCATGTCTCACCGCGTTCATTGCTCATCCACACAAATCTCCATCTTTCTGGTCTTTATGCAAGTGGATTCATTTTTTGTTAAAAAGATATAGTCTCTGCAATATGGGCTGCTTACCCCTCGCGAGGGAAATACCAATATCACCGCTAAGCTCATGTGAACTCCAGGAAGCGCCAACCTTTAAAAGTGTATCAGTTGTACAACTACCATCAATATCCCTTTGTCCTGGAACCCATATAAGGGTAACCGAAGAATGTCTTACTTTCTTCTTCGGAAACAATTTTTGAAGCCAAAATCAACCACTAAAGGCATACTTTAGACGTCTTTACCGACTGCAGTTCAACACTCACTTTTTTTAGACCATTGGAATTGAACTGAGAAATGTCATTCCTAGATACTTTTCTTTTCTGGGAACATATTTTTCATTAACCCGTTCTGCCTGCCCATAGATCAGCTCGTACGATTTTATTTTTTTATTATTTCGATTCAAAATGATTCGTCGACGGAAAGTTCAAACTGTTATCGAGTTGCAAGCTCATTTTATTAGTTGTATTGATGAGGACAGGGATAGAAAGGAGAATTTTGTCCAGCACGCAGACGCCGTTAATATCGTCATAACGTCACCTGATGACGTCGATATTCTAGGTGCCAATGAAGAATTGGATGAAAATGTTTAATTCTTGCGCGATGAGCCGGAGCTGCCTAATGAGATTGCTGGACAATTCGAAATCGAATGTGTTTACAATGACACCAACGAGAACATGCCATCAGGCGGTGATAATGATACGGTAAGTTATGAACCCTAAGAAAACCAAGAAGAAGGTGTTAAACCGGTAGCCTCAACATCAACACTGAAGTCAAGTAAGGCACCAAAATCAATGAAGGAATCCAACCAAAATGGTCTCGGTCACATAATTATCCATTCGATAAGACTCCATTCGATGATACGACCAATCCACACAAAGCGTTGTATGAACAAATTGGTGCTATGAATCCACTGCAGCTTTAAACCTATTGGTCACTTCAACCAGCCATTTCGCTGCGGCCAACAGTTGTCCATCATTCATGACATCAACTAGCAAAATGAAAACATTTTTGGGCTTGTTGTATATCACAGGTTACCACACTTTACCGCAAATACATAGCTGTTGGTCAAATCGAGAATCATTGGGATGTGTACTAATAAAAGAATGTATTTCAAGGGACAGATTTAAACGAATGAAACAATTCTTTCACGTGTGCGACAACTCAGCATTGGATACGAAAAACAAACTTGCAAAAGTCGCAACATTGAATGATTTATTGAACAAAGCCTTTCTTCAATTCAAAATGTTTATCAAGGGAAAACCAATTCGTTTTGGATACAAGTATTGGTGTTTGGCTTCAGCAGAAGGCTTTTTTTTATCAGCTTATCCATAATGCTGGTGCATCAGAACAGGTGGACCCAGGTTTCGGGTTGGGAGAAAGGGTAGTCCTATCGCTGTTGTTACATGTGGAGGACAGCTCCAAGCACACAGTTAAATTAGAAAATTTTTTGTCGAACGATGGGTATTTCGCTTTAGGAACTTATGCCGATTTAATGGACGTCAAGCAAATGAAAAAGAAGCCTCGCGGGACGTCTGACTTTCGTTTCGATAAGAATAGTTCTATACTCGCGGTTGAAATGATAAACCGGTAAGTAATTCACGAAACATTCAATTTTTCACTAGGTTCATACTTAGCCTTACCTCCATTCATTAATTCTTATCTCTTCAGGTCGTGACCTTACTATCAAATTTCCTTACCCATACACCAATGGCCCGCGTTTGGTCAACCTATACAATCAGCGCATGCGAGGGGTTGACTTTTTTGACAACGCAATGAATATTTACAGAATTTGAATTCGGAGAAAAAAGTGGTATTGGCCATTTATAACAAATGCGTTCGACGCAGCTATGATAAACGCGTGAAACTACATTGTCTTTGCCGCAAGTATAAAAACAAGCCACCAATGGCACAGTTCGACTTTCTAGCCGAGGTGTGCGAATAATTTATTATTAAGTCCCACTATCATAATCTGGGTAGAACGTCGGCTTCTGGGGCACAACTGACAATGCGTTACGATCGTATCGATCATTTTATCGGAAAACTTAATACTCGCCATCGTTGTCCGCAATGTGGTGAAAAAACTGAGTATGGTTGTTTGAAGTGCAAGGTGAATTTGCATCCCGCTACTTGGTTCCTGGTTTATGACAATGGTGCTGCACCAGATCAGAAGAAAATTGCTAAGGCTTAGTGATTTATTTCTTTTAAGTACCATGGTTTCTTAATAAAATTACAAAGTATTCAATTAAAAAATGTTTTTTTGATACATTTCAAACTATTTTTTTTATAAAGCAAAATGTGTGTATTTTTTGCTTTATAAAAAAATTGGACTGGCGGGTATTTAAATACCCATTTGACCGGATCTGGAGTCCAGGTGTGTTGACGTATCGACGTTTTTTTTTTTTTCATTGCATAGTAGACAACTTAAGCTATTCGGTAAAATTAGAAATTTTTAATTTGTACCATTTTCCTATGTTTGCCAGCATTTTCCGGAGCATTTTCCGAACAAAAGATAAAAAAAATCCTGCTAAATGCTATAATTTAGCCCAATCTTTCCTCTTTTCTATAAAAAGAATTACCGCAATATCGCTCACCTGGCCCACGCTAAAATTATTTATGTATCAACACTTTCTTGGTTATTTAAATACCCATTAAGCAGGAATGAGTTAATCAGCTTATGTATGTTTCATCAGGAAATGCTTTCAGAAAGTATACCAGATTTTTCGTTATTTAAATCTTTTACTTTGTCCTGCATTAGATATTTTTGGACTATTCCAGGAAAAATTATGGATTGAAATCCAAATAACTTTATTCCTAATGCAAAATTTTGGCTTGAATTTTATTTTAAGTAACAGATTTATTTAATCTTTGTATTTGCATAAGGAAACAGTATATGTCAGACACCATTTAAAAACCGTTAACCAAATTTCAATAAAAATCGGTACGATTCAGCCAATAGAGGCCGGAACGACGTAAAATTGTTAAACCACATATTGGTAAGGGTATATGGAAGTCGGATTAACCGACTGCAACTTGATTATTAATTTTAATGTTTTTAGCTTAAAACTCTTAATACACACATTTAGGATGTTTACAAGGTTTCGTCACAGTCGAAAGTGTTGTATATGTTAAATCTGTACAACTGTTGTTGACAATTTTCACACAAAAAAGTTGTACGACAATGCAACTTTTGTACTTATAGATATCTTTTTGAGGTTTGCTAAGAGAGAACATGATTTTAGTTATGTGCAACGAATAATCTTATTTCAGAGCTGTCAGTAACAAACACATGCTAACATCCGATGGCTTGTTTTTAAAACCTATGCTTTAAGTTTGAAATTCAGCAGGAAATGTAGTGGGTTTCAAATATGTGGTTATGCCTATCATGTCCGTCGTATGCTGGTCTCAAGGCCCTTAGATCCAGGTGCACCGTTGTTCCTGCTGGTATGTTTGACACTGCCATCCATTCGGGCGCAGTATGGACTAAGGCGGCTATACCAGCCATGTACCAACAAAAACTTATCTGGTTTAATGGGGTAGCCACTTCTCTCCATGCGCTAAATCTGGTATCCAAGCGCAACATTTAATCTAAAGTTGTTGCTACTTTCTGCGATTGTGTCAAAGTCAATGCAGGTCAGCCACAGAGGCACAGACGAGCCAGATAGTCACAATAAAAAATTGGTTTAATTAAAGAATTCAATCAAAAAATTAATACTTAATACGTTTTTTATCGAAAATATTTGTGATAACAAAAACAAATTGTATGACGTTTATCGAAAATAATTTCTTATAAGGAGATGAAACACTTCTCATATCTACAAAAAAATCTAAGCCATTTATCAAAAATAATATCTTTACACATACTTATACATATACTAAAAAAAATTTTAAGCCGTTTTTTTAAAAATATTTCGTTACCCCATCGGATCTTAATGAAATTGATTAAATGTAAACTTTTTGGACCAATGACGGACGTTATTAAATTAAAAAAAATATCGGTCTAGATATAGATATAGCTCCCACACATATATTCATCCGATTTTATGGTTTTAGCTCTTAAAACACTACATCGCATCTTAATGAAATATGGCACGTGTGCGTTATTTGGGCCAAGATGGGAAGTTGTTGGAATAAATGAAAATCAGTTCAGATAAGATACGAGCATACCTCCAACACACATATGCTCAGCCGATTTTTATTTCTAAAAGCCATATGATGCATTCACCCTTGATGAATGCCAGTTTTTTCGACCAAGGGTTTTTTCGACAAGTCAGTTTTTTGGTTAATGTTTGGTAAATGATGTGGATCAGTTTAGATTAAGATATCGCTCCCACAAAAATGTTGAGCCGATTTTACATTTTTAGCTCTAGAATCCGCATATATTCTATCTTAATAAAATTTGTCACAAGTAAATTCCTTGTGCCAAGGACGGACGCTGTTGAAATTGCATAAAGTCGGGTTACATTAACATATGACACCCAAACACAAGGGTTGTTATAGATATTTCTGACCAAGGCAACACTAAGTGTTGCCTGGCGCCCTCTAACATTTTCGTTTGAAAGTGCGACCTTTTTAGCAAAAACGTACTCAGAACGTTTTGACCTAAGACCATCATTTCTGTTGTTAACAGTGACTGGAAAAAATCAATTTGGCAAAAAAAATAAATTAACTCGTGAACATTTTCGTGCGATAATTTTTCTCAACTTTCGACGTGGATTATCACGACAAGAGTGCTTCGACGAACTTAAAACTTTATATGGCGATGAAGCACCATCCTATAGCACTGTGAAAAACTGGTTAATTAAATTCAATCGTGGCCGACGCTCGCTCACAGACGAAGGTCGTGAAGCTCGTCCAAACGCCGCAAACAAGGTTTGCTTTCGTTGGATACCGCACAATTTGACAATCATTAGAAAATAGGCTCGTGTCGATTGGTGCAAAGAAATTTTGAAAAAATTCGATCGCGGTGCTTCAAAAGACGTTTATAAGATCGTCACAGGTGACGAATCATGGATATATGCGTATGAGCCCGAAACAAACAGCAATCGACCGTGTGGGTCTTCAAAGACGAGCCGAAAGTTGTTCGTGGAAGAAGCACTTCAAAGCAAATGGTCGCCTGTTTCTTCGGCAAAACTGGTCATGTGAACGTAGGACGGTCAATTCACAGTGGTACACTACAATTTGTTTTGCTTGAAATCTTCGGAGAAATTCGAAAAACAAACAAGAGAAGACGAATCATTGTCCACCATGACAATGCGAGCTCTCACACATCGGCTCAAACCAGCGCCTTTTGACCGGCCAAAACGTCGAATTAATGGTTCTTCCGCCGTACAGCCCTGACTTGGCACCCTATGATTTCTTTTTATTCCCGGACATCAAGAAAAAATTCGTGGTCAACATTTTCATCGGCAGAAGATGCTGTTGAAGCGTTCAAAAACCATGTTTTGGAGGTGTCTCAATCGGAGTGGAAAAAGTGTTTCGACAATTGGTTTGAGCGCATGCAAAAGTGTATAAATCATGCTGGAGAATACTTTGAAAAACAATAAAACCATTTTTGATGATAAATATTCGTATTTTCATTATTAGGCCAGCAATTTTTTCGTCAAACTTTTGAATATCCAGAAGAGCATGGTATAATAAAGTCGGCCACAGCCAACTTTATCTTATTGTTTACTAGATTTAATTTGAGAAACATCAGCATCAGGGCTATAAAAAAGCACAAGCCGAAAAAAGTATCGCTAATAACGTATCAAATTGCATGAGCATGATCAAATTTACTAAAAAAAACTTCATTAGTGAAATCTCGTGGTCTTCTTTTTTTTGAAGAATTTTGCATTGATTATACGCTGAAAATGTTTTCAGTACATGCAATATAAGTTTCTTTCAAGGCTATAGTATACCCGATGATATTTAAGCAAAACTTATTAAAATTGTCTATGTAAATTTGAATAGCAAAATGGTAAGAAGCAGATGGTAAGTAGCTATGCATCAACAGTTTGGTCGAGCGGTTTCTTTGTGAGATTATCCTGTTATGTACGCTAAACAAAGCATCAGAGAAAATATTTGTTTATCAGTTTCTGTTTCGTCGTTTTCATATTTGTGTAGTTTTTCTTTTTATCCTTACAAAAGAATACAGACAATAACAAAGAGCAAGGACAAAGGATACAAAACTCAACAGTCATTTGCTGCCAGACAGACCAAAAATCATACTATACCGACGGCCACAAAATTCGTATACAAGTGACAAAACAAATCTATCATGTTTTATGTGGCGATGGAGCTTTAAAACTGTTACACAATAAAAACAGAAAGATATTTATAAGCAGAAAATAATCATGTCTTTTATTTAGTTTAAATTAGACAAAAGGGCGTAGCACCGCCCATTCAACCCTGAATATGGACTTATGAGTACAAACTTTTGCCGGTCCGGCAAAGTAAAGTCCGAAAAGTAATAATATACAAACACAAAAATTAAGGAAGACATTTAGTGCATGCCATATATCTCCGATCTGAAATCGGTCTATGATATATGGTAAATTAAGTCGTGAGCTACTCCCTCAGACCTATCTGGGGACATCTCGATGGTCGATTAAGGTCGACCGGAAGTGCCCCCAAAGGGGCCTCCAATAATGGCGTCCATATTTAAGGAAACATTTAGTGCATGCCATATATCTCCGATCTGAAATCGGTCTAGAATATATGGTAAATTAGGTCGTGATCTACTCCTTCAGACTTAACTGGGAACACCTCGATGGTTGATTAAGGTCGACCGGAAGTTCCCCTCAAGGGGCCTCCAATAATGGCGTCCATATTTAAGGAAGAAAGTTCGTGCATGCCATATATCTCCGATCTGAAATCGGTCCAGGATATATGGTAATTTTGGTCGTGATCTACTCTCTCAGACCTATCTGGAAACATCGCTCTGGTCGATTAAGGTTGACCGGAGTGCCCCTAAAGGAGCCTCCAATAATGGCGTCCATATTTAAGGAAGAAATTTCGTGCATGCCATATATCTCCGATCTGAAATCGGTCCATGATATATGGTAAATTAGGTCGTGATCTATTCCCCCAGACCTATCTGGGGATATCACGACGGTCGATTAAGGTCGACCGGAAGTGTCCCGAAAGGGGCCTCCAAAAATTACATGCTATCGAGAAAATGTGTTAATATACAATCATCGCAAAATGTTTTTTATCTTGTATTTTTTATTTAATATTATTATTACTTTTCATAAATTTATCAATAAATCTGTATACTTTTATCATATATTTCAAGGATTTAACGAAAAAGAGACGAATTTCAAAATTTCTCAGTCAAGCAGCAAAATTTCTCAGTCGCGCGGCACATAAAGGTGTTTCGGTCGCGGACAAATTTAACTTATAAATTTATCTTCACACCCTTAAATAAAATTTGGCCCTTTCGAACTTAATTTGTCCATTTGTTAATATTCTCATTAAATAAGTTTTGATTAAGTCTTTATAAGATTTCGATCAGTATCTGATAGAATAAAAATAGGTAATACCGATCTACGTTCAATATAGTCCTAGTACAAAGATGTCGAATATACGATTCAAAATTGTAAATTTGAAACGGCTGTAAAAAAAGTACTGATAACTTTTAGGTTTATTAAAGAGGTTAAACTTTGTCATTTAAAAAAACCAGACATTTGCAAAAATGATCGGTACTTTTTTTTACAACCTAAAAAAATTTAAAATGTACCACCTTTTTCAACCATATAAATTCCAATTTTGATCAAATTTAGTATAGTTTGTGACGATGGATAAACAACCAGTCTTGGATCGATTTGGATCGAGTTAAAACCTATTTCATATAGTTTAAAAATATACAGTTCTTATTATTCGAGACGCTGCGTAAATGTGGCTATTTTTTTGGAATCAGTTTTGTTTTCATTCAGGATTTGTTTAAATCTTTGAGGAAGGGATGTAAAATAAATTCTTTTACCGAGTTCTTCTTATCACTTTTTGCGCTTACTGCGTAAGTGATTGTTTCGGATGTCAACAATATTGTCATCCTTAGAAAAGTTTTATACCAGATGTTTATTATAAACTCCCATGTAGTAATCCCAAAGAGTACTATTGATTGTCAAATTATTCAAATGGAGCCCGATTAAATTATCATAGGTAAAAATTAATTCATAAAATGAATTGAATTCTATATTTCGATTACGTTTTTAATCTAAGAGTAGTTTTAGACACAAAAACAAGTAACGTACAAAATAAAATTCCAAACATCCCCGAGTTATAACTTTAAGTTATGGAAGTTCGACCTGTGGAAGAATATGTTAAGGGAATTTGCCTACTAGATGTAACGTTGATGACTACGCTACTGCTACAAAATGTGCTTCGGCTTAAAGTTATGTTGAAGGCCTCGAATTCAGCAAACTCGTACAATTAATGTCATATTCAGACTCTTTAAAAAATTACAATGTTTTTATGTACCTCAATGTTCATGTTCGAAATGACAAATTTTTCGGCACCCAAGGCACCTTACCCCAATGGGTCAAGGACGTAAAATAGGGAAATTGTAAAGTGAATATGATATTAGGATCCTTGATATGTTACTGATTTTCAATACCCATACGTCCTTAGTTCAAGCAAGCCAATATTTGGACCCAAGGTCACATATGGGCCCTAGGACTCATATGGGCAGAAATCATATATATAGGTAAATATTTGGGATTGAAAAAATTTTCACTGTTTCAGGATGAACATATGTGGCAGCGCATAGAGAAAGGGACCTAAGGGTAAAAAAAACAATTTTAATTTTCTTTTTTTGATGTGGACAACATCTGAGCATCGAATGAGACTGATCCCATGCCCCAAAAGTGTTCCCTCCCAGAGATATGCGCGTTTTATGAAAGTAAAGTCGACGATTCTAAGCATAAATAGAATCTTTAAAATGGCTCTCCTGAACAAAACTGGCTTTTAACCTTAAGTCCCTTTCTATTTTGCGCGTCACATATGTTTGCGAATTGTAAGAGTTGGATTTTTGGGTATTCACGCCCATTTACGGGAAGTTTAAAGCAAATATGACTACCACTTCCGAGAAAAACGTATTTAAATATTAATAAATTAAATTGTAAAGAGGAGGTCAAAAATTAAAAACGTGGTCAGCACATTTTTCAGTTCTTCAAGGGGGAAATTTTTTCCTTTTTTCCGTTTGGTCCATTCGATCGCCGACTAAAACATATATATGTGGTAAGACTTTAGCTTTTTTTCGTTTGGACTAACGTCTGAGAATTTTATGACGATGAGTAGTGTATATACGAGTATCTTTATATCGGGTGATCATACCTTTAGATTGATTTCAAAATAAAAAATAAAAACAAGTAAAAAATATTAAGTTTGGCTGTGCCGAACTTTGGATACTCTCCACCAGATTCCCAATTAAAAATCTATTTTTTTAATTTTTGTGTATGTGTAAAATTTTATTTCGATAGGTCAAGTTAGTGATGAGTTATCGTCATATAATATCTCAAGGCCCTTAAGACCGTTTGTATGGGAGATATCAAAACAGGCTACCCAATATCAACTTAATTTGGTGCAGAAGTGTGTTCTATATAGAAATCTTTATGTGCAAAATTTCATATCGATAGGTCAAGTTTGTGGTGAGTTATTGTCATATTATTTCTCAAGGCCCATAAGACCGTTTGTGTGGGAGGTACCAGTACGACCTTTTAGATCTTAGCCAAATTTTGCGCAAAAATCTGCTCTATATATTAATCCTTATGCCGAAAATTTCGTCTCGATAGGTCAAGTGTGTGGTGAGTTATTGTCATATTATTTTTCAAGGCCCATGAGACCGTGACGTGAGTGTGGGAGGTACCAGTAGGACTTTTTCGATCTCAACCGAACTTAGCGTAGAAGTGTGTTGTATATAGAAATCTTGATGTGTAAAATTTCATTTCGATAGGTCAAGTTTGTGGTGAGTTATAGACATATTATTTCTCAAGGCCCATAAGGCCGTTTGTATGGGAGGTACAATAAATGGTGGCCCAATCTAAACCATCTTACACATACATAGATGATTGCACCTATATAGAGATTATTATTTGCAAAATGTCAGTGATTTTGCTCAAGAAACTGGACGGATATTTCCAAATAAAAAACTAATTTTTATGAGGTAGTGTCGGTTGAGGGTCTCCAACACCAACTTTCCGTAGAGCTATATAGCCCATTTTCAATACCAACCATGCTAGGTTAACTACACATGTTTGTGCTCCCTAGCTGTTTTCATACAGACTTTATCTTGTTTTCAACAGACAGACGGACAGCCGGACAACGAGGCTAGAATTTTCGTGTTAGAATTTTACGAGGATCAAGAATATATATACTTTGTTGGGTCTCCGATGATTATTTCAAGGTGTTACAGACAGAATGACAAAACTAATATACCCTCCATTCTATGGTGGAATCAAATAAAATGTGGTAATTGTTATTTGTGGTTCTTTCGAAAGGACATTTTATGCTATTTATTTATTTAATATAATTTCCTTTAAATGTTGGCCGTAACTACGCTTTAGGGTGTCCATTCTGGGGGTCCAATTTTGGATGACTTGTTCGAACATTTCGACTGGTATGGCTTTAATGACACACGTAATGTTGGCTTTCTAAAACTGAATCGTAGCTGGTTTGTCAGTTTAGAATTTGGACTTTACTTAGCCCCAAAGAAAAAAGTCTAAAGGTGTGTTATTACACGATCTAGGCGTCCAACTCACCGGTCCAAAACGTGAAATTGGCTGCTCTTCGTTATGACCTCTTAATAGATCCATTGGCAAGTGGAGCCGTCCTGTTAAATCCAAATATCGCCAAGATTACGGGCTTCAATTTAAGGAAGCAAAAATTCCGATATTAAGGCGCAACAGCGAGCTCCATTCACGATTACACTCCGACCATCATCAGAAACAATTTAATTAAATCTAAATCTGCTCATTGGAAAAACAAATTGTCTTGAGGAAAATTAAGCAATGTGTAATATACGAGTGCATTTTCCTACAAGTAAAAAAAAGACCGGTCGGGGCTCACTAGATAACCTGCACCACTCTGTTATTCATGTTTAAGTTTGACCGAAGTCAGGAGGGACACATTTCGTTTGACTAGCATAATAACATGGACCGATATGACTCAATTTTACCATAGATGGTATGAGTATAGCACTCTTACAGTGCATTATGCTACATTTTAGAAAGTTCTGATATAATGTGTTGGGGTTTGTATGGGGGATATATAATATTATGGACCGATACGCTGGATAGATCGGATGTAATTATGACTTCTAGAACTACAGGTTTTGAAATCAATAAAAACCATTGTATAATATCAGACAAGATCCCATAATCTACAGTTTCAGTAGAGTCGGTTCTTAGTTGCTACCTTTTCATTGATGTTAAAGATAGATGTACACGCAAAGAAAAGATATGGTTACACTATGGTCACCGCAACAATAATATGTTCTCTCCAACAAAAGCATGTTCGTCGCAACCATAATATTGTTTTTTGAATTTCATTTTGACAATAGTTTGATTGCGACAATATTGCTATTGTTGAAATGTAGCAATAGTATTATTGTCAAATTTAGAAATGAAAATATGGTTGTAGCAACCATATAAACATGGTTGGTGCAACAAAAGTATTGTTGTTTATATACAACAATACTTTTTTTGATATACAAAAAAAAACACATACACACGATGCAGTGAATGGTTGCTGTCCATTTAAAAAAACTACAACAATCTGAAGGTAGTTCGAGGGATTTTTATTGTGTTTACATTGTTCGGTGAAATACTCTAATAACGAATGGTTCTCGTTTATTTAAAATCTGCCTGCACTTAAGTATATAGCCATTGATCATGATTTAATCACATTCATTACTTGGTGTCTACGGATGGTGAAGTAGCATTCACCGCTGCTGGCAACTAAAAGTATTTTTGACCGTTGGAATATATATTTTTGTTTCTTAAATGAAATGTTTAATAAAAACATGGCTTCAATTCTGGCTATGAACTAATAGTAATGCAATTTAATTTAATAAAAACCTCTATTTTTAAATAACAACAATAACCAATCCCAATAAATAATTTTGGGGATCATAGTATGGTTGAGTGTAAATCATACTATGGTTGTGGGGATCATAGTATGGTTATGTGTGAATCATTCTATTGTTGTGAGGATCATAGTATGGTTGTATTTGAATCATACTATTGTGGTGAGGATCATAATATTGTTGTGTCACAACCATATACCCAACAATAGTATGATCCTCTTCGAATATTGTCACCCCAACCATACTTTTTTTCTGCGTGTGCAGACATACAGTAAAGTCAGATAGTGCCTCTGAATCGCTTGGCAAAATAAACGTAAGGCATATCGCAATTCCGTAAATATGTTAGAAACATTAGCAACAATTCATAATCCCCTGTAACACAGATGGTAAAGGGTATAATTAGTACTTGAAATACGAGGGCGACCGCAAAAGTAACTGGCCTAACATAAAAAGAACCGTTTTTTGGAATTATTATTATTTATTTTTCAACATAATCTCCTTCCAACTCAATACACTTCATCAAACGTATTTCAAGTTTTTTAATTCCATCCGAAAAATAAGATTTTTCAAGATCTTCAAAATATGCCTCAGTTTCAGCAATAACCTCGCTATTGGACGTTAATTTTTGCCACCGAGAAATTTGTTTAAATTTGGAAACAAGAAATAATCAGATGAAGCTAAATCTGGAATATGGTGGATGCGGAGCAATTTCAAATCGTAATTCGGCCAGTTTTTGTTGAGTTAAAAATGCAGTGTGTGAAGGACCATTATCTTGATGAAAAATAACGTTTTTTTTCTAAATGCGGTCGTTTTATCTTGATTTCTTTACTCAACCGATCAAATAATGCACAATAATATTCACTATTTATAGTTTTCCTTTCTCAAGATAATCAATAAATATTATACCCCTTGCATCCCAAAATTCTATGGCCATTACTTTTCCTGCTGACTTAACAGTTTTCGCCTTCTTGGGACCACTTTTACCAGCTTCTAACCATTGTTTGGTCCAACGGACGATTTTTTGGGGCAAAGTCAACAAACGCGGCACCCATCTTGCGGATAGCTTTTTCATAATGTAAAATACTCCAAACTTGTTTTTCGTGTATTTTAACAAAATCAGCAAGTTCTCTGAACTTTATTCGTCTATCTTTAGTCACTTTATTAAATATTTTTCTAATGTTTTTAATAGTAGTAGTAGTTTTCGGTCTTCCAGAGCGTTGTTCATCTTTCGTACTTGAACGACCCATTTTAAATTGTTGAACCCAGGATTTCACAGTGGAGTATGATGATGCATTATCACCATGAACAGAATACAATTCATCGTTGATTAATTGTGGCTTAAAACCTTTCATATAAAAGTGTTTAATTACCGCACGAAACTCTTTATTTTCCATTTTTCAAAAATTATAAAACTTGTTTACTTCAATCACCTGTAACAAAGAAAATAATCATAAAATATTTCGGAAATTTTGACAGAAGGCTTATAAAAGATTGCTTTTAAAAAACAAAAACAAAAAAGTTGCTAGTAAAACAGAAAATGTGCCAGGCCAGTTAGTTTTGCGGTCGCCCTCGTATGTGTCCTGTTTACTGGCTATGAAAAGAAAGGCAATATTCTAACCTAAACTGACTTGTGGTTCTCGTAAGTTTATTGAGTTGCTATAGCATTTGCTAATAAGAAAAATATTGTAAAAGTTTAATGCTCGATATTTTCAAAGGGCGGAAATTAAACTTAGTTTTAGCTGATATCATTAATTATGCATAAACTTCTTAAATAAAAAGAGAAATTTTATAAACGTGGTCGAATGCCAGTAGTGTGGTTGGTGTGTGCAGATTACCTGCGGTGAATTTATGCATATTGAATTACTTCTAGGAAGAATAATTAAAATGATAAAACTAAAGCTGCTCGAAGATGGAGGGAAGAGAGAAATTGAAAAATTAATTACAAGGTCATAGTGGTTAGTTAGACGCTATCTTTATGGTCATGGTAAATTGGCCACATTTCCTGGTGTAATTATATTCGTTAAGATTTTATGCTGCTGGATTACATCTTAAAGAAACTGAACTTTTATGGATAAAAACCTACAAGTTGCGATGAGTTAGTTGGAGCGACTGCGTTGGCTATACCCTTGGCCACTTGCCTATTGCTGCGGTGTTCGTGTAGGCGAATTTCCAACTTATATTCATATAACTTGAGTAAACAATTTTTTTTTGTATTTTTTCATTGTTGTCTACATTTTATCTTTTGAATAAAGTGTGTTCATTTTCTTCTAATGATGATATGAATTTATTCACATTCCTTTGATGCAGATACAATTTGGCCAAAATATAATAAATTTTCATTTCTTAATGTCAAGGTCTTACAAAAATATGTATTTAGATTTCTGTTCAATTTACTTTGACATAATGTCGTTTGTGGTGCTTATCAACAATACACTTACATATATGACAGGACATATCCTTAGAACGATATTAAAAGCTTAAGTGTGGATTTGTTTTGTCAGCTTCGTAATTTCATATGATTTATTGCCCATAATGGGTCCGTAATGACTTTGTCTTTATTTTACCGTCCACAGAAGGGTATATTTAATTTGTCATTCCGTTTGCAACACCACGAAATATTGGTAGGAGACCCTATGAGGTACTCATAATATTGATAGTTGTAAAATTCTAAGACGATCTAGCCACATCCGTCCGTCCGTGTGTACCTCCGAGTGTCTGTTGTAAGCACGATAGCGGCCAAAGGAATCGACCTAAAATTTTGCATGATGATGGCTTACGGTCATAAGTTGTTTGAGATTAAAATGGGTAAAATAGACTAAAGGTACTCCGGTATAAAGTATTTTTTTGAATACTATAATTATAACATTTTATATACGGACAGTGCTAATAATGGCTACTGTTAGTTGGAACTCACTAAATACCCCAAAAAAAGCATATTTACTGGACTTGGCTCACGTGGTTCAAAAAACGTCCATTACGGTGAAAACGGGTGATCAACAGTCAATAAGGACATATTGATACTCAAATTAAAGCAAATATTGGTACCAACAACAAATATGGAGTAATTTAAAATTATTGCCTAAAACTAGGTTTTGTGCTTTAGTACGGTGAAGGGTATATAATGTTCGACCTGGCCGAACTTAACGACGTTTTTACTTGTTTTTATTGCAATAAGATTTAAGATTTCGTAGATTGTGGCTTTAAGTGTTTCATCATTCATAAGCACCTTGTTAAGAAGTTGAGGGCATAGTCTCTTAGTAATGTTTTTGTCGTTGCATATCTAAAATGTATAGAATGAGTATCATGTACACGCTCATACCCTGAAGATCACTTAAGTCCAACTAGGGATAAGCAAACTAAACTTAAGTCATGCCAAGCCGAGAACTTGTTACTCTACACCACTCTGCTTTGCACACCACTCTTGCTACCCCCAACGGAAGTAAGAGCTTTTGGTCGTTTTTAAGAAGAGTAAAGGATAGTTCATCGTCTATCCCAACTCTTGTTAAAGACGACCAGGCATTCACTGACCCGATTGATAAAGCTAACCTTTTGGCTGAAATGTATGCAAGGAATTCTTCCTTGCCGGAAAGCAATCAACCACTCCTCGCGATTGAAAACGTATCTTGTTCCATGCCTCAGATATTTTTTCGAACACGTAGAGTTAAAAGGGTTCTTGCGAATGGCGATGTTTGTAAGTCCCCGGGCCCGGATGGTATTTCGGCACTTGTCCTGGGGCTCCCACTGCAGCTGCTGCTGGTGGTGAAGCTGCTCCCGCCGCTGAAGTCAAGAAGGAAGAGAAGAAGAAGGAGGAAGAACCCGAGGAATTCGACGATAATATGGGCTTCGCTCTCTTCGACTAAATCGAGAAATATTTGGACGATAGCCCGTAGCCACGTAGAGTTAAAAGGGTTCTTGCGAATCTCGATGTTTGTAAGTTCCCGGGCCCGGATGGTATTTCGGCACTAGTCCTGGGGCTTCCACTGCAGCTGCTGCCGGTGGTGAAGCTGATCCCGCCGCTGAATTCAAGAAGGAAGAGAAGAAGAAGGAGGAAGAACCCGAGGAATTTGACGATGAAATGGGCTTCGCTCTCTTCGACTAAATCGAGAAATGTTTGGACGATAGTCCATTACGCAACCTTTTCAACCTTGCTTATCGTGCGGGCGCTTCCCAGGGTGTTGGAAGGTTGCGAACATCAGACCAATCCCTAAAAAGGGTGAAGCCAATAATCCTGCGAATTATCGGCCAATCGCGATTTGCTTGGCGCTTTCCAAGGCAATGGAGAGAATGGTTAACTACCATCTTGTGAGGTATCTATAGAGTCCAGCGACCAGCTAAGAGATTGATAGTATGGCTTCCGTAGAAATCGCTTTACAGGAGATCTGATGGCCTTCCTGCGGAAAGCTGGAGTCAGTCTATCCACCAGTTTGGTGGGAGTAAAGTTGTGGCTCTGGATATCTCCAAAGCCTTTTATAGAGTCTGACACGGTGCGCTCTTATCAAAGCTGATCGCATTTGGTGTCGGTAATACTTTCGCTTGTTTTATATTGAGCTTTCTTAGAGATCGCATTGTAAGAGTTGTTGTAGATGGGTTCTCATGCAACCAACATAGGCTTACCGCAGGTGTACCACAAGGCTCTGTCCTTTCTCCATCTTTATTTCTTATTTTCATTGACGTTCTGTTGGGTCAGACCGAGAATCCAATATACTCTTTCGCGGATGACAGCGACCTCTGTTTATCATATACATTCTACCTAAGGCCGAGTCTTCGAGACAAAAAGCGAATTATGAATGAGACACTTGGCCGGGATCTACTGGCCATTTCCGACCCCATTGTTGTCTCACAAGCGATTTGCTGCAAATCGCTTGTGAGACCCATCAGGGTCGTCATTATCTATCGATGGTATGGCTGTTGAACAATCAGATGCTCTTGATGTTCTGGGCATGAAGATACCATGTGACGCTCGTTGGGCGAGACATGTATTCGAAGTCACGAAAGAAGTATTCAAGTGTATAGGGTATCTAAAGCGGTGTAAGAAATATTTCACCCCTTCTGATCTATTCAACATCTATACGACCTATAACAGGCCTAAGATGGAACACAACTCCCATATATGGGCAGATGCTCCAAAATCATCCTTGGAGCTACTTGATCGTTTTCAATGGAGGGCGATGGTGTTGATAGGTGACAGTAGGGTATTCAACTCTATTGTCTCCCTGGAGCATCGGCGAAATGTGAGTTGTGCGTCGCTGTTTTATCGTTACTTTCAGGGTGCGTGCCCGCTGATATAGGTGACAGTAGGGTATTCAACTCTATTGTCTCCCTGGAGCATCGCCGGAATGTGGGTTGTGCGTCGCTGTTTTATAGTTACTTTAAGGGTATGTGCCCCGCTGACATCCGTCGACTTATTCCTGACGTTAGGATTTTTGCCAGGAATAAGCGACTTTTCTGGAATTCACACCCGTTTGTTATCGATTGGCCGGTCGACTGCACTATACGCTACAGAACGAGTTCGTTTTTTTGCCCGTACTCTCCGTATGCGGAATCGACTTACGTGAAATGTATATACCACAAATTACGACACCCAACAATTCAAGAAAAATGTCGATAAACATTACTCCCTCTTTGCCACCTCTGATCCGTTACTTTCCACCTATCAACGCAATGCACTGCATAATAGGAGACATTCCCTGACAGTTGGTCAATAAAAAAAATACAGTATCAGACCATAATTCAGCACATAATTAAAAAAAGCAAGTGCCCTACAAATGGCATGTCTGATATTGAGTACATAATATTTCTTTAAAAACATCGACTTGATTATTAATCCTTTAAGGTAATACAATTTGCATCCTTTAAAAACTTTTCGAACTATGGCCCGGATAATCTTCAAAATTTGCATCTCTGTAGTTATATTAGAATTTTCCGATGTACAAATCCCTCGCTTATCGTTCGAACTACTGTGAACGTATAAGATCAGCTAGTAAAAAAAGCTTATGTCGGGCATGGGCGACTAAATTATACCCTGCGCTCTTGGATGTTCAGAAAAGACAACTGTAAAAAGATTTTTGGACCCAATTCATCGAGATTTTAAAACTATTGTCATATTTGTATTTGTGAGAAAATTTTTTTGATCTACGTAAAATCGGTTGAACATATAGGTGGGAACTATAGCTTTATACGTACCGATTTTTTTAAACTTAAACAGCGCCCATCCTTCTCACGAGGAAGTTGCATTAACATTTTTTAAAATACATGGCTTCTAGAGCTTATAACATCAAATTGGATGAACATTTGAGAATAAGTGCTATATCGAAATCTCAACCGATTTTATTCAATTTCAAAAGCGTTCTCTTTGGTTAAAATAAGTTACTCATGCTAAGCTTAATCTAATTTGGATATAAGATGTGCTTTTAAAGATAAAAACAGAAAAATGTCGGAGCTAAGTCAAAATTTGAACCGATTTTCTTTAATTTTAATAACGTCCTTCCATTGTTCCGAAAACAAACGTGCGCCAAAGTTCTTAATTGGCTGAAATATATTAATTCTCGAGCAAAAGATGTAAAAAAAAAAATAAATGTATGAGAGCTAACGCGAAATCTGAACCGATTTTCTTCCATTTCATCAATGTTGTTCATTTGCCCTTATAACTTATTCTTGGTAAGTTTCATCAAGTTTGAATGTAAGATTGTGCTGCCATAGCTAAAACGATAAAAATCGAGGTGGGAGCCATATATAAACCTATATGCTATAACAATTGAATGAAATTATTTTCAAAAAATAAATGCCATAGCATATCCTTTCAAATCACCAATAGAGATTGACTAGATTTGAATTTTTATATTTTTTTGTTTTCAAAAAATACCTCTAGATGGATCACCCTATATAAGAGATTCTCTTCAATTTCAATTAGGTCCCTCCTTGGTCCATAAACATACTACTGCCAAATTTCATGAAAATCGGGCAACCTGTAGTTTGATTACAATCTTAAGATGGATGGATGGACGGACAGATGGAATCAGCAGGTTATTGTACGCCGACCGCTATACTTAAAGGTGGGTCTACTTAGTTCAGATATTTTCGGTATTTACAAACATATGCCATGAAACTAACTTATAATACCCTGATCCACAGAGTGGTGCAGTGTGTAACACAGCTATTACCTTAGTAGTATTATGTTGATTTTTTCTTTTTAATTAAAAATAAATTAACTTTAAAAGCCATAAAGAGCAAGCCAAGAGAAAAGGAACTGACTTTATACGAGTTGTAAAACTGTATACTTCAAAAAAGTTAGAAGTAAAAGCAAACCGGATGAAACAAGTTCTTAAACCCAAACCAGTATACGAGGGCGACCGCAAAACTAACTGGCCTGGCACATTTTCTGTTTTACTAGCAACTTTTTTTTGTTTTTTAAAAGCAATCGTTTATAAGCCATCTGTCAAAATTTCCGAAATATTTAATGATTATTTTCTTTGTTACAGGTGATTGAAGTAAACAATTATTTATAATTTATAATTTTTGAAAAACGGAAAATAAAGAGTTTCGTGCGGTAATTAAACACTTTTATATGAAAGGTTATACGCCACAATTAATCAAAGATGAATTGGATTCTGTTCATGGTGATAATGCACCATCATACTCCACCGTGAAATCCTGGGTTCAACTATGTAAAATGGGTCGTTCAAGTACGGAAGATGAACAACGCTCTGGAAGACCGAAAATTGCTACTACTATTGAAAACGTTATAAAAATATTTAATGAAGTGACTAAAGATAGACGAATCAAGCTCAGAGAATTTGCTGATATTGTTAAAATACACGAAAAACAAGTTTGGAGTATTTTACATGATGAACTCCACATGAAAAAGCTATCCGTTGGACCAATTCCGAGGAGCTTTTAGCGATTTATCAGCGTTATCCAATAGAGTTCATGCGCCGATTCATAACTGTTGATGAAACATGGATCCATCACTACATCCCAGAATGCAAAGAACAGTCAAAGCTATGGATAGAAGCTGGTAAAAGTGGTCCCAAGAAGGCGAAAACTGTTAAGTCAGCAGGAAAAGTAATGGCCACAGTATTTTGGGATGCAAGGGGTATAATATTTATTGATTATCTTGAGAAAGGAAAAACTATAAATAGTGAATATTATTGTGCATTATTAAATCGGTTGATTGAAGAAATCAAGATAAGACGACCTCATTTAGATAAAAAAAAAGTTCTTTTGCATCAAGATAATGCTCAAGATAATGCCAATGCACACTGCATTTTTAACTCAACAAAAACTGGCCGAATAACGATTTGAAATTGCTCCGCATCCACCATATTCCAGATTTAGCTCCTTCTGATTATTTCTTTTTTCCAAATTTAAAAAAAAATTCTCGGTGGCAAAAAAATTTTCGTCCAATAGCGAGGTTATTGCTGAAACTGAGGCATATTTCGAAGGTCTTGAAAAATCTTATTTTTCGGATGGAATTAAAAAACTTGAAAAACGATTGATGAAGTGTATTGAGTTGGAAGGAGATTATGTTGAAAAATAAATAATAATAATTCCAAAAAAACGGTTATTTTTATGTTAGCCCAGTTACTTTTGCGGTCGCCCTCGTATAAGTACATTAATCAGAGTTCAAGGGCAACACGCAGACCATGCAAATTTGTTACTAGAAGAAAGGTTTAAGTGGAGTATGCGGTTGGCGTCATCATAATGTCTGCTACAGGCAAGAATTATAAAACAAAATTATATTATTTCTATATAAACATTTTAATATCATTAAAAGTGTATGGCTGAGTGTGTATCCTACTTTGTAATACATTTAGTGCAACAGACACACAAGGACTCCTTCACCTTGTTTTTTCATGTAGGTAGTCAGAACAAAAGGAGACACAAAAAGCAGACACCAAGTAATTGACTATGTTTCTCTTGGTGGCTAAAAAAAACTACATCATCGAAAAGGATGTTGCTCCCTGGGCAGGCGAGACATGTCATAATTGAAATTTAGTATAACTACCTACCATCCTTGTAAATGAAGTCAAAAACGTTGATGAAAATTTAAAGAAAATGTTAGTGGAAATGAGTATCGGGTGCCGATCTTCGCCAGTATTTTGCCTATAACTTCAACAACTATTGCGATACCAAAAATGTGATTACTTATCTGAATTTGTAAATTTCGTAAATATTTTATAAAAAAATACGCGACTGCGATTTCAGAAAAAAAATGTATTTTTAAACATGTATTATATTCATAGAAAGAAACTCAATTGGCTAATTTTTGCCCAGTACTTCTTAATTTTGTAGAGCTAAAGTGCAAAGTTAGTAAAATTTAAAAAAGTCGCAATTTCATGTCGGTTTTTTATTTTTAAAAATTTATAAATTTTTTTAAAAAAAAAAAAACTTTTTTTATTTGTAATATTGAGTTCATAATATAGACCGTAATGTTCTCTTTCATATGAATCAAATATCGTTCAAATCGGTTCCATTTTAGAACCACGAAATTTTTTGTAAAGCCCAAAAATGCATTTTTTTGGTTATATTTAATTCAACGCCTTTGTAAAAAAAGGGTTGAATTCCGATCGCTTCCCACAGTAAAAAGCATGTAAAATGTCTGCTGTCGGACAGAGTCGATATTCCTACCTACACAAGTATGTTACACAGAAGACTCATCGCTTCTGTACGGAATTTAACACTGATCACATTAAATTAAACACATTAAAATTTAACTTCTAGAGTGGTAAGGTTTAAATTGGGAAGAAATCTTGCATGGGGATTATAAATCTCCCATTTAAAAATTTAGCTAATGGAATGAGATTACCTTTAGTTAAAACGTTTATTGTAAAGTGTTTTGCAGTATTTAGCGCAAATACAAATAAATAATTATGTTTCAAGTATTTGCCAATATTAATCTGGCTTAAAACTATAACCTATCTTACTTTATTCCCTTACAATCCCAGCAAAGGGGGAACATCTCTCTAATCAGTGAGCTGTGCACTCTAAAAGTATTTTACTTGGTAACCGGGACCTACTGTGTAAAGCCGCCTCCTGACACTTAATGTATTTTATAGGGAAGATTTTACACGGCTTAAACATTAATCTGTAACTCGAAAAGACGTGGAAAGTCCGCCGAAAAATACGAGGGTTGCTATTTATATTTTGGTTTCTGGCAATGCTAGTATTCCCAGATGCAAACTAAAACTTCTATTGGAAAATTTAACATTTTTTAGCATAACTGAATTTAGAACGTTATGTCATTTGAGGGCGAATTGTTTTGTTTACAGTGTGTTGACAAATTCATCTCAATCAAAAAATAGAATTATCCCGTGAACATTTTTGTGCGAGGATTTTATACAATTTTCGGCGTGGGTTATCGAGACAAGAGTGTTTAAATCAACTTATTGCGACTTTTGGCGATGAAGCACCATCAAAAACCACTGTTAATCGCTGGTACCAAAAATTCAGTCTCGGACTCCGTTAGCTCCAGGATGAATTTCGTAAAGGACGTCCAACTTCGGTCATTTTGCCAGAAACCATTGGATCTTACATAATTTGACGAATGCCCAAAAAAAGCTCGTATGGATTGCTGCAAAGAGTTGTTGAAAAAGTATAACTGCGGTAGCTCAAATGCTGTGTATAACATTGTCACAGTTTACGAATCATGAATCTATGCATATGAGCCCGAAACAAAACAGCAATCGACCGTATATGTCTTCACAAGACGAGCAAAATCCAACAAAATTTGTTTTAGGAAGAAGTACATCGAAGTAAATGATTGCGTTTTTTTCTGTATAACCAGCCACGTTGCCTCAGTGCCTTTAGTGGAACGTAGGACGGTCAATTCTAAGTGGTATACAACCATCTGCTTGGCAACAGTGTTCGAAAAAATGAGTAAAGTAATATGATAAGACGGGTCATTTTGCATCACGACAATGCGAGCTCTCACACATCAGCTGAAATGATGAGCTATTTGAACATTCAAGATGTCGAATTGATAGGCCATCCAGCGTACAGCCCGGATTTGGCACCCAATGACTTCTTTTTATTACCTAGCAGCTATCGAAGCGAAAAATCATGTTTTGGAGGTGTCTCAATCGTAGTGGAAAAAGTGCTTCGAAAATTGGTTTGTGCGCATGCTAAAGTGTATGGATCTTAAAGGAGAATATTTTGAACAACAATTCATTTCCAATTATAAATTATTGTGTTGTTATTGCCGGACCCGAAATATAAATAGCAACCCTCGCATAAGTTGTTATTTTCTGTATTTGAAACTGTGTTTTTCAAGTACGAGGGCGGTTCGGAAAGTTCTTAGCCTATCAATAAAAGAGAATAGTTAGTTTTTCAAAAATATTTTTTTTTTCAATATAATCTCCTGAAACTTCAATACACTTAGTCCAACGCGTATCTAGCAATTCTATCCCTTGATTAAAATAGTTTTCCTCAAGGTCTTCAAAATAGTGGTTTACAACTGTAATTGCATCTTCATTTGAGGTAAAACGCTTGCCAGCAAGGAATTTTTTTAGATTTGGGAACAGGTAAAAGTCACTGGGAGCTAAATCAGGAGAATAAGGTGGGTGGTCAAGCAACTTGTACTTTAAATCGTTGATTTTAGCCATTGTTAAAACACTCTTGTGCGCTGGTGCGTTGTCTTGATGAAAAATTATTTTTTTGTGTTGTAAGCCAGGACGTTTTTCTCGAATTTGTACATTTAATTGATCTAAAAGGTTGCAATAGTACTCTGAATTTATTGTTTTACCCTTTTGCAGATAGTCATTCAAAAAAATACCTTTAAGTCCCAAAAACCCGTTGCCATAACCTTACCAGCCGATTGAATTGTTTTTGCCTTCTTTGGGGCACTTCCTCCAGCTTCAGTCCATTGTTTGGATTGTTCTTTTGTCTCTGGAGTATAGTGGTGGATCCATGTCTCATCAACAGTTATGAAACGACACTTCAAAACCATTTTATTTCGCTGAAAACGATCCAAACAAGCTTGAGAAATGTTCATTCCTATCCGTTTTTGGTCGACTGTTAACAAGTGCGGCACCCATCTTGCAGAAAGCTTTTTCATCTGTAGTTCTTCATGCAAAATCAAATGGACTTGATCATTTGAGATGCCCATGATATTAGCTATTTCACGCACTTTTATTCGTCGATCATTTAATACCATATCATGCACTTTGGCTACAATTTCTGTTTCTTGTCCCGATAAACCTTTTTTATGTAAATATTTAATGACACCACGCATTTCTAATTTTTCCATTGTAAAAAAATCGTGGATGCGTCTTTTGTGAACACCTGTTTCTATATGAAGGAGTTGCCAGATCGAAACAAAATTTAACATGTGTTCATAGCAGAGATGGAAGTTTCCAAAACACTTAACTTTTTTCTGTTTATACCGCGCTTTTTGTGCTAGGCTAAGAAGTTTCCGAACCGCCCTCGTATATTCCAACACCAAGGCTCTATTTAAAAACGGAATAATTAATAATAATAAAAAAAAAGTTTTCACATGGGAATTGAATTTTTATCTGATATTTCCGTTTTTTGCACATTCTTCATATTTTTGACATTTATTCAGAATAATCGACGCGCAAAATAGAAAGGGATCTAAGGTTAAAAACCAGTTTTGTTCAGGAGAGCCTTTTTAAAGATTAGGTCCCTTTCTATTTGCGCTTAGAATCGTCGACTTCACTTTCATAAAACGCGCATATCTCTGGGAGGGAACACTTTTGGGGCATGGGATCGGTCTCATTCGGTGCTCAGATGTTGTCCACATCAAAAAAAAATGAAAAGTTGATGAAAAGTTTTGTTCAGGAGAGCCATTTTAAAGATTAGGTCCCTTTCTATTTGCGCTTAGAATCGTCGACTTCACTTTCATAAAACGCGCATATCTCTGGGTGGGAACACTTTTGGGGCATGGGTCGGTCTCATTCGATGCTCAGATGTTGTCCACATCAAAAAAAAAAGTGAAAATTGATTTTCTTACCCTTAGGTCCCTTTCTCTATGCGCTGTCATATATGCATTTTATGCAATTATACAAAAAATTTACAAGTATTTTTATGTTTTTTCAATGCCTTTTTCAATGAAATGAGTGTTGCTGCCAGTTATGTTGACAGTCCCTCAGTACCAGATATGACATGTTCAGAGACTAGAAACAAGCTACGTAAGAAGGAAAATCGGTCTATTCCAGGGAACTTAAACTGGCTAACTTTAAAACAAGGAATGTATTTTACAAAGTTATTCTTCTTTCAAGGATAACACGAGATTACGGAAACTAATAGGGGACACATTTTCTTACTTACCATTTTTTTTACGGATGACATCTAATCTTGTGGGTAAAATTTTTCAAAGGATACAGTGCTTACCGGATCGCAATCAAACACTCCTTGTGGTAGATTATATAGCTCTTTCTATACCTAGCATATTTCAGTGAACTAGACCCTCGCTGTTCCTAAGATAAATTTATCGTCTTGTGGTGATGATATTCTAGCACTAGTCATCTTTATAACCTCTTCTACCATTTTGGATTTTTCTTCCATGTGCTGAGTTTTAAAAAAGTGTTTGGACTTTTCACTAACATTTACTAGCAGTTTTTTCCTTCAACAGAATGAGTGAGGCTGCGTTTTTCCATTGATACAACTGAATCTACTTATACTTGAGTCGGCTGGTGCCGATAATGTGATACTCCGCACGCTTCTTCTATTCAGAAGACTCCCTTCTTGTGTCCGGGCCTTCTGTGGATGTTAGTTAAGCTGTATGCGAAATGCTAAGCATCGACTTTAATATGTTTTAAAGTGAATCAAAACATAAACCGAAACAAAGAAACTTAAATAGCACATTTGCCACACATTTGTTTGGGCATAAGTTTTGTTAATTCCGGGTGAAAGTACAAACTTGATTTTTGGCATAAAAATTGGTCAGTGTGGATTATTATCAGTTTTTTCATACATAAAGACGGTTTTATCTTCGTAAAGCAAACGGAATAGTGCCTTATGCACAGTTATTGCTATTGAATTGCAAAAGATGTTATTTTTTGTTTTTAACTTTTTTTCAAATCAAATAAATTTTTTTCGGTTCAAAGAACCCACCCAATTTTTGGTTTTCAATTTAAAGCAAACAAAGGTTTTAAAAGCCACATTATTTACCCGATCTTTTATAAATTATTATTACTGGCGATTTATAAAAAACCAAAGTAAACGATGACCATAGCGGATCTCATTTTTATATATCCTAAGACGAAAGTGCCTCCGTTCATTCATTTAATAAGGTATGGGTCTTTGAATTTCTTTAAAATAGTCGCCACGTGCCTTCAAGTGTATATGCTCTCAACTGTGTTATTTGTATGCGAGGCACCTGAGGGGGCATCTCATGCAGTTTCTATATGTATTTTTTTTTTAATTGAATCTCCGGATGAATTTTTCAAAAAATATCGGAAACACACCTGAAATGATTCTACATATAATTATTTTGAGGAAAAACATTGCAGAACTTCCACTTTTGTTACTCGGTTTCCTATTTAAAGCAAAAGACTAAAAACTTTACCACCTTGCTATGCTTATGCTTGCTTGTACTAAACATTCGTTAAACATACGTACGACAACAGCACATTGAGGATTATGCAAAACTATCAAAATATTTTGTGACTTTTGTGTTAATAGCAACTTTTTTTTGAAAAGTGCGATATGTATCATGTTCAATGGCATAACGAAAACAAAATTGAACGCTACGTACTGATAGGAAGGTTGACATACATTTTATTTAATTTAATGCTACATTAAAATTAATTACCCAGTCAATATGAGAATATTCAGATATTAACAAGTTTAAATTATTTTATTCGAACCATGGTGAGGAAATTTTTAAGCACAAAGCCAGTTTTTGGCTCCCACAATTATTATACCCTCCACTAAATGATGGGAGAATAAATAAGTTTGTTATTCTGTTGCGACCCAATAAAGTATATACTTTATTGGTCTTCGCAAAATTCTAAGACGATATAGCCATGTCCGTCTGCCTGTTGAAAATACGTTCCAATCCATACGAAAAGACCTATAGGCTTATAGAATTGCCACAAATATTTCTTATGGTTGTAGATTTTTTGGTATTTAAAATGGACCAAATCAGGTAATATAGGAAAAAAGAACACATTTGAGTGACTAAAAAACGTCCTGAACAAAAATTTTTGTTTAGGCTGTTCCACTATAAAATTGTAATAATGCAATTTAAAAATAATTGTGCTTGGAAGTTAAAACTGTAAAGGACTTTGACGCCTTAAAACTGATAATGGTCATTAAGCCTGAGTTTTCCTTAGTAACCGGGGACATTTGGGTATCAAAAAACTGTAAAATGTTCTTACAATTCTAAATATTTACCTATAGTTAGTATTTGGACATGGATCCGGCCATATTGACCCAATATTCAAACGGGTATTAAAAACAATACAATTTATTTCTGTGATTTGAAATAAAGGACCTTGACCGATGGATAAAGTCACTAGAGTGCCAAATAATAGGTCCTTTCGATCATGGGCACTTGGTTACTCAGAAACACTAGAACTTACTAAAGAATCTGAATATGTCATTAATTTTACGATTTGGCCGAATTGGAGACGTGTTAATGGACATGGTCCATGGGTCCTAAGGCCCAAAAGCGACCCCTAATGTTCGGGGACATTTGAGTATCCCGAAACATTAAAATCTTCTCACAAATTCAAATACGACCCTTTATTTTAGATTCATCTTTTTTTACCCCTTTTTAACCCTTTTATCCCATTTTTCTATATTTTCAGTTCATCCTTTTCATTTAATATAGGGTTTTCTCGCAGTTTACACTTCGTCTGTTCCTGCCCTTTTTTAACCCCATTTCATTTTTTCAACCCATATTGTTGATTTAAATATGTCTTTCTATTATATTGGCAATTTTTTTTGTTCCCATTTCTATTTTCCATACCATCCCTTTGACTTAATATGGTTTTCTCACATTTCGGCCTTTTTTATGTCTTTTAATACTGTTTTTTCACATTTTGATATATCACCCCTTTTTGGCCCCTTTTTATGCCTTTTTATTCCCATTTCTATCGTTCAGTTTATCCTGTTCATTAAATATGCATTTTTCTTACATTTGATATTTAACTTGTTTTGGCCTTCTAATAACAATTCCTTTTTCTATACCATCTCCTTAATTTAATACTGTTTTTCTAACTTCATGTAGTTTTGCCCATTGTGGCCCTTTTTATCCCATTTTTTCTTTGGTATGTCATTCTGTTAATTTAATATGTTAATTTTCTCTTTTTTCTATTTCCCCCGTTTTGGTCTATTTTAATACCATTTACCCATTTATATTAGTTATGCCATCTTGATAAGATAAGGTTTTTTTATACCCTCCACCATACAATGGAGGGTATATAAGTTTTTTTCATTCTGTTTGTAACACCTTGAAATAATCATCGGAGACCCAACAAAGTATATATATTCTTGATCCTCGTAGTTAAAATACTAAGACGATCTAGCCATGTTGTCCGGCTGTCCGTCTGTTGAAAACAAGATAGAGCCTGCATGAAAACAGCTAGGGAGCTGAAATTTGGCACAAACATGTATGGGCTATATAACTCTACGGGAATTTGGTGTTGGAGACTATAACTCACCACAAACATGACCTATCGAAATGAAATTTTACACATCAAGATTTCTATATACAACACACTTCTACGCTGAATTCGGTTGAGATCGGAAAAGTCCTAGTGGTACCTCCGGTACGGTCTCATGGGTCTTGAAAAATAATATGACAATAACTCACCACACACTTGACCTATCGAGACGAAATTTTCGGCATAAAGATTAATATATAAAACAGACTTTTGCGCTAAATTTGGCTAAGATTGGAAAGGCCCTACTGGTACCTCCCACACAAACGGTCTCATGGGCCTTGAAAAATAATATGACATTAACTCACTACAAAGTTGACCTATTGAGATGAAATTTTCTACATAAAGATTTTTATATAGAACTCACTTTAGCGCCAAATTCTGTTGAGATCGGAAAAGTCCTACTGGTAACTCCCACACAAACGGTCTCATTGGCTTTGAGAAATAATATGACGATATCTCACCACAAGCTTGACCTATCGAAATAAAATTTTGCACATAAAGATTTCTATATAGAACACACTTCCGCACCAAATTTGTTTTTATTTGGGAATCTGGTGGAGGGTATCCAAAGTTCGCAAAGCCAAACTTAACGTTTTTTACTTGTTTTAATTTTTTTTTGAATTTTGCCCGTTTGCTTATTGCTTATACAGTTTTCTACTTGTCTACTTGTAATAAGAACGTAGCCATTTATTTTGAAAGTTGCGCAGTAGACATATACTATTCTTAAAAATATTTGATGTTTAACAACTTTAAAAAAAGCTTGCTAACTAATGGGGATACATTTATCACGTTTTATCCCACAAATTTGACCCATCGCTAAATATGTCTCTACTTTTTGATCCTGACGTGATCAATGGGCATGTAACAACAATTTCGTATTATATTCACACCTTCTAGATCCAAATTTGTCCCATTGGTGTGTGCATTTAACAAAATCCTTTCGAACTTTTAATTTATCGAAACGGAGGTTTCAGGGGTTTAACGAAATGTATCCTTTTTATTCCCATAAGTTTTTAGTTTCCAAAAAACCCTTTTTATGGTGGTTCTAGCTCCAACCATTTGGTCCTGACATGGACTAATCCGTTATTATTATTTCGAAAAATCCCTTCTTTATCGAGCATCTAGATCTGGACCTACACCTACGGACTTTATGATTCTTTCATTGTTCTAGTTTTATGATTCTTGTTTTAGCCGTTTTTCCTGGGCAGTGACCAGCCAGCCAGTCAGTAACGCAACAATTTTATACATATACACAGAAAAAAAGTATGGTTGGTTCGAAGAGCATCACAATATTATGATCATCACAACAATAACATGGTTCACACACAACCATACTATGATCCCCATAAAAATATTATGGTCTTCACAACAATAGAATTATCACACACAACCATACTATGATCCCCACAACCATAGTATGACTAACACTCAAACATACTATGATCTCCATAAGCATATTATGATACTCACAACCATAGTATGTTCCACATACAACCATAGTATGATCCTTAGAACCATAGTATGACTTACACACAACCATGCTATGATCTTCAAATTTTTTTGTAAAGATTTTGTTAAGTTGTTATTCAACAATTGAGATTTTTATTAAATAAGCTAGGTAAAAATATATAAAACTCTTTATAAAGGGAGTGATTTATTTAACAGTAGAAACAATTCATTTATTTAAAATATTTCAGTTTTACAAATCCGTAGTTTGCTTTGAAAAAATTTAATTTATATATAGAAACTACTATTATTGCGTAAGATTCGTAAAAATAACATTGTCAAATTAAAAATAAATTACGATTTTGCCTGTATGATTGCCGTAAACATGTTATTGTTAACATAAACCCATGAAACAATAATTTTGTCCTACCAACCATATTTATATTGTTGCTACAACCATATTCTCATTTTTTAATTTGCCAACAATGCTTTTGTTACATTTCAACAATATTAATATTGCCGCAATCATACTATTGTAAAAATTAAATTTAAAAAACAATACTACGGTTGCGACAACCATACTTTTATTGCAGAAAACATACTATTATTACCGTGACCATATAGTAACCATATTTTTTCTCTGCGTGTAGGTTTTGAATTTTTGACTGAGCTTGGATTCGGTCTTATGTAACCAAGTTTTTTTTTCTAATTTGGATTATAAAATCTGTATTTTCTATTTTTATAAAACTTTTTATCCCCCCCTCGTAACAATCTTTTGGGTAAGAAATAATTTACTTCTGCTATTTACAGAAATATTTGCCATCTAAAACAATTCCTATTCGGCCTGCTTAAAATCATAATTTCTTTAGAGGAAAAAAGTAAATTGCTATTCTCGTTCCACTCTGATCATTAACGTTTTTTCTACTCGTGTAAGACTGTTTCGTTCCAAATGTTTTACTTGTTTCGCCCTTTAAGTCATCTGATACAGTTCTCCTTGTTTCGGCAGATAAAGGTCAATGTCGAGGTCGTGACCACCGCGGTTACCCGAGTTGTTGCCCCAAAACAAATTGAAAATTTTAATATTGTATAGGTTTTGAATTTTTGACTGAGATTTGATTCGGTCTTATGAACCATGATTTTTTTTCTAATATGGCTTATAAAATGTGTATTTTCTATTTTTTTAAAAACTTTGTATCCCCCGCCTCGTAACAATCTTTTGGATAAGAAATAATTTACTTCTGGGATTTACAGAAATATTTGCCATCTAAAACAATTCTTATTCGCTCTGATTGAAATAATAATTTCTTTAGAGGAAAAACGTAAATTGCTATTCTCGCGATCCACTCTGGTCATTAGCGCTTTTTCTATAAGATTGTTTTGTTTCAAATGTTTTACTTGATCCTTCATTTAAGTCATCTAATTGTAATGCCACAGTTCTCCTTGTTTCGGCATATAAAGTTCAATGTCGAGGTCGTGACCACCGCGGTTGCCCGAGTTGTTGCCCCAAAACAAATTGACACTTTTATATTATCCCCTTTACTGCTGGTAGCAAACACGCGCCACAAATTCATTTATGCGCGCACTTGAGTCCTAACCAGATTATGTTTCGGACAGATAGCATTGGTAGCAGCTCCGAATTGCTGGGGATGAGGCGAAATGTTTCGTATGATTGTTTGCCAGTCTGCGGTTATGCTGGCCTCATGGTTACAGGGTGGTGGGTGTCGCATCTACGGTGGAGCCTGACAAATTTTAATGTTTTGTTTTTTTTGGTGGGAATAGCATGGGCTTTGGCCAAACAGATTCTCGCCAAACGTAAACCACATCGGAAGCGTAACAAATGTTCACATGTTCAGCATAATTCGGAGTGTGGAAAGAATACGAAAATAAGCAATTTACATAGATGTGGAACCAAGCCTTATGGTAATAAATGGTCATGAAATTGCCTCTGTGGCTGCAAAACAGAAAATGTAAAAACAATGGATGGATGTTTGGAGAAAAACGCCACAAAATAGTGCTCCGATTTTAACTGTGGCAGAATGCAAGAGACAATAGTAGTGGCTGCTGGAATATTTATTTGACAATTAGTGTAATAGTTTTTTTATTGAAAAAAGACGACAATATTTGTAATTATTAAAAATGCATGCCTGCTGGTGCAACATAAGCATTAGAGCGCCCATGAAAAACATAGAAAAATGGAAAAGTGTTATTCTTTCCGCTCCCAGCTCATTTTTTAGCATCAAAAATAATATCCTGCAAAAATTTTTTCAATCGGATGGAAACCGACCAGTCCATCACTACTTTTAGCCATAAAAATGGAGTTAAACTAGTTGATGAGCTATAACTTGTAAGCCAGATAACTTTCGGAAAATACACCTTAATCATTTGTGTTGCAAATATACAGGCACACATTTTTCTCTCATATAATTTTTGACCTAGCTATGACCCTTTATGGTGTTTTCAGAGGTCAAACTTCAAATTTGAGTCAAAATTTTTTTTCAAACGTAAATTAGTAATTTTATTTATAAACGTTTGAAAAAAATGTTGACTCAAATTTGAAGTTTGACCGGTGAAAACACCATGAAGCCAAATTTTTTTTCAAACGTAAATTCGTAATTTTATTTATAAAAATTTGAAAAAAATGTTGACTCAAATTTGAAGTTTGACCTGTGAAAACACCATGAAGGGTCATAGCTAGATCAAAAATTGTGTAAGAGAAAAATGTTTGCCTGTATATGTATATATGAATTGTTAGCAACTTATTCGCAGGATTCGAAAGGTATACCGTAGTTCAGGATTATATCTCACTTTTATTTTACCCTAGCCTACAGCTGACCCATTTTAATGTTTATACACATTTACATTTGTACATTCCTAGCCGTACAATAGTTGTTCAGTAGTCAAAGTACGAGTACATGCGAAAAATCGTAAAAACGTATTCACTTTACGACAGACGAACAGACTTTAAACCTTATTCGAAGGTAACGCAAATGTTAGAATACAACTTTAACAATGTTGTCCGTAACAGACAATGCTTCCTGTTCTCTACTAGGGACTACGAGCAGTCGACAATTGTCAGGACTGTAAAAACAACGTACAAAAGTAATGCTACAAAATACATTAACACCTTGCAATAACTGCGAAAGGACAACGAGGAAGTCTCTAACATTGGAAGCACAACAAATGCACATTGTTAAAGGGGATTACACTCCATGAGTTGACATGGTCATAACCATTACTTGCATGTTCTTAGTTTTATGGTAACACATTTTCCGGTAACAAAAAGTTGCAGCTAACAATAGCAGTTCAGGTTTTGTGTACAGTAATTATGAAAGAGTTTTCACTCATTTGCATTTTACAATGCAAACAAATTGTAAACGAGTTCAGAAAACTGAGTGTTTGGGGAAAGACACTAGTGGATAAATTAAGTTCTGAGGGCCGAAACTACTCGTAATGTACCCTGGATCATGGACTCTGATCCATTAAGAACAATTTTGTAGAGGACGGGCCGCAGCCAACTTTTTCATCAGGGTGTATTTTTCTTTTCATACCAACCTCATATATTCAAACTACTAATGTCATATCGGTATTAGTTAAGGATATGGCCTTTAATATTTCTTAGTTATATTGTGCTTATTTAATTTTAGAGTCACATAGTCTATTATAATTTTCTAAATACTAATTTTATAACGTCCATTACTTTGGCCATAAATGCAGGACTGCAAAACATGTTGGGACTTTCGTGCGGGGCCTATTAAAGTCATAAGCCGATAAAGTGATATTTGGCCACAAATTGTTAGTAGTCGCTCGAAACTTAACATGCAACATTTGAGGAGGATCGTGTATTATTTGTGACCTTTATAGCGGTAGGGCCTCAAACGGAGAGGGACCTTTGAGTAGGAGTTCTATGCGAAATTTGATCCTACTTAATGCGAGGCCTGAAAAACAGTTTTTATATAGGGTGATCCATCTAGAGGTTTTTTTCAGAACAAAAAAAAATAAAAATAAATCAAATCAAGTGAAAAATAGTTTTTATATAGGGTGATCCATCTAGAGGTATTTTTTCAGAACAAAAAAATAAAAAAATTCAAATCAAGTGTGGAATCTTTATTGGTAATTTAAAAAGGACATTTTATGGCATTTATTTTTTGAAAAAAATTATCTTCAAATGTTGGCAACTGTATTATGAAAATGAACGTTCGGTGATAAACGGGAAGATCCGCTGTTTTCGACCAAAATTTGTTCACTTATGAGGCTTATTACTGGCTCAACGGCGAAGTCAATAAACAAAATTGTCGCATTTGGGCTGAAGAGCAACAAAAAAAAAGGTTCAAGAGGTGCCATTATACCCAAAGAAAACCACGCTTTGGTGCGGTTTATAAGCTGGTGCATATTTTTTCAAAAATGATGATGGTTGGAACGTAACAGTGAATGGTGCTCGCTACCGCGCCATGAAATCGTACATTTTGCTACCCCCAATTAAGGCCCGTTATCTTGACGACAGTTGGTTTCAACAGGACGTTGCCACTTGCCATACAACTGCTCAAACAATTGATGTATTGAGAGGTAATTTCGAAGAGCAGCTAGTTTCACGTTTTGGATCGGTGAGTTTTCCACCTACATCGTATGATATTACACCTTTAGACATTTTTCTTTGGGGCTACGTAAAGTCCAAAGTCTATGCTGACAAACCAGCTAGCATTCATGATTTGGAAGCCAACATTTCTATGTCATTAAAGCCATACCGGTCGAAATGTTTGAATGAGTCATCCAAAATTTGACCCTCAGAATCGACACCCTGAGGCGTAGTTGCGGCCAATGGCAATGACCAATGGCATAAAATATTCTTTTGAATGAACACTAAAGATTCTATACTTGTTTTGAATTTTTGTACCTTTTTTATTTTGGCAAAAATACCTCCAGATTTTTTATTCTGGCAAAAATACCTCTAGATAGATCACCCGTTAGTAAAAAAGCTAAAGTCGAGCGCGGCTGACAATTTTATAACCTGCACTCCAGGCTGTTCAGAAATGCCAACTGAAGATATGTCGTACCTAAATTAGCCAGATTTTAAAAATAATGTCATACTATTTGAGTTTTAGAGAAAATTTAATTGTTTTTAGTAAAGGTTAAAGAAGAACTTGTGCTAAACCTCATCAACATTAATTTTAATCTTAATTATATCTAAATCTGAACCAAGTTTCTTCAATTTAAACAACTTCCTTCCAAAAAACAAACCTTTGCTAAATTTTATTAAGATTGACTGTAGTAATATCTGGCTTCCAGATCCAAAGGTATTAATCTGATGAACATAATATGTACTTATATAATTCTATTTTATTCCGATTTTCTTCAATTATGATGAAGTTCCATCGTGCTCCGAAAACTAAACGTTTGCCAAATTGTATCAAGATTGGATGTAATATTAGGATTCTAAAGGTGAAGAAATAAAATCGTATAAACATATATGGATGGGAGCTATATCTAAATCTGAATCATTTTTACATAACGTTGTACCTTGGCCTAAATAACGTACTCGTGATTAGGTTCATCATGATTGGAAGTATGTTGTGGCTGCTAGAGCTAAAAACATAAAAATCGGATAAACATATAAGTGGGAGCTATGTCTACATCTGAACCGATTTTCATCAGTTTCAATAGCGTCCGTTCTTGGTCCAAAAACTTACTTCTGCCAAATTGCATGAAAGTCAGACATCAATGGCGACCTGCAGTTTGATGACAGATGTACAGACTGGCATCAGCGTTAAATGAAATCAGCAGACAATTATCGTCGATCGGTATACTTAAAAGTGGGTGCAAAGTGGTGCAGGGTATAAATAATACTTAGTAGGGACATAAATACTGTTTCAACATTGAACACACCCATTTCAATAGTAGAACTGAACATACCCCGTTAATGTCATATGGGTTTTTAAAGCTAACCTCAATAGCGTTAGTCTGTAACAGGATTCTAAAATTGTTCAAATTTCATCATGGAGTTGTCGGATAATGAGAACCGTATAGCTGTAATAGCGCTTTTCAAATGTGAAATAAAAAAGCGATATTTTTAAAACGCTCCGGCCACTAGGGATTAGCCGCACGTTCGTCTACCGATGCATAAAACTGTTTGAGAAGACCGGAGATGTAAAAGACCGCCACTCTGTTCGAACACCGCGTGTCATCAAAGCCGTTTAATCAAGAGATGAATAACACGCAAAAGTCCATGAGTCGAATCATTAAAAAACGACTTGGGACTTGGGGCTTTCAAACGACGTACCGGACATTTTATGACTGCAGCTTTAAAAAAAATAGGATTGAAAAATGCAAACGTCTTTTGGTGAAGCACGCTGATAACTTGCACAGAAAAATTTTGTTCCCCGATGAAAAAATTTTTAAAGTTCATAAAAAATTTAACAAGCAAAATGATACGAGTAGAGTGTATGCGCGGTCATCTAAGGAAGCATCTGAACTGATCCCAAGGGTGGAAAAGGGTCATCACCCAGCTTCAGTCATGGTTTGGTGGGGTGTCTCTTACGATGGGGTCACTGACCTGCATTTCTGCGAACCAAGAAACCATTTTGGAAGCTGTTGTGAAGCCTCTTAACAATTCCTTGTTCCAAAACCAGCCATGGACTTTCCAGCAGGATTCTGTGCCGGCTCATAAGGCTAAAACGTCCCAGGCCTGACTTCGAAACAATTTGCCAGCGTTCATTTTCTCTGAACCCATTGGATTACAAATTGTGAACGGTTTTAGAGGACAAGATTTGTCACAAAAGATACCCCGACATTGGATCTCTTAAGACTGCTTTGGGTCGAGCTGCGGCCAATTTTCCAATAGACGAGGTTCGTGCAGCTATGGACGATTCGCCAGTGCGACTTAAGGCGTGTGTAACGGCAAAATGTGGACATTTCGAATAATTACATTCTTTTTGGATACAATATTCATCAATATATATATATATATTATAAAATTTTTATTTTACAGCATAAAACATGTGTAACAGTATTTTTGTCCCTACTAAGTATAGATGTACCAATATGGGCCAGTTTGTCCTTGATTCAAACCTTTATAATGAGCAAAGGTCCGTCGAAATCGTTTCATTTATGCGACCTGAGATTTGTTTGCTAATAAAAATGGAAAACCGGTGGTACTAAATCCGTAGATATAAAAAAATTAATATGTAGATCCTTTCCTTAGAATTATTCGCAGTTAGTTTTAATACCCTGAACCCCTGTGTAGTGGATTTAATAAATATTAAGAAAAAATTTAAATTAGACATCTTCAACGTAGAAAACATTTTGAATGAACAAATTTTTATCGCCAAAAATTAAATTATGTTTAATGAAAGAGACTTCATACAATTTAAAGCAATCTCTATACCTACCCCCATCACTGGCGACACCAGTCCCAACATTGCTAGCCGACTCGTATGTCAGTCACAATAGATACTGTACGAGTATCAGCACGAATATCGAATTTGATATTTATCAAATGATGTGGTTGGAATATGACAGATGATCTCGGTTTTCGTTTTCAAAATTGTCCTCCCTATATGTACGAGTACATGTGTGGAAGGATGAATACGGTATGTGTAAACGTTAATTTAAAGCTCAAACAGTCTAATTAATTAGCTTGCCTTTGGCGTTTAATGCCAACGACTGTTCGCACCATAACCGGAGGAAAGGGCAAATATGAAAATGAGAAGATAAAACCGTCTACGCTTTTCCAAATTTCCAAACCACTACCATCTACAGATGTAGACATTGCCACAACCACAGCTGGTGGTAGGGGAAATCGCAACGATATCGCGTTCAACAGTATTCAATAGATGAGTTGAAAGCCACTATGCTAACCCACACCATAGGTGGGCATTAGCCCAGCACATTTAATTATGTTCAAATAAAAATTAACTATTTTACCAATTGTTCGTCTGTAAAATACATTATTAGTTGATATATAGGTCATTTCATGGCAAGTGGTCAAACTTTTAAAACCGATGTCTTCCGATCAGGATGAAACATGCACCAAGGCTGGTCCCATTAGATAGTAATTTAGACACAAACTTTGAACAATATCGGACAAGGACCCTGATCGGCACAAATTTTGCTAGGAAAAATAGGTAACAAGTTACATGGCTGCGGATGAACACCTGTTACGCCAAAATATCAAAATTCCCACTAACTCAAGGGTAGGGAAAAACAATTCTTACGTTCCAAAGGAGAATAACTATATATTTTATTTTATTTTTGGATATTGTCAAGAACGGCAGAAGGAACTGCACCTTATTTTGAGCCTAGAACTAACAGACGGTTATGTCACCTATGCCGGAAAACTACGGGCTTTTCTTTTTCCTCTAATAATCCAGCATTCATTAATGCTATTTCTACACACAACATTTGTTGGAGCAGAGGCAATCTACACAATAACATTTTAAAGCTTTTTCCATGTAAAACTAATTATTAATATTATTAAGTTAAAAAAAATACTTTTAAAAATTCATTATACATTTAAATTTAGAGAATAATAATAAAAGACTCAAACCGCTGATGCATTTGATGAAATTTTCAGGTAAACTTTAGCCTAGCAAGGCGGGTTTTTCTGTAAAAATAATTGGGTGAGTCGGAGGAGGGTCGTGGCAAAAGTGATTTTTAAAGCTTTGTAGAAGACTGAAAATTGGTACAAACAGTGTGGGCCAAAAGTTACCATGGGGGTTAAAAATTTAATTTCTTTTTCGTTTATATATTTTTTTATTTTTTTTCAGATATAACGAAATAACACTTAAAGAAGAAATAATGGAGAGATTCACAACTGAACAAAGAATCAGAATAATAGAATTTTATTATTTAACTCAGCGATCAATAATTTTAACGCATGACTGATGAAGCTCATTTCTATTTGAAAGACTTTGTTAATAAGCAGAACTATAGGTTCTGGTGTTCTGAAAATCCAAGAGCCATTCATCAACGCCAATTGTACAGTATGGTGTGAGATCACATCTGCAAATATCATTGGGCCTTACTTCTATGAGAATAAAGATGGAAGTGCTGTAACCGTAAATGGAGAGCGGTTTCGGTTTATGATAGAACATTCTTGACGTGCAGCTCTTGAAAACAGACCTGAGATGTGGTTTCAGCAGGACGGAGCTCACTGCCCGAGACACAATGGCACTTTTAAGTCAAATTTTTGGAAGCGAATAATTTCCAGAAATTTGGAAATTATTTGGCCAGCTCGATCGCCAGATTTGTCAGCTCCGAGTATATGTGAACAAGTCCGAGACGATCCTTCAACTGAAGGCCAACATTGTTGCAGAAATTCGAACGCTACAGCCACAAATTTTGAAAGATGTTACGAAAATGCTCTAAAGCGAGCTCATCATTGCGAAGCTGAGAACAATGGTCATTTAAGTGACATTATTTTTCATACTAAGTGTAAAAGCAATTTCCATTTTGAATATTATATAATCTGAGAAAAAAATAAAAAAAAATTAATTAACGAAAAAGTCATTAGAGTTTTTAACTCCATGGTAACTTTTAGCCCACCCTGTACTATCGATGACGGGGATGAATAATAAAAAATTAGATTTTATATTTTCGTTTTGATGGTGGAGGGGGCATGGCATAAATGTTTTTAAATATACTGAACAGTATATGTGACGCGCAAAATAGAAAGGGACCTAAGGGTAAAAAAATCAATTTTAATTTTTTCTTTTTTTTTAATGTGGTCAACTTCTGAGCATCGAATGAGACCGATCCCATGCCCCAAAAGTGTTCCCTTCCAGAGATATGCGCGTTTTATGAAAGTGAAGTCGACGAGTCTAAGCGCAAATAGAAAGGGACCTAATCATTAAAATGGCTCTCCTGAACAAAACATTTCATCAACTTTTCACTTTTTTTTTTTGATGTGGACAACATCTGAGCATTGAATGAGACCGATCCCATGCCCCAAAAGTGTTCCCTCCCAGAGATATACGCGTTTTATGAAAGTGAAGTCGACGAATCTAAGCGCAAATAGAAAGGGACCTTAACTTTAAAATGGCTCTCCTGAACAAAACTGGTTTTTAACCTTAGGTCCCTTGCTATTTTGCACGTCACATATGTTATACTGTTGCTCATGGAGTTGCAAAAGTGTTGGTTTCAGTAAGATGGCCGAAAATTGGTACACATACAAACAGACAATGCAAAAAACCTCAAAACCTACGGAACGGAAAGGTTCAAATTTCAATTGATCCCATAACAAATGAGATTTCGTTTCCGCCCAACTTTAGTTAAATTCTGCAGAATATGTTTAGCTCGTTTGTTTTATTTGGGTCTGTTGCTTTCTTACATTGAACAGAGATTAACCGACTCAATACTAGTAGAAGACAAGTTTTTAACAAAATGTCCTGCAGAATATTCAAGCAGTTTTTGAAATTGTTTTCCTAAATTGAATCCATTTTTAGAAATATTCAGATTGGCTATGTGCACGTGCAATTTCAGAAACCAAAAATTATGATATCAGGAAGCTAACTGAACAAATTCCATTAAAATTGCCCTAAAAATCTGTAAAATATCATTTAATCGACACAATCACAATTAAATTCCCTAGAGTCAACAGGAATGCCACTACACATATTGACATTAAAAGTAGGGTCACCGAAACTTGAACGCTCCAAAACTGTACAAGGGAACTAGAGTCATCATCAAAAATTTGGCACAATAATTTAATCGAGGCCACGATTAATTACCTGCAGCAAATTTTAGGCAGAAAATGAGCTGATTCCACGCATACCAATGATTACCAAGGATTTAGCATTCGAATTAAAGCGGCTTTAGTTCCTGCCTCCGCGATTACCAATAATAAAGCACAAGGTCAATTCTTTACTATTTCTGGCTTTTATTTGGAGCATTCATGTTTTTCTCAAGGCCAATTGAATGTTGCTTGCTGCCGCGTTGCCACACCAAAAAATTAGTACGATATGAACCCAACAGAACTACAATAAATATTGTGTATCCGTAAGCATTACAATAAATTATATAATTTTTTTGCCCGTTTGCCATTTGATACATGAGATTTCTTCTTAGGCGTGGCAACGAACGCCTGGTTCCAATAGTTACGAATAAAAGTGTTACGATTAATCTTTATAAAAAATAAGAAACTTTTTATTAAACATATGAAGGAAAAATTACAAAATTTTTAAGTAAAATTTTAAGTACTTCTTAAAAAATACACGAAATGTACGAAGAACATAAGAAGAAGAATGTTTCGTAAATATAGGTATTTTTCACAGATTTCGCGTGAGTTGTGTTCAACTTTATTTTTTTTTATTTTTCAGTATTGTTTGCCATTTCATCATGAAAAGACTTACACCAAAACAACATCTCAAAATTGTCAAACTGTATAATGGAAATGAGCGTTCGGTGAGAAACTGTTTTCTACCACAATTTAGTTCAGTGCTGAGGCACATTTCTGGCTTAACGACAACGTCAATAAACATAATTGCCGCATTTTGGCTGATGAGCAACCATAAAGGGTTCAATAGGTGTCATTACCCAGAGAAAACCACGGTCTGGTGCGGTTTATGGGAAGGTGGAATCATCGGTCCACATTTTTTCAAAAATTATAATGGTCGGAACGTAACCGTGAATGGAGCTCGCTGTCGCGCCTTTATATCAAGGTTTTTGCTTCCTGAAATTGAAGCCCGCAACCTTGACGACATTTGGATTTAACAGGACGGCTCCACTTGACATACAGCTGCTCAAGCAATGGATCTATTAAGATGTCATTATGAAGAGCAGCCAAATTCACGTTTTGGACCGGTGAGTTGGCCGCCTAGATCGTTTAATATCACAGCTAAAAACTTTTTTTCTTTGGGGCTACACAAAACCCAAATTCTATGCTAACAAACCAGCTACGATTCAGTTTTTGGAAGCCAACATTACGCGTGTCATTAAAGCCATATCGGTCGAAATGCTCGAACAAGTCATCCAAAATTTGACCCCCAAAATGGGCACCCTGAAGCGTTGTTGCGGCCACAATTAAAGGAAATAATATTAAAAAATAAATGGCATAATATATCCTTTCGAAAGAACCACAAATATTCTACATTTTATTTTATTTTTGTTTTTTTTTTTTATTTTGAAAAAATACCTTTGGATTGATCACCCCTTAGTACGAACTTAATGTTTACAGTGTAATTTTCTGCCACCTACTTTATCTAATTCAGTAGGGTGAGGGTTTAAAAACATGTACTATTTTGACCAGCAATAAAAATTGAAATTGAATGTACTCGTATGTTAGAGACGGTCCTGAGTTTTAGTCTCACCTTGGGTGTTGAACGGCTTCACAGGTTTGAAATAAATTGCCAAAGGCAAATTCATGCCAGCCACACACTCACATTCCTTCATACATTTCAGTCAACACCGTTGTTACATTTAGTTGTGAGTGTGTGTTTGATGTTATTTTCACACAGACGTGTTTAACATAGCATGAAATGCTAATTTTTACATTTTTTGTATATTAGGGTGGGACGAAATCTTATTTTATTAAATTTAATGAAATGCTGCATGCACTCTGCGAAAATGGGTTTTAAACTTATAGTTTTTTAAAAAAAAAGTATATGCAAGAAAAACTTTTACCGAGCTGGGTTATTTCTCTATTACTGTATTTATAAATGCATCTTTATACTCTCCACTATTAGATGGATAAGTTTGTTATTCCATGTGCCCATCGTAAATTTCTAAGGCGATATGTCGAGCCATGTCACGGGAAATATGCGTCGCCACCAAAAGAAAAAATTATTGTAGTTTCGTCTATCTATGGCGAAAATATGGATCAAGTCTGAGTAATGTCGGGTAAATACAAATAAGCCTGTTTCTTCATTCCGGAAAATATCTTGGCAGTATCGTTTGAAACCATTAACCGTCTAACCCAAGAAAGTTAAACTATCTGACCACTTTTTTTTGTTTTTTTCCATTTTTTGGGGATTTTGAAATATGTTTTCGTCGTAAACAAAGATTTAGTTGTGACTAAAACCGATAAAATATTATAGGGTTTATATGTTTATGTTGGAATAACCAATGTTATATTACAATAGCCAATTAAACATGGTTTGGTCACTACAAAGCACTAAGCTATTGTCACCTCCAATTGCTGGTATTAAAGTAATATGTACATCACGAGTGGTTGGTTGCCGTAACCGCCAGCTGTAGCTACTGATAGTTAAACTGAATTCAGTTGGTATAACTGTGTTATTGGCTGTGAATACCGTGATATGGTTGTAGCAACCTTGAACAATGTCACCATCAACACTATGGTTATTGCAACTGGTTATTGCAACAGAAAGTCGGTTTATCCAACCGAACTTTTGTAGTTCGGACCGATTTCCAACCGATTTTTCTCTGTAAATATGACTGCAAATAGATGGGACAAAAGGGGAAATGTGGAAATAAGTTGTAAACGAAACTTCCCAAAAATGGGCGTGGTTTTTGCGTCTAGGGGCCCAATGTGCCTGAACAAGTCCCTTAATGCTCGGGGACGTTTGGGTATCCATAAACTGTATAAATTCGTCACAAATTACATAACAAAAATTTAGATTCGGTTTAATTTTGCACTCCAACTTGCCCATGTGGTTCTTAAAACCTTAAGCTATGGACATTGAAGATCTACAAAAAATGTCATCACGCATCCAAAAATAACTAAATTTCTACTACTCGTATTCTATTTTATTTAAGGTCTTACCCAAAGGTCTCAAGAAAGCCGAAGATGAAATCCAAGAAGCAGTAGAATTTCCTGGATAACAGGCTCTCTAGGGTCAACATAAGAATGGACATATCGGTTTTCCAAAACAATGATATTACAAAGGTGTTTTTGATCCCCTCGACATCATAAGGGCCGATGAGAATCTCAAAACGGCCCCAATCTAAATTTAAGGTATATATTTTAAATTTTAAATAAATTTTACTATTTCTAGATACCTATAAGTTCCCGAGCAATACGGCCCCTTTTGGAAGCTTAATGTGTCTAGAACTACAACTTCCATATTTTTCAGATAAATTATTAAAGCTATATAGTGAATAATTCCAAAAAATGTGGTCTGTGCTTTTTATATACCTTAAAGGGAAACCATAAGACTCATAGTAATTTATAAGTCTGCACGAGTAGCTGCAGCCCGCACGGACATACGGTAATGGCAATATCTTCTTAGAATTTTAGGACGATCAATAATATGTAATCTTCATATAGCCACAGATAAGAATTTCGAGATGTTACAAACGGAACGACAAACTTATACGTATATCCAATGGTGGAGAGTATACGAGTAATATAAATTTGGACTACTTTTTACTTTTCATAGTATTGTGTTTTTATGAATTGAGCAGCAAACACAACGTTAATCTTTTTGAGCTGACAAAGAATGTCAAGCAGAATATAATAAATAAAATTTCGTTCCACTCTGATATACGAAAGTTGTTATACCCACCACCGAAGAATGAATGGTATATTGAATTTGTCATTCTGTTTGCAACTCAACTACACTATCGAAGACCCTATAATGTATACATATTTTTGATAGTCCTAAACTTCTAAGACGATCCTAACATGTCCCTTCGTCCGTGTGTCCTTTCGTCAGTCCGTTCATGTATCTGTTGAAATTACGATATCATGTAAATAATTCACCCTACGATGATGGCTAATGGCCATAAGCTGTTTGAGAATGTAAATGGGCGAAATCGGCCTAGGGGGAAAAAGTTTGCTCTGAAGGTATCTCGGCTAAAAAGAACTTTTTTGAGTATTTGCTTAACAAATGAAGGACTTTTGTAAAAACACGATAAGATAAACGATTTTTCAGTTAATTCAATTACTTTACACCATTACACAATAGGTCAAATGACCCATTTGGCCTTGCGAAATTATTTGCAACTAAGTTATTGCGTTAATAGAATCCAAAAGCGCATTAGAGATTATAGAATATATCAGCCTTAAATAAAAAATCTGAGTTTAACCCATTGATGGCCATTTACCAGCTGAGCGCCGTTTTTTTTAGAATGTTTTTGTTTGTTATATAGAAAATTTATATTGAAAATGTGTCAAGTGGTGGCAAATAAATAGAAGAACAAGGTAATATATGTTAAGTTCAGCCGGGCAGAATCTTATATAATCCAACCGTGAAATATGTTTAAATCTAGAGAAATAAAATGTGGGCTCCTTTGTATGGGATATATATTTGCCAAAAGATTCTTCAGGTAAAATCATACTTTCCTCGATTTCACTGTCTACATTAATGTCCCCGTAGGAGTTATCAAAGCTCAACAGCTCTATTGCTTCAAGTGGAAACTGTGGAAGTTTTCGTTGTTGTATACGTCTATGTAAATATTTTAAAGATATTAGTCGGTCTGATGTATTCAAAGCCTTATTGAAAACATCTGCAAGATTGTTAATGCAGCTGCTTTTCCGAGCAAGATGCAATCTATCAGCTTTGTAGACTTTATGCCGTGATTCTGCTGCAGTTTGTCCGAAAGAACCAAGTGGTAGAACTGTATTTTCGAGTATGTCCTTTGAATGTATCAGAACCTTATGTACCGTAGCTGTCATTGGCACCCAAGGATATTTTTTTTTGGAAGACTTCAGCTGTTTTAAAACGATATGTTTGGTTTTTTTTTGAATTTATTGGAAATTGGCACGACAACCTTATAAGTATTTTTTTAAAGCGGAACGCTAAATTTTCATCAACGCCAGTAACTTCAGCAAGCGTGGCATGGTCAGCAAAAGACCGACGCGCAATGTCGCCGCCATTTATGCTACCAAACCCACCAACTTTGGGCATATCTACTAGGAGACCAAGTTCTTTCCAGAAAGTGTCTTGAATGCTAATTTTTCTTCTGGAAACAGCTAGCTTGTCGTCGTCAGTTCGTATTTGCCACTTTTGAACAATCCAGCAATGCAAGGGGCTTATCCCGTATTCGAAATTTGATTCCTTTCCGCGAAATTTCTGAGAAAAGTAGTCAAAATTGTTCAGAAAATATTTGGGAGTAGCACCAAAATTCGGACAAGATTGATTCGACTTAGTTCCAGTCAAAATACTAAGCACCTTTCCATTAATAAGTGTTAAGAAAAGCATAAACGATGTTTGAATTTACCATTACTTTTTACGCATGCTCTTACCTACGAGCATGCGTAGGTAAGAGCACATAGACGCAGATGTACAAGCTAGAAGCCAGGTAGGAAAGGGTATAAAAGCGGCTATAGTTTCGTTTACCAAATCAGTGAAAGTTTAGACAGTGAACATCGAGTGCGAAATTTTATTTTAAATTTTATAAAGAGAAATAAAAGTACAATACAATGGCAAAGGAAAATGTAGACATTGCTAAAATTGTGGTACGTCGTAGTACACGCTACCAACAATTGAGTGAGGATGAAAGACGTGCAGTGGATGATAGATTTGCAGACTTCATGAGTGCGGAGATAAGTGATGACGATGAAGGTGCTATTCCTGCATTTGGTCTTGAAGGTGCTAGACATCAATGAAGATATTAATATTGACGATGAAAAGGAAGAAACTGAAGCTCAGCAAACAAGAGACAGTTACTTCATTTTCAAAGATGCCACCAAATGGACTAAAAATGCACCACCGACTTCCCGTGCTCAAAACGTCGACTATACAAGGAGGAATCCGGGACCAGTAGGAACCACATATGATCCCTTTACCATATTCCGCTCGCTCATCAGCGAAGACATGGCGTACATCATAATACGCGAGTAAAATCGGAAAGGCAGGGAAGTGAACGCTGCATTGAATTTGGCAAATCCAAGTATCACAAAGTAATGGAAACCAATCACTTTGAAAGAGTTCGATGCTTTTTTGACTATTATTTTGTATGCTGGACTCACTAAATAGTATAGTGAACCTCTTGAAGAGCATTATCATTAGACCGTATGAAGTGCATAAAACAATGCCTTAGATTTCACAATGGAAATACGCGACAGCAGCGACTAATCAACAGCAAAACTGCGGCTATTGATAATGTTTGGCGAATGTTGCAGTCTAACATGGCAGCAGCTTACACTCCGCATAATGCAGTGACCGTTGATGAGCAGTAATTCCCATACAGAGGCCGCACCCGCTTCACACAATACATTCCATCGAAGCCTGCCAAGTACGGTATAAAGATATGGTGGTTGTGAGTCTCAAAATCATTTTATCCTTTCAAAGGGATGATTTACTCTGGGAAATTGCCTGACCAGGCACGATAGGTGAATCAAGGGCAGAATGTTGTACTTCAACTTTCAGAGAGATATTTGAATACAGGCCGCACAATATATGCCGACAAATTTTTCACAACTTTGAATTTGGCTGGTACTTTGATCAGGAAGAAAACCGCATTCGTTGGAACAGTGCGCTCGAACAAGACATGTGTGCCTCGGGAAATCCAAAAAAATCATACGCGTCCTGTCAACAGCACATTGTTCGGCTTCAACGAAGGCGATATAGCACTATGTTCATATGTGCCCAAGAAGAACAAAGCTGTAATTTTGTTGTCGACACAACATTATACTTGCGGTGTTGACATGCAAACTGAAAAGAAGAAGCCGTTAACTATTTTGGATTACAACGCCAACAAATCGGGCGTTGATACAATGGACCAGATGCTTGGCACATATACATGCGAGCGCTGAACAAATCGCTGGCTATTGACCATGTTTTTTAATATGGTGGGCATTGCTGCATTAGCTCCATTTATTTCATACAACGAGATGAAGCCAATAAAAAGAAGTGACAGGCGACGGTCATTCCTACTGATGCTGGCGAAACAATTGGCACTACCAAACATAGAGGAACGAGCGCTGAACAACCGCATATCCAAGGATACGTAACGCAATGGAAGCATTTGATATAAAGGTAAGAAAAAACAATTCTAATGTTCAAAATCAGAATAACTACATAATTTTGTTATTTTTAGATATTATCAAGACCGGCAGAAGTAGCTGTAATGTCGCTTGCGTCTAGAACGAACAGACCGTCATGTCGCCTATGCCGTTCTGAGCACGGACGGCAGCGGAAAAAAGGGCCTATTGCCATTCATGTAACAATCCAGTTTGTGCAGATCATTAAACACTTATGAATCGATGCTACACCTGCACAGAAAATATGTTGGACGAGGGACAATCTACACAGCAATAGTTTTTTAGGCTTTTTCATATAAAACTCATAAAAAATTATGTTATAAATAAATTTTTCTTTTTCTAATATTCATTATAGTTGGAAATTTCACCACCATTTATTTTTTAACGCGTAGTTTACAACTGCATCATGCTTATTTCTTTCGACCTTTCCTTCTGCCAAATTTCAAACAACTCCCTTTTCCCGATAGCACGGTAGCCAAAAAAAACGCTATAATTTCTAACGCACACCTTTGCGCAGTTCGAAATAAAAGGAAATTAACTCGTAAAGCTTTAAATTAATCATTTCTTTTTACTCGTACGTTGTCAAATTTTGCCGGAGCTTGAAAAGTCTACTTACTTTCAAGAAACGTAATTTTTTTAGGTTATGTTGAAAAGTAGAATTTTCTTCTAGCAAAACACAAATATTTTTCCATTTTTTGGAATAAAAACATTAATACTCACTTATATTGCTGTTTTCTATTGTAAGCTTTCTTTTAATAGTTTTCCTAGCGTCCACAATTGGCAGTTTAAACAAACTCACTGCGCCAGCACGTGTTACAGATTACAATTGAAAAGTGACTTTGGCAGAGTGTGGCCAGCAAAAATTTATTATTCCACAAAAAAAAATTACTTCGTAATGGTTTGAGATATATGTACTTAACACGATGGCAACTACAAAAAATGTAGAAGCTTATTTGTAAAATTTGAATTTAGCAATGCTATACTGAACATTTGACCTTTAGTGCATTGTAACGTCCTCTGACATTTTTAAGCTATCTTCCGTTTAATTTCAGACCTAGCCGCAAGTGTATGTTTTTACATTTCGATTTTATTCGTAATTATTTTTGTCAAAAACTCGCTAAGCCACAGCAATTAAGAAGACCGTAGTTACAAAACGATGGGTTCTAATGCAGATATCAGTGGATGTTATTATTTTGTTAAAGATACTGATGACAGCGTGAAACACAAAGACTTTTTGCAGGCAGATGATTTTTTTTAACTGGTGTTGCTTTTAATGTTTTTGTTATCCAGGAAAATCGTCTGTTGCAAATCGAAGACGAGTCGCGTTAGAATAATACCACATTTAGCTATAGAGTTAGGAATGAAGCTAACTACGATCGGAATAAGAACAAAAGAAAGCGCAACTCTGGTCAAGAGTATTGGTGTTCAAAAACTGTTAAAGCATGCAAACTAGGAACATCTTGTAGTTGCAAACAAAATTGTAGACAGAAGCTTAATAACACTAAAGAACTGAAATTTAGCCAGTTTTGGGAATTAGGGTTTTATGATCTGCAAGATAGCTAAAAGACAACAGTCTAGAAGGAAGTTCACGGCTCATTTCTCAGATTATTTCAATCAAAATAACAAAAATGTTGATATTCATAATGAAAAAAAAATAAAATAAAGTGTATGCAATAGCTCGATAAGTCAAACTTTTTATTTGAAAATAGCGATTTCCGAAGTTTTTTAGGTATTCATCGACTGGTATGTCATAGTAGTCTTACTAAAATACTAATTACAGGTACATAAATCATAACCATGTTTTTGTGCTTTAGTGGCTAAGGGACACTGAAGGGTATATAAGGTTCGGCATGGCCGAACTTAACGATGTTTTTACTTTTTTTTCAGTAACAATCGTAGTTGTATTTGAATATCTTTGTGGGCAATTCTGTTTTCTGGAACATCATACACATGTAGCCATATATTTTAGTGTCTGCATCGGTTGGTATAATTCGTATGTACCTACACATGTTGATGTTAACATACATCGGATATCTCTCAGTCCATTTCCAGCAGATTGTGGGATAGTAAAAAAGCCTGTATAGTTTCACTTAAACTTAATTAAATCGTACAGCAGGTACACAGCAATGATGATGCTGCCGGCTCACACATATCCTGCGGCCATAGAGTTGTTTATATAAATCCCTATCTTTGCATATTCATGAATTTTATTCATACACTGTGACTTAAGCAGGATCCATTAACGAAGATGAATTCCCTGTGGAGTATTGAAAATCTTTAGTTGCCTTGAATTCTCGCTAGAATTTTTATTGCAGCATACGATGTGAGTTATTGGGCACAGTTCATAGAATACAATCTAATTAGATTTAATACATAAGAAAAAAAACACTGGTGGGTGTTGAAGTATAAACAAAAATAGTCCAGTTTCAATAGTAACGCAAACGGGGTAAATACGGGGGAGTGCGAATATAAGTGGTGAGAAATTTACAAGCTGAAATTTTTAAGGCGTTTCTCTTGAAAACTGTTTGAATAACCAGCATTCTTACTTATATATGCCCCTAAACACCTAAGAAGAAAACGGGGATATTCTCGCTGAGCAGTACCGATATGAGTGATTCATTCAGGACTGGACAAATTTCACCAGCATAGTCCGTGGATCATTTTATGAAAATACTTCAGTACTATGTTAAAATTGCAGAGTTCTGAACCAGTGGTTGCATCAAATAGCCCTACCTCTTACCTTTCCAAAATTACATAAACGAAGCCCAGAGGTCCTACCGTTCCAAAGTTATAACGATTTGACTAAAATGCAAATTTCTGTCAATTTTTGTTAAAAACGAAATTAGAGCGTACATTTACTGTTTTTATAAATCAAAAAAAATAAAATGTTTGCATTTCAGTCAAATAGTCATAATTATTTGACCTCAGGGCATCGTTTTGGTAATTTTGGAAAGTAAGAGGTAGGCATATCTTTTAAGAAAAAAAAATCCGACCACTGGTTCAGAACTTAGCAATTTTACCCTAGTACCCTACACTGAGAAGAAACCTAACCCTATATAGGGCGATCCATCTAGCAGTATTTTTTCAGAACAAAAAATATATAAAAACTCAAATCAAGTGTGGAATCTTTATTGGTATGTTTCAAGGGCATTTAATGTCATTTATTTTTTTAATATAATTTCCTTAAAATGTTGGCCGCAATTACGCCTCAGGGTTTCCATTCTGGGGGGTCAATTTTGGATGACTCGTTCGAGCATTTCGACTGGTATGGCTTTAATGACACGCGTAATGTTGGCTTCCAAAACCTGAATCGTAGTTGGTTTGTCAGCATAGACTTTGGACTTTACGTAACCCCAAAGAATAATGTCTAAAGGTGTGATATCACTCGATCTAGGCGGCCAAAACGTGAAATTAGCTGCTTTTCGAAATGACTTCTCAAAATATCCATTGTTTAAGCACTTGTATGGCAAGTGGCACCGTGCTGTTGAAACCACCGATAATTCCACCAGCTTATAAATCGCACCGTAGTTTTCTCTGGGCATAATGACACCTCTTGAACCTCTTCTTGTTGCTCTTCAGCCCAAATGCGTAATTTTGTTTATTGACTTTGCCGCTGAGCCAGAAATGGGCCTCCTGAACAAAGTTTTGGACGAAAATAGCAGATCTTCCCGTTTATCACCGAACGCTCCATTATACAGTTGTCAATATTTGAAGGAAATTATTTTAAAAAATAAATGCCATAAAATGTCCTTTCAAATTACCAATAAAGATTCCACACTTGATTTGAATTTTTATATATTTTTTGTTCCGAAAAATACCTCTAGATGGATCACCCTTTATAGGGTTAAATTAACTATAAACAAACTTGATTTGGAGTCTACGTTATATAAGGTTAATTTGAACATTTTGTTGTTGACTAGTATATAACAATTATAATAGGTTATTTAACTATTCATTGGTTGAATTTTTTTAACCATAAAAATTGTTAATTTTAAAAAAATAATTGTAGTTTTAACAATGCATTGTTGAGTTTTTTAACCATTTAGATTGTTATTATTAAAATAATTATTGTTGTTTTAACAATAAATTTTTTTCAACCCTTAAAATTAATAATATTATTAATATATAGTTAATATATTGAATTTATTGTTAATATTATTAATTATGAAGATTGTTATTGAAATCTTTTTTGTTGTTAAGTTAACTAATTGTTCTTTACCTCTTTTAATCAGAAATATAGCTACTGTAACAATTTTTAATATTAAATTAACCCACTAATTATGGTTTTGTTTTGTTTACATTTATTCAATCTTTTTTATTATTATGACTTCAGCAGTATTTATTCTGGTTCGAGATCTTTTTGTTAGAAAAAGAGAGGAAAGAGTGGGGGATAAGACAGTCACAATCGTTGCAACTTCGTATAACCTAATTCTGAACTTCGTATAACACAAAGCAGATCAAAAACTTCGATACAACAGAAACGAATGATCTTTAAATTTTTATTTATGTCGCACATTTTTCTGCCTCTCTCTTGAAAAAAACAACCTTATAAAAAGTTAACTCAACTATTTTGCATGTACATTTGACTTTATATAACGTTATTTTGTCATCGTTATCAAACATTTACCATGAAAAATTTAACCACACATATGGTTAAGAAAATCGTTGTATTTTCATATCAGTGTAGTTTTTTCATAAAATGAGCCGGGGAATACACTGGTGAAATTTGTCCACTCGTGAATAAATCACCAAGTATATCTTTTTTATAACCAAATGTATTTAAACATGTCGCCCCTTTAGTTAAAATGAAACGAAGTTCTCTTAAATTTACTTAAAATTCTATGAGTAACTGTAATATTCCTTTTTCCATGTTGTCCGTCCGTCCAGCTGGACAGGAAATAATTTATTGGAATTATTTGCAACTCGGTTCACATGAATGCATTATTTCCCCCAATTATTAATTGACTCCACTCAACTGTGGAAATGAGAGGTGGTTGGTGCTAATAAGCCATTGGCAGCCGATCATCGATGAATATCGAAAAGACATTGTGTAAAAGCCCCAACCGAATTCAAATATAAAGCCCATCATTCTCGACGATTGTGTGTTTCCAAAAAAAATATCTTGTGGACAATTTTGCAATATTTTTCCCTCGGTTATTTGACCAAACTCAAACAATTTCAACAGAGGAAATAGCAAAAATAACAAAAAAAAAAACATAATTTAATGATACCCAACTTTTCATTAGGTCACTGTTTTTTTCCAACAAATTGAAACCTACGGACATTAATGACAGAAGCATAAAGAAAAGCCAATCAACTAATTTCCTCCTTCCATTCGATTAACATGAACTTTGAGCAGGATACAAAGAATAAATGAAAAGGCAACAACAGGCACAAAAGAAAAAACAAGTAACCAGCACTCACCCGCGATAAAAAATGCTTCGAAACAATGAAACCTTAATAGAGTCATTACGCTACTAACGACGGTAAGAATTTATGATTTGTTTTCAACTTTTTTAAAGGAAATTGTTTGTCATTTTCAATAGGAACATTTTTTAATAGCAGCAGTTGTTTAAGATTTTTTACGGAAATAGATTTTCATTATAAAACAAAAAAAAGCAAAACGAGCCTTTTGAAGCCAGTGAGCAATTAGAAAAAAAAACCGCTAAAAATCCTCTAAAATGTTTAACATTTTTTTAAAAGCATAACTTGACACCGTGTCCTTGAAAGTCATGGCAACAGCAGCGTATTATCGCCACAGAAGAGGTGGGAGGAACAAATAAACACAGAGAACAGGTTCGATGCCACAAGCAAATTTTTGGCCAACCGAATGGTGAACTATAAAGTTTCAAGCCGAATATTGGTTGGTGCACTGAAATTATCAGTAAATAGAACTGAAAGTATCGGTAGAAGTGAAAAACAAAAATAACCTCCAGAAAAATTGTGTGATTTGTTAAGTCAAAAAACAAAATGCACAGCATCGATGGCTGTGCGACACACAACCAAAGTTGGACAACCTTCACGAATTTCTGAGAGCGAACGGCGTCTGAGACTGAACTCTTGGTACCAGCGATTTAAAGTGGTATTCAATAGTGCTTCGTCACCAAAAGTCGAAACAAGTTGCTTGAGATATTCATGTCTCTAAAATCTTTGCTAAAAATCGTTAAAAATCGTAGCACGAAAATTTTCATGGGTTAATTCCATTTTTGAGCGAGTTGAATTTTTTACCACACTCTAAACAAAACAATTCGCGCTCAAATGAGAAATCGTTCTAAGTTCGTTCTAACTTTCCAAAGGAAATTCCATATACGAGTAAATAGCAACCCTAGTTTAGTTCAAGTGCACTAAAGGGTGAAAAAATAGGAAAGATTTTTACAAAGAAAATTGAATTTTTTTTTGTCAAAACTTAATTTTTTAGTAAATATAATATTAAATGACCTCGCCGAAAATTCAACTCGCCAGATTTTCAAAAATTTTGTTTTCAGCTGCCAATTGTACCACAATTCTGGAGCTCTCCCTAGCGTTTTTGCCTAAAATCATAAAGAAAATCCAGTAACGTTTCTTACACGCCACACAATCAATAGATCGGCTATACCAATAAAATGCGGCAGATAATTTAATTTGCAACCAATAGTTTTTCAGAAAATTAATTGTTGGGATCAATTAAACGGTTCTAAACAATACCAACTGATCTTAATGTAAAATGATCTCCTGAATCCGAATTGAGTGTCTGTTTTTCCACGCCACGTATAGTTTTCGAGATATAGTGAATATGAAATTGTTCTGTCTTTTTTTTATTAATTTGATTGAAAATCGGCAATATTAATGATAAGAAATGAATCTTTCATATAAATCATAATTTATAAAAAGCGAAAAAAAATTATTGAAGTTATTGCAAAACGAATAATTAAAACCAATTCTGAGTTATACCAGTTTTTGTAAAAAATCATAGGAATGTGTAAAGGAGGATTTTTCAATCAAACGTTGTAAAGAAATCACATGCTTAATTTTAAATCTCGTTCTTTCCATGAGAAAAAACCTATGATTTTTTACAAAAACATTTATAACTCAGAATTGGTTTGAACACATTTTTTTGACCTCTTTCTGCAGTAAATCCAACAATTTTTATTCGATTTTTATAAACTATGATTTTTATGAAAGCTTCCTTTCTTATCATTAATCAATCAAATTAATAAAAAAAAAAGACAGATCAATTTCATATTCACTATATCTCGAAAACTTTACGTAGCGTGGAAAGACAGACACTCAATTCGAATTCAGGAGATTATTTTACATTAAGATCAGTTGGTATTGTCTAGAACAGTTTAATTAATCCCAACAATTAATTTTCTGAAAAACTATTGGTTGCTACTGTGCTGTGCTAACTAAATATTCTGCTGCATTTTATTGGTATAACCGATCTATTGATTGTGTGCACACCGAATAACCATTACGATGGAAATCAATCGGTGATGGCGACACTTTTTTTCAGTTAAAATTCTGTAGTTCCAACCAATTTTTTCTCCGTGTGTTTATTTTTAGAAGGATAAGATTCTAAAATTTTCCTAACTTTGCTTTCATTATATTTGAAATATTAAAAAACGGACATAATTATTAAAATTTTATATAAAATTTGTAAAACACTTTGCAGATACGAATAGAGAAAAACATTTTTTGGATTTCTACAAAAATTCGATTGCTCGGTGCACTGGGAAATAGTCAATGTTCATTATAAACAAATACTTATAATTGGGCTATAAATCCTCGAAACACTAACACACGCGATCTCAAAAGTAAAGACTGTTTTTACGAACAGATATGACTGCTAATATCCAAAAAAATCTTAGATGGGCCATGAGCAACTTGACGCAATGGCAAACAAATTCCGAAAAATTAAATTTTTTGGGGTTTTCCAACATTTTGGGAATTTTGGGATTTTATTAAGATTAATCTAAAAATGTTGTTTTTACTACGTTAAGAAATGCAGGACACTTTTTAACAAGCCTTATGTGAGCGAAATTTTATAACCTGTGGTTTCAGCGAGCTTTATAATTTTTTTTCATACTGCATGCTCCGTAATACTCGACACCTTTTCTATCTAGAAGTCTAGAAATGTTTTTGGAAAACAAAATGATTCTTACCTATTGCTGTGTGAAATTTTATCGATCTATGATAAACTCAAAAGAAACTAGAGACTTATTTTCAAAATGTTTTGTTTTCCAATTAATGTGTGGGGGACGAATTACTTGTATGTTATTATTTTCAATCCATATTCAATTTAGTATTAGAAATTAAATTTTGTTCGCAGCTAAACAGCTCTAAGTATTTTCCACACACTTTTGTTTTCTAATACTCCTACAGGGTTTAAGTGAATTTAAATACAATAAAACAGAGTAAAAAATAAAAAAGTTTAAATTGACAAAGATTACAAATATTTAAGAAGTTTTCAACAACAGACAACAGTATTTGTCATCATAACAGACATCTTACCATTTCAAACAATTAAACGTAGATTAAGTCATTTTTAATAGTTCACAATAAAACAGGAAAAATCTACAAAGCTTTGTTGTAACATTATCTATAGGAACTAATCCAACACAAACAATTTAAAACCGTTTAGATAATTGCTGGCAAAATGAATCAGTTTAAGGATTCTTTAATTAAAACGAACAATGACTGGGAGAAAATCATTATTGTGTTAAAGGGCATAATGACGCAATGTTGTTGTTAGCAAAGAAAACCAGATATTATATCGATATAATCCAAATCACTATCTAATAACTTTGAACTATGTCTGTGCGTCCGTCCATCCATCGATATTATCAAGTAATGTATCTAACGTATTAATTCATATTTTTATACCCTTGATTGTAGGATGGACTACCGCGAAAAAATGGTCGAAAAATTAAAGATCTAGCTATGTACCTTCGTCTGGGTGTCTGCTGAAAACACGATAGTGGTCAAACCGAAGATGGTTTTTAAGCTAACATTTTCGTTTTAAGGGACTTAAGTTATCTCAAAAAATATTTACTTTTTAATAATTTGCATACTCGTAATATACTCGTATCATATATTTTTGTATATAAACCATGGCTTAAATGCGAATTGTTAGTGGAGACGCACTAAGTTCCTCAAAGGGGAAGAACTCTTATGGTCAAATAACGGCTTCTATAACCATTAATTATTCACATATGAATTTTCAATGTCAATTAACTCTTAAATAATAATTTCCTCAATTCGCCTCAAATTTGGGAATGAAATAATAATAAATGTGAATATGATATGATACCCAATTAAAGTAAATGCCATTATAAATTCAAATATCGATAACTTTTAAATATTTAACACCGAATGCAATTGTAGATATGTTTTAAAGATTTCGCTGAGATTAAAATCACATTCGTGGGAATTATGGACAAAAGAAGCGACCACTAGTAATAATGGGGAAGTGTTACTCAAATTATAGCATACTTCGTAACTTATTCAAATATAGAATTAATACCGGACTCTTGCAACCTAAAATTACGGTCTTCCAGATCACTTCATGCGACTATTACGATACTTTATAATCGTCCTTACAATGGGGAATCCAAGTTAGATAGTGCATATGTATGATAAGTAATTGTTTTATTTATCATGCTAAGGACTTTTTCCATTTAAGAACACTCTACTCTTGATGTCACATGTTTCATGCTGCTCTAGACCTCACAAATATAATACGATTCTGCTCAACTATCACATGGAATATAATATGTAACTTCTAAAACCAAAGACATAAAACCTGGCGAGCATAGAGACCTACTTTATTCAAAAATCTCTTCTGCCAACTTTCCTAAAGATCGCTTAACAATTGCGCAGTAATTATCTGCAGTTTGATTACAAACTTAAGATGGATAGAAAATATACGTATGGATAAACAGACATCGTTAAATCAAAACTGCTGGTGATTCTCAACATCCGGTTCCACCGAGTGGTAAGGAGTATAAAACCTTTTTAAGTTACTAAATCTAATTATAAGTTAGGTTAAAAAACGATTTTTTTACAAACTCCACATCAAATACGTAAAATAAGATAATTACATTTTTCGCGACCCACTTTAATGTGCATTTATCACCTAGTGTATTTCTAAGTACTACTAGAAATGTAATGCTTTAACAAAAGGGTGAGGACTGTACAAATGACTCCAATAAATTTTAGGATGTCATATATGTATCCGATTGATTGTGTTTGTTACAGCTTAACAGCAAATAACTTTTAGTAGACTCTAATATGCCAAAAATATGTTTTATTATCAAACTAATAATGATAAATAAGTGGCGTCCTAAATAAATTTCTGTCACGCCCTAGTGGCTTCAGTTATTTGCACGAACAAACGTCAACACCCATTGTGTTTCTTAATTTATGGCTAGCTTAGGACAAGTGTTTTAGACGTTCGGCGGCAGACAAGGCCCATTCACTTTCCTATTTTGCACAATCACTTCGAAACAGGAAATATATAACATAATCCTCTTGCAAAATAAAGGAAACCGGAAATGCCAATAACAGCGACAGAAAATACATACACACACGAAGCAAAGAAAAAATGCTGTTAGAAGAAAATAAGTGCTCGTAACAAAGAAAACAGACAAACGATTTAATGTTGACCCTGCATACTCTTAACTTTAAAGCGTCCAAAAAACTAGGCTACTATACATTTCAAGGGAAGTTCAGCGTTTACTCGCTAGTTCTTTAATGCCATGCTGAAAAGTTGTTTCAATTCTGTATTAACAAGTGGACAAATTAAGTTCCGCAAGGTGCTCCCGCCATGGATTCTGGTTCAATATAAAAATTTCAAGAGTGCGAGGCTCCAATATCGTCTCCATCAGGATAAATTTCTTCCCATACCAATAATACACCAACTTCTATCGTCATATGAGTATTAGTTTTAGCTCCGATTTTGAAACAACATAGTAATGCATAATATGTTTCTCATTATTTTCGTTCTTTTAAAATTTTACAACATTTTGTCTATTTTTTTTGGTCTAAATAATATGTTTTAACCCTCCGGCGGTTGAGTCATCCGTTGTGCTTATACGAAGTACAAGGTCCACAGGGACCTATTTCTATTTTTATGGAATTTTATATACATTGTTTTCCGCTGCCATCCGTACTCAGAACGGCATAGGCGACATGACGGTCTGTTCGTTCTAGACGCAAACCACGGTGCAGCTCCTTCTGCCGGTCTTAATAATATCTAAAAAGAACAAAATTATGTAGTTATTCTGCTTTTGAACATTAGAGTTGCTTTTTCTTACCTTTACATCAAATGCTTCTATTGCGTTCCGTATCCTTGGATATGCGGTTATGCGGTTGTTCAGCGCTCGTTCCTCTATGTTTGGAAGTGCCAATTGTTTTGTTAGCATCAGTAGGAATGACCGTCGTCTGTCACTTCTTTTTATTGGCTTCATCTCGTTGTATGAAATAAATGCAGCTAATGCAGCAATGTCCACCATATTAAAAAACATGGCCAATGGCCAGCGGTCCATTGTATCAACGCCCGATTTGTTGGCGTTGTAATCCAAAATAGCAAACGGCTTCTTCTTTTCAGTGTGCAAGTATAATGTTGTGTCGACAGCAAAATTACAGCTTTGTTCTTCTTGGGCACATATCAACATAGTGCTATGCCGCCTTCGTTGAAGCCGAACAATGTGCTGTTGACAGGACGCGTTTGATTTTTTTGGAATTCCCGAGGCACACATGTCTAATTCGAGCGCACTGTTCCAACATATGCGGGTTTCTTCTTGATCAAAGTACGCACTAAATCCAAAGTTGTAAAAAAATTGTCGGCTTAAATTGTGCGGCCTGTATTCAAATATCTCTCCGAAGTTAAAGTACAACATTCTGCCCTTGAATCACCTTTCGTGCCTGGTCAGGCAATTTCCCAGAGTAAATCATTCCTTCGACAGGATAAAATGATTTTGAGTCGCACAACCATCATATCTTTAAACCGTATGATGAAATGTATTGTGTGAAGCGGGTGCGGCCTCTGTATGGGAATAACTGCTCATCAACGGTCACTGCATCATGCGGAGTGTAAGCTGCTGCCAAGTTAGACTGCAACATTTGCCAAATATCATCAATAGCCACAGTTTTGCTGTTGATTAGTCGCTGCTGTTGCGTATTTTCATTGTCGAATCTAAGGCATTGTTTTATGCACTTCATACGATCTAATGATAATGCAGTTTTATATATTGGGCAGCACGTTGGGCCCCATAACTCTTCAAGAGGTTCACTATTCGATTAAGTAAGTCTAGCATACAAAATAATAGCCAAAAAAGTATCTAACTCTTTCAAAGTGATTGGTTTCCATTCCTTTGTATTAGTTGGATTTGCCAAATTCCATGCAGCGTTCACTTCCCTACCTTTCCGATTTGATTCGCCATGTATTCGGTGATGAGCGATCGTATGTGGTTCCTACTGGTCCTGGATTCCTCCTTGTGTAGTAAACCACGTTATGAGCACGAGTACGGGAAGTCGGTGGTGCATTTTTAGTATATTTGGTGCCATCTTTGGAAATGAAATAATTGTCACTTGTTTGTTGAGCATCAGTTTCTTCTTCTTCATCATCGTCGTCATCACTAATATGTTCATTGATGTATATATGTGGTTCAGTTTCCGCATCGGAATCATCAACATGAAAATTTGCTTGATATGTGAAATCTTCATCATCCGCACCTTCAAGACCAAATGCAGGAATAGCACCTTCAACTTCATCACTATTCTCCGCACTCATGATGTCTATCATCCACTGCACGTCTTTCATCCTCACTTATTTGCTGGTAGTGTGTACTACGACGTACCATAATTTCAGCAATGTTTAAATTTTCCTCTGCCATTGCTTTGTACTTTTATTTCTCTTTATAAATTCAAAATAAAATTTCGCACTCGATGTTCACTGTTCACTGTCTCAATTTTCACTGATTTGGTTTACAAAACTACAGCCGCTTTTATACTCCTTTCTACGTCTACCTGGCTGTTAGCTTGTGCATCTGCGTCTATGTTAGAGTAAGAGTAGTTAAGAGTATGCGTAAAAAGTATGGGTAAATTCAAACAACTCAAAAGGGACGGTAACAAAAATTCAAAAAGCGACGGAAAGTTTATTATGTTTCAAGGAAAGACACAATAAAATTCTCCAAAAAGTAACTAAAATTCAAGGAACACATTTGTGATGTGTTCAAACAATAAAACAAGCCAAAAGACAGTGCATTTATAAACGATTTCTTGAAATTTCAGTACAAGATACCAGCGGTCCTTTTCACACGTTCCCGTACTAAACACATTTAAATCTCAATAGAAACTAAACTATTGGTCGGATCGCTTTTTTTTAAACGATTTTAGATAAAATTTCCTTGAAATACATGTGGGGGTCGGGTATACTTCCCATGGACCATCAAGGAGTAATTTCAGTTTGAAAATGAAAAAGGTCCCCAGGGACCGTCTCACCCGCCGGAGGGTTAACGGGGGTATGGCACCGCTGGGGTGAGTTTTGATTAATGGCCATATCATTTCTTCCAAATGTCATCATATCTCTGATAGTTCAATAGATATGACCTTTATAAGTTTTAAAATGTATGTGCGGTGTCACGCCCAATAAAATAAATGTTGTGGTTTTGAACTCTTATTTTGAAAAAGATTAGATAAAAAATATACACAAAGTTTACTCTAAATTGCAATTAATACGTACAATTTTGACATGTAAAATCTAATATCAGAGATTCCATTAAAATAAGGGCCGACATGGAACATTGTCTCATACCCGCATAACATATACTAGGTTTTTAATATCGGTTTATATTTTCGACCTCTCTACAACGAACGTCGAATAGCCAGATGGACATCAGATAGTGATTCTGAGTCGATCATCGGACGGAGGTTTAAAATTTAAATTTACTGGCCAAAAGTCGAATTTTTTCTCGTTTAATATAAAATATATAATGCCATTTTATAAAATTATAATGTCATTTAATAGCAAACATATTAAAACTAAAGCGAAAAAATTATATCAAAATGTTATTGTGGGCATGCTGCTGAAAAAAATATTTTATGTTATTTTACTTAGTGGGGACGTAAATACTGTTACAACATTGAACAATCCCATTTCAAAATAGAACTGAACATACCCCGTTAATGTCATATGGGTTTTGAAAGCTAACCTCAATAGCGTTAGTCTGTAACGGAATTTTAAAATTTTTTCAACTTTCATAATGGAGTGGTCAGATAATGAGAACCGTATCGCTGTAATATCGCTTTTTAAGTGTGAGCTGAAAAACCCGTTATTTTCAAAGCGATCCGGCCACTAGGGATTAGCCGCATGTTCGTCTACCGATGCATAAAACTGTTTGCGGAGACTGGAGATGAAAAATACCGCCACCGGTCGGGCCGCCCACGCTCTGTTCGAGCACCGCATGTCATCAAAGCCGTTAAATCAAGAATTCACAGAAATCCACTCCAATAGCGGAAAATCATGGCCCGTGAGATGAATATCACGCAAAAGTCCATGAGTCGAGTCATTAAAAAAGACTTGGGACTTGGCGCTTTCAACGACGTACCGAACATTTATTGACTACAGTTTTAAAAAAAGATAGTATTGAAAAACGTCTTTTGATGAAGCACGCTGATAAGTTATCAGAAAAATTTTGTTCGCCGATAAAAAAATTTTTACCGTTCAGGAAAAATTTAACAAGCTAAATAATAAAGTGCATGCGTGGTCATCTAACGAAGCATCTAAACTGATCCCAAGGATGGAAAAGGGTCATCACCCAGCTTCAGTCATGGTTTGGTGGGGTGTCTCTTACGATGGGGTCACTGCATTTCTGCGAACAAGGAGTCAAAACATCGGCCAAAGTTTACCAAGAAACCGTTTTGAATGCTGTCGTGAATCCTCTTAACAATTCCCTGTTCCAAAACCAGCCATGGACTTTCCAGCAGGATTCTGCGCCGGCCCATAGGGCTAAAATAATTTGCCAGCGTTCATTTCCTCTGAAGAATGACCCTCAGGCTGTCCAGATTTGAACCCATTGGATTACATTTACCCATTGGATTACATTTGCCAGCTATCATTTCCTCTGAAGAATGGCCCTCAGGCAGTCCAGATTTGAACCCATTGGATTACAAATTGTGGACGGTTTTAGAGGACAAAGTTTGTCACGAAAGATAGCCCAACATGGGATCTCTTAAGACTGTTTTGGTTCGAGCTGTGGCCAATTTTCCAATGGACGAGGTTCGTGCAGCTATTGAGGACTGGCCAGTGCGACTTAAGGCGTGTGTAAAGACAAAAGACGGGCATTTCGAATAAGTAGATTCTTTTTGGATACAATACACATCAATAAATATATTACAAAATATTTTGTCCCAAAATATTCAGTACTTTTTATTTTACAGCATAAAACGTATGTAACAGTATTTATGTACCTACTTAATAGAAAAAAACGTATGTTTTGTAAATTTTGCTAGTAGAAGAAAATTGGCATTTCTCGCAAACAATTATCGATAACGGGCTTAATCTTAATCTTTGTTTTTGAGGCACTTCAAAAATGGTTCAAGAGAAAGGCCCTTCGTGAAATCCATTGGTGCAGTCGGCAATCAGTGAGCTATCCCAAAGAGTACGTCGCTCGCAGTCCTCAGACAGTGTAAAGGACTTCAATATTTTAGTGGAAGGACCGAATGAAAGTGACTTCCCATTCCGTGTTTTGCTGGGGACAATACACACATACACCATCAAAGAGCTTTCAGAATATTTTTTCTTAAGCAGGACACGACAAATACTATAAGTAGTCCAGGAAGTAGAGTCAACTTTGTCGCATTTTATTTATGAAAATTTCAAAGTTAATTATAGACAAACTTTTAAAACTAGTTAAAATCAAGTCGCACGCAGTCGACTATATTATACTCTGCACTCCTGAATGTGCAGAAAAGCCAACTGAAAACTGGTTTTTGGACACAATTAACCTAGATTAAAGAAATTAGATTAAAAAATCTAGATTAAAAAATCTAAATTGGATCGATTTTCCTTAAATAGAACAGAGCACGAGGAATTAGCTTGTACCAAACTTCATCAAATAAAGTTGTAATATGTGTCTTCTAGAGTTGAAAAAAATAAAATCGAATGAACATATGTGTGAGATTTTTTTAACCGATTTTAGCGATTTAATTAATAGCGCTCACCTTTTCCCAAAAACACTCGTACAAAATTTCATCAAGATCGAAGGTAAGATATGGCTTCTAAGCTAAGAAAAAAAGAAAAATTGGTTGAACATATAGGGTGGAGCCATGTTTAAATCTGAAACGATTATATTTTTCTATATAAAAAAAGTCTCTCCTTAGTCCAAAAGAAAAAAACTGTGCCAAATTCCATCAAGTTTGCCTAAAATATGTGGCTTTTAGAGCTAAACACATAAAATAGGATAAACATGCATATATGTATGGGAGTAAATGCTAAATCTGAACCGGATTTTTCAGTTATTATAACACATCTTTGGCACATAAAAATTTCTCATGCTAAGTTTCATCAAGATTGGATGTAAGATGTGGCTTCTAAAGCTTAAAACATAAAAATCAAATAAATATATAGACGGGAGCTATATCTAAATCTTAACCAATTTCCTTCAGTTTTAAAAACGTTTTTTCATAGTTCGAAAAACTAATGTGTGGAAAATCTTATCAATGTTGGATGTAACATGTGGCTTGTAGAGTTTAAGGTATAAAATCGGATGTACAAATATATTGGGGAGCCATATTTTAAACCGAAACAATTTTAGCAACATCCAAAAATGTAAAGTGTGCTTTATTTCATCATGATTGGATGTATGATGCGACTCCTAGAGTTAAATACATAAAATCGGATAAACATCTCTGTATGGGACTATGGGCTATATCTATATATCTCAACCGATTTTCTTCAAATATGTGACAGCGCATAGAGAAAGGGGCCTAAGGGTAAAAAAAATCAATTTTCATTTTTTTTCCTTTTTTTGATGTGGACAACATCTAAGCATCGAATGAGACCGATCTCATGCCCCAAAAGTGTTCCCTCTCAGAGATATGTGCGTTTTATGAAAGTGAAGTCGACGATTCTAAGCGCAAATAGAAAGGGACCTAATCTTTAAAATGGCTCTCCTGATCAAAACTGTTTTTTAACCTTAGGTCCCTTTCTATTTTGCGCGTCATATATATGTGATTTTTATAGCGTCCTTCATTGCTCCAAAAATCTAACATGGACTAATTTTTTATCAAAGTTTGATGTAACATGTGGCCTGTAGAAGTAGTGACATAAAATCGGATTTGGGAGCTGTATCAAAAACCGATTTTCTTCAATTTTTATAACGTCCTTCTTTGGTCTAAAAAACTAACGTGTGCCGAATAACAATAAGTTTGGATGTGGCTGGTCCAATAAAGTAACTTCTGCCAAATTTCATTTAAAGCGGGCAATAGTTTTGATCTGTAGTTTGATTACAAGCATTAGATGGTCGGACATACAGACATCGTAAAATGAAATCAGTAGGTGATTATACATCGATCGGTGTACTTAAGGGTGGGTCTAGCTCAAATATTTTTGATAGTTACAAACATTTACCATGAAACTTACTTGTAATGCCAAGTTCCACATAGTTGTGCATGGAATACTGATTAAAACCCGTCTCAATCAAATGTGAAAACCAATAAATTTAAATTGGCTTTACTTAAATTGTTGTAAATAAGCTAAACTGATATCAGTTGTGTAACTAATTAAATTAATTTAATATGTCTAGTTACCGAAAATTTCCTGGAATCACTTGCGGTTGCCCCACCGAAGCGGGTTTCGCCTAAAACTCCACATACACGCTCACACTCCTAGGGATATGTTGCGACAACATGATTTCAGCGGATGTCAATAAACACGAATATCCTGCCACAGATACGCACGAATGCACGGACAAGGACAAACACAAACACACCATCACACAGATACATAAACAAGAACATTAACTTTAATGTCAATATTGTGTTAAGGGTGGCCAGAAAAAGGTCACATAATGACAATAACCGCAGACAATGAGTAAATAAAAACGTGCACGCACACACACACTGATAACATCAGAAGCGCCAACAGAATTCCCGGATGTGGAACAACAATTTGTGTGAAACATTTTAAAATCATAAAAAAAGAGACCATTATACATAACTTTGTGGCGGGGGATCCAAGTCATTCTAGTTAGCCACTACAGACCAATGTCGACCTATTTTGTCACTACATATCAAATGTGACTACTAAAGTTCAACCATAACGTAACATGATACCTTGACCATAGTAAGTCGATTGCACAATTGTGATACATCACATCAAAGACTGACTACAGTTAATATAAGTATATTGCTGCAGTCTTACAAACACAGGAGAAACATTTGGATAGAAATCGGTACGAACTACATAAATTATGTTAGAAGAAAAGACATTCTGTAGCAATTCTGACACGAAAAAGTCATTAATCATATCTCCATAGCATACCCCATTGACTAACATTACGGCCGGCTTAATTTCCCTCATCCAATAGAGCTCACCAAACAGTGACTTTTTGAGGCTGTGACGGCGTCTCAACAATTGTTTGCATATTTTTTTACTCCAAATGAAACAATTTCGGTTATTAACGTACCAAAAGTAAGCTTCTTCACTGAACAATATTTTCTTGTAAGGCTGTCAGGATCGGTGGCCACCTCTTTTGGGCCCACTCACCACGATTTGCAAACGTTGTTCTAAAGTAAGCTATTCATAATAAAATGACAAACCAAACTGAGCATAAATCAAGTGACTGCAGTCAAAAAGACCAACTCGGAAAATGGTATGGCCAGATTGATTTAGTTACAAAACCGAAACTTATCATCTGATACGGAGCTACTACACGCAGAAAAAAAGTATGGTTGTGGTGACAATATTCGAAGAGGATAATACTATTGTTGGGTATATGGTTGTGGTACAACAATATTATGATCCTCACAACAATAGTATGATTCACACATAACCATACTATGATCCCACAACCATAGTATGATGCACACTCAACCATACTATGATCTCCACAACCATTGTATGATCCTCACCACCATAGTATGTTTCACATACAACCATAATATGATCCTCACAACCATAGTATGATTCACACGCAACCATGTTATGATCCCTACAACCATAGTATGGTCGTACACAATTATACTATGATTCCCAATATAATTTATTAGAATTTAAGTTGTCGGCAATAGATTTGAACTATGAAAATTATTCAAAAATACATTAAATTCAAAATAATAGGAGTGATTTATTTCACAGTAGAAAAAATAAGTTTAAATAAACGTCGGCGTTTTTATTAAAAATAGTTTAGTTAAACACAACCAAAGCAGCTCGTTTAAAAATTTTTAATTTCTTTTTTTTCGTTTTTTTGTTATTTATTCGGTCTTTTATCATTATTATGACTTGAGCAGTTTTTTATTCTGGTTCGAGACCTTTATGTTGTTTCTTTTTCAGAATCAACTTAAAAAGAAGAAATTGGTGAAATGTATTGCATTTGTGGTTTTCAACGAAGACCCATGCGAAACGGAATTGGTGGAAATGATATTGCGCGTTGAAGATTGCTCTACGCACAGTTCGAAGACTATACACAAAGGGTAATTCTCATTAATAAAAATGAGTCTCCCGTATAAGTCATTTGATTTGTGGCCGAAGTAATCGTTGCCAAAGACTGCTGAAGAAAAACCTTGGCGGGTTTAGAAACAGCTGTACAGTCTGCCTGGCAACCGTAGCAAATACATTTCACCAATTTCTTCTTTTTAAGTTGATTCTGAAAAAGAAACAACATAAAGGTCTCGAACCAGAATAAAAAACTGCTCAAGTCATAATTTTTAATTTCGATAAAAAAAGTACTATTATTGCATTAGATGCGTACCAATAACATTTGTTCTTAAAAACATATTTAAATGAAGAAAAATTACAATCATACAGTATTATTGCCGTAATCATATTATTGTTAACATAAAACGCACCAACCACATTTTTGTCGCACCAACCATATTAATATTGTTGCTTTAACCATATTTTCATTTTTAAATTTGGCAATAATACTATTGTTACATTTCAACAATATTAATATTGCAGCAATTATACTATTGTCAAAACTAAATTCAGTTAACAATGCTATGGTTACGACGAATATACTTTTATTGCGGATAACATTTTATTATTGCCGTGACCATATAGTAACCATGTTTTTTCTCTGCGTGTACGATGGCGGTCCGGAAACTTCTTTGCCTAGCACAAAAAGCGCGGTATAAACAGAAAAAAGTTAAGTGTTTTGGAAACTTCCATCTCTGCTATGAACACATGTTAAATTTTGTTTCGATCTGGCAACTCCTTCATATAGAAACAGGTGTTCACAAAAGACGCATCCGCGATTTTTTACAATGGAAAAATTAGAAATGCGTGGTGTCATTAAATATTTACATAAAAAAAGGTTTATCGGGACAAGAAATTCATAATGATATGGTGAATGTGTTAGGTGAAATTGATCCTTCATATGCAACAGTAAAAAAATGGGTTGCTGAATTTAAACGTGGTCGTACAAGCATTGAAGATGAACCACGTAGTGGACGTCCAAAAACAGCAACAACAACAGAAATTGTAGCCAAAGTGCATGATATGGTATTAAATGATCGACGAATAAAAGTGCGTGAAATAGCTAATATCAAGGGCATCTCAAATGATCGAGTCCATTTAATTTTGAATGGAGAGCTACAGATGAAAAAGCTTTCTGCAAGATGGGTGCCGCACTTGTTAACAGTCGACCAAAAACGCATAAGAATGAACATTTCTCAAGCTTGTTTGGATCGTTTTCAGCGAAATAAAATGGATTATAAGCGTCGTTTCATAACTGTTGATGAGGCATGGATCCACCACTATACACCAAAGACAAAAGAACAATCCAAACAATGGACTGAAACTGGAGGAAGTGCCCCAAAGAAGGCAAAAACAATTCAATCGGCTGGTAAGGTTTTAGCAACGGTTTTTTGGGACTTCAAAGGTATTTTATTGATTGACTATCTGCAAAAGGGTAAAACAATAAATTCAGAGTACTTTTGCAACCTTTTAGATCAATTAAATGTACAAATTCGAGAAAAACGTCCTGACTTACAACACAAAAAATAATTTTTCATCAAGACAACGCACCAGCGCACAAGAGTGTTTTAACAATGGCTAAAATCAACGAATTAAAGTACGAGTTGCTTGACCACCTACCTTATTCTCCTGATTTAGCTCCCAGTGACTTTTACCTGTTCCCAAATCTAAAAAAAATCGTTGCTGGCAAGCGTTTTACCTCAAATGAAGATGCAATTACAGTTGTAAACCACTATTTTGAAGACCTTGAGGAAAACTATTTTAATCAAGAGATAGAATTGCTATATAAGCGTGGGACTAAGTGTATTGAAGTTTCAGGAGATTATATTGAAAAATAAAAATATTTTTAAAAAACTAACTATTATCTTTCATTGATAGGCTAAGAACTTTCCGAACCGCCCTCGTAGTTTACCTTTGAAAATGTTGTTCCCTTCACTAATGTAAAGACAACATGTTGTGGCAACTAAATTCATTTTTCAAGTTTCTTTGGAAGTAGTTCTGGGTAGAGTACGATTACACTGTGGAACACATTTAGGTTAGCAAAAGTTTCGTCGATTCTGAGAGTAAGGGGTGAAAATATAGGCTAAATTAGAAGACTCGTATCGCGGCGTTTGTTTATGTTAGTTCGATTTTTTTTAATCGACCTTCGAACTTTGCAGTCAAATGCCGATTTTCAGCATATTTTTATATGGTTTTTTGGCAATAACTCGTCGTTTAATGGATATTTTTCAATCTATAAAATTAAAATATTGCTAGAGACATGTCCAACAATTAAATTTTTTAAAAAATTGATTCAGAAAATTTTTATGGTGCTTATGAAGCAAAATGTTGGAAAAATTATTGTTTTTTTCGTGCTTTTTGAAAATATTTTCTACAAAACTAAGTCTTTTTGCTTTCTGTTTGATCTATAATATGCTTCTCAGTTTCTTCAATACATTTCATTTGAAAAGAAAACAATCATAATATAAAACTTGCGTTTTCAAACTTAATATTAATTTACTTATATTTTAATGTATCAATTTTGTTCGGTGTTGGTTTTGAAGAAACATTGAAAAGAAAATTGTAAAAATATGTAAAAAAAAATATAATTTTGAAATGTTAGTTATGAAAAGTTTTAAGTAAAAAATTAAATAAATTAAATTAATGATTTGGCCAGTTGCCGTTTAGCAGGCGGCTGTGGATCAACATCACTGCTTTCTCTAATATCTTGGTCATCGGCGTCATCATCAGAAAGGTCGATAATTTCGTCCAACAGATATTCTGGAATTTCATCATTGTCTTCCCCTTCTTCCTCTTTTTCCTCGTCTTTATCTTCTTCAAAGGTGTTTTTATACCACCAACTAATTTTAGCGAGTATTGCATCTGGAGATTTCTTTCCTCTGCACCTGAAACGAAAATAGTTTTCAATCGTTAACATGTTTAAATAGTTCACTTTGACAAAGATATTAGAAAAATCTAGGAATGCAAAATATGCACGCTCTATAGTTTCCTTATTTCAAATGGAAGCGCAGTTTGGTGTTAACGTTCGCCTTGCTCATCAGATTCAGTTGGCAACTGTTGAGCGAGTTGATCAAGATGCTGATGCAAGAGATGAAATATTTACGACATATTAACCCCAATTTCATCGAAAGCTGCCAACATGTTCGCAACAGATTGCCTGTAGTTGTCTTTGCGTTCTTTACCCAAAAATCCTTTAACGACTACTTTCAATGCGAGCCATGCATTTAATTCTCGGTCTGTCAGAACTTGGTCAAAATCTTGACGACTCATTAGTTTCCGTAGGTCGGGACCATTAACAGCCCCTTCCTGAATTTTGGCGTTACTTAGTCTTGGGAAAATGTCTTTTAAGCGGTTGAATACTGCTTGTCTTTTTGCGATACATTTCAAAAAATTTTTGGCAATGACATGTTTAATGTGGAGCAACGGCAACAAACATTTCAGGAACAAGACTTTCGTGTAGCCTATTGTCTTTAGGCCATTTCCGTCCAATCCAACTATTCCAGTTATGCTATTTGTACTGGTTTCTTCCTTTAATACCTTCTCCGTATCATACCATAGAGCACACCAGAAACAAGACTTTCGTGTAGCCTATTGTCTTTAGGCCATTTTGTCCAATGCAACTTTTCCAGTAATGCTGTTTGTACTGGTTTCTTCCTTTAATACCTTCTCCGTATCGTGAATCGCAATCGCACAAAAAACACGGATATTTTGGACGGCCAGAAGCTGATAAGCCTGTAATCAATGAAACTATTTTGAGGTCGCAGCATTATTTTGAGGTCGCGAGGGCGGTTCGGAAACTTCTTAGCTTAGCACAAAAAGCGCGGTATAAACAGAAAAAAGTTAAGTGTTTTGGAAACTTCCATCTCTGCTATGAACACATGTTAAATTTTGTTTCGATCTGCCAACTCCTTCATATAAAAACAGGTGTTCACAAAAGACGCATCCACGATTTTTTTACAATGGAAAAATTAGAAATGCGTGGTGTCATTAAATATTTACATAAAAAAGGTTTATCGGGACAAGAAATTCATAATGATATGGTGAATGTGTTAGGTGAAAGTGCTCCTTCATATGCAACAGTAAAAAATTGGGTTGCTGAATTTAAACGTGGTCGTACAAGCATTGAAGATAAACCACGTAGTGGACGTCCAAAAACAGCAACAACAACAGAAATTGTAGCCAAAGTGCATGATATTCTATTAAATGATCGACGAATAAAAGTGCGTGAAATGGCTAATATCATGGGCATCTCAAATGATCGAGTCCATTTAATTTAGCATGAAGAACTACAGATGAAAAAGCCAAAAACGCATAAGAATGAACATTTCTCAAGCTTGTTTGGATCGTTTTCAGCGAAATAAAATGGATTTTAAGCGTCGTTTCATAACTATTGATGAGACATGGATCCACCACTATACTCTAGAGACAAAAGAACAATCCAAACAATGGACTGAAGCTGGAGGAAGTGCCCCAAAGAAGGAAAAAACAATTCAATCGGCTGGTAAGGTTATGGCAACGGTTTTTTGGGACTTCAAAGGTATTTTATTGATTGACTATCTGTACTATTGCAACCTTTTAGATCAATTAAATGTACAAATTCGAGAAAAACGTCCTGGCTTACAACACAAAAAAATAATTTTTCATCAAGACAACGCACCAGCGCACAAGAATGTTTTAACAATGGCTAAAATCAACGAATTAAAGTACGAGTTGCTTGACCACCAGCCTTAGTCTCCTGATTTAGCTCCCAGTGACTTTTACCTGTTCCCAAATCTAAAAAAATTTCTTGCTGGCAAGCGTTTTACCTCAAATGAAGATACAATTACAGTTGTAAACCACTATTTTGAAGAGCTTGAGGAAAACTATTTTAATGAAGGGATAGAATTGCTAGATAAGCGTTGGACTAAGTGTATTGAAGTTTCAGGAGATTATATTGAAAAATAAAAATATTTTTGAAAAACTAACTATTCTCTTTCATTGATAGGCTAAGAACTTTCCGCCCTCGTATGCCGCCCTCGTATGCAATCGGAACAGAAGGCATTCTATTTGTCTTGTGCAAAAGCACAACTTTTAAGCTTATTAGTGAACTATCGATGAATAAACGCCAATCATCTTATTTTATAGGTTAACCGTGTCGTCTCCATTAACTTTTCAATATCGTGGCAATAAGCATAGCAATTTTCTTCTTAATGCGGGCTGTTGTCTAACCACATTATTGGTATACCAAAGGGTATAGCCTTCTTCTTTTCACTTTTCCATTGCATAAGAGTTGAATAGCAATTAAAGCTACCTTTTTTAGAGACATAGTTTACGTCAGTGATGAACTAATGCGAGAAATATTGTTTATAGGCTTTCAAAAAATGTCACTCGCATTGCCACATTTTTCATCGCTTGCTATGTATGAAACGTCCACAAACATTGCAAAAATGGTCCATTTTATATTTTGCTTCCGTCATTTTTAATACAATATATATTATACAATTTTTTTTTTATTTTTATGAAACCGATGCACTGAACTTAAATCACATACAAAATGAAATAAGTTCCAAAAAAATTAATAGCGTATTTTATCACTACCGAGTGAACATTAAAAGACATCAGCTTCGGCTGAGTTTCGAGTCTTAACTGAATCTTTATTTTTGAAATTACTTAGTAGGGACATAAATACTGTTACAACATTGAACACACCCATTTCAATAATAGTACTGAACATATCCCGTTAATGTCTTATGGGTTTTGAAAGCTAACCTCAATAGCGTTAGTCTGTAACGGGACTTTAAAATTGTTTCAACTTGCATCATGGATTGGTCGCTGTAATAGCGCTTTTCAAGTGTGAAATAAAAAAAAACGATATTGTCAAAACGTTCCGGCCACTAGGGATTAGCCGCATGTTCGTCTACCGATGCATAAAACCGTTTGAGGAGACTGGAGATGTAAAAGACCGCTACCGGTCGGGACGCCCTCGCTCCGTTCGAACACCGCATGTCATCAAAGCCGTTAAATCAAGAATTGACAGAAATCCGCTCCAATAACGGAAAATCATGGCCCGTGAGATGAATATCACGCAAAAGTCCATGAGTCGAATCATTAAAAAAGACTTGGGACTTGGAGCTTTCAAACGAAGTACCGGACATTAATTGACTGCAGCTTTAAAAAAAGATAGTATCGAAAAATGCGAACGTCTTTTGGTAAAGCACGCTGATAACTTGCACAGAAAAATTTTGTTTAGCGATGAAAAAAATTATAGCGTTCAGGAAAAATTTAACAGGCAAAATAATAAAGTGTATGCTCGGTCATCTAAGGAAGCATCTAAACTGATTCCAAGAATGGAAGAGGGTCAACACCCAGCTTCAGTCATGGTTTGGTGGGGTGTCTCTTATTGCATTTCTGCGAACAAGGAGTCAAAACATCGGCCATAGTTTAAGAATTCCCTGTTCCAAAACCAGTCATGGACTTTCCAGCAGGATTCTGTGCCGACCCATGATGATAAAACGTCCAGGCCTGGCTTTGAAATAATTTTCCAGCCCTCATTTCCTCTGAAGAATGGCCCTCAGGCAGTCCAGATTTGAACCCATTGGATTACAAATTGTGGACGGTTTTAGAGGACAGGGTTTGTCACAAAAGATACCCCAACATTGGATCTCTTAAGACTGTTTGGTTTGAGATGTGGTAAATTTTCCAATGGACGAGGTTCGTGCAGCTATTGACGATCGGCCAGTGCGACTTGTGACATGTGTAAAGACAAAAGGCGGACATTTCGTATAAGTAGATTCTTTTTGGATACAATATACTTAATCAATAAATATATTAAAAAATATTTGGTCCAAAAACATCAGTACTTTATTTACAGCATAAAACATGTGTTACAGTATTTATGTCCTTACTAAGTAGTTCAAAAAAAAAATTATACCTGTACGGTGGTTGAACACAAAATAGTTGTTTTACTTATTCCAAATTCTTGGAACTTTCCTTTTTAATTACTTCTGCCTCTTTTTCTTTTTCAATGTTTCTTCAAAACCAACACAACAAAATTGATACATAAAAAATGAGTAAATTAATATTAAGCTGGAAATCGCGAGTTTTGTATTATGATTGTTTTCTTTTCAAATGAAATTTATTGAACAAACTGAGAAGCATATTATAGATCAAACAGGAAGCAAAAAGACTTAGTTTTGTGGAAAATATTTTCAAAAAGCATGAAAAAAAAAAATAATTTTTCCAACATTTTGCTTCATAAGCACCACAAAAATTTTCTAAATCAATTTTCTAAAAAATTTTAATTGTTAATTACGGATTGAAAAAATATCAATTAGTCGACGAGTTATAGCTAAAAATCCATATAAACAATATGCTAAAAATCGGCATTTGTCTGCATAGTTCGAAGGTCGATTAAAAAAAAATCGAGCTAACATAAACAAACGCCGCGATACGAGTCTTCTAATTTAACCTATGTTTTCACCCCTTACTCTCATAATCGACCTAACTTTTGCTAACCTTAATTTGTGCCACAGTGTTATTTATCATCTTGTGGTATTTTAAACCGTATAAGCCTTACGATTGTGATCATTTGATAATTCCAAGCGAAATTACTCTTTTGTAATCGAATTTTTGTAGTTCCAACCGATTTACAACTAATTTTTTTTCTGTGTAATTTGTAAAATCTTCAATTTCTCCGAGTATAAAATAGCCCCTAAAAATATAATTGTCTATATTATTTATGTTTGTCTGAGGGTTCCATTAGCAAAAAAGATATTAAATGGTTTAACTACACAATGTGAAGAAATGACATAAAAAAGACGTTGGCTTTTAAATCACATCGCCACTTCTTGGCCATTTTAATGGGCTTTTCAACAAAAGAAGATCACATTGTTTGGCTTAAAGTATTGTTATTGATAAGTATTTATTATAAAAGTATATCGCATCATAAAAATTGGGAATCAAGTAGGCAGACTGAATTGATAGGAAACGCTTGGTTTATTACCCCCTAAATCATGTTTGTGTGTAGCCAGACAATGAATTTTCCTTTCATGGTAAATATACCCTTCACCGAAGGGTGGATGGTATATTTAATTTGTCATTCCGCTTGTAACACCACCTTATAAAGTATGTACATTTATGATAGCCGTAAAATTAAACGACGATCTAGTCATATCCATTCGCCCGACCGAAACCACCCATACGCTGTTTAGGGTAGTAAATGGGCGAAATTGGCCCAAGTGAAAAAAAGTTCCGCTTGAAGGGACTAAAGGTTCCCCGCTAAAATTCATGTATTTGCTTAACAAGTCATAATGTCTTGTGGATGGTTAAAGTGTATTGTTAGTTGCTGGACTATTTGTCTTAGGTGGTCCAAAAACGTCCCTTATAGTCAAAATGGGCAATTAGGGACGGTGGAGTGTATATGTGACAGCGCATAGACGAAGGGACCTAAGGGTTAAAAAATCAATTTTCATTTTATTTCTTTTTTTTGATGTGGACAACATCTGAGCATCAAATGAGACCGATCCCATGCACCAAAAGTGTTCCCTCCCAGAGATATGCGCGTTTTATTAAAGTGAAGTCGACTATTCTAAGCGCAAATAGAAAGGGACCTAATCTTTGAAATGGCTCTCCTGAACAAAACTTTTCATCAACTTTTCACTTTTTTTTGATGTGGACAACATCTGAGCATCGAATGAGACCGACCCAAACTCCCAAAACTGTTCCCTCCCAGAGATATGCGCGTTTTATAAAACTGAAGTCGACGATTCTAAGCGCAAATAGATAGGGACCTAATCTCTAATGGCTCTCCTGAACAAAACTCTTCATCAACTTTTCAATTTCTTTTGATGTGGACAGCATCTGAGTATCAAATGAGACCGATCCCATGCCCCAAAAGTGTTCCCTCCCAGAGATATGCGCGTTTTATGAAAGTGAAGTCGACGAATCTAAGCGCAAATAGAAAGAGACCTAATCTTTAAAATGGCTCTCCTGAACAGAACTGGGTTTTAACCTTAGGTCCCTTTCTATTTTGCGCGTCACATATAAGGTTCATACAGGCCGATTCAACGACGTTTATACTGGTTTTTATTAGAGTCGGAAATGATGAATAATTGTTATCGTGATTTTATTTTTTTGATGAGTGTGCTAAAATATACACACAGTAGTTTGCTCCATTAAAGGAACTTTGGCAAATAAAAAGGTTTGAGAATAAAAATACCGACACGTAGGACAGATTTATAGTACGACTGTAGTATCGACTGTGGTAGAAATCTTTTGGAAACTTTCGATATTAACTGACATTCGCTGGATCAGACTCTGTGTTTTCTCAACTTATGTGACAGCGCATAGAGAAAGGGACCTAAGGGTAAAAAAATCAATTTTCACTTTTTTTGATGTGGACAACATCTGAGCATCGAATGAGACCGATCCCATGCCCCAAACGTGTTCCCTCCCAGAGATATGCTCGTTTAATGAAAGTGATGGTACACCAAAGATACACGTATTTAAATCTTTAAAATGGCTCTCCTGAACGAAACTGGTTTTTACCCTTAGGTCCCTTTCTATTTTGCGCGTCACATATAAAAGTACTACTGCAAACCGCTGTATTTTCTTTACTCGTACTACTTGAGAAAAAAGCTTTAAGACTCGCTCTCAAATAAGCAGCAGCAACACTGGAAATGAACAGCGACCCAGTGTTGTCTCTCTCGGCTTTATGTCTATGTTTTTTAAATTAGTAAAAAAAATAAACAAAAATTATTTTGTCAATATTAATAAATATTCAAGCGCTTTTCATGCTTAGAATGCTTTTTCTTAGTTATGAATTAAAAATAGAAATAGAATATTTGTTTGTTATATTTCTTCCTCGATATAAAAAATTCGGCTTTCTGCTCCTGTTTCCGGTTTCTATTTATGAGTCTTTAAAAGTTGATTTACGATCGCACTAAAGTGTTCACGAGTTAATACCATTTTTTTGCTAAATTCATTCAAGTCACTGTAAACAAACAACACAAATGATGGATCAAAACGCTCTGAGTACGTTTATGCTAAAAAATGTCAGACTTCCCAATGGAAATGTCAGATGGCGCCAGGCAACACTAAGTGTTGCCTAGGCCACAAATATATATAGCAACCCTCGTACGTGACCGAAAAGTTTGTCTATTTTGAATTTTCGATTAATAAAAAATTCCAAATTTGTAAGGTATCTTGCTTCAGATACTCTTACAAAACTTTTAAATTATTTCCTCCTTAAGCGTAATAAGTATAAGAAAAATTCTGTGTACCGTTGAATGTCAAAAATGTCGTTTTTATCATGAACATACTCGTAACAACTGCTCTGTGTATGGTTGATGTTTTATCTATGGCAGGAAATGGGGTTTTCCAAAGCACTCTTTAGTTGCAACATAAAGGACCTGTTGTTTAGCATACAAGTTTCATGCAACATAAGTACTCTCATTTGTATTCTTTATTTCAATGAGTGTTTAGAGCATGTTTACCTATTTGCCTCTGTGGAGAAGTTGGGTTGTTCGCAGACAAAGTCTTAAACTCTTCTTTTAATATTGTCCCGGAAATATAAGTAGTCATAAATAATAAATTATTGTAAAGAGACGACATAAAGTGGAACTATTTGCTGTAGTAAAACTTGAAGTTGTTTTAAAAGGATGCGTTCTTTTGGTAAGCTAGAGAAACACGTATTGTTACAGAAGTAAAGTGGCCCAAACACACTCACGCAATGTGTAATGTGTATTTTCTACTCCGAAAAATAAAACGAAATGATTTCAGAATATTTGTAGAACAACAGAAGACCCTTTGTATATCTTAAAGTTTAATGTGCCTAAGAAACCCGTTCAAAACCCAGACAAAAGACTTGTACTTATACTATAATAGCTTCGAGTAGGCAGGATCTGAGACGAGAATTGTTTTGAATCTATCCGCGAAGACCCTACCGAGTGGAATAATCCAGCTCAAGAAGAGCTGGACGGAACGCAGTCGAAGCTGCATAAGTTAGTGGGTGATTTCTTTGGGAAACGAAAGACTTAAACAAGTACGGTAAATCCCCCCATTGGTATTGGTTAGTCTAAGATATTTTTAACAGACCGAAAAATTTTTAATTTTGCAATGCAATACCGCAAAAAAAGTTAAAAAAACAGTTCATTCGACTTCATTTTATCATAAGTACAATCGTATAAAAATTATTTCTGTTGAATATATAGGGTGATCCATCTAGAGGTATTTTTTCAGAACAAAAAAAATATACAAATCAAATAAAGTGTGGAATTTTTATTTGTAATATGAAAGGACATTTTATGGCCTATATTTTTTAAAAATAATTACCTTCAAATGTTGGCAACTGTATTATGGAAATGAGCCTTCGGTGAGAAACGGGAAGATCCGCTGTTTTCGATCAAAACTTTGTTCAGTGATAAGGCCCATTTCTTGCTCAACGGCAAAGTCAATAAACAAAATTGCCGCATTTGAGCTGAAGAGCAACATGAAGAGGTTCAAAAGGTGCCATTACCCAGATACCCAGAGAAAACCACGGTTTGGTGCGGTTTTTAAGCTGGTGGAATCATCGGTGCATATTTTTTCAAAAATGATGATGATCGCGTCATGATATCGATCTTTATGCTTCCTGAAATTAAAGCCCGTAATCTTGACGACACTTGGTTTCAACAGGACGGTGCCACTTGTCATACAGCTGCTTAAACAATGGATATATTGAGAGGTCATTTCGAAAAGCACGTTTTGGACGGGTGAGTTGACCGCCTAGATCGAGTGATATCACACCTTTAGACATTTTTCTTTGGGGTCACGTAAAGTCCAAAGTCTATGCTGACAAACTTATGATTCAGGTTTTGAAAGTCAACATTACGCGTGTCATTAAAGCCAACCGGTCGAAATGCTCGAACGAGTCATCCAAAATTGGACCCTCAGAATGGCAACCCTGAGGCGTAGTTGCGGCCAACATTTTGAAATTATATTCAAAAAATAAATGCCATAATATGTCCTTTCAAATTACCAATAACGATTCCACACTTGATTTGAATTTTTATATTTTTTTTGTTCTGAAAAAATACATCTAGATGGATCACCCTATAGAAACATACTATCTCTAAATTTGGCTTGCTCTTCTTGCCGTTTTTTTTCGAGAATAGTGATAAAAGATTTCTTCAAAGAGAGTTTTTAGTACTTAAGGGTCGCCGAAGACGGAAAATCAATATCTCTAATTTTAACGTGTTATGTTAATCCTTTTGTAAAGGATATTGGGTAATAGAGGTTGTGGCGTTGGTTAAATCGTTGTTATGTTGGCTAATAGCACAAAACAAGTGTTTGGGTAGCCACGCTTCTACTTAAAAATTAAAATGTATGTCGGTCTCTATATTATTTTATTTTATTTTCTATTTGCCACGTATGAGGAAATTTAATTTCCATTACAAATAGCAACAAAGAGCCATAAATAAGCACGAAAAGAAGGAAGAAGTTGCAGTAAGGTGAACCGACTATTCCTTACCTATAGAGGGAAACGTTGTAAAGTTTGCATTGGTCCTAACGGTATAAAAGGCATGGCTATTATTTAAAAAAAAAAAATTCTATTAAAAATTTTTTTTAAACCAAAATTTCCCGATTTTGTAATAAATCATCTATTTACTGTTTGATACTTCCATGAGGAAAGTAGGCCTATTTTATGAGAGAGATAAAGTAAACATTCCTGGCTCCCTTCTTGTGAAAGGCATGCTACCATGACTGGCAAGTGAAGGCAGCGTGGAAAAGGTTCGCCACAGCAATGGAAAATGAAGATACAGGATATCCTTTTTTGTACTGCAGGCCGTGGCGGCACTGTTGTCCGAAGAGAGTGGAAAGTGTGCGTGGCTAATAGTTGCTGATGGGAGATTTGTATTCGTCTGCCTTTCAATTGCCATCAAGCATGGGAGACGTGAGTAGAGGTGCTTTTGTGTTGAAGCGTATTTTTCAAATGTACACTTAATCATTGCAGTGCAGCGTGCTTTTATTTTATGATTCGCTGTTCCCTTAAGCGGACATGTTCCTGTTCAATTGTAAATTAGGTAACTTCATTGAGAATAGCAGGGAATGTTTCATGTGTACAAAGGGGACCTGAGAGAAGGATTACAACACCACAAAACATCAAGAGAGTTAGAGCAGCAGTACTGCAATCTCCGAAACGCTCTGCTCTGCCGTAACTATTAACTCCGAACGGTACTTGACCATGATACAGGATTTTTTCAGCCGACTCTAGAGGCAATGCAATTAGGGGATATATGTTCCAAAAGGATGAGTCACCATGAATTGTTTGAGGCAAATGTTTCCTGGACGGCTTATCTCTTTGAGGGGTGATGTGAACCGGTCGGTACGCTCAACAGACTTAGCCCCATGTCATTTTTTTCGTTGGGGTAAAATAAATTATTCTAAGGTTTATTTTTTTCTATTTCATTCCCAAATAAGCAAAATCCGCGCTCCACCCTGTATTTAAGCAATTTGACGTTGACACACAATTTTTTTAGGCAAGCCAGTACTTAGGATACCAGGGTAGCAAGCAGAGGTTTACATTTTTAAATTTAAGTGGAGGCAAATTAAAAAATAAATAAAACTGAAATTTATTTAATTTATAAATTATAAATACTCGTATATATGCTACCTTTTTTTTTAATACTATTTATGTGCATTCTGGTAAACAATTTTCTACAGACCTTCAGGAATGCCGTCTAATACAATGAAGCGTGGAAGTCCGTGCTCTGTAATCTATCCCTGTATTAATGCGAAATGAGGCAGAATGTGGCAAGCATGCCTCCGAATGTGGCAAGCATGCCTCCGAATCCTAAGAAGGGCTCTTAGAAGGGCTTGCTTGGCCCTACTGATAGCAGCATGTGGTTGAGGTTAAAACTTTGGAGTAAAGTAAATACATGCGTCGTATTTGTTTACCTTGAAAGTTGATAGTAAACCGGAAGCAACAATTTGAACTTGTTTTCCTCGGGTTATTGCAGGTTGTTTTTCGTTTTAATTTTTCTGTTGTGCTCATAAAAGGTAACCAGAAAAATAAGTTTTTCTTTAATTTATTACATCCCTAGTATCATAGAGCCATGAAGGTTCAATAAGAAGGTAACGTGGCGGTAAATATTCACATATTTGTTTCAAATCAAGGATTATCGACAAAGCGCACAAGTTAAATCTTTTAAGAAAGGCTAAAGTCGAGAGTGGCGACTACATTACCACCTGCTCATCTGGATGTTCAGAAAAACCAAAGAAAAAAGGTTTTTGGACGAGCTCTAATGTTCTTAGATTTTAAAACGAATGTCATATTTGAATTTTTATGAAAATTTCAATGTTTTTTGGTGGCCATATGTCCTTGTTAAAATGGCCGAAATGCCATAGTCATCATCACCAAAATGCAACCGTATTGCAAAAAAAATATGTTTTTGATTTCTTGAGATTTTTTTTTAGTTATTTAGTATATGTGACCTTCTCCGAGAAAAGGGAGAAGGTTTGGACTTAAGTGTGGATTCTGGTACCTTAAAGGGTGTAGAATAAGATGAAATGAGTTGGACTTCTGATAAAAATTTATTTACCCCCATAAAAACGTACAAAACGAACTTGGGAAAATCGATAAAAATGAGAAAAATATTAAAATTTTACTTTTTTTGATTGTTTGGTTTTAAAATGTTTTTTTTTCGTCAGTCTTCGAATTTTTTTGGAGTTTGAAATTTTTTTCGGTGTTTCGTGATCTGGTACTTCGATTTCCTTCAGTTTGACAATTTCAGTTTTTTCTCTTTTTCGTCTCTTTGACTTCAGCTATCTTCTTCTCGTAATCCAGTGCTTCGTTTCTTTTTTCTTGCTGGCAGGTTCACTCGGTCTAGGAGCTACAAAATCTCGTTTCTGTGAATCGGTACATAAGATGCTGACATTCTCATACAAATACCATTTGAGAAACCGATAAACCGCTTGACACAATCAGCGGAGGTAATTTGTTTGGTAGCAACAATAGCTAAGGTATTGTCACACTAAAATCGAAAAAAATACGTATGACGTCACCAAAGTCGGCCCCAATCAGAACTAACCATACCACATCGCATCTCCCAACTGAAGGTGTGTTATCAGTGATAATGCGTTATGAAACTTAAAATGCGTTTTTCTCAAAACCTCATTTTCACACACTAGGTCCCTTTTCTCGGAGAAGGTCACATATACGCAATCAAACAAAAATCCGTTTTTTGGATTCCCAAAATGAGCTTTATGGTGCACACTCTTATGAGAATGGTTGTGTGAGACAAAAAAACGGTTTAACATGCGTGTGTGGAAGCTATATCTAAATCTGGACCGACTTTCTTCAATGTCAATAGCGTCAATCCTTGTTCGAAAATACTTACTCTGTCAAATTTAGTGAAAATCGGACAACAATGGCGAACCGTGGTTTGATTAAATGCTGTAGGTGTACGAACATATGTACAAACATCATTAAAACAATAATTCCCTGTTCCACAGAGTGGTGTCAGGTTTAATCATACAAATTAGCGCTTACCCCGTACCTTCTAAAAGTTCCATACTAAAGAATTCCAAAAAAAGATCCGGGTCACAACCCAAGTACTAAGTCGAATACCTGCAATGTACCTATTCAATAGCAGACCATTTTTTAGTTTAATTTTTTTTCGTACATCCGTTGCATGTTTTCACCTGTTGAGATTATCAGGAATTCATTTTCTGCTAAAACTGTTTTCCTTTAGAAAGCCTGGCAATAGCACCCCATTATTCCCACCATTTTGCTACAGGTGTCAGAGATTTTACGCTGCGATAAAAGTCTAACGAAAAAAAACCCATTTGTTAAGAGTTATCGTTGCAAGGAGGTTTTTGTCTTCCACTTTGTATTCAGCTACACTTAATGATGAAAATTATGGCGAACAGAAGGACAACTTCGGTGATGCTGAAGTCGATGCTGACAAAACTTGTGCATGCATGTTTTTATGTTCCAAACATGTCGGCAACTGGCACTCAGCCCAACTTAAAAGTATTCCAAAGTTTGTTGCTTCTATTTCTTTTCCGTGGCCGCTCGTGAGTTTACTCTTCTTTGCGAAAGTGTTGGTGGGTATGGAGCATATGTGTGTGTTGTTTCCATCTATACTCAAGTCAGGTTGACAAAGTACAATTTTCTAAAGTCCTTGTAAATGTTAAATTTATGGTTATGAAAGTGAAAGTGTATGACACCATTTTTATCTTGAATTTTGCGGAATGATGGTTCTCAACATAGGTGATCAGGTGGAAATTTATCATCACCTACACGCTAGAGCTCAAAAAGTTTTCATACATTTTCCGTTTAAATAGAAAGATGTAAAATGTGAAAAACAATAAGTGGTAAACGAATCTAAACGTATGTAGGTATTAACATCTTTAGGTTCAGCCAGGCCGAATCTTTAGTAGCCTCTACCGTGAATGCACTATTGAAGTGGATCATTTTTTCAGACCGCACTCTCATCTAAATCTTCAAAAAAATCTTAACTAGGTTCGAAGTAAAACGGGTTTTATTGTGAATACCTATTTGGTCATATTTAGCCCTGGTCCCATTTTTTAACAATTGTTACAACATTGAACACCCCTATTTTAATAGTAGAACTGAACATAGCCAGTAAATGTCATATGGGTTTTGAAAGCTAACCTATTGAGGTTAGTCTGTCACGGGATTTTAAAATTGTTTCAACTTTCATCATGGAGTGGTCAAATAATGAGAACCGCATCGCTGTAATAGCGCTTTTCAAGTGTGAAATGAAAAAAGCGTTATTTTCAAAACGCTCCGGCCACTAGGGATTAGCCGCATGTTCATCTACCGATGCATGCATAAAACTGTTTGAGGAGAATGGAGATGTAAAAGACCGCCATCGGTCGGGCCGCCCACGTTTTGTTCGAACACCACATGTCATCAAAGCCGTTAAATCAAGAATTCACAGAAATCCAAGATGAATATCACGCAAAAGTCCATGAGTCGAATCATTAAAAAAAGTCTTGGGACTTGGGGCTTTCAAACGACGTACCGGAAATTTATTGCCTGCAACATTAAAAAAATTGGATTGAACAATGCAAACGTCTTTTGGTGATGCACGCTGATAAATTGCACAGAAAAATTGTGTTCACTGATGAAAAATTTTTTACCTTTCTGGAAATATTTACAAGCAAAATGATAGAGTGTATGCGCGGTCATCTAAGGAGGCATCTGAACTGATCCCAAGGGTGGAAAAGGGTCATCAACCAGCTTCAGTCATGGTTTGGTGGGGACTCTCTTACGATGCATTTCTGCGAACAAGAAATATGTGTAGCTCTGTTCCAAACATTACACTTCTGGCAAAATGAGTGTCTTTGTGGGATTAAAGTTGACCACCAATTGGCTTTATTATTGTCATAATTTTGAATATACCGGCAGTGATATCCACATACTAAATCCCCATACTGCTCCTTGTTGTTCGTTTCCATATGAGAGAGGAGGTGGCATTGTCTGATGTGGTTTCAGTATTTGTTGTTGTTCCCTTCGCTTCTGTTGCAATTCCATCAAACTGTATTGTCTAAAGAATGCTTTGGCCACATTGTTAAAAATATCACTTGTTCTATGAGATGTACTCCTCTTTGGCTGTTTACTTTCTATACATGCTTTTGCTGCGATGTCGTTGGTTTTGTAACCAGTACTCTTCACGCTTTTGGCACACTGGCTCTATATCCGGCAGCAACAAAATTCCATATTGCATATAGGAACAGGAATTTTACAATTTACAGACAATGTCTGACCTTTTAAATATGGGCAAATATCATATCACACGAGTAACATACACGTTTTCATGGTTCTGTGGCTAGGTAAAGTCAAAGGCTCGAATGCTTTTGGCGTCGCCAAAGTGGAAACATTTTAGAGTCATGTATGCCACTGTAGCACTTGTGGTAAGGTAATAATGCGAGGTCTTTGTGGAAACGCTGATTTGATGTGATTGATGCTAAGTTTATGGTTTTGGCATAAGTCGTATACTCTCGACAATGGCGGCTATCAATGATCGACAGTTCGTATCACTTGACGGAGGAGTTCGTACCACTTGACGGAGGAGTCCTTGAATGTTGTCTACTAGTATATGTGCTTGATAGATTCCCAATGTGGTTAAAACCAAATGCAACTATTTTCTTTCACGGAGATTAAATTGATTTCATTTCAGATTTCGATAGGAGTTGAGTTGCCACTGACAAGAAAATGTGTTTCAAAAAAAAAAATGCAAAAATTAAAGAAACCACTTAGTATTATTTGCGGTCGCAAGTATAAACCGATCATTTTATTTATTTCTTTGTATTGTCTGTGGAAAATTTAATTTCCGGTGCTTATTTGTTATGTCTTTTATGAACAACTATTGGAAAAAGTAAGTAATGGCGAAGCGTTCCGTTAAGAAGCGTTGACCGACTGGCTAAAACGGATGCATTGTCAATGCTTGACAATTTCTAGAAAAAAAGGAAAACAAAAAAAGAATATATCAACTTGTATGGGTATTTATAAATTTACCAGATAGTACTCATGGTTAATGGATAATTCCAAACAATTCGATCTTGATAATACTCCTGCAATCTTTCCTCAGAGTCACGGTCGCCTCTGTCCGATGCTGGTGACATCTACATCATTATTTTTGTCTATGGCAAAAATTATACGCAAATAACTGAATGGAAAATTTTAAAGTATACAACGTTCAAATCTATTTAGATACCCATCACACACATGCATCCGACCCACTTGATTACGATTTTTGTGTTCTTAGTTCGCCGTTGAGGTGTAGGCGGCTCATGGGTCACTCAACAACCGCTTTAAAAAGAAACAAAAATACACCAAAACTACCTACAAACACACAAAGCCGCAGACAGAGCAAGGACACTTTGATACCAAGAAAAAATAATATAAATAACATTTCAAAGCCCATTTGTCCTCTTTGTACAAATACTCGTCTGCGTAGAGATTAAAGTCAAACAGATTTTCCAATTAATAACTATTTTTATCACATTTCATTATTAATAAATCATATTTTTTGATGCTTATTTTTCTTCTGTTTCAGTGGCAGTTGAAATCGAAGTCTACGCAATAAATGGGATTTGTTCATCATTCGGAATACGTGCTATACTTATACGGGTGATTCTGAGATTATGGGCAAATTTCGACATCATTTTTGGCATTCGATATTTTTGCAGAATTTAATATTTAATTCGGGTAGATATCTTAGATCTAAGAAAGACTAGTAATTTTTAAAAGGTACACATCAAAATTTTAGTTTTTAACTGAATAATGCAACAATTTAAAAATATGACCTCCAGGCTAATGACTCATTGAACAGAGAAATGACGAAGACAATAAAATATATAGTATTTTTTCTTTAAAATCAACAAATTCATTTTACTTGAGTTCTTTTGTAAAAATAATAAAAAAAAAATCTGTTAATCGTCATTCCCCTGTGAAAATTTTAGGCTATGTTTTATGTATATGTTTATTTAAGTACTTACCCTTAAAAAATTGACTTGAGCTGAAAGTTTACACTTGCAATAAACACAAAAAGCACTTGCAAAATTATAAAAAGTATTAATTATCTTTTTAAAAAACAACACAGGGGAATGACCAACTTAAGTCTGAACGTTCATAACGAGTGACAAAACACGACTTACTTAATTTTAATAAGACTGTTGACGAAAAACCTATTACGAGGGCGACCGCAAAAGTAGCTGGCCTAACCTAAAAAGAACCGTTTTTTTTTGAATTATTATTATTTATTTTTCAACATAATCTCCTTCCAACTCAATACACTTCATCAAACGTTTTTCAAGTTTTTTAATTCCATCCGAAAAATAAGATTTTTCAAGACCTTCAAAATATGCCTCAGTTTCAGCAATAACCTCGCTATGGACGAACAATTTTGCCACCGAGAATTTTTTTTTTTAATTTGGAAACAAGAAATAATCAGAAGGAGCTAAATCTGGACTATACGGTGGATGCGGAGCAATTTCAAATCGTAATTCGGCCAGTTTTTGTTGAGTTAAAAATGCAGTGTGTGAAGGAGCATTATCTTGATGAAAAAGAACTTTTTTTATACCCGCACCACATAGTGGTATGGGGTATAATGGCTTAGTGCTTGCGTTTGTAACACATCGAAGGAATCGAGTTAGAATGCCGGGACCAGAGAGAAAGTTGCTCAGAATTACATTTTGAGTCGATCTAGCCATGTCTGTCTGGCTGGCTGGCTGGCCGGCTGGCTGGCTGGCTGGTCGGCTGGTTGGATGTAAAGATGTCCATCTATTCTTGTAATCAAAGTACAGGTCGCATTTATGCACCGATCTTGATGAAAATTGGCATGTGGTAATATATTGGGACAAGGACGGACGCTATTGAATTTGGTCCAAATCGGAGCACTTTCTGATAGACCCCCCATATAAAGGAACTCCCGGATTTGGTCCAAATCCAGTTGATGTCGCGTGTATTGGTCAACAAATTAAAAAAATATGCCATTCGATGTAGAACTGACCACAAAATGTAAACAAATTGGTGGACCCGCCTCTCGGACCTACGGGGCCTTCAGAACCCAAAAAATGGACCCATGATTTTAAATATAAGTGTGACCCCTTAAATGAAAGGAAATTATCTTACAATTTTAAATACAGAAAAAAATTTAACCTGTTTGGGCCCCAGGGTCCATTAGGAGGGTCCAAAAGTTTCGGTTTACCCGGATTTTAGTGTGACCCCTCAAATGACAGGGAATTGCCTCAGGACTTTAAATATGTCAAGCCAAATGATTTATCTCGTCCGTGGGAGGGCACAGGGTCCGAAAACAAGGTATGAAAATGTGGACCAACTATAATTGTTATACCCTCACCACATAGTGGAATGGGGTATAAAGGCTTAGTGCTTGCGTGATAGATACAGATAGAAATAGCGACGAGTGCTTTCGATTAACAGGAGACTTAATCACATTTATAGTGGTGCGGGTATCATAGAGTCGGCCACGCCCGACTATAGCACTTACTTACTTGTTTTTACATGCGGTCGTTTTATCTTGATTTATTCACTCAACCGATCCAATAATGCACAATAATATTCACCATTTATAGTTTTTCCTTTCTCAAGTTAATCAATAAATCTTATACCCATTGCATCCCAAAATACTGTGGCCATTATTTTTCCTGCTGACAGTTTTCGCCTTCTTGGGACTACTTTTACCAGCTTCCATCCATTGTTTTGACTGTTCTTTGCATTCTGGGATGTAGTGATGGATCCATGTTTCATCAACAGTTATGAATCGGCGTAAGAACTCTATTGGATTACGCTGATAAATCGCTAAAAGCTCTTCGGAATTGGTCCAACGGACGATTTTTTCGGGCAAAGTCAACAAACGCGGCGGATCTCTTGCTGATAGCTTTTTCATGTGGAGTTCAATACTCCAAACTTGTTTTTCGTGTATTTTAACAATATCAGCAAGTTCTCTGAGCTTTATTCGCCTATCTTTAGTCACTTCATTAAATATTTTTCTAATGTTTTCAATAGTACTAGCAGTTTTTGGTCTTCCAGAGCATTGTTCATCTTCCGTACATAAACGACCCATTTTAAATTGTTGAACCTAGGATTTCACGGTGGAGTATGATGGTGCATTATCACCATGAACATAATCCAATTCATCTTTGATTAATTGTGGCGTATAACCTTTCATATAAAAGTGTTTAATTACCGCACGAAACTCTTTATTTTCCATTTTTCAAAAATTATAAAACTTGTTTACTTCAATCACCTGTAACAAAGAAAATAATTATTAAATATTTCGGAAATTTTGACAGATGGCTTATAATAGATTGCTTTTAAAAAGCAAAAAAAAAAACAAAAGTTGCTGTAAAACAGAAAATGTGCCAGGCCAGTTAGTTTTGCGGTCGCCCTCGTACCACCTACTTCAAGTAATGTTCAATCATATTTGAGTTGCTTGAAATCAGGGTTGGTGGAATTTGAATTTTAGCGAATATTCGATTTTACAGGGGAATTCTGTGTATTTTTAGGGGGGAAAAATAAAAATATAAATTGAATAAAAAATTATAATCGTTAGTAGCAACAAGATTAATTGAATATAATTTTTTACTACGGACTGGTTTTATTAAATAAATAATAATTTTTTTTGTAAAAAATTGAGAAAATTTCTATTAAAAGTAGTGCTAGGGAAACCAGGGTAATGATATTTGAACACTTTGGTAGGAAATTTTTTGATGAACAAATAGTTTTTAAAAAACAGTTTTAAATACTTTAAAGGTCCTATAAAGATTTATTTTGTAGTAAATAATAAAGTATAATATATTTTATTTTTCCCGCTTGAAACAACCAATGACAACAAAGTGGCCCATAATCTCAGAATCAGCCATACATGTTTAGTTATATGGATAGTAGAGCGCCAATGAAATACCAAGAAAAATGGAAAAGTGTTATTCTTTCCGCTTCCGCTCATTTTCTAGTATATTGGGCATCAAAAATAATATCCGTGCAAATTTTTTTTTAATCGGATGGAAACCGACCGTCACGTATTTTATTTAGCCCTAAAAATGAAGTAAAACTAAGTAGTTGTAATCTTTGATGATTTGTAACTCGTAAGCCAGATGACTTTCGGAAAATACACCTTTGGCACTTGTCTTGCAAATATACAGTCAAACATTTTTCTCTTTCACAATTTTTGACCTAGCTATGATCTTCATAGTTTTTTCAGAGGTCAAACTTAAAATTTGAGTCAAAATCTTTTTCAAATTTAAATTAGTAATTTTATGTATATGTACCAGCGCATAGAGAAAGGGACCTAAGGGTAAAAAAATCAATTTTAACTTTTTTTGATGTGGACAACATCTGAGCTTCGAATGAGACCGATCCCATGCCCCAAAAGTGTTTTCTCCCAGAGATATGCGCGTTTTATGAAAGTGAAGTCGACGATTTTTAAATGGCTCTCATGGACAAAACTGGTTTTTACCCTTAGGTCCCTTTCTATTTTGCGCGTCATATATACGAAAAAAACAAGCAACAGCGTAAATAAGTTCGGTCTGTCCGAACCCTCCACCTACTAAAGCGCAAAAAATGGTACGTTTCGTTTTGGCCCATGCGTTAGGAATTCTCAACCAAAATTTATTCTATATTTGAATTAATTCAAAAATTCCATAAATTTCCGTACCCATATGTCCATATAGACTATAAATTGCCCAAAATGTTCAGTAATTATAGCCTTTTTGACTGACTCTAGATCGTACTAACAAACGGTTCTCATTCTAAACAATGCTTACTCACAAAACATTTTGATTTGTAAAACAAATACTCAAAATATATTTCAAAAAATACAATCCCAAACAGCGTATGTCCAAAAGATGTCCTCGTGCAAAATTCCAATAGCCTATGTGGATTCATTTATCTTGCGTTGAACGGCATCCGTATGGACGACGATCGATAATATATAGGGTTATCCATCTAGAGGTATTTTTTCAGAACAAAAAAAAAATTCAAATCAAGTGTGGAATCTTAATTAGTAATTTAAAAGGACATTTATTTTTGGAATTTAATTTCCTTTAAATGTTGGCCACCGCAGCACCTCAGGATTTTCATTCTGAGGGTCCAATTTTGGATGACTCGTTCGAGCATTTCGTCGGTATGGCTTCAATGACACGCATAATGTTGGTTTCCAAAACTTGTATCGTAGCTGATTTGTCTGCATAGACTTTGGACTTTACGTAACCCCAAAGAAAAATGTCTAAAGGTATGATATCACTCGATCACCTGTAAACGTAAAATTAGCTGCTTTACGAAATGACCTCTCAATAGATCCATTGTTTGAGCAGCTGTATGGCAAGTGGCACCGTTCAATTTCAGGTAGCATAAAGATCGATATCATGGCGCGATAGCGAGCTCCATCCACGGTTACGTTCCGGCCATTATCATTTTTAAAAACAAATATGCACCGATGATTTCACCAGCTTACAAACCGCTTTAAACCGTGGTTTTCTCTGGGTATAATTGCACCTATTAAACCTCTTCTTGTTGTTTTCAGCCCAAATGCGGCAATTTTGTTTGTTGACGTTGCCGTTGAGCCAGAAATAGGCCTCATCACTAAACAAAATTTTGGTCAAAAAAACAGCGGATCTTCCCGTTTCTCACCGAAAGCTCATCTCCATAATAAAGTTGCCAACATTTGAAAGTAATTATTTTTAAAAAATAAATGCCATAAAATGTGCTTTCAAAATACCAAAAAAGTTCCGCACTTGATTTGAACTTTGATATTTTGTATGTGTTCTGAAAAAATACCTCTAGATGGATCACCCTATATATACTCCATAGGGTCTCCGATCAATATATGGTGGTTTTGCAAACGAAATGACAAATTTAATATATGATTCAATGAAAGGTATTAAAAGACATGACCCGGAATCTCGTATATTTTGACATAAAAAAGTTTGTTAATTTTTAATATTCTACATCATACTCTGGTAGATAATATTTAACTTCACGCTTTGTTAATTTATTAATCTGTAACCAATCGATTTCTTCTTTTAATCGATTTTTAAAACCATCTTCAAAATATTCATACCTTAAAAAGTCTTCATAGAATAATCTACTCAGAAAATCCATAATATTTATTCGAACATATTATATTCGCTTGAACGCCTCGATGATGAAAGTTAATCTAAATCAGACATTAAAGACAATTCTCCTTTTTTCACCTTAAACTTACGAGCTACAGGGTGACGCAAAACTACCGTTGTGGTTTGAATGTTTAATAACTTTTTAAATATATTCAATTTTTTTTTCATTTCAGAATTTGGGGAATTGAAATGGAATACTATAAGCAACAACAGAACAGTGATCAGCAATTGTTGAATTTTTTAAAAATCAGTAGTAAATTATTCTGACGCAGAGTGCTAATCGTAGCTTACTAGACCATACTGAACCTTTAGAACCAACAAAAACCGCTTGGTTGGTCATTTTCGACAACATAGTACAGTAAGACACCTTCCATGTACCGGAAGGTCACATTTGGTCCACACTGTCGAAAATATCCAACGTGTTGTGGACAGTGCAGAAACATCAACAAGAAGACGTTCGGCACAAATGTGGCTATCGCGGAGGTCCGTTCAGATGATTTTGGCCACATTGCACAGCTTGTGCAAGAATTAAAGCCAATAGTTTACCAAGAACGGCCTTATACATTTCATTTTTAAAAAAGCAGAAGAAAATCTCGATTTCATTTACAATTTGATAATGAGTAGTTTTGCGCCACCCTTATAGCCAACGATATGCAATTGTAAGCAAACATTTTTAACTTTTACAATTAGATACAACACATTTTTTTTGACTCAGTTATAACATAATACATTTTTTAAATTTAACCGACTATTTTTTCATATTTGTTAAAAAAAAATTGTATAATTGTTTAACAAAACATTTTTTTGCAATACTATTTAAGTAATTTATTTTTTTTGTATTGTTTTCTTCAATAAAAATTTTAAAATCGTATGATTTATAAAAGAAATTATATTTTATTCTGCAAAGCCTTAACAATAGTAATAAAACAAAATACATAATTAAAATACTGGTCCGAAATATAAACCGTTCTCTGAAGCTGTGCACATTGTCTCAAAGCCACATCTTTTATCAGATTTTAAGCTCTGTTGATGTTGATTCTTAGCGTTGGGTCTTATGTTTTCACATAGCCTCCAGATAAAGGTGCTTTCGGTTTGAGATCCTGGTGCTCTGGTAAAATGGCGCAGCATTAGCCCACGCTTCCCTTAAACCTAATGCAAAGAATCCTTCCAAGAATCTAGTAATAAATCCTAATTAAATGGAAACATATAAGTTTAGCCTCAATACACACAACCTTCGAAGACCTGCCACTCCGCAATCATTTTTTACTGCCGATCTTGCTTAAAATTTGTATATTATATTATGGGAAATCTATGGTTAAGCCCAATAAAATTAGAATATATTGCTTTATGTTTTCGCATAGCATCAATATAAAGGACCTTTCCGATTTCATACCCTTCAGCTCAAGAAGTCACCTTCTTCATACGATATATTAAAAATTTAGTAAAGTGCATCTGTTACCAAGTCTTGTAAAATTTGACATCATAAGTTTAACGTAATTCTCGCCGCCACGGCTTCAACCACGCTACTCTATAACTCTGAGTTGAGCTACAATGCGACAACCAAGGCTCCCTCCGATTTAAGAATTTGTTGTGTAGGCATCAACTATCTCCTGCTTGGGGGTTGAAGACTCTCTTAAACCTCCGCTTCTCTATGGTTGTTAGCATCCGCTAACTCCGCTACTCTATGGTTGTTAGCATTCGCACCCTGAGAAAAAACATGGTTGCTACATGGTCACGGCAATAATAATCAGTTCTCCGGAATAAAAGTATGTTCGTCGCAACCATCGCATTGTTAACTGAATTTTGACAATAGTATAATTGCTGCAAAATTAATATTGTTGAAATATAACAATAGTATTATTGCCAAATTTAAAAATGAAAAATATGGTTATAATATGGTTGGTGCGACAAAAGTATTGTGTTTTGCGTTTTATGTTTAAAATGATATGATTACGGCTATCACACTGTATGACTGTAATTTTTCTTCATTTAAATATGCTTTTTAGAATAAATGTTATTGGTACGGATCTAATGCAATAGTACTATTATTATTTTTATCGAAAATATTTTTAACAAAAAGGCTTACGTTTATTTAAACTTATTTTTTCTACTTTGAAATAAATCACTCCGATTATTTTGAATTTAATGGATTATTGAATAATTTTCATAATTCAAATCTATTGTTGACAACTTAAACTAATTCTAATAAATAATATTGGGGATCAAATCTATTGTCGACAATTGAAACAAATTCTAATAAATTATATTGAAGATCATAGTATAATTTTGTGTGATCAAACTATGGTTGTAGGGATCATAACATGGTTGCGTGTGAATCATACTATGGCTGTGAGGATCATACTATGATTCTATGTGAAACATACTATGGTTGTGAGGATCATACTATGGTTGTGGAGATTATAGTATGATTGAGCGTAAATCATAATATAGTTGTGAGGATCATAGTATGGTTGTATATGAATCATACTATTGTTGTGAGGATCATAATATTGTTGTACCACAACCATATACCCAACAATAGTTTTATCCACTTCGAATATTGTCACCACAACCATACTTTTTTCTGCGTGCGGTGGATTAACACAACTACAAGCCCAGTATTTGTCTTGCCTGTGATTTGGGTGACTATAGGGAAACTATCCGGGGGCCGTTTCCAACAGGACAAGCATGAACAATAGCATTGGGGTTCCTGACCACCCGTGCCCTCGTAGCTCATGACTATTTCAAGTTTGAGCTTTAGTTAACCTGACTAGTGTATTGTTTGGTCTTTTTACCTATCAAACAAACCCACAAGCCCCAGGCGGCAGTTGCAATTGAAACATATTGGTTCATAGCCCCTATGCAAAACATACCAGTAATTTGAGGCCATGCCGCTTTGAACAGTAGATCCTGCTTTTTGATTATAAGAATTATACAGTGCATAGAGCTCATTGATATGAGAGACGTTTTCGTTGTTGCTTAATGGGATGTGGTAAGAATTTAGTGATTAAGGCCTTGTATATTTTGGCTTTGTATATTTTTTTCACTCGTCACAGTAACAAGGCTCATTCGGCGCCGGCAGCATTATTATTTTTAAGGTGATCAATTGCTGTCTTGACCTCTTCTAGACTGGGTAATTGATAGTCTACGCTATCAATAGCTGGGTTCGGTACACATGGATCACTTCAAATCACTCCAATAGGATGTTACAGCTCGCCTCGATTTTCATGAAAAAATCATAATGAGTGACGACGCACATTTTTATTTGAATGGATATGTGAATAAACAGAATATTCAGTTCTGGGCAATGGTGATGAAAGTGATAATTTTCTATGATTTTAGTTATTCGACAATACTTGCGAAAATAAAATACAAATTAAAGTTTTTAATAAAGGGTGGTTAAATTTAAAGTGCCGATGCTGAATGTATAAGAAACCACACTTAAACGTCCAGTTTTTTTCTGCATTTCATTTGATATTTCTCAATTTCAGACTAACTTAATTTAAACCATGGAATTTACACAAGCGAGCAACGCATTAAAGTTATTCAGGCTTTTTATGAAAATGGGCGTTCAAATCAAATCATCGCATATGGTGCACTTCGTAACTTTTTCGGTCAATTTAATCGTCCAAATGTGCGTACAATCGGAAAAATCGTGCATAAATTTGAGCAAACCGGGTCTGTAGGAGATGTGAAAACACCATCGCATGCTCGACCGCTCGTAATGCAGAAAATAATGCTGCTGTGCGCGATAGCGTGGCTGAAAAGTCGTTCACCTCAACTCGTCGTCGTGAATAACAATTGCACCTCTCACGCTCGTCGTTGATGAACATCGTGCATAAAGACTTGCATTTACACGCTTACAAGGTGCAATTGACTCAAGAACTAAAGTCTCTTGACCATTACAAACGTCACCAATGGTCAGAATGAATAGTGGCAAGTAAAGGCAACAGTGGATGATCAATTTTAGAAGAAAATCATCTTCAGTGATGTGGCACATTTTCACCTCAGTGGATTCTCAAATAAGTAGAATTGCCACATTTAGGTGAATGATAATCCAAGAGTGATTGTCGAAAAAACAATGCACCCACAAAGAGTGACTGTTTGGTGCGGTTTATGGGCTGGCGGCTTCATCGGGCCGTATTTTTTCCAAAATGAGGCCTGTCAGGCAGTTTCTGTAAATGGTATTCGCTATCGTGAGATGAAAACGAACTTTTAAAGGCCCGAATTGGAAGTTATAGATGTGAAAGTTATGTGGTCTCAACAGTGTCACTTTCCACACAGCTAACGAAACAATGACTCTTTTGCGCGACAAATTCAAAGGCCGTGTGATCTCACGTCGCGGTGATGTTAATTGGCCGCCAAGATCATGTGATTTGACACCGTTGGACTTTATACTTTGGGGTTATTTGAAAGAAAAGGTGTACGTCGATAAGCCAGCTACAATTCAAGAGCTAAAAGATGACATAATCCCGACACATAAACGCAATAGAACCTCAATTATTCCTTAGCGTCTTCGAAAATGAGAACTATCGGATGGAGACGTGCCGAGGTCGCGGCGGCCATTTGGCCGATATTTTGTTCCATACATAATTGAACCATACCAATATTATCAAAATAAAAAAGACAATAATTCCAAAATCAACATCGGCCCTTAAAATTTAACCAACCTTTAGAAAAAGATTTATACTACAATTTCCATTTTGTTAAAAACTTGTCTTCTACTAGTATTTAAATATAGAAGCAAGAGGTCTTGAGCCGGTTAATCCCTGTTCAATGTGTAAAAGCAACAGACCGAAATAAAACAAACGAGCTAACATTTACGAGTATACTACATTTAAACGTAAAACCATCATTGCAGTAGACTCTTTTCCAATAACTGTCACTGTATTCGTGCGAATGAAATTGGAAGTGTTGGCATACAAAGATATCATCAGGCAACATGGGGAAATTAAAACATATATTTAGTTTTTATCAGATGATTTTCGGATGCCAACAACATAACGATATAAGACCACATTGTCGTCGCAGACGATGTTTTGTTAAGGCAATATGGAAATACAAAGTGTTCGTTAATTTAAGAAAACGATGTTTTTTGCTGGGAGGGGGTGGTCCCTCCGGTACCCTACACTTCTTAAACAAAATGTAGACAACTAACAAATTTATTGCCAATTTCATTAAGGTGGACATCTAAAAGGCTTACTTTAAGTCTGACGCTAAACTTTGGACTACCGGACTACTTAGTAGGGACATAAATACTGTTACAACATTGAACACACCCATTTCAATAGCAGAACTGAACATACCCCGTTAATGTCATATGGGTTTTGAAAGCTAACCTCAATAGCGTTAGTCTGCAACGGGATTTTAAAATTGTTTCAACTTTAATCATGGAGTGGTCAGTTAATGAGAGCCGTATCGCTGTAGTAGCGCATTTCAAGTGTGAAATGAAAAAAAAACGATATTTTCAAAACGCTCCGGCCACTAGGGAGTAGCCGCATGTTTGTCCACAGATGCATTAAACTGTTTGAGGAGACTGGAGCCACCGGTCTGGCCGCCCTCGCTCTGTTCGAACACCGCATGTCATCAAAGCCGTTAAATCAAGAATTCACAGAAATTCGCTCTGCAAACAGAAAATCATGGTCCTTGAGATGAATATTACGCAAAAGTCAATGAGTCGAATCATTAAAAAAGACTTGGGACTTGGGGCTTTCAAACGACGTACCGGGCATTTACTGACTGCAGCTTTACAAAAATAGGATTGAAAAATGCAAACATCTTTTAATGAAGCACGCTGATAACTTGCACAGAAAAATTTTATTCACCGATGAAAAAATTTTTACCGTTCAGGAAAAATCAAGCAAAATGATAGAGTGTATGCTCGGTCATCTAAGGAAGCATCTGAACTGATCCCAAGGGTGAAAAAGGATCATCACCCAGCTTCAGTCATGGTTTGGTGGGGTGTCTCTTACGATGGGTTCACTGACTTGCATTTCTGCGAAGAAGGACTCAAAACATCGGCAAAAGTTTACCAATAAACCGTTTTGGAAGCTGATGTGAAGCCTCTTAACAATTCCCAGTTTCATAACCAGACATGGACTTTCCAGCAGGATACTGCGCCTGCCCATAAGGCTAAAACGTCCCAGGCCTGGCTTCGAAACAATTTTTCAGCGTTCATTTCCTCTGAAGAATGGCCCTAAGGCAGTCCAGACTTGAACCCATTGGATTACCAAGTGTGGACGGTTTAAGAGGACAAGGTTTGTCACAAATGATACCCCAACATTGGATCTCTTAAGACTGCTTTGGTCCTAGCTGTGACCAATTTTCCAATGGACGAGGTTCGTGCAGCTATTGACGATTGGACTGTGCAACTTAAGGCGTGTGGAAAGGCAAAAGGCGGACATTTGGAATAAGTAGATTCTTTTTGGATACAATATACATCAATAAATATATTAAGAATATTTGGTCCAAAAACATTCAGTCCTTTTTATTTTGCATCATAAAACGTGTGTAGCAGTATTTATGTCCCTACTAAGTATATGTGATGCGCAAAATAGAAAGAAACCTACGGGTAAAAAGGGTTTTGTTCAGGAGAGCCGTTTTAAAGATTTAAATACGTGTATCTTTGGTGTACCATCACTTTCATAAAACGCGCATATCTCTGGGAGGGAACACTTTTGGGGCATGGGATCGGTCTCATTCGATGCTCAGATGTTGTCCACATCAAAAAAAGAAAAAAAAATGAAAATTGATATTTTTACCCTTAGGTCCCTTTCTCTATGCGCTGTCACATATAGATATATTGTTTGATAAAACATACTAAACCAAATTTGACAAAACATACTAAGCATCCATAATAATATTTTTTTTTAAATATTTTTTGTTGCATCAAAATCATATTTCATATTTTATAGATAGCTTCTACATTGCTTCTCTTTTTTATAGTACTCGTAATAACCAAAAAGGTGGCTTATGAAGCTCAAAATTTATTTAAACATATTTTTAAATCAACATTTTATAAAAATTATATATATTTTTTATTACTCGTATTTAACAAAAACTTACACCAAGAAAAACCAAAAATTTAGTTTTGTTTTGAAAATAAAATCCCGCGTCGTCTTTTGAGCAAGGGATGACAGTGCAGGATTAAATGTGTCGTGACCAAACTAGCGAAATGGCAGCCATTTTTCCAAAAGTTTCACTTTTGGTATTACCACACATTTTTAAAAATTTTGATATTTTTCTAACCGCCAATTTGGTTATGGTCAAGTTAACGTTATTATGTTATATCGCCACATCAGTAAGTAAAAACAGGTTTGACTTTTGAGGTCGTAGCTTTGCCTTTGGGAAACTTATAGTCAAATTATTTACTTTCGTTTATACATGGGAATGATATTAAAAGAGAAAAATTAGAAAAAATATATTTTATATTTTAATTGTATTGAACAGTTAAGCAATTTTTAAATTACATGATTTTAAATAGTGTATGTGGCAAATGTCGAACTTCGCTATCCACACACTGCTGCATACGTTTTTTGAAGTTTTCATGAACTCTAACAAGCCTGCCGACTGGTATTCTGCCAATTTGATCCTCAATATTGTTAATTAGGTCTTCCAAGGTGTTGGGACGGTTGATATCCACCTTCGACTTCAGGAAAAAATATCATGGGGCTAAGAATGGTGAGCGTGCAGGCCAGTTTACATCACCCCTCAAAGAGATACGAAATCTAGGAAACATTTGCCTCGAACAATTCATGGTAACCCTCGCTGTGTGTGCAATGGCACCATCATGTTGGTACTATGTATCCTCAAATTACATTGCCTCAAGAGCCGGCTGAAAAAAATCCAGGAAATGCCAAAAGCAAGTGATTGCTTCCGAGCAGAGCGTTTCTCTCAGGTCTCCTTCGTACACATGACACATTTCCTGCTGTTCTCAATGAAGTTAACCAATTTACAATTGATTGCGTCCAGGAACACATTCGCGTGGGGAAACTGCGAATCGTAAACGAAAAGCACGCTGCACTGCAATGATTAAGAGCGCATTTGAAAAATACGCTTCAACACAAAATGACCTCTTTTCACGTGTCCAATGCATGATGACAACTGACGAAGACAAATCTCCCGTCAGCCACTATAAGCTACGTACACTCTCCACTCTTTTCGACAATCAGTGCTGCCAGTGGGCGGTTTTATTGCAGTTATCCAATAGATGTTTTTCCCCTTTTCGAAACGTATACATTTTGTACGTGTCTTTTTACACATTTATTTTTTATAAGCAAATAATTCCGTTTACCTTTATCAAAATAATTAAAAAAAAAAGATTCTATTTTAAACTTTAAATTCAAGCAGTTATAACTTTTGACTGGATTAGTATTTTTACTGCAAATTTAAAAAAGTTTTACTTAGAATTATTCTGTAAATCGAATGAGTGTATTGGAGAACATTTTAATATATCGCTGTGAAGTTAGATGAAAAACACTAATAAGGGATCTGGGAAAAATTGGAAACAGAAATTTATTGATTATGCATAACTCTTAGACAGATAGGAACTACTTAATAAATGGTGGGTTTTCCAAAAAGCATTATAATTGGTTCACACCATTAGTTCCCAACTTTAAACGACATATTCCGACTATAGCTCTAAAAATATTCCTATACTCGACTACGCATAACTAAAAGGTGTGTGAACTTTCCTGGATGTACGACTGATACAACCGAAATTCAAGACCAATTTACAAAATATTTTTTTTCCAACCACTGTGCATCACTTTACAATTCAGAAGACTTCGCGCCTCCGTCTAGAGTTAGAGCATGGTCGGAGTTAATACGAGTATGTGACTACTGTAGCGAAAGTGCCATGTGGAAACATGGACCGATTTGGTCCAATTTCAGCGGGGATAGCTATTGGTTGTTTATAACTCATTAGGCTTATTTGATCTATATATATAGAATTTAAAGTTTGACCTGTAAAGCGACAGGACGTCAAATTAAAAAGGAAATCTATGAGGGGGCTATATTAGGAGATGGACCAACATGGTAAGGCTTTTGTAGGGTTGGCAATAAGTCGCTCATAACGTATAGCAAGAAGGGATTGCTGTTTTTTGAATAGCGGCAGGTGTATTTATAGAGTGGCTAGGTAAAAACATGAGAAACTCTGATTTTGATGTATGATGATCTTGATGAACTCGTATAATTTGCTGAGAGGCATTACCTCCAGAAGAAACTGTCCCTTTTACGGGGTCTACAGAAAAATTATAAATCAGAAAGGTTCTATTTTACAGTGACTGGTCACTAGCCTCATAGAAAGTACAATGCAAATTTTGTGCACAATTGGATTTAGTTTCTGCGGTAGACCCATAAATCGGCAAAAGTCTATATATTGCACCTATATCAAGCCTCGAACCAATTTTTTTAGGCTTTCGTAATGAAGTTTAATTAGTTTAAGCAATCTCTGACTCCTGTAGCGGCATAGCCTTAACTCGAGAAAGACCTTTGAGTGAAGGCTATATGAAAACGTGAACCATTCAGCAGAACTGATTTAAGGTTCCCCAAATGCAAATTTCAACCAGATAAGAAGCAAAAGTGGATTATAAAGTGGTAGGACCTCTAATCGGGAAGATCCGTAGTGTGATTGCTTAATGAGCTTGTGTTATGTCCTATACTAAATTTAAGCAAAATCAGGTATAATATGTAACATGAAGAATGAAAATGAAGGAATAGACCTACATGGTCGAGTTTTGCCAGACTGGTTATAAATGCCCCATAAATCACAGTACTAAAATTGAACAAAATGAGTTAGTGGAGTAGTATTACCTCAAATCTGCATTGAACTTTGTTTATTGGAAAACTTGCACCTATTTAGTTACACATAAATCTGCTTTAATATGTAGCTTCTAGAAAATCTGGAAAAAGCTTTGTATTATATATTTGTTGCTTCATATTATCAATCAACATTTTGATTAAAATTATAGATGGACAATGGGACTGCCGAACAACGCTAAGTGGAATAATATGTGACGCGAACAATAGAAAGGGGCCTAAGGTTAAAAACCAGATTTGTTCAGGAGAGCCATTTTAAAGATTAGGTCACTTTCTGTTTGCGCTTAGAATCGTCGACTTCACTTTCATAAAACGCGCATATCTCTGGAAGGGAACTTTTTTATGGAATGGGGTCGGTCTCATTCGATGCTCAGATGTTGTCCTCATCAAAAAAAGCAAAAAATGAAAATTGATTTTTTTACCCTTAGGTCCCTTTCTCTATGCGCTGTCACATATAGTGATTCTGATTCGCTCAATATAATATACATGGGGTCACTCGCCTTTTCTTTAAAGTGATAAAAATATCAGCACTCAGTCATAATAATAATTGAAACTGGTAGCCAGGGTCAACAATAATTGCATACTTCTAGATAAGTAGTTTAAGGGAGATTTGCTGCAATGTGGGAGAATCAAACTATCGCTGACTTTCTAAACGTCCCTCGTATACATTGGACATTGTTTGGGTTACTGTAACAAACGACAATTTTTAATAGAAAAATGAAAGTTTTACAAATAAATTGTATGTGGCTGTTTTACGTTCTTTTCTTAAGTTACGTTGTAGTGAATCCTAATCGCCCTTCCTCCGTAAAACAAGACAACTATAGAAGAAGGTGCAATAAAAAGAAAGATAAACCATAAAAAACTCAGCGATATCGTAGTCGTCTCTGTTTCTGAACTGTAGGGTCGGAACGGCAAAGAAGGTTAAAACATTTTTAAACTTTTGCTTGATGCGGAAGTGCTGTTGTATTCTTGAAGGGATAAGTGATTAGTTGAGTGGAGCATAGAACGTTTAAAAAACTTTTTGTTGTTTTATTTACTTTTTGTTCGAAAATATTGTGTTCAAGAGTTGTAAAGTTTTAAGGCGAACATGATTAGCTTGCACAGAAGAGACTCTAAAATGAAGCTGAAATTGATGAGCGGTTAGTAACGGCTATAAAAGTGAAATATAAATCTGGACATTTAACTTTTATAGCAGTTGAAAGTCATCCATCCATTTCAGCTATAATGACACGAATAATCTACGATGTTTAACGGCGGACAGTGGTCTAAGCAGACTGAAAACTGATTTACAAAAACGTACATCCCCTACATCACATCCGTTATAGTGGGGGGAAACGAATGTTACAGTAGATTACTCTTCTGCTAATTCAAGTAGAATTAAGCATACTCGTATACCTTGCTTAATTACAGTTGATTCAGCAAAAGAGTGTTGATTGCAAGAGTGGCCTAATTTACATTTTTTGTGTTTTAAATACACACACATTTTCATTGTAAAAACATTTAAAATTTGAATCGACTGTAAAAAAAAATACTGATTATTCTTTCAAATTTCTGGGTTTATTGGAAAAAATCAACAATTTCATTCAATAATATCATTTTTGACTACCATACCTGGCTCGGCAGTACCTCATCTGAACAATCCAATTTTTCAGTAAAATTTAGCCAATTGACATCACAATTTCGGCTGATTATAATCAGCCGAGTAACTTCACTTAATTGTAAATAAAAGCAGAACGCGTTAATCGATTTCTATGACCTATGTCGCATTTTGTTTATAGGTTATGTGACTTTACGTGAAAGTTATAAGACTCTACACGTTTTTCCGTTTGGGATTTATATGTTAAAAAAAAAAAAAAAAATTTGGCAAAATTTTCTTCATAAATTTATTTCTAATTGCAAAAATGTTGATTTGGTAGAGAAACAGTATATTAATGGATTAAAGAAAATGAAATTATTAATTTTTCTTAATTTATTTCAGCAAAATCGAACTAGTCGTTCTCGAGTTATGTCAAACTACGTTTTTGCCAACATTTTACAACTAAGCGAAAAACATCAAGATAAGGAAAAACTGTCAAAGGTCATAAAAAAAACTGACACATACGAACGCAAAACCCTTTGAGGGTTTTAATACACTGACCTAGTTCCATCACCCTGACTTGGAATTTCTCGCCCCCCAGACAATAACCCCAAAAATGTTCCACAGTGTTATTTGATTATTCGAAAACCGTTGTGTAAAATATTGATGGTTGCGTTGGTTGTGGCCTTGTTGAGTCCAAATATCGTCCATGTCATTCTTTTGAATTTTTAAAACCAAAAATTCGTTGAGCATGCCACTCATTTTTGAAGAAAAATGGCCCAATGATGCCGCCAGCCTAAGTCACGTGTGGGTTCTCTGAACCGGCAATTTTGCATTTTGACATAGCCACCGAGATGAAAATGAGCTTCATCTGAAAATGCGATTTCTTGTTCAAATTCTTCATCTCCTGCCAAACAGGAGCTCTTTGGGCGAAGCGAAAATGCATCGGATGGTCATGAGGCTTCAGTTTAGTTCTTGGACTAATGGAACTTTGTGAGCCTTCAAACCGACGTCTTTATGCAAAATGATTCTTAAAGAAGTGCAAGAATTGTTCACTTTTTGAGAACGATGACGAGTTGATTTTGATGGAAGCTCTAGGAAATTCTCAGCCACAGAAGCAATTTTTTCAATTGAACCCACTGGACGAGAAGGTACTTGGGTTAGTTTGTCGAATAACGATCCATTTTTACGAACTCGCTTCACAAATTGAAGCACAAACTGAACTGAAGGCCGATCTCTTCTCGAAATGTTTCCTGATAAATTTCTTACAGTTAAAAACTGTCGCAAATATCAAACATAAACCTGGAAATAAATATAAAATTAATGTTATTCTACCTCAAAGTCAAAGTAATCGGTGGTTCAAATTTAAAATTTTGAATGGTTCATGCTCTATTACGTCCCCTCAGTAAAACAATATTGTAGATGTTTTTGACGTCTCAGGATGATCGAGTTCTAAAATAGAGTTCTAGGTAAATCTTTAGGTATCAGAAGAGAATTCCACCATACGGTGGAGTATTAACATGAGCTAGTCATTCCGTTTAAAACATCTCAAAACCCTTATCTGAGACCCTAGAAAGTATATATATATTACTGATCTCAGTGAAATTCTAAAACGATCCATGTCTGTCTGTTGAACGCACGATTCAGAGATAGTCCAAGTCAAAAAAATGGGAACATGTTTCCTTTTGGAAACAAAGAAAAGTCCTGACCAGGGTTTTTTTTAGCAATATTACAGATGAAAAAAATATAAAAATTCAAAACAAGTGTGGAATCTTTATTGATAATTGGAAAAGACATTTTATGGCATTTATTTTTGAAAATATTTACCTTCAAATGTTGGCAACTGTATTATGGAAATGAGCGTTCGGTGAGAAACAGGAAGATCCGCTGTTTTCGACCAAAATTTTGTTCAGTGATGAGGCCCATTTCTGGCTCAGCGGCAAAGTCAATAAACAAAATTGCCGCATTTGGGCTGAATAACAACATGAAGAGGTTCAAGAGATACCATTAGACCCAGAGAAAATTACTGTTTGGCGCAGTTTAAAAGCTAGTGGAATCATCGGTGCATATTTTTTCAAAAATTATGATGGCCGGAACGTAACCGTGAATGGTGCTCGCTATTGCGCCATGATAGCGGTCCTTATGCTACCTGAAATTGAACCCAGTAATCTTGACGACACTTGGTCTCAACAGGACGGTGCCACCTGCCATACAGCTGCTCAAACCTAGATCGAGTGATGTCACAGCTTTAGACATTTTTCTTTGGGGTTACGTAAAGTGCAAAGTTAATGCTGACGAACCAGCTACGATTCAGGTTTTGGAAGCCAAAGAAATGCTTGAACGAGTCATCCAAAATTGAACCCTCAGAATGGATACCCTAAGGCGTATGGCGTAATGGCGTAATGGATACCCTAAGGCCAACATTTGAAGAAAAATTATATTCAAAACTTAAACGCCATAAAATGTCCTTTCAAATTACCAATAAAGATTCCACACTTGATTTGAATTTTTATATTTTTTTTTGTTCTGAAAAATACCCCTAGATGAATCACCCCATATAATTTACTAGAAAATTACCCTTGCTTGGAAGTCAAAGTGGTAGACGCAGAAACCGTACAAATTTCTCAAAAATCGAACTTTTATATGTGGTAAGTACGAGTATTGTGTAATTTTTTTACTCGCCATGAGATTCATAAGGCTAAAAATCGGTCCCTTTGACTTAAGTGGCTTGGGTTTTTTCTGCTCGAGTATGTCCTAATAATGTGTATCTTGTGAACAATCTTTAATATGGACAGATTGCTTTTTTAATTAAAGAAAATGTCAGCAGAAACCCAAGCATGGATTTGGTATTTAAATTTTAAAGACTCCCTCATTGGTTTTTGGGGACCAACAAATTGCCGTTTTATATATAACAGCTTTATTTTTCCCATTGCTATAGGGAATCCATGGGTGTTGATGGTTTATTGCCTCAAAATTAAAACGAGAAAAAGTAAAATGGTGAATCGTAAAGAGTTATTAATTACTATTATTAAATGATTCAAAACACCAGAACCCATTCGTATTTCTCCAGACGGAACACTGGATGAACACATAGTGCTTTCTGAACTGTGTTCTCAGTTAGAGAACCCTTACTCCACTGTGTTGATAAATGTTATGTTCATTTTCAGCAGAAGGCTGATTTTGTTTCTCTATAGAAGTTTTTCCATCCATCCACATGGAATAATTTGATTACTTTTTATGGGTTTTTATTGACATTTTATTGCTGAAACCTAGCAGATACGCAACTATTGTATTATGTTGGCTCGTATAGCAGAGGCCTTGTCTGCCTGTGTACAATGAATTGGTCAATTGAGGTCTTCATTCAATATGCCCAACTGTAAGGAAGTCGTATACAATCAATGCAGATAGGAACAGACTTGCAGCAGCGATTTATCGGTCACGTATTAATGCAGATAGCTGCATGGACGACGTAAGCGTTTGTGCCCGTTTTAAACAAAAGCAATTCGTTTCCCATTTTAAAGTCTGTCATACTCTATGATACGAATGCTGAATGTAGTGAACAAATAGATGTCACATCAGAACTTGTCTGTTGTCTGTTTGTAATAACCCATAAGACTTACACAGCGCAAACCACGCCATACCCTCGAACGAGTCATCCAAAATTAGACCCTAAAAAAGGACACACTAAGGCGTAGTTGCGGCCAACATTTGAAAGAAGTTATATTAAAAAAAATAAATGGCATCAAATGTCCTTGCGACCGAACAATCAAGATTCCACACTTGATCTTACCATTTGTATTTTTTTATTTAGAAAAAATTACCTCTAGATTGATCACCCCATACATATTGCTCTACTGTGTATAGGGAACCGCCGCTAGGACGTCTCGACAGGGATGTTAATTTTTAGAGACTTAAGTTAGTATTGTTTTATGGTACCTACGCTTACAGATGTAAAAAAAATCGGTTTTTGGGCCGGGCTCTATATAGACGAAGATTTTAGGTCGCAAAGGTTCTAAAGTCGAACGCAGCCGACCTTAGTACGAGGGTTGCTAATTATATTTCGGATCCGGCAATGAAAGCACAATAACTTGTCATTGAAAATGGTTTCTTTATTTTTCAAAATAATCTTCTTTAAGATCAATACACTTTTGCATGCGCACAACCAAACTTTCGAAGCACTTTTTCCACTTCGATTGAGACACCTCCAAAACATGATTTTTGAACGCTTCAACAGCTGCTGCGGGCGATGAAAAAATGATCCGTTTTCTCTTATTATCTTTCCTTATTTCTTCAAACACTGTTGGCAAATACCACCTAGGCACTGGTGGCACTGTGGCAACATGGCACTGTGGCAACATGGTCGGTTATACCGAAAAAAACGCAATCATTTGCTTCGAATTACTTCTTCCACGAACAACTTTCGTTGGATTTGGCTCGTCTTCGAAGACCCACACGGTCGATTCTGTTTTGTTTCGGTCTCATACGCATAGATCCATGATTTGTCACCTGTGACGATCTTATAAACGTCTTTTAAAGCACCGTGATCGTAATTTTTCAAAATTTCTTTGCACCAATCAAATTTGCACCGTCAAATTATGCTGGATCCAACGAGAACAAACCAGGTGTTCATGCAATATCGAATGTATGCTGGTGGAAGAAATGCCCAAGGATGCCTCTATCTCACGGTATGTCACATGACGATGTTGCATTATCAGTTCACGCATGGCATCAATGTTCTCTGGCACAACGGCCGTTTTTGGACGACCTTCGTCTTCGAGCGATCGTCTGCCACGATTCTTGGACGACCTTCGTCTTTGAGCGAGCGTCAGCCACGATTTTAGCAGGACGGAGCCACTGCCCACACAGAGACTCAATGGCACTTTTAAGTCAAATTTTTGGAGCGCGAATAATTTCCAGAAATTCGGAAACTATTTGGCCAGCGCGATCGCAGATTTGCTCCTTTGATGTTATCTGAAGGAGCAAGTATATGTGAACAAGCTCGATATAAATCTTCAACGCAAGGCCAACATTGTTACAGAAATTCGAACGCTACATGCAAACATTTTTAAAGATGTTATGAAAAATGCTTCAAAAGGAGCGAAGCTGAAAACGGGAATCATTTAAGTGACACTTTTTTCATACTTAGTGTAAAATATTTCCAGTTTGTATAATATATAATCTAAGAAAAAAATAAATAAAAATTAATAAACGAAAAAGTTGTTATAAAAAAAATTAATAAACGAAAAAGTTATTAACGTTTTTAACAAAACCAATCCACGTACAATCTTAGTTCCAATAATCATCTAAATCTGTTAGGGCTACCGATACTTTTTCACCTCAAACGAAAGTGTCAGTTCCATCTTCTGAAAATTGCTGAATGTCAATCAACATTCGGTTGTAACGATGGAATACATGAATAGTACGTGCAACACCCTACCATTCAGTTGGCAAAAAATTCGGTAGTGGCAAAAAAATGTTCTCTATGAGGACTGCAAAATCACTTACTTTGTCCAATTTATACAGAAGGGAGACTCGTTTGCGCCAACTACAGCGTAACAACCTTCCTTTAAATCGCTCTTTAAATACTATGGAGTATACTGTGTAAAAGATTGAAGCCGTTATCGTCGACAAGATACAAACGTATCAGCGTGACTTCAGGACGAATAAGAAAGCTATCGAACAAATCTTTTCCAGGTTTAAAGCCTAGAAAATCCTACGAGTAGCAAATCTATACATTTCACCTCTTTGTCGACGATTTGATTTGAGTGTATTTGACACTGTTATAAAAGATACATTTTTTGAAACCATGTCTAAGAATGGAATACCATTTTGCACGTCTGTGTAAGGTGGCACAGAAAGACCCCAAACCCTCAGTTGAAATTGGAAAAAAATCCTGAAAAAATGCCAAGATTAATAACACAGGCACAACTAACGCCAAGCGGTATATCCTTCACGCTTACGGAAACAAAATAGACACTGTCGGAAGGACTACACGAGATATAAATGAGGACTTTTTTAATATTGAACTAGATTCGTCTAAAATGAATCTAATAAAAAATGGTGACAATGCCGAAACATCGACGAAGTAGAAAAATGTCTATAGTTAAAATCCGCCATAAATTAAAATAACGATGTCAGTTCTGAAACAAAACGATCGATCATGTTGGCTAATAGGTATGATTTTGGTCTCGGTAAACAGCTTGAGAACTGAGCTCTTTCTCGAAAAATACAAATAATATTTTACAAAACTCTAATACTATCCGTGATTCTATATCGAGCCAAAATATGGATTTGATGGCTGAAGAAATGGTATTGGCCAACGTAGAGAGCAAAATCCTTTATTTAATCAATGAACCGAGCAACGAAGAGATACAGCACACTGACCCAGATATGATATTTTAATACCCAAGATCTCGATGTTCCGAAAAAACATTTTTTTTAATTGGTTAATTTTATATTCAAAGCTAATGTAAATTTATTTTTGGTTGCAAAGTTGTAATTCTGAACTGCTTTCCATCTTGTCTGGCCAAAGTCATTTTCCACTAACATTTGAAGTCCGTGTATGACTGAGTATTTATCGTTTTGCTTGAAATCCTGCAGATTATTTTATTTTGCAAAACAAGTGAAGCAAAGAATAACATAAAATGGCAAATTCTTATGATATTCTAAGGGCAGGTTTTGTTTGTCTGTACATAACGATGATGAACAAATTAATCCAATATGTAGCAGAACTTCTGCTGGTCGGGATGTTGTGGCTTCATAACCAGATTCCTAGATTTGCCAAATAACATGAAAATGTTTCTTTATTTTATTATTCAACTCTGCTGGGTACGCATTGCGTTGCCTTTTGGTTTGTGGTGGCCTTTGTTGGTTTTCCATTTTCTTCCCGTCTATAGGGGATTTGTACACGATGTTCTTTCCAAGGATGAAAATGTCGGCTTGTAATGTAATAAAGACTTGAAGATATTTTTTGTGTGTCGGCATGAACTTTGTGGTCTGTTGCTGCCTTTTTGCAACTTTAATGTTGGGTTGGGTGGTGTTCATTTGCGCTCCTTTTCAGATCTAGACTCAATTATAAATTTATTTTGCCTTAATTAAGTGAACTTATATTGTTTCTATTGCCGTAATTGTTGATAACGGATACTTAAGAATATTTTATAAAAGTGTGAGGCATATACACACCAGAAGAAGACATCTGTGTTAGTGGTGACTAGAGTTTCTCTCTCGGGAATTCCCGGGAAACCGGGAATGAATTCATCCGATATTTTCGGGATATTCATCCGGGATTCCCGGGAAACTCATTATTTTTATTACCTTAGTCATGACTAGGGATCGAAATTATATGCCCTAAAAACGCGTTTTAAGTGTTTAAATATTCATATAAAATCGAAAAATATGCTAAAAAATTTTAAAAACATGCAGATAAAATATATGAGCAAAAAATCAAAAAAAATGCACAAAAATATTGGCAAACATTATTTTTGTTGTTATTAATTAATAATTCAAAACACAAGCAGAAAAAAAGTATGGTTGGAGTGACAATATTGTAAGAGCATCAAACTATTGTTGGGAATATGGTTGTGGTACACTTCTTGGGAATATGATTGTTGCACAACAATATTATGGTCATCACAACAGTAGTATGGTTCACACACAGCCATAATATGATCCCCACTGCTATGTTATGGTTCTTAAAACAATAGAATTATTGACACACAACCATACTATGTCCCCGACAACCATATTATTATTCTCACTCAACACTAATATGATCCCCACAAAAATATTATGATCTTCATAATCATAGTATGCTTAACATACAACTATAGTATGATCCTCACAACCATAGTATGACTCACACACAACCATACTATTGTCCTCAAAATTTTTTGTAAGGATTGGGTTAAGTTGTTATACAACAATAAAGATTTTTATTAAGTAAATTATGTAAAAATACATAAACTCTTAATAATAGGAGTGATTTATTCAACAGTAAAAAAATTTATTTATTAAAAATATTTCTGTTTTACTAATCCGTATAAAAAGTACTAATATTGCGTAAGATTCGTAATAATAAAATTTTTAATTAAAAAAACAATACGATTTTGCTGCTATAATTCCCATAATCATATTATTGTTGACATAAAACCCAAAACAACAATATTTTTGTCACACCAACCATATTTATATTGTTGCTACAACCAAATGTCATTTATTAATTTGGCAACAATACAATTGCAACATTTCAACAACATTATTATAAACACAATCATACTATAGTCAAAATGCAATACTATGGTTGCGACTACCATACTATTGTTGCCATGACCATATACTAGACATATCTTTTCACTACGTGCAGACTCATTGGGTGGTTGATGATCCAATAAGTGATCGAGAAACTTAATGAGTTATTTTTAAAAAAAAATTCTACGTTGTGAATGCAGCAAAGCACTGAGTGAAGAACTAGGTTAATTGTTTAAGAAAGCAAGATTGTCTTAATTTTTCTACTTTCTGCACAATTTAATAACAGGAACATCTGCAATTTGCACAATCTTCTGGAATTCTGAATTGTTGTAAAGAATTGTAACGAGTTGTAACGCCATAAAAGTTTACATCATTTACTTAGTAGGGACATAAATACTGTTACACACGCGTTATGCTGTAAAATAAAAAGTACTGAATGTTTTTGGACCAAATATTTTTAATATATTTATTGATGTATATTGTATCCAAAAAGAATCTACTTATTCGAAATGTCCGCCTTTTGCCATTACATACGTCTTAAGTCGCACTGGCCAATCATCAATAGCTGCACTAACCTCGTCCATTGAAAAATTGGCCACAGCTCGAACCAAAGCAGTCTTAAGAGATCCAATGTTGGGGTATCTTTTGTGACAAACCTTGTCCTTTAAAACTGTAAACAATTTGTAATCCAATGGGTTCAAATCTGGACTGCCTGAGGGTCATTCTTCAGAGGAAATGAACGCTGGCAAATTGTTTCGAATCCAGGCCTGGGACGTTTTAGCCTTATGGGCCGGCGCAGAATCCTGCTGGAAAGTCCATGGCTGGTTTTGGAACAGGGAATTGTTAAGAGGCTTCACAACAGCTTCCAAAACGGTTTCTTGGTAAACTTTGGCCGATGTTTTGACTCCTTGTTCGCAGAAATGCAGGTCAGTGACCCCATTGTAAGACACACCCCACCAAACTATGACTGAAGCTGGGTGATGACCCTTTTCCACTCTTGCGATCAGTTCAGATGCTTCCTTAGATGACCGCGCATACACTCTATCATTTTGCTTGTTTAATTTTTCCTGAACGGTAAAAATTTTCATCGGTGAACCAAATATTTCTGTGCAAGTTATCAGCGTGCTTCACCAAAAGACGTTTGGATTTTTCAATCCTTATTTATTTAAAGCTGCAGTTCGTTTGAAAGCCCCAAGTCCCAAGTCTTTTTTAATGATTCGACTCATGGACTTTTGCGTGATATTCATCTGACGGGCAATGATTTTCAGTTTTCGGAGCGGATTTCTGTGAATTCTTGATTAAACGGCTTTGATGACATGCGGTGTTCGAACAGAGCGTGGGAGGCCCGACCAGTGGCGGTCTTTTACATCTCCAGTCTCCTCAAACAGTTTTATGCATCGGTAGACGAACATGCGGCTAATCCCTAGTTGCCGGAGCGTTTTTTTTTCATTTCACACTTGAAAAGCGCTATTACAGCGATACGGTTCTCATTATCTGACCACTCCATGATGAAAGTTGAAACAATTTTAAAATCCCGTTACAGACTAACGCTATTGAGGTTAGCTTTCAAAACCCGTATGACATTAACGGGGTATGCTCAGTTCTACTATTGAAATAGGTGTGTTCAACAGTATTTATGTCCCTACTAAGTATTATATTTATTTTCGTGACTTATGGATAAATCGCCTTTTGTTTTTTAAATTGGATTTGACATTTGTTTTATTGTATTTTTTTAAAAGTTTTGTTAGGAAGTTTTTAATTTTATTACTATTGGCGTATTGTTTCAAGTTTGATTAAATTTTGCATAAAAGATGCTATACTGAGTCAATTTTGAATAAAAGGCTATAATTTAACAGAAGTATGCGAAATATATGAATATCTTACTAAAACATGCAAAAAATGCATTATCGGTATAATATGCAAATATATGCAGTATCAATTCAATGACATTTTATTGCTTGACAAAGGGTTCTTTTTAAGCGTGTGGTTTTCAATCTGGCCACACTTTTTCGGAGTTGGTCTTTTTGACAGCTGCAACTTGATTAATGCTCAGTTTGGTTTGCCATTTCATAATGAAAAGACTCACTCCGGAACAACGTTTGCAAATAGTGGTGAATGGGCCAAAAACGAGATGAGCACCGATCCTGATTTTAACAGGAAAGTTTTGTTTAGCGATGAAGCTCACTTTTGGCTGAATGGATACGTTAATAACCAAAATTGTCACATTTGGAGTATTGAAAATCCACTAGCCATTGTTGAGACTCCGTTACATCCTCAAAAAGTCACTGTTTGGGGTGATCTATGGGCAGAGGGAATAATTGGTCCATATTTCTGCAAAAAACAGGCCGGCCCCTCGAAATCATTTTTAAAACATAATGGCAAACCCTTAATAAATGATTGATTCGCATAGATATAAACTCAACGTTGCTTTTAGGCAGACGACATCAAATATGCATTTGCATAGAATTCTGATCCCAAGAAATGACACTACCAAGTAGAATTTGTGCCAATGTTGAAAAAGTTTTACGTCAATAAATTTCTCACATTCATACACATTTGGGTGAACAAATTTGTAGAAGCTTTAGAGAAGAGGTAAGCGTAAAGGGTCGCTTACCTCTTCTTTAATTATACTCATTAATAAAGTAAAGATCCAACAAAATTTAATAAAACAATTTTTAAATAAACAATTTATTTTAAAATATTTTATAAACAACATGGACTGACGTACGCGAGAGTTTTTTTTTAAAGAAAACAGCGTTGTTGACGATGCTGCTGACTTCAACAATATTTCTATAAGTGGCATTAATACAGATAGATCATTTAGGTATATTATAATTGATGCTGAAGGTGCAAATCAAAATGTTGCACAAAACAAAAATCGATTACCTTATAACTATAAGTAAATTGAAAATTATTTAAAGATTTAAGAAACAAGTGGAACAAGTAAAACGCTATCAATTAAGTTAATGCTCTTCTGGCAATAAGGCCTACATCAATGAAAGCCAAACACTTTTTTATACACCTGGACGAGTATGTATACAAACTAGAAACATCCTGTCTGATGATTCCATTAATGCACTTTCTGTTCTACAAGTATATTTTCAAAATTATTTTTTTTTTCAACAATATATTTATTTGCAATCCTTTTTATATACAAAAATAATAAGCAGATTTAGTAATAAATAAATTAATGGCAGTATAGCTAAAATCCAGTGGCCTCAGCATTAATATATTTTACATTGTTATCTAATATTATTGCAATTATGTACATACATTTATTTTAAAAAAGGGAGATCTAGTATATGATTTCTGTTTAGTCTTTTAATCTCGTCACTGTCATCTAAAAGAGATATAGCCAGAACATTAGAGTGATTACTTAGTCTGTCTAAGTAGTTGGCACTAAACCTAGCTATTTCGTCCTTTAAAAAATTAAAACCAAGATCGTTGTGAATACAGCGGTTATTCACAAACCATGGTGCATTAGAAATTATTCGGAGAGTCTTGGACTGATACCTTTGTAAAATTTCTAAGCTGGAATTGCTGGATGTTCCCCATAGTTGGATTCCATAAGTCCACACAGGTTTCAAAATAGTTTTATAAAGGATGACTTTATTTTCTAAGCTTAATTGTGATTTAGGGCCAATTAACCATTACATTTTTGGATTTGTTACATTGCTGGATTTGTCAGCGTTGACTTTAATGTTCCAAGCATCAAACCACAATTGAAGATCGTCAAGCTGTCTTTGAACTTTGGATGATGCTTCCGCAGGAAACGAACCTGTAGCCAAAATAGCGGTGTCATCAGCGTATGTAGCGATCGTGATATCCGTGTTAACAGGCTTGTCAGAAGTGTATATCGTATAAAGCAACGGACCCATAACGCTTCCTTGTGGTATTCCAGAGTTAATATTTCCAACTTCAGACTCTACACCATTAACATACCCATAAAAACTTCGCAGGCTTAAATACGATTTAAACAATAAATAATATGGAGTTGGTAGCATTTTTTTAAGTTTAAAAAGTAATCCACTGTGCCATACCCGGTCAAAGGCTTGCTTGATATCCAGAAAGATTGATGAGCAGTAAAGAGTCTCTGATAACCTTGATGATCCTGTGGCATTGCTCAGGTGTACCGTGATTACGCCTAAAACCAAACTGATAGTCTGGTATAATGTTCATTGCGTCCAATAGCGTAGGAAGTCTTTTCTGGGTGACAGATCAAACGACGAAACGTAACAAACCCAACACCGAGAATGAAAATAATCAAAACAAAATAGCTTCAAAACCAATTCAAGTGAACGAAAACCCAAGTGCTTCAACATCAAATGGCATCCCTAAAAACAATGTGGATAATGACACACTAAACAAAAAACAAAAGATCCCACCAATCAATATCTTTGATATAGAATCAGATAATCTGATTAACTTTATAAAAAATGGACTAAAAATTATAGACTTTAAACTAAAAGTTTATAAATACAAAAAATCGCTTTTTTTAAACACAATAAATGACTTCATGAGGGTAAAGGCTTATTTAGAAAAAGTAAATGCTAAATTCTTCACTTATACCCCTAAGGGTATTAAAAACAAAACATATCTTCTGAAAGGATTGGACGCTGATATGGATGTACAAATCATATTTGAGGATCTTTGCAAATACGAAAGCGATGATTTACAATTCTTAAAAATTACGCCGTTTTCAACAAAAAAATCTGCCGAAAATATGAAAAAACTCCCGATATATATGGTGCAACTCAGCCCAGAAAGTAATGTAAATAAACTTAAAACTATAACTGGCATACAACACAGATGTGTAAAATGGGAACACCTTAGACGCCCAGAAATAACCCAATGCAGGAACTGCCAGGGTTTCTTTCATAGTGCTGCAAATTGCTACTTGGCATCAAAATGCGTGAAATGTAATGAAAACCACGAAAAGGGAAAGTGTGGATTAAAAGAAGGGGATCAAATCTATTGTGTCCTTTGTAAGGAATATGGACACCCAGCATCGTATAAAGGTTGTAATGCCTACAAGAATTTACGCCAAAAACTCCAACTAAAACGCCATACCTTGAACGAGAATAAACAAACTCCAAGTAATAACATATCGTATGTGCAGAATGGTGCTACTTATGCTCAAATGGCCAAAGGAAATAACCTTGTAACAAACGATAACCAACTAAATACATTTATTCAAGAAGTTAAAACTATGATGATCAATTTAACGAACCAATTTGCAAACATACAGAAACAGCTACAAATACAAACATCACGTATTGATACAATTTTTTCTCTTATAGAAATATAATGGCTAACTCTTTAAACAAAAAACTAAAAATTATCGAGATTAACATAAATTCCCTTATATCAATAAGTAGAAGAATTAATCTTCAAAAATTTATAGAAAAACATAACCCAGATATTGTCTTAATTAATGAAACTAAGTTAAATACTAAACATAGAGTAAACTTTGAGGGATACAACATCATACGAAGAGACAGGCCAAACTCCAAAATGTCCGGAGGAGTCGCTATACTCATCAAACAATCCTTTAAATATGATACAATTTTTTCCAATACCATAAAAAAATTTAAATCTTTAGAAGCCGCTGTTATAAAACTCCCAATTAACCATAACGAGTATTTATATATTATATCAGCATATTACCCTTCTGGCAATAATTATACTTTTTTTAAAACTGAATTACATGAACTTTTTGTATCGTTAAATTTCCAAAATCCCTTAAACTATTATATTTTAGCTGGGGATTTAAATACTAAACGAATAGAATGGCTTAATTCTGAAAATAACATCAAAGGAAACTTACTTAAAGAGTGGCTTAATGAAAACGAAATTAATTTTAGATGTAAGCTATTTGCATCCTTACTCCCATCCTTCCCAAGATCGCAATCATATCTAGATGTTTGTATTTTAGACAATAGAATCAAGATTGAGAGAGAAAATAACACCTTAAATTGCATCAAAACCTTAGATTATGACAGCGACCATAATGCTTTAGAGATAGTAGTATCTACAGATGGGGAAGGAAATGCATTTAAATTTCTCACAGTACATCCTTCCTTGAAATACAACTACAAGGCAACTAACTGGAAAAGATTTAATGACCGAATTAGTTTAAAGCTAAATGACATTCACACCGTTCCTAACAATCGCAATCTTGAAAACGCTGAGATAGATGAATATTTGAAGACAATCACAAATGTAATAAGAAAGACGATAGATGATATTGTCCCAAGAAACAAAAACAAAACCTATTCAAAGATAACTAATGCGATTATCGAAAAATTATATTCCGAAAAAAGTAGAATTTTAACAATTATAAAAAGACACAATAGAATGGAGACACTTATTCCTCAAACAACTCTCAATACACTTAAAGGTATTCTGAAAAGAATTAGACAACTTATAAATGAGAACATCACATTAGAGGTCAACACAAAATTAAATAGCAAGCTAAAAGTCATAGATACAAGGAACTCAGCAGACATGTTTAACAGAATCAAGAGTGTTTTTAAAAAAAATACAAGCATAAACATAGAATACTTAAAAATACCTAGAAATTCTGAAAATATAATACATAGGGCATGTTTAAATATAGACGGTATTGAAAGAGATATCGACCAAAATTTTATAGTTTCTGGAGAGACTAATATTGTAAATATAATTGGCGCCTACTTTGAGTCAATCCACTCTCACAAAGAGATTGATTTTGACAATGCTAACCAAACAGAGGTTATTCAGAAATTCAATTTATTTTTAGAATCAAAAATATTATTTGAGAGCAATCTGACAACCATAACAACATTCTCTGAAAGCCTTAAAGCAAACGAATTAAATGACGAACAAGCGGGCTCATTCTTTGTCACCCAAAATGTAATTAAATACATTTTTAAAAATTTAAGGAATACATTATCAGCTGGGATTGACGATATACCAAATGTAATTCTGAAAAAACTCCCTGAAAGGGTAATACTAGATTACTGCACCATATTCAATAATTTAGTAAATAACTCTTACTTTCCTGGAGACTGGAAGAAAGCAAAAGTTGTCGTAATACCTAAGAGAGGCAAAGACCATAGTCATCCTAAAAATATGCGCCCGATAAGTTTATTGCCAAATATAAGTAAAGTGTTTGAAGTATGCATCAACAACGCTATTAACAAACAATGTTTAGAAAACGGACTGATTGATGAAAAACAATTTGGTTTTAAATACAATCATTCAACCATCAACGCAATAAATGTTCTAACGTCTCATATTAACTGGAATTGGAATAGAAAACACTGTACCGGGGCATGCCTTGTAGATATGGAGAAGGCATTTGACAATGTTTGGCTCCCAGGATTAATAAGTAAATTAGTAGACTATGGTTTTCCTCAACATTTAATAATACTTATACATAATATGCTCAATAACAAACATTTTTACATTAGTAGAAATAAGACCACAAGTAGAGAATTCAGCTTATTTAACGGATTACAACAGGGAACGGTTTTGGCACCAACACTCTTTAATTTATATCTACTTGACCTCTTAAAAAAGATAGAACACATTATTGCATTTGCAGATGATATATTAATCTATACATCGAGTGACACAGTTACAAAAATTGCAAACAGCCTTCAGTTATCTCTTGATACTGTGGAAAAATATGCACTAGATTGGTTTATGAGAATTAATACTAGTAAATGTGAAACCATTTTGTTTCGGCCACCTGTTAACAAATGCAATAACAACATCAGAAAAGAATGGAAATCGTTCGCAATTACATTAAAGTCGACCAACGAAACAATTAAAGTTTCAAATACAGTAAAGTACCTTGGAATTTATCTAGATAAATTTTTATACTTTAACGAACATGTCAACCGAATAATAGAAAAAACTAAGAATGCATTTTTTGCCAATAAATCATTATTCTACTCAAGACACTTGACACAAAGAACAAAAATAATTATGTACCAATCCTTAATTAGACCTGTAATAACATACGGGTGCCCAATATGGTTCAATATTGCACCATCATACATGGAAAAAATACGTTTAACCGAAAGAAAAATTCTTAGAGTTTGCACTTCAACCTACAGATCTCCAGAAAGTAATTTTGTCAAATATATTTCCAATTCCAAGCTATATAATAAGGCCAACATAAACAGGATTGATAACTTCATTATAAACTTGATCCGAAACCATATTGTACGATGCATTCAGTGTACAGACAATAACTTAATTCTAGCCCCTTATTACACTAACACAGCTTATATAGCTAATACCATAGCAAAAGGATTTGTTCCTCCTGAAACATTCCTCTTCCTAGACAGCCTTAAAGCTATACAGAAGACTGATGGGACTCCAATTTTCTACCATCACTTTCGAAGGGCTTCAACAAAAAGTATTGTAGTCAACACAAGTAGCGATACCAATATAAGACACAACACTAGTATACCAAAAAAAGATAAGGACAATGTTGCCAAATTAAACACCACCAAATATTGGTGGCTTAGCTAGCAAAATCTGATTATTTCTTCCTATTTTATATTTTGACCCTTTTTATATTAACTTACACACATAAGTAATGTTTTTTCCTACATTTTCATTGCAAAAAAACGATATACAGCCTAGCATGGATTTCAATTTATAAGTTATTTATTCGAAGACATCATAAATAATTGTACTAGAGTTCTTCGCATGAAGCATTGTATAGATTAACTTTATATGAACTATTGTTTATTTTAGTAAGTAAGAATCAATGATGAATACAAATAAACGAACAAAAAAAAAAAAAAAAAAAAAAAAAAAGAAGTCTTTTCTGGAAAAGCCTTTCAAAAATTTTTGAGAAAATTGGGAGCAAGCTTATCGGTCGATATGAACTTAACATACTTTCGGGCTTAATTGGCGTTTCAACTGCAACTTTTACTACTTATATATCTCAATTATTAAAAAATAAAAAGATAATGCAAAATTAACATGATTTGTAGTCCCGGTAATCCTGCGAAATGCAAAATTTCTTCCCAGTTTCCCGGGAAATGATAAAGTCCGGGAAAAGCGAAACTGTAGTGATGATACTTAAAACTACCAGAAGTTCATATGGTTATAGAATTTTGTACTACCGAAGTTCTGTTTAGTACTTTGGTCTATAAAATTTAGTTCGGGGAAGTTGTGCAATTATCTCCTAAAAGGGTTTGCAGTAAGTGCGCTTTTATTCTTGTTTCCTGGGAAATTTATTCCCAGTTTCCCGGGAAATGATAAAGTCCGGGAACAGCGAAACCGTAGTGATGATACTTAAAACTACCAGAAGTTCATATGGTTATAGAATTTTGCACTACCGAAGTTCTCTATAGTACTTTGGTCTATAAAGTTTAGTTCGGGGAAGTTGTGCAATTATCTCCTAAAAGGGTTTACGCTTTTATTCTTTTACTCAATATTTTGGTACAAGTTTAGTTTCAGTCGACAGCGTCATTATTTGAACTTGTCTTGTTGAGAGTTAGTTTCAGTCGACAGCGTCATTATTTGCACTTGTCTTGTTGAGAGTGGTCGGACCTCGACAGCTGCTCCCCACAGATATTACAAATCTAAGTTCGTAAGACTTTTACTAACTTAAATGGTATATTTAATGAAGGTAGATTTCCTAAATCAGTACAAAAATGAGTCACTATTAAAATATTTGTTCTGTAGTCATAATTTATCAGTCAACATGGATCTTCGTATGATGAGGAATTTATGGAGCCATTTAAGAAACAAAAAAACATAGCTTATATGGCAACTGGTCCCTATGCCGGCGCGAAATGGCAAGGTTAGAGCATTCCCACCAGTTGAGAAGGAACAGAGAGACAAATATTATTAACAAGTCAAACACCAGGGAATCTGTGTGTGCCGAGGTTCTGAAAATAGCATTTTACCAAATATGTTTGTGACTAAAGGCCGTACCGCATGCTAATTAACCTGTGATGGGGTCATATGTTCATACCTGAAGAGGTCAAAACACCTAATTTCGAACGATATGTAACTGGTCTCTAGTTAAGACAACACAAATTGTGGGTCCAGTTGGTGTGTTAGTTTTAATCTCAATCTTTTAAAATAACCACTTATTTGGATTCGTAGTAAAATTTACTATTGATCTCACATACAGAGAACAGATTCGGCGCAACAACCGATTTTTTTTTGCCAACCGAATTATTGAGGTTACTTGGACCTCGAGTATTCAATCAGTACAACCGTATGTTAGTTTGCAAATCGTGGTGAATGGGCCCAAGGCGAGAAAGCCACTGTTCCTGATTTTTACAAGAACATTTTGTTGATCGATGAAGCTCACTTTTGGTTAAATGTGTACGTTAATAAACAAAATAGTCAGATTTGGAGTTATGAAAAATCACAAGGCATTGTTGAGACGCCGTTATCTCGTGGGCCTATGGCATGGCCTCCAATATTGTGCGATTTTACACCGCTGGGCTAATTTTTGAGGGGTTATGTGAAGTTGCTTGTCTACGCAAATTACCCCGACACGATTGACGACTTGAAAGAAAATATTCGGCCCAAAGTGCTGCAAAAAGTGGTCAAAATTTGGGCCTCTCAGCTGGAGCATATTCCAACCATAATGGCAAATCCTTTTGTTTAAAGTAAAGCTAAATTCTTGGCCATAATAATAAGTTTGTGCATTTTACTTCTTCTTAAGAAACCAACACGTTTTAAATAACACCCTTTACAAGTATTGATGACATATTTTGCTTATTTAAATTCAAAGACATCGAATTTCTACTCGAAATATATTGAAATTTGTACCCTCACCCATATCTGGAATTTTAATTTTCCCTCCGTCCTCCATTGCCCGAAGAGTTGAATGAATGAGGCGTAATGGTACATTTGTCTGAGAGGCACCAGGCGGGGTTTTGAAAAAATATTACTACGTTCAGAAATTTAAAAACGATTGCTAGCTATTTTCGAGAGTTATCGTGCGAACATGCTGCGGAGACGGACAGACGGACATGGCACATAATAAGTCGAGAAACGTATGTGATCAAAACATGCTTTTGTGAGGGGCCTCAAATGTTTTTCTTTTGATGCGTGCCAATTTTTGTTCGTACTAAATAATATGTACCCTCTTAACTACTAGGGGGATATCGAACGTTAATTGTAAAGCTGCATTACGAAATGTTCAAATTATATTCAGAAACTTTGGTAATGGCAGAAAATCATGCTGGTTAAAGGTTGGCGATTCCACGCTCCCTTAAGACTTCTTTTTAATCGAATAAAATTCGATGCTTTACAATTTTTTAATGTATGCCATTATTCATTCCAAAAGGTTCTCCTACTGTAAAAGGTCACGACTATTTAAAGGGAAGAGTCATGTAGACATTTATTTGTCGCCTTGAGCGGCAATCCATGATGGAGGGTATATAAAGTTGGTCCGCCGAAACTTTTTATTGTCTAAAGATACATCGAAAATATTTCCTTTTCCATGTATAAGTACATAAGACTGCCAATAATTGGTCCACCTTTTTATATATCTTATAATTTGACATGCAAGATACGCTCTCCATGCTACTTTTGATATATTTAAATAATAGTACACAAGGTGGTCTGGCAACCAATTGTTAAAACAAAACGTATTGGCGACGTCAAACAGTCCGGCGACCCAAAATCCCAAATCTCACACTCACTCCATTAATATCTTTAATCAGAATCAACGCAAATACATAAAAAACAGATTTCGGAAAATTGTTACCTAGAGCCTATTCATATTGTGGTAACGATATATAAGTCCGCAATAAACCATTTGCCAAATTAAGAGATTACTTGAGAGAATTGAATTTTCTGCTTTCAAAACCACGCATGATTCTACGACTGCTGGTAATTGCGGTATTAAGGGTATTAATGTCTAACCGTATTGATGTAAAATATGTACATACAAATAAGGTATTTGTTTTGGTTTCAGCTTCTCGTATTGAAGTGTTAGTACATGGTATTAGTCATGTTTTATTTTTCAAGCTGAAAATCCTCGAAAACCCCAATATGCAAAACAACAACAAACCTGATTTTATTAGTTTTTGGAGTAATTCGCTCTTTCACAATGGCAACAACAAATAATCATAACTTTAACGAAAATCCAAAAACCTAAAAATGTTTTACTTTTAACGATCTAATGTATATATGCGAAGTATGCAGTTTTATTTTGCATATGCAAGAGTGTGCCAGGCAGCGTTACCGTTGTGCGATTTGACCCTTTTTGGAAGCCATGCGACTTTTGATGCCCCTTTTTATAAATCCTCTTTTTTGTCACTTTTTTTAATTTTTGATACTTTGCACAACTCGAAATGTATATATGTGACGCGCAAAATAGAAATGGACCTAAGGGTAAAAACCAGTTTTGTTCAGGAGAGCCATTTTAAAGATTAAAATACGTGGATCTTTGGTGTACCAACACTTTCATAAAACGCGCATATTTCTGGGAGGGAACACTTTTGGGGCATTGGATCGGTCTCATTCGATGCTCAGATGTTGTCCGCATCAAAAAAAAAGTGAAAATTGATTTTTTTACCCTTAGGTCCCTTTCTATATGCGCTGTCACATTTATATATATTATATAATTTATTTGGTTATAGCCTGGCGCTTATGCTAGTCATTTTGGGTACTCGTAGTAGTGTGTCAGAGCATCTATATGTGACAGCGCATAGAGAAAGGGACCTAAGGGTAAAAAAATCAATTTTCATTTTTTTTTCTCGAATGAGCATCGAATGAGACCGATCACATGCCCCAAAAGTGTTCCCTCCCAGAGATACGCGCGTTTTATGAAAGTGAAGTCGACGATTCTAAGCGCAAATAGAAAGGGACCTAATCTTTAAAATGGCTCTTTTGAACAAAACTTTTCATCAACTTTTCACTTTTTTTTGATATGGAAAACATCTGAGCATCGAATGAGACCGATCCCATGCCCCAAAAGTGTTCCCTTCCAGATATATGCGTGTTTTATGAAAGTAAAGTCGACGATTCTAAGCGAAAATAAAAAGGGACCTAATCTTTAAAATGGCTCTCCTGAACAAAACTGGTTTTTAACCTTAGGTCCCTTTCTATTTTGCTCGTCACATATATGTATTGCACACAGGCTGCGAAGACAACCTCGAAACAGTCCCACCGCACAGCTCTGAAACGCACATATTACATCCAGTCTTGAGGAAATTCGCCACATTTCATTAGGATTGATCAGTAAAAAAATGCTTCGTAGAATAGACTGCACAGCAGTGTGCTTTGTAAAATGTATCAAGTAAGTCGTATATGAGCCGCGGTTGTCACGGTACTTTCGATGCCGAAAATGTATCAAAAAAGTTCTGTTGCATCATCTTTTGATACCTTGATTTGAAGGGGCCGAAAATCCGGCCCATTCATTCAAGGACATATGGAAACCAAAGTTTAAAATTTTACAACAAACCCATCGAATCCATATGAAATTATTTTAAAAATCTGGATAAAATAAGAACGCGGTTCATGACTTCATGGAGCCCAAAAGCCCTTGTTTCAGTTGGTTCATCCGTACATCCAGTAGAGCAGGGTATAATATAGTCTGCCATGCCCGACTTTTGATGTTTGGATTTATTATATCCTTCACACAAGAGAATATTAAATTTGCCCAAAAGCCTAGTTTCAGTTGGTTCATCCGTACATCCAGTAGAGCAGGGTATAATATAGTCTGCCATGCCCGCACAAGAGAATATTAAATTTGTCATTCCGTTTGCAGAACCACGAAATATTTTGGTGCAACAAAAGTATTGTTGTTTAAAATTTAAATTTAAACAATAACATGATTACGGCAATCATACAGTATGGTTGCGACTATGAACATAACAAAACAGGTTTTATAGAGCATACATGTATGTGTGTGCGTATGATTTTTTTGATATACCAAAAAAAACACACACGTTACAGTGCATGGTTGTTGTCCATTATAAAAAAACAAGAACAATTGCACTTAAGTGTATAGCCATTGATCATGTTTTAATCACATTCGTTACTTGGTGTCTACGGATGGTAAAGTAGCATTCACCCCTGCTGGCAACTAAAAGTATTTTTGACTGCCGCTGGAGTATACATTTTGGTTTCTTGAATAAAATGTTAAATAAAATCTTCTCCTCAAATCTGGCTATGAACTAATAGTAATGCAATTACAAATAACTTACTTGATACAAATCTCTATTTTTTGAAAAACAACATTACCCAATCCTAATAAATAATTTTATGGATCATAGTAGTTGTGAATCATACTATGGTTAAGTGTGAATCATACTATGGTTGTGAGGATCATACTATGGTTGTATGAGAAACATACTACGGTTGTGAGGATCATAATATGGTTGTGGAAATAATAGTATGGGTGAGTGTGAATCATACTATTGTTGTGGAGATCATTGTATTGTTATGTTTGAATCATACTATTATTGTGAGAATCATAATATTGTTGTGCCACCACCATATACCCAATAATAGTATGATCCTCTTCGAATATTGTCACCCCAACCATATTTTCATGTGTATTTTACCTCTCATTTCATGGAACTTAGTTTTTTCTGTGATGTTTGTTACTTTTCTTATTGAATTAATTAATAAAATTAAGATACGAAAAATTTGCGATTTTTTTTAAATACCCTTTTTGCGCCCCTTTTTTAAAAATAATACCCTTTTTGTGCGACTTTTTGAAATTTTTCAACGGCAACCCTGTTGCCAAGATAGAGACACAAGCGACTCACTGAAACAATTCCTACCTAACAAACTTGTCCGACTGACGTTTTTTCAGTCCTATGTTTTGTTTACTAAACATTTATGGGATACACGAAAATAGTTCTTAAAAAAAATGTATTTGGAAAAAAAAATCTTTAACATATACTCTGAGCGGCTTCGTCAAGGAGCACCACGTGGGTTTTTCTTCTTTTATCCAATAAACTATTATAATTATACACACGGCGCACTGTGGTCAATATTTTGAGATAGCGGCCAAAACTCCTTTTGGTTTTTGTTCTCCGATTTTAAAGTTATTAGACTCATATGAAAGTAGACCGTAGTAAACCTCGGGAGCCAAAACTCTAGAACTCTATTTTAACTATTTCACTGAGAACAGGGTGGTCCAAAATGGGCTTTTTCAGAATTTAGTAATTATGATATTTTTAGTTAATTTTTAAAGTTGAAATGATCATAACTTTTTTGTTTTTCAAGATTTTTGGACGAAATAAATTTTGTGTTGTAACTTAACTTATTTCCTATCACTGGTAGAAAAAATTGAAGCTCTACTGTTTTCAGAACAATTTAAATATTTTTTTTAAAAAAGGTCTAATTTATCGGAAATTTCCTACTTCATAGAGCACAACTCCTGTGAGTTAAGCTGAGTCAAAACACAAATTTACTATTTTGTAGTCCTAACCCTCCCCTACATTCCTATATATACATGTCCATGCATCGGGACTGCACTTTTTGAGCTACAGCAATTTTTCTGACCCAAGGTAAGATATTCGGTACAAATGCACGTCATATTTTTTGAGAAGTTATTTGTATGTGAAAGTGGCTATTATGCATATATTTTGATGAAATTTTGTACAAGAGTTCTTATTGACCCAAAAAATAATTCTGTTGAAATTAGGAGAATTTGGCCCATATTTGGACCTAGTCCACATAGAAGGGTGCATCAAAATTTTGACAAAAATGACAATAGAATCTGACAACATTCGCTTTGCTTACAAACCAAATAGAACATTAAATTCAATTTTTACCAACATTAAGGCACCCATTGAAAAGGAACATCAAAGTAATGTTGTTTACGAAGTTCAATGCAAAGGAAATGACAATGAAAGCTGCGAACTTATATACATAGGCACAACGAAGAGAACATTAGAAACGAGAATGAAAGAACATAAAATGGACATCACAAAAATGAAAGAGACAACAGCACTGTCACAACTTAGTGCTATCCAGTGCACGAAAACAAACGAAACGATTGTCGTACATATCATCCAAAGTCATTACTATTCATTATTGTTTAAACAATGGCTAAATTCAGTTATAGTGTTCTATCTGATATATATTTTGAACGGAAAGATGAAAACGACATTATTTTACATATAATGAGTAATCCATTCTTCAAACTATCCGACAAACAAGAAATTAAAATTCATAAGTTAAAAATAAAAAACTTTTTAAATACTTTAAGAAAACGGTACAATCAATGTTCCAGAAACAAGAAATTGTTTTACTCACGCAACCAAGAATGGCTAAGAAATAAACTTATTTTTGAAAAGCCATCAGTAACTACCACGGCAACTGGAAAAGGTGGTCGACCAGCAAAGCAAATTGATAATTGTAGTGAAAGATCACGAAGACGCAAGCTTAAACATATCAATGAAGAAGTTTCTTGTAGCATCATATAGGATTCATTTCTGCATCAAATTCAACCATCGAAAACTAAAAAGAGTAAAATTGCTATCATTGAAAAAATAGTGGAAGCAAGCCCCAGACGCACAAAAGGATTTTAGAAAGTATGCCGACACCAACTGAAGAAAATAAATTTACTCCAGAAGAAGCATTTGCACTATTTTTGGATTTGAAAATGACTAAAAACCAATATACAGAATTGCGGAAGCGAACCAATGAAAACAATTGTGGAATTCCATCATATCGAGATTTAGTTTCTGCCAAAAAAGATTGCTTACCTTCACCAACTGCTATTAGTGTAACTTCAAGTTCAGCAGAAATAAAATTGCAGGATCTTCTGGAACACACTGCAGAACGATTATTAAAGACATTTGATGCTGACTATTTAAAGAAGTTTAAAAATTGCAGCATGACTTTAATTTCTAAATGGGGATGTGATGGGTCCTCTGGCCAGAAACAATACAAACAATGTAATGCGGAAAATTCATCAGATGCCAATTTATTCATGATTTCTTTCGTTCCATTACGTTTAACAAAAACTTATATTGGTTCAGAGCCGTCAACTAGTAGAGCTGCAGAGATAGATGTATGGAAGAATGAAATTCCCTCGTCAACAAAATTTTGTAGACCAATAAAGTTTGCTTACAAAAAAGAAACTAAAGATGTCATAACTGAAGAAGTTGGCAAAATAAGAGATGAAATTAAAGAACTTCAACTAGTGATATTTGAATTTAATGACCAATGCATCGAAGTTAACTTTAAAATGTCACTTACAATGATCGATGGAAAAGTTGCACAAGCTTTAACCGAAACAAAGTCTTCGTCAAGCTGCACCATATGCCAAAAAACATCAAGTCAATTGAGCCAACCACCAACACAGCCAACCACCATTCAAGAAAAATACCATGAGATAGGCCTTATAATTGACCAGCCAAAGCAAGGAGAAGGAAATTCTAATGATGGAAACACAGCAAGGAGATTTTTTTCCGATCCAGAAACTGCAGCTTCTATAACTGGAGTAGATTATGATTTAATACGACGATTCCAAATCATATTAGAAGTTATAGCATGTAGCAAAAAGATAGATGCAAAAAAATTTGGTCAGTATGCTAATGAGACAGCAACCCTTTATAACCAAAAATATTCTTGGAGACATATGCCAACCACAGTTCGCAAAATTTTGTTCCATGGGGAGCAAATAATTCAGCACAATATGCTTCCAATTGGAGATCTCTCAGAAGAAGCGCAAGAAAAAAGGAACAAGAAAATTTGGAAAAAAGAAAGCAAAAAAAAAAGATATTCAAGAAAAATACCATGAGATAGGCCTTATAATTGACCAGCCAAAGCAAGGAGAAGGAAATTCTAATGATGGAAACACAGCAAGGAGATTTTTTTCCGATCCAGAAACTGCAGCTACTATAACTGGAGTAGATTATGATTTAATGCGACGATTCCAAATCATATTAGAAGTTATAGCATGTAGCAAAAAGATAGATGCAAAAAAATTTGGTCAGTATGCTAATGAGACAGCAACCCTTTATAACCAAAAATATTCTTGGAGACATATGCCAACCACAGTTCGCAAAATTTTGTTCCATGGGGAACAAATAATTCAGCACAATATGCTTCCAATTGGAGATTGGAGATATTTTGTTGTGCACATCAGACCCATATATGTCCAGTATTCGACAAAAATGGAAATCAACCTCATTAGAGTTAGATGAAGAAGCTAAACAACTACTGCAAAATGAAAATCAAAGCTATTTGGAAGAAATTTTTACTAATATTGTTTAATTAACACTAGTTTAAAGATTATAATTTGTTTCTAATTTTAGTATAAATTTTTATTAATACATTTAAATAAAATATATGTGCACTTTAAATCAATAGTAAAAGTTTACTTAAAATTTTATCGATGTTGTGTTCTGTATATAATAAATCCAAATGGTATTGATATTGTTGGGAATTTCAGTGTTATTTTTCAGTTTAATCCTCACAAGAATTAGCTTTCTTCCACAAAAACCAACCTTTGGGCCCTGTGAATATTGAGACTAAATAAATGTCAGGGGCCAAATGTTGGCATTTTCTGACCAAAATTAAGTTTAGGAATAATAAATAAGTATTGGTTGTAAAATACGATTGAAGAAAATAAGAAATTATAAAAAATATACCTATTTAAAATGTCAAAATATTCAACTTTTACATGGAGGTCATGGGAAACTATTCACAAAAAGCCCAGCAACTACCTAGGAGTCGCACCTAGAGGGGTAAAATGTATGACCGACCCCCATGAATTTTTCCCTCCCAATATTATTTCCAAACATAATACTTCTTCACCCCCTAAGGGGGCTACCCTACAAAAAATATTTTTGTTTTTAATTTTTCGGCGACGACCTCAAGTAACAAAAATTTGCCCTAACGATGATGAACAATATTGTTACTTGAGGTCATCGCCGAAAGTCGGAAGAAATATCCATCACATGAAAAAATTAAATTAATTTGACTAACATTTTCGAACTATAAAAAGTTTCGAATTTTAAATACATGAATTTTAACCTTTAATAAAAACGAAAATAATTTATCATCAATAATAACAGAAAATTTAAACGAAAATATTATTTGATGGGGAATTTTGTTTTGTTTGGTCGTTTTAAGTGCATTTTGCATTGGACTTTTTTTATGGGTTAGCTATAGAGGGTATTCATGACCAAAATATGTATGGGGACTCCCTTAGCTGTTGGAATTGCAGAAATAATGGGATTTGGTCTTACATTTAACTCCTCTAGGGGTATTTTTGGCGCAGTTAAAGCGGTGGGAGCAAAATTAAAAAAAAATATTTTTTTCTACGGGAGACCCCTGTATAGGGGGAAGTTATGTTTAGAAAAAATGTTGGGAGGGAAAAATTAAGGGGGTCGGCCATACATTTTACCCCTCTAGGTGCGACACCTAGGTAGTTGCGGGGCTTTTTGTGAATATTTTCCCCCATCCCACGGCCTTTGACCTCGATGAGCTGTCACTTGCCCCGATCCCAACTTCCCCATTTTTTGGCCCGCTCATTTTTTTCCAAACCCCACAAAATAATGGGGGTGAGTCATACCCAAATCTTACTACTAAGAATCTCCTTACAACACTATCCCACCCCTAGGGAGCATATACGAGTATCAGTTTGTCATTCCGTTTGTTACACATCGAAATACTTATCTGCGACCTTATAAAATATTTTATTGATTGCCATAAAAATCTAAAACGATCTAGCCATGTCGGTTTATTAAAAGCACGATTCAGTCCAAACGAAAAAAGTTGAAGTTTTCCCCTTTGAGGAACTAAAAATGTCCTGATCATATTTTATTAATTCAATTAATTTACTGTGAAATAAGTTTTTTCTGAAGTGGTAAACAAAATTCCTAGAGGCCGAAAACACTCCCTTAAAATTCGGGGATATATGGGTATCCAAAAACAGCGAAGTCTTCTTACTAAATCAAATACGTACATATATTTATGATTTGAACGAATTTGGGACTCAGACCTTACCGAAGCATTTAGGCCACCAGGGCCCAAAAATCGTCCAACTTAAACTGTGGACATATGCGTATCAAAAAACAACAAAAATTTTAGTCTTGAATCCGGGCAACGGTTCATACGGACCCATAACTATAATTCTGCCAAACAAGTACCCAGCAACACCCAAATCCCCAACACACAACATCAGTGCCCGGCCGAACTTATTAATTGTCCACTTGTTTTTAAATCTTAATATTTCGAAAATGAAAACGGGTATTTTCAAAATATTTTTACTTAATAGAAAAGGTAAAATCATTTTCGCTTCTTAAATAAAACACGTCTTTTATTTAAATCTTCATAGCTGAGAGCGTAAACAACCGCAGGGTACATATCAAGACAGCATCAATTCTAGCAGTAGCAGCATCAAAAACGGCATTATTACGTTGGATGTTGGTGCGAAAAATATACGTGGTAGCAAAAATATTTCTATTGATTTAAGCGGAAACGTGCATGAAAGTACTTGTGGGATGTTGAGAGAAATGTTAATTAATTTTACTTATAGCACTGGTAAGGAGTTATCGATTGATGAACTAAATTTGAAAAACGTTTCTGCTTGGAATCCCATAAAAACCAGTGACAGGTAAAAACCAGTCAAGGTATTTCTTAGTACATGAATTCAGAAGATCCCCCAGCCGTAATGCATGTTGTGCTATTGGGCACTGTAGTTGATCCGACCAGTTGCTAGAAACATGTCAAAGGTGACAAAGTGTACGACTTTAAAAAGACCAACAAAGTTAGTAGGTTTTAGGAGAATAACTCTACATAGTTGGAAAATCCACCAAAAATTTCGTTTTTTAGATTTATTTTAGAAATGTCATGAGTTCATAAACACAACTTACCTTTACGATTGCTGTGAAGTGTAACATAAAAATGTAACAAAATCACAAAATAAAGTAAACACAGCTAAAGTTGGTTTTGGGATATATCAAACGAAGGACCAAAAATCGCCAGTCTGGTTGATTATGGTTCGCCGATAACCCAGCATGCTACCTTTAGGAAAATCGTATTTAAAAAGTACTTTCCAGAGCAACACGTCCTTGCTTCAGGTCCAACTATAGCGCGGTTGGTTGGTTAAATTTGAACAATTTTAACAATTTGGATGTAGGATGTGGTGTATAGAGCGACAGAACCTGAGTTTGGTATTGTCCTTTGTATAGGAAACCATGAACCAAATCGGTCTAATTCCAACGTGGTCGCCAAATGGATTTTATTGTACTAATATTGAAATAGATCGAATTTGGGAGTCACTTCGGAGTGACAGGACCTTAAATTAGGAGGGACCTTTGCATGAGGCCATACGAAAATGTGAACCAATATGGATCAATTTTAACATAAATAATGGACTCTTATAACGTGCCATTCAAAACTTTAGATCGAACGCATTTAATTATGCCATCAAGTGTCATTGGCAGGGGCTATTCACAAACATGGAACGATAAGATGCATTTTCACAAGAGCTGTCTATTTGTCGCTCATAACATTCGGTAGGAAATTTGGTGAGAATTGTATATAATATGTGCGGATTAAAGATTATTTTAGATTTTTGCGTCGTACCTTATATGGTGATACATCTAGAGGTATTTTTTCAGAACAAAAGAAATATAAAAATTCAAATCAAGTGTGGAATCTTTATTGGTAATTTAAAAGGATATTTTATGGCACTTTTTTAATATAATTTCCTTCAAATGTTGGCCGCAAATACGCCTCAGGGTTTCCATTCTAAGGGTTCAATTTCGGATGACTCGTTCGAGCATTTCGACCGGTATGACACGCGAAATATTGACTTCCAAAACCTGAATCGTAGCTGGTTTGTCAGCATAGTCTTTAGACTTTACGTGACCCCAAAGAAAAATGTCTAAAGGTGTGATATCTTTCGATCTAGGTGACCAACTTCCCTGTCCAAAACGTGAAATTAGCTGCTTTTTGAAATGACCTCTCAATAGATCCATTGTTTGAGCAGCTGTATGGCAAGTGGCACCGTATAGAAATAAGTGTCCTCAAGATTTCAGGCTTTAATTTCAGGTGGCATAAAGATTGATATAATGGCGCGACAGCGAACACCATTCACGCTTAAGTTCTGGCCATCATAATTTTTGAAAAAATATGCACCGGTGATTTCACCAACATTGAAGCTCTTCTAGTTGCTCTTTAGCCCAAATGCGGCAATTTTGTTCATTGACTTTGCCGTTGAGCCAGAAATTGGCCTCATCACTGAAGAAAATTTTGGTCAAAACAGCGGATCTTCCCGTTTCTCACCGAGTGCTCATTTCCATAATACAGTTGCCAACATTTGAAGTTAATTATTTTCAAAAAATAAATGCCATAAAATGTCTTTTCAAATTACCAATAAAGATTCCACACTTGATTTGAATTTTTATATTTTTTTCTGAAAAAATACCTCTATACGGAACACCCTATATAAAAATTTATGAATATTCATGATTAGATTATGTAGTCCCTGCGCTATATTTAACACCAGAGCATTAGTAAAGTGTGAAAACTTCATGACTATAGGACTGACTAGTCGAAATATGCGACGCGCAAAATTGAAAGGGACCTAAGGTTAAAAACCAGTTTTGTTCAGGAGAGCCATTTTAAATATTAGGACCCTTTCTATTTGCGCTTAGAATAGTCGACTTCACTTTCATAAAGTGCGCATATCTCTGGGAGGGAACACTTTTGGGGCATGGGATCGGTCTCATTCGATGCTCAGATGTTGTCCACATCAAAAAAAAGTGAAAAGTTTTGTTCAGGAGAGCCATTTTAAAGAGTAGGTCCCTTTCCATTTGCGCTTAGAATCGTCGACTTCACTTTCATAAAACGCGCATATCTCTGGGAGGGAACACTTTGGGGCATAGGATCGGTCTCATTCGATACTCAGATGTTGTCCACATTAAAAAAATTAAAATTGATTTTTTTACCCTTAGTTCCCTTTCTCTATGCGCTGTCACATATGTATATTCGACAATTCCTCCCATTTATTAGAGATCGTTAGTATGACCATGTGAGTCGTTTTTAGTTCACACACATTATGGAGTTACATACTCGAATATACGAGTAGTACATCGTTTCGCACTAGTAACTTAATGCGAAATATTTTTATATGGTCTGATTTCACCATTGTTTTGGAAAATTTTAGAGTCCGCCCTGTAGCTCGTTTCTGTAACTCGTACCGATCGCAGTTACAGACTGAAATTGCCGATTTGATGTCACTGTGACTTCATTCTTACCTTCACTGAAGGTTCCTATTTCCGATTCCTATTCCATTCACTTGTGCCAAACCGGCATATGACATTTGTTTCGATTCTACTTCAATAGGAATCGCTTAAAACAAGTGTTTCTGTAAGAAAACTGGCTCAACTGCACGCAGAGAAATAACATGGTTACTACATCGTCACGGCAATAATAATATGTTATCCGCAATAAAAGTATGTTCGTCCCAACCATAGCATTGTTAACTGAATTTATTTTTGACAATAGTATAATTGCTGCAATATTAATATTGTTGAAATGTAACAATAGTATTATTGCCAAATTTAAAAATGCAAATATGGTTATAGCAACAATATAAATATGGTTGGTTCGACAAAAGTATTGTGTTTTGCGTTTTATGTTAACAATAATTTTTCTTCATTTCAATATGCTTTTAAGAACAAATGTTATTGGTATGGATCTAATGCAATAATAGTACTTTTTTTTATTGAAATTAACATTTTTAAACAAGATTTTATTTTAAATAAAAGCGCTTACGTTTATTTAAACTTATTTTTTTTCTACTGTGAACTAAACCATATTTTGAACTTAATGTATTTTTGAATAGTTTTCATAACTCAAATCTAAATAGTGATTATACTATGGTTGTAGGGATCATAACATAGTTGCGTGTGAATCATATTATGGTTGTGAGGATCATACTATGGTTGTATGTGAAACATACTATGGTTGTGAGGATCATACTATGGTTGTGGAGATCATGGTATGGTTGAGTGTGAATCATACTATGGTTGTGGGAATCATAGTATGGTTATGTGTGAATCATACTATTGTTGTATTTGAAGCATACTATTGTTGTGAGGATCATAATATTGTTGTACCACAACCATATACCCAACAATAGTATTATCCTCTTCGAATATTGTCTCCACAACCATACTTTTTTTCTGCGTGTGGAAATCGGTAACTTTCCCAATGACTTTAAGCCAAGTGAGAACTCCGCCGATTTTTGTAGTGTTGTTATAATTATGAGAAAGCAAATAACCAAACATAACTTTTTACACCAAATACAATTTAATTGATGTTATTTTAGACAAATACATATTTTATTAGAAAAATATGTTTTAATTGTGTTACCGCCGTTTAATGGTGTTTGAAAATAGGCAGCAAAACATAAACATTTAAGATGGCAGTGCGTTGAAATTTACGACAATTTATGAACCGGTTTCAACGAAATCGGTATAGTGATGCAAAATAACCGAGTGCTAATGTTTGTTTACTTGCAATGTATATCACCAACTGCCTGCTTATTTAATTCCTCGTTTTTTATTTGTTTGGATATTTTTCACAAAAAAAGTGAGAAGGCAAGTAGTAGTTACGACGACCACAAAACCAGCTGGCCTGGCACATTTTCTGTTTTACTAGCAACTTTTTTTTTTAAAGCAATCTTTTATAAGCCATCTGTCAAAATTTCCGAAATATATAATGATTTTTTTCAGGTGATTGAAGTAAACAAGTTCTATAATTTTTGGAAAATGGAAAATAAAGAGTTTCGTGCGGTAATTAAACATGTTTATATGAAAGTTTATACGCCACAATTAATCAAAGATGAATTAGATTCTGTTCATGGTGATAATGCACCATCATACTCCACCGTGAAATCCTGGGTTCAACGATTTAAAATGGGTCGGTCAACAACGCTCTGGAAGACCGAAAACTGCTACTACTATTGAAAACATTAGAAAAATATTTAATGGAGTGACTAAAGATAGACGAATAAAGCTCAGAGAACTTGCTGATGTTGTTAAAATACACGAAAAACAAGTTTGGAGTATTTTACATGATGAACTCCACATGAAAAAGCTATCCGCAAGATGGGTGCCGCGTTTGTTGACTTTGCCCCAAAAAATCGTACGTTGGACCAATTCCGAGGAGCTTTTAGCGATTTATCAGCGTAATCCAATAGAGTTCTTGCGCCGATTCATACCTGTTGATGAAATATGGATCCATCACTACATCCCAGAATGCAAAGAATAGTCAAAACAATGGATAGAAGCTGGTAAAAGTGGTCCCAAGAAGGCGAAAACTGTTAAGTCAGCAGGAAAAGTAATGGCCACAGTATTTTGGGATGCAAGGGGTATTATATTAATTGATTATCTTGAGAAAGGAAAAACTATAAATAGTGAATATTATTGTGCATTATTGGATCGGTTGAGTGAATAAATCAAGATAAAACGACCGCATTTAGAAAAAAAAAGTTCTTTTTCATCAAGATAATGCTCCTTCACACACTGCATTTTTAACTCAACAAAAACTGGCCGAATAACGATTTGAAATTGCTCCGCATCCACCATATAGTCCAGATTTAGCTCATTCTGATTATTTCTTGTTTCCAAGTTGAAAAAATTTCTCGGTGGAAAAAAATTTTCGTCCGGTAGCGAGGTTATTGTTGAAACTGAGGCATATTTTGAAGGTCTTGAAAAATCTTATTTTTCGGATGGAATTAAAAAACTTGAAAAACGTTTGATGAAATGTATTGAGTTGGAAGGAGATTATGTGAAAAATAAATAATAATAATTCCAAAAAAAAACGGTTCTTTTTATGTTAGGCCAGTTACTTTTGCGGTCGCCCATATGTCGTTTAAATATATGTAACAGCGAATAGAGAAAGGGAACTAAGGGTAAAAAAATCAATTTTAATTTTTTTTTCTTTTTTGATGTGGACAACACCTGAGCATCGAATGAGACCGATCCCATGCCCCAAAAGTGTTTCCTCCCAGAGATATGCGCTTTTTATGAAAGTGAAGTCGACGATTCTAAGCGCAAATAGAAAGGGACCTAATCTTTAAAATAGCTCTCCTGAACAAAACTTTATATAAACTTTTCACTTTTTTTTGATGTAGACAACATCTGAGCATCGAATGAGACCGATCCCATGCCCCAAAAGTATTCCTTCCCAGAGACATGCGCGTTTTATGGAAGTGAAGTCGACGATTCTAAGCGCAAATCGAAAGGGACCTAATCTTTAAAATGGCTCTCCTGAACAAAACTGGTTTTTAACCTTAGGTCCCTTTCTATTTGGCGCGTCACATATAAGTTTTATTTAAATAGCAGTGTTTTAATACAAGCATTTGTACATGAAAACAAATGCAAATAAAAAACTGCTTGTTATCTGTTTCAATTCCTACCGTTTCTTTCCGATTTGTGTTTCTTTCCATCACAGATCAAAATTTTACCGATTTCAACGCACAGAAACAGCAATTATCACGAAATCAGTAAATTTCAATCTAGTCGGTGTGACGCCACATAAATCGGTAACTTACCGATTTATTTACAGAAACGAGCTACTGTCGTGTTTTCAACATGTGTAGTTCGATTTGGAACTTAAAGGGCATCATGAATATTTATACTTAGTAGGGATACTTTAGATTCTTACGAACGGAATAATTAATTAAATGTTCACTTTGCCCTATGGTAGAGTTTACAAAACCAATTGGCCGAGACGTGTAGTCATACAGAATTTCATACAGTAAACCGGCATTGTTAGGTCAATGCAACTAACGAACTCATGAGTACCCGTAGTAAATGATGTGTAGCAATAAGGATTGTAATGAACTGAGGTCCACTTGCGTCGATAGATTTTCTACAGTATTGGAGATGGTAAGAATTTGATGATTGAATAGCTAAACGCCATTTGAACTTGTCACTATCAACTCAATTCAGCCAAGTATGAGTCTTATAAAAAACAGCATTGAACATTAAACTTAATCCACATAGCAAGCGCTATTTACATTAAATCTCATTCATCATTTGGCACATTGCACGACAGGTACTACAGCAGATTCTTACATTCAATTCCAGACTAGAGCTTATTTCTTTGCTCACGTCCTAAAATCTTTTGGTTACAAGCGCTAATTTATCCAGACTGTCATTCAAGCATGACATAAATAGCTACGATAGCAGGGGACTAAATGAATACGAACGTGGCTCCTTTTCCACAGATGTGATTGGTGAAATATTAACGGAAACTCCTGTCTCTTGTGTTGTAAAGAAAACTTAGGCCAATGTCTGCGAAGAAAGTGTAACGGCCATAGGATTGTTAACGCAAACATTGAAACATACGCTCGATTAAGCGTGTAAATTATGACGTCTGTAAACAGGCAACATTTGGTCCAATTCATGTAAAGTTCATAAATGTTTCTGTTGTTTTTGTTTATGTTGTTGCCATTGCTATTAGAGTTATAGTCGATAGCATCTGTATTGGCTAGGGAAATAAGTTAATACATACGTGTTTCCCCTAGCTGGCTTTTAAGGAACGAAAAACTTTTTGCAATCCAGTTAGTAACTATAGGATATATACTCGTATTCTGTAATCACTGATACTGATGTTAATTCTCATAAATTTTAACTGGATTTCTTGAAAACTGACTGCCCTCAAATACTAAGAAAGTTAAGAATTACCTCGCATATAACCAGAACATTCTTCGTCATAGACACAAAAATGTACTATAGGAAAATGCTTGACAATAGGGAATGTGTCGTTGTCAATGCAAAAAAAAAATAGGTTTAAAATAGAATTAACACCTAGAACACGGTTTTTATCGCCTAAAACTAGCAAATGTATAGGGTGTGCTATTTAAAATTTTAAATTTGAATCGGCTGAAAAAAAGTACTGATAACTTTTTTCAAATTTCTAGTTTAATTGGAATGGTTGAACTTTGTCATTTAGAAGTAATAATGAATCACAATATCATTCATATAACTACCAAACCTATCTCGGCAGACTTTTTGGCAGGAGATGAAGAATTTTACCGAAAAATCATGCTTTCGGATGGAGCTTATTTTCATCTTGGTAGCTATGTCAATAAGCAAAATTGCAGCATATGGGGTTCAGAGAAACCACACGAGACAATTAAAAAGCATCCAGAACGAGTCACAGTTTGGTGTGGATTTTGAGCTGGCAGCATCTTGGGTTATGCTTCTTCAAAAATGAACAAGGAGCCACCGTTACCATCAACGGTGAGAGTAACAGCGTCAACGAATTCGTGGGATGCCATTACCACTTGGTTTCAACCAGAGGGGCCACCTGTAAAACAGCCAACGCACCCATCTATATTTTGCGCGCCATTTTTGAAAATCCAATAATCAGCCGTAATTGTAATTTGAGCCTTTTGGATTATTTTCGAATGTGAGACAAGCATATAGAAATTCGACCAGAAACAATCATAATGTACTGAAAAATTGGGTTGATCGGACAAGGTCGGACGAGCCAGTTGTGTTATTAATATGAATAATATTGTGTTCCATTATTAACTGGCAAAGTTCAACCTTTTTATTAAAACCAGAAATTTGAAAAAATTATCAGATTTTTTTTTACAGCCGATTAAAATAAATAATTTTTTAATGGCCCACCCATTTAAAAATTTAACTTGCAGACATGCAATATTTAAAAAAAAAGTTTGGCAAAATGCATTTTATTTTTTTCTTTTTTAAGCCGTTCAATAAAATATCTAAATTAATACGCTTCAAATGCCAAAAATAGTGATTCAAAAAACTAAGGTATTCAGAAAACTGCATTTTGGATTATTAAAAAAACTGTGTTTTATAAAAAGCGCCTTCCGGTTTTTTTAAAAGTGAAAAACCGGCATTAACCGAATTTCCGGTTAAAGCCCTTTGCCTATGAATGTAAAACATGTTCCTAATCCGAAGTAAAAGAATTGTATCCTTAAACGGACTCAGTTACTTGAATTTTGCCTTGAACAAGCCCAGTAATTTGTGTGAAATTTCGTTGTTTGTGGTACCATAATATACATGTTTAAGTGGGTCAAATTCTCGGATAGAGGGTCCAAATTTAGCCAAACTGCAAAAATAATTTTATTTTTTGGTTCGTGAGAAAATTGCAAAGTACAAGGAGGCTAAAAATTGATCACCTAATCCAAAGACGTAAATTAGCTAGCTGCAGAATACAAACAGACAAGAAATGGAGCTATATGTGGAGCACGCTCTTGCGAAGTATAATGAAACTATACTTCGCAAGAGCGTGAATAAATGTGTCGATTTTATTGAGCAATATTCCATTGGTGGTATTGGACGGTGCGCCATAAGCGACGTCGACATAAGCGGTTACGTCATTAAAAAATATCTTTATTCCTGGTGCACGGCAAATTCTTGTGGGATACACAAGGATTTATTACATCCTTTGAAACCCACTTTGTACTATGTGGGACGCCTTTCACAGGGAAGAAGTAATTCGTCCGTGGTTTTGTGAGCCCTAGTCAATACGATCACTATTACTGCGAATTACGGCCTTTTACTGCCGGAAGCTGATGAGCGGACATGAAAACATGTGGTTTCAACAAGACGGTGCAACCACACACACACAGCACGAGCCACAACACATATTGGCATGGAAGAGTTGTCTGGTAGCTTAATCGGCCGTTTTGGAGACTTTACCTGGCCAGCAGGATCGCCAGATTTATTTAACAGATACCGTTAATGTTTGTCCTAATGAAAACCTTTGTCAACGCGGCCGCTGTGTGGGTTAGTCATCGCAATTTTTTGGCATTTCTTCATTTCAGTTGCTCTTTAAGCCTCGAATTGAATAGAACAATATGAAATGGTCGATGTGTGTTCATCCGCATCGCCGCCGATGCTTACTTCGCAACGTCACACACATTATGATAAATTCGATCACAAATTATGATAAATTCAATCAAATCACAAGTGTATGGCCAGCTTAAGGGAGGGTACACAAATCCGACGTAAAACCTACAGAATCAAACTACAGGCTGGTGGAAAAACGTGATTATCCGAGCGGATACTTGATATTTCCCAAACATGTGGCGTATGAGAAATGAAAAACCAAGTGGTTTACTGACTTTCGTTGTGGTCGCAGAAGTACAATTGACGCTAACCGTTCTGGACGGCCAATTGGGATAGGTACACCCGAAAATGTCTAAAAAATCTACGGTGCTGGTCAATAGAGGAGTAAAAGTGCGTGAACTAATTGATGCCATACGCATTTCATATGGCGATTGTAATGATTAGTTTGGTTAAAGAAAGATGTCTGCAAGATGTGTGCCACGATTACCATTTCATCAAATACGAGTAATGCACGGGTGCACACTTGCGTAGTCTCAATGAATTGTGTTACGAATCGGTACCTTTTCAAACCTAAAGGAATGGCTCGGTGAAAAGAAATTAAGCTGCAACGTTTCAATTTTTGATTTTTAACAAACAAGTGCCTATTTGATGGTCCTCGAAAAATCATATTTTCTGGAAGGGATACAAAAATTGAAGAAACGACTAAGTATATTGAGCTAAATGGAGATTATGTTGAAAAATATTTAATTTTGCAAAAAAAAACTTTGTTTTATTCGAAAAGTCAGGCAATTATTGATCTGCCTTCGTATATACATCACGGATTTGGTATTGGGATGAAACAAAAAAATTCATATTTATAGTTCCTAACGGCGCTTGTTTTAATCTGAACCTTTGTATGGTTCACGTCTACGAGGTCATCGATTCAAGTACCAATGTGTCCATACTTTAGTTGTCGCCCATTTTGAATATCTCTTATTTTGAATATAATGCCCATTTTTTCCTCTGGGCCCTGAGTCCAATCTTTGACAACTCTTTAAGTTGACGCCATACCTAAATAAGCAGTCAAAATTTGCTTTAACATGATTACCCATTTTTACTATTTATAGCGTTCCACACGCCCATGTCCAAATTAAGGCATATTTCAAATTATGTACATTTATTTAAAAATTTGAATGACCGTACGTCCGTGTTTAGTAGTAAGCCTTTTTGATGACCATAAGGGTTTAATTTGGGCGGCTATTTAAGCTATGGTTCATCCCCAACTAATTATGATATGAAAAAAAAACATTGCCAGTTAACAATCCTAAGCAGCTTATGACAATAAGCCATCATCGTGCGGAGTTCGGGATCTTGGTTTACTACCGTTTGATCGCTATCGTGCTTTCAATCAACTCACGGACTAACGGATGGTCTTGGAGTAATTCTTTTTGAGATATTCGATTAATATTTTAAGGTGCTCGAGGTGGGGGGTAAAAAAGCGCTTTATCATGAACGTAAATTTCTACATCATTTAACCCTCAAGCTAGTCGAATAGTGACACTAACGTGGGTAGTTAAGAGGCGAACAAGCTATTTGCATATTTTTTTTGCAAGTATTACTTTTCCGCAGTAACGAATAAATGCATTTGTTGCGGAAGGTACAAGAATGGGCTATGAGAAGCACTTTTTTCAGGTACCCCTCAAAAGCTTTATAAAAACACGACATAAAGACATTTTCATAGTTTTTAAATCTCTATATGTCCTGGGTCTGATGTTAGGCCTTTAGAGCCTTTGTAAAAACGATACTATCGATGTATAGCTTAGAAAATACAATTTTCAGTTACAATAGTAAATTGTTGTAGGTTTATTCAAAGAAGTGATCATTATTCACGAGTTATTCATGTCCCTAAATGTGTAACTTTTTCCCCTTTTACGCGATTCGTTTTATTTTCTATACCAATAAAATCGTTGGGTTTTATCGTACTTTTAAAACATAAACAAACACTGCCCTATCGTCATAAATTCATATGAGGATCAATAATATTACATAGGGGGGCGAAATGTGTGGTTTGAGATGGAATGATAAACTAAGTGTACATTTTATGGTGAGTTATATTTATTTAGCATTTATAAAAATTAAATTTAAATTTATTTGAAAATCCTTTAAAAAAATTGTTTCCTGTACGTTAAGATAAACACCTACGAAAACTAGTTAAAAACTGTAAAGTCAGACGTGGCCGACTATGTTATACCCTGCACTCTTCCATGGCCAGAAAATCTAACTGAACCTGCATTTGCAACCAATTTACCCAGCTAGTAAACTAATGTCATATTTGGAGATATAGCTCCGAAACATATATGTTCATCCGATTTCTAGGGTTTTAGTTCTGGAAGCCACATCTCACATCCAATGTTAATCAAGCTTGGCACAAAAAAGTTAAATGGGCCAAGGAAAGAAGCTAATAATGATAATGAAATCTGTTCAGGTATGGATATAGCTCCGACATGTATATTTAAGCGAGTTTTTTTTTTGTTTTTAGCTCTAGAATACATATGTTACATTCAAGTATGATCGAATTTACACGATTAAGTTTTGTACTAGTATGACAAGAAAGGGTGTAGTTGAAATTAAATTATTTGGGCCAAGCACCGAGGTTATGGAAATTTAAGGATATCGGTTCAAATTTAGATAAAGCTCTCAGAAGTCACACATTACACCCAATATTGATGTAATTTGGGACAAGTATGCTCCTTGTGCCAAGGAAGTTGGAGAAAATCGGTTTAGATTAAGATGTACTCGCAGCTATGTGTTGAACCGATTTTACCAAAAACATTAAATGTATTTCCTCAAATTCAAATAAGACATTGTTTTTAAAATCTGGTAAATTTTGAGCCTTCCAAGTGGCTCCAAAAACCGATTTTTCGTTTGATTTGGTTGGTTGGTTTTAAAATCTGGTAAATTTAGAGCCTTCCAAGTGGCTCCAAAAACCTATTTTTCGTTTGCTTTTCTGAACATCCAAAAGTGCAGGGTATAATATAGTCGGAAAAGCCAGACTTTTATTTTATTGATTCAATTTCAGGGAGAAATATATTGATAATTGCAACCGTGCTGTTGCCATGCTTTGAAGTATTCGCAAATGTTAAAGGGAAACTGTGTCGAATGGAAACATAATCCAAGTGACCTTTTGGATCGTTGCATGTGCACGGTTTGTTAAGATTCCTGCAGATTATAGTACTCATTTTGAAAAACATGAGCAAATACAACAAAGGACGTTTGAAAATTGAAAACCCGTGAATGTCGCCAATTAAATAGTCATGGACATCATTTATCAACAAATTAGACAAATATGTGGTCGTTATTGTTATTGGGGACTTTTTGTTTTCTTTTCGAGATTGGAAGAGAAAGTCTAGTGTACCTTGCAGCGTTTCTTTATTTTAAATTTTCTTTTTATTGCTTGTACACTGGTTTGGTTTCGTGGTAATGCCACATGTTTGTGGTAGGACAATTGTCAATGAGAGGGCGATGCTCGATGCTTTTAATGTTTGAAATTGACTTTAAGATACTTTGTGTCAATATAGGTTTATGTGAGTGTGTTTGTTTGAGTTTTGTTAATGTTATTCAGTATTTGGTATTTCTGTGTGTAGTCTGCTAGAACCAATTAGCTTCTTACTACTTATTAATGAATGCTATGAATTTTCTTTTGGTTAAAGCATTCGTTGACCTAAGAAAATCTATAACTCTCTAAAAGTGCAGACTTAACATAACAACAATGGTTTTGTCTGTGTTTTAAAAGAGGCAAATATATCGTATGATATAACTTTATGGCATTATTTCATTAAAAATATTACAAATTGACATTTTATGGTTATACAATGTTACCAGCTAAAAATTATGGGGAAATAAATTAAAATTAAATAACACCAGTTTATAATTTTGAATTGGTTCTTTTTTAATTTAGAAACATCATTAATGCTATTACATATGCAGTATCTCTCTATTTTAGTTAAAACTTTCTTTACAGACAATGCTTCAAGCATTCTTTAGAATTTTGGTAATCTGGTCTAATATGTTCGTAGTTATTACTGCAATATTACCGCGAATGGTAGCCCTGAACTTTTCGTAGTGGTTGACTTGTGAGTGTGGAATAAGGACTTATGAAAAAAAAGTATGCGATGAGCTAAATCAAACATCTATGACTTGCATACTTTAAAGGATTTTTTTTTTTTTTTTGTTTTGCTTCGTCATTTTAAGAAGATGATATAAAAGGATCAATAAACGTGTAATTTAATGCTCCATTAGTGCATCTCCGTTTCATATTTTTAAATTTCATGATAATCTCCGTTTAATGTATATCGAAAGGGTTCAATACTCTGGGGCTATATCAAAACGTGGACCAATATTACCATCATGTTTATGAGCTGGCTGCTCTTCAGTCGTAACTCACTGCGTCAAATTTCATCCAAATAATTCTTTGTCCTCAAAATTTGATTCTGCGAAATTTCATCAATATTAGATGTTTTATGTGACTTCTCAGTAAAAAAAATATAATCGGTTAAACATATGTGCAGAAACTACTTTATATTTGATTGTGAACCAATTTCCAATTTCGACAGTGTCTGTCTTTGGCCTTAACATTGTAGTTTTTCCAAATTTGATCAAGATGGGATATAATATGTGGCTCTAAGAGCTTAAAACATAAAATCGAAAGAAAATATGTGTATGGGAGCTAGTTCATAACATAGAAATTTTACCATAGTAACCTCTGACCAATCCGAAATTTTTTAAACTACAGCCATTTCGCCCCGTTGCATTTTCGGGTATGGTCGTAGATGGATATAGTTCCATAAAATGAGCCAAAGAATACGGTAGTGAGTTTTGTCCAGTCGTGAATGAATCGCATACACGTTATATACACGCAGAGAAAATATATGGTTACTATATGGCCACGGCAACCATAATATGGTTTCTACAATAAAAACATGTTCGTCACAACCATAGTATTGTTTTTTGAGTTTCATTTTGACAAATTCTATGATTGCGGCAATATTAATATTATTGAAATGTAACAAAAGTATTTTTGAAAAATTTAGAAATGAAAATATGGTTGTAGCAACCATATAAACATGTTTGGTGCAACAAAAGTATTGTTGTTTAAAATTCTTTATAATATGATTATGGTCACGAATATGAACATAACAAAACAGGATTTATAGAGCATACATGCATGTGTGTGCGTATGTTTTGTTTGATATACAAAAAAACACAAACAAACGATACAGTGCATGGTTGTTGTCCATTATAAAAAACAACAACAATCGGAAGGTAGTTCGAGGGATTTTTATTGTGTTTACTTTGTTCGGTGAAATTCTCAACTACCGAATGGTTCTCGTTCATTTAAAATCTACCTGCAATTAAGTACGAGGGCGACCGCAAAACTAACTGGCCTGGCACATTTTCTGTTTTACTAGCAACTTTTTTTTGTTATTTTAAAGCAATCTTTTATAAACCATCTGTCAAAATTTCCGAAATATTTAATGATTATTTTCTTTGTTACAGGTGATTAAAGTAAACAAATTTTTTAATTTTTTTTTAAAATGGGTCGTTCAAGTACGGAAGATGAACAACGCTCTGGAAGACCGAAAACTGCTACTACTATTGAGAACATTAGAAAAATATTTAATGAAGTGACTAAAGGTAGACGAATAAAGCTCAGAGAACTTGCTGATATTGTTAAAATACACGTAAAACAAGTTTGGAGTATTTTACATGATGAACTCCACATGAAAAAGCTATCCGCAAGATGGGTTCCGCGTTTGTTGACTTTGCCCCAAAAAATCGTCCGTTGGACCAATTGCGAGGAGCTTTTAGCGATTTATCAGCGTAATTCAATAGAGTTCTTGCGCCGATTCATAACTGTTAATGAAACATGGATCCATCACTACATCCCAGAATGCAAAACAATGGATAGAAGCTGGTAAAAGTGGTCCCAAGAAGGCGAAAACTGTTAAGTCAGCAGGAAATGTAATGGCCACAGTATTTTGGGATGCAAGGGGTATAATATTTATTGATTATCTTGAGAAAGGAAAAACTATAAATATTGAATATTATTGTGCATTATTGGATCGGCTGAGTTACTTTTGCGGTCGCCCTCGTATATAATCATTAATTATGGTTTAATCACATTCGTTGAAGTAGGATTCACCCCTGCTGGCAACTAAAAGTATTTTCGACTGCCGTTGGAATATATATTTTTGTTGGAATATAGATTTTGTTTGAATGAAATGTTCAATGAAAACATGACCTCAAATCTGGCTATGAACTAATTGTAATGAAATTTAAAATAACTCACTTGATAAAATTCTCTATTTTTGAGTAGCAACATTGCCCAATCCCAATAAATAATTTTGGGGATCATAGTATGAGTGCGTGGATCATACTATGGTTGTAGGGATAAAAGCATGGTTGTGTGTGAATCATACTATGGTTGTGAGGATCTTACCATGTTTGTAATAGAAAAATAATATGGTAGGAAGGATCATAGTATGGTTGTGGAGATGATAGAATGGTTGGGTATAAATCATACTACGGTTGTGGGGATCATATTATGGTTGAGTGTGAATCATACTATGGGTGTGGGAATCTTAGTATGATTATGTGTGAATCATAATATTGTTGTGAAGATCATAGTATTGCTGTGCCACAACCATATACCCAACAATAATATGATCCTCTTCGAATATTGTCACCCCAACCATACTTTTTTCTGCGTGTAGTACACCTATTTAGGCTTTACAATTTAAAGCCAGCTCCTAATTGATTCGCTGCTGATCATAGTTAAGTTTGTGGAAGGAATGGATAGTTGCGGGCTCATGCGCACGCTGGCTAACAAATATTAGGTGTTTATTACTTGTCTACAAGCAGTTAGCATTTGTGAGAGTCTCGTACCTTAACCGTATACCATAAAGGAGACTGTTCTTAGAAATTAAAAAAAAAATTAGAAAGTATTAAATGTTTTTAAATGCAAATCGGCAACTTATTAAACTCCCTCATAAGTACCAGTTGTAAATCTTCTTTTACAGTTATTTCGGAATCAAATGGTAAAGTTTTGTTTCAACAATTATAAATTAAATGGGACTACAACACATTGCCCGACTCATTTATTTTCAAACGAAAGACGCTTAAATGCATATTCGGGAAGTCTATTTGAACGCCAAAACCTCAAGCTATTTCCCTATTCCGCCAAAGGAGTATCCAACACTGATGAAATGACTTAATTCGATTTGCTAGTTGGTTTCTAGACCATTAGAGTGACTCCAATTATATGAGGGTTGCTATTTATATTTCGGGACCGGCAATAAAAACAAAATAATTCATCATTGGAAATGGTTTTATTGTTTTCCAAAATATTCTCCTATAAGATCAATACACTTTTGCATGCGCACAAACCAATTTTCGAAGCACCTTTTCCACTCCGATTGAGACACCTACAAAATATGATTTTTGAACGCTCCAACAGCTGCTTCGGGTGATGAAAGAATTTGATCACGCATTTTTTTCTTGATGCTAGGGAAAAAGAAGAATTCATCGGGTGCCAAATCAGGGCTGTACGGTGGGTGGCCCATCAATTCGAAATCTTGAGTGGTCAAATAGCTCATCGTTTCAGCTGATGTGTGAGAGCTCGCATTGTCGTGATGAAAAAAGAGCCGTATTATCTTATTATCTTTCCTCATTTCTTCGAACACTGTTGGCAAACAGATGGTTGTACACCACTCAGTATTGACCTCTTACGTTCCACTGAAGGCGCTGTGGCAACATTGCCGGTTATACCGAAAAAAAAGCAATCATTTGCTTCGATGTACTTCTTCCACGAACAACTTTTGTTGAATTTGGCTCTTCTTAAAAGACCCATACGGTCGATTGCAGTTTTTTTTTGCATAGATCCCTGATTCATCACCTGTGGTTATACACTGCCTTTGAGCTACCGCAGTTATACTTTTTCAACATATCTTTGCTCCAATCCATACTAGCCTCTTTTTGAGCATTTGTCAAATTATGTGGGATCCAACGAGCACAAATTTTTTCACAGCCAAATGAACATGCAATATTTGATGCTTGTTATTGATGCTTGTCACACTAATGCTCAAGGATCCTCAATCTCACGGTATGTCACATGTCGGTCTTCACGCAGAAAAAAAGTATGGTTGTGGTGACAATTTTCGAAGAGGATAATACTATTGTTGAGTATATGGTTGTGGTACAACAATATTATGATCCTCACAACAATAGTATGATTCACACATAACCATACTATGATCCAAACAACCATAGTATGATTCACACTCAACCATACTATGATCTCCACAACCATATTATGATCCTCACAACCATAGTATGTTTCATATACAACCATAGTACGATCTTCACAACCATACTATGATTCACACGTAACCATGTTATGATCCCTACAACCATAGTATAATCACTATTTTGATTTGAATTATGAAAATTATACAAAAATACATTAAATTCAAAATAATAGGGAGTAAGCGTTTTTATTAAAAATATTTCAGTTAAACAAAGCCAAAGCAGCTTGTCTAAATTATTGCATTATTGCATTAGATCCATACCAATAACATTTGTTCTTAAAAGCATATTTAAATGAAGAAAAATTACAATCATACAATATGATTGCCGTTATCATAATATTGTTAACATAAAACGCAAAACACAATACCTTTATAGCGCCAAACATATTTATATTGTTGCCATAACCATATTTTCACTTTTAAATTTGGCAATAATACTATTGTTACATTTCAACTAATAATGCAATTAATATTGCAGCAATTATACTATTGGCAAAAATAAATTCAGTGCATTGCAGAGAACATATTAATAATGCCGTGATCATGTCGTAACCATGTTTTTCTCTGCGTGTTCACACACAGCATTGATGGTTTTTGGCAAAGTGAACGAAGTTGGACGTCCTTAACGAAATTAATCCTTGAGCGAACGGCGTCCGAGACTGAACTCTTGGTACCAGCGATTAACAGTGGTTTTTGATGGTGCTTCATCGCCAAAAGTCGAAACAAGTTGATTTAAACACTCTTGTCTCGATAACCCACACAGAAAATCGTAAAAAATCGTCGCACGAAAATGTCCACGGGATAATTCCATTTTTTGACTGAGATAAATTTTTCAACACACTGTAAACAAAACAATTCTCCCTCAAATGACAAAACGTTCTGAGTAAAGTTATGCTAAAAAATGTCAAAATTTTCAAAGAAAGTTCCTGTTTGCACCTGGGAACACTAGTATTGTCAGGAATATAAATATCAACCCTCGTATAGCTCTACTATGTAGAATATGATGCTCAATTTTATTTAAAAAGTTTTTATTATGACAAAACCTATAAAATACTGTTTTGTGTTGGCGTTGAGCCCATGTAAATCAGTATGCAAATAGAAAGTAAAACTGATGTTATACGCATATGCTGGATTACGACAAAAGGTTCCATTTTATTTCGCACACGTGTCAGTCGAAGAACTTCACTGTCAAAGTTTTTAAATCATGATAAAAACATCATCATCTGCAACAAGATTTGCTTTATCCACGTTTCGCAAATGAATACGCAATAGAATTTTTATTTAATGCACAGAACAGTGTTTATATAAATGATTACTTTTAAATCAGTTGGAAGAGAAAACAGTTACAGACGAGATTAAGTTCGGCAAGGTTAAATCGTATATACCCTGCACCCCTTGGTTCTCTAAGTTCAATACCATTTTCAGGTAAGTCCTTATTGGGATTCATAAGGACGTATCTGCTGATAGTTTAGTATCCATATGCCCATATTTATCAGTGCTCCATTCTTTTGACCATAGTTATTGGTTTTGGGCCCTTCGGACCATGAGTCCAAACCTAACCTCAGTCAAAGCATCAATACAAATCGATATTTGGATTTATAGTCAATTTATTAAAACCTGCACCATTCTATGGAACAGGGTATTATTAGTTAGATTCATGGCAATAATTTGTATTTGCCAAAAATATTTGAGTCCATCTTTAAGTATGGACTCAGAATCACTAGCTGATTCGATTTAACGTTATCAGTCCATTCCTCTGTCTATCTAAAGCTTCTAATGGAACTACAGGTCGCAATTGCTGTCCGATTCTCATGAAAATTGCTGTCCGATTCTCAAATCTAAGGTTTTTGGATCACGGACGGACGCTACTGAAATTGAAGATTATAGGTTTATATAAAAAATAGCTCCTTTATATATGTTCATTTCATTTCTATGTTTTCAGCTCTAGAAACCTCATATTACATAAAAACTTTATGAAATTTCGCACGAGTTATTTTTTTGAATCAATGAAGGGCGTTGGGAATATTGAAGAACATCGGTTCATATGTGTTAATCGGCAAGGTTTCTACTCATTTAATGACCTCTTTATGCAAAACATTTCTTGATTTTGAATATTAGAAGTATGAAGTCAAAAAGTAAAGACTCAGGAGAAGAGACTCACTAAATATTTCCTACCTTATTGACATACGGTCCGACTGACGTTTTTTCAGTAAGAGAACATTTACTTTCGTTCATACACACACGTATAGCGATGACTTAAAAGTTTTCAATTTTTTCCTAAGAGTCAAGTGCTTTTGCATGTTTACTTTTAACAATATTTACACTTTTATAAACAAATAACACAATTCGGTATATTTATATTTTATTTACCCAAATTTGCAGTGGTTTAACATATGTGCAACTGATGACATTTAAAACCGAAACAATCAATAGTAAATACCAAACTTGCAATATGGCACAACAAAATAAACTATTGATGTCATTGATAGTTTGTCTGCTCCAGATAACTTCCGAGCAGCCTCACCTACCAATCGACTACCCATGGTACTTGACTTAAGTCTCCAGTCGGACCTTGTAACCAAGAGCTACTCCCAGTTCTTCTTTCATGTCACGTCGGGCTGTTACTCATTTCAGTATAATAGAAAAAACCATTGCAGTTAATTCATTTTAGTTTGGTGTAGTTTAAATTGGTTACTTAAAGGTCTAGCAGTGGTGTAGGAAAATCGTAAAAAATTTTAACGCGTTTTGGAACCAAGGTTCCGCGGATAACAAGAATCGAAATATGTTATGCACAGCACACTGATTTGAGAGGAGGTGGCTGCTTATGGCTTACTGGGAAGTTTTGGGATATAGAAAAAGCTTTTACTTGGTTTCGAGACTAATCGCTTACTGCTTTACTCACGGCTAAGAGATAGAAAACAACCCCTGTAATATGTTGGATGTACTTAGCAGCATTTGAACCTGGGTTTAGTTGTGTAATATGTGTGCACACTGGCATAAAGCGGCAAATTCACATCTTAAACGTCTGCAAGTCATTCACAATAAATGTTTAAAGATGATTAACAACAAACATTGGCGATACTCTACAACGGCCCTCCACGAAGAGACCGGCTATGAACTCCTTAAAAATTTCATCCAGCACATAAATGAAAATTATTTCCGAAAAACTGCATACTCTCCTTATGAAATATTAAGAGAATGTAACGAATTACTATAAATCTTTGTATTTTACAAAAAATAATAACAAACCAAAAATATTGTTTATATAGAAAATTATTTGTCACAATAATGACCCTATTTTCAATATTTTTTCTCTTATGTTTGACCCTTAAAGTAGAAAAATACAGAATAAGGTTTTTCTTATCCTTTTTACCTTCTAAACTATTATAACGAAATAAATTTCTTAAAAAACAACCATGTATCTCCAATTGCTGAAATATTCTTGTGATAAAACTGAAACTACTGTAACATATCCTACGTAAGATTGACATGTATTCTTTGGATTAATAAATAATTAATAGAAAAAACTAACTGTCACAACACGGTGGCCAACTCAATTTTAGAAGCTAAAACTTGGATAGCATTCAAAAAAAATACAATAATTAACCCAATCAAATTTCAGTAAAAGCTGCAAGAACCATCTAGCAAAATTATGAGAAGACAACAAACCAACATCGTAAATTACACTTACCAAAAAAAATTTAGTCCCAAAGCGTTAAATTGTAAAACCTTTTATGATGTTTCGTTTTGGCAGAAAACCAAAAAGTTGCGTTTTTTAAAACCCAATCTTAAAAATAAAGAGTTTGCAGGTGTTTTGGATAAACACACTAAACCACACGTGTTCTCTTTTGCGACTTTGATGAGGGTCCATCTTTCTTATGAGTTATTATAGATTAAGCTGTACACTTAAGTTGGCATAGTTTGCGATTGTTTTTCAAACATCCTTACGGGTTCAATATTAACACAGGCTGAACTTATAGCGTTGAACATGTCAGAAAACATGCTCCATGTCTAAAATGTTTTGTTGACCTGGCACATCATTCAAACTATGCAAACAAATCCGGAAATACAGGGTGGCTGATGAAAGATGCTACCCAAAAAAATGTTTTTAACTTATTTTTATTTAACATATCTGGTTAATTTTTTTTTTTTTTTTATTTTGCAGATTGATTTTGAGTTTTAACAAAAACAGATAGCTGGCACACTGAAACAAGAATTTGGATTGTCCGCCGCTATCACGTACCGTAGTTTCGGTTCAAAGAGAGTATAGTCGTTTGGCGGCAATCATCCGAGCAGATGGACCATAATGAGACTTGTTAAGAATTTTTCCGAGCAATGGACAGTCAATAGAAGAGCTTACCATCGAAAACCTTCAGTTTGGACGGAGGAAACAATTGCTGATGTACGAGGGTTGCTACTTAGTAGGGACATAATTACTGTTACAACATTGAACACACCCATTTTAATAGTAGAACTGAACATACCCCGTTAATGTCATACGGGTTTTGGAAGCTCACATCAATAGCGTTAGTCTGTAACGGGATTTTAAAATTGTTTCAACTCTCATCATGGAGTGGTCAGATAATGAGAACCGTATCGCTGTAATAGCGGTTTTCAAGTGTGAAATGCAAAAAGCGATATTTTCAAAACGCTCCGGCCTCCGATGCATAAAACTGTTTGAGGAGACTGGAGATGTAAAAGACCGCCACAAGTCGGGCCGTCCACGCTCTGTTCGAACATCGCATGTCATCAAAGCCGATGAATCAAGAATTCACAGAAATCCGCTCCGAAAACAGAAAATAATGGCCCGTGAGATGAATATCACGCACAAGTCCATAAGTCGAATCATTAAATAAGACTTGGGACTTGGAGATTTCAAACGACGTACCGGACATTTATTGACTGCAGGTTAAAAAAAATATGATTGAAAAACTCAAACGTCTTTTGGTGAAGCACGCTGATAACTTGCACAGAAAAATGTTGTTCACCAATGAACAAATTTTTACCGTTCAGGAAAAATTGAACAAGGAAAATGATAGAGTGTATGCGCGGTCATCTATGGAAGCATCTGAACTGATCCCGAGGGTGGAAAAGGGTCATCACCCAGCTTCAGTTTGGTGGGGTGTCTCTTACGATGGGGTCACTGACCTGCATTTCTGCGAACAAGGAGTCAAAATAACGTCCCAGGCCTGGCTTCGATATAATTTGCCAGCGCTCATTTCCTCTGAAGAATGGCCCTCAGGCAGACCAGGTTTGAACCCATTGGATTACAAATTGTGGACAGTTTTAGAGGACAAGGTTTGTAACCAAAGATACCCCAACATTGGATCGCTTAAGACTGCTTTGGTTCGAGCTGTTGCCAATTTTCCAATGGACGAGGTTCGTGCAGCTATTGACGATTGGCCAGTGCGACTTAAGGCCTGTATAAAGGCAAAAGGCGGACATTTAGAATAAGCAGATGGATACAATATACATCAATAAATATAATAAAAAAGTATTAATAAATACGATCGCGGTGCTTCAAAGACGTTTATAAGATCGTCACAGGTGACGAATCATGGATCTGTGCGGATGAGCCTGAGCAGCACTTCAAAGCAAGCGGTCACCTGTTTCTTCGGCAAAACTGGTCATGTGGCGACTGCCCCGCTTGAGCAACGTAGGACGGCCAATTCTAAGTGGTACAGCACAATTTGTTTATGCCTGAATTCGTCGGAGAAATTCGAAAAACGAACAAAAGAAGACGAATCATCGTGCTTTATGACAATGCGAGCTCTCACAGATCGTCAAATTGATGGGTCATCCGCCGTACAGCCCTGACTTGGCACCCATTGACTTCTCTTTATTCCGCATAGAAAAAAATGCGAGGTCAACGATTTTCGTCGCAAAAATATGCTGTTGTAGCGTTCAAATACCATGTTTTGGAGGTGTGAGGATGATACTATGGTTGTATATGAAACATACTATGGTCACGAAGATCATAATATGGTCGTGGAGATCATAGAATGGTTGAGTGTGAATCATAATATGGTTGTGAGGATCATAGTATGGTTATGAGTGAAGCATACTATTGTTGTGAGGATCAAAGTATGGTTGTGAGGATTAAACTATGGTTGAATCACATTGTTATTGTGAAGATCTTGATATTGTTGTACCACAACCATACACCCAACAATAGTATTATTATCCTCCTTTTTATTATATATATATATATATATATATATATATATATATATATATATATATATATATATATATATATATATATATATATATATATATATATATATATATATATATATATATATATATATATATATATATATATATATATATATATATATATATATATATATATATATATATATATATATATATATATATATATATAGGGTGATCCAGCTAGAGGTATTTTTTCAAAACAAAAAAATATAAAAATTCAACTCATGTTTGGAATCTTTTTTGGTTATTTTGAAAGGACATTTTATGGTATATATTTTTTGAATATAATTTCATTCAAATGTTGGCTGCAACTACGCCTCAATGTTTCCTTTCAGAGAGTTCAATTTTGGATGACTCGTTCGAGCATTTCGACCGGTATGTCTTTAATAACACGCGTAATGTTGGCTTCCAAAGCCTGAATCGTAGCTGGTTTGTCAGCATAGACTTTGGACTTTACGTAACCCCAAAGAAAAATGTCTAAAAGTGTGATATCACTCGATCTAGGCTGCCAACTCGCCTGTAGATTTATCGATTGAGCAGCTGTATGGCAAGTAGCACCGTGCAGTTGAAACCAAGTGTCGTCAAGATTACGGTCTTTAATTTCAGGTATCAAAAGTATCGATATAATGGCTCGATAGCGAGCACCATTCACGATTACGTTCCGGCCATCATTATTTTTGAAAAAATATGCGCAGATGATTTCACCAGCTTATAAACCGTACCAAACCGTGGGTTTCTCTTGAACCTCTTCTTGTTGCTCTTCATTCAAAATGCGGCAATTTTGTTTAATGACTTTTGAGCCAGGAATACCCCTCATCACTGAACAAAATGTTGGTCGAAAACAGCGGACCTTCCCGTTTCTTACCGAACGCTCATTTCCATAATACAGTTGCCAACATTTGAATATAATTATTTTCAAAAACTAAATGCCATAAAATGTCCTTTCAAATTACCAATAAATATTCCACACTTGAATTCTAAGACGATCTAGCCATATCCGTGTCTGCCTGCTTGTCTTTCCAAAACATGGTAGCGCACAATAGGAATATGTTAGAGCCCCTAAACTTTGCACCAAACTGACTTATGAGCTGTTAGGGATTGTAAAGGTGCGAAATCGAACCAGACGGAAAACGTTTTCCTTACCCCTAAAAAGTACACCTTTCAAGCATATGTTTAAAATATCTAAGGTATTTGAGGACGAACCACGGAATAACATAAGGTCATTGTTAACGCAATTAAAATATTCACCATGGGGATATATTTAGAGCCAATGTGATCTAGTATCCCAAAAATATTGTCTGTATGTCCCTAACAAAACCAAACTAACAAACATAATCAAATCTCATTATTATACCAAACTGTACTGTATGATTTGCTTAAATTTTAGATTTGGACCCTCGGATTTTAGGGGCTCAAAAACAACGCTACTAAAGCGCAAACATATGGTACGTTTTTTGGCCCTTTCTCCTGATACCAAACAATGTCCTGATCGATTTCAAACTTGCAAAATCCAGCTGTTACCGTAATCATTCTTCATCTCAAGTGGATAAAAAACACCATAAAGGTAAAAAGTCTGCAGAGGGTTTGATTTGGTTGAGAGAATGACCAACTCAACTGCACAATTTTTTTTTAATAACCAACACTCAGGGGATGCCCCCTATACATGCGGTGCATTGCGTTGGTGAGTGGAAAGTAAAGGATCGGAAGGGGGAAAGAGGGAGTAATGATTATTGACGCTTGCCTCGAATTTCTGGATGTCGCAATCAGTGCCGGAAGTCGATTCCACATACGGACTGTACAAGCGAAATACGAATTTGATCTGTAGTGTATGGTGCGGTCAACTGGCCAATCGATAACAAACGGGTGTGAATTCCTAGAAAGTCGCGTATCCCTGCCGAACATTCTCACGTCAGGAATAAGGCGGCGGATGTCTGATGAACACACACCATTAAAGTAACGATAGAACAGCGTCACGCAACCCACATTCCGACGATGCTCAAGGGAAACAATAGAGTTAGATACCCTACTGTCACCTATCAGCACCATCGCTCTTCTTTGAACACGGTCAAGTAGCTCCAAGGATGATTTTGGAGCACCTGCCGATATATGGAAGTTGTTTTCCATCTTCGGCCTGATGTAAGTTGTATAGATATTGAAAAGATCAGAAGGAGTAAAATATTTCTTACACCGCTTTAAGAAGCCTATGCACTTGAGTGCTTCTTTCGACACTTCGAACATAAAGAGCTTCTGATTGTTCAATATCTGTACCACCGATAGAAATTGACGATATTGTTGGGTCAGTGAATCGCTTGTGAGACAACAAGCAGCACTGTGTCTTACGTGCATTAAAATATACTCTATTCAATCGACCCCATTCTGAAATGGCCAGTAGATCCCGGCCAAGTGTCTCATCCATAATTTGCCTTTTGTCTTCATTATCTTGAATGCTCGGCCTACTGTCGAATAAATATGAATGACAGAGGTAACTATCATCTGCGAAAGAGTAGATTGGATTCACGGTCTGACCCAAAAGATCGTCAATGAAAATAAGAAATAAAGAGGGAGAAAGGACAGAGCCCTGTGCCACACCTGCGGTCAGCCTATGTGTGTTGGATGAGAACCTATCTATAACAACTCTAATAGTGCGATCTCTAAGAAAGCTCGATATAAATCGAGCAAACGTATTACCGACACCAAAAGCGATCAGCTTTGATATGAGTGCACCGTACCAGACTCTATCAAAGGCCTTGGAGATATCTAGAACCACGACCTTACTCTCACCAAACTGTTTGATAGACCGACTCCAACGCTCCGACAAGAACGCCAACAGGTCTCCGGTAGAGCGATTTCTACGGAAGCAACTGTCGATCACTTAACAGTTCATTGGTCTCTAAATACCTCACAAGATGGTAGTTTACCGTGCTCTCCATTACCTTTGAGAGCGCAGAGCAAATCGCGATTGGCCGATAATTCGCAGGATTATTCGATTAAAAGAAAGCATGTTTGTTGAATGCAATCTCAGTGTACTCAGGGGTACAAGTTCACAACATATTGAATACGAGGTACTCCTGAGCGTTGGAAATCGTTGGAATCGTTGGAATCGTTGGAAACCTTACATCAATAACATCATTGGTCCATATCAGTGTTTTGTTTTAAGTCTGGTAAATCTACAACTGACCACATCATTACATTGCACCTGTAAAATGGTTTCTACAGCGGCTTTTTATCAATCGAAAAACCCCTTTGTACGATATCGAAACATGGGCTGATATGGACCAATTTTTAAAGGTGAAGTCCTGGTGTAACAAGTTTCATCTAAATCGGTTTTTAATTGTGACCATTACCTTGAATATAACTAAAGATGGGCAGACTACGGATCTACGGAAATCGGTCAGTTGAAACTGGCATCTCAATGAGTTCAGTCACTCTTAATCGCAATTTAATTTTACTAAATTGCTGTTGACATTAATTTTCAAATGAAATAAAATTTAATTTAAAGAAAATCGCATTTGGATCAAATAATTTTGCGCTTGATTTTTGTCAACTGCAATTTTGCTGTTTGCGATAACTGCCGCAACTTCTTGAGGTAAATCCACTATCACTTAAATCAACTTGTTTTTTAACCGCAGATTGCATTTGAAAAGACAAGCCTACTTTTAAACGACAATGATCCGAATTTGAAGTAAATTATTTTTTTTTTAAAAAACAAACATTTAATTTTACTAAATTACTGTTGACATCCATTCTCAAATGCAATCACATTTAATTTAATAAAAATCGCAATTGGATTAAATTATTTTGCTCTTAATTTTAGTCAACTGCAATTTAGCTGTTGCGATAAATGCAGCGCATTTACAGCAACTTCTTGAGGTGAACACAATATAATTTGAATCAACTATTTTGTATTTGCAAAATGTCCCATCATATCATTCTTTTATGCACTCGCTCATGAGCTAAGCAGCCTCCCACGATCTTCTACCAAGCATTTTTCGATGTATGCGCCACCTATTACAATATTTTTAGAATTCTAGCCTGCAGCCTATATAGGCTAAGGGATAATTTACTTCACATGAATAAACCATGGTTTTACCTAAGGCCTACAAGCCATGAACATTGCTTTTATATTTCAGCTATCTTTTATACAGAAATAATCTGAGAATGCCTCCCAATTGTGTGAGTCAATTACATTAAGTGTGTTTATTTCTGTATCTAAGAAAATGCGCAAATTGCATGTGAATCATATTAAATTCTCTTTAAGTTTAATTTAAAATTATAAATAATCATAAGCGTGGGTCCTCATAAAAGTTTACATCTTTTTAAAAGATGAGCGATTAATATTGCCAGCTGCAAAAATATAAGTAAAATAACTTATTACAACTGTTAAGTAGAGAAGAGTCATGACGAAATATTTAACGCAGGGGGAGTATGCCAGTAAAGAAGAAGAAGAAACCCTGAGTCCATGAAAAAGATCCTATTCGGCAGAACAATATTAATCTCGGCATGCATACATAACAAATGATTTTTAGCACTCAATTATTAAGCGTGTCTCCTGCAGTTTCAATACAGCTTACTATTCGCTTAACTCATTTACACGCATTTAAATTTGTAAATTCGTCGGACAATCTTTCGTTCTTCTGGATAGTGCTAATTAGCTGATGCATTTAGCTTGACAACCCGTCTCGTTCGGTCATATTCATCGGTCTGTACTTTCCCTCGAACTTAATGGACTGGACTGCACTTTAACGTTCTTAGAACGTTTTGACGTACAACCATCTTTATTTGTGTTGTTTACGGTGACTTGAAAAAATTGAATTTGGCAAAGAAAATGGAATTTACTCGTGCACATTTTCGTGTCATAATTTTTCACAACTTCGACGTAGTGATAAACCCTACAAGAGTGCGTCGATTATCTTAAATCTTTGCGATTAAGCACCATCCTATAGCACTGTGAAAAACTGGTTTAATTATTATATTCAATCGTGGCCGACGCTCCTCCAAAGCGAAGGTCGTCCAAAAACGGCCGTAATGCCAGTAAACATTGATGCCGTGCGTGAACTGATAATGCAAGATCGCCATGTGACTTACCGTAATATAGAGGCATACCGCACAATTTGACAATCGCTCAAAAAAAGGCTCGTGTCGATTGGTGCAAAGAAATTTTGAAAACATACGATCGCGGTGATTTAAAAGACGTTTATAAGATCGCCACAGGTGACGAATCATGGATCTATGTGTATGAGTCCGAAAAAAACAGCAATCGTCCGTGTGGGTCTTCGATGACGAGCCAAATCCAACGAAAGATGTTCGTGGAAGAAGCAAATGGTCGTCTGTTTCTTCAGCAAAACTGGTCATGTGACGACTGTTCCGCTTGAGCAACCAACGTAGGACGGTCGAGTGGCACACCACAATTTGTTTGCCTGAAGTCTTCGGAGAAATGCGAAAAACAAACAACAGAAGATGGATCATTGAGCACCATGACAGTGCGAGCTCTCACACATCGGCTCAAACCAGCGCCTTATTTGACCGGCCAAAACCTCGAATTAATGGGTCATCCGCTGTACAGCCCTGACTTTGCGCTTAATGACTTCTATTGTGTCCCGCACATCAACAATAAAATGCGTGGTCAACGATGATGCTGTTGAAGCGTTCAAAAACCATGTTTTTGAGGTGTCTCAATCGGAGTGGACAAAGTGCTTCGTCAATTGGTTTGAGCGCATGCCAAAGTGCATAAATCATGCTGGAGAATACTTCGAAAAATAATTAAACCAGTTTTGATGATAAATATTCGCAATTTCATTGTTTCATGGTTTCATTATAAGCCAGAAATACTTAGTAGGGACATAAATACTGTTACACACGTTTTATGCTGTAAAATAAAAAGTACTGAATGTTTTTGAACCAAATATTTTTTAATATATTTATTGATGTATATTGTATACAAAAAGAATCTTCTTATTCAAAATGTCCGCCTTTAGCCTTTACACACGCCTTAAGTTGCACTGGCCAATCGTCAATAGCTGCACGAACCTCGTCCACAGCTCGAACCAAAGCAGTCTTAAGAGATCCAATGTTGGGGTATCTTTTGTGATAAACCTTGTCCTCTAAAACCGTCCACAATTTGTAATCCAATGGGTTCAAATCTGGACTGCCTGAGGGCCATTCCTCAGAGGAAATGAACGCTGGCAAATTGTTTCGAAGCCAGGCCTGGGACGTTTTAGCCTTATGAGCCGGCGCAGAATACTGCTGGAAAGGGAATTGTTAAGAGGCTTCACAACAGCTTCCAAAATGGTTTCTTGGTAGACTTTGGCCGATGTTTTGACTCCTTGTTCGCAGAAATGGAGGTCAGTGACCCCATCGTAAGAGACACCAAGTCTCAAGTCTTTTCTAATGATTCAACTCATGGACTTTTGCGTGATATTCTTCTCACGGGCCATGATTTTCTGTTTTCGGAGCGGATTTCTGTGAATTCTTGATTTAACGGCTTTGATGACATGCGGTGTTCGACCGGTGCCGGTCTTTTACATCTCCAGTCTCCTCAAACAGTTTTATGCTTCGGTAGACGAACATGCGGCTAATCCCTAGTGGCCGGAGTGTTTTGAAAATATCGTTTTTTTCATTTCACACTTGAAAAGCTCTTTTACAGCGATACGGTTTTCATTATCTGACCACTCCATGATGATAGTTGAAACAATTTTAAAATCCCGTTACAGACTAACGCTATTGAGGTTAGCTTTCAAAACCCATATGACATTAACGAGGTATGTTCAGTTCTACTATTGAAATGGGTGTGTTCAATGTTGTAACAGTATTTATCTCCCTACTTAGTATATATAGAAGCCTCGTACTCTTCGTCATTGATTGATTTCTATAGATATACATTGATTTATTTCCATTATAGCATTGGCAGTATTTGGGAGCATGGTTGTGGTCCATATTTGACAGACCCTATTGTCATTGACCCATCGGCCAATGCCTTTAACTCAATCAAATCGTAAAATTAAAGTCATTGTGAGATGTGCAAGCAAACTACATTGTATTTGAGTAAGTCTGTTTAATTTGTTTTAAGGTTTCTACACGCAGAGAAATAATATGAGTACTATATAGTCACGGCAACCATAGTGTTATGTTCGTCGCAACCATAGTATTGTTTTTTTAATATTATTTTGACAATAGTATGATTGCTGCAATACTTATATTGTTCAAATGTAACAATAGTATTATTGAAAATTTCAAAAATAAAATTATTATTGTTGTAACAATTTAAATATGGTTGGTGCAATAATAGTAATGTTTTTTTTGGTTTTGGGTTTATGTATATGATTACGGCAATCATATCGTATGATGGCAATTTTATATATTTCCTAATGGCTTGTGTTCAATGTTATTTTAACGAAATTTACGCAGTAATAATAATTTTTATTTGTAAATTTAGATTCTTCAAAAAAAATACTGCTTTGGTTTTTCATAACTGAAATGTTTTTAAATACTAACCCACTTACCTTTTTAAACGTACAAGTATAAGTTTCCTTATATATGCTATTGTTAAATAAATCATGATACTATAAATATAAAAAAGAATACTATTTAATAAAAATATCTATTTTTGAATAACAACATAACCCAATCGTAATAAATAATTTTGGGGATCGTGGTTGCGTATGAATCACACTATGATTGTGAGGATTCTATTAGAGTTTAATATGAAACATACTATGGTTCTGAGGATCATACTATGGTTGGATGTGAAGCGTTCTATGGTTTTGAGTATCATAATATGAGTGTTGATCATCATATTGTTGTGGGCATCAGAGTATGGCTGTGTTTGAATCATACTATTGTTGCGAGGATCATTACATAATTGTGCAACAACCATAGACCAAACAATAGTATGATGCTCTTAGAATATTGTCACCCCAACCGTTTTATTTTTCTTAGTGCATATTTTCTTAGCAAAAGGGGGCAGATCTATGGAAGCCCATGTGTGCCGGGAGAATCCTTAATTGGCCCAAATCTTAAATATGTGGATTTGTAAGAACATATTAGTGTTTGGCAAATTACTTATTAGTCGACTAAATAATCCCGATACATGATACATGACTCGGGAGAGGTAAACACATATTTTTAGTTTGATAACTTCAAAATCAGCTTTCTATCCACGTCGGTAGATTTACCTTTCTTTAGCTAAAAATCTTTAAACCTGCCTTTTGAGGAGCTTGTATTAGGACAAACATGTATCGCTTAGGGCGTTAATCTCTTCGTAAAGTGGAAGGTGGCACTTATTTTAGGGCTTTGCACTCAACCTTGCAAATTTACACCAGAAGGTCTCTCAAAAAATGCCAATGTCGCAGAATATCAATGGACTTTATAACACTTTCTAGGTTTTATAATGTTCATAAACAATATTTCCTTGGAATATATGAGACGCCACCGATTGTTGCACTTGACAATGTTTTTGAGAGTTACGAACTGATTAATCTTTATCTTTATATCACTACGGAAAGCTTTCTCTCAAAAATTTGAAACCAGGTTTCAGGTTTAGGTGTTAATCCTTTATAAAATATAGCTGATATGTTTTTAATCGGTGTGGTTGAGCTCTGCATTTATGTCAAATATTGTGTATTTTTAGTGAAATTGTATTTGAACAATGTTCGGCTTTCTACACACAATCCCATACATTTTGAATTGAATTCTTTGTGAAATAACGAGCACATATATATTTTTTAAAAAATCTTAGTAAAATCGCACCTACAAGAAAGGTTAAAGCGAACAGTATATTTCACGTAAAAGAACATTTAGTACCAGTCCAATCTAGTCAAAATGACGTTTGAAAACTCTCTATTAGACTAGCTTAGCCTTTCAGTCGGCTCAGCCATCCTGCCACCGCTGCCGATTAAAACTCAGAATTGACCGTCCTACGTTGCTTAAGCGGAACAATCGCCACATGACCAGTTTTGCCGAAGAAACAGGCGACCATTTGCCTCGAAGTGCTTCTTCCACGAACAACTTTTGTTGGATTTGGCTTGTCTTCGAAGATCCACACGGTCGATTGTCGTTTCGTTTCGGGCTCATACGCATAGATTTATGATTCGTCACCTGTGACGATCTTATAAACGTCTTTTGAAGCACCGCGATCGTATTTTTTCAAACCACGAGCCTTTTTTAAGCGATTGTCAAATTGTGCGGGATCAACCGAGAACAAACCTTCTTTAACGCCAAGTGTTCATGCAATATCGAATGTTTGCTGGTGGAAGAACTGCCCAAGAATGCCTCTATCTGACCGTATATTACTTGACGATCGATTATCAGTTCACGCGCGGCATCAATGTTCTCTGGCACAACGGCCGTTCTTGGACGATCTTCACGACCTTTGTCTTTGAGCGAGCGTCCGCCACGATTGAATTCATTGAACTAGTTTTTCACAGTACTATAGGATGGTGGTTTATCGCCATACAAATATTTAAGTTCATCGATGCACTCTTGTCGTGATAATCTACGTCGAAAGTTGTGAAAAATGATCGCACGAAAATGTTCACGAGTCAATACCATTTTTTTGCCGAATTGATTTTTTCAAGTCACTGTAAACAACACAAATGATGGTCGTACGTCAAAACGTTCTAAGTACATTTATGCTAAAAAAGGTCAAACTTTCCAATGGAAATGTCAGAAATATATATAGCAGCCCTAGTACTATTAAATGCCAGCTCCGATCGGCAAATGGATTTTGAAGGAGAAGTTTTTACGTGGCATAGAGATAAATCTCTTACTCATTAAGCCGCTTGCATTTTAGAAGGTCCCCATGGTATTATTTCAATGCTGACAGAACACAATTAATAAATGATTAACTGACTTGAGTTGTATATATAAATGTGAAAACTATCCCGTGGATTCACATCATTTCGAAAGTGTACTGGTTAAGTTCTGTCCGTTAAGGACAGAACGTTTTGCTTAGCTCAGACTATTTCACTCCTATCACCATTCTCTTGTTTTAGACGCAGTATGCATTTGCACGTTATTCTGAACCCTATTAATGACATTGCTAAAATTCATTCAGCAAAGGACGATAATGGTAGTAATATAAGAAATGCCCTCCAGTAAACATTTCTAACGAAGTCAAATAAATATGTTATCTTTTAAAATCCACAATAATATTTAAGCCTTTAGGACATATAGATACGAGCATTTAATAATATTTAAACACAGATATGTATATAACGTACATATTTAATGAATGTTAATGAGTTTTGTAGTGTCCGTATAAATATATGCCGAAGTAGATACACTTACGACTTTTAAAGCATGTTTTGTTTATTTTACAGCTTCCTTCTCTTCCTTCTCATTTTCTAACCACAAAGTATTATGGGTTGAGTATTTCAACAAAACAACAGGTAAAAAGGTTTAAAATTAATAACTTCTATGGATACGTTTGCCTACAGAAGAAATACTTATAGACAATTCAAAAAATTAAAGGGAAGAAAAGGATTATTACAAACACATATATAAAAGAAGTAAAACGTCGTTCGGCTTGGTCGAACCATATATGATCTGCACCGTCGATTCGCTAATAAAGCGCAAAAATTACTACTATTTTTTCTCTTTTGGGCCCTGCTTCCGTTCCTAATCTCAGATAAATCGCCCGGTTTTACCGTGCGGTACCACATAAGCCGAAAGCATACAAAGCATAAGCCAACAACTACACGCAGAGAAAAGATATGGTTACACTATGATCACCGCAACAATAATATGTTCTCTACAATAAAAGCATGTTCGTCGCAACCATAGTATTTTTTTTTTGAACTTCATTTTGACAATAGTATGATTGCGACAATATTGCTATTGTTGAAATGAATCGGTCATTTGAGAAACACCTCATATCCAAAAAAGTAAACTTTCGGGAAATCAAAAAAAACCCATTTGGTGCAGAATTTACCATTATATATTTTTGAAATTTTTTTGTATGATTCTACAGGTGTTTGATTAATTAATTCTACGAAAATAAAATTTTATAATTCTTATTTTGATATTTAAAAAAATTATAAAAGTTTTTGGAGATGTGTTGTTTCTCAAATGACTGACTAAACGATATGTTATCAGGTAGGAAAGAATATGTAAAAAATTGAAATAATTAATAAAAATCAATATTTTATTTTTCAAGTAATATATACATACACATTTTTCAAATTATTTTGTTTCTTAAAAGTGTTCAATGACATCCGTATCGGTATATGGCCAGTCATAAATTTTTGAATAAAATGTATCAACAATGTCTACAGGTATATAGGCTTCGACTTTCCTGAGGTCATTGATTTTATTGATATTGATAGGTACACATTTTTGCGGGTAGGCGCTGATTTTTGGCAGCTCTGGTAAACCAGTTCTCGATTTTTTCAAGTCAAAAGTGTGATCATTGAGTCCACCAATTACGTTTTTTACTTTAACCTGGCCTACATGTTTATTAGAGTAATGAAACTCCATAAAAGTTGAAATGTTGAATTTTATTTTGTTTTCCTTCGGGATGTTCCTTGCTTGAGTCTCCGTAGATATTACATTCTTTTTATAAAATTGACCACACCATGATTTAAAATCCTTAACTTTTTTACTTTCTACTATTTCCACTAGGAACTTGTCCGGAGCAGCAGAGTGCAACATCAGTTCAGCATACTGTTGTACTGTGTAAATCCTGTCAGTTGTTTTAATTTTTCGTTTGATTACACTAAAGTCGCGGTCACACGGAAGGTACGAATGACCTCGAGTAGGAAAATAGTGATGAATACTGTCGAAACGGCCAGTTTCTATTAGGGCAAGAAAAAATCGCACAACCACGGTGTTTTTATTTTGTCCAGGTGCACCATCGGAAAAAACATGAAGATGCCTAACACCAGCATCAAGAACTTCATTGATATAATCAACTAAAAACGAACAAATTTCGTTTGGCCCCTTTTTAGCTAAGCCCTCATGATATACATAAAACTTGGCTTTATTAGTTGCAACATCGTGAATATTATAAACATTTACTGTCAACTGCCGTAAGTAAAATATTTCTTGCACTGGTATTTGAGGAAGTTGAAGGTTTTGCATAAAGTCCATGCAGATTCCACCTACTTTTTCATCCGTTAGACACTTTTGTCTAATATTTTCAATGGCTTTAAAAAACTTTTTTGATCTTCTTTTATGCACAAGGAGCTCCGCAACATATACTCTTTTAGATGCATCAGTTAAAGATGGACTTTTTATTTTGACAGACAGTTCCTCACATTTGCAACAAGAATCAATCTGAGGTATCCCAAAAGTTAGGTCAAAATGCTCATGAAATATTTTCAAATAAAACTTGTAATCAACACTCAAGTCTGGATGTTTTTATTTAAAAAGTTGCCACATAATTTTCACATTAAGGTTAGCGTTCAAGTATTTGTAAGACCGGCTGGTGTAATGGGCTTCTTTCTGGGGAAAAGAGGCTATGTGGTCATCAATAGCCTTTAGGATATGACCTGGTTTAGCGTTCCCTGAAGCATTTTTCCCTCTTAAGTCCTTTGGTGCCTTGCCTTGAGAGAGTAGTTTACACAGTCTTTTGACACGCTCAGTAGATATTCCATGGACCGAAAGAAATGCACGTTTACACATCCGTATTTTTCCTGTAGACGTAGATACAGAATACACAAAGGAGTGAGACTTTGGCTTACTAGTTATTTCTTCATTTTCCAAATTTCGCCTTTTCCTTGTGATTGGCTTACACTCAATCAATGATTGGAGGTATGCATCCTGTTCATTTTTTTGTGCTTAAATCAATAAACTTAGTGTAAGTTTCATTATCTTGGTCCTCTGTAATCTTTTCCGGTATACATTTCCATCTGCACCTAAAATAACCGAACATCATTAAGACTAGTTCAACATAACATAAAACCTACAAAATATTACAATTTAAGGCTATACAGATAATTTTAGGAAAATGTTCTAGGTCATATAGTGTAAGATTTTCTAGGCCTTTGGTAAATATTTAAGGTTAAGTTACCTGCAAGCGAATCCATGTTCTTTTGGTTTCACTACATTTCCTTTCCAGTTTGTATATTCTTCATTCTTAACACGGGACTTCTTAATTTTTTCACACTTATACTCAACTTGCTTCCCTTTTTTACGTTTTAGTACTGTGGAATTATTACTTTCACTTTCACTTGAACTCATTTTAAATTATTAACAAAAATAACGTGTTTGTGGCCACCAGCCACATTAAAATAAAATAACAAAACACAGTGCTGCCAAAAGTCATTTGAGAAACAACACATATCCAGGAGATGAGGTGTTTCTCAAATGAATGCGTATTGGATTCGTCTTGCCTTCACCAACAATTTAATATATATAACTCAATTTTGGCCAAAAATGGACATGAGGTGTTTCTCAAATGACTGATTCAAATGTAACAATAGTATTATTGCCAAATTTAGAAATGAAAATATGGTTGTAGTAACCATATAAACATGGTTTGTGCAACAAAAGTATTGTTGTTTAAAATTTACGTTAACAATAGTTTGATTATGGCAATCATACAGTATGGTTGCGACTATGAACATAACAAAACAGGTTTTATAGAGCAGACATGTATGTGTGCGCGTATGTTTTTTTGATATACAAAAAACACATACACACGATACAGTGAATGGTTGCTGTCCATTAAAAAAACAACAACAATCGGAAGGTAGTTCGAGGAATTGTTATTGTGTTTACTTTGTTCGGTGAAATACTCTAATACCGACTGGTTCCCGTTTATTTAAAATCTGCCTGCACTTAAGTATATAGCCATTGATCATGGTTTAATCACATTCGTTACTTGGTGTCTATGGATGGTGAAGTAGCATTCTCCCCTGCTGGCAACTAAAAGTATTTTTGACCGTTGGAATATATATTTTAGTTTCTTGAATGAAATGTTCAATAAAACATGGCCTCAAATCTGGCTATGAACTAATAGTAATGCAATTTAAAATAACATTCTTAACAAATTTTTGAATAACAACAATACCCAATTATAATAAATAAATTGGGGATCATAGTATGGTTGAGTGTGAATCATACTATTGTTGTGGGGATTATAGTATGATTGCGTGTGGATGATACTATGGTTGTGAGGATCCTACTGTGATTGTGAGGATCATAGTATGGTTGTGGGATTATAGTATGATTGCGTGTGGATGATACTATGGTTGTGAGGATCCTACTATGATTGTGAGGATCATAGTTTGGTTGTGGAGATCATAGTTTGGTTGAGTGTGAATCATACTATGGTTGTGGGGATTATGGTATGGCTATGTGTGAATCATACTATGGTTGTGGGTATCATAGTATGGTTATGTGTGAATCATACTATTGTTGTGAGGATCATAATATTGTTGTGTCACAACCATATACCCAACAATAGTATGATCCTCTTCGAATATTGTCACCCCAACCATACTTTTTTTCTGCGTGTATGTGCTCTTTTGAGGAATGTAGTGCGTCCCAAATAAACAAAAATCAGCCACAGACGGACATGGCTATATCTTCTTAATAGGTTAAATATACCAAGTAGGGACATAAATACTGTTACAACATTGAACACGCGCTTTTCAGTAGTAGAACTGAATATTCCCCGTTAATGTCATATGACCTGCATTTCTGCGAACAAGGAGTCAAACCATCGGTAAAAGTTTACCAAGAAACCGTTTTGGAAGCTGTTGTGAACCTTTTGACAATTCCCCGTTCCAAAACCAGCCATGGACTTTCCAGCAGGATTCAGCGCCGGCCCCTAAAGCTAAAACGTCCCAGGCCTGGCTTCGAAACAATTTTCCAGCGTTCATTTCCTCTGAAGAATAGCCCTCAGGCACTTCAGATTAGAACCCATTGGATTAAAAATTGTGGACTGTTTTAAAGGATAAGGTTTGTCACAAAAGATACCCCAACATGGGATCTCTTTACATTGCTTTGGTTTGAGCTGTGGCCAATTTTCCAATAGACGAGGTTCGTGCAGCTATTGACGATTGGCAAGTGCGACTTAAGGCGCGTGTAAAGGCGACAGGCGGACATTTCGAATAAGTAGATTCATTTTGGATACAATATACATCAATAAATATATTAAAAAATATTTGGTCCAACAACATTCAGTACTTTTTATTTTAAAGCATTAAACTTGTGTAACAGTATTTATGTCCCTGCTAAGTATACACAAAAGTATACATGAACACGTTAAAATCAAGAGTTACCGATTTCAAGATTTCATTAATGGTCTATAGTAACCTTTTAACCTACTGACCATTAATGAAAGATTAAAATCGTAAACATGACCCTTTCTGGTGAGCACTTTAGAAAATATAATCTTTAAAAAAAAACTATTAATTCGTGTTTTTATATCAATGGGTTAATTTACAAATATGATTTAGATGCAACAGACAGTTTTTTCATTACGTATCTTTCCAGAGCAGTATTTATAAGTATAAAGACAGAGCTGCACTTTTAATGTTCTCGAAATTGTTGTCAGTTTAGAACTCTTATTTATGCCACTACCCTTAATGGCTATCAAGGCTAAGTACCAAAACGGGTACAACACGTTATTTTTACAAAATTGTTCTTAGTCAATCTAGTGCTGTTAGAATTTTTCTTTATATATAGTCTAAATTGATGCTTTTTGTAAGTAAATGACTTACTTTTTGTGTTTTTGTTATCAGTCTTAAATATCAAGTCATATCTTAAAATCTATTGTTAAGCTTCAAAACTATTGGGTTATCCAAGAATTTTTGTTGAAAAACTATCATATCAACAAATTTGGATTTCTAGCAAGTTCTTCTGTCAGAAATTATAGAGCCAACTTTGCTGAACATTCTCTCAGATTAGGTCGAAGTTGCTGGAATGCATAAATATCTTGCGGCGCAGGTTTTTAGTGGTGTCATCTCGTTGGCATGACTTGCAAAACCGTCAACTTAACTTTAGATTAACTTATTTTGAAATATAATAATATTTTTATTAGGTAATAATTTTTATTAGGTATTCTTTATATTTTAATTGACAAAATTCACAGTGTCCCAACTTATATGCCAGTGATGACATTTGTACCGATACGATCGATAGTCATTAAAATTGATTGGCTTTATAAAAATATGGACCAATATAAAACAATTTTATTAAAGCTGCTTTTACTCCCATCATAATAAACTATGCCAAATGTTATTTAGATCTGAGCTCATGTGTAGCTTTTAGAGCAGCAGGGCGTCAAATCGGGAAGAACGTTGATGTTGGGTCCAACGCAATCGTCATTTATCAACAAATTGAACATCATGGTTGCAGAGAGGAAGGTTTCGGAAGATATCGTTGAAGGGAACCATATAATCGAATTTAACCAGAGTTGGTAATTGGTCTTCCATAAGTCCTTCCGTAAATTTATTCAAGATCGGACCTCTTATAAAAGAAGTGAAAGGGCCTCAAATCATAAAGAGCCGTGCTATGCAAATATGTACAGATACTAGTATTGTCCAACTTCACTAGACTTAATAAATGGTGGTTCAAAATGTAGCAAGCGAAGTCTGAGCTCGATCGGATTAAATGTATGGCTTATAGAGCGGTAGATCATTAAATCGGGAGAGATATCGTGTGCTAGCTATCCTAAAAGACTCTGACAGAGTTAAATATTGGTCACTCAGAACGCTACGTGCAACATTTTCTAGAAACCGTACATAATATGTGGTATATAGAGCTGCAGGTTTTAAATTCAGATTTAAATCGTTGACCATCTTGACCAATTCTTTGACATTGAATATTTTATTCCTATGCGAATAATTCATTACCGTTTTAACTCCCAAGGCCAATATCGAGCACGCTATTTGTTGGAAACAGAAATCATTGCAAAGGTCCTGGGAAATTTTGTTGTCAATATGCTCTACTGCGAATCCAGCCCAGCATTTCCTTAATTATGGGAATGGTGCATCGAGTACAAAATACCAAGTTTCTTTTAATCAGTTTATATTTGCGTATTTGCTTTGATTTACCGACTTGAACTAGAGTGTAACAAAATCGGACTTCACTGACCAAGCGTTGTTAACAGAAGCGGAGGTAATTTGTAAGGTTTAATCATAAAAAAATAAAAAAATGAGTATTTAAAATTCTTCTTTAAAGTTTTGTATCGTATTTTCCAAAAATCTCCATCTAATAAATTTTTGTATTAATACTCGTACACGCTTATTTTAATCCGCTGTATATTTCCCTAAAGCTCCCTAATAGAATTTCGCTTACATTTCGATGAGTTGTTTATATATGTGGGAGAATTCGAACAAATGTATTTGCTCTTTGTACACAAGGGACGGAATCCCCAGATGCCTGCACACAATCCAATTCATAGGTACGGAAATTAAAAACAGCAACTCTTCTATTGTTGAGCAACGGAAATAGGAAACTGAAATAATAACGCCACACCCACTGTAACAAACACATACTTTATATGGCTGAGCTGGTAAAAGGCATTCCGAACAAAATCAGCAAAAAGACACTGAGGCAACATCCTTGTGTCCGGCGACCTTTTGCACAAACCCACATCAGTGGCCGTACCGTGCAGAGGAGCGCCGTACGAATTTGAAGTAAGGCACGTTTATAAAACCATTTGCGGCTAAAGGCTACCACGAGCAGTAGCAACAGCAGCAAATTGCGGTGTTGTAAACAAAATACAAACTAATTCCATTTATGCCACAGAACGAGCCACAAATGTAATCAAATATTTCATATGCTGGCATTTGCCCGCAACAAAGCCACTTCACAGCCTCACATATGATTCTGGTGGAGAACTATTGCGGAGCACGTGAATATGAGGACCCACTGGGCATTCACCACATGTGAGCTGAAGGATATATATAGGATATCACAAACATTTTAATGTGGATACTTCAAGAAGACACTGAAGGAAAAACTCAAAAGGCTTTCAATGGGTGACGTTTTCCCTGAGTTCTCAAGAAAGAGTTTTAAAGCCTTTCTTAAGAAACTTTTCCCAACGTTTTCTTCTGTTGATGAAGACACCGGCGGAAAAAATCGAAAATTCTTCCTATGGATGGAATAGATGAGTTCGCAAAGAAGTGTTCTAAGGACATTCTTGAAAAAACACTCTGTGCCTAACACTCTTCTGTACGTATTTTTGATTCTTTAAGAATTTGTCATTTCCTTCTGCACGTAGAAAAAAGTATGGTTGGGATAACAATATTCGAAGAGTATTATACTATTGTAGGGTATACGTATATGGTTGATATATGATTCAAATACAATCATACTATGATCCTCACAACCATACTATGATCCTTACAACAATAGTATGATTCACACATAACCGCACTTCGAGTATGATCCTCTCAACCATAGTATGGTTTGTACTAAACCATACAATGATCTCCACAAGCATATTATAATCCTCACAACCATAGTATTTTTCACATACAATCATAGTATGATCCTCACAACGATATTATGATCCACACCCAACCATGTTATGATCCCTACAACCATAATATGATAACACACAATTATGCCATGATCCCCATGAACATGAATAGGAGTGATTTATTACAAAAATATGTTTCTAAAAGTCATATTCCACACGCAGAGAAAAGATATTGTTACTATATGGTCACGGCAACAATAGTATGTTCTCTGCAGTAAAAGTATGGTCGTCGCAACTATAGTATTGTTTTTTGAATTTCATTTTGACAATAGTATAATTGCAGCAATATTAATATTGTTGAAATGTAACAAAAGTATTGTTGTCAAATTTAAAAATAAAAATATGGTTGGTGGGGCAAAAGTATTGTTTTCGTGGGTTTTATGTTAACAATAACATAATTACGGCAATCATACTGGTAAAACCTTATTTATTTTTTAATTTGACAATGTTATTTTTACGATTCATTCGCAATAATAGCAATAAAAATTATATTTAAGAAAAAAACTACGGATTAGTATAACTAAACTATTTTTAATAAATGATTTTTTTTTACTGTTAAATAAATCACTCCTAACGTTACATAACTTACTTAATAAAATTCTTTGTTGTTGAATAACAACGTATTCCAGTATTTACAAACAATTTTGTCGATCATAGTATGGTTGTGCGTAAGTCATACTATGGTTGTGAGGATCATAATATGGTTGTACGTTAATCAAACTATGGTTATGAGGATCATAATATGGTTGTGGGGATCATAGTATGGATGAATGTGAATAATAATATGGTTGTGGGGATCATAGTATGGTTGTGTGTGAATGATTATATTGTTGTGAGAACCATAATATTGTTATGGGGATCATAGCATGGTTGTGTGTGAACCATACTATTGTTGTGATGATCATAATATTGTTGTGCCACAACCATATAACCAACAATAGTATGGTGCTCTTCGAATATTGTTACCCCAACCATACTTTTTTTCTGCGTGCAAAGAAGAAAAATTACGTTCATAAAGTAATGTTATTATTGTTAACATAAAACCTTTTGTCGCACAAAGCATATTTATAGAAGTATTGTTGCTATAACCATATTTTCATTTTCTAATTTGGCAATAATCCTATTGTTACATTTCAACAATATTAAGATTGCGGCAATCATACTATTGTCAGATTAAAATTCAGTAAACAATAATATGGTTGCGACGAACATACTTTTATTGCGGAGAACATATTATTATTGCCGTGACCATATTGAAATCATGTTTTTTCTCTGCATGTAGACTACAGTGAGGTGACAATATTTAAAGAGCATCATACTATTGTTGGTTATATGGTTGTGGCACAACAGCAGTATGATCATTACAACATTAGCATGATTTACACAAAACCATACTATAATTTCCACAACCAAAATCATATTATAGTCCTCACAACCATAAATATGATTCACCATAACCATAATATGATTCAAACGCAACCAGGCTATGATCTCTACAACCATGGTTTGATCTATCTTAAGCATACTATGATCCCCACAAATTATTTATTAAAATTGGGTTATTTTGTTATTCAGCGATAGGGATTTTTTTAAGTTAACTATTTCAATTACATTACACTTGAGCAATTCAATCAAAAAGGCAGAAAAGACTTTTAGTTTCAAGCAGGGGTAAATGCAACGGATTTAATTAAATCATGATCAATAGCGACGAACTTGCTTTTATTGCAGAGAACATACTCGTATTATTTTTGCCGTGGCCATAAAGACATTAAATATTTTTTTCAGCTTTTATCAAATTTTTGCTGTTTTGCTGTTCTAGATGCCAGATTTATATTCGATAAGGCGTATAGAAAAAAATCAAGCATAGTGCGTTTTTTGTGACCTATATTTACATAGCCCCGTTAAAATATCACCAAATAGGTCTATGTAACATACATCCCGCAGAAAATTTAATTATACTGCTTAAAAAGTCACATATTAAGACTAACCTCGCTCGATGTACGGACAGAGGAAGTTTTACTAAGTTTTTTTAATAAGCGAAAAAAATATTAAATCATGTGTGGAATCTTGATTGGTAATTGGAAAAGACATTTTATGGCATTTAGTTTTTGAAAATAATTTTCTTCAAATGTTGGTACCTGTATTATGGAAATGAGCGTTCGGTGAGAAACGGGAAGATCCGGTGTTTTCGACCACAATTTTGTTCGTACCCATTTCTGGCTCAACGTCAAAGTCAAAAAACAAAATTGCTGCATTTTGGTTGAAGAGCAATAAGAAGAGGTTCAAGAGGTGCCATTATACCCAGAGAAAACCACGGTTTGGTGCGGTTTGTGACCTGGTGGAATCATCGGTGCATATTTTTTCAAAAATGATGATGGCCGGAACGTAACCGTGAATGGTGCTTGCTATTGAGCCATGATATCGATCTTTATGCTACCTGAAATTGAAGCCCGTAATCTTGACGACACTTGGTTTCAACAGGACGATGCCACTTGCCATACAGCTGCTCAAACAATGGATCTATTAAGAGGTCATTTCGAAAAACAGATAATTTCACGTTTGGAACAGGTGAGTTGGTTGCCTAGATTGAGCGATATCATACCTTTAGAAAATTTTTGTGGGGTTATGTAAAGTCCAAATTCAATGCTGATAAACGAACTACGATTCAGGTTTTGAAAGCCAATATTACGCGTGTTATCAACGCCATACCGGACGAAATGCAAAAACAAATCGTCCAAAATAGGACCCTCAGAATGGAAAGCCTGAGGCGTAGTTGCGGCCAAAAAAATAAATGCTATAAAATGTCATTTCAAAATAACAATAAAGATTCCACCCTGGATTTGAATTTTAATTTTTTTTTTTTGTTCTGAAAAAATACCTCTAGATGGATCAGCCTATATATGCATTGTATGACAACTCTGCTTTCCACAGCCAAAGTAAAAATAGACTGCTTCGTTTCGATTCGAATTTAAACTCTGTTGCTCAAACCAAAAATTCCAATAGTTGAAGCTGTGATTGATGCATTCGTTAGCAATACTCGTACTCATCACAAACATCCACATGCTACGAGCGTTTGTAAAGGAGGATATATCCATGAAAGCATAAACATATTCATGTGCATGTTGTAGTCGGCACACTGAGCTATTTCAATCAAATATGGTACCATGTGATTGCCAAGGAACCTTCAGTACACATTGCACAAATTTCCAATTGAATATAGATGGTAAAGCGGTAAAGGGACAGCGGACACAGTTTGCCTTGAATACTTACACAAATAAAATATTTTAATTAAAATATAAATTAAATCTGCGTAAAATGTCCTTTCGTCTGACCAAACTAAACCCTCTTAAAATACTGTTCTAGTTTGATTCATTGGTAGAAAGAAACCTTTACAGTCCTTGGAAATGACAGAATTTGTCTCGTGGTTATAAATTTTCCTATGTCAAAAGTGTTTTTGCATAATCGTATGTATATAAGTTTTCATTAACATGCATAACATTTTAAAAAGCTAGACGAATACCAAAACAAATCGAAATTTATAAAGTTCTCTCACTCAACCTGCGGCAAGACTTGCAATTTATTCTGAAGATGGTCAGCCATGAGGGTACCAAATACAGAGAAGGAGTGGAAAATGCTTTATTCCACTAAAATTATTATGCAACTAATTAGAAATCTTTAAAAGAAATGGGGGATTTTTAAGAAATTAGTTTTCATTAGATATGTCCACATAAAAAAGGGCGCATTGAAGTGACTCGTAGCAAACGAATGAAAGGACCAGGAGCTACTGTGGATCAAGGTATTACAAATTATCTTGATATTAAATGTTTGCCACAACCAAATATTTGTAGATCAGTCCATCTGGAATGTAATCGTAATGTAATTTGGCAGAAATAATTTTTTCGTAGTTGAGTAAAATCAATTCAGATTCGAATATAGCTTCCGCACATATGTACACAAAAAAAAATCGGTTGGAACTACAACGATTCGGTTGAATATTAAAAATTTCGGTTATGATCACCAAATGATTATAATCTTAATGGATATTCGGGTTAAAATGCCACAAAATGATAATACGAGGGCGGTTCGGAAACTTCTTAGCCTAGCACAAAAAGCGCGGTATAAACAGAAAAAAGTTAAGTGGTTGGAAACTTCCATCTCTGCTATGAACACATGTTAAATTTTGTTTCGATCTGGCAACTCCTTCATATAGAAACAGGTGTTCACAAAAGACGCATCCGCGAATTTTTTACAATGGAAAAATTAGAAATGCGTGTTGTCATTAAATATTTACATAAAAAAGGTTTATCGGGACAAGAAATTCATAATGATATGGTGAATGTGTTAGGTGAAAATGCTCCTTCATATGCAACAGTAAAAAATTGGGTTGCTGAATTTAAACGTGGTCGTACAAGCATTGAAGATGAACCACGTCCAAAACAGCAACAACAACAGAAATTGTAGCCAAAGTGCATGATATGGTTTTAAATGATCGACGAATAAAAGTGCGTGAAATAGCTAATATCATGGGCATCTCAAATGATCGAGTCCATTTAATTTTGCATGAAGAACTACAGATGAAAAAGCTTTCTGCAAGATGGGTGCCGCACTTGTTAACAGTCGACCAAAAACGCATAAGAATGAACATTTCTCAAGCTTGTTTGGATCGTTTTCAGCGAAATAAAATGGATTTTAAGCGTCGTTTCATAACTGTTGATGAGACATGGATCCACCACTATACTCCAGAGACAAAAGAACAATCCAAACAATGGACTGAAGCTGGAGGAAGTGCCCCAAAGAAGGCAAAAACAATTCAATCGGCTGGTAAGGTTATGGCAACGGTTTTTTGGGACTTCAAAGGTATTTTATTGATTGACTATCTTCAAAAGGGTAAAACAATAAATTTAGAGTACTATTGCAACCTTTTACATCAATTAAATGTACAAATTTGAGAAAAACGTCCTGGCTTACAACACAAAAAAATAATTTTTCATCAAGACAACGCACCAGCGCACAAGAGTGTTTTAACAATGGCTAAAATCAACGAATTAAAGTACGAGTTGCTTGACCACCCACCTTATTCTCCTGATTTAGCTCCCAGTGACTTTTACCTGTTCCCAAATCTAAAAAAAATCCTTGTTGGCAAGCGTTTTACCTCAAATGAAGATGCAATTACAGCTGTAAACCACTATTTTGAAGACCTTGAGGAAAACTATTTTAATCAAGGGATAGAATTGCTAGATAAGCGTTGGACTAAGTGTATTGAAGTTTCAGGAGATTATATTGAAAAATAAAAATATTTTTGAAAAACTAACTATTCTTTTTCATTGATAGGCTAAGAACTTTCCGAACCGCCCTCGTACGTAATGATCAACGTACTGTATTCACAACTAATTTATAGATCATACTCGTACCAATTAAACTCTAAAAAGGGATTTATCTGCCACAACTGGTTGATGTGGCAACCAATAGTTATGCAAATAGTTTGTTGTTGTAACCAATGATAAGTGATGATAACTTAAAATTTACCGTAACCGAGAACGAGCTGGTTAATGGTATTTTTTTAAATACAAGGTGCAGGGCGCATATTTGCATTTTTGGGAATAAAATAAAGAAATTATGAAACTTAGAAAAAATGTATTCTATATTTTATTTATATTGAAAGGTAAGGGAATTTTTAAATTACTTGGTTTTTAATAGTGTATCTGCCAAATGTTCATGAACTCGACTGGTAGTCTGCCAATTTCAGCCTCAATATTTTGAATTAGATCTTTCAAGGTGTCGGGACGGTTATTATACACCTTCGATTTCTGGTAACCCCAAAGGAAAAAATTGGCCCGCCAGTTCACATCACCCCTCAAAGAGATACGCCGTCCAGGAAACGTTTGCTTCAAACAATGCATGGTAACCCTCGCTGTGTGTGCAGTGGCACCATCCTGTTGGAACCATGTATCCTCTAATTGCATTGCCTCAAGAGCCGGCTGAAAAAATCCTGTATCATAGTCAAGTACCGTTCGAAGTTCACAGTTACGGCAGTTACGGCAGAGGAGAACGTTTCGGAGATTGCAGTTCTGCTGCTCTAACTCTCTCGAAGTTTTGTGGTGTGGTAATCCTTCTCTCAGGTCTCCTTTGTGCACATGACACATTCCCTGCTGTTCTCAATGAAGTTACCCAATTTACAATTGATTGCCGTCCAGAAACACGTCCACGTGGGAGAACAGAGTATCGTAAACGAAAAGCACGCTGCACTGCAATGATCGATTGCGCATTTGAAAAATACGCTTCAACACAAAATGAACTCTCCTCTCGTGTCCAATGCATGGTGGCAACTGAAAGGCAGGGTAATACAAATCTCCCATCAGCCATTATAAGCCGCACATACTCGTACCCTTCACTTTCTTCGAGCAACAGTGCCGCCTCAACCTGCAGTGCAAAAAAAAGCAAATTACCACGCTCCACCCTTAGTCCGTTATCTTTTACAAAAAGTCGATTAATAGGTTAGTTGAAAATTTACTTATAAAACCCTAGTTCAACAGTTTTTAAGTATTTCAAATCTTTGGCTTTAGAAACCACATATTATAGCTAATCATAATGAGATTTGGCACAGTTAAGTATACACAGAAAGTAGATTCTGTGCCACAACTGCACTTTTTTAGCCAACTGAATGGTTAAAGTTGCATGCACCTCGAGTACGCCATCAGTACAACCAACTGTTAGTTGGTGCTCTGTAATGTTCAGTTATTGTAACTGAAATATCGGTAGAAAAAACAAAGAATCCAAACCTTCAGAAAAAATTTTAGGATCTTAAATTCCACACGTCGCTTGTTTAACGAAAAAATTTTAAATTTTTAGTGGAGGCAAATAACTCCTTCGTTACATACTTGAATTAAGGTTTTTTTAGACCTGTGGTTTTCTATCTGGCCACACTTTTTCCAAAGTTGGTCTTTTTGATAGCTATCACTTGATTTATGCTCAGTTTGGTTTGCCATTTCAGAATGAAAAGACTTAATCTGGAACAACGTTTGCAAATCGTGGTGAATGGGCCCAAAACGAGATGAACAACGATCCTGATTCTTACAAGAAAAATTTGTTCAGCGATGAAACTCACTTTTGGTTGAATGGGTACGTTAATGGCCAGAATTGTCCCATTTGGAGTAATGAAAATGCACAAGCCATTGTTGAGACGTCGTTGCATCCTCGACAAGTCACTGGTTGGTGTGCGCTAGGGACAGATGGAATCATTGGTCTATATTTCTTCAAAAATGAAGCCGTCAATAATGTTATAGGGAAACGCTATAGAGCCTTGATTAATGAATTTTAGGTGCCTGAATTGGAGGATGTTGATGTGAACGACCTTTGGTTCCAACAAGACGGAGCTTCATGCCATATAGCCAACGAAACAATCAACTATCTCGCGTCGTGGCGTGTCCTCCAAGATCGTGCGATTTTAACCGCTGGACTATTTTATGTGGGGTTATGTGAAGTCGCTTGTCTACGCTGATAAGCCCGACACGATTGCCGCCTTGGAAGTGAATATTCGGCGCATTATTACTGACATACAACCCCAAAAGATGCAAAGAGTGGTCGAAAATTGAGCCTCTTAGATGGAATTTATTCGAGCCAGCCGCGGCGGCCATTTGCCCGAAATCATTTTCTAAACATAATAACAAACCCTTATTCTAATATTAAAGCTATATTCTTGGCCATAAAATTTAATTATATTTGACAGCGCATAGATAAAGGGACCTTAGTGTAAAAAAATCAATTTTCACTTTTTTTTTGATGTGGACAACATATGAGCATCGAATGAGACCGATCCCATGGCCCAAAAGTGTTCCCTCCCAGAGATATGAGCGTTTTATGAAAGTGATGGTACACCAAAGATACACGTATTTAAATCTTTAAAATGGCTCTCCTGAACAAAACAGGTTTTTACCCTTAGGTCCCTTTCTATTTTGCGCGTCACATATGCGTTTTATTTCTTCCTTGAAAAAAATCCCTTTATATTTTTTACTATAAAGAAAACTTTAAATTGTATATATTTTTTTCCTCTTAATGGACAGCTCGTAATCTTCTTCTAAAATTAAATAAAGAAAAATAAGCGTAAAAATCTATTTCGTAAACAATAACAACAACAAATTATTGCATATACACAGAGAACAGACCAAATTTGTTGCCATCCAAAAAATATGCATGTATGTAATATCCAAATTTTCTATCTCTACAGCCGAATGTTGATACCAATTTTTTTTCTTGTTTCATTTTTGAATTTAACGATTTAAAACTGTTAATTTCAGTATTTGAATTATGAGCAATTTTTTTTAGCACAAGCGGAATATTTTTTTGCATATAATGGGTAAAAGGTTAATAATTTTAGTTTTATAATTTAGTTATAAGCAATTTGAAGAAAAAGCTGATTACGATATGTTTTAAAAGTACCGAAATAGGTTGAAATTTAATATATTTATTAATTTTAATTTTAGATTAAAAACTTCATGTTTATGTGTATGAAATTTAGATTAGAGATTTAACCTAGCCCGGATTTGGGTCGAGGGGCCAACTTACGAATATTTTATTGCATACTAAATCAGATCATGATTTCTTTACTATCCAATAAAAAAAACCACAACTAAGGGGTGTTTTTTATTGGGGTATAGAACTTTAAGTTGGCATCACTTTTTTAACTGGCGGCCATTTTGTCAGCTGTCAAGTGATTAATATTTAGTTTGGTTTGCCATTTCATCATGAACAGGTTGACAAAAGAACAACGCTTGCAAATCGTGCAAATTTATTTCGAAAGTAATGGTTCAGTTCGCGAAGTTCACCGCAAGCTCCGTCCATTTTATGGTCGACATAATCGTCCATCAGAGCAATTAATTCGGTTAACCATGGATCGGTTAACATGGACCATTGGATTATTTTCTTTGGGGATATGTGAAGTCGCTCGTCTACGCCAACAAACCAGAAACACGTTAAGAGACTTGGAAGCCAACATTCGTGGCGTTATTGCCAACATACGGCCCCATATGCTCGAAAAAGTGGTTGAAAATTGGACCTGTAGAATTGGCTTTATTCGAGCCAGCCGCGGCGGCCACATGCCCGAAATCATATTTAAACATTAATGGCACAAAATTATCCTTCCAATAAAGCCAAATTGATGGACATTAAAACGATTTTCTTGTGTTTTATTTCAATTCGAAGTTCTATACCTCAATAAAAAACACCCTTTATAACAAAAATTCGTGCTCTTATTTTAACATGGAAAAATGCATTCTTACTAAGAAATCCTTAGCTCCGGCTTTACTGGTTGATGTGACACAAAAATATCAAATGCATGATTGAAGTCTTGGCAACAGATATATGGAAGGAAATAAATATTTCCATAACGGTATTTTGGCACAGTGGGCAATTAAAAAAATGGGTGGAGAAAAATGTATTACTTTAACTGCTTCGCAAAGGGTAAACGGGTCAGTAACGTAAATATGTCTTTGGATGATATCCATACTGCCCCATCTGATGAGAACTAAGAAGGGTATAATAATATTTTCTTTCAAGCTTTGTGGGACCCTAACTCAGAGAGTAATGCCACTGAAGTATTAATTTATATTTTGTTTATTTATATATATAATGCAGCCATATTTGGAAACATTAACTGTCTGACCCAAGTAGAAGTAGAAAGCAGATTAAACACATTTTAATCTGATCAACCCAATTATTACACATTTTCGATTGTTTCTGATCGAATCTCTTCAATGGCATCTTCGATTTCATGTTTAATGCTTCAATTGTCTCTGGATGCCTTGTGTAATATTCAAGCTTAATGGCTCCCCACAAAAAAATACTTCAAGGAGCTCAAACACAGCTCCGAGGCGACCAACTGACATCACAATTTCGGCTGTTTATTCGATTTTCAAAAACTGTGCGTAAAATATCGATGGTGGCGTTGGCTGTGTGACCCCGTCTTGTTGAAACCAAATGTTGTCCATGTTATCCTCTTGAAGTTTTGGAAACAGAAATTCGTTGAGCTCACAGTTGACTGTTACAGCGGCAACTTGCTCATTTTCAAAAATGACAATGATGGCGCTAGCCGTTGACTCGTTGTGGATCCATTGTCTTCCTAAAAGTCTTGTGTGGATTCTCTGAACCCTATATGCGGCAATTTTGCTTACTGACTAGCCACCAAGATGAAAATAAGCGTCATCTGAAAACACGATTTTTTAGTAAAATTCTTTACCTTCTGCTAAACAATCTTCAGCCCATTGAGTGAAGAGAAAACACATCGGATGGTGTTCCATTCCATTCAACTTTTCCAATAAAACCATAAATTTGTACAAATTATCAGTACCTTTTTTTAAAGCCGATTTAAATTTAAAATGGCCGAAATAATAGTAAAAGGTATAACTTAAGAAATTCCGAACATTTTGATTGATTAGCAAATAACACAATATACGAGAGCGACCGCAAAAGTAACTGACCTAACATAAAAAGAACCGTTTTTTTGGAATTATTATTATTTATTTTTCAACATAATCACCTTCCAACTCAATACACTTCGTCAAACGTTTTTCAAGTTTTTTAATTCCATCCGAAAAATAAGATTTTCCAAGACCTTCAGAATATGCCTCAGTTTCAGCAATAACCTCGCTATTGGACGAAAATTTTTTGCCACCGAGAAATATTTTTAAATTTGATAACAAGAAATTATCAGAAGGATCTTAATCTGGACTATATGGTGGATGCGGAGCAATTTCAAATCGTAATTCGGCCAGTTTTTGTTGAGTTAAAAATGCAGTGTGTGAAGGAGCATTATCTTGATGAAAAAGAACTTTTTTTTTCTAAATGCGGTCGTTTTATCTTGATTTCTTCACTCAGCCGATCCAATAATGCACAATAATATTCACTTTTTATAGTTTTTCCTTTCTCAAGATAATCAATAAATATTATATCCCTTGCATCCCAAAATACTGTGGCCATTACTTTTCCTGCTGACTTAACAGTTTTCGCCTTCTTGGGACCACTTTAACCAGCTTCTATCCATTATTTTGACTGTTATTTGCATTCTGGGATGTAGTGATGGATCCTAGTTTCATCAATAGTTATGAATCGGCGCAAGAACTCTATTGGATTACGCTGATAAATCGCTAAAAGCTCCCCGGAATTGGTCCAACGTACGATTTTTTGGGGCAAAGTCAACAAACGCGGCGGATCTCTTGCGGATAGCTTTTTCATGTGGATTTCATCATGTAAAATACTCCAAACTTGTTTTTCGTGTATTCTAACAATATCAGCAAGTTCTCTGAACTTTATTCGTCTATCTTTAGTCACGTCATTAAATATTTTTCTAATGTTTTCAATAGTAGTAGCAGTTTTCGGTCTTCCAGAGCGTTGTTCATCTTCCGTACTTGAAAGAACAATTTTAAATTGTTAAACCCAGGCTTTCACGGTGGAGTATGATGGTGCATTATCACCATGAACAGAATCCAATTCATCTTTGATTAATTATGGCGTATAACCTTTCATATTAATTATCGCACGAAACTCTTTATTTTCCATTTTTCAAAAATTATAAAACTTGTTTACTTCAATCACCTGTAACAAAGAAAATAATCATTAAATATTTCGCAAATTTTGACAGATTGCTTAATAAAAAAAGATTGCTTTTAAAAAACAAAAAAAAGTTGCTAGTAAAACAGAAATGTGCCAGGCCTGTTAGTTTTGCGGTCGCCCTCGTACAGGGTGGAGCGCATATTTTGCTTTTTTGGACTACAGGCTGTGGCGGCACTGTTGGTCAAAGAGAGTGGAGAGTATGCGTGGCTTATAGTGGCTAACGGGATATTTGTACTCGTCTGCTTTTCAGTTGCCTTCGAGCATTTGACACGTTAGGAGAGGTCATTTTGTGTTGAAGCGTAGTTTTCAAACGCGCACTCGATCATTGCAGTGCAGCGTGCTTTTTGTTTACTATACGCTGTTCCCTACTCGGACGTGTTCCTGGTGAAACAAACCCCGGAGAACTTCACCAGAGACCTCTGTATTCGGTCGTGTCACAGTGTGCAGCGCCATATCACTAGTAGGCATCATTGGCCCTTTCTTTTCCAAGATAACCGTCTTGCCGTAACTATGAACTCCGAACGGTACTTGACTATGATTCAGGATTTTTTCAGCCGGCTCTTGAGGCAATACAATTAGAGGATACATATTTCAAACAGGATGGCACCACTGCACACACACCGTAACCATGAATTGTTTGAAGCAAATGTTTCCTAGACGCCTTATCTCTTTGAAGGGTATTGTGAACTGGCCGGCACGCACACCAGAGATAGCCCCATGCGATTTTTGCCTTTGTTACTTGGAAGACAATTAACAATTTTGGGTTAAGAATACCAGTCGACATGCTTGTTTGAGTTCATGAAAACTTCAGGAAACGTATGCAGCAGTGTGTGGATAGCGAAGGTCGACATTTGCCAGATACACTGTTTAAAACCATGTAATTTAAATATTCCCTTAATGTTCAATATAATTAAAATACAGAATAAACTTTTCTCAGGTTCATAATATTTTTTTATTTGATTTCCAAATAAGCAAACTTGCGCTCCACCCTGTATTTATAATTTTTATTTATAAAAAATGCCTAAACTTTTCTTGTAGTTCTTGTCTCAAGTGCCGATATAAAAATGCTGATAATGATGATATTGCAAAACTGATTCTTAGTGATTACATTAATTCGACGGCGGACGCTTGTTTTATTCAAATGTTTAACATCAAACAAAAAAAGCCCAAAGGTTAACTGTAGGGTTCTATCAAAAATGTTTTAAACAAAGTTTGAGGAATTTCTTCAGCCTTGATTTTTTTTTAGTAAAAACACTTAAAATGTACTTTATGACAAAAATGAGCGATTTGTTAAAAGGTAAAAGGAAAGAAAACCATAAAAAGACCGAAATGGTCATTAGTGTTCGCCCGAAACCATATAAAAATTGTTTTTTTTATACAGGCGGCGTGGGACAGATTTTATTGTTCAGCCAGCTCGAGGAAACCCAAATTTAGCAACATTTGCCTGATGTTTGCCTCCATACTCTTAAAACGATAAGTCTCATTAATTACGAAAGGTGAATGTAACTTTTGTATATATTTTTTACCACCATTGTCCAAGCGTTTTTATGCTAAAGTCCATAAGTCATGACTTGATGAATTCTGCTAAAAGGGACTATGGTTTTTCTTTGTTTGCGCTGAACAATCATTTTTTACGAACAAAAATAATCAACTAATGACAGAAGCGCTCATAAAACAATGAAAATCATTTGTAAAAATGAATTTTAAAAAATAAACTGTTAAAGTAAATGGACCATTTAATGCATTTTCTCTTAACATAAATGATGAATTTTAATCTTTCTCAATTAAAAATGGAATATCCTTGTAAAAACTGTAATTGACAATATTAAATAGTGGATGGATTTTGACTTGTTTTTGGAAATTTAAATAGTCCGCTTCTTATGAAAAAACATTGACCGAGATCTATTTAAAGTCTCTCTCCTTGAAGTATATGAATGAGAGGTTTTTTGGACACTAGATAGCAAAGCCTTAACGCAGAGCATAGATATGGTGACGACAACAAAAGTATGTTCTTTGCAATGAAAGTCTGATCGTCGAAGCGATAGTATAGTTTTTTGAATATCATTTTGGCAATAGTGTGGTTGCGGTAATATTAATATTGTTGAAATGAAACAATAGTATTATAGCCAAGTTTAAAAATGGAACCCTGGTTGTAGCAACAGTGGTTAGCGCGACAAAAACATTGTTGTTTTTTTGGGTTTATGTTAACAATAATATTATAAAGGCAATCATATCGTAAAAATCGCAATTTTTCTTAACTTGAATATGTTTTAGAACAATTTTATTGTTGTGAAACTTACATAATAATAGTATATGTGACAGGGCATAGAGAAAAAAAATCAATTTTCACTTTTTTTTGATGTGGACAACATCTGAGCATCGAATGAGACCAATCCCATGCCCCAAAAGTGTTCCCTCCCGGAGATATGCGCGTTTTATGAAAGTGATGGTACACCAAAAATACACGTATTTAAATCTTTAAAATGGCTCTCCTGAACAAAACTGGTTTTTACCCTTTGTCACGCGTCACATATGTGTTTTTCCGATACTTTTCAAAAGAGCCAAAAACTGTTGCATTTATTCATTTCGTGCAATTTCCGAAAATTAGTAATTGCAGTCGATTAGTATATTAGTTTGCCTAGGTTTAACTATAAAAAATTGAGTTTAAGGCTCGTTTTTGTGTGACACAACAATATTCTTATACACAAAAAAGTCACAAAAGCCCATTTAGTATGCCTTTTCTGTATTGAAACAGCTGCTTAAACTAGGTATGAAACTGTTTGACTAGGCCTATTAAAGATTAAATATGGTCCAAATCGGTAAATGTCTTGATATAGCCTTTATACAAAGAACATTCCCAAGTTCAGGTACCGGCGCTCTAGAAACTGCATTTATTGTCTGATATCGACGGTTTTTGGCTTTTTGGGAATGAAACAAAAAAGTTATGAAACTTAGAAAAATTGATTTTATATTTTAATTATATTGAACAGTAAGGGAATTTTAAAATTACATGGTATATCTGGCAAATGTCGACCTTTCTGAAGTTTTCATGAACTCTAACAAGCATTTCGACTGGTATTCTGCCAATTTGAGCCTCAATATTGTTCATTAGGTCTTCCAATGGGTTGGGATGGTTGATATACACCTTCGACTTCAGGTAACCCCAAACGAAGAAATCGCATGAGGCTAAGTCTGGTGAGCTTGCCGACCAGTTCACAATACCCCTGAAAGAGATAAGCCGTTCAGGAAACATTTGCCTCAAATAATCGCTGCGTGTGCAGTGGCACCATCCTCTTGGAACCATGTATCCTCTGATTGCATTGCCTCAAGATCCGGCTGAAAAAAATCCTGTAGTCACGTACCGTTCGCAGTTCAAAGTTACGGCATGACGGTTATCCTGGAAAAAGTAGGGTTCAATAATGCCTACTGGTGATATGGCGGACCACACAGTGACGCGGTCCGAATTCAGAGGTCTCTGGTAAAGTTCTCTGTGTTTTTTTTCACTCCAGTACCGCATATTTTGTTTGTTTACATGCCCACTGAGGTGAAAATGTACCTCTTCACAAAAAATGTGCCTAATTGAAAAATACGTTTCAACACAAAATGACCTCTCCACACGTATCCAATGCATGATGACAACTGACGAGATTTGACGAGTACAAATCTCCCGTCAGTCACTATAAGCTACGCAGACTCTCTGCTAGCTTAAAGCAACAGTGCCGCCACAACCTGCAGTGCAAAAAAGCTAACTTTAGCGCTTCACCCTTGAAATGTACACGAACGATATTGTTTCTTGATGCATATTTTATTAAAGTTCTAGGCATCTTGGAACTTGATAAGAGGTAGGACTTCGGGAGCCATTTCAATGCTACCAACAGTCGGTTGGGGGATTCGTGTCCTTCTCCTGCCAAGCCATATTTCTACTACACAAATTACTCCCTATTTTTTATACTAAACTAAATTATGGACCAAATAAAGAAAAAAAGGAAAAATACCCCAAGTAATAAAAACACTAAAAATTGATTTTGAAATTTACTAGCATTAGTCGGAATAGATGGATTTTCTCAGATGACATTGAGAGTTCCTGTCTCATAACCCACACCTACCTATGTTCTAATATAATTTGTACACAACTTTTATAGAACCCCTATCACTCCATTATAACAATTACCTCATCCCATCCAAGAAAACGTCTAAAATTTATTTAGATCACCATAGTGATTAACACTGAATGGTCAACGTTTGAACCAGAATAATGTGTTAAGTTATTTCAAAAACATGTAGACAAAAAATAAAACCTGTATGTCGTAGTTTAAATTGTGGTATTATCAACTGCAAGGCAAAAAAGTGAAAAACGACCACTACACCCTGTAGTTTGAGGGCATGGAAATTAACTTTTTGTAATTAAGACCATTTCAGTCCATGATTTTATATTGCCCTCATACAAAGATCTCTTCCGATTTTAGGGCAGGATGCTCTTTTGTTGCCTGATCCGGACGAAATTTTGTACAAAGTAGTTCTACGAAAAGGCAATGAAGTATTAAGTATCTGGACCATATTGACCAATGGTAGATTAATCCATGTTAGATTAGTTTTCTGTCTTATAAGTATATGGGTAATATACAAAAGGCTTACTAGAATTATTAATTTGGAAATTGAAAAGTCCTTAGCGATGAAAAACACATAGTCTTTCCACAAGAATTTTATGATAATTTCTATAATGAAATTCACATAGGACTTTTGTTTAAATTCTGCACCAATAAAGGTATCAAAAAACGATTTGGTGTCACTACAAAAAGCGACAATAAAACCAAATTCAAAAATTTACATATAGGCCTTCTGCTGCACGCAGATAAAATATATGGTGACTACGATATTATGGTGACGGCCACAATAATATGTTCGTCCCCCCATCCATAGTATTATTTTTTGAATTAAATTTTGACAATAGTATGATTGCCGCAATTTTTATATTGTTGAAATGTAGTAATAGTATTATTGCCAAATTAAAAAATGAAAATATGGTTATGGCAACAATATAAATATGGTTGGTGCGACAAAAGTATAGTTTTTTGTGTTTTATGTCAACAATAATATGATACCGGCAATAAAACTCTATGATTGTTATTTTATTCATTTGAATATGCTTTTTAGAACAATCACCCATGTGCTGCATTTTGACTTGACTCGAATCATTTTCCCATATTTGGTGTGCGCCATTCCGAATCCCCATAAAATATGGGGTATTCAATTCGACTTCCTTTACCCTTGAGGATCGTATTAGAAATGGAAATTTACCAAACATTATAAGCTTAAAAAATGACACATAGTCAAAATTGAATATGTTGTTGATTAACATTTGCAAAAACATTGTTAAAATAAAATAGTTAATTTTTTATTAACGTTTTTCTGCTGTGTTTACTAATGGCGGTGAAACTGATTTGTGCTCAATATAGTTAAGATGCCATGTTTTATAATTTTGATAGTATTTAATATTGTATTTATTTAAAATTTAATTTTGATGACCGTATTTCATCTACGCTCATATTGATGTTATTCCAATCCGCGCACAATTTGTCTTCCTAGGCGTTCATGACCTTTCACAAAATTCTACATATTGTTGTGCGTCCAAAACTTATATTTATATTATTACAGACCACACCCTGGAAACAACCAACAGCCAGAAATGATTTATTATTTATGAAAGGGCCAACTTCTTTAAGAATATCTGGAAAAGCATCATTATTTATTCTCAAGAGTGCTGAATAAAAGTTATTGTGTGCCTTGGAGGTGGTGATGCAAAGTAATAACGAATAGTTCGGCATATCCCTTGGATTCGATGCATCCGACGCCTTTTAACACGTTTCAGACTCATGTGACGTCCTAGGCAATCCTTAACAGCTATGATTTTTTATTATTTTTTTTTTAAACCAAAATAAAAAAATTGTTTGGCGTTCAGCTGTAAAACATTTGTTTGTTGTTGTTATTTATTGAACATAGTTCGACTAATACTTAACAAATTTTTTTTCTCGTAAATTTTAAATGATTATTTTCCCTTGAAATGAGGCACACCATTTTTGAAAATATGGGGATTTAAAAAATTATGGGGATAAAAACTCTCGGAACACTTCACACGGTCGAATGTTATTGCTATGGATCTAATGCAATAATAGTAATTTTTATATGGCTTTGTTCGACTTAAATATTTTTAATTTAAAAAAACCTTAAGCGTTTTTAAACTGACTTTTTCTACTGTCAAATAAATCTCTCCTATAATTTTGAATTCAATGTATTTTTTAATAATTTTCATAATTCAAATCTATTGCTGAGAACTTCACCGAATTCTAACAAATAATTTTGGTGATCATAGTATACTTGTGTGTGATCTTACCATGGTTGTAGGGATCATAACATGATTGCGTGTTAATCATACAATAGTAGTGAGAATCATACTATAGTAGTGAGGATCATACTGTAGTAGTGCGGATCATACTATGGTTGCATGTGAAACATACTCTGGTTGTGAGGATCATAATGTGGTTGTGGAGATCATATGATTAAATAAATTACTCTGTTGTATAGAATTTAATCTAAGTTTGAATAATTTACTTAATAAATATCCTTATATATAATTTTAGGGATCATAATATTGTTGATCTGTAGGGAGCATAACATGGTTGCGTGTGCGTCATACTATAGTTGTGAGGATGTGGTTGTGGGGATCATAGTATGGTTGTCTGTAAATCATACAACTATTGTAAGAATCATAAAATTGTTGTGCCCTAACCATATATCACACAATAGTATGATGCTCTTCTAATATTGTTACCCCAAGCCCAATACTTTTTGTTTTCATTTTAAGAGCTCAAATAATGAATCGCAGGTATTCGAGGATATTCTCTTTGCGTTAAGTTGTTCTAACGATACTTTCATGTAAAGTGTGCTTTTGGAATATCTAACCTCATTACCGCGGTAAGGATATTTAACCGCATCGTCAGGTACTTCATCAAAGCCCATCCCTTTATCAGCCACCTTTTGTATACAAGGCATCAGACGTAACACTTTGTGAGCTAAATAAAATAATAATGACAAGTCACACACCCTTCTTAATGTATTCATTAAACCTTGATAAAGAAATCCCATTGAATTGTGCACACATCAAGAACAGAAAAACAGTAACGATGTGAAGTGCGTATAAACGTAATGGGGTATTTACGATGTGTGACAAATAAATTAGGCCCCCCTTCATAGTATTAACACTAATGAGCCTTAACGTCAAAGGTGTTAAAAAAAATCTAATGGCGCCTTTTCCCTTAAAAGAAACTTAATGTTGTTTTATGTCTGTTGAAATATTTCGCTTCAAAAAATATCCTTCAGCAGCAGGAGCATTTTGACACTCCAAACCAAACCACATTGACACACCGTAAACTTGAGTTGTTTGTTTTCATGAGGTGTCTGCATTAATATATTTCCGTGAGGCTACATTTTGTATGGGAAAATACTCGTATACATTTACAGAACAATATACGCCAGTACAAAGTACGGATCAAACTGTCATCGTTGATCATCAAATGCAGCTATACAAACATCATTATTCGAATGAGCATCAATCAAAAATTATGCTTGAGTTGTCTGTCGTTTTTGTTAACTATTCAATCGTAGGAGAAAACAGTTGCCATCCATTAACAAATGTTTGCTGGTTAGTGTCACCAACATGCTGAATAGCTGCGGACTAGAGTTTGTGGTTTGGATTTTTTAAGGATTTTTCAAAAAATGTCTGCGGGTATTAGAAATGTTATAGACTAGAAGTGCCAAATAATATAGTGAGGACTGTACCTTACACACAAAAAAATTGTTGTGTTGGAATGTATATGTGACAGCGCCTAGAGAAAGGGACCTAAGGGTAAAAAAATCAATTTTAATTTTTTTTTCTTTTTTTGATGTGGACAACATCTGAGCATCGAATGAGACCGATCCCATGCCCCAAAAGTGTTCCCTCCAAGAGATATGCGCGTTTTATGAAAGTGAAGGCGACGATTCTACACCAAAGATACACGTATTTAAATCTTTAAAATGGCTCTCCTGAACAAAACTGGTTTTTACCCTTAGGTCCCTTTCTATTTTGCGCGTCACATATAGCCTTTTTTCTGAAAGCACGTGCACTATAATTTTGAAAGACATCGGAGACATCAAAGTCAATTTTTAGCAAAAGTCGTACGGTCTGGCATGGAATGACCCATACATGAGTGTGGGCGGCTATCATACAATTAAACGCAGATTTAACTCAGAGTAAAAACATTTAACAATTTCCCAGTGGCGGGAATTTACCTCGTAATTACTGGCGACTATACGATTGAGATATTAATCGCAAAGATATGTTAAAGCATAATAGTTTCTTAAATATTGAGCCATTTCGTAACCGAATAAATAATATTTCTTTTGGGCCCTGGGCCCCTAAGGTTCATGACTATCCCAGTACATTTCATAGGTCAAAAAATGTATCTATTTAGGAAGTGTTTTTTGTTCCATATCCCGATGTATGTTGAGCAACTACTTATAATGTTACGTTTTGCACATGTTTTAGCCCATTAACAAAAACTTTCTTCCCTCCAAGTTGGCCTATTGTCAGCCTCGAGCAAAAATCATAGTGCACTAGCATTTTATCGACGATCAATACTTAATGTATTTCATACTAGGGTCGCCCGTCAACATTTAGATATACACGCAGAAAAAAGCGCAAATAGAAAGGGACCTAATCTTTAAAATGACTCTCCTGAACAAAACTTTTCATCAACTTTTCACTTTTTTTTGATGTGGACAACATCTGAGCATCGAATGAGACCGATACCATGCCCTAAAAGTGTTCCCTCCCAGAAATATGCGCGTTTTATGAATGTGAAGTCGACGATTCTAAGCGCAAATACAAAGGGACCTAATCTTTAAAATGGCTCTCCTGAACAAAACTGGGTTTTAACGTTAGGTCCCTTTCTATTTTGCGCGTCACATATATTTTTCTTAAAAAAATAACTACGTAATGAAAACGGAGTTTCTTCTTTTAATTCCTTCAGTTATTTATACCTTTTTTGGGAACTTTATCTTAATCTGAACTGATTTTCTACATTTTCAATAATGCAAAATTCATTGGTCCAAAAAAAAACTAACGTATGCCAAACTACATTAATATTTTTTTTTAATTAACCAACACTCATGGGTTGTCCTATATATGGGAGTGTTTCATCTTTGGCCTGATGTAGGTTGTATATATATCGAAAAGATCAGAATGACACTTCAAATACATGTCTCGCCCAAGGAGAGCAATATTGTATTTTCATGCCCAGAACAACAAAAGCTTCCGATTGTTCGATATCCGTACCATCGATTGATAAGGACGAATCTGTTAGGCCAATGACTCGCTAGTGAAACAACAAGAAACACTATGTCTTACGCACATTAAAATTTACTCTGTTTACTCGAACACGATAATTCGCCTTTTGTCTTCAATATCTTGAAAACTCGTCCTGCGGTCGAATGAATCTGAATGACATAAGTTGCTGTCATCCGCGAAAGAGTAGATTGGACTCACGGTCTGACCCAAAAATAGTCAATGAAAATAAGAAATAAAGAGGGAGAAAAGACAGAGCTTTGCAGTACACCTGCGGTCAGCCTCCATAAAGGGTGATCCATCTAGAGATTTTTTTTACAATAAAAAAATACTAAAATTCAAATCAATTGTGGAAAATTTTTTATTTATTCAAAGGTAATTTTATGCCATTTATTTTTTAAATATAATTTCCTTCAAATGATGGCCGCAACTACGCCTCATGCTGTCCATTCTGAGGGTCCAATTTTGGATGACTTTTTCGCGCATTTCACCCGGTATGACGTGAATGACACGCGTAATGTTGGCTTCCAAGACCTGAATATAGCTGGTTTGACAGCATTGACTTTGGACTTTCCTTAAACCCAAAGAAAAATTTCTAAAGGTGTGATATGACTCGATCTAGGCGACCAACTCACCGGTCAAAAATTAAAAATTAGCTGCTCTTCGAAATTACCTTCCACTTGATCCATTGTTTGACCAGCTGCATGGCAAGTGGCATCGTCCTGTTGAAACAAAATATCGTCAAGAATACGGGCTTCAATTTCAGGCAGTAAAAAGTCTGATATGACAGAGCCATATCGATCACCATTGAAAGTTACGATTCGACCATCATCATTTTTAAAAAAAATGTGGACCGATAATTCTACCAGCACATAAACCGCACCAAACCGTGGTTTTCTCTGGGTATGATGGCTCCACTTGAATCTCTTCTGGTTCCTCTTCAGCCCAAATGCGGCAATTTTGTTTACTGACGTTGCCGTTGCGCCAGAAATGGGCCTCATCACTGAATACAATATTAGTCGAAAACAGCGGATCTTCTTATTTTTCGCCGAACGCTCATTTCCATATTCAAGTTGATAGTATCGAAAGGAAATTATATTCAAAAAATAAATGGCTTAAAATGTCCTGTCGTATGAACAATAAAGATTCCACTTTTGATTTGAATTTTAGTATTTTTTTTATTTTGAAAAAAATACCTCTAGATGGACCACCCTATATATTGGATGAGAACCCATCTACAACAACTCGTATAGTGCTATCTCTGAGAAAGCTTGATATGAATCTAGCAAATGTATTGCCGACACTAAATGCGATATGAGTGCACCATGCCATACTCTTTTAAATTCCTTGGAGATATCCTGTGCCACATCCTCTAGAGCGTAGATCGATTTCTACGAAAGCCTTACTGTCGATCGCTAAGCAGGTCGTTGGACTCCAGATACCTTACAAGAGCAGAGCAAAACACGAAGGGCTACGCCCTTTTTAGAGATCGGCTGTACGTTCGCAACCTTTAATCACGCTGTGAAGACTGCTGCACCATTAGCAAGGTTGAAAAGGTTGCGCAGTGGACGGGCTAGCGTCGAGGATTACTTACACAGAACAAGTGTCGAGATATCATCCGGGCACACGGACTTACTACATAGAGATTCGCAAGAACCCTTTTAACCCAAGAATTCGAAATAATATCTTAGGCATGAACTAAATACTTTTTCGGTAACGGAGAGTGCTTGATTGCTTTCCGGCAAGAAAGAATTTCCTGCAAACATTTCAGCCAACAGGTTGGCTTTATCAACCGGGTCAGTGACTGCCCGGTAGTCTTTAACAAGAGTTGGGATAGACGAATAACTTTCCTCTACATCTCTTACAAACGACCAAAAGCTCTTGCTTCCCCTAGGAGGATTAAGAACCTCAGTACGTAGACGCTGCTCACAAAGAAACTTTTCACGCCTAAGCACTCTTCAACACGACGTCATTGCCTGTTAACGCAACAGTTCAGTATTGGTGTTTTTTTGTTTAAATGACAATTTATGATAGCCTCCTCTTTGGATCTAACAGCATATGTGACGCGCAAAATAGAAAGGGACCTAAGGTTAAAACCCAGTTTTGTTAAGGAGAGCCATTTTAGAAATTAGGTCCCTTTCTATTTGCGCTTAGAATCGTCGACTTCACTTCCATAAAACGCGCATATCTCTGGGAGGGAACACTTTTGGGGCATGGGATCGGTCTCTTTCAATGCTCAGATGTTGTCCACATCAAAAAAAGAAAAAAATTAAAATTGATTTTATACCCTTAGGTCCCTTTCTCTATGCGCTGTCACATATATGTATGGGAGCTATCTAAATCTGAATCTAATTTCTTTAATTTCAATACCGTCAATCTATGGTACAACAAATTTAATTCTGACAATTTTCATGGAAATCGGACAACAACTGCGACTTGTAGTTTGAGTAAAAGCTTAAGATGAATGGACAGAAGGGCAAACGGACGTCAGTAAATTTAATCAGCAGGTGATAATACGACTAATATGTGGTGGATCCACCTCAAATAATTTCGGTAGTTACAAACATTTGCCACGAAACTAACTTATAATGTTTCTTAGAGTGGTACTCAGAATAAATAGTTTGGCATTGAAAATCAATACGAAGGAACTGACAGACGGAAGCATTACTATGTAGCTGCTTACATCAAAATAATGTTGGCAGCTAAATGCGAATACTGAGAATGAACTTGAGCAGATGCCACTTTAGATTTATTTTAAGAATCACAATGCAACGGCTGCATGCCCCGTCAACAGCTGCAGGTAAATGAAAACGACACCCAGCCATTCATAGTCTCTTTCATTTGCATGTCATTGCTTGTTAAAAAGAAGAGCATCGGGACGAGTATTCCGAGGTATACAAGCGACTTGTGTATACTTGAATCTATGGTTACAGCGCAAATTTCCATACAGTCTGTACTGAATCCTTCCCGCCATTTCCTTGTTAGAATTGTGCCTCATTTTTTTTTTACTCAAAGTTTTTTTAGTACAAAATAAAGCACAGTGCTCCGAAACAGAGTGCAGAGGAGATACGACTAGTTATCCCTATTTTCAGTGCTGACGATGTTGTCTTAAGTCGACTGTTGTTATTTGGTATTGCCATTGTCGTGACTTATCGATAAATTTTAAACTGTCGACACTTAATAGATTATCCGTAAGCAAACGCGATGTCTACACAATTTGTGCTGATACAAATAAGTTTTTGTCATTTCCATTTGAAAATATAAATGCTCAGAATAATTCATAGTCAGATTTGAGACCATGTTCTTTTTAAGATTTTATTCAAAGAGAAACATAAATCTTATACAATAAAATTATTCGTAGAGTTCATATTGATTTAGAAACTGTCTGCACTTTAATGTATAGCCAATGAATAGAATTTTTAAAAGAAACATGGTCTCAAATCTGATTATCAACTAAGCTTTTTTATGAATTTTTTCGAATGACATGTACGTATCAAATACTTAGTAGAGACATAAATACTGTTACACATGTTTTATGCTGTAAAATAAAAAGTACTGAATGTTTTTGGACCAAATATTATATTATATTGTATCCAAAAAGAATCAACTTATTCGAAATGTCCGCCTTTTGCCTTTACACACGCCTTAATTCGGCCAATCTGGCTGGCCAATCGTCAAAAGCTGCATGAACCTCGTCAATTGGAAAATTGGCCACAGCTCGAACCAAAGCAGTCTTAAGAGATCAAATTTTGGGGTATCTTTTGTAATAAACCTTGTCCTTTAAAACCGTCCACAATTTGTAATCCAATGGGTTCAAATCTGGACTGCCTGAGGGCCATTCTTCAGAGGAAATGAACGTTGGCAAATTGTTTCGAAGCCAGGCCTGGGATGTTTCAGCCTTATGGACCGGCGCAGAATCATGCTGGAAAGTCCATGGCTGGTTTTGGAACAGGGAATTGTTAGAGGCTTCACAACAGCTTCCAAAGCAGTTTCTTGGCAAACTTTGGGCGATGTTTTGGAACAGGGAATTGTTAAGAGGCTTCACAACAGCTTCCAAAACGGTTTCTTGGTAAACTTTGGCCGATGATTTGACTCCTTGTTCGCAGAAATGCAGGTTAGTGACCCCATCGTAAGAGACACCCCACCAAACCATGACTGAAACTGGGTAATGGCCCTTTTCCACCCTTGGGATCAGTTCAGATGCTTCCTTAGATTTAGCTTGTTAAATTTTTCCTTAAAAAAAAAATTTTCATCGGTGAACAATTTTTTTCTGTGCAAGTTATCAGCGTGCTTCACCAAAAAACGTTTGCATTTTGCAATCATATTTTTTTAACGCTGCAGTCAATAATTGTCCGGGACGTCGTTTGAAAGAACCAAGACTTTTTATTGATTCGACTAATGGACTTTTGCGTGATATTCATCTCACGAGCGATGATTTTCTGTTTTCGGAGCGGATTTCTGTGAATTCTTGATTTAACAGCTTTGATGACATGACTGTTGAGGTTAGCTTTCAAAACACATATGACATTAACGGGGTATGTTCAGTTCTACTATTGAAATGGGTGTGTTCAATGTTGTAACAGTATTTATGTCCCTACTAAGTATATCCTAAAATTTATAGAAAAATATCAAAATTTTTCTATAAATTTTAAATTTTTTGCCCGGTTTGATATGGAATGACTCTGATGCAGGGTTTTTAAAAAAATAATATCATTGTTAAGTTCGGCCAGGTCAAATCTTCAAAATTATATAGCCCCAGTGAAATTGTATTTAACATCAGTACTTATAAGTCGATATTTACTCTAAATCGATTGTTTTGACCACAATTTTGTTTTTTCATCTTTGTTATTAAAAAGGTCTAAAAGTCTGCTTTCTCATGTCAGCGTTTTCGACTTTATATTTTAACCTCAAGCATTCTTAATTGTCATTAAACAATGCGTATTGCTGAAATTTAAGATACGCTTTTATTTGTTTTTGCCAATTAAGAAATACATATAAGTTTTATTTACATTACAATAATGGCACGAGAGATTATTTTCGCATGTACAGGGTTTTTCAATAGGGACATAACAGTTTCGCTTCATAACGTCAACTACCCTCAAATATGTTTATCTTTCAGTGTGGAAACGTAAGACGAAGTCAACATTTTCTTCATGAAATCATTAAAAATTACCACCGAAATTCTGAGTCGGTGGTCGAAACTTTAAGAGCGCTAACTCCAATTTTTGGCAGTAATAAACGTCCCACCCGACAAGCTGTGCGAGCTATAGTGGATCCAAAGAGACGCCGTACAGCTCGAAGCGACAAAAATATAGCAGTCATAAGCGTTTTCGTTCAAAATAATCCAAACTAGTCGATTCCACGTCGTTCTCAGGAATTGATCATCTCTCAAACCGATGAAGCTCATTTTTGGCTATAGTGGTTTTGTCAAAAAACAAAATATGCATTATTGTTCTTCAACAAACCCACATGTGCTTCAAGAGACACAATTGCAGCCGCAAATTACTGTGTGTTGTGGTTTTCATGTCGGAGGTGTGATTGGGCCGTATTTTGTCGTCGGTGAAAACAATCGTCATGTTACCGTCAATGGGGAGCGCTATCGTACCATGTTAGAAAATTATTTTTGGCCAGAATTGGATGAGCTTGACATCGCCGATATGTAGTTTCAACAAAATAGTGCCACCAACCACACAGCACGTGTTACAATAGATTTACTGAAAGACATATTCGGTGAACGTGTTTTCTCGAGAAATGGTCCGGTAGAATGGCCACCTACTTTATGCAATTTATAGCAATTGGATTTCGTTTTATGGGGCCACATCAAGTCAATGGTCTATGCCAAGACGAGCTTAGAGAAAACACCCAACGTTAAATTGCCAACGTTACGGTGGAAATATGTGCAAGTGTAGTGGAAAATTGGGTCCAAAGAATAGATCGCTGTGATTGTCATATCGAATTTCATTTTTAAAATGTTACATTTGCTCTACAACTGAAATAAATTTGAACTTTATATCATAAACATTCTGTGTTCTACAGGTAGTTCTACTCAAATCTGGAGCTAATTTGTTCAAAAATATTAATATATGGTTATCTTTTTTAAATAAATTGATGCGGACAGGTGGTTCTATAAATATTAATCGACTGCTCTAAAAAATAAACTTTATTTTAAATGTTTGTAAAAACATGAATATGAATAATGTACAAACTTGTTGAAATGCCTGATATTTAATAGTATTTAGTCACTCTTAATTGTTAAATAAAAGATTTTTATAGAAAAAAACCCTGTTTTTAATTCCAAAATATTTAAGAATTAAAATAAATGAAAATTTCTCTAAAGAAAAAGTAGACTTTTCAGATAAAAAAGTCGATTGAGAGATTTGTGTATATTAAAAAGTCGATTTCTTTGTTATAGTCGAAAAATCGATATTTAGTCTTACGCTGCACCAACTATTAAAGGATATAGAGGGTAATAGACATCTATAGGTAGACTCTCCTGATTACAGGTTGTGCCAGATTATATACCAGTTCTCGTTACTAAATTATTTTCAGTTTCTACGCACTAGTACTACAGATGTACTTAGTATGTCCTTACAGTGGAAGCCTGTGGTAAATTGTTTCGGAAAAAGATGGGGATGGACGCACAGGTATTGTATTAACTGATAGCAAAATTGTTTATTAATTGTGTTATAAATAATCGTGATGAATTCCATCCACCACTTGTATTAAAAATATTACTCATGCGTAATAGTATTAATCATACGCACCAGTGGCCCGATATTGAAATCTTCTGCCCTAACATTAATCATACGCACAGGTGTGTAACACCGTTCCGATGTCCGGTTAAATGTTAACCGACACTTAGAAGTCCACTAAAACTGATGGACCGCTAGTTAGCACATAACATCAAGAACATTAGATTAACGTGATGGTTTTTTATTTGTATTTGTTAAATCCACTTGTATTTATCACATGACGTGTTACGACTATGCGTAAAATTAAAAAAAAAACGACACCTGATTTGGTTATGCCATTTTCCTTTGGTGTTTCATAAAGGATACATTTGTCAAACTGACATAGTATCGTGACATTTATTTTTGTATTCTTATTACATTCAGACAATAAGATGAATTGTTTTTAACTAAATCAAAAGGTTACTGTGTTTCAAGAAAATGATCATATATTCATTCTTATTTGTGTTGGTAGGTGCTGTAATTAATTTTTTATGATTTTAGAACTATTCTAATATTTGATACGTTGTGTCGCTTCTACAGTGGCAGGGCCTTACATCGGAAATTTAATTTGGGGGTTACATGAAAACACTGAACATTATAGTCTATTGCTTTTGGCTCACTTATGATACTACCTGACTCTCGATCTCAAAAGAAAGCTAGTAACTCACTATCGTCTGCCAAGATTTAAAAATAATTTATCTTTAAAACAGAGAGACTGACTAATATTACAATAGAAAACTTCACTTAAAAAAACGAAGTTGTTATACTTTTTAAAAATATTTCAGTTACACAAGTCTTAAACAGTTTGTTTAAAAAAAAAATAATTTACTAATAACATTGTTGAGTAAGATTCGTAACAATAATATTGTTTCAAAAACCGTACTTAAATTTATAATTAATACAATTGCCGTAATGATATTACTGTTAACATAAAATCCAAAAAAATCCCTTTTTAACACCAACCACATATACTTATATACAGGGTGTCCGTCGGGAAGGTATACTACTTTGTTTTTTTTTTAAATGAAAGAGAATGGATCTTATATTGATAATTATTTATATAAAGTCGGCAATTATGTATGGAATACAATAACAGATAAATGTCCGCCCCTGTTAGCCTAATAAATGCCAGCCCTTTTGAGCACATTTTTCATTACATTCTCACATATTTCACACGGTATTTCAGTAATTTTATCACGAATATTTTGTTTGAGTTGCTCAAGCGTTTCTTGCTTTTGAGATATCCCCACAAAACGAAGCGACCATGTAGGCCAATCAACCTCACCATTTCTTGAAAAAACTTGTGGTGGAAAAAGGTCTCGCCGTAATTCCATTATAATCCTTGCTGTAAGCGATGTGACACCGTCTTAATAATGCAACATGTTAATCAAGCCCAAAGCATGCAGATCTGGCTGTAGAACGTTTTCAATTATATCACGATATCGCTCCCCATTGACAGTTACCGTTACGCCGTTTTTATTTTTGTAGAAGTAAGGTCCAATGATTCCTCCTGACCAAATTGCATACCGCTGTCACTTTTAATGGATGCAAAGTTAACGATGATGATGAATAATTTGAGGGTTCTCAATTTCCCAGAACGGACTCTTCTGTTTATTAACATATCCATTTAAATTAAAATGTGCCTCGTCACTCATTATGATTTTTTCATCCTATTTGCATATGTACGGCGGCGTAAATGGTCTTGCGGAAGAAGCTCTTGTGTCAACGAATCTTAAATGGAAACAAATGCAATTCCTTGTGCAAAATTAAAGCCAAAGTTGTTCTTTGAAGACCAAGCTCCTGAGCACGGTGTCGAATTGAGGTTGATGGATTGTTTAGAATACATTCTTGAGCAGCAGTAATGTTTTCAGCCGATCTTGTAGTACGTTGTGATCCATGCTTGAGCATATCAGCTACAGACGCTCTTTCTTCGAAATCGGTCACTTCATGATAAAAAGTGCTTTATGTTGGCACGTTGTTTTTCCTAAAAATTTAACGTAACTTTCTCATCGACAAACAAAATGTTTTAACTATTAAATACGTTGGTTTATCGAAATTTGCTACGTCTCTTCTTCACGACTGCCAAATTTGAACTAATGGTTACTAAAATGGTGGAAAAACAAAGAAGTATACCTTCCCAGCGGACACCCTGTATTATTGCTGCAACTATATTTTAATTTTAACTTTGGAGAGTAATACTATTTTTACCATTTAGCATTATTAATGTTTCCACTATAATACTATTATTAAAATGAAATTCAAAAAACAAACTATGGTTGCGACGAACATACTTTTATTGTAGAGAACATTCTGTTGTTGCCATGTCCATATGGTATCTATATATTTTCTCTGCGTCTAAAAAGGTCTTTTTCGATGTAACGCTGTCGCGTTTAAAGCCGATCGAACGAATATTTAAAATGGTGTATTATTAGCCATTTATAACCAACCCTAGTGAACTTTGGCCTTATTCTGCTAACTTTTGGAAAATTCTCGTACACAGGTCCTATCTAAGAACTTTTCCTTTTTCAAGCCGCGTTTTAAATGGGGTTTGGCAATACTTAGTAGGGACATTAATACAGTTACACACGTTTTTAAATAAGAAGTACTGAATGTTTTTGGACCAAATATGTTTTAATATATTTATTGATGTATATTGTATCCAAAAAGATTCTACTTATTCGAAATGTCCGCCTTTAGCCTTTGCACACGCTTTAAGTTGCACTGGTCAATCGTCAATAGCTGCACGAACCTCGTCCATTGAAAAATTGGCCACAGCTCGAACCAAAGTAGTCTTAAGAGATCCAATGATGGGGCATCACAATTTGTAATCCAATGGGTTCAAATCTGGACTGCCTGAGAGCCATTCTTCAGAGGAAATGAACGCTGGCAAATTGTTTCGAAGCCAGACCTGGGACATTTTAGCCTTATGGGCCGGCGCAAAATCCTGCTGGAAAGTCATGGCTGGTTTTGGAACAGGGAATTGTTAAGAGGCTTCACAGCAGCTTCCAAAACGGTTTCTTGGTAAACTTTGGCCGATGTTTTGACTACTTGTTCGCAGAAATACAGGTCTGTAACTCCATCGTTAGAGACACCCCACCAAAACATGGCTGAAGCTGGGTAAGGAAGGGGTCATCCCCTTCCTTACGATAGATGGCCGCGCATACACTCTATCATTTGGCTTGTTAAATTTTTCCTGAGCGGAAAACATTTTTTAATCGGTGAACGAAATTTGTCTATGCAAGTTATCAGCGTGCTTCACCAAAAGACGTTTGCATTTTTCAATCCTATTTTTTTTAAAGCTGCAGTCAATAAATGTCCGATACGTCGTTTGAAAGCCCCAAATCCCTAGTCTTTTTTAATGATTCGACTCATGGACTTTTGCGTGATATTCATCTCACGAGCCATGATTTTCTGTTTTCGGAGCGGATTTCTGTGAATTCTTTATTTAACGGCTTTGTTGACATGCGGTATTCGAACAGAGCGTGGGCGGCCCGACCGGTGGCGGTCTTTTACATCTCCAGTCTCCTGAAATAGTTTTATGCATCGGTAGGCGAACATGCGGCTAATCCCTAGTGGCCGGAGCGTTTTGAAAATATCGCTTTTTTTGATTTCACACTTGAAAAGCGCTATTACAGCGATACGGTGCTCATCATCTGACCACTCCATGATGAAAGTTGAAAAATTTTCAAATCCCGTTACACACTAACGCTATTTAGGTTAGCTTTCAAAACCCATATGACATTAACGGGGTATGTTCAGTTCTACTATTGAAATGGGTGTGCTCAATGGTGTCACAATATTTATATCCCTACTAAGTATGTACGATCTAATACCATCTTTGGTGACTACCGCTCTAGAAATTACATATTAAGTCATATGCGATTTCTAAAACCGGACATAGACTGATGTTTTCTGACTAGCAAGGGGATGTAGGGCAACATGAAGTGGAGCGTCCGGCAGTGTTCTTTCCAGTCCTTTTAAATTAAATGTATAAAAACATCCTCACTTAATACCAAAATTAATTGACTAGTTTTTTATGAATTGGTTAAGATGGACCTTGGGGTGAACGAACACAAAACAGAACGTATTCTTCCATTCGATAAACAACTTTTCTGCCATTTAAATCTACGAAGGTGGTTTGAGAAATATAAAACTAATTAGACTCGTTTAAATTTCGAATTTATTTAATTTCATGCAGAGCCGATGAGTCAATGCCAGATTATTGTTGGAAATCATACTGTCGGCCCAGCAGGACAGTAACATATTTCACGTAACTATAAAACGGACATAGTACAATACATATAAATATTTAGTGCATATTTTCTTAAACATTTGCGTAAATACTGCAAATAATTCATTACTAAGAATTCTCTATTAATATTTAGTCTAGTAAAAATTAGTTCCAAAAATCACTTATGTCAAATTAAAATGTAATTGCCTTGCCACAAGGCTATATTTAGTGTTAGCTAAAATATCAATTGAAAGGAGTACTTTACTTAAAACGCAATTATGAATTCCCTGAATAATTAATAAAACTCATTTAATTTTTGTCGCTTTATGCATAACACAAGACATTCCCCATGCCGACATAAACTTCAATTCAAAATATTTCAATTCAAACCGGTATTGCCATTAACATTCATCTCGTCAAAGTCGATAGACGTGCCTAGAAATTTCTATGTGGGTGATAGGTACGCAAATGACAGAAGTAAAATATGTAATGGAAAGAAGATTTTTACAATTTCTATTAATTTCAATTACAAATTTTGTGACGCGTAGGATTTAGCGTAGGTATAAAACTGAAAGCAAATGTATCGAATCACTTTAAGGACACACTTGACATCAAATGTATCGAATCACTTTAAGGACACACTTGACATCGCTTGGGCGAATAATTCATATAGTCTAGACAAAGAAGGTTGATCGAATTTTGATGTTTGTCCAAGCCGATGTACAGTACCGATGATGCTGTCACAAGGTGATACATGCTGTTTCGCATTCTTAATAGAAAATTAAAAAAAAAAAAAAAATTGATGGCTCTCGATGTGATGGCTCTTTAGAGGTGGCAAGAGTGAGTTGTATTTTCGTGGGCAATTGTGTGAAGAAAACTAGAAAAGTAAGGTTTACAACAGTAGTTCTTATTCGTTTGGGGAGAGCCTGGCCTTATAGAGTTCGGTTTTACTTTCAACAATTGCAGCAAGGTTTTCTGAAGAGGGTTGTCACGGACCCGAAATCATGATAAAAGTAGTGAGCAGCCACGAAAATCAATGTCACTTTGCCATTTTGTTAAAAACGTGTCTTCTATTTAAATATAGAAGCAAGAGGTCTTGAGCCGGTTTAATCCCTGTTCAATGTGTAAAAGCAACAGACCGAAATAAACCAAACGAGCTAAACAAAAAAAAATAATAATAGAAATCTGTTTGTGTGTGGTTAACATAAATGGGACTACAAATCAAAAATGCCACAAACCAAATTTTATGGATCTTCATTACCATCATTAAACGACGGTCGAGAGAGATTGTATCAGAGTAAAAAAAGAATTAAGAAATCTGAAGTAAGACGGAGCTGAGAAACTCAAATATACAGAGAAATTTGTGTGGGGGCTATTTGTAGATATGGACGGATAAGGTAAAATTTTTGTTTAAGTTGTTTACTGGTCGCACGTTACATTCTATCCGAATGTCGGATGCAAAATGTTGTTTGCTGAACGGAGGAATCTGAAATCGGAATGGAACCAATGATTAATCCTCTTGTAGTCCATGCAGGCAATGCTATTTAAATCCAGACTATTTTTTTTAAATTATTTTTATGGCGACTGAGAGGGCACTCATTAAGTAATCTGTATACTTATATATATATAAAATTCTCGTGTCACAACCAACCGATTTTAACAAATTTTATACGCATATTCAGTAGGTCTGACAATCGGCTACTGTCTATTTTCAATGCCCCTAAGTGATATTTTCAATGCCCCTTAACTTTTTTTTAAAAATTTGTACAAAATGTTTGTTTTTATTTTTCTACTTTATAATGTGGCTTAAAAAATACATAAAAACCTAAATTTTTACGCTTTTATCACCAACCCCTATTTTTTAATAGGCATTTTAGTAATTAAATCATTTTTCATCCCGCTCGATGTTAGATTTTTAAAATTTGGCTCGATTTTACTGGTGAGTGATACTCATTTGACAGACTATACCGGAACCCTTAACATTTTTTTTTTTAATTTTTGGACAAAATTTTTTGTTTGTATTTTTTTATAATGTGGCTTAAAAAAATACATACAACCCAAAATTTTTACCCTTTTATCACCAACCCCTATTTTTTAATAGTCATTTTAGTAATTGAATCATTTTTCATCCCGGTCGATGTTAGATATTTAAAATTTTGCGCGCTTTTACTGGTGAGTGATACTCATTTGACAGACTATACCGGAGTCACTTCCCAGTTAACGTCACGGAGTAGGGATGAGACCGAAGCCGGTTTTCTGTTTCTCTCACACAATAAGACTTCACTCACTCCGTACACAGTTTTCGGTCATTATTATTGTTAATCAAGTGTAGTAGAAACGTTTACAATTATCATTTTGCTATCTCAGTGTAACTCTCATATTAACCATTAATCATTCCTATTTTATTAATAATAATAAAATTATAAATTTTTGAGAAGTTGCATTGAACTGTACAGCAATACAAATTCGTCTACTATTCGCTATAGTGTTGACTACATGTTTCCCAGCCCGAGCACAGATATTGTGGGATAATCACAAAGATTCAATGACTGGTGATAGATTGCATCAACATCGTACACGGTGCAACGATCTATCATCATCAGCGACACTAGTACAATGAAACATTGATTGCTATTCAAGATCTTTGCATTGTCATTGCCAACTTATTACTTATTCATTTTGGTATGTAGTCGCCACATCGAAATGCATCTGATTTAATGGGCACTGAAATGAATCGTGAACTGCAGTACAACACTAGAAATGGCAGCGATTGTTACTCGCAATGTCCCACTAATGAATGAGGAACCAAGAACCATTTATGACCGCATTATGCTCGCAGTTTCAACAGGACAAGGTGGGTTCTTCTTTTTGGATGCACCGGGTGGATCTGGCAAAACATTTCTTATTTCGCTAATTCTTGCTGAAATACGATCAAATAATGGCATCGCATTGGCCGTTTCATCATCGGGCATTGCGGCAACTTTATTGGATGGAGGCAGAACAGCGCATTCAGTGTTTGAGCTGCCACTTAATATTTAAAATAACCCTTACGCAGTGTGCAACATTAAAAACAGTCCTCCATGGCCACCGTGCTAAAACAGTGTAAAATTATCATCTGGGATGATTTTACTATGGCACACAAACATTCGCTTGAGGCGTTGAACTGAACATTCAACGATATTAAAAACAACGACAAACTATTTGACGGCACTCTGTTGGTCCTTTCAGGCGATTTCAGACAAACACTTCCCGTCATTCCACGTTCAACTCAGGCTGATGAGATCAACGCTTGCTTAAAATCATCTCCATTGTGGCGTAATGTGGAAAAAGTACAGCTGAAAGTAAATATGTGCGTTCAAATGCTTTAAGATCCATCTGCTGAAACATTCTGAAAACAACTCTTAGATATCGGTGATGGAAAAGTTGCTATAGAAGAAACTGGATACGTTAAATTACCGACCGATTTCTGCAGAATCGCTGATTCACAAGATGCTCTCATTAAACAAATATTTTCCGATGTACTCGCACAGTACATAAATCATGAATAGCTTGCAGAAAGAGCAATTTTAGCGGCAAAAAATGTAGACGTTGACAATTTAAATCTGAAGATACAACAGTTGTTGCCAGGGAACTTGGTATCATACAAATCTATTACAGATTGCGATGCCAGCGAAATTGTAAATTTTCCCACAGAGTTTTTGAACTCACTGGATTTGCCAGGCATACCACCGCATAATTTACAATTGAAGGTTGGATCTTCGATTATTTTGCTTCGTAATTTGAGCCCGCCACGGCTGTGCAACGGTACGCGATCAGTCATTTAAAAATTTATGGAAAACGTTATCGAAGCTAGCATTTTAAATGGCAAGTTCCGAGGTGAAAATATAATAATACCACGGACTCCTATTATACCTACAAATGTGACAATTCAATTCAAACGTATTCAGTTTCCGATTAGACTGGCATTTTCAATGCTCTCGAGTAGTGTTATTGTCGTAATAATTAAATGATATATAATTTTAACGAATAAATTATAATAGCTTAATAAAATAACGTTTGGCGTTTGTTATTTTTATATTCCCCAGCGCTCCATGCCTATTTCACGCACATACCACATCCTTACACACTTACAATAAGTTAGTTATTTTTGTCTACACTAGAAAAAACCTAGAAATAATTTAAATGGCAAAACAATACATAATGTTGATTCACAATAAAGAATAAATGACAAAAGGTATAATTTTTGGGGAGCAAATAATTCAGAAATTATAATCGTAAGACATAAGTAGATGATAAACTCCATTGAACGTGTCCTTTGAAAATTTCTATTGGTATATTGTGGGGCAAATATTTTCTTCATATCAAATTTGTTGTGATGTTAAAGTTTAGCTGCATGCTTCTGAGCAAAACGTTGGCATTTATTTTAATATCTCTAAGTACAGGGTGGCTGATGAATATTGCTATATTAAGAAACTCAACTAACCTTTTACTCAGTGCATTCAGTTGTAAATGCAGTGTAATTTATATAATCTGAAGAAAAAAAATAAAAAAAATAAACAGGGTGTCCGTCACAAAGGTATACTACTTTGTTTGTTTATAACTTTTCATTGAATGAAAGAGAATGGATATTGATAAATATTTTATTTAATGTTGGCAAGTATGTATAGAATACAATATCAGATAAATGTCCGCCTCTGTTAGCCTCACAAATTCAAGCCCTTTTGAGCACATTTTTCATACAAAATATTTCATCACGAATATTTTGTTTGAGTTGCTCAAGCGTTTCGTTTGCACAAGCCTAGCTTTTCAGATATCCCCTCAAAAAGAGCTCCCCGGAGCAATTAAATCTGGCGACCGTGGAGACCAATCAACATCACCATTTCTTGAAATAACTTGTTGTGGAAAGATGTCTCGCAGTAATTCCATTGTAATCCTGGCTGTATGCAATGTGGCACCGTCTTGTGGATACCACATGTTAATCAAGCCCAAAGCATGTAGCTCTGGCGCTAAAAAGTTTTCAATCATATCGCGAACACTTTCTTGAGCAGCAGTAATGTTTTCAGTTGTTATTGCAGTACGTTGTGGTCTTTGCTTAGGCATATTAGTCTCTACTTCACGACTGCCGCATATTAACTGTCAAGACTAATGTTTACCAAAATGGCGACAAAACAAAGTAGTATACCTTTCCGGCGGACACCCGTATAAACGAAAAAGTTATTAAATTTATATAACTTTTTTCCCACCCTGTATAATAAGGGTGTCCTCGAAACCAAATATATACTTAGTATTTATACCCAACACCAAACCGTCTTTAAGGGTATAATACGAGTAAATTAGTGCTGATGTTTGCTCCATCAAAATGGAAAGAAGAAGGAAGGAGGCTAGACAAGACTCAGAATGACTATATGATTTTATTGGGCTATGTCGGCTAGTACGGTAAATTCTGAGTGGTACACCACAATTTGTTTGCCTGAAGTCTTCGGAGAAGTTCGAAAAACGAACAAGAGAAGACGAATCATTGTGTACCATGACAATGCGAGCTCTCACACATCGGCTCAAAGTAGCGGTCATCCGCCGTACAGCCATGACTTGGCACGCAATGACTTCTTTTGATTCCCACACATCAACAAAAAAATGCGTGGTCAACGATTTTCGTCGCCAGAAGATGCTGTTTAAGCGTTCAAAAACCATGTTTTGGAGGTGTCTCAATCGGAGTAGAAAAGGTGTTTCGACAATTGGTTTGATCGCAGGCAAAAGTGTATAAATCATGCTGCGCAATACTTTGAATAACAATAAAACCATTTTTGATGATAAATATTGGCATTTTCATTATTCTCCTGAAGGCGAATAACACGATTATCGTATCATCGTAATTCTAAGACGATAGCCATCTTGTCCGGCTGTCCGTCTGTTGAAAACAATATAGAGGCTGCATGAAAACAGCTAGGGAGCTGAAATTTGGCACAAACATGTGTAGTTAACCTAAAATGGGCTATATAGCTCTACGGGAAGTTGGTGTTGGAGACCCTCAACCGACACTACCTTATAAAAATTAGTGTTTTTATTTTGAAATTTTGCAAATAATAATCTCTATATAGGCGCAATCATCTATGTACAAATGGTTTAGATTGGGCCACCATTTCTTGTACCTCCCATACAAACGGCCTTATGGGCCTTGAGAACTAATATGGCTATAACTCACCACAAACTTGACCTATCGAAATGAAATTTTACACATCAAGATTTCTATATACAGCACACTTCTACGCTGAATTCGGTTGAGATCGGAAAAGTCCTACTGGTACCTCCCACACTTACGGTCTCATGGGCCTTGACAAATAATGTGACAATAACTCACTACACACTTGACCTATAGAGACGAAATTTTCGGCATAAAGATTAATATAGAGAAGAGACTTTTGCGCTAAATTTGGCTAATACTGATACCTCCCACAAAAACGGTTTAATGGGCCTTGAAAAATAACTCACTACCAACTTGACCTATCGAGATGAATTTTTCTACATAAATAATTTTATATAGAACACACTTCCGCACCAAATTTGGTTGAGATTAGGTAGTCCCTTCTGGTACCTCCCATACAAACGGTCCTATGGGCCTTGAAAAATAATATGACAATAACTCACCACAAACTTGACCCATCGATATGAAATTTTACACATAAACATTTTTATATAGAGCACACTTCTGACCCATTTTGAATTGAGATTGGGTAGTGCCTTCTGATACCTCCCATACAAACAGCTTTAAGGGTCTTGAGAAATAATATGTAGGTAACTCATCGCAAACTTGGCCTATCGAAATGAAGTATTTCACATAAAGCATTCTATATAGAACATACTTCTGTACCAAATTTGGTTGATATTGGGTAGGCCTATCTGGTACCTCCCCTACAATCGGTTTTATGGACCTTGAGAAATAATATGACAATAAATCACCACAAACTTGACCTATCGAAATGAAATTTTACCCATACAAATTTCTATATAGAACACACTTGTGCACCAAACTAAGTTGAATTTGGTAAGTCCCTTCTGGTACCTCCCATACAACCAGTTTTTTTGTAGGAGACTTCAATATATGCCGCGCAACTTTGCAAACAAATTCAACAGAAACTCTTCTCGAACAAAAACAATTTTCATCATTGTTAGAAAAATCTGTACCAACAACTAAACACGGAACACATATCGATTGGGCGTTCACCAACTCCGAACATAATTCGGTAAAATTTCAAACGTATTCTACAGCTCACAGTCATCATGATGCTATAGTAATAGGCATTTAGTTTTTATTTGTAATAATTTTTAGGCTTCTTAATAAGAAATATTGTGTGTAAATAATAAAAAAAGACAAAAAAAGAAAATATGTTAATTTTAAATTATAACAAATTATATTAGTTATATTGCTTTAAATAAATTACAAAAATTAAAAAATTAGTTTTTTATTTGGGAATCTGGTGGAGGGTATCCAAAGTTCGGCACAGCCAAACTTAACATTTTTTACTAAATTTTGTACTGCCTTTACACTATTTAAAACCATGTGATTTAAAAATTCCTTTACTGTTCTATACAATTTAAACATAAAATAAATTTTCCTAAGGTTTATAATGTTTTTATTTCATTCCCAAATAAGCAAAATTTCGCGCTCCACCCAGGCTTCCGAACGAATAGGTCGAACATAATTTGATTACTTTTTTCGGAGATATTTTCGCGTATATTAGGCATATACCATACCTCCATAGGCAGTCAGGAGACCCTCCATTTAAAAGCAACCCCAATTAAAAATTTACAAAGAGAGTCATATTAGGAGTAAGCGTGCTTATCTCCCTCCTCTTAGTAGGCCCCCAACTTACTATTTTTAGACCATGATTTTGTGATAGTTTAGTTAACCACGAAAAAAAATTATAAATCAGCTGCTTGTATGACAATACCTTCGTTATTGTACCATACCAAATTCATTGTATCACAACGCCATAAAACCACTCAATATGATAACATACCATACCCACCCACCGAGATGGCTGCAAAGTTTCAAAGAGAAAATGAGTCCCACTCCAACAATATGAACTCTGCAGAGAGTATAAAGAGCAAAAAATATTGTTTTGCCGACAATGACATATTAAAGAGAATTACGAAGAGGCGGCACAAAAAGCACTCAAAACATTACACAGCACTAGGGCAACCCTGATTGATATAAGAGTGAGACTAACAAAAACATGTGTGCCTAGAACAAAAACACTCAAAGTTCGTAGTCATACAACAAACGTGTCGTAAACAGAAAATAAACAAACCCAAAACACTCTCGCACAAGGATAACGGCAAACGCGCTACTAACTCAAGTCAGTCATCTGGCGAATGTCTTCACGAACGGTACACTCTACTCTCGGTGGTGCGTATTGTTGGCGATACAACTCTAAAGATCTAACATAACGATAATTTGTTTGAAATATATTTTTTACGATAAATATTTAAATAAAACCAAAGTGTAAAAAAAAAATTGGCAAAATTTAAAAATACATAAAGCGTAAATATGCGTGTGAAAAGTGTATGTGTGTATAAAATTCGAAGCCAAATGGAAAAGTGAAATTTTATAAATAATAACGTGATATTTCAAATAATGTACGACGAATTTATGTAGACAACAAAGCAAAAAAAAAAGATAAAATACAAAATCACCCACGCACAGTGGGAAATTATTACAAAGAAAAGTGTTACATTTCACAAAAGGAGGCAAGAAACATACGCTTTTGTTTGTTTTTTAAACGACGTCACAAGTGCGTAATTCAAGGATATCCATTCGTCTATTTTTGTTTCTCTATAAAAGGTAAGATTTAAGATGCTCATAGTGGATATTTAAAAGAACATACCGGTAGTATATACTTATGGTTCATACGTGAAAAGCAATATTAAAGTGAATAATATTAAAAGTGAATAAAATCGTTTTATATTTCTGAAAGTTCTTAAAAACAGGAAAAACAGAAAAATTCAAAACAGTGTTCAGAAAATAAAAAGTTTAATATTTTGGGAATAAAGACAAATGACAGTGACATTTTTAACATGAAATCGATACACCTTAAATATTCCATTATATTTCCAACAATGGAAGAAAACAAGTGAAAGTAAAAATCATAATATAAGGTATTATAGGGTGATTAATTTTGAGGTTCCCTACTTTTTTAAAGAAAAAAACACAGAAAATTCAAATTGAGTGGGTAATGTTTACTTATATTATCATTTGAAAGAACATCCTTTGGCATTTGTTTTTGAAGATTATGTCTATCAAATGATGGTCGCGGCTACGCGTCAGATGGTCCATCCGTTGAGCCCAATTTTCGATGACTCGTCCGAGCATTTCGACAGTTATGGCTTTAATAACACGCGCAACGTTGTGATATCACACGATCTTGGTGGCCAATCGACCGGCCCAAAACGGGAAATTATCTGCTCACTAAAGTGTTCTTTCAATAAATCCATTGTTTGATGCGAGGTGTGGGAAGTGGCGCCGTCTTGTTGAAACCAAATGTCGCCGACATCACGAGCTTTAACTTCAGGCATCAAATAGTCGGTTATCATGGCACAATTATGGTCGCCATTGACGGTTACGATCTCACCGGCATACTTTTTTGAAGAAATATGGACCGATGATTCCACCGGCCCACAAACCACACCAAACCGTTGTGTTTTCTGGATGAAGTGACAGCTCTTTAACCTCTTTTGATTGCTCTTCATCCCAAATGCGGCGATTTCGCGTGTTTACATACCCATTGAGCCAGAAATAGGCCTCATCGCTGAACAAAATTTGGCTGGAAAACGCACCAAATACATTCCTCACAGAACGTGAATTTTCGTAATAAAGTTGAACGATTTGTAAAAGTTGTTCAGGCGTAAGTCTTTCCGTGAGAAAATGCCAAACAATAATAAACAAAAATAACATGACAACATTACACGACTCATACGTGATCAGTTAAAAAAAGGCTATTGAAAAAAGTATCTCTACTTGGATTACCCTTATAAGGTTTTGCAATGCCTAACCTTATATACCCTTCACCGTCCCTACACTACTTAAACGCAAAACAAACAAGTAAAACCGACCCATCGCAACTAAAACTAAAAATCCACAAATCCACATCTGAGTTCGTAGCAAAATTTGTTTTAATTTTAGTACACATATTGACTCTTAGTTGCCAGTTTTGATCATGCGAAACGTTATGTGGGCCACATGGGCCTAAAAGTGCAGCAAATTATGATATGTTAAGCAAATGATCAAAAAATTTACTTTAAACCGAGGTACATTTAGTCTCTGAAAGGGAAACTTTTTTCCACCCAGGACGATTTCGCCTGTATACAATCGTAAACAGCTTACGACCATAACCCATTATCATGAAAAATATCAGGATCATAGGTTGATTGTTTGATCGTGCTTTTAACAGACATACGGACCGACCGACGGACATGGCTAAATCGGCCTTGAATTTTATGACGTTCAGGAGTCAATATACTATATAACCTATTAAGTATATATATTTAATAATTACTGATAAATGTTTAGTTGCGTTGCAAGCGGAATGAAAAATTTAATATACCAACCAACATTCGGTGAAGGGTACAAAAAATATATGTATATAACTATATAAATATATAAATAAAAGAAACAACAAAAAGGTCTCGAACCAGAATAAAAATTGTTCAAGTAATAAAAATGACAAAAGACCGAATAAATGTAAACAAAAAATATATAAATTTAGCTAGAACAACAAAATAATATTTAGAAAGGTTATTTAAGGTGATCAGTCTAGAGGTATTTTCTTCAAAACAAAAAAAAAAACAAAAATTCAAATCAAGTGTGGAATCTTTGGACAAAGGACATTTTATGCCATTCATTTTTTAAATATAATTTCCTTAAAATGTTAACCGCGACTAAGTCTCAGTGTGTCCATTCGGAAGGTACAATTTTGGATGACTCATTCGAGCATTTCGACCGGTATGGCGTTCATCTCACGCGTAATTTTGGCTTCGAAACCTGAATCTTAGCTGGTTTGTCAGCGTGGACTTTTAACTTTACATGGTTCCAAAGAAAAGAGTCTAAACTCGTGATATCACACACGATCTAGGCGGCCAACTCACCGGTCAAATACGTGAAATTAGCTGCTCTTTGAAATGACCTCTCAATAAACCCATTGTTTGAGCAGCAAGTGGCATGTGGCACCGTTCTGTTGAAACCAAATATTGTCAAGATTACCGGCTTCAATTTCAGATATCAATTACGATACGTTCAGGCCATAATCATTTTTGAAAAAAAAAATGGACCGCACTAAACCATGGTTTTCTCTGGGTATAATGGCACCTCTTGAACCTCTTCAGGTTGCTCTTCAGCCCAAGTGCGGATATTTTATTAATCGACGTAGCTGTTAAGTCTCATAAAGGGGGGAGAAAGGGGCCTCATAACTGAATAAACCGTTGTTCGAAAACAGCGGATATTCTTGTTCTCATTTCCATAATTCAGTTGCACAGTTTGGAGACGTTGTTGCGGTTAGTCTTTCTATGATAAAATGGCAAACAATACTGAAAAGAACAAAAAAAAATAAAGTTTAACGCAACTCAAGCGTAAACCCTAAAAAAGCCCTTATGGAAAAAATACTCGTACCATCAGAAGCGCAAAAAACGGTCCATTGTTTAGGCCTTATTGTTCCGAGCGATAGAACCTTATCTCAGCCATAACTGAAAAGGTACTCTGTATTTATATTCGTAGAAAAGTTCGCTTAAATTCGAGTACTTTTATGAGGGTTGAAAAACAATAAAACCATTTTTGATGATAAATATTCGTATTTTCATTATATTTCTGGCATAGGCAACACTTAGTGTTGCCTGGCGCCATCTGACATTTCCGTTGGAAAGTTAAACATTTTTTAGCATAAACGTACTCAGAATGTTTTTTTTTTCAGTGCCTTAAAAAATCAATTTGGCAAAAAAATGAATTAACTCGTGAACATTTTCGTGCGATCATTTTTCACAACTTTCGAAGTAGATTATAACGACAAGAGCATCGAACTTAAATCTTTGTATGGCGATGAAGCACCATCCTAAAGCACTGTGAAAAACTGGTTTAATGAATTCAATCGTGGCCGACGCTCGCTCAAAGTCGAAGGTCGTAAAGGTCGTCCAAAAACGGCCGTTGTGTCAGGGAACATTGATGCTGTGCGTGAACTAATAATGCAAGATCGTCAGATGACATACCGTGAGATAGAGGCATTCTTGGGCAGTTCTTCCACCAGCAAACATTCGATATTGCATGAACACTTGGGGTTAAAAAGGGTTTGTTCTCGATTGATCCCGAACAATTTGACAATCGCTTAAAAAAGGCTCGTGAAATTTTGAAAAAATACGATCGCGGTGCTTCAAAAGAAGTTTGTAAGATCGTCACAGGTGACGAATCATGGATCTATGCATATAAGCCCGAAACAAAACAGCAATCGACCATGTGGGTCTTCCAAGACGAGCTAAATCTAACGAAAGTTGTTCGTGGAAGAAGCACTTCGAAGCAAATGGTGGCCTGTTTCTTCGGCTAAACTGGTTATGTGGCGAATGTTCCGCTTAAGCAACGTAGAAGGGTCAATTCTGAGTGGTACACCACAGGTTGTTTGCCTGAAGTCTTCGGAGAAATTCGAAAAACGAACAAGAGAAGACGGATCATTGTGCACCATGACAATGCGAGCTCTAACACATCGGCTCAAAGCAACGCCTTTTTGATCGGCCATAACATCGACTTGATGGGTCATCCGCCGTACAGCCCTGACATGGCACCCAATGACTTCTTTTTATTCCCGCACATCAAAAAAATGCGTGGTCAACGATTTTCGTCGCCAGACGATGCCGTTGAAGCGTTCAAAACCATGTTTTGGAGGTGTCTCAAACGGAGTGGAAAAAGTGCTTCGACAATTGGTTTGAGCGCATGCAAAAGTGTACTTATCATGCTGGAGAATACTTCGAAAAACAATAAAACCATTTTTGATGATATATTCGCATTTTCATTATTAGGCCAGAAATATATATAGCATACCTCGTATGTTCATACTGACTATTGATATCCCGTTTTGAGCATGCTGGCTATTTTTAGAACACATCAGACAAATAGTCTAGCAACTATGCTATTTTTTAGGGACTTCGGTGAGGTACTGAGTCCCTACTAACAGTCCCTTTGTTCATAAAATAAAATGATGACTTGTTAAGCAAGTGCGCTAAAATTATAATATTTTCCGAGGTACCTTAGAGAAAACATTTGCTTCCTAGGCCGAGGTGGACATTTACAATCCTAATACGTAAGCTTTTGACCATTCGCCATCGCGATAGTCAAAAGGATCCAAGGATTATTTATTTGACTGTTATGGTGTGTTCGACAGACACACGGACGGACATGGCCTGGACCTCTTAGCATTTAGCGGATATCATAAATAGGGTCACCGAAAAATATTTCGAGGTATATATAAGTGAAACCAAATGACAAATTTAGTAGACACTTCATCCCTTGGTGGATTGTATAATAAAAGTTAATGTCGAACAAACGAAACGTAATTATCGTGATTCCCGAAACAGCTCTTGTGTTTTAGATACTCCTTTTTAAGGAACAACAATCCTTTTAAATTTCTACCCTTTGCTCTTAAAAGACAATAGCTATTTCTCCACAGCTTAACATTAAATATTTATTTATTTCTGTTTACCTTTCCATTTCCGATGAATGGACCAAGGCTGGGGTGTTTGTAATTAAGAAATTTTCCGAGTTCTTATGTATGCCTCTTTTCGAACGACTTCATTTCAAATGAGTAGAAATTCAACGAACGTTTGATTTGAATAAATTATTTGCTGTCTGGCAATGCGTCTCTGGAATTACTTTTCTTGGTAGCTGTTGCCGAACATGGCTTTTTCCAATATATTTCCGTCTTATGTGAATAAATTACTTTTTGCTAATGTTGTTTTTTTGCCAGACGATTCGTTCATAGCCCACTTGCAATATGTTGTGCTGTGACATTTCTGTTGCTCTTTTACTTTATCGTTCACCAATGCCTTCTCGTCCTTGACGTCCCAGTATGAGTGCTTGTGTTGGAATTCGTAAAATTTCATTTCATTTGCAGGTAAATCGCTTCTGCTTTCTGTTCCAATACTGGTAATATTGAAATTAAATGTAAAATAAAATAAACGTATAACATTTCAATGCATATTTGCACAAGGCGGGGGGCTATGGAAACATTTCAATTTGAGTGCGGCATCAAAAATGTTCTTTATTTTCCTCACGAATTGGCCCGGCAGGTGGTATTGTGCGGCGATGGTATGTTGGTGCCCCTTTACTCCCCCCTTACAACAAGAATGCACTGAAAACAATGTTCTGCAATAAAAGCAGACAAGTGGCGGTAGCGTTGAACGGCGGGCAAATTGAAGTCGTTGTCATTTCAAGTGTGTGGCAGCTTGTCACACCTGGCACCATCTAATGATGGGTGGACTCAAACTACAAGGATATCACAATGCCTTTGACCGATTTATGAATACACAATTGAGAAACGCGTTGGCAAATATAAGCTGGGTCGTTTGCAACGACCTTGCACGAAGTTAATTGCGGACAATATGCCTAGAATGTCACAAATCATCTCTTTCTGGTAAGTGTTGACAGGTATAACCAGTAAAGAATAGTTAAACGCAAACGGGGCCGAATATATGATGCCCTACAACATACTCTGCCGAAGTAGTTTTCCATACTGCTGTACTGGGTGTTTGAGAAAAAGATGATGTTAGTAAAATCTTAAATGAAAGGTGGCAGACTCATGTTCATGTAGTACTTTCATTCAGGAACACATTATAATTACATGGAGCGATATCCGTCAGTCGCAATTCTGTTCACTTATTCTTTTAATTAAAAACAGGTCTTAGTTTGAAGCAGTTTTCAACAAAACTTTAAAGACACTGGTCAGTGTGCCAGGCATAACTCCTATTCGCATTTGGCCATATCATTACATTAGGGTATTTCCAAATTTCAGAACGTGCAGCCTAAAAATAATCTTATTTCGTACGTTTTTGAGCCAATTTTGCACTGAGCGTTACGTGTAACGAACATCTATCTCCGGTGAAATTCGACCATACCGTTTTGAGGTTTCTAGTAGTTCCCACACCAATAGCTCAAACATGGTGAAATTGCTTCGGTCTGAGTTTCGTATAGCCCCACGAATTATGTCCTTCCCGCTTTAAAAGTAACAAATTAATTCAGACTTTACTAAAAGTACAGACAAAGGCGCGGAGTCCCTGACTAGGAATGGGTATCTCAGTGTAATCCATGTCCCAGAGTGGTACTGGCCAACTCTGTATCGGTTTAGTAGTTATTGACGAATTCAAGGTCATAGTTGAATTTTTGAATTTCTTTGATTTTTGTGGCGATTTTTGTTTTTCATCTTCTTTATATAGGGTGATCCATCTAAAGGTATTTCTTCAGAACAAAAAATCTAAAAACTCAAATCAAGTGTGGAATCTTGATTGGTAATTTTTATGGACATTTTATGGCATTTATGTTTTGAATATAATTTCCTTCAAATGTTGGCCGCAACTACGCCTCAGGGTTTTCATTCTGAGGGTTCAATTTTGGATGACTCGTTTGAGCATTTCGACCGATATGGCTTTACTGACACGCGTAATGTTGGCTTCCAAAATCAAAATCGTAGCTGTTTAGTCAGCATAGACTTTGGACTTTACGTAACCCCAAAGAAAACTGTCTAAAGGTGTGATATCACACGATCTAGGCGACCAACTCACTCAACGCGAAATCAGCTGCTTTTCGAAATGAAGCAGCAAGTAGCAACGTCCTGTTGAAACCAACTGTCGTCAAGATTACGGGCTTCAATTCAGGTAGTATAAAGATCGATATCATGGCGCGATAGCGAGTTCCATGCACGATTACGTTCCGGCCATCATCATTTTTGAAAAAATATGCACCGATGATTCCACTAGCTTAAAAAACGCACCAAACCGTGGTTCAACCGATTTCATGTCTTTAGCTATAGAAGCGACATATTACACCAAACCTTGATGACATTTGGCGCTAGTTAGTTTTTTGGTCCCAGGACGGATGTTATTAAAACCCACAAAAATGTTTAACTCATTTTATGTGTTCAGTTATAGAAAAACATTAAACATGCGATCTGGATGAAATTATATAACGGTAGATCAGTAACCAGCTCATAAATGTATGAAAATAGGTTACAACGGTCCTCTATTTGAGATAGCCCCAATACAAAATTCCCTTCTGATTTTACATGCAAACGCTAAAGAACACCTAATTTAATTTTGATTGCGATCAGAATTTTTATAGAATATTACGATGTTCAAAGTACCAATTTTGGACCAGTTTGGACCGTATAGATAATGTTAGTAAAGTCCCCAGACAAATGGGTTCCAATATATACGGGCATGGGGGAAACAACATCTAAAATGTTCTTAGAGTGTCAAAAAATCCTCGTTTAAGGGGTCCAAAAACCCGTGATTATTTGGCTTGTCTGCTCATCATCTCATCTGCAGGGTTTATAATAGTCGCCCACACCCGGCATTGTCTTATTTGCCAGATTATTTTTGAATAAAAAACAAACTTTTTTTCGTAGCAAGGAGCCTTACAATAAGTATACGAATCTTAAGTATAATTCAATAATGAATCCTAGTATGGATTTCTTGTAATGTGGATCTCTGCTAATTGTCAGGAATTTAAATTAATTTGGTCAAAATAGTATATAGCTGGTATGGATCACATGTCTGAGAATTTTAAACCTGGTTTGGCTTAAACCTCGTGATAAAGGGCCACAGGACCCTTACAGTCATTTACAGAGAGTTCGCGATATTATGTAGAGTGAAGAACTCTAATTATGTATGTATAACGGATAACTCTAGAATATCAGAGTGGGCGACGAAATTTAGGTTTTGTAGGTTTTTCGGGTTGACTGTTTTAAGGATCACGTATGAGAGCATTTAAGCCACGTGACGTAGAATAAAGGATTCTACACAGTCTTTCGGGCGCGTGTGTTCGCGATTACTGTTACGGATGAAGAATAAGTGTACTCGTAGATTAGAAAACACGGCGTTCGTTTCCCCGAAGTCTTAAAGAGCTTGGACTGCACAATAATTGTCTAGCAAGTATGCTATCATGACGTTCGAGCTTCTCTTTGTGCTTTGTATTGATTTTTTGAATTGCCTCTTTGACGAGAGGTATTTTCAAGTCTCGGTGGATGTTTTCATTCCTCATATACCAAGGGGCACCGGTAATGAGCCGCAATGTCTTCGATTGGACTCTTTGGATATTGTCGAGATTGCTCGAGCTTGCTTTGCCCCATAGCTGGGCACTGTATAACCAGATAGGTTTGATTGCACTGTTGTATAGCAGGGCATTATATTCAAGGCTTAGTTTTGAGTTCGCGTTTAGGAGCCAGCGAAGTTGATGGACTTTAAGTTTCAGTTGAGTTTTCTTGGTTTCGATATGACTTCCATTGGAAAAGTTCAGAAGTATATCTTCTGATATCGCGAACCGCGGGGGGAAATATATTGCTGAAATGGTAAGAAAACTACCTTGCATCTGGATACGAATTTTTGTCGCTTGAAGGTAGTTTTGTGAGATCCTTCAGCGACTTCATGTTTCATTCGTTTTCATATTAGGATACCAGTGCCCCTATGAGCCTTACCGTCGGGGTGGTGTGTACCATAAAATCTAAAATTAGATATCTGAAAATTGTATTTGTCTGTAAGATGCGTTTCCGATAGTAGCATTATATCAATATTCTGCCGATCTAGGTACTCGGTCAGTTCGTGTCTATGTTGGTTCACACCGTTTGCGTTCCATGTACATATCTTAAGAGGGCTTATTTTTTGGTAAGTAGAATTTGAATTAACTGATTCTGGTTTCACATGAGTTCTTGCATCATTGATTGCATAGTTGACATGAACATGTTTATACTCTGTACCAGTTGTAGAATCATTGGTTCAGAGTTACCAAGTTGTTCCACTGGGGCATTAGGTGTATGCGCCCTTAAAACATTCGCGTATGTTATACCATTTCCGTCGCTAGTGTTAACTGGAGTCTGTTGGATGTCGATTATAGGGTTCGGCACGTTTCGGTTAGAAATGAGTTTACTCTTCTCTTCGTAGCAATTGATTTTGATGTTTTCTTATAATCCATCACTACTAATCGGAAGAAATAGTTTCAATCCGTTTTTTGGAGACTCTTCACACGACACAACTCCCGCTATTGTGGGGCAGAAGACTGGTCGGTATTTCCACACCCAAAAGTGCAGGGTATATTATACTCGTCGTCGCCCACACCCGCCATTATCTTATTTGCTAGTTTATATTTCAATAAAAAATAAACTTATTTTCGTATCAATTGTTTTTAACGCATTTTAGAGTTTATAAATGTGATCAATCACCTCACTTCTGTTCAGAAAAATATTTTAAATCTGTTTTTTAGACACTCAACCCACGACAGACAACGGTATTTCCAGGAGAAAAACTTTAGTTTTATTCTGTTTGTGGGCATCACTACCCTATTTCCCAGATTCATACACGGCGTATACTTAATGGCGATGGAATATTTTCGTAACTTATACGCTTATATTCATTTCATAAAGATTTTATCGCTTTTACCACATCTGGAATAAAGAACTGTTTGTTTGGTTCATCAGCACTGAACGATAATGTAAGTAACTTTATCACTACACTAAATGGTTCGATAGAGGTAAATGCCTTAAAAATCCATTCAAATGGCCTTGCCCAGCTCTTTAATGTGGAACAATTGATTGGGACAACATAACTAGGAATTGTTATGTTCTTCCCGTTGGGTATTAAAACAATTTTTTATTTGAAACCCTTGCCAAGAGATTTCTTTTCAAAACAGATCTTGAAAATACTTTAGTGTGTTTAATTTAATGTTTTTAATTTAATGCTTTTAAAACAAATTTATTGGATATGAGAAATGTCCAAATAATATTCCTATGTTTCCACTAAAGATCCCAATTATAGTTCCTTCACAAATAATAGAGATGGTAAAGGCACAAACTTTTAAAGAATACTTTTTTGAGGTTCTTTTAGGCCTTATAATTTGTTCTCTGACCCGGTCTTGCCTATTTACACCCTCAAATTGCTTTCATCAGACACGCAGGCAAATGGACCTACATGGACAAATCACATTGGAATTTTACTCCGACCAATAGAATATTATTTCAAGATAAGAATATACAATTTAGTATACACTTCATACCTTGGGGTAGGGTATATCAATTAAATTGGCACCAAATGTGCATTCATTTAATATGATTTTCTTTCGTTTATAAGTCACTAGCAATAATATCTGTCGAGGATTGTACTCAAATTGTTGTATCGCAAATATATGGGAACCATAACAGACACGAATGTAGATGTACGTGTAAACTTTTTCTTCAGCTCAGAATATTATGATAAATTTCCATATGGAAATGAATGTGTAAAAAAGAACACATGACGGATTACGTAAACCCGTATGGAGAAATTTTATTCATCCCAGAATAACTCTGTCAATTCATCAATCGTTTTATGCAAATCCGGGCAGACATACGAGTATACATGAGCATCAGCCGTCTGATACGAGTATACATAAAATAAAATGCGATACGACACCACTAACCACCAACCACCAACACAGAAATGGTACATCTCCAATTTGTTTTAAAGTTGAAACTCGAACAAAAACAAACCGATACTTGCTAAAATTATTTTAATTATGTTAAATTGGTTTAAAGCAAACTGACAGAAAAAGGGTTAGTAAAATTAAATTGATATGCATATCTGTATGAGAGCTAAAAATCAATTATTCTTTTTATTCCCCACCACTGAAACGTGGTTGGTATATTATTTTTGTCATTCTACTTATATTTGCAACACCACGAAATATTAACTGGAGACACTATAATGTATATATATTCTTGATCACCATAAAATGTATGTCTAGCTGTGTCTGTTCGTGAGCGTGTCTGTTAAAAGTCAAGCGAATTAAAGAAAAATTTTGCTTATCCAAGTTCAGATTTATTTCGAATTGCCGGTGTGGGTGCATACGATACAACCTGGCCGAACTTAAGGACGTTTTTACTTCTTTAAATTTAATTTATTATAAATTTACTTAATTTTAAATTAATTCTTAAACATTCGTGAATAAAAAAGAATTGAATTAAATTTGAATCAATTTAAATGCCTTTGGCAAAAAAGAGTTGCAGTTAATTTCAAATTCAAATGAATTTGGCAAAATTAGTTTCAATTTATTTGAGTTGATTTTAAGTTAACTCAAATCACCGTTACTGTCAACGGCGCAATGCTCAACGATTTTTGTTATTAAAAATTCAAGAGAATGACATGGACGACATTTGATTTCAAGAAGACGGGGCCACATGTCATACAGTCAACGCAACCATCGATATTTTCCTCACTGTTTTTGAAAATCGAATAATCAGCTAAAATCGTGATGTCAATTGGTCGCTGTGGTTTAGTTCTTTGTATCATTTTCTGTGGGGAGCCATAAGGGAGAAATGTTACCCAAAGCATCCAAAAGCAACTAAAGCATTCAAACATGAAATCGAAGTGGCCATTGAAGAGTTTACGCAACAATTGGAAATGTACTGAAAAATTTGTTTAATCGGATGAAGTACTGCCGAGGCAGTTATGATATTCAAAAGAATGATATTGTGTTCCATTATTAGATGACAAAGTTCTACCTTTCTAATAAAACAAGAAATATATAAAAGTCAACAGTACCTTTTTAGAGCCATCTCAAATATAAAATGGCCCATCCTATAATATGTGTTTAGTATAAATGGCTCTATTTAAAGTCGGACAATAATTAATAAAATTAAAAAAAATGATCTTAAGTATTTCTTTTTTTTTGTATATGTGACAGCGCATAGAGAAAGGGACCTAAGGGTAAAAAAATCAATTTAATTTTGTTTTAATGTAGACAACATCTGAGCATCGAATAATACTGATCCCATGCCCCAAAAGTATTCCTTTCCAGAGATATGTGCGTTTTATGAAAGTGAAGTCGACGATTCTAAGCGCAGATAGAAAGGGGCCTAATCTTTCAAATGGCTATCCCGAAGAAAACTTTTTATCAACTTATCACTTTTTTTGATGTGGACAACATCTGAGCATCGAATGAGACCGATCCCATGCCCCAAAAGTGTTCCCTCCCAGAGATATGCGCGTTTTATGAAAGTGAAGTCGACGATTCTAAGCGCACATAGAAAGGGACCTATTCTTTAAAATGGCTCTCCTGAACAAAATTGGTTTTTAACCTAAGGGTCCCTTTCTATTTTGCGGGTCACATATTATGCATATATTTTGCATATTTTGCATATTTTGCACACATTTTCCATATTTTTAGCATATGCACTTTTAGCAAATATGCAAAAAATTTAAAAATATGCACACATTTTTTAATTCCCCTTTTCAAGAACACGAATTTGGGTCCAGTCGGAATTTTTCTATCCAACTCCAACTCAAATATGCAAAAATCCGAGGTCTAGTGATAAGTTTGAGTTACTTGAAGTACCCCATAGCTGTAGCCCATAACTGCAAACAGGTTTTATTGTAGCCTTGTAGAGTGTCAACTTGTTTCCAAGGTCTAACTACGATTTTGGTCCTTGTAGCCCATACATTTTTTTGGTTTTAATTGTATGATGTTTTCGTTTCACCTTTGTGGGTTGTTTCCTTGTTAATCTTCTATCTAAGTGAAAATCCAAATATCTGCGCGGTTGTTGCTAGGAATTACAACTCCGTTTAGATTTACAGTATGGCAATCTCCCCTTCTTAACGAAAACGTGACATGAGCTGTTGACATGTTGATTGATATTCTCCATTTATTAACCCGATACAAATTTTATATAGCTCATTCCGTATAGAACGTGATACTTCAGCAGAAGACTGGTTGGAAAATATTTTAGGCATATCACTTATAGAGCAATAGCTACGTCCTCAACTTTTGGCATATCGGAAGTAAATATTAAGTACAGAATATTCGTAGGTTTTAGAGCGCTTCATTGGGGTACACCTGATTCCATATGATGAATCGTAGAGTGTTTGTTGTTTATAGCTATATTTATACATAAAATATTCAATTCAGTAAAAACTATTTAAAGACTATTATATAGGGAGATGGAAGCAGAGATTTCAATTTAAAAATCAGCCCTGGACACCGTACTCTATCGAAAGCCTAACCGACGTCAAGTCATACAGCCGAACAATAATTCTTATTTTCTAATGTATCACTTATAACATTTATTAAGCGACAACATTTTTCAGGTGTATCATGACCAGTGCGAAACCTAAATTCAAACTCTAGAAGGACATTAGGCTCTAATAACATTAGTTTACAGCCATTTTGGTCCAGAGTTTAAATTAATTTTTTCCTATAGATATTGGCCTCCTAAACACGAAAATAAATTTTAAAAAATATTCCTCTGATTAGTTTTCTAGGTAGAATTTTTCGAATTTTTTTTACGATTTTATTATGAGTTGTCCCATTACTCCCAACAGCTTATACCGATATTATAAAAAATGAAAATAAATTTGCTTTTCTAAAACTTTTTCATACATGGTATTAAAATCAGTCCAATAGATTTGACTTATGAGACATTTAAAATTTAAAAAATTGAATTTTTTGTCCAAAATCAGGATATTAAATTGAAAAAAAAATATTTTAACAATAATATAAATATATATAAGTAATTTTGACATAAAATGGACTTCTCGAGTAAAACAAAGTTATTGGACGATATAATGATACATTTTCTCTGGTTTATTTCGCTTTAAGATCATTATGACTTTAGCACATTTCCATTGGGAGGGGACATAATAAAAACTAAAACTAACACTTTTTTCGGATGAGATTTGGCTGTTTTCGTGTCGATACTGTCATACCCAGGTGTATTTCCAGTGCCGAGTTTTTGTATCTCATATGTTACCTCCTTCAAAGTAATATGTTTATTAGGCATAAAACGCGTGATCCATTTCGGAGTTTGCTACTTTTTAAAAAAAAATACACAGAACATTCGAATTGAATGGAGAATGTTCATTATCATTTGAAAGAACATTCTTTGGCATTTATTTTTTGAAGATTATGTCTATCAAATGTTGGCCGCGGCTACGTCTCAGATGGTCCATCCGGTGAATCCAGTTTTGATGACTCGTTCGAGCATTTCGAATGGCGAATGACACGCGTGATGTATTGCTCTAAGGCCTGAATCAAAGCGGATTTGTCTACATAAACTTTAGAGTTTACATATCCTCACAGGAAAAATTCTAACGGTGTGATATCACACGATCTTGGTGCCAATCCACCTGCCCAAAACGTAAATTATCTGCTCACCGAAGTGTTCTCTCAATAAATCCATTGATTGATGCGATGTGTGGCAAGTGGTTCCGTCTTGTTGAAACCAAATGTCGCCGCGATTACGAGCTTCAATTTCAGGCATCAAATAGTCAGTTATCATGGCGGTTACGTTCTCACCACCATCATTTTTAAAGAAATATGGACCGATGATTCCACCGGCCCTCATACCACAAAAAAACGTTGTTTTTTCTTGATGAAGTGGCAGCTCCTTTACCTCTTCTGGTTCCTCTTCGTTCTAAATGCGGCAATTTTGCTCATCGCTGAACAAAACAGGAACTTTTCGAGAGCCCATAGAGCGAACCGATGTCGCTTGGGAACGTCGGGCCACTTCAGTTCTGGCACAAGTAGAATTTGTACGCTTTTAATTTAAGATTTCGACGTAAATTGCGCCAAGTCGTTCATACGTCAGTCCGAGTTGCTGCGAACGGCGCCAAATCGACTCTCCACGGTCTTGGTGTACACTCTCAGCTACGGCCACTACATTTTCTTCACTGCCTGCTGGACGTAATATATTCGGTCGAATATTATCCAATAATAAATGCTGCGTCTCAAGACGGGTGATGGTGTTGCGAATAGTACGCTCAGTAGGCCGATTATGCTGACCATAAGTTGAACGAAGTACACGAAACACATTCTGCACAGAACGTGAATTTTCGTAATAAAGTTGAACGCTTTGTAAACGTTGTTCAGGCGTAAGTCTTTCCATGATGAAACCAAACGATGCTAAAAAAATAACATGACAGCATGGCATGACTCACATGTGATCTGTCAAAAAACGGCTATTGGAAAAAGTATCTCTACTTGGATCTCTTATTTTAGTTGACAACGAACATCCAGATATGTCATAACGTCATTATCACGAGCGGAGTTGTTAGAAGAGAATGGCTGTAATACAGATTCCAAATGCTTTAAAAATGCGTCGACCTTAGTCACTTTCGACCTGCACCAAGTATTATCCCCTACCATTACTGGAACATATCCTTTTATTGGCCTCTTAAGACTGTGGCTCTTGATTGACTTTGTATGCCATTGTTTCAAGGGTTCAAAATTGCTTGGAAAAATTCCAGTTTTTAATTTTTGTTAAAATCAAGTTTGCCTTTGAGATGTCTAAGCGATCGTTTCATCTATCTATTTGATTTCTACTCGTAGTGTACTGCCAACTTTGCCTGAATCCTTGTTTAAAACGTATTAATTATCCGATTTTAGCAGAAATTAATGCCCTGTTTTGGAGGAGACCATTTGTAGAATTTTATGGAGTTGATAAAGTTTAAACTGCTTTATTAAGTTCATCATTGGTTTTGACTGGTATGCTGAGATTTGCTTTATTAAGTTCATCATTGTTTTTGACTGGTATGCTGAGATTAAGAGTCTGAATGTTTGAAGTAACAAAGTTCAGTTCAAAATTGAAAGTGTAACAAGAGAAGACGAGGTAAAAAGGAGATGTATGGTACCATTCAAAAAAACGTTTGTAATACAACTTTTTTAGAATTTTTTAAATGTTTAGCTCGTTTGTTTTATTTCGGTCTGTTGCTTTTTAAATTTTAATCTTTGCAAAAAATACTCGAATTTAATAGAGTTTGATCCTAAGGGAATGTTGCATATATTACGAGCTGTTTTCTTAAAAAATAAAGAAGAAGGACTAAGGTTGATATTAATTTTTAGAATTTTCTGCCGTATATGTATTTTGCAACAGTTTACAGTAAATGTAACCACATTTCCTCCTGAAGTTCTTGGGGAGTTAATGTATTTTAAGCCCATACGTGACGCGCAAAATAGAAAGAGACCTAAGGTTAAAAACCAGTTTTGTGCAGGAGAGCCATTTTAAAGATTAGGTCCCTTTCTATTTGCGCTTAGAATCGTCGACTTCACTTTCATAAAACGCGCATATCTCTTGGAGGGAACACTTTTGGGGCATGGGATCGGTCTCATTTGATGCTCAGATGTTGTCCACATCAAAAAAAGAAAGAAAGAAAAAGAAAATTTATTTTTTTACCCTTAGGTCTCATTCTCTATGCGTTGTCACATATATAGAAAATTTATGGGAAATCCAAAAAAAAATAAACAGCATATCAATAAAATTGATATTTGAGTACCTCGTTTACCTGACACTTACTCGTAAATGCAAAATAATATAAACCTTTTAATAACCACCAAAAATCAAGGGCACAAACAAGTAACGCACATAAAAAACCTCAAAACGGCTGCGTTCCTTGGCAACGACTAAAGAGTGCTAACACAGCCAGCAATAATCGGGACCCATTTTCAAAAATAACAGGATTTCCGTTGCTTGTCGGTTATGTTTTTGAATTTCCAATTGCGTAGGATGAATTGTTCTGTCTTTGCCGTTGCCACTAGATTTCGCATACAAAGTCTTGACAACCCTACTAGAGGAACGACAGCAAAAAGGAAACATATTCGGAAGGAACGGAAACAGACGACAGAAGATGAGACTATTAAGGAGAGCAAGCATAACCTATTCAATGGCCTAAAGGCATTGCCAGCAAAATAAAATCGACGCTTTGTTGTTGTCTTCGTCGTATTTGTTATTTTTGTTGATTTCTATTCCCTAGTGTTGTCTGTTTTCATTTTTTTACATTTCGTTTTCTTATGCACCCTACCTGTTATGATATAGCATTTTCCATTCCGTATGTAAGATTGAAGACATTGTCGCCATAATCGAGCGGTTTCGTGTAATTAGCCTTATCGACGATGTCAATTGGCTAATTCAGAGCGGTAAGGTATCGTCAAGAACCGATGTTGTGCTAACAATCCGTAAGAAATTCGAACTCTTAAAGATAATATATAGCATGCCGGACATGTTATAGATCCAAACAAGGCATTAGAAGTTGGGTAGATAGCAAAATCAGTAAAATTATGTTCTAATGGATATGTCTACTATTTCAAAAAAGCCGAAAAATAAAAAAAAAATTTAAAAATTTTATATTCGTATCAAAATTTAAAAAAAAATATTTATTTAATAGGCTGTTTCCACTACGGTCGCGTCCGCGTCCAAAAATCAATGAACGCGCGTTAAAGCCTATGCAAAAAACATAGGCAGTTAGGTATGGGAAAAAGTCGCGTTCATGTTGGACGCGTTTTTCGATAAGTCGCGTTTACTATAAATGCGATTATTTTTGCAATCGAAACCCACCCATACCTATTAATGGCGACACCGCAAATTGCACAGCTGTTTATCAGCATAAATATAAAGCGCTGCTGCTACTGCACATTTCCATTAGTCGCAATACCATTTGATCCTGATTTTCCACTGCGGTTAGCCAAATAATATCATTTAACTCCATGATAATGTCACAACACAAAAATATTAACATTTTTCGCACCGCAAAAAAAAAACAAATAAACACAAACAGCTATTTGAACGCAAAAGTGGATGAAAAACACAATGGAAACACCATTAAAAATTTTCGATAAATCTTGGACGCGGACGCGACCGTGGTGGAAACAGCCTATAAGTCATCCTTACAAAATTGTTTTTTTTGTTTGTTTTAACTAAACAGTTTATAACCTACGACAACTTTTGCCTGCTAGTTCTTCCTTTACTTCTGACGACCAGATTTAATTTTGATTTCACAAACAGATGAATTGCGGCTTTGCCGGTCTACACGACGGAAAATATATACGGTTGGGGGTACCATGTTCGAAGAGCATGATGCTATTGTTTGGTATATGATTTGGATCATCAATATTTAATGAAAAATAATAGGATGATTTATTTATTATCCAGTTAAAAAACGTAAGTGTTATTAAATTCATTTATTAAAAATATTTTAGTTATAACGGGTGATCAATCTAAAGGTATTTTTTTACAAAATAAAAAAAAAAAACAAAAAAATCAAATAAAATGTGGAATATTTGTTTTTCGTTCAAAAGGACATTTTATGCCATTTATTTTTTGAATATAATTTCCTTTAAATGTTGGCCAATTTTTGGTGACTTGTACGAGCATTACGACCGGTATGGCTTTAATGACACGCGTAATGTTGGCTTTCAAAACCTGAATCATAGCTGGTTTGTCGCTATATAATTTATAGCGTCCTGTTAAATCCAAATGTTGTCAAGATTACGTTCTTCAATTTCAGGAAGCAAAAAGTCGGATATTAAGGAGCGACGGCGAGCTTCATTCACGGTTACGTTTCGACCATCATCATATTTGAAAAAATATGGACCGATTAATCCACCAGCCCATAAGCCGCACCAGACCGTGGTTTTCTCTGGGTATAACGGCGCCTCCTGAACCTCTTATGGTTGTTATTCAGCCCAAAACGGCAATTATGTTTATTGACGTTGCTTTGAGCCAGAAATGTGCGTCATCACTGAACGAATGCTCATTATACAGTTGCACGAACGCTCATTATACAGTTGCACAATTTTGAGACGTTGTTTCGGTGTAAGTCTTTCCATGATGAAATGGCAAACAATACTGAAAAGAAAAATAATAAAGTTGAACACAACTCGAAACGCGATATCTGTGAAAAAAGGCTATTGAAAAAAGTACTTTAAGATGGATCACCCTATACAAGCCCTCAAGCAGTTTGCTTTGAATTTTGATTGCGTGTGATTCCTAACAAAAACATTGTTTGAAAAACCGTTTACAAATTTATAAATGTTACAATGATACGAGATGATTTCAGCAATCATGTAATTGTTAACATATAACCCAAAAAAAACAATTCTTTTTTTGCACCCACCACATTTATATGTTGCTACAACCACTTTTTATTTTTTAAATCTGGCAATAAAACTTTTGTTACATTTCATTGTCAAAATGAAATCCAAAAACCAATACTGTGGTTGCGACTAACATACTTTTATTGCAGAGAACATAATATTGTTGCCGTGACCATATAGTAACCATATATTTTCTCTGCCTGTAGATAAATTGCATGTCATGTTTAATATGCATGTCAAATTTAATCCAATATGCATGTCAATGCAATCAAATCTTGCTAAAATTAAGCAATCGACGTTTTAAGTGGTCTAATGAAAATGTATCATTCTATGTTCTCTTGTAGCCTTAACATAAAGATCCCTTCCAATGTGAGGCCCTGATGCTCAAAAAGCTACACACAGAGAAAATATTTGTTAGAAATCTGTTGGGACTACAAAAATAATTAAATTCCGTTGCAACAACCAAATGTTTCTAATAGTAATAGATGTTCAGTTTGACATCCCTCAAGATGATGGGTATGATCATCGTATTGTATACACAACTAATTGATCGGTCTTACTAATGAAACGCGAAAAAGCTAGTTAGGTGCAAATAAGTTAGGTGGTGGCAACTCAAGTTTTTTTTTTGCAAGGAGACCAAGCTAAAATGACACAGGCCCTCTCTTTTTTTAATGTAACTATACGTCAGGTACATAAGTATCCCGTTTTTTATTTCTTGCAAAAATTTTCTAATTTTGAGTTGTAACATTTTGATAAACAAGAGCGTCATATAAATATATTTAGTAGGGACATAAATACTGTTACACACGTTTTATGCTGTAAAATAAGAAGTACTGAATGTTTTTGGACCAAATATTTTTTAATATATTTATTGATGTATATTGTATCCAAAAAGAACTTACTTATTTGAAATGTTTGCCTTTACACACACCTTAAGTCGCACTCGCCAATCGTCAATAGCTGCATGAACCTCGTCCATTGGAAAAAATGCCACAGCTCGAACCAAAGCAGTCTTAAGAGATCCAATGTTGGGGTATCTTTTGTGACAAACCTAGTCCTCTAAAACCGTCCACAATTTGTAATCCAATGGGTTCTAATCTGGACTGCCTAAGGGCCATTCTTCAGAGCAACTGAACGCTGGCAAATTGTTTCGAAGCCAGGCCTGGGACGTTTTAGCCTTATGGGCCGGCGCAGAGTCCAACAGGAAAGTCCATGGCTGGTTTTGGAACAGGGAATTGTTAAGAGGCTTTACAACAGCTTCCAAAACGGTTTTTGGTAAGTTTTGGCCGATGTCTTGACTCCTTAATCGCAGAAATGCTGGTCAGTGACCCCATCGTAAGAGACACTCCACCAAACCATGACTGAAGCTAAGTGACGACCCTTTTCCACCCTTGGGATCAGTTCAGATGCTTCCTTAGATGACCGCGCATACATTCTCTCATTTTGCTTGTTAAATTTTTCCTGAGCGGTCAAAATATTTTCATCGGTGAACAAAAATGTTCTGTGCAGGTTATCAGCGTGCTTCACCAAAAGACGTTTGCATTTTTCAATCCTATTTTTTTAAAGCTGCAGTCAATAAATGTCCGGTACGTCGTTTGAAAGCCCCAAGTCCCAAGTCTATTTTAATGATTCGACTCATGGACTTTTGCGTGATATTCATCTCACGGGCTATGATTTTCTGTTTTCTGAGCGGATTTCTGTGAATTCTTGATTTAACGGCTTTGATGACATGCGGTGTTCGAACAATGCGATGACGGCCCGACCGGTGGCGGTCTTCTCATCTCCAGTCTCCTCAAACAGTTTTATGCATCGGTAGACGAACATGAGGCTAATCGCTAGTGGCCGGAGCGATTTAAAAATATCGTTTTTTTTTCATTTCACATTGAAAAGCGCTATTACAGCGATACGGTTCTCATTATCTGACCACTCCATGATGAAAGCTGAAACAATTTTAAAATCCCGTTACAGACTAACACTATTAAGGCTAGCTTTCAAAACCCATATGACGTTAACGGGGTATGTTCAGTTCTACTATTGAAATGGGTGTGTTAAATGTTGTAACATTATGTATGTCCCTACTAAGTATAAATTTCGACCAGATATAAAAACCATTTGAGAATTCTAGATGGTTTAGTTTACTGTTTCATCACTGGTCTGAGGCAAAGGTTCCGTTTACGAAATGGTTTTAAGTACTCTTGAGCCGTGTTTCTGGTTCGATACAATTTTTTGATCTAATATATTTATATTAAAAACAAAAATGGAACTAAAACTATTGTTTGTAGCTTAAAAATAAAAAGAGTTTGGTACATCTATAAAATAAAACGTAACATGCACGTGGGAGTATTCATGTAAAAAATGCTTTCGACTTCGTATCGATTTTTGTTGTTGTGCACCGAACCAATTTTTTAAAAAAATTTTTTTTCGTTTTGTGACATTATTTTTCTAGCAGCGGTTTGATTTACGGTTCGGTTTATAGACGAAAAAATGATTTTGTTCGGTTCAAAATTATCTTGTTCGGGTTTTGATCGATTTGCATCCCTGATTTCAACTTTCCTCAAATTCCGAACAGATCCGCGAAATCGTTTGAATAAAATATACGGTTGGGGGTACCATATTCGGGGTACCATATTGTTTGGTATATGATTTGGATCATCAGTATTTAATGAAAAAAAATAGGAGCGATTTATTTATCATCCAGTTAAAAACCGTAGTTGTTTCATTTATTAAATATATTTTAGTTAAACGGGTGATCAATCTAAAGTCCGTCAGCCCCGACAGACTTTGTTCTTTCGTACTTATAATAATTTAATAATTTAATAAACAGCAAATATATTTTCAGATGCCGTTACCCAATAAATAGTATTATTATAGTACCACTAAGAGAAATTAGGGGGTTACATTAGATTTCTACTAGTAAGGGTTCTTAAATTGTATTGTTTTACCCTTTGTTTTCTTTCTACACTCTGAGAATAGATTCGTTAGCACAAACAAATTTGTTTGCTAAACGAATGATAGAATATTGATTATTGCACTGTAATTTGGAACTGAAAGTATAGGTAAAATCTTTCCAGGAATTCACACCCATTTCTTATCGATTGGCCGGTTGCCCGCACTATACATTACAGATTAAATTCGTTTCTGGCCCGTACTGTCCGTATGTGAAATCGACTTCCGGCGAATGTATTTCCCACCAATTACGACATCCAGAAATTCAAGTCAAATGAACTCCCTTACTTTCTACTCACCAACGCAATGTATCGCATGTAAAGGGGAAAACCCCTGAGTGTTTGTCAACAAAAAAAATAAAAAAAAGTAAAGGAAACTCTAAAAAATCTTTATAAAAGATATATCGCACCTATAAATTATAAGTAAAAAATTTAAGTGTGTTTTTTCAAAATATAAACTGTAGGATTTCGCGTTAATAAGGGGTGTTTTTCTAAACGTTTGCCTTTTAATCTGGCCACACTTTTTTCGCAGTTGGTCTTTTTGACAGCTATCGCTTGATTTATGCTCAGTTTGGTTTGCCATTTAATAACAAACAGACTTTTTCAGGAACAACGTTGGCAAATTGTGGTGAATAGGCCAAAAACGAGGAATCCACCGATCCTGATTTTTATAAGAAATTTTTGTTCAGCGATGAAGCTCACTTTTGGTTGAATTGTCACATGAAAATTAACAAGTATTTGTTGAGGGGTATTTGACTACCATAACGGCGCTTAATTGAAAAATGAAAATAGATATTTGCGATTATATATTGGTACTCCATAATTGTATACAAAATTCTATAACACTAATTAATAGCATGGATAAGATATGTTGTTTTCTTTTTCTTTTGTATTCCGCCAAAAGTGAAATTTTTTTTCGATTTGTTTAAAATCTTTCAGAAAGTTATATTTCAGTTGTTTCAAGTGGAATTTTTTGTATTAAACCATTCGAAAACGAAATTATTGCTGCGGAACCTTAATCTTCAGGTATTTTAGAACAAATATACATATTGGTTGTCAGTAAATATGTAGTATAAGTATTTTTAATTATTTTTGGAAAAATGGTCTTAATTTAAGGCCTTTGTAGATTTTTAAAAGGGTACCGGGCAAAACCCTCCAAAAAATATTGTAGATATACATATATAATAGAATGTGTGTACTTATATAATTAAGAAAAACATCTTGCGCGATTTTGCGCCAATTCATGTACTTACAGATTTTAGTATAGTATTTACAAATTTCTAAAAATATTCACATGTAGTAAAAATGTAGAAAATTAACAGTGCCTCTATTTTATTGTGTTAACATTTAAATCGTTGCTGTATATATTGTTATTTTTATTTATATTTTTAACTAATGGTGGATTACCATGCATCCTACAGTTATTATTTTTTATTTTATTGTTACAGATATTTCATTGTTAATATGAAATAACAATGAAATATCTGTAAGGCTTTAAGAAGCCGGTCAAATGTTTGGGAATTGTATAATATGTAACAGCGCCCATATTATACATCATGGTCGATGCATTATTTTGGTATCTGAGGGGTTTGCATTCACAAAGTTTTATTGATATAGCCTTATGTCGGTTGAAAAGATTTTTCGGCTGTCGGTTTTTAATTTTTTTAACTCATTTCTCTTCCGATTTTATCGCAATTAACGTTTAAAGATGGACTTCTTTGAGGGCTATCATATTGATATTTTTAGGTTCTGCGTGGGATATACACATGGGAAGTTATAGCACAATATCGGATGTAAATATGTATATTTTAATATACATATTTACATATAATCCATATTGTCGTCAATTGATTACCGAATTTAATGAAAGTAACTGCAATCGACAGATCTCAGTTAGCGCTATCAAATGATTCTCTGAAGGCTCCACGTGGGATATACATATCGGGAGTTATAGCCCGATCATATTGATATTTTTAGATTGCGCGTGGGATATACACGTGGGAAGTTATAGCACAATATCGCATGTAAATACATATTTTTGAAATACTATAATCCATATTGTCGCCAGTTGATTACCGAATTTAATGAAATTAACTGCAATAGACAGATCTCAGTTAGCGCTATCAAATGGCTATCTCTGAAGGCTCCACGTGGGATATACATTATAGCCCGATATCTGCCGAAAATGTGTTTTTTCGAAGTAATATCGCCAATAGTTAGGCCATTTGAATTATTAAATTAATTTGAATTATTAAATTAAGTGCAAAGAACGCAGGTTATTGATGGCTATAATTTTAGTGTTTGAAGGTGCCACGTAATAATGCATACATCGGAAGTTAGAACCCAATTTACGTTAAAAAATTATATTTTTGGCATATCTTTTTCAATGTTTCAGCCATATCTTAGCCATTTTAAGGCCAATTTTTTAAAAAAATCAACTGGAACCGGCTTATAATCTCAGAAAGATTAAATATACATAAACAATACATCTCCGGAAAGCGTCCCTTAATTAATCTCTGGAGGTACAATACCCCACTGTGCGCCGTTACATCCTCAAAAAATCACCGTTTTGGTGTGCTCTATGGGCAGAGGAAATCATTGGCCCATATTTCTTCGAAAACAAAGCCGACCATATTGTTACAGTCAATGGGGAACGCTATAGAGCCATGATTAATGACTTATCGTGCTAGAATAGAATGATGTGGACGACCTTTGGTTTTAACAAGACGGTGCTTCATTCCATACAGCCACCGAGACAAGCAATTTATTGAAGGAATCTTTGGTGAGCGCCTTATTTCGCGTCGAGCCTGTGGTGTGGCCTCCAAGAACGTGCGATTTAACACCGCTGTACTTTTTTTTAGGGTTATGTGAAGTCGCTTGTCTATTGGATAATCCAGACACGTTCGACGGCTAGGAGGAGAATATTCCGCGAGTTTTTGCTGACATACGGCTCAAATTTAGCAAAAAGTGGTCGAAAACTGGTCCTCTCGACTGGAATTTATTCGAGACAGCCGCGGCTGCCACTTGCCAGAAATCTTTTTTTAAAAATATAAAATTAGCATAACCCTTATCTTTATAATAAAGCTAAATTCTTCGCCATAACATTAAATTATATCCATTTTATTACTTCTTGAAAACCACACGTCTGAAAAACCCCCTTTACCATTTCGTTAAACAAGTGCGTTAGATTGTTATCCTCCCAAGTTACTATTAGGAAAGAAAATTGGCTATCAGATTTTTGTGTTATCATTATCATCACCAACTACCTGTTGTAGCAACTAAATATTTTTCCGCACTTTATTACTTGTAGTATGACCATTTCATCGGTTTGCACAATACGTTGATCATATTTAACATTACTGGTATGTATAACCGAATATTCATTACGATTACAAAAATTCGGTTATGGAAACCAAAATTCTTCTTTTGCAACACAATTATTTTAACCAACTTAAAACTGATTTTTTTTCTCTGTGTTTTTATTTAAAAAAACTCGCCTGCCGCAGTCTAAGAGTCATTCTAAGAGTTGGCTACGTCTACTTTTGCCAAACTCCTCACCCCTGTATTTATCTATTGTAAAGGGTATTTGTACTTCGGTGTAAACAAATATATATATATATCTATTGATTTGCCCTCTATTTGGATATGTTACAACAATACAATACTCGTACATTCACATGCATAAATACATTAAAAAACAATACAAACAAATGAAAATAAATCACATTTTGATAATTTCGCATAAATTCATATCGCTGCGTCGTATCACATATCCTACACTCACATGTGTAGACACACATACAGAAAGCCAAACCTATACAAAGAAACACTCGGGGGTACTGGTATCTCACACAATCAAGCACGCTTCACGGCCTAGATGAGAACATACGTTTTCCAAGAAGAAGCCATCAAAGCCACATGCACAGATGTACATCCCACAATAACACGGCAAGTTCAAGGCACAGTTGTATCCAATGAGGCAGTCAGTCATCCAGCCTTACTTATATTCACATTCACTCATCGTGTGTGTATGCGTGGTATTTATATGCGTTTGTTTATTTGGATTTGTAAAGATGTTTAGGTTTTTGATACAATTTTTTTTTGTTTTTTTTTTTTTTGTCGTCGGAAGGGCCTTTTCAACTAAAATTTGCAAATTCTTCATCTCGATGTCAGCGTGCCTTTCATCATTTCACCAAAATTCGCTATGCTCTCTATTTGCTCTGATGTATTGTTTTTTGTAGCTGTGAAAAATGTATATAAATGCTGATCTGGTTAAGAGGGTTGGGGGTATACAGGCATGTGTGAGTGATTTTAGAAGTCATCGCCTACTCCCTCATACATCGACAAGTGTACACGCACATATGTACATCTATCGACGGATTGATTATTTATTGAGCACGCACTAACATTCATTGTTTTCCAATTCAGAAGATTGTAATTATGGACTTCAGCGTGGAGTCAACCCAACAATTTAAAAAACAGTTGGAGTTTTACTACGAATGCATTAAAAGTGTATGGCAGTTTGTTGTATTGCAGAGTTGGGTCAGAATATTTATTACGTTCTAAAAATTTTGTTTTCCTCGAAAAGTTTGTATATCGCTTCTTCCTAATCGCATAAATTGTAGATAAATAATTAGTATGCGACCTTCAATTTCATATATCTAGTGGCGAGGACGTACACAACAAAAATATTAAAAAAAAAATAAATAAAAATCTATACAATAATACAGGGTGTCCGCCGGGAAAGTATACTAAATAAGGACATAAATACTGTTACAACATTTAACAGAACCATTTCAATAGTAGTACTGAACATACCCCGTTAATGTCATATGGGTTTTGAAAGCTAACCTCAATAGCGTTAGTCTGTAATGGGATTTTAAAATTGTTTCAACTTTCATCATGGAGTGGTCAGATAACACTACTCAACAAAATGAAAAAAATTTCATGTACTCCGGATGCGATAATTTTTTCTGTGTAGATAACCTTGACATGAGCTCGAAAAATGCAATAAAAAATTTTTTTTTCGTTTTTTTCGTTTTTTTTTTTTTTTTTTAAATTTTAAAAATTTTTTTTTTTTTAATTTGTTTTGTCCGGCATAACTCGGGAACCACTAGCCCGATTTAATTGAATTAAATTTTAAAAAATTTAAAATTACAATTCCCTTAATCTGTTCATATATTGTTTTCCTATACAAGCAACAGTTTCCAAGTTAAAAATGAATATATAAAGGAAAAAACTTATTTTTTGCCTAAAGATTTAAATTTTTTTTTTTTTAAAAATCCATAAAAAATCCAAAATGAAAAAAAATGTCAAATCTTATTACAAATCTTATCCTATGAGCAAAATGAGACAAAGATCATGAAAATCGATGCACGCGTTTCGCTTTTATTCGCAATTGAGTAAAGGTATGAATTTCAAAAATTTCAAAAAGTCATATATTTTTGTCACCCAACAAATTTTAATTTTTTTTGTAATAAAAAAGAAAAAACCTTACCATAGACAAAGTTGTGCATATGTCGAGCAAATTTTTGAAATTTATACCTTTACTCAATTGCGAATAAAAGCGAAACGCGTGCATCGATTTTCATGATCTTTGTCTCATTTTATGTGACTTTACGTAAAAGTAATAAGATTTGACATTTTTTTCATTTTGGATTTTTTATGGATTTTTTAAAAAAAAAAATTTAAATCTTTAGGCAAAAAATAAGTTTTTTCCTTTATATATTCATTTTTAACTTGGAAACTGTTGCTTGTATAGGAAAACAATATATGAACAGATTAAGGGAATTGTAATTTTAAATTTTTTAAAATTTAATTCAATTATATCGGGCTAGTGGTTGCCGAGTTATGCCGGACGAAACAAATTAACCAAAAAAAAATTTTTAAAATTTAAAAAAAAAAAAATAAAACAAAAACCAAACGAAAAAAAAAAATTTTTATTGCGTTTTTCGAGCTCATGTCAAGGTTATCTACACAGAAAAAATTATCGCATCCCGAGTACATTTTGACTGTTGACTAGTGTAATGAAAACCGTATCGCTGTACTAGCGCTTTTCAAGTGTGAAATGAAAAAAGATATATTTTCAAAACGCTCCGGCCACTAGCGATTAGCCGCATGTTCGTCTAACGAAGCATAAAACTGTTTGAGGAGACTAGAGATGTAAAAGACCGCCACCGGTCGAACACCGCATGTCATCGCATCCGTTAAATCAAGAATTCACAGAAATCATGGCATAGGATTGAAAAATGCAAACGTCTTTTGGTGAAGCACGCTGATAATTTGGACAGAAAAATTTTGTTCCGTTCAGGAAAAATTTAACAAGCAAAATGATAGTGTGTATGCGAGGTCATCTAAGGAAGCATATGAACTTATCCCAAGGGTGGAAAATGTTCATCACTCAGCTTCACTCATGGTTTGGTGGGATGTCTTTTACAATGGGGTCACTGACCTGAAATTCTGCGAACAAGGAGTCAAAACCGTTTTGAAAGCTGTTGTAAAGCCTCTTAACAATTTCCCGCTCCAAAACCAGCCATGGACTTCCCAACAGGATTCTGCGCCGGCCCATAATGCTGAAACATTTCCATTTCCTCTGAAGAATGGCCCTTAGGCAGTCCAGATTTGAACCCATTGGATTACAAATTGTGGACGGTTTAAGAGGACAAGGTTTGTCACAAAAGATACCCCAACATAGAATCTCTTAAGACTGCTTTGGTTCGAGCTGTGGCCAATTTTCCAATGGCCGAGGTTCGTGCAGCTATTGACGATTGGCCAGTGTGACTTAAGGCTTGAGTAAAGGCAAAGACGGACATTTCGAATAAGTAGATTCTTTTTGGATACAATATACATCAATAAATATATTAAAAAATATTTGGTCCAAAAACATTTATACTTTTTATTTTACAGCATAAAACTTGTGTAACAGTATTTATGTCCCTACTAAGTACTTTCTTTTGCCGCCATTTTGGTAAACATTAGCCTTGACAGTTCATATTTGGCACGTGGAGTAGAGAAAGTGGCAAATTTATTATGGAAAAATATTCAATAAATCGTTAAATATTTTATCAAAATCAATCATCGATTACTGTGACGATGAGAAAGTAACGTAAAATTTTTGGGAGCAGCAAAGTGCCAAAAAAACGAACTATTTATCGTGTAGTGAATGATTACGAAGAAAGAGTGTCTGTAACTGATAGGCCCAAGCATGGACCACAACGTACTGTAAGATCGGCTGAAAACATTACTGCTGCTCAACAAAGTGTTCAAAACAATCCAACAACCTCAATTCGACGCCGTGCACAGGAGCTTCAAAGAACAACTTTGGACACAATTTTGCACAAGGATTTTCATTTGTTTCCATTTTTGTACGGTGGCGTACATATGCCAATAGGATCTTAGAGCTCGCCTATGACAACCCCGATTTTCACGAAAAAATCATAATTATTGACAAGGTACATTTTCATTTGAATGGATATGTGAATAAACCGAATAGTCGGTTCTGGGCAATGGAAAACCCTCAAATTATTTATCAGTTGCCTTTGCATCCATTAAAAGTGGCAGTCTGGTGTACAATTTGGTTAAGAGGAATCATTGTATTCTATGAAAATGAAAACGGCGTAACGGCAACTGTCAATGGGAAGCGATATCGTGATATGATTTAAAACTTTTAAACGCTTAGGGCTTGATTAACATGTGGTATCAACAAGACGGTGCCATATCGCATACAGCCAGGATTACAATAGAATAACTGCGAGACCTCTTTCCACAACAAGTTATTTAAAGAAATGGTGATGTTGATTGGTCTCAACGGTCGCCTGATTTGACTGCTCCGGACTTCTTTTTGTGGCGATATCTCAAAAGCAAGGATTATGCAAGAAACGCTTGAAATACCGCGTGAAATGTTTGTGAATGTAATGAAAAATGTGCTCAAAAGAACTCGCATTTGTGAGGCTAACAGAGGCGGACATTTATCTGGTATTGTATTCCATACCATTCTCTTTAATTTATTCAAAAGTTATAAACAAACAAAGTAGTATACCTTCCCGACGACAATCGAGAACTTGAAAAAAAGGAACGTAACCACGACAATGAATGATGAACCTGCCACACTATTTTAATCAGTAAGATATATCAGTAAATTGTCTGAACGTCTGGAAAAGGCCGATTCTATTGATAAAACGAACTGTAGGAACCCCCCCCCCATTCAAAGCTCCAAACACTCTTCTCGAATATGAAGAAGAGGTATAGGATAAATTGCAATGGAATTTAACAAAAAATGTAACCAAACATACTTCGGTACGGCAAAAAATCAAATTAAAAACACGACCAGATATTAAATTTCTCAATCAAAATTGTATCCACAGAACAGCATTAGCAGCCCACAGTGCAGCAGAACAGCACCACCTTGACCTGGAGAGAGTGAGAGTTAAAGTTTATTTACAACAAAAGGATCACATTAAAAATGCTGAAATCAACACACCTACTGCACAACGTATGAACAAGGCTTAAATATCCTTTGCGTTCTTTGCAAATAGCTATTTATAAATCTCTGTACTGCGTTACAAGATTCGAATTTATATTATAGGGTAGACTTTACAAATGATTTTAGTACATAAACTTTTTTGGTGACTGAAATGTGTGAATATCACTATCAGAGTTTAGCCTGGTTTTATTCGGCGCACCGTGGTCCAGGATTAATTTCCATCGGCCAAAATGCTTTAACTTTTGATCTAGTAAATATTTTTGAGTTCTGTTAAATGGCTAACATTCAAAATCGGGCTATTGGGTATATATTAGAAATTAACCTGAAGTTGACTACCTTTAGTATTGTCTGATTTTAAGGAAAGGAACAGTTTTTTCGTTTTTAGTTTTTTTTTTTTTTAAACTTTTTATGTTACATATTTGCAAGTTATTGTTCATAATATGACGAAAACAATCTTTTTTCCTAATAGCCGATTTTCACATTTTAGGTTTTGAAAATGGAAAATGTGAGAATGAATTTTTCGACTTTGTCGAAATGTATCTTATACATTTTAAGAGCTATTGCACTACCTTTTTAGAGAGCTCGAAAATTTTTCAGTTATTGTTAGGCTTGAGGTCATAAGCAAAAAAACAGATGTTGGTATTTTTATAATTTATTTAATTTTAAATAACCCAATATTTCGAACTGACTTCGTCGTTCATTATCAGGTATAATCACTAAAAACAAAACCGAGAACATAAAATTACAACAATACACAATTTCCTATCACGAATAACATAATTTTTGTTAATAATTACATTTAAATAATTGTTTTACTTCTGTCCTGTTGTACTTCTAATATTCAACTAATGTATGTCTTTCCGTCGGTACATATTAGCAATATGTCTGTATGTATGTGCACATCTATCCGTGTCAGTTTTAAAGTTCATTCTCTTAGATGTAGGAACGTCGTTGATGTAAAGCATCTCCAAAGTGTATCTTCTCTTATAATTCCTCTCTTGTGCTAAAATTTCTACGTCGTTAAAGTTTAGCTTGTGTCCAGTCAATGTACAGTGGTTCGCAAGGGCAGTCTTCTGCTCGATTGGTCTATCAACAGCTTTTAGGTCAGATTTGTGATATTTACTAGATTAAATTTTGGTCGATGAATATCTATCCTGTGCGGCGCTGGCCATTTACCGTCCTGTCAGTAAACCATGTCCTGCAGTTCGAGTTCGATATCACGTTATCCAGAACGATATCAAAACAATAAAACACTTTCGGCCAAAAACGTACACTATACAGTAGCTTTATGTGGTCGTTGTGAATGATATGTGGATTATTTTGGAAAATATTTTTGTTGTCGTTACTTATTTATTTAAATGAAAATGGAAACTGCCGATTTCGCGAATAAGATATTAAGCTCAAAGCCTTATACGAGTAACATACTATTCATTAAAATGCATTAGCCGTTCGAAGTTTTCCTTGGTTTTTAAAAAGATGTTGAGGGACTTAACTAATATGTCAACACTAGCCAACACCAACAAAATCCTCCTTTAGAGGATCCCACGCAATGATAATAATTTGCCTGTATGCCGTTTTTGTACAAGCACTGGGTAAAACTAATGAAAATATTACCCCTATCATCGCGGATTATATTTAAAGTTTCTCCTGGAAACTGCTGCAAAATGTGCGAAATACGCCATATGGATGGGGGTACCAAAGGGGGCCTTGCTACACTAAGCCGAAAATACAATGATTTTTGTAATCAAGTGTCTGGTTAAATTTTTTCATGGTAAATGTTTCATAACGAAAACAAATTCTGTTATATAAAGTCAAACGTTCATACAAAATAGTTGAGTGAACATTATACAGGGTGATCCCTCGAGTGGTATTTTTTCAGAACAAAAAAAAATATACAAATTCAATTTTCATGGTTAAAAACAATGCATTGTTAAAACAACAATAATTATTTTAAAATTAACAATTTTTATGGTTATTCAAGCATAGAATAGTTAAATTAACTATTATTATTGTTAAATACTAGTCAACAACAAAATGTTCAAACTAACCTTATATAACGTAGACTCCAAACATGTTTATTTATGGTTAAGTTAACCTTATATAAGGTTTTTTTTGTTTCTCAGTGCAGGTTGCCTTTGTTTCACACTGTAATCTTGGACATTGAATGCAAGGAAACTCTATTGAAATTACTACAGTTAAAAATTTAATTCTTAGACTATAAGAGAACCATCAACTTTACTATTATCCATGCTAGCATGCCTCTGCTTTCGTTCATTACTACTACAACTCAACGAATCTTCATTCAACTTGACTACAAAACAAGTTTCTTAAAAAATTGTATCAAACCAAACTGAATTGATACGAAAAGTGCTCATAAATCAGCCAATCTTTCCATTCCCGGAAGAAAAAACACGCAATATTCGTATTAGCACGTCTAAGAATACTTGACGTGGTTACTGAAATCCTCAGATTGAACAAAAAAAAACAACAAATCCAACAAGAGGTTATTTGCATTGCTCACATGTAGGAACATGTCGTTATCTGTTCCTTTTGTATCTGACAACAAAACGAAACTTGTAATATTCATAAATGAGCTCTCATTTTGAAGCAGCGGATTTATTTATGTCAAAAATATGATATCCCATTAACTAATCAATCGGAATGGAATGCAAACAAAACAAACACGAAAAACACGACAGGATATCTCGAGCGTAGCAAACGAGCGACTGAGCAAGCAATTGCTGTCAACTTTAGGAATACGTATCTTATGATTGGCAATCAATCGTAAATTGGCAGGAAAAAAAGCGAAGCTCTTAAATTCCAACATATCCATGGCATGATGTTTATTAGTGAGGTGGTGGCAGATACGGTCGATACCACTCACGATTTATTTTTCTTTTGTTGCCTGAAGGAGGGGACAAGGGCAAATACGCAGACTTAGAACACTAGACAAATGAATACACACTAACATATATGTGTACATATGTATATGTATACATATGTACTTATATATGTACACATTTCTACATGTGTTGCTATTCCCAAGCACTAGCAGGTAAATTAGTTAATGTCTCCGCTGAGCATCTTCTAACATTTTTAAAGATTCTGATCATTTGCTTATAGGATATCCTTAAATAATCATTTACAAACACACGCACATGGGCAAAGGAAAATATCCTTTTGATAATGATTTCTGTTTATGGCTTCTCTTTACAGCTTCTGTTATGTGAGCATTGCCCAATTGCCCATTTTTCACGCTTGTTTTAGCCAGTTAGGAAACACATTTATTACCGCTAGCATTAAACGATTTGGGGCTACTATGCCAGGGTCAGTAGAGTCAGATTTATAGAAATAACATTTTGTGTGACCCAAAATGTAAACTTATTCTCCAATTTAAATTTTGTTGGACTCCGTAAGGTTAATCCTCAACACAAGCTGTTGCTGATAGGTCGTTTATATTTTTATTTTTTGCTGCCCGGAAGTAATTTATTACATCCATTTTTAGACAGTAGACATATAAGTAGGTGTGGGCAATTACACCCAATAGACAATCCAGGTCCAAAGCCATCAAGTAATGGCTGGTTGTCCACCTCCCAAATACTGGTAACTTATCAAAAAAAGAGATTAACCTTTAAATTAAACAGAAGTTTCTCCTCTACAACAATAACAACTGGCAGGATCATTTGGAAAAAAACGATATATTAAAGTTCCTTTAATAAATGGATTTTTGTCGTGGCACTCCACTCACTCGACGATCACTTTGATTGTCCGATCAATACTTCGTAGTGTTGCAAATGAGAAGGTGTATACAGATTCCATCCTTTGAGGATGGTGGTTAGACTGTCAGTGTTCAAAATGAATCACACAAATTTTAAGTTTATGGTTTCATATCGAAACTAGGTGATATTATCATAGAGCGTGGTTAAATTTTAAGGGCCGATGTTGATTATGAATAAAACACAAATTATTTAGGAAATTATTGTCATTTATTTGTATACTTATTTATTTTTATACTAAGTAAGTATTGTGATAATATTGGTATGGTTCAAATATGTATGGAACAAAATATAGGCCAAATGGAATTATCTCATCGTTTAGCTCTTTAATTGTTGCTGGCTTGTCGACGTACACCTTTTCTTTCAAATAACCCCAAAGAAGGAAGTCCAACGGTGGCGAATCAAATCATCTTGGCGGCCAATTAACATCGCCACGACGTGAGATTACACGGCCATTTAATTTTTCACGCAAAAGAGACATTGTTTGGTTAGCTGTGTGGCAAGTTGCCACATACGGTCCACATCCATATCTTCCAATTCGGGCGATAAAAAGTTGGTTATCATCTCACGATAGCGAACACCATTCACAGTAACTGCCTGACCGGCCATATTTTGGAAAAAAAAAATAAGGCCCGATGATACCCTCAGCCCATAAACTGCACCAAACAGTCACTCTTTATGGGTGCATTGTTTTCTCGACAATCACTCTTGGATTATCATTCGCCCGAATGAGACAATTCTGCTTATTGACGACACCATTGAAAATGTGCCTCAACACTGAGACACATTGCCATATCTTTCCACCATTCTGGCCATTGATTATGACCACGGTTCAAATTGAATTAGTCTAAAATTGAGAAATATGAAATGAATTGCGGAAAAAGCTTGACGTTTAGGTGTGGTTCACATTCAACATCGGCCCTTAAAATTTAACCATACTTTTGAATGGTCACAAGGTCACATACTAGTATCACTTTATGATTCTGCTCAACAATATTATGATCCCACTCAAGAATAATATGATCCGAATCAACCACATTTTCATCCCTTATAACAACCTCATGATTCCACGCAACGATAATATTATTCCCACAACCATATTAGAATCGACCATGTTTTAATTTTCACAACCATAGAAGGATTCCCACAACCACGTTATGCTTTTTACAACCATATTATGATCTAAGCACATTATAGTTGAAACGCACAACCATATTATGAACCCTACTAGCATATTGTGGTGCTCACAATTATATTCTGAACCCAAAACTTTGCTATGATTACCACAACCGAATCATGAGCATCTAACCATTTTATAATACCCACGACCATATTATGATCTCAACATCTTGTCGAAGGTTGTTTCTGTTTTAGATTTTTCAACACGGTTCTTGCTTTCGTCACATAGAAAAAAACACAAAAATCATTCTTTAAATCTCGGTGCTGACAATATTCTACGAGTATTTATTAAATATAGAAATATATAACTAATAAAAGGGTTTGAACCCCCATAAACGGGCTCTAAATTTATCTAGATTTTAAAACTAATGTTTTATTTGAAATGTATATTAAAATCTTATATCTATACTCGTATATATTAATCTAAACACATTAGGTCCAATTTCAACAGTGCCCGTCCTTGCCACAAGAAACTCAGTTGGGAAAAACTTCATCGAGATTAGTTGTACTATGTGGCTTCTAGTGCTAAAAACAAAAAATCGTATGAGGATAGATGTGTGAGCTATATCCAAATCGAAAGTGATTTTTTTCAATTTCAATAGCGTCTTTGACCCTAAAAACTTACTCAGGCCAACTTCCATCAAGATTGGCTTGACTTCTTAAAACAGAAAACTCGGCTGATTTACGATTTTTTTTAATGTTAATACGTCGTGCCAAAACCCATCAATATTGACAGTTCTAGAGCTAATGACTTAAACATACATACATGCATGGGAGCTATAGCTAAATCTGAACCAATTTTCTTCAATTTCAATAACGCCGTTCCTTTGCCTATTACCAAAATTGGGATGTACGATGTGGCTTCTAGAACTTAAAACATAAAAATCGGATGAATATATATGTGACGCGCAAAATAGAAAGGTACCTAAGGTTAAAAACCAGTTTTGTTCAGGAGAGCCATTTTAAAGATTAGGTCCCTCCCTTTATGCGCTTAGAATCGTCGACTTCACTTTCATAAAACGCGCATATCTCTGGGAGGGAACACTTTTGGGGCATGGGATCGGTCTCATTCGATGCTCAGATGTTGTCCACATCAAAAAAAGAAAAAAAAATGAAAATTGATTTTTTACCCTTAGGTCCCTTTCTCTATGCGCTGTCACATATGGTAAGTTCTAGAAGTCGCATATTGCATCAAATCTTAAAATTAGGCACAAGTTAGTTGTTTATGCCAAGGACGGGCACGGCTGAAACTGGAGAAAATCAGTTCTGATTAAGATATAGTTCTCAGATATATGTTGAACCAATTTTACAAATAAAAATGATATTTTCTCACAAATTCGAATATGATTTAAGTATAAAAACGTAGGTAATTTAGAACCCGCCTAACGGGGCCAAAAAACCTATTGACTTTTCTGAACATCCAGAAGTGAAGGTTATAATATAGTCAGCCACGCCCGAATTTAGCTGTTCTACTAGTTTTTCGTTTGTAGTTGCAGGTTTCCTTGTTCATTTCAGTTGTCTCGCGCATATTATAAAGAGGCAGCAGTTACATCACGCTATCATTTTCTCTAAATGTCTACATCGTCCTTATCTGAGAGAAGAATGTGACCTTGTTATATACCTTGACTTTTGTATGATCACCCAGAGGTATTAAAATAAAATGTCGTATGTATTAACCAAAATTCTTTTCAATCCATTTTCAACCAAAAATGTCAGTCTTTAATAATAGCAGCCTCCGGTACTACTCGTAGAGATCCCAACTAATTAAGTTTTTCCCTTAACAGCAAGCAGTTATGTTCACACCGCCGTCAAATGTCAATACCTCTTCCAAGAATTTTTGCCAAATTGTGAGCCTTTCCCTGAAATTAACCGCATGCCATTCACTTTGCAGTCACGTACCAAAACCTTTTTAAATTTCGAGAATATCTCAATAAATGTGTACAACATTTTTCTAAGTATTAAGCATTAACATATTTTCCTGAGTGTCGTTGCCCTATATCGGTGGACATATCGCCTTAGCTTTGCAGACAGCGCCGCTGATGACAGTAAACATTTAGTATAAACATAAAAGTCATGGTGGCAAACAAATCCCACAGATTTTTTTTTATTGCGACGCCTCCTCGTCTCGCCTCTTTGACAACATTGTCATCAGGGTTGAAATGAAATGCCGCCATGTATTGACTTTTTCACAGTTCATGAAAGGGCTGCCAGCGAATGCCAACTGGCTCGTTTTAATGGGATAGCATTTAAGGCAGTGTTCTTTATGCTTGTTATTCTATAAGGATAGATCGAGTATGTTTGTTTATCATTCCGTTTGCAACGCTTTAAACTTTTAACAGAAGCATATCAATCATGGGTTCATAACACACCAGTACGATACAAAACAAGTTTAATGTCCATCGATCCTAAGTCGCTTTAAAAATTGCAATAATATCCATTCATAGTCTGCAACAATTTTGTTGGTCCATGTTGCTCTACTAGAACATCGGCGATTTACAAGGTGGAGCGCGGTTATTTGCTTATTTGGAAATAAAATAATAAAATTATGAACCTTAGAAAAATTAATTTTATATTTTAATTATAAGTATATTCAACAGTAAGGAAATTTTTAAATTACATAGTTTTAAATAGAGGATCTAGCAAATGTCGGCCTTCGCTATCCACAAACTGCTGCATACTTTTTCTGAAGTTTTCATGAACTCTAACAAGCATATCGACTGGTATTCTGTCAATTTCACCCTCAATATTGTTAATTAGGTCCTCCAAGGTATTATAATAATAACCCGAAAGGAAAAAATCGCATGAGGCTAAGTCTGGTGAGCGTGCCGGCCAGTTCACATCACCCCTTAAAGAGATCAGCCGTCCAGGAAACATTTGCCTCAAACAATTTATTATGTTGGAACCATGTATCCTTTAATTGTATTGCTTCTAGAGCCGGCTGAAAAAAGTCTGGAAAGGCCAAGAGCGAGTGATTGCTTCGGAGATTGCAGTACTGCTGCTCTAACTCTCTCGATGTTTTGTGGTGTTGTAATCCCTCTCTCAGGTCCTCTTTGTACACATGACACATTCCCTGAAAGTACCCAATTTGCAATGAAAGTACCCAATTTGCAATTTATTGACATCCAGTAACACGTCCGCGTGGGGGAACAGCGAATCGTAAACGAAAAAGCTAGCAGCACTTCAATTATCGAGTGCGCATTTGAAAAATACGCTTTAACACAAAATGACCTATCTTCACGTGTCCAATGCATGATGGCAACTGAAAGACAAACGAATACAAATCTGCCGTCCGCCACTATAAGACACACACACTCACCTCTCTCTTCGATCAACAGTGCCGCCACAGCCTGCAGTGCAAAAAAGCAAATAACCGCACTCCTGTATACTAAGTAAGGACATTAATACTGTTACAACATTGAACACATCCATTTCAATAGTAGAACTGAACATACCCCGTAGATGTCATATGCGTTTTTGAAAGCTAACCTCAATAGCGTTAGTCTGTAACGGGATTTTAAATTTTTTTTAACTTTCATCATGGAGTGGTCAGATAAAAGGAACCGTATCGCTGTAATAGCGCTTTTCAAGTGTGAAATGAAAAAAGCAATATTTTCAAAACGCTCCGCCCACTAGGGATTAGCCGCATGTTCGTCTACCGATGCATAAAACTGTTTGAGGAGACTGGAGATGTAAAAGACCGCCACCGGTCGGGCCGCCCAAGCTCTGTTCGAACACTGCATGTCATCAAAGCCATTAAATCAAGAATTCACAGAAATCCGCTCCGAAAACAGAAAATCATGGCCCATGAGATGAATATAACGCAAAAGTCCATGAGTCGAATCATTAAAAAGGACTTGGGGCTTTGAAACGACGTACCGGATATTAAATGACTGCTGCTTAAAAAAAAATCGGATTGAAAAATGCAAACGTCTTTTGGTGAAGCACGCTTATAACTTGCACAGAAAAATTTTGTTTACCGATGAACAAATTTTTACCATTCAGGAAAAATTTAACAAGCAAAATGATAGAGTGTATGCCCGGTCATCTCAGGAAGCAACTAAACTAATCCCAATGGTGGAAAGGCATATCACCCAGCTTCAGTCATGGTTTGGTGGGGTGTCTCTTACGATGGGGTCACTGACCTGCATTTCTGCGAACAAGGAGTCAAAACATCGGCCAAAATTTACTAAGAAACCGTTTTTGGAGCTGCTGTGAAGCCTTTTTACAATTCCCTGTTCCAAAACCAGCCATGGACTTTCCAGCAGGATTCTGCGCCGGCCCATAAGGCTAAAACGTCCCAGGCTTGTCTTCGAAACAATTTGCCAGCGTTCATTTCCTCAGGCAGTCTTGATTTGAACCCATTTGTCACAAATGATACCCCAACATTGGATCTTTTAGGACTGCTTTGGTTCGAGCTGTGGCCAATTTTCCAATAGACGAGGTTTGTGCAGCTATTGACGATTGGCCAGTGCGACTTAAGGCATGTGTAAAGGCAAAAGGCGGACATTTCGAATAAGTAGATTCTCTTTGGATACAATATACATCAATAAATATATTAAAAAGTATTTGGTCCAAAAACATTCTGTACTTTTTATTTTACAGCATAAAACGTGTGTAACAGTATTTATGTCCCTACTAAGTATTACTCGTATACTTATATATATTTTAAGTCAGACCTCTGGAAAATATCCCGCAGTATCTGAAACACATAGAATCCTTTCGCAAAATTTGTGCGTAGGATATCACCAAGTCGTACGTGCCCGTTGCTTTATCCTTTCCCTGCTGATTTTGACTTTGTTTTCGTTTAATATTTCTCTTTTGCCTTTCGCTTTTACCTACTGCTATGTTCTGTTATTGTTGGATTCTTTATGTTTTCCTTTAAATGTTTCCCCGAGGACAAATACGTGTAGACCCAAACAAAACGCATATACACAAGCACGTCTTTGTAGCGGCTGACACACTCGCCACCACAGCACCACACACGTACATGGTATATGGAACCCATGGCCTCCTTCGCCACGCAGCCTTTATGCAGTCATTCATCCATTCACACACATACGAGCAACCATTAAGCCATCCTTCCATATCCATTGGACCAATTTTGAGCATGGGATGTTGGTTTGCAGTTAATGGGTCAGTGGTGCAACATGTACGGTGTACATGTTGCTATCATACCGCCTTGTTGCCTTTCATTTTGATGGGGTTGGAGGGATGCTGTGTTGATCCCTGCGGCCTGAGATTTCCTTTTTGTTTGGTCGACCAAAACAGCAGACATGCGATGATATTACCAAAATGATTATGTGAATTTCGTTCACTTTTTGAATAGAGGAAAATGGTTTGGGCTTGTGGAAAAGCAGTACCTTTTATCGCAAGGGACTTTTGTGTGGAGAGGCTACAAAGAACATGGATCGATATAGTCCATGTTCTAATATAGACTATGGTATATAGCTATAGGATAACATATACCGATATAGCTCAATTTCATTAGAATTATTAATTAGTCGCTGTTAACGTACCATGCGAGATTGGAGAACAACCTTTGGCTTTGAGAGCGGCTGGACCACATAAGAATATGGACCAAAAACTCTAACAGGACACACGGATAGGAATTGGGCACATGCGGTCTAGGGGTATTGGGTACATGGTACGAGGGCATTACAATATTTTTATGACTCTTCCAACTTCCCTCGCAGTTAAATGAAATGCATCTTTTAAAAAGCTACTTTCAAATCTTGAGATAGTTCCGTCGTTACGTTTGTGTTTAACAGCTGTTCAAAACGTACAACCTCTTGAATTTTGTTAAAACTGGATAAAAGTGAATTTCATTAAACATTATTTTTTGCTGTCAATCAAACCAAGAAAAAGCTTGATAAATAAAATGGAATCTCTGTACTATCGAATTCAATGATAAAAAGATTGTTTTTTTGACTTTCATTGTGGTCAATAAACCTGAAAATGTCAAAATATTGCACGATATGGTGTTGGCCGATCGAAGAGTAAAAGTGCGTGAGAATATTGATGCCATTCGCATGTCATATGGCAGTGTGGTTAAGATTTTATATGATCAGTCGGGCTTAAGAAAGCTGTCTGCAAGATGAATGCCGCGTTTGCTCTCAATTGACCATAAACGTAATCGTGTGATTGTTTGGTGTTGTTTAAGGAGTTATTACGGCGTTTTGTAACTCTGGATGAAACATGGATCAATTTCAAAACTGAGGAGACCAAGCATTAGTCTAAACAATAGCTTTCACCAGGTTTCCGAAGAAGGTCGAGATGACTTTGTCGGTCAAAAAGGTGATGGCAACAGTTTCTTGGAATGAACGCGGGATAATCACATCAATTACCTTAAAACTTATGCCAACTTATTGGACCGCTTTAACGAGGATTTAAAAAAAACGATCCCATATGGCCAAGAAAAAAACTTTTTTTTTCATCAAGATAATGCACGGGTGCTAACGTGTGCAGTCTCAATGACAAAATTTCATGAATTGGGGTACGAATTTTTACCTCATTCGTCATATTCTTCGGATTTAACCCCCACAGACTATTTTCTAATTCCAAATCTAAACAAATAGCTCGATGGAAAGATATGTAGCTCCAACTATGAAATTATTGATCAAACAAATGCCTATATCATGGACCACGAAAAGTCCTATTTTTGGAATGAAATTCAAAAATTGGACAAACGTTGGACTAAGTGTATTGAGCTAAATGAAGATTATGTTAAAAAATATTTTTTAATTGCAAAAAAAACGTAATTATTGATATGCCCTCTTCTTTTCGATGAGTTTTCAAATTTGTTATATTTGAACTATGAAACGTCTAAATAAAAAGGTTTGGTTCCAGTTAGATAAAAAAAATATGCAACAATTCGAGGTCTAGTAATCAGTCAGTCAATCAGTTAATAACAATTAAATAAAATAGGGTATCCGATTAACATGTCGTGGTGTCGCAAGCGGAGTTACAAATTTAATACAAGCTACGGTTGAATCAACATTTTTGCCTCTTTAGATCGGTTACATATTCATATACTTTCTTAGCCCAATCTATAGAAATATTAAAAAAAATAATAACCCTTAGATGTTATATCTAAGGGTTGCCGCTTAGTAAGTGTTTGAAAGGGGGGAGGAGGAAGTAATGGATATTGAGACTTTCCTCGAACTTACGGACTCCACAAAAGAATGAGTTTTTTTAATTATTTTCAACTCATCGTTTTAGGAAATATCAATTTCGTATCTTCATGTCAACGCACCCTATTTTCATCACGGTAAAGTTCATTTACGAGCAACATTTGTAAATCATTGAAAAATAATACCGAAATTCTGAGTCAGTGGCCGCAACATTAAGAGCGCTTACTCCAATTTCCGGCCGTAATAATCGTCCTAACCGACAAGCTGTATGTGCTATAGTGGATAAATTTAAGTCCAAACATTCACTTTTGGATGTTCCGGCGCCAAAGAGAAGCCGTACTGCTTGATGCGATGAAAATATCGCAGCCGTCAATGTATCGGTTCTAAATCAGTCGACTCCTTGACGTTATCAGGAATTGGGCTTCACTCAAACTACACTGAAAAAATATCTTGGCATTTATGCTTATAAGATCAAACTAACTCAAGAACTAAAACCACTTGATAATTTAAAACTGCGAAACTTCTCCGATTGGGCTCTGACAAAGTTTCACGACAATCCAGAATTTCATCGAAAATCCATCTTCAGTGGTGATGCTCATATCTGGCTGAGTGGTTTTGTCAATAAACAAAATATGCGTTATTGGACAGAAACAAAACCACATGTGCTACAAGAGACACAATTGCATTTGCAAAAAATTACTGTGTGGTGTGGTTTTCATGTCAGAGATGTGATTGGGCCGTATTTTTCCGTCGATAAAAACAAACGTCATGTTACCGTCAATGGAAAGCGTTATCGTTCCATGTTAGAATATTATTTTTGATCAGATTTGGATGAGCTTAACATCGCCGATATGTGGTTTCAACAAGACGGTGCCACTAGCCACACAGCAAGCGTTACAATCGATTTACAGAAAATCAAATTCGGTGAACGTGTTATCTCGAGAAATGGTCCGGTTGTGTGGCCACCTCGTTCTTGCGTTTTAACGCCATTGGATTTCTGTTTATGTGGCCACGTCAAGTCATTGGTCTATGCCAATGGGGCCACATCAATTCATTGGTCTATGCCAACAACTTTAGACGCGAAATAGATAACGTTCCGGTCGAAATGTGTCCAAGAGTGGTGGAAAATGGGCTCATGGTGGTCGTATGATCGAAATCGAGTTTCATTTTTAAAATGTAACATTTTCGCTACACCTGGAATAAATTTGAACTCTATAAGCATATCATAAATATTCTGTATTTTTTTGATAAATAAAATTGTTATGTCCTTAAAACAAATTGCTTAAAAATTAAATTTTATACTTTCCTTAGTGTGAACATACTTTACGTACGAAGTCTGGTTTTGAATACTTATCTGAATCGATATTTCTTAATTGAAATCTATTGCATTTTTAAGAATTTCTCAGCAAAATTAAAGTTGACATTAAATTTAAATATTTGTTGCCCTTTGAACACCCACACTAAGGCAAAACTAGTGCTACCAGAAATCGCATAGAACAAATACAAATCATAAAGTCAATGTAAACTTGTCCAAGTCCTTGTAAACTTTTAAAAATTTAAGTTATTGTTTTACTGTCTCTGGTGTATTGCTGCTGTAACATTTCGTCCAACGAAAATCGGAAGTCTTTTAAATTTTCTTTCGAGCAGCATCGAAGCTGTTCTGTTCAGTACACGAGCTTATTTTTGTGATTTCCATTAAAAAGTTTTGAAATTAAAACGAAAACTTACACAAGAGAATTGATGTCTGCATATATTTGTATACAAGCGATGGCAAGACAAGGCTGACGGACGGGCGGGTAATTGTCAACGCAAAAACTTTGCAAAGTTTTGCCATTGACTAAAGTACATACAAGCTAAAGAAGGAAAATTAAATGTTTTATTAATAAATTGGTGCCAACAATTTTTTCCGTTTAATAACTCAAAGCGACTGTAGGAAGCCACGCTTGCAGTTATAATGGTTTTGATATAGCGCCATCTCTAACTAACAAACGGGAAACGGATGTTTAACAGTGAAATGTAAACGGAAGTAAAAATTAAAATCAGGCATAAATTTAGTGGTTCAACGTTTGCGGTTTACAAGGGAATTGCAAAAGAATTAGTATTCAATGGGTTTAATGATTTTTGGATTCTGATTATGACATGTGTATGTTTTCAACAACAATAACTCACATGTATGGACTGCATAAAAAGAGTAATAATTTTTTAATGAGATAATGTTGAGTTTAATACTGCAGGAATAATTAAGCAACACTTAATTTGAATCAATTGCACAAGTGTATGAAAGGGACATTGCAAAGTGAATTTAAATCGAATGTAATATTATATCATTTAATACTGTCATGACAATTAAAAACTAATTTATTCAATTAATAGCTTACTCTTTGTCAACTCTTTTTCTCTGACGCGAAAGGGTGGTATTGAAACTGTGATTGTGGATTGTCAAAATCAATATATATACATTGTTCGAGAAAATTACAATAGGTCACTTGTGTGAAACGTCCCAATAGAGGCGTAGGTAGCCTTTCAGTTATTTGGTGCCTATGTAATCATCGATTAATTTTCGTGATAAATCATTATCGCTTAGATTGACAGAATATATTCCAATACACATATACATTTAACAGAAATTTTAAATCGAATCTGCATTTCCTATCGGTGGTGCACTCAGAGTTGTGGTAATCAAGTTTAATTGCTTCCGGTACTAAGATGTTACTAACTATTGGCAAAGTAAAAATTGGGGTTTTTCTTAAATTTCGTTATTTGTTTGCGAAACCGAAAAAGTTCTGTGTATAGCAGGTACTAGAAGGGGGCTTGGTTAGGGATGTAAATTGATAAGGCAAAGTATTCAGTAAGTACGCAGAGAAAATATATGGTTACTATATTGTTAAGGCATCAATGGTATATTTTCTGCAATAAAACAAGTTCGTCGCAATCATATTGCTGTTTTTTAAATTATCTTTTTACAATAGTATGATTGTGGCAATATTAATATTCTTAAAATGTATCAACAGTACTACCGTAAATTTAAAAATCAAAGTATGGTTTAGTAAAAATATAAATATGGTTGGCGAGACAGAAGTATTGTTATTTGGGTTTCATGTTAACAATAAAATATAAGTAACTACGGCAATCATACCGGCAAAATCGTAATTTTTATTAATTTTACCATATAGCAGGTACTAGCAGGTACAAGGGGGCTTGGTTAGGGATGTAAATTGATAAGGCAAAGTATCCAGATGCACGCAGAGAAAATATATGGTTACTATATTGTCAAGGCAATAATAGTATATTTTCTGCAATAAAACAAGTTCGTCGCAACCATATTGCTGTTTTTTAAATTATCGTTCTACAATAGTATGATTGTGGCAATATTAATATTCTTAAAATGTAACAACAGTACTACTGTAAATTTAAAAATCAAAGTATGGTTTAGTAAAAATATAAATATGGTTGGCGAGACAGAAGTATTGTTATTTGGGTTTCATGTTAACAATATCATATAAGTAACTACGGCAATCATACCGGCAAAATCGTAATTTTTATTAATTTTAAAATGGATTTTAGAAAAATTGTATTTTTGTAAATGAAATATTTTCAAAACAAACTACTTTGGATTAGTATAACTGAAATATTTTAATAAATTGCTTCTTACTATTGTTAAATAAATCACTCCTATTATTTAGAATTTAATGTATCTTTAAAAAATCGACTTAATAGAAATCTCTTTTATTGAATAAGAGGGCGGTTCGGAAACTTCTTAGCCTAGCACAAAAAGCGCGGTATAAACAGAAAAAAGTTAAGTGTTTTGGAAACTTCCATCTCTGCTATGAACACATGTTAAATTTTGTTTCGATCTGGCAACTCCTTCATAGAAACAGGTGTTCACAAAAGACGCATCCGCGATTTTTTTAAGTGTTTTGGAAACTTCCATCTCTGCTATGAACACATGTTAAATTTTGTTTCGATCTGGCAACTCCTTCATATAGAAACAGGTGTTCACAAAAGACGCATCCGCGATTTTTTTACAATGGAAAAATTAGAAATGCGTGGTGTCATTAAATATTTACATAAAAAAGGTTTATCGGGACAAGAACTTCATAATGATATGGTGAATGAGTAAGGTGAAAGTGCTCCTTCATATGCAACAGTAAAAAATTGGGTTGCTGAATTTAAACGTGGTCGTACAAGCGTTGAAGATGAACCACGTAGTGGACGTCCAAAAACAGCAACAACAACAGAAATTGTAGCCAAAGTGCATGATATGGTATTAAATGATCGACGAATAAAAGTGCGTAAAATAGCTAATATCATGGGCATCTCAAATGATTGAGTCCATTTAATTTTGCATGAAGAACTACAGATGAAAAAGCTTTCTGCAAGATGGGTGCCGGACTTGTAAACAGTCGACCAAAAACGCATAAGAATAAACATTTCTCAAGCTTGTTTGGATCGTTTTCAGCGAAATAAAATGGATTTTAAGCTTCGTTTCATAACTGTTGATGAGACATGGATCCACCACTATACTCCAGAGGCAAAAGAACAATCCAAACAATGGACTGAAGCTGGAGGAAGTGCCCCAAAGAAGGCAAAAACAATCCAATCGGCTGGTAAGGTTATGGCAATGGTTTTTTGGGACTTCAAAAATATTTTATTGATTGACTATCTGCAAAAGGGTAAAACAATAAATTCAGATTACTATTGCAAACTTTTAGATCAATTAAATGTACAAATTCGAGAAAAACGTCCTGGCTTACAACACAAAAAAATAATGGTTCATCAAGACAACGCACCAGCGCACAAGAGTGTTTTAACAATGGCTAATATCAACGAATTAAAGTACGAGTTGCTTGACCACCCACCTTTTTCTCCTGATTTAGCTCCCAGTGACTTTTACCTGTTCCCAAATCTAAAAAAATCCTTGCTGGCAAGCGTTTTACCTCAAATGAAGATACAATTACAGTTGTAAACCGCTATTTTGAAGATCTTGAGGAAAACTATTTTAATCAAGGAATAGAATTGATAGATAAGCGTTGGACTAAGTGTATTGAAGTTTCAGGAGATTATATTGAAAAATAAAAATATTTTTGAAAAACTAACTATTCTCTTTCATTGATAGGCTAAGAACTTTCCGAACCGCCCTCGTAATTCAATACTTTTAAAAAAATTGGGGATTATAATACAGTTGATTGTGATAATAATATGGTTGAGGGAGTAAAACATGGATACGTGTGAGTCATACTATGATTGTGAGAATCAAACTATGACCGTGTGTGAAACATAGTATGGTTGTGAGGATCATCATGTGGTTGTCGTCAAATAGTTGTAGAGATAATAGTATGCCTGTGTGTGAATCCTACTATTGTTGTAAGGATCGTTATATTCCCAACAAGAGTATGATCCTCTTCGAATATTGTTACCCCAAATAAACTTTTTTTCTTAGTTTGTACAAACAGACTCACTTACACTATGAAGTTCATTTTGATACCACGTAAATTAGGTCCCTCCAATAAATATTTTTTGATCTCCATAAAAAGCTCTTGAGATTGTCGATATGTTGATCACCCAAGCAGTACACGTATTGCTTCTACATTAGTCGTAGTTCACAACTATTAATCTCATTGCATGACTTCTAATACGCGTAGGAAAGTGTCCCGTTACGACAGACACAGTCAGTGATACAGATTCAAGATTCCGTAGAATTTGTAAGTTTCTACTGATTCTGGCTAGATCATCTGCCCCGCAGTTCCCTGGTATGTCCCTGTTACTCGGTACTTAGGGTGAACACTGTTAAGAGATTGGCAACGGTTAAATACTGATGTTGAGTTCAGAAATATAGAACACAGAGATGTAAGGGCTGACAGTTTATTATTTCTTTGTCTTTTCTTTACATTCTTGATAGCTGACATTTCTGCATGGTAGCCTCTGCATAATCTCGGGCCTTCGACATTTCGAAAATACAACGAAACCTGCTTGATGGGAGCGTTCCATAGAACAATCGGCCCCTGTAGAATTATCATTTATACTAACACGTGATCCATTTCGTGGTTCCCTACTTTTTTAAAGAAAAAAACAAAGAAAATTCAAATTGAATGTGGAATGTTTATTAAAATTTGAAAGAACATTCTTTGGCATTTATTTTTTTAAAATTATGTCCATCAAATGTTGGCCGCGGCTATATCTCAGATGGTCCATCCGTTGAGTCCAATTTTCGATGACTCGTTCGAGCATTTCGCCTGGTAACTGGCGAATGACACGCGTGATGTTTTGCGGGTTTGTCCGCATAAACTCTAGACTTTATAAGTACATATCCCCACAGGAAAAAGTCTAACACGATTTTGGTGGCCAATCGACCGGCCCAAAACGTAAAATTATCTGCTCACCGAAGTGTTCTCTCAATAAATCTATTTATTGGTGCGATGTGTGGGAAGTGGCGCCGTCCTGTTGAAACCAAATATCGCAGAGATCCCGAGCTTAAATTTCAGGCATCAAATAGTCAGTTATCATGGCACGATAACGGTCGCCATTGGCGGTTACATTCTCACCGGCATCATTTTTAAAAAACATATAGGGACCGATGTTTCGAACGGCCCACAAACCACACCAAACTGTTGTTTTTTCTGAATGAAGTGGCAGCTCTTTGACCTTTCTGGTTGCTCTTCGTCCTAAATGCGGCCATTTTTCTTGTTTACATACCCATTGAGCCAGAAATGGGCCTCATCACTGAACAAAATTTGGCTCGAAAACTTCAGATCATCTTGGAACTTTTTAAGAGGCCATAGAGCGAAGCGATGTCACTTGGGCGGCTTCAGTTCTTGCACAAGCTGCACTTTGTACACCTTTAATTTAAGATCTCGGCGTAAAATGCTCCATGTTGTTTCATACGTCAGTCCAAGTAGCTGCGAACGGCGCCGAATCGTCTCTCCACGGTCTTGGTATACACTCTCAGAAAAAAGAATCTCTACTTAGATCACCCATTACAGCAGTGTACACAAAGACATCAATGCTGTGGTTAATGTCGCATTTCTTCCCTTTTTGAGGCATAATGCCACTTCCAATTTTTTGATCTAAGCCACTTCCAAATTTTCGCTCTATCTACAATGTTAAGCTTAAAATTAAACTACCTGCCCAGTGTTTTTCAATGTTTAATAAGCCGAATTTCTCTTACTGTAGACCAAACTAGTTCGGTCTTTGGATTTACACAGAGCCCGTTTTCAGACGCCCGCTTTTCCATAATGAGATGCACGCTTTAACTGATGTCCTTCAGTATAGTCGCCAGACCCTTTAGGTAGGCGGAAACGTTAACTCCAACATCCTACAAGAAGAACATATTTTTTTTAAGGCGAGGTTTTAAAATAGAAGAGATATAAAACCAGCTTGAGGCGTTCCCTTACTAACAAATCATACTAGTTCGGATGACCACAGTTTTTTGCTACGAGAGTTTTCAACTCCTGATGTTGAAGTCAACTCCCAGATTTAATGGTGCCGCAGCTATCGTACCTACTTTACATATTTAACGATATGTCATTTAAATCTATCTATGTCTACGATAAAGCAATCATGGCATACTCTTTGACGCCAAGTGATCCTTAGTTGAAGCAATCCAGGACATGCAGGGCGGTTTAAGTAAACCTCTAGATGGATCACCCTTTACTACAACAGTGTACACAAGGAGAACAATGCTCTGCTTAATGTCTCATTTCTTCCCTTTTTGAGGTATAGTGCCACTTCCAATTTTTTGCTCTATCTACTGTTGCCCTAATGACATTGTCAATCAGTCTTTTTAGTGTTTTAAGAAGAAATGATGATACGACACGTTAGAAATCCTCGGGTTCCGCATTTTCCACCTTGGTCTTCTTTTACATAGATGTAATATATGCAACGTCGATACACCTAATAATATGCTCCTGGAGCCATGAGATTAGAGTTGTTAACCCGATGATACCTTTTTCCGTACCGGTGACTTAAACGGATAAAAGCTTTTTATAGGCCATGGTATTCTTGATACAGTCATATTTTCTCTTGCAACGCTAAACGATTGAGATAACCCAGTGTTGTCTGAAAATATTTAGATCGAGAGTTAACTAGAAATTGAGTGACCAGAAGTAACTCCAATGATTCCTTACAAGATTTTCAGTTGTTTTAAGATTTTTTGAGATTCTTGAGATGGTGTTTTGTGTGAAAGCCAGCAATTTCGTATGCCTTGCGACTTCGAATTTTTTGTTTTTGTTCTTAACACTCCAATATATAATGAGCTATTCTTTGTATTTATACTAATCCTGTGATTCTTAAGTGGGCGCGGCCTTGTTTAAAAGCTTCTTGCAGCATTTCCTTAATATGACGACTATCGCGGTCGTTGCTTGTGGCCCACATTACCATCTGCTTACTAAATCCCATATTCGGATATTTATAGCAGCTTTCATTAAGCATTAACTTTAACGATATGTCTAAATTTTAGGCACTCATGTAAGGGCATCCTATGGCCACCTTAAACAATAGAAATATGGTTTTCTTTACGAATCTGAATTGGGCAATGGTTCTGTCAAAGAGCGACCCACCAACAATCATTTTCCCCAATACGGTCAATGCTCTATTAAAACCCAATCGATGGTGGTGAGTATAACAGCTTCGTCCCGGCCGACTTTACGAGTTATCCACTTGCTTTTATATAGAAATCAGGTCTAAAGTGCGTTAATGACTAACCGAGCTATAAAAGTTTTTATTTAAACGGATTTTTAACAAAAATAAATTTTTTGTACAAATTTAATGATTTCTATGGCGGCTAAATTAAAATGCATTAAAACTCTCTAGAGATAGTGAGTTTGACAAAAAGGGGCACGGGTACATGGCCCAGGTTTGATTCCATAGTTGGCACTGTAAAATAATGGGAACAACTTTCTAAGTCGTTTTAATATTTATCGTTCCCAATTATTCGTACTAGAGTAGGGTTGTGGTGACAATATTCGAAGCGGATCATACTATTGTTGGGTATATGGTTGTGACACAACAATATTATGATCCCCACAACAATAGTATGATTCACACACAACCATAATATGATTCACACTCAACCATACTATGATCTCCACAACCATAATATGATCCTCACAACAATAGTATGATTCACACTCAACCATACTATTATCTCCACAACCTTAGTATAATCCTCACAGCCATAGTATGATTAGCACGCAGCCATACTATAATCCCCACAACCATAGTTTGATTCACACTCAACCATACTATTATACCTACAACCATAATATGATTCAATCAACCACACTATGATCCCCACAATTATTTTTTAGGATTGGGTAATGTTATTCAAAAATAGAGATTTTTCATTGCACTTAGTTTCATAGCCAGATTTGAGGCCATGTTTTTATTTCAATCAAGAAACAAAAATATATTTCCAACGGCAGTCGAAAATACATGTAGTTGCCAGCAGGGGTGAATGCTACTTCACCATCCGTAGGCGCCAAGTACCGAATGTGATTAAACCACGATCAATGGCTATATACTTCAGTGCAGGCAGATTTTAAATAAACGAGAACCAGTCGAAAGAAGAGTATTTCATCGAACAAAGTAAACACAATACAAATCCCTCGAACTGCCTCCCGATTGTTGTTGTTTTTTATAATGGATAACACACATGCACTGTATCGTGTGTATGTGTTTTTTTTGGTATATCAAAAAAAGCATATGCACACAAATGCATGTATGCTCAATAAAACCTGTTTTGTTATGTTTATAGTCGCAACCATACTGTATGATTGCCGTAATCATATTATTGTTAACGTAATTTTTAAACAACATTACTTTTGTTGCACCAACCATGTTTATATGGTTGATACAACTTATTTTCATTTCTTAATTTGGCAATAATACTATTGTTACATTTCACTTTTGACTTTTGTCAAAATAAAATTCAAAAAACAATACTATGGTTGCGACGATCATGCTTTTATTGTAGAGAACATATTATTGTTGCGGTGACCATATAGTAACCATATCTTTTCTCTTCGTGCAAAACCGAAAACTGACATTCCCGACAGATTTCTCAAAAATAGCTATAATCCGATATGTCGGCTTATCCGGTTTTTTGCTTTCGTGTTTTTGAATTTTCGGTTTTTGGTTGGTGTATGTAAAAGCAAAGGAAACTCATAAGATTCAAATATTTAAGAAAAACCCAACTATAAGTGAACCGCTTGACTCAAAATCACCATGTGATCAAATTTAAGGATATCTGTATGTCCGTTCGTTCTTCTGTCCGTTGTTTTTCTAAAGCTTGTTTTTACAGGTCGCAGTTGTTGTGCAGTCTTCATGAAATTTTCAAAGTACTTTTGGATAGATACTTTAATACTTTAATGAAAATCGGTAAAAATGTATGTATTCAAGCGATTTTATGGCTCTTGAAGCCTCAGAGTACATCTAATAATTTTGAAATTGGGTGCGGTTCATTACGATCGATCAGTTATCAGCTCAGATAAAAATTGGTTATACCGGTCCACGTTTGGATATAACCCCAGTACAATGATCGTTGCTGATAACATACAACCGCTCTAGAACCTCTATTTTAATTCATTCCGATTTCAATAAAAATTTGGTATTGTATATTCCGATTTAAAAACAGTTAATTTGATTCTGATTTGTGTCATATAGGCTTATTTTTTGTTATAAGCCCAAAAAATGGCTTTCCATAAAATGGGTATAAGGCTTTAAAATAGCGATAAAACTACTATTTGCGTGTTTAGCTTGTTTATTTATTCCGGCTCGAGACCTCTTGCAGCTACTTATACATTTCTTTATAAAACTACAGTACATATCAGAAATGATAATAGGTTTTATTCTAGCATCTTTCGGAACAAGTAACACATGAATTAAATAATGTTGTTTTTTTATAAAAATTAAGTGCAAACTACTGTGCACCAGTCCCACGATGCCAATATGAGAATTGTACCACAAACGGCCACAAAATCAATTTAATTATTATTCAATTAAATTTTTCTATACTCAGCGTATTGGGAATGTTAATAACAGCTCACCATGAACTGAATGTGGGATATTATCAGCGTGTGTTGGTCATAAACCAAATATGTCATATTAACGTGAATACTACGAGTATCTGTGCAGTTATAGTGTGATAATTTTTGTACATACAAACAAAACGCATTGCATAAAATTAATGAGTATAAACTATAATCAACACTAAACGTTAAGGTGGGTCGGACAAATTTAGATAGCTGTGGTTGCCACTCGAAAATAAAAAATTGTTTATTTAATAATGATTTGCAAAAAAAATCATTAGTTTCGATTAATTCAGTAAATGGTTTGCTTGGCAAGGGCACAATGATAGAGGACAACAACCACACTGTGTATAGACAGAGCATTTTGGCGAAAAAAACAAGTAAAAGAAGACATTGAGAGTTTCATGTTTAAAGAACAAGATAGAATTGATTTAAAAAGTTTAACTTCCAGGTAAAAATCAACCGCAGGTTTGTAGAGGCAACTCTGGTAACGTCAGAAAATTACAACTCAATAAATATTAAACAACCGAGTTAATCTAGAGGAGAACTACATTTGCAAATCATAATTAAGTAATACAGCTTTTGTGTCATCGTGGGCCGCCGTGGTGTGTTGAAAGTGTAAACGATTAGCATGTCAGTAAACCCAGGTTCTAACCTGGAAAATAACAATCAACAATTTTTTATTGAACTGTATTCTCACCTCATAAATACCATCTACTTAGAGATTTATCTCTAAGCTATGTAAAAACGTCTCTGTTAAATGCATTAAGCATTCGGAGAGGCGTAAAACAAAAAGGCCCGGTCGTCCCCGGAATATAAGAATTCGTGCACATCTCACTGATTAGAGAAATGCTTCACCTTGTTTGTTACTGGAATGTTGTGGATGTAATTAAGCTATAGTTTCATCATGGATATTATTTTTGCTGACCCCTTTTAATATTTTTATTTATTCCTATATGGACTCAATAAATACTGCTTCTATTTGCGTTATTTATTTGAATAAAATAAAATGCCACAAAATATTTTCACTACCATAATTGCAGCCATTGTTGTTTTTTACTATGAGTGATATAAATTTTTTTATTGCTTTCAGCGTTTTTTTACGCTCGTACTTGTGTCTGTTTTTCTCTGGAATAAAATTGATTATAGAGTGAAATCAACGAGAAAGTAAAGTGTGTTAAGTTCGCAAAAACAAAGCATATTAACACAAATTCCTATTAAATAAAGTTGACATATTCCAAAAAAAAAGTACAAAATAAAAATAGGAACGGGGCCTACTAAGATATACCCTACACCACAGAGTTATCAGAAGATTCGTGCCTCTGTCAGCATTTTTACCAACGTCCGGCTTTAAAAGAGGACGTGTTTCGTTGCCACTGTCAGACATATAAGTATTGGTACGAGGGCGGTTCGGAAACTTCCTAGCCTAGCACAAAAAGCGCGGTATAAATAGAAAAAAGTTAAAAGTTTTGGAAACTTCCATCTTTCCTATGAACACATGTAAAATTTTGTTTCGATCTGGCAACTCCTTCATATAGAAACAGGTGTTCACAAAAGACGCATCCGCGATTTTTTTACAATGAAAAAATTAGAAATGCGTGGTGTCATTAAATATTTACATAAAAAAGGTTTATCGGAACAAGAAATTCATAATGATATGGTGAATGTGTTAGGTGAAAGTGCTCCTTCATATGCAACAGTAAAAAATTGGGTTGCTGAATTTAAACGTGGTCGGACAAGCATTGAAGATGAACCACGTAGTGGACGTCCAAAAACAGCAACAACAACAGAAATTGTAGCCAAAGTGCATGATATGGTATTAAATGATCGACGAATAAAAGTGCGTAAAATAGCTAATATCATGGGCATCTCAAATGATCGAGTCCATTTAATTTAGCATGGAGAACTACAGATGAAAAAGCTTTCTGCAAGATGGGTGCCGCACTTGTTAACAGTCGACCAAAAACGCATAAGAATGAACATTTCTCAAGCTTGGTTGGATCGTTTTCAGCGAAATAAAATGGATTTAAACGTCGTTGCATAACTGTTGATGAGACATGTATACACCAATGGACTGAAGCTGGAGGAAGTGCCCCAAAGAAGGCAAAAACAATTCAATCGGCTGGTAAGGTTATGGCAACGGTTTTTTGGGACTTCAAAGGTATTTTATTGATTGACTATCTGCAAAAGGTTAAAACAATAAATTCAGAGTACTATTGCAACCTTTTAGATCAATTAAATGTACAAATTCGAGAAAAACGTCCTGGCTTACAACACAAAAAAATAATTTTTCATCAAGACAACGCACCAGCCTTATTCTCCTGATTTAGCTCCCAGTGACTTTTACCTGTTCCCAAATCCCAAAAATGTCCTTGCTGGCAAGCGTTTTACCTCAAATGAAGATGCAATTACAGTTGTAAACCACTATTTTGGAGACCTTGAGGAAAACTATTTTAATCAAGGGATAGAATTGCTAGATAAGCGTTGGACTAAGTGTATTGAAGTTTCAGGAGATTATATTGAAAAATAAAAATATTTTTGAAAAACTAACTATTCTCTTTCTTTAATAGGCTAAGATTTTTCCGAACCGCCCTCGTATTAGCTTCAATTTCAACAGTAATACCGATTGATCAATCTAGTGGTATTTTTTCAAAATAAAAAAGAATACAAGAAATAGAATCAAATGTGAAATCTTCATTGTTCATTTGAAAAAACATCAACAATTACGCCTCAGGGTGTCCATTCTGAGTGTCCAATTTTGGACGACTCTTTAGTGGTTTTCGCAGTGTAAGTCTTTCGATGATGGAATGGCAAACAATACTGAAAAAAAAAGTTTAGCACAACTCACATGTAATCTTTAACAAAAGACCATATTAAAAAATAATTCTAGATTGATCACCCTATAGGTTTAGGCCGCACCTAACACTCTTCTTGATTCATTTGAGCTAGATCGAAAATTTCCTTTAAATTAAAAAGAGCAATTTCTTGAACTAGGTTTACTATGGTCGAGCTTCGTTAGAATTGAGCGCCCTAAGCTCATAACGCACTATGGTAAATTTGAGCACAATAGAATTTACTGTGTGTCTTCTATTAAGATCGGCAGGGTCTCAAATTCGGAAGAACCTTTGTATAAGTATAGTGGTTATATGAAATATGGACCGCTAAGTCCAGTTTAACCAGACATAATTAGCTGTGGCTCAAAATGTTCTAAGCGCAATTTGAGCACATTCATAAGTACTTTGCGACTTTTACTGCGACAGAATCTTAAATCACTTCTTGAGCAGCTGTTTCTGAAATCGGAAAACTCGTTTATATGATATCGAAATATGGGCCGTTATAAACCATTTCATGGAAATAAGTTCAAAATTAGGACCGGCACCTTAATAACAATGATAGATAGAAAGGCGAATGTGGGTAAGAGATTCTGAATCGATCGGTATACTAAACATGGTCTCTTTCTCTTTGTCTGTGGTGTTGGATATAAATATGTAAATTTGTATGCTTACAATACACTGTGGTACACCGTACTATGACTTAGACCTGATGTTTTCAACACCTTAAAGAAATTTAGATAAACCTAATGTTAATTGTATCGATCGACTGATAATTACATTCTGAATTCTTTGAGAGATTTCTGTCCGTCCGTCTATCCATCTATCGTTGTAACCAAAGTACAAGTCGCAACTATAAAACTTGGTAGATTCTTTCTGTTTGGACCAAGGCCGAACCTTAATATTGGTCAAAATCGGTCCATATTTTCTAGATTTCAGAACCTACATTCTAAAAGGTACATATTACATCCGATTTCCATAAAAATTTTGCAGAGGGTATCACAGTAAATTTAAAAATTCAGTCTTGTACTCGCATATGGAAAAATTTGCTGACATGCCCCATTCTGCTACCTCCAATGCAAATGCATTACTCCGTCCTCTTTGGTCTAGCTTAAAATTAGAACTTAAGAACAGAATTTAAGGTTATCTTGATGGCAAATAATTGGATTCATAGCCACGCCCCTTTTGTACCTACCACACAAATGACCCTGTCCAAGTGCAGATAACCCATATTACTTGCCTCCTAGGGCACAAAATGTAGTTAAATTCCGAACTGAATAATATTTTGAAAATAAGTACCTTTACTACAAATGCACCATTCCGTCCACTTGTGGTATTCGCATGAGAAATACCCGCCCCACACTAGATTTCAATAAAATCGGTATGCTTCGGGCAATGGAGGACGGAATGATAGAAAATTTAAAATCCATATTCTGGTTAGAGTATACTCGTAAGTAAGTCGGATCAACCGAATGAAACTTAGTTACTGTTTTTTCCAATGCCACAAATGATAAGAATTTTTGTCTCTATTCTTTTTTTGACGCTTTCTTTTAATTTTCTTTTTATCCAACATTTTCTAATCGGTCAAACTGTGCAAATATGAGACCGCAAAAAACCGTTCGCAGTAGGCGAAGGTCGGTTGAATCGGTGTTCGTTGTTAACGTGTTCGACTGTGAGCATATGCGTTTTCTGTGGGCAATTTAACTACAGAATGGGTTAAAAAGACTTACAATTTTCTTTGGCATGCTGTTTTGGTTATTTATAGACATTCCGACAGCAATTTATAAAAAAAAAATCCGTCAACTAATACTGGTCTGAAAAAAAACGGAAGAAAAAAACGCCAGGGCGAAGAATTTATATGCTTACTTCCATAGTATACGAATTTTACAAATAAAAGAGCCATTAAACCATATATAATTTAATATTATGGCCAAGAATTTTGCTTTCTTATAAAGATGAGGGTTTGTTGTTATTTTTAAAAAATGATTTCGGGCAAGTGGCCGCCGCGGCTGGCTCAGATAAATTCCAGCTGAGATGTCCAATTTTTGACAACTTTTTGCAGCACTTACCATATGTCAGCAGTAACGCGCTGAGTTTTCTATTCAAATGCGTCAATCCTGTCGGGCTTATCTGCGTAGACAAGCGACTTTACATAACATCACACAAAATAGTCCAACGGTGTTAAATCGCACCATCGCACAGAGGGGCAGAATCCCAAAAAATGGAGATTAATTAAACTATTTATCCGATTTTAAAAATTCTTTCACTATGATAATGCTACGTTATCACTGAGTGACATAGGCTACACATCTTTTGGAAAAGTGGGCGGTGCCACTCCCCCACTATTAAAAATAGCTCTAGCGGCCATAGTAATAGACCGATTGTCATGAAACTTTCCCAATGTTGTACTGTTGACCTGCTAATAGTCTTCGGCTATACTTGGTTATGATTGGATAAAGGGGCGTGGCACCGCCCATATAACCTGAAACTTACAACGGATATATCTCATGAACTATCAGAGGTATGAAGATGAGATTTGGGATATATGTTGATCGTGCAGTATGAATTACATCCAAGGTGGAATAGGGCGGTACCACGCCCCTTTTAAAAAATGCTCTGGCTCAGTTTTTTTTTTGGGAAAAAAAGTAATACAATTTTTACATAGTAATCAATTTATTTTTAGTATAATTACGCAGACGAAAGGGGGATTATTGTATCATATATGTCACTAAATTCGGGACTCAAAGCAGATATTAAAATTGTTCGATCGTGTACGGATGTGTCCGGTGAGCGTTTTGTTCAAAAATATAAATAGCTTGTTCCTTCATATCTACAAAATAGGAAAAAAGTTTATACATAAGTATTTATATATATCGTATTATATTATTATATATATAAGTATTATATTATTATATATATAAGTATTTATATAAGAATTTATATATAAGTATTGTTATATATATTAAAGTACTTTTGGATGTATCTAATGTATATTATTTATTATAAGACATGTGTTTCTTACCTGCTATTTTAAAAAATATGCCCAAAGTCATCAAACTCCAATGCATTGCCCTCGATATAATCATCGTCGTCATCTGTATCATGATTTGTGCCTTCTGGTGCAACGTTCGTTAAAACTGGAGGCGAAACTAGTAGATCTACTACTGATTTTGGAAGTTGATTGAATTTTTTTTTTGGCAATTTTGTTTTACCGGATAGGATTGGATCTGAACTAAGTAGGAACCTATTTAATATGTCTTGATTGCAATCCTCCCGACTACATTTGCGAGAAAAATTTTCTCTGTAGTTTTTAAAATCTTTGTTTCGGGCTTCCTGGGCTTCCTCAGACAGTTCACCGATCGGTAATAGCGCATGCGAAATGATTTCTGGGCCATGTATTAAAAACTTATGCAAGGTTGGTGGCATGCTAAACCACTCATACTATTTTCACAATAAATTTAATAAAAAAATTTCGGGCAAAAACGTGCAAGATATTATTACTGAGTATGAAAGCTTAGAAACTGTAGTTTATTGGAAAATTAATATTTTAACCCCAACTTACACCATTCACATTTAAATATCCACGTATATTTTGATAATATTTGCCTCGTTAAAGAGGCAATTCAAAAAAATCAATATAAAGCACAAAGAGAAGCTCGAACGTCATGATAACATACTTGCTAGACAATTATTGTGCAGTCCCAGATCTTTAAGACTTCGGAGAAACGAACGCCGTGTTTTCTAATCTTCATCCGTAACAGTAATCGCGAACACACGCGCCCGAAAGACTGTGTAGAATCCTTTTCTACGTCACGTGGCTTAAACGCTCTTATACGTGATCTTTAAAACAGTCAATATCAATCGCGGACGAACAATCAAAAAAGACTGTGTAGAATCCTTCATTCTACGTCACGTGGCTTAAATGCTCTCATACGTGATCCTTAAAACAGTCAACGCGAAAAACCTACAAAACCCAAATTACGTCGTCCACTCTGCTATTCTAGAGTTATCCGTTATACATACATAACTAGAGTTCTTCACTCTACATAATATCGCGAACACTCAGTAAATGACTGTAAGGGTCCTCTGGACCATTATCACGAGGTTTAAGCCAAACCAGGTTTAAAATCCTCACGTGTGATCCATACCAGTTATATACTATTTTGACCAAATTAATTAAAATTCCTGCCAATTAGCAGAGACCCACATTACAAGAAATCCATACTAGGATTCATTATTGAATTATACTTAAGATTCGTATACTTATTGTTAGGCTCCTTTGGAGCAGATTCAATAATTCAAATAAAGCTTATATAAAAAAAAAAAAAAAAAAAATTTTGATAATAGCCGTAATTTAGACATATTTTAAAAAAAAATTTAAACATAGTTCTACACAACTTTTGTTTGCACAATTATTTTAGAAGAACGTTAAAATACCTGAAGTTGACGATTCCATAGTAAAAGCTTTACTTTTAACTTCCAAAAAATATATATAAAGCGTCGAAATGTACCGAAATTCAATTAACGCTACTGTACGCGAATAGCTCAAAAATTACTTAACTTTAACACAATGCAGCTTGACAAGTAAACAACATATGACATTGAAACTTTCAGTAGTGATGTAGAATTTTATATACTTTAATCGGATACTAAGTATTTTTCAAAAAAAAAATTTTCATTTTTCAATTAATCTCCATTTTTTGGGATTTTGCCCCTCTGTGCATCGGCCAATCGGCCACGCCAAAGGCTCAGAACGCGAGATAATACGCCCACCAAAAGTTTCCCTTAATAAATTGTTTGCTTCGTTGGCTATATGGCATGGAGCGGCGTCTTGTTGGAAATAAATCTCGTCAAGGTAGCAAAAAGTTCGATATCATGGCACGATAGCAAGCACCATTTACGATGACGTTCCGGCCATCATAATTTTAGAAAAAATATAGACCGATGATATCACCAGCTCATAAATCGCACCAAACCGTAGTTTTCTCTGGGTATAATGGCACCTCTTGAACCTCTATTGGTTGCTTTTTAGCTCAAATGTTGCAATTTTGTTTTTTGACGTTGTCGCTGCGCAAGAAATGGGCTTCATCACTGAACAACATTTTTGTCGAAAACAGCGGATCTTTCCGTTTCTTACCGAACGCTCATTTCCATAAACAATAGCCAACATTTAAATGAAATTATATTAAAAAAATATATGGCATAAAATGTTTTTTGGGATAAACCATAAAGATTCCACACTTGATTTCAATTTTAGTATTTTTTTTATTTTGAAAAAATACCTCTTTGTTAATCACCCGATATATCCATCAAACCAATAACCTAGTTATTTTTTTTAGTAATTTTTTTTCTTGAATGTTCTTTTGTGCAATGGTGCAAACACGTCTAATACTTCTAACGAAAACTTCAAGAAATTGAATTAAAACTTATTAGACTTTTGCCGACTTTATTAGACTACGAACAACGGCGGGTTTACTTTAAACATAAGTTGTGATTTTTATTAAAAGTTCAGTTTCATTGTCATTTGTTTAACATTTCTCCAATTATTTGTTTCAGCTTTTTAGGAAAATATTTAGGGAAAATTACCAAAGGTTTTTCATGGTGCAACAACAGCAAAGAAATATTCATCAATAATAATAATAATAAAAATAATAATAATGTTTCGTCAACAAACAGCAGGTGGCTTACCCAACATCAAAAGGTAAAGGCGAACTTTGTTTTGATGTTTTCAACTTGGAAATTCCTTTTGACTGTGGCAGACTTTTCTTTCTGTTGTGGGCGAAAAGACAACAAGAGAACGGAATCCCTAGGTGTTTATTTGTTTACTTTCGGGAAAATTGCTGCTTAATTAAATTTAAATACACTCATGAACATGCAAGAAACAACAAACAAGATACGGTAGGATCCCATAGAAATTCTGGGCAAAGTCATTTTGGTTAAGTGCTCTGCCAAACCCCCCTCCCCCACAGAGATAATGTTCATTTCATCGCTTCCTAATGGAGATTGGGGCAAGCAAATACGCGGAATTCGTTATCCCTTGCATGTCCCCACCTCACAGTCAACCTCTTCGACTCCCGCTTATCGCTTCGGCAGCCTCTTCCGGCGAAACGAAAGACGAAACTTACATTAAACATGGATTTGAACGTTTTATGGCCTCTTTTCACTTAAGCGCAATTATCAGTTCAATGTGATGAAATTGTAAACGTGTATCGAATTTCATGATTTATTTCCCAGCAGTCAGAGTCCTCCTTCCTTGTCTCTTTGCCTTTGTATGCATCAATGATTCTTTTGGCAGATAAAGTTTTCGGTAGTTATTTGTTTGTGGAATATTTAAATGAAATACTGAGAGTAAGCGATGGCAGGGCGGAAGGAGAGGCGATCAAGGACGGCGGCACGAACTTAAATCAGACCTCAATCGTTTTTTTATTTTCCCCATAAACTTAGATTTATATTTAAGGAAATCTGTGCGATGTTGCCTGAGTATTTTTATGTGAGGCTAGGGGTTTTTGGGGATGATTGTCTTAAACTATGGATGACAAATGGAAATGGTTTGATTTTAATGTCTTTAAAATATTTTCATGTACGAGTACATTACTACTTATTCTGCACCTTATATATTTATTTCACATCTAAGATAAGATAAGGAAAAATTCTATTTATGAATACAAGTTATATGGTCAATGCAAATTTGTATTGGCTATGGATAATGTTTACGACTCTGGTCCCAATTTCGCGTTTTATTTGGGGCACTTGAGTAAGTTAGTCATATTTCTAACAGAAGAGCTTGAGAACCCAGGGTCAGTTCGGAAATAATAGGTCCCCACAAGCTAGAATTCAACTCCTCAACCGCAAGATTTGGAAGCAGTATTGCCACAAAAAAACCTTACAGGCAGCACTGGCCTTTTTCCGAAAGGTTAATGCATTTTTTAGATAAGTTTTTACATGGTTAAGATATAAATCACCTATTCGTAAAGTCGCCGGCATTTACGATGTGTAAAACCCGCTGATGAAAAATTTGAAGATCTTTTTACCCGCGGTTGAACCTGTGTTCGGCATTACAGTCGAGTACACCTCCATCACATCACGGCAGCCCAACATTAAAAAAAAACTACATTGGTAGTATTTGTGGAGGTTTTTATAACCTCCATCACAGGACAGGAGGTACTCGTATATGCACTACGTCATTCCACTCGCAGCACCTCGTAATGCTGGTTAAAGACCTCATAAAGTATATACCTCTATATTCTAAATCGTCGTAAAATTCCAAGATGACCTAGCCATGCCCGACTGTCTGTCTGTGGAAAGCAAACTGGAGGCCGCATTATTGAAGCTATTCTTTAACTGTTGGTTATGCAAACGACTTGACAATGGCTGTGTCAACCTCTGGAACAATACCTTTATATCTAGTATTTTTGGGGGTTTTTGCTTATACATTAAAAATTATAGATTTGAATGGACTGTTAAAAAAAGGATTGCTAATATTTTCAAATTACAGGTTTTATTTGAAAGGTTGATCTTTATCATATCAGCGCCCCGCCATTTTAACAACATGTTCATATTGGACTGGTTGGGCATGACCAAACTTAATTTGTAATTTGATTCTTGTTTTTTTATTTTAAACTTTCTCCGATCTTTAATTTGCATTTTTTAAGTATCGTCCTAGCAGTACATCTAACAGCTCACCAAAAAGACTTAACTGGGGCTTTTGTTCCCATATTAGTTTATAAAAACCTTTTTACTTTGTAGATCGCACCATTGCGTTTCGCACCATTGCGTTTATGAAAATCTGGGTTTTGTATCATTCCCCTGCCAAAAATTTTCACAGGGGAATGACGATTACCAAATTTTTCCTTTTATTATTTTTACAAAAGAACTGAATTAAAATGATTTTGTTGATTTTAAAGAAAAAATACTATATTTTTTATTGTCTTTGTCATTTCTCTGTTCAATGAGTCATTACCCTGGAGGCAATAACAACGTTCAATGTAATTAGTTATTGATTCTAAATCGACAAGGCAATTAAAGATGTTACAAACATCAGGAATAGGCCACAATAACCTAAAGCGCAGTGTGATGTAGGGTACAGCTGAAAACAGGTGAAATCGGCATTCGGCCGGCCCAACTCATAAACTCATCTGTATTGAAAAAACATGAATGATATTTATAGTACTTTCGGTCTATGGGTACTGGTCACAATCACTACCAAATATATAAAAGTAAAAAGATTTTGCGTACCAAGTTTATTATCGATTGAGACCATATGAATATTTCGACTTGTAAGGAAATTACAATATGTTTCTGAGCATTTGCTTAAATTTCAGTATCTGTGGAGGTGGGAATCGAACTTACAAACATGCGACTGATGGAAAACTAACACCTGACAGTTGGGTCCCAAAGGAGGTACGACTCGAGCACAACACGTTCAGCAATTATACTTGCCTACAAATCTTGCTTCGGCATATTTCCCTCCACCATCCATTTAGATTCGACCGAGGATTTCTCTCAAATAAATGAATTATACGGGATACATTCACTACAGCCCCTATTATTTGATAAAATGAATCTAAAATTCTAAAAGAAATAAGTTACAGCCTTTACAACATTCCGCAATTTGTTGTTATTCGAGAAATTCGTATTCAAAAAACTTTCTAAAATTATTATCCTGTGTAATTGGTAGCCCCAACTAGCGGACGATTATCTTTACTTTACTGATGTCTCATAATGGATTTATTGTGTTAAATAACTGTAAGCAGCGGCTAACAAATGCGAATTAAAGCGATATCACCAACGCTTCCGTAACCACTTAAAGAGCGTCCATTAACATTTACATCCTTTTCGCTTTCTCAACATCACCGAGCACAGAAGACGCATTAAGCCTGAGCGAGCATTCGTCGGAAACATCAACAAGAAATTCTTAATTAAATTTAAAATTAAAAACTACGAAAAGTTACTAAGACGCAATTAAAAAACATTTCTCTTATGAAAGGACCCAAACAACATTATAAATTAAAGACGTTTTTCCCTTTTGTTTGCTCAACGTCCATAAGCACACAGAGAAGGATACATGACCACAACATGAACAATGGATGGCTATGTTTCACGGCGCTAAGGACGACATAATTGTCCCCAAAAAGGGAGGTTCTCTAAGACGCATCCACCAAAACCACAGGACTTCGCATGGCGTGAGCCATCATTGTTATGAATAAATGTATTTGCGACGACTTTAATTCCTTTCATTTGTAACATTTCTTGCCATGGAAGGACAATAATGAAATAAAATACGAAATAAATTTGCACCCTCGGCAGGATAACAAAACAATGTCATTTTGTGGTACCTCAACGCAATAGAGTTATACGTACACGTTTTATGCAAATTTTTTAATAATTTTCAACTAATTAAGCATAATTGCCTAGCTTTGTAAGCGTTATTTAAGGTTGATCGTTTAGAAGTAGGATATTCAGTACAAAGTCACTGTGTAAGTCAATCCCAAATATTTAAAACTTTGTGTTCATTATTGACTGGTCAAAATAAAGGTAGCCTAACAGATACTGCACATTTTATGCCAGAAGCCCACGAATGTCAAGGCCAGAATGTTATGGGATATAAATGAAATACGGCTATTCCACAATCCGTACACGCAGAAAAAAGTATGGTTGGGGTGACAATATTGAAAGAGCATGATACTATTGTTGGGTGTATGGTTGCTGCACAACAATTATATGATCATCAAAACAACAGTATGGTTCACACACAACCAGACTATGATCCCCACAACAATATTATGGTCCTCAAAACAATAGAATTATTCACACATAACCATACTATGATCCCCACAACCATATTATTATTCACACTCAATCATACTATGATCCCCACAACCGTATCATGATTCTCATAACCATCGTATTTTTAACATACAACCATAGTACGATCCTCACAACCTGAGTATGTATGACTCACACACAACCATACTGTGATCCCCAAAATTCTTTGTAAGGATTGGGTTATGTTACTAGGAGTATTAACATTTACTATTCAACAATAACTCTTAAGTCACTGCTGACTTATGTAACACTAGAAAAAATCTACTTATTAAAACTATATCAGTTATACTAATCCAAAGTAGTTTGTTTTGAAAAAAATTAATTCCCATATAAAATATACTATTATTTCGTAATATTCGTCACAATACCATTATCAAATTAAAAATAAATACGATTTTGCCGGTTTTATTTCCGTAATCATATTATTGTTAACAAAACAATACTTTTGTCGCACCAACCATATTTATATTGTTGCTACAACCATATTGTCATTTTTAAATTTGGCAACAATACTATTGTTACAATTCGACAATATTAGTACTGCCGCAATCATACTATTGTCAAAATAAAATTCAAAAAACTATACTTTGGTTGCTACGACCATACTTTTATTGCAGAGAACATACTATTGTTGCTGTAACCATATAGTAAAAGTCATAAAAAGGAATAAAAAGAAGTCATTGGGTCCCTAGTCAGGGCTGTACGGCGGATGACTCATCAATACGACGTTTTGGCCGGTAAAAAAGGCATTGGTTTGAGACGATGTGTGAGAGCTCGCATTGTCATGGTGCACATTCGTCTTCTCTTGTTCGTTTTTCGCATTTCTCCGAAGACTTCAGGCAAACAAATTTTGGTGTTCCACTTAGAATTGACCGTCCTACGTTGCTCAAGCGGAACAGTCGCCATATGACCAGTTTTGCCGAAGAATGTTGCTACCATTTGCTTCGAAGTGCTTCTTTCACGAACAACTTTGCTGTATTGTTTCCGTCTCATACGCATAGATCCATGATTCCTCACCTGTGACGATCTTATAAACATCTTTTGAAGCACCGCTATAGTATTTTTTCAAAATTTCTTTGCACCAATCGACACGAGTCTTTTTTGAGCTATTGTCAAAATGTGCGGGATCCAACGAGAACAACCTTTTTTATGGCCAGGTGTTCATGCAATATCAAAAGTATGCTGGTGAAAGAAATGCCCAAGGATGCACGGTATGTCACATGACAATCTTTCATTATCAGTTCACGCACGACATCAATGTTCTCTGACACAACGTCTGTTTTTGAACGACCTTCGTCTTTGAGCCAGCGTCGGCCACGATTGAATTCATTAAACCAGTTTTTCACAGTGCTATTGGATGGTGATTCATCGCCATACAAAGATCTAAGTTCATCGATGCACTCTTGTCGTGATAATCCACGTCGAAAGTTGTGAAAAATGATCGCACAAAAATTTTCACAAGTTTATTCAATTTTTTTGCCAAATTGATTTTTTTCAAGTCACTGTAAACAACTCAAGACTTGAGTTGTCGGTTGATAATTTAAATGTCGTATGTGGATTTTTTGCGGTTTTGAGTTAAGATCGATTCCTTAGGTTTTCCGACCTGATCTTTCATTTGGCGTAATCAGTTTTGCGATACCTCATACGGTTTTCGAGATATGGAGTGTTGAGTTTGTCGTATGTGGCATTTGCTGATGCAATTTTCAAATTAAATGTCGTATGTAACTGCCAAACGCCACATACGACAAATTTCCATATAAAACGGCCAAAAAATTGATTTATTATTTAAATGTCGTATGTGGATTTTGCATGGCACATACGATTTTTAAATAATTTTTGTTTTAAAAATAAGTGTCGTATGTACCAAAGGAAAACGTATTATGCCCATTAAAAAGTCAGTTCGCACACGGCATCAGACGAAGGAAGTCATGTCTTCGCCACCACCGCTATTATCACCTGCATGCTCTGATAGATGTTTTTATCAATGCAACAAAAACTTTTCCGAAGCTGACAGACTTGAAGTGAAAAGGCAATTTTGGGATTTCGAGGAGCAAGAAAAGAAGGCGTTTTTTGGAACCTTTGTAAAGAAAATTCAATGCATAAAAAGACGGAAGAAAACGGAAGAATTTGAAGCCAACAAGAAAAAATTTACATACCACTACAATCTGCAAGTTCGTAGTAAATGTATCCAGACGTGCAAGTTATTCTTCCTTAATACATTGGAAATAAGCGAGAGAAAAGTTTATCACTATTTTAGTAATATAGATGAAGATAGTGGAGCACCTAAACCATCTAAATTAAAAAATCGTGGTAGAAAAGCTACTGATGAAGGGAAAATAGCGGAAGTCAAAAGCCATATTAACAGTTTCCCTGTTTTAGACTCACATTACTGTAGAGCATCATCCCAAAAAAAAATATTTGGAAAGTCATCTAAGTGTAGCGAGAATGTATGCTTTATACAAGGAACAAACTAGCCAGCCAGTGTCCGTCAATGTTTACAGGCATGTTTTTAATTACTCTTTCAACCTTTCCTTTCACCGTCCAAAGAAGGATCTGTGTGATAAATGCTATATGTACAAAAACAACAAAGATCATTTAGATCCGAAAAATTTAGACGCCTACAAGAAGCATAAGGACGAAAAATTGTTTATGAAGGCTGAAAGAGACGTTGATCGCCAAAATATTGACGAATCAAATGCAATTATATGTTTCGATTTGCAAAATGTTTTTAATTTACCGATAGGCTACTGTTCAAACTTTTTCTATAAAAGGAAATTAGCTACCTTTAATTTAACTGCCACTTTAATATTACCAAACACTCCTAACTTAACGTATTGCGCTATATGGAACGAAACTATGAATGGTAGGTCTGGAAACGACCTAGCGAGTGGGATAATCAAAATATTAACTCAAGTCGTAGCTTATAACCCGAAAATTAGGCGGATTATACTGTGGAGCGATTTGTGTGTCCCACAGAACAGGAGCCAAATAATGGCAACGGCACTTTATCATTTTTTGCACTTAAATTCAGATATTGAGGATATAACGCAAAAGTTCTCGGAACCCGGTCATTCCTTAGTGCAGGAAGTTGATTGTGTGCATAGTACAATCGAAAAACATCTCGACATATGGAAATTGGAAGCCCGGTCTCTTTGATTAGACAATTAAACGATTTTTGTTACGAGAATGTAAAATTAAAAATTATTCAGATGGTGCCTTCCGATTTTAAAATATATTCTCAGTTATCAAGTCAACTTTGTTTTCAACAGCTCCCATTTTCAAAGTGCAAATTTATTAAATATCAACCACATAAATACGAAATTTTTTATAAGGATTCTGGAACAGAAACTAATTATAAAAATGCTAATTTAAATAAAAATGTACGTTTCAAAAAGGATATCAAAGATATCTTTAAGTCCAAATTAGCAGTTGCTTCTTCAAAGGCAATAACTTCTGAAAAATCAAAAGATTTGAAAAGCATGATCCCTTTTTTGAAACCCGACGACATAGCTTTTTTTAATGCGGTTTTAAAATAATGTTAATCGTTGAAAATAACACAACGTTACACTAAAAATGTACTTTTCGCGGCACATACTACAAATTGTGTATTTAGTCAAGTAAAAGAATTATACATATACTAGGAATTTTCAAACAACCCAAACATTTGGAGTTAAAATGACGATTTCAGGGTATTGAAAATTCCTAGTATGCAATTATTTTACTTTACTAAAACAACAATATGTACTATGTGTCCCTTTTTAATTTTTTAACGCAGTGTCAAAATACAAAACAATGAATAATTTAAGTTTAAGTTTGTTATGAAGAGTAGATAAGTTTTTGTTTTTATTATTCGTTTTAATTGAATTGATACTCATAATTTTATTAATTTATTTTCTAATTTTAAAATTTTGTCGATGAAGACGAATTATTGTTTTCTGTATTTAATTTTTTAAAGACTGAAATAAAATGTGTTCCATTATAAAGTTAAGAGTTTTATTAATGTCCTCGATAAAATGCCACCCAACCTAGGGTATGTTTTAATGGGTAACTAAAAAAATTCGATACGTAACTATTATACATAATTTCCTTACTTATATAATGTCTTAATACTTTTCAAATACATTTAGTGTTTAAATGTCGTATGTAAACATTTCGGAAGCAAAATGTCGTATGTAGCTATTTAAATGACAAAAATGTTCCATTTTACCACATACGACAATTTAATTCTGAACAAAAATCAAAATATCTTCTACCCCAAATGAGTTGTACGCATCAAACTTTTAAATTAACTAGTCAAATATTAGTATTTTCCCCTCCTAAAATTTAAAGAAAATCGCTTTGCTGAAAAAAAATTTATAAGAGTTCAAACTTCAAACTCAATTTACTCGAAACTATCGGAATCCACATACGACAATTAAATTATCAGCCGATCAAAGGCTTATCATCAATGCCACAAATAAGTCAGGAAGTGAGGAGAAATGTAAGTGAATTAAGAAAAAATTTAAGTAAAGAGGAGTTTTACAAATTAGCGCTAAGCAAAGATCCAAGGATTCAAGGTAAAGTGTTCATGAATGACTCGCACCGCCTTTCAAGGGCACTTGAAGTTATCACTGAAACTGGTAAGACAATCTTTGTATGGCAAGAAAATAGACAGCCTCCTTTATTCGATAATTTTAAGATATATAAAATTTTGCCTAAACGTGAGGATGTATACCAAAAAATAAATTCTCGTTTTATCAAAATGATCGAAAATGGAGCAATTGATGAAGTAAAAAAGCTACTTAGTATGAACTTAGCTCCACATTTGCCAGCTATGAAAGCACACGGAGTGCCAGAAATTGTAAAGTATTTGAAAGGTGAGATTACTTTAGACGAAGCGATCAGCCGACATTCTTCACTTAGTGAAGAATGAAGTTCTACGTTTATGCTAAAAAATGTCAAACTTTCCAATGAAAATGTCAGATGGCGCCAGGCAGCACTCAGTGTTGCTAGACTAGGCTATATATGGCAACATACACTTTCGGATGTGCAGAAAATCGAAGTGAAAACTGTCATTTTTACCCCTTGTGGGAGCTCTGAATTTTAATGGACCCTATTTTTTTGCACCAGGTCAGGTCAGTCATTTAAATATAGTCGCTTGCAAAAAAAAACGAATTATTTTTGGTTTCGTGGAACAACGTTATCGTTATTTCTTGCATCTTTACACAGAGAACAGATATGTTGGCACAACCGAATTTGTTGCTTGCCGAAAGTTTGTGGTTTCACGTAATATCGATGTATTCCATCGCTAAAATCGAATGCTGAGTAAGTACACGGCAGATTTAAGTATAGAGGATTAACAGTATCTTTTAAAGAACCAAAGTATCGCAAACCCTAACGAATGTGGATGGTTATTGGAACTGAATTTGTACGTTTATTGGTGCTTATAGATAAAAGACTATAATACTCTTTAAATTCGTTTGTCATTATCGCAACATATGTTAACTAGACCAACTGATGGTTGAATCTTACGAGTAAGTATGCTAACCAAAATAAAAATGTTTTTATACAGGCTTTTCCAATAAAAGCATAATATTTTTATTTATTATTAAAACACAGAATATTTAGGATATAAAATTCAAATTTATTCCAGATGTAGTGCAAATGGTACATTTTAAGAATTTAATTCGATTTCGGTATGACCTCAACGAGTCCGCTTACGGCGATCTATTCTTTGGACCCAATTTTCCACTACTCTTACATACATTTCGACCGGAACGTTGGCAATTTCGCATTGTATATTGTCTCTGAGCTCGTCTAGAGTTGTTGGCATAGACCAATGACTTGATGTGGCCCCATAAAAAGAAATCCAATATCCAACGATTTAACAGATTGTAAGGCGAGTTATGTGGCAGGTGGCACCGTCTTGTTGAGACCACATATCGACAATGCCAAGCTCTTCCATTTCTGGCAAAAAATAATTTGCTTACATGACACGATAGAGTCTCCATTAATGGTAACATGACAATTAGTTTCATCGACGAAAAATACGACCCAATCACACCTCCTGCATGACCACCACACAGTAATTATTAGCGGTTGCAAGTGTGTCTCTCGAAGCACTTGTGGGTTTGTTTATTGACAAAACCACTTAGCCAGAAATGAGCTTCTTCGCTGTTTGAGTAAGGGCTCTTAAAGTTGCGACCACCGACTAAGAATTTCGGTTATAATAATAAAGATAAAAATGTTGACTTCGACTAACGTTTTGACACTGAAAAATCATTAAAAATGTTTGAGGGTGCGTTGACATACAGCTACGAAATTGTTAGGTCCCTATTGGAAAGCCCTTTATGTAATTGTTATGATACGAGTACATACTTACAACATTGAACACACCCATTTCAATAGTAGAATTGAACATACCCCGTTAATGTTATATGGGTTTTAAAAGCTAACCTCAATAGCGTTAGTCTGTAACGGGATTTTAAAATTGTTTCAACTTTCATCATGGAGTAGTCAGATAATGATAGCCGTATCGCTGTAATAGCGCTTTTCAAGTGTGAAATGAAAAAAAGCGATATTTTCAAAACGCTCCGGCCACTAGGGGGTTAGCCGCATGTTCGTCTACCGATGCATAGAACTGTTTGAGGAGACTGGAGACATAAAAGACCTCAACCAGTCGGGCGGCCTACGCTCTGTTCGAACACTGCATGTCACCAAAGCCGTTAAATCAAAGCCGAATATCACGCAAAAGTCCATGAGTCGAATCATTAAAAAAGACTTGGGACTTGGGGCTTTCAAACGACGTACCGGACATTTTTTGACTGCAGCTTTAAAAAAATAGGATGAAAAATGCAAACGTTTTTTTGTGAAGTACGCTGATCACTTGCACAGAAAAATTTTGTTCACCGATGAAAAAATCTGGGTTTTGTAGAAATCATCATTCCCCTGCCAAAAATTTTCACAGGGGAATGACGATTAACAAATTTTTTCCTCTTATTATTTTTACAAAAGAACTGAATTAAAATGATTTTGTTGATTTTAAAGAAAAAATACTATATTTTTTTATTGTCTTTGTCATTTCTCTGTTCAATGAGGCAATAACAACGTTCAATGTAATTAGTTATTGATTCTAAATCGACAAGGCAATTAAAGATGTTACAAACATCAGGAATAGGCCACAATAACCTAAAGCGCAGTGTGATGTAGGGTACAGCTGAAAACAGGTGAAATCGGCATTCGGCCGGCCCAACTCATAAACTCATCTGTATTGAAAAAACATGAATGATATTTATAGTACTTTCGGTCTATGGGTACTGGTCACAATCACTACCAAATATATAAAAGTAAAAAGATTTTGCGTACCAAGTTTATTATCGATTGAGACCATATGAATATTTCGACTTGTAAGGAAATTACAATATGTTTCTGAGCATTTGCTTAAATTTCAGTATCTGTGGAGGTGGGAATCGAACTTACAAACATGCGACTGATGGAAAACTAACACCTGACAGTTGGGTCCCAAAGGAGGTACGACTCGAGCACAACACGTTCAGCAATTATACTTGCCTACAAATCTTGCTTCGGCATATTTCCCTCCACCATCCATTTAGATTCGACCGAGGATTTCTCTCAAATAAATGAATTATACGGGATACATTCACTACAGCCCCTATTATTTGATAAAATGAATCTAAAATTCTAAAAGAAATAAGTTACAGCCTTTACAACATTCCGCAATTTGTTGTTATTCGAGAAATTCGTATTCAAAAAACTTTCTAAAATTATTATCCTGTGTAATTGGTAGCCCCAACTAGCGGACGATTATCTTTACTTTACTGATGTCTCATAATGGATTTATTGTGTTAAATAACTGTAAGCAGCGGCTAACAAATGCGAATTAAAGCGATATCACCAACGCTTCCGTAACCACTTAAAGAGCGTCCATTAACATTTACATCCTTTTCGCTTTCTCAACATCACCGAGCACAGAAGACGCATTAAGCCTGAGCGAGCATTCGTCGGAAACATCAACAAGAAATTCTTAATTAAATTTAAAATTAAAAACTACGAAAAGTTACTAAGACGCAATTAAAAAACATTTCTCTTATGAAAGGACCCAAACAACATTATAAATTAAAGACGTTTTTCCCTTTTGTTTGCTCAACGTCCATAAGCACACAGAGAAGGATACATGACCACAACATGAACAATGGATGGCTATGTTTCACGGCGCTAAGGACGACATAATTGTCCCCAAAAAGGGAGGTTCTCTAAGACGCATCCACCAAAACCACAGGACTTCGCATGGCGTGAGCCATCATTGTTATGAATAAATGTATTTGCGACGACTTTAATTCCTTTCATTTGTAACATTTCTTGCCATGGAAGGACAATAATGAAATAAAATACGAAATAAATTTGCACCCTCGGCAGGATAACAAAACAATGTCATTTTGTGGTACCTCAACGCAATAGAGTTATACGTACACGTTTTATGCAAATTTTTTAATAATTTTCAACTAATTAAGCATAATTGCCTAGCTTTGTAAGCGTTATTTAAGGTTGATCGTTTAGAAGTAGGATATTCAGTACAAAGTCACTGTGTAAGTCAATCCCAAATATTTAAAACTTTGTGTTCATTATTGACTGGTCAAAATAAAGGTAGCCTAACAGATACTGCACATTTTATGCCAGAAGCCCACGAATGTCAAGGCCAGAATGTTATGGGATATAAATGAAATACGGCTATTCCACAATCCGTACACGCAGAAAAAAGTATGGTTGGGGTGACAATATTGAAAGAGCATGATACTATTGTTGGGTGTATGGTTGCTGCACAACAATTATATGATCATCAAAACAACAGTATGGTTCACACACAACCAGACTATGATCCCCACAACAATATTATGGTCCTCAAAACAATAGAATTATTCACACATAACCATACTATGATCCCCACAACCATATTATTATTCACACTCAATCATACTATGATCCCCACAACCGTATCATGATTCTCATAACCATCGTATTTTTAACATACAACCATAGTACGATCCTCACAACCTGAGTATGTATGACTCACACACAACCATACTGTGATCCCCAAAATTCTTTGTAAGGATTGGGTTATGTTACTAGGAGTATTAACATTTACTATTCAACAATAACTCTTAAGTCACTGCTGACTTATGTAACACTAGAAAAAATCTACTTATTAAAACTATATCAGTTATACTAATCCAAAGTAGTTTGTTTTGAAAAAAATTAATTCCCATATAAAATATACTATTATTTCGTAATATTCGTCACAATACCATTATCAAATTAAAAATAAATACGATTTTGCCGGTTTTATTTCCGTAATCATATTATTGTTAACAAAACAATACTTTTGTCGCACCAACCATATTTATATTGTTGCTACAACCATATTGTCATTTTTAAATTTGGCAACAATACTATTGTTACAATTCGACAATATTAGTACTGCCGCAATCATACTATTGTCAAAATAAAATTCAAAAAACTATACTTTGGTTGCTACGACCATACTTTTATTGCAGAGAACATACTATTGTTGCTGTAACCATATAGTAAAAGTCATAAAAAGGAATAAAAAGAAGTCATTGGGTCCCTAGTCAGGGCTGTACGGCGGATGACTCATCAATACGACGTTTTGGCCGGTAAAAAAGGCATTGGTTTGAGACGATGTGTGAGAGCTCGCATTGTCATGGTGCACATTCGTCTTCTCTTGTTCGTTTTTCGCATTTCTCCGAAGACTTCAGGCAAACAAATTTTGGTGTTCCACTTAGAATTGACCGTCCTACGTTGCTCAAGCGGAACAGTCGCCATATGACCAGTTTTGCCGAAGAATGTTGCTACCATTTGCTTCGAAGTGCTTCTTTCACGAACAACTTTGCTGTATTGTTTCCGTCTCATACGCATAGATCCATGATTCCTCACCTGTGACGATCTTATAAACATCTTTTGAAGCACCGCTATAGTATTTTTTCAAAATTTCTTTGCACCAATCGACACGAGTCTTTTTTGAGCTATTGTCAAAATGTGCGGGATCCAACGAGAACAACCTTTTTTATGGCCAGGTGTTCATGCAATATCAAAAGTATGCTGGTGAAAGAAATGCCCAAGGATGCACGGTATGTCACATGACAATCTTTCATTATCAGTTCACGCACGACATCAATGTTCTCTGACACAACGTCTGTTTTTGAACGACCTTCGTCTTTGAGCCAGCGTCGGCCACGATTGAATTCATTAAACCAGTTTTTCACAGTGCTATTGGATGGTGATTCATCGCCATACAAAGATCTAAGTTCATCGATGCACTCTTGTCGTGATAATCCACGTCGAAAGTTGTGAAAAATGATCGCACAAAAATTTTCACAAGTTTATTCAATTTTTTTGCCAAATTGATTTTTTTCAAGTCACTGTAAACAACTCAAGACTTGAGTTGTCGGTTGATAATTTAAATGTCGTATGTGGATTTTTTGCGGTTTTGAGTTAAGATCGATTCCTTAGGTTTTCCGACCTGATCTTTCATTTGGCGTAATCAGTTTTGCGATACCTCATACGGTTTTCGAGATATGGAGTGTTGAGTTTGTCGTATGTGGCATTTGCTGATGCAATTTTCAAATTAAATGTCGTATGTAACTGCCAAACGCCACATACGACAAATTTCCATATAAAACGGCCAAAAAATTGATTTATTATTTAAATGTCGTATGTGGATTTTGCATGGCACATACGATTTTTAAATAATTTTTGTTTTAAAAATAAGTGTCGTATGTACCAAAGGAAAACGTATTATGCCCATTAAAAAGTCAGTTCGCACACGGCATCAGACGAAGGAAGTCATGTCTTCGCCACCACCGCTATTATCACCTGCATGCTCTGATAGATGTTTTTATCAATGCAACAAAAACTTTTCCGAAGCTGACAGACTTGAAGTGAAAAGGCAATTTTGGGATTTCGAGGAGCAAGAAAAGAAGGCGTTTTTTGGAACCTTTGTAAAGAAAATTCAATGCATAAAAAGACGGAAGAAAACGGAAGAATTTGAAGCCAACAAGAAAAAATTTACATACCACTACAATCTGCAAGTTCGTAGTAAATGTATCCAGACGTGCAAGTTATTCTTCCTTAATACATTGGAAATAAGCGAGAGAAAAGTTTATCACTATTTTAGTAATATAGATGAAGATAGTGGAGCACCTAAACCATCTAAATTAAAAAATCGTGGTAGAAAAGCTACTGATGAAGGGAAAATAGCGGAAGTCAAAAGCCATATTAACAGTTTCCCTGTTTTAGACTCACATTACTGTAGAGCATCATCCCAAAAAAAAATATTTGGAAAGTCATCTAAGTGTAGCGAGAATGTATGCTTTATACAAGGAACAAACTAGCCAGCCAGTGTCCGTCAATGTTTACAGGCATGTTTTTAATTACTCTTTCAACCTTTCCTTTCACCGTCCAAAGAAGGATCTGTGTGATAAATGCTATATGTACAAAAACAACAAAGATCATTTAGATCCGAAAAATTTAGACGCCTACAAGAAGCATAAGGACGAAAAATTGTTTATGAAGGCTGAAAGAGACGTTGATCGCCAAAATATTGACGAATCAAATGCAATTATATGTTTCGATTTGCAAAATGTTTTTAATTTACCGATAGGCTACTGTTCAAACTTTTTCTATAAAAGGAAATTAGCTACCTTTAATTTAACTGCCACTTTAATATTACCAAACACTCCTAACTTAACGTATTGCGCTATATGGAACGAAACTATGAATGGTAGGTCTGGAAACGACCTAGCGAGTGGGATAATCAAAATATTAACTCAAGTCGTAGCTTATAACCCGAAAATTAGGCGGATTATACTGTGGAGCGATTTGTGTGTCCCACAGAACAGGAGCCAAATAATGGCAACGGCACTTTATCATTTTTTGCACTTAAATTCAGATATTGAGGATATAACGCAAAAGTTCTCGGAACCCGGTCATTCCTTAGTGCAGGAAGTTGATTGTGTGCATAGTACAATCGAAAAACATCTCGACATATGGAAATTGGAAGCCCGGTCTCTTTGATTAGACAATTAAACGATTTTTGTTACGAGAATGTAAAATTAAAAATTATTCAGATGGTGCCTTCCGATTTTAAAATATATTCTCAGTTATCAAGTCAACTTTGTTTTCAACAGCTCCCATTTTCAAAGTGCAAATTTATTAAATATCAACCACATAAATACGAAATTTTTTATAAGGATTCTGGAACAGAAACTAATTATAAAAATGCTAATTTAAATAAAAATGTACGTTTCAAAAAGGATATCAAAGATATCTTTAAGTCCAAATTAGCAGTTGCTTCTTCAAAGGCAATAACTTCTGAAAAATCAAAAGATTTGAAAAGCATGATCCCTTTTTTGAAACCCGACGACATAGCTTTTTTTAATGCGGTTTTAAAATAATGTTAATCGTTGAAAATAACACAACGTTACACTAAAAATGTACTTTTCGCGGCACATACTACAAATTGTGTATTTAGTCAAGTAAAAGAATTATACATATACTAGGAATTTTCAAACAACCCAAACATTTGGAGTTAAAATGACGATTTCAGGGTATTGAAAATTCCTAGTATGCAATTATTTTACTTTACTAAAACAACAATATGTACTATGTGTCCCTTTTTAATTTTTTAACGCAGTGTCAAAATACAAAACAATGAATAATTTAAGTTTAAGTTTGTTATGAAGAGTAGATAAGTTTTTGTTTTTATTATTCGTTTTAATTGAATTGATACTCATAATTTTATTAATTTATTTTCTAATTTTAAAATTTTGTCGATGAAGACGAATTATTGTTTTCTGTATTTAATTTTTTAAAGACTGAAATAAAATGTGTTCCATTATAAAGTTAAGAGTTTTATTAATGTCCTCGATAAAATGCCACCCAACCTAGGGTATGTTTTAATGGGTAACTAAAAAAATTCGATACGTAACTATTATACATAATTTCCTTACTTATATAATGTCTTAATACTTTTCAAATACATTTAGTGTTTAAATGTCGTATGTAAACATTTCGGAAGCAAAATGTCGTATGTAGCTATTTAAATGACAAAAATGTTCCATTTTACCACATACGACAATTTAATTCTGAACAAAAATCAAAATATCTTCTACCCCAAATGAGTTGTACGCATCAAACTTTTAAATTAACTAGTCAAATATTAGTATTTTCCCCTCCTAAAATTTAAAGAAAATCGCTTTGCTGAAAAAAAATTTATAAGAGTTCAAACTTCAAACTCAATTTACTCGAAACTATCGGAATCCACATACGACAATTAAATTATCAGCCGATCAAAGGCTTATCATCAATGCCACAAATAAGTCAGGAAGTGAGGAGAAATGTAAGTGAATTAAGAAAAAATTTAAGTAAAGAGGAGTTTTACAAATTAGCGCTAAGCAAAGATCCAAGGATTCAAGGTAAAGTGTTCATGAATGACTCGCACCGCCTTTCAAGGGCACTTGAAGTTATCACTGAAACTGGTAAGACAATCTTTGTATGGCAAGAAAATAGACAGCCTCCTTTATTCGATAATTTTAAGATATATAAAATTTTGCCTAAACGTGAGGATGTATACCAAAAAATAAATTCTCGTTTTATCAAAATGATCGAAAATGGAGCAATTGATGAAGTAAAAAAGCTACTTAGTATGAACTTAGCTCCACATTTGCCAGCTATGAAAGCACACGGAGTGCCAGAAATTGTAAAGTATTTGAAAGGTGAGATTACTTTAGACGAAGCGATCAGCCGACATTCTTCACTTAGTGAAGAATGAAGTTCTACGTTTATGCTAAAAAATGTCAAACTTTCCAATGAAAATGTCAGATGGCGCCAGGCAGCACTCAGTGTTGCTAGACTAGGCTATATATGGCAACATACACTTTCGGATGTGCAGAAAATCGAAGTGAAAACTGTCATTTTTACCCCTTGTGGGAGCTCTGAATTTTAATGGACCCTATTTTTTTGCACCAGGTCAGGTCAGTCATTTAAATATAGTCGCTTGCAAAAAAAAACGAATTATTTTTGGTTTCGTGGAACAACGTTATCGTTATTTCTTGCATCTTTACACAGAGAACAGATATGTTGGCACAACCGAATTTGTTGCTTGCCGAAAGTTTGTGGTTTCACGTAATATCGATGTATTCCATCGCTAAAATCGAATGCTGAGTAAGTACACGGCAGATTTAAGTATAGAGGATTAACAGTATCTTTTAAAGAACCAAAGTATCGCAAACCCTAACGAATGTGGATGGTTATTGGAACTGAATTTGTACGTTTATTGGTGCTTATAGATAAAAGACTATAATACTCTTTAAATTCGTTTGTCATTATCGCAACATATGTTAACTAGACCAACTGATGGTTGAATCTTACGAGTAAGTATGCTAACCAAAATAAAAATGTTTTTATACAGGCTTTTCCAATAAAAGCATAATATTTTTATTTATTATTAAAACACAGAATATTTAGGATATAAAATTCAAATTTATTCCAGATGTAGTGCAAATGGTACATTTTAAGAATTTAATTCGATTTCGGTATGACCTCAACGAGTCCGCTTACGGCGATCTATTCTTTGGACCCAATTTTCCACTACTCTTACATACATTTCGACCGGAACGTTGGCAATTTCGCATTGTATATTGTCTCTGAGCTCGTCTAGAGTTGTTGGCATAGACCAATGACTTGATGTGGCCCCATAAAAAGAAATCCAATATCCAACGATTTAACAGATTGTAAGGCGAGTTATGTGGCAGGTGGCACCGTCTTGTTGAGACCACATATCGACAATGCCAAGCTCTTCCATTTCTGGCAAAAAATAATTTGCTTACATGACACGATAGAGTCTCCATTAATGGTAACATGACAATTAGTTTCATCGACGAAAAATACGACCCAATCACACCTCCTGCATGACCACCACACAGTAATTATTAGCGGTTGCAAGTGTGTCTCTCGAAGCACTTGTGGGTTTGTTTATTGACAAAACCACTTAGCCAGAAATGAGCTTCTTCGCTGTTTGAGTAAGGGCTCTTAAAGTTGCGACCACCGACTAAGAATTTCGGTTATAATAATAAAGATAAAAATGTTGACTTCGACTAACGTTTTGACACTGAAAAATCATTAAAAATGTTTGAGGGTGCGTTGACATACAGCTACGAAATTGTTAGGTCCCTATTGGAAAGCCCTTTATGTAATTGTTATGATACGAGTACATACTTACAACATTGAACACACCCATTTCAATAGTAGAATTGAACATACCCCGTTAATGTTATATGGGTTTTAAAAGCTAACCTCAATAGCGTTAGTCTGTAACGGGATTTTAAAATTGTTTCAACTTTCATCATGGAGTAGTCAGATAATGATAGCCGTATCGCTGTAATAGCGCTTTTCAAGTGTGAAATGAAAAAAAGCGATATTTTCAAAACGCTCCGGCCACTAGGGGGTTAGCCGCATGTTCGTCTACCGATGCATAGAACTGTTTGAGGAGACTGGAGACATAAAAGACCTCAACCAGTCGGGCGGCCTACGCTCTGTTCGAACACTGCATGTCACCAAAGCCGTTAAATCAAAGCCGAATATCACGCAAAAGTCCATGAGTCGAATCATTAAAAAAGACTTGGGACTTGGGGCTTTCAAACGACGTACCGGACATTTTTTGACTGCAGCTTTAAAAAAATAGGATGAAAAATGCAAACGTTTTTTTGTGAAGTACGCTGATCACTTGCACAGAAAAATTTTGTTCACCGATGAAAAAATTTTTACCGTTCAGGAAAAATTTAACAAGCAAAATGAAACTGATCCCAAGGGTGGAAAAGGGTCATCACCCAGCTTCAGTCATGGTTTGGTGGGGTGTCTCTTACGATGGGGTCACTGACCTAAATTTCTGCGAACAAGGAGTCAAAACATCGGTCAGGTTTACCAAGAAACCGTTTTGAAGCTGATGTGAAACCTCTTAACAATTCCCTGTTCCAAAACCAGCCATGGACTTTCCAGCAGGATTCTGCACCGGCCCATAAGGTTAAAACGTCCCAGACCTGGCTTCGAAACAATTTGCCTGCGTTCATTTCTTCTTAAGAATGGCCCTCAGGCAGTCCAGATTTGAACCCATTGGATTACAAATTGTTGACGGTTTTAGTGGACAAGGTTTGTCACAAAAGATACACATTAGATCTCTTAAGACTGCTTTGGTTCGAGCTGTGGCTAATTTTCCAATGGACGAGGTTCGTGCAGCTATTGACGATTGGCCAGTGAGACTTAAAGCGGAAGTAAAGGCAAAAGGCGGATACAATATACATCAATACGAGTATAAAAATATTGTGTCCAAAAACATTCAGTACTTTTTATTTTACTGCATAAAACGTGTGTAACAGTATTTATGTCCCTACTAAGTATACGGGCTGTTCGGAAAGTTCTTAGCCTATCAATGAAAGAGAATAGTTAGTTTTTCAAAAATATTTTTATTTTTCAATATAATCTCCTGAAACTTCAATACACTTAATCCAACGCTTATCTAGCAATTCTATTCCTTGATTAAAATAGTTTTCCTCAAGGTCTTCAAAATAGTGGTTTACAACTGTAATTGCATCTTCATTTGAGGTAAAACGCTTGCCAGCAAGGATTTTTTAGATTTGGGAACAGGTAAAAGTCACAAGCAACTCGTACTTTAATTCACTGATTTTAGCCATTGTTAAAACACTCTTGTGCGCTGGTGCTTTGGCTTGATGAAAAACTATTTTTTTGTATTGTAAGCCAGAATTTGTACATTTAATTGATCTAAAAGGTTGCAATAGTACTCTGAATTTATTGTTTTACCCTTTTGCAGATAGTCAATCAATAAAATACCTTTGAAGTCCCAAAAAACCGTTGCCATAACCTTACCAGCCGATTGAATTGTTTTTGCCTTCTTTGGGGCACTTCCTCCAGCTTCAGTCCATTGTTTGGATTGTTCTTTTGTCTCTGGAGTATAGTGCTGGATCCATGTCTTATCAACAGTTAAGAAACGAAGCTTAAAATCCATTTTATTTCGCTGAAAACGATTCAAACAAGCTTGAGAAATGTTCATTCTTATGCGTTTTTGGTCGACTGTTAACAAGTGCGGCACCCATCTTGCAGAAAGCTTTTTCATCAGTAGTTCTTCATGCAAAATTAAATGGACTCGATCATTTGAGATGCCTATGATATTAGCTATTTCACGCACTTTTATTCGTCGATCATTTAATACCATATCATGCACTTTGGCTACAATTTCTGTTGTTGTTGCTGTTTTTGGACGTCCACTACGTGGTTTATTTTCAATGCTTGTACGACCACGTTTAAATTCAGCAACCCAATTTTTTACTGTTGCATATGAAGGAGCACTTTCACCTAACACATTCACCATATCATTATGAATTTCTTGTCCCGATAAACCTTTTTTATGTAAATGTTTAATGACACCACGCATTTCTAATTTTTCCATTGTAAAAAAATCGCGGATGCGTCTTTTGTGAACACCTGTTTCTATATGAAGGAGTTGCCAGATCCAAAACACTTAACTTTTTTCTGTTTATACCGCGCTTTTTGTGCTAGGCTAAGAAGTTTCCGAATCGCCCGTATATACATTTTCGTCGTGCCAATGTGGAAATAGGGGCTTTATAAATAACGATTTGAAAATATGTATTCTGTTATTTGGACTGGTGTTTTTTAAACTCGGTTTTTACTTTCGAATCTAATAAAGTTTGTATGGACAAGTTGAACGATTTTCTGCATTAAATTTGAAAAGTGGTCAAAAAATTCAATTTTGGTTTTAAACAATTTTTACATAAAGCTGATTCTGATACATTACATTGGTAAAGTACTGTGGAATTTTAAACCTAATTATTTTCGGATATTTACGGATTTTTGACACAAAATTCCTTATTTACGGATTTTTGAAACAAAATTCCTTAAATGAATACTTGAAGTCTTGGCTTGACAGATGTGATAAAATATATATACTTTCATATCGGTCTTATTTTGTTGGTTATTCAAAAGAATTGAGTGGACAAAAATATGTGTTCAAATCGCCCCTTTATTGATTTTCATAATGAACATAACATATTTATTAAATTTAATTAAATTTATTTATTTGAAAAAAAGGCAAAAAGGACCATTTTAACTTAAGGATTTTGTGTGATTTTATTTAAAACGATCTATACACAAGTGATTTTTGTAGTAATTGGGTTACTTAATTAACGTCAATTTTTCTAAAGCATTTATACAATTTAAGTAAAAAAAAACTGAAATTTATTGATTTTTTAATTCATGTGTTTGTAGAGTATTTTGTAAAATTTAAAAATACTCAAACTCACCTAAAAAAATATTTCTTTCACTTTTTAATTTTTTTGAAAAAAGTCGAAAACGACACTCCAACCTTTGATGAAGATTGTTCAAATGTTCTAAAAAAAATACACTTCATATGATTTAACTTAAGACACCTTATTACAACTAACTAATTTCATACAGTAAAGAGTTTTTTTGGACCATAAATAAGGGCCATCATTTAGGGAATTTACTTTAATCACCGAAGTCCTTCATTTTCAGAAGAGATCATTCACCCTCGGAGAAAGTCCTTATTTTTGTTGCATACTGTTATAATATACAACAGTGAACTACACGGGGTCTGGTTTCCTTGTAGTAACAAATCCCCGTGTGGTTCACGGTTTATTTGTTGTCACCACCAACTATTGCTGCCAAAGTAACACGTGATTGGTTCTCATATCCACCAGTTGTGACAACCATAAGTTTTACTTAAGTCGGTGGTATAACCATGTAACCATTAATACCATTGAATGTTGGTGATTGCAACAGAAATTATGTTTATCCAACCGAAAATTTGAAGTTCAGGCCGAATTTGAACTGACTTTTTCTCTGGGCGTACCCATATAAAAATGTAAACTAAAAACCCTTTTTTTAGCCCGTAGCTATTGTTTTTTATTCTTTCATACACTACGTGAGATTGGTTCGAAAACGGGATTGATATAGGGTGATCCATCTAAAATAAAAATAAAAATCCGAATCAAGTGTGGAATCTTTATTGGTAATTTGAAAGGACATTTTATAAAATATATTTTTTGAATATTATTTCCTTCAAATGTTGGCAGCAACTACCCCTCAGAGTTTCTATTCTAAGGGTCCAATTTTGGATGACTCGTTCGAGCACTTCGACCGGTATGGCTTTAATGACACGCGTAATGTTGGCTTCCAAAACCTGAATCATAGCTGGTTTGTCAGCATAGACTTTGGACTTTACGTAACCCCAAAGAAAAATGTCTTAAGGTGTGACATCACTCGATCAAGGTGGCCAACTAACCTGTCCAAAACGCAAAATTAGCAGCTTTTTGAAATGACCTCTCAATAGATCCATTGTTTGAGCAGCTGTATGGCAAGTGGCAACGTCCTGTTGAAACCAAGTGTATAGAAAATTCTTAAAGATTAATGAGTAACTCTATGCCGATACCCTCAAAGTTTAATGTACCTGCCTGCCATTTAGTATTTAAAAAGTTTTTGTTTTTAATGTGAATCGTATTGTGTTTCCAACAACACGGCAACATCTTCGGTTTCACTTTCAATGTCGACTACAACAACAACGACAAAAACAAATTTCATAATTGGGTCTAGAGCGGAAAAACATTGAAACGTTAGCACTCAGTTTACAAAAGTTGTAAAATATCCTTAACCGTCAAAAAAGGGACAAAATACGCATTACAACAAATGCTTACCGCTCCAATAACCCACCATTCCAGCTTGTCGCCGACTGCGAGAAAATTTCCATAGACGACAAAGGAAATAAAAATGTAATGGCGATGCCAGCACCAAACCAATGCAAACCGAACGGGGCTCTGTTAGGATACGTTAAATAAGAAAAGTTAAAAATGACTCGCACCTTTTCTGGGATACTCAACATTCCCGCTGTTCAACAAAAATATTCAAATTAAAACAGTAAACCTTGAACTCCAATACGTTGCAAGACCATTCAATTAAGTATATTTATTTATTTAAATTTAAATTTGAAATAATGACCGAAAAATCTACACGAACAAGTAGTATTCCATTCTTCTTCTCTAATACGTATGTATGCGTCAACCTGAGGTCAGTGTCACAACCGATTTTTATGTCAACCGAATATATGCGGGTAGCACGATAGCGGTCACAATAATCAACCCAGAAAATCCAAACTTTGCAGAGAAATGTTTTGTTGTTGCAAGTTATTTTCTGTAAAAATCACACTTTTTGGGAGTATTTTGTATTAACGTCTGCACCATGGGGCTCTAGGGATCTAGGCTAAATTTCGATGATGCGTCATTAGGCCGAAATAAGGCCCATTTAAACATTGACATATTAGTGCCAAGAAAAGAAAGGACAATGAAAACCCTGTTTTCGGTTGCACGTCAAGAAGTGCAGGTTTTAATATAAATGACCACCGCAGACTTAACCTGTTTTTAGTAGATTGTTTGATTTAAGATTCCATATCCCGTCAATGACTGTTTAACTAAAATATGTTTTTAAATCACATAAATTCTGTATTAAGCACAACGGTTATAGAGCCCGACAAAAAATACAATATTCCATATCTTCATACATAAACAAATTGTGAATTTCAGATACTAATAAGCCACTGCATGCGTACGCCTGTATTTTTCATTTCATATTTTGATATAGACAAATTGAAAATGTACACCAACGCATTTATAATTAAGTTCAGCTCATCATGAAATGCATCATCAATGATCCGGTTTTTCATTATTGAATTTTACGATGTATCGTTGTTCTTTGCATTTTACTCATCATTGTTCCTGAATATTTGGCACTGTGTGTTATTAACCTAGTTACCTTTTGTTATCATTTTCATTGCAGGTAATTAGACACGGCTTGTCTCTCATAACATCCACCCAGTACTGAGTAGGTAATATTTTGTGATTTTTCCTATCTGCGGTTGTGAATAAACTTCGTTTTCAGGAGCAAAACAAAAATATATCCACTAAAACCTCCCGTAACGTTTACTGCTGTAATCATAGTAGGGACATAAATACTGTTACACACGTTTTATGCTTTAAAATAAAAAGTACTGAATGTTTTTGGACCAAATATTTTTTAATATATTTATTGATGTATATTGTATCCAAAAAGAATTTACTTATTCGAAATGTTTGCCTTTTGCCTTTACACACGCCTTAAGTCGCACTGGCCAATCGTCAATAGCTGCACGAACCTCGTCCATTGGAAAATTAGCTACAGCTCGAACGTTGGATCTCGAAAGCAGTCTTAAGAGATCGAATGTTGGGGCATATTTTGTTACAAACCTTGTCCTCTAAAAACGACCACAATTTGTAATCCAGTGGGTTCAAATCTGGACTGCCTGAGGGCCATTCTTCAGAGGAAATGAAAGCTGGCAAATTGTTTCGAAGCCAGGCCTGGGACGTTCTAGCTCTATGGGCCGGCGCAGAATCCTGCTCGAAAGACAATGGCTACTTTTGGACCAGGGAATTGTTAAGAAGCTTCACAACAGCTCCCAAAACGGTTTCTTCGTAAACTATAGCCGATGTGTTGTGTCAGTGACCCCATCGTAAGGGACTTCCCACCATACCATGACTGAAGCTGGGTAATGACCCTTTTCCACCCTTGGATCAGTTCAGATGCTTCCTTAGATGACCGCTTATACACTCTCTCATTTTGCTTGTTAAATTTTTCCTGAACGAAACAATTTTTCCAGCAGTAAACAACATTTTTCTGTGCAAGTTATCAGCGTGCTTCACCAAAAGACCTTTGCATTTTTCAATCCTATTTTTTTAAAGCTGCAGTCAATAAATGTCCGGTACGTCGCTTGAAAGCCCCAAGCCCCAAGTCTTTTTTAATGATTCAACTCATGGACTTTTGCATGATATTCATCTCACGGCCCATGATTTTCTGTTTTCGGAGCGGATTTCTGTAAATTCTTGATTTAACGGCTTTGATGACATGCGGTGTTCGAACAGAGCGTGGGCGGCCCGACCGGTGGCGGTCTTTTACATCTCCAGTCTCATCAAACGGTTTATGCATAGGTAGACGAACATGCGGCTAATCCCTAGTGGCCGGAGCGTTTTGAAAATTTCGCTTTTTTTCATTTCACACTTGAAAAGCGCTATTACAGCGATACGGTTCCCATTATCTGACCACTCCATGATGAAAGTTGAAACAATTTTCAGATCCCGTTGCAGAATAACGCTATTGAGGTTAGCTTTCAAAACCCATATAACATTAACGGGGTATGTTCAGTTCTACTATTGAAATGGGTGTGTTCAATGTTGTAACAGTATTTATGTCCCTACTTAGTATAATCAGATGAAGATTAAAAATATTTCGGATACATTCAGTTGCTTTACATACTTTATTAAATAACTCACTGTTTTGGGCTAAAAAAATTTTCAGTTAAACAATGCCATTAATTCTTACTCAATTTTTTTCAATCAAAAAATAACATCTCCGGGTTATGCTTTGTTGCTATTTAAAATACAAGTTATTCCTTATTATAATATCATCCCCAGAGGGGAAATATTCATCGAAGACCCTTAAAAGTATTTATAGAATAGACCAGCTCGTTTAATAAGTTAAAAAAATATGGATCGTTTACATGTTAACGGTCCCTCATGATAGCACTCAAAAGAAAGTCTAACGGCTCTCAGTGGTCCATAAAGGGTGAGTCAACTCAAACGGATCTGATAGGAATTGTTTCTATGAGTTGCTTGTGCCCCCACTTTTCGGCAATACTACTTCGCATATGCAAAACTAAGCAATGTTCCGTATATGTGACAGCGCATAGAGAAAGGGACCTAAGGGTAAAAAAATCAATTATCACTTTTTTTTTTGATGTGGACAACATCTGAGCATCGAATGAGACCGATCCCATGCCCCAAAAGTGTTCCCTCCCAGAGATATGCGCGTTTTATGAAAGTGATGGTACACCAAAGATACACGTATATTAATCTTTAAAATGGCTCTCCTGAACAAAACTGGTGTTTACCCTTAGGTCCCTTTCAATTTTGCGCGTCACAGATATAGTAGAGACCTTGTCGGCCTAATGGTATTGAGAACCTGTCCCACACCAACGGCGATACTTGCATCTACCACATGTTGATGTTTTTGTTTTATGTTCGCTGACTTACTTTTCCTTCCCTCTATGACAAACAACAACAAACATGATGTTCATTTAAAATATTACAGTAAGTTTTCAGAGAATTATCTGAATATTTTTTTTTTTTTTGATAGATGCATGCCAAATATGTGTAAAACAAATGCTCGCCAAGGCTTCGATGGTATGCCTTTATCCGATGGTCCATATTTTTAATGACTCTGAGACAAAAGTTAATGTGCCGAATCCTTCTTTATCATCCCTGCTCCTGGCTTATTGACTTACATTTTTCGTTTAAATATCACCAAAGAATGAGGTCCAACGGTCTCAAATCAAATCAAGATCGTGGCTGCAAATTATCATCGCCATGACGTGAGCTAACACGGCCATTTCATTTCTCGAGCAAAAGAGCTTTTTTTAGTTGACTGCGAGCAAGTGGCATCATAAAATGTCGTCACAAATCCGAATATAACATTAATTATTTGCGGCCGAATAGATGAAAGTTTCTAGAGTGTCTTAGAATTTAACGACGAAGTTATGCCCTACGAAAACGAAATTAAGAGTTCATTATTCTGAATGTAGCGAACCAAAGACGGGTGAAAACAGAATCACATGGATTTTGTGTGCGTATTTGTGCGCGATTTAAAATAAAATTGTTCACACAACCAGACCAATAATTTAATTGCACTGACGTGCGTCCCCTCCTTTTGTTATAAATCGTCTTTTAGGAAATGCTATAGATTTTCATTCTTTTTCATACAAGTAATGTTTATTACAAATGCGGAAGCTGGTTCAGTTGGGATGGGTTCTGTGATGGTTAAAACTGAGGGGCATTCTATGATGGGTACTATAATCACACGTACTATACCTGATCTCTTTGATCAGTCCCGTGATATGTCACTTGGTATCGGAGCAGTGTGAATTGACTTCCTCCAATGACAAAAAAAGCCATGTAAAAGTTACCGCTTCTTTTCATATAGTAAGGGCGGTACTAAGACCGGGCCCTATCCATGAGGGGCCTATCACCTGAATGGTTCTATACCGGCCCAATTTCCCGTAGGAAAAAAATACACTTCATAGGGTCAATATTTCCCGGAATAACAACCAGACTGGCAAATTTAATATGTCCCCCATTCTGTGATAGGCATAATAAATCAAATTTATATAACAAAAGAAATAAACAACAGAGTTATTTGGTTCGTTCCATTACTTCCAAAAAAATAATCTGTGAGTTTGCTTAAAGTGCCAGAGGAAGAGAGTGGGTGGTGCGGCATGAAAAAATAAACAAATTGAAATTGTTTGGAATGGTCGAAGAGAATTGCATTGGATTGTTGTAGCTAGCGTAGTGGCATCGTGGTTCAGTATGTAGGACGAATGGAATAATTGAGTGGTTAAGGCAAATATGTATATTTTGGTGTTGGCTGCAGTTGTTGATCCTGTTGCTACCATTGTCGGTAATAAAGCCAACAATGTAAGTTAATTACAATAAACGATTTTTAACTTTCAACATCACCAGTCAAATGCTGAGCATAGTTGAAATTTATTCCGTCGTTATCCACGGAGGAGTAGTGTTATTTTTGTCCATCCACGGAATACGTAGATATATTCCAGCCTCTTTTTTCCAGTCATTTAATAATATCTCACCGAGTGACCGATGGAAAATTACAATGACTTCCGGTTCGGATTACGTGTGATAAGAAAACTTTTGCAACTGTCCTCGTAGGGTATCTGGCGCCTTGACCAGCGATGTAGACATTAAATTGTTTACTCGATTAAAAGCGTAATGGGACGCCTATCAAAACATGGCACTTTTTGTTTTGTAACACTGGCTTGCATGGATTTCGTAAATCACATTTCCCAAGAATTTGTTCAACTGCAAATCATTCGTCATTTAAGGCGTTCAATCAGAAATTGAATTTATGTAAGGCAGTGTAATCGATTAATCTCAGAGACTTGTATAATTTGTTGTTTTAACGAGGGAAATATGTAAATCTTTCGTCTGCCATGAGGGTCTTCGTGGAATATCGAATTTCATTGAAATGTGTCACCCCTTCTTTAAATTGGGTTGAGCTCATGGTCATAGTCGAGTACACAAGATGAACACTAACGAGCCGACGGTTGGCAGAATTTGTTGATGTTTAAGTGTATTTGAAATAAATATATTTTTTTGTGTTGCGCTTCCAAATAAATTGCAAAAATTCGATTAAATTATTTAAATAATGTCCATTTGGCTGTTTGGAAAGATAGCCAAATAGATAAATAAATAATGGCATTGACGCTGTCATTGGACAGGTCGGGAACATAATCTCTATGTAAATGGCTTAGGCAGAGGGTGGAGAGTTTTATGGAAATTGCATAATAAAATAATAAATAAAGTTTTGCATAAAAAAATCCACTTGGAGGTTAACGATTATAACATAGGCCGTATCGTTACAACAGAACAATTCGCAAATCGTATGAAGTCTCCAGATGGCGTAGATAGGGTAGATAAACATCACTATACCCTACCACTCTCGTTGTTTGAAGGGACCTATAGGGACCTTTGATCTTAAATATAGGGTGATCCATGTAGAGGTATTTTTTCAAAACAAAAAATATATAAAAATTCAAATCAATTGTGCAACTATTGGTAATTTGAAAGGACATTTTATGGCCTTTATTTTTTGAAAATAGTTAACTTCAAATGTTGGCCACAACTACTCCACAGGGTTTCCATTCTGAGCGTCTAATTTTGAATGACTCGTTCGAGCATTTCGACAGATATGGCTTTAATGACACGCGTAATGTTGGCTTCCAAAACCTGAATCGTATCTGGTTTGTCAGCATTGACTTTGGACTTTACGTAACCCCAAAGAAAAATGTCTAAAGGTGTGATATCACTCAATCTAGATGGCCAACTCACCTATCCAATACGTGAAATTAGCTGCTCTTCGAAATGACCTCTCAATAGATCCATTGTATGAGCAGCTGTAAAGTCCGATATCATGGCGCGATCTCGAACGCCATTCACGGTTACATTCCGGCCATTTTCTATTTTGAAAAAATATGGACCGATGATTCCACCAGCCCATAAACCGCACCAAACCGTGGTTTTCTCTGGGTTTTATGGCACATCTTAAACCTCTTCTTGTTGCTTTTCAGCCCAAATGCGGCAATTTTGTTTATTGACTTTGCCGTTGAGCCAAAAATGATCCTCATTACTGAACAAATTTTTTTTTCGAAAACAGCGGATCTTCACGTTTCTCACCGAAAGCTCACTTCTATTATACAGTTGCCAACATTTGAAGGTAATTATTTTCAAAAAATAATTGCCATGAAATGTCCTTTCAAATTACCAATAAAGATTTTACACTTGATTTGAATTTTTATATTTTTTTTGTTCTGAAAAAATACCTGTAGATGGAGCACCCTATATAATCGAATTGTAGAATTAATAATATTTCGGAATAGTGACGAAATTTATTATTGTTTTTATAACCCATACCCCAACGGTTAAAGGAGGGCGTTTTTTGACCCCCGAGTGGTAAATTGTCTACTTAAGTCTAGGTTCACTATACCAACTTGTTTTTGAACATTACGGGAAGGTTTTTTTAAATGTCATATTCAGATTCTTTATAATATTTCACAGTTTCTGAGTACCCATTCGAAAGGACCGTTTACTTGGCCTCCTACTGACCTTAAACCCCTGGCTCAAGGACTTAAAATTAGTCGAATCGTAAAATTATTATGATATTATGATTAGTGACGGAATTTTAATGCTTTTAATACCCATATGTATGTGGTTCGTAAAGGCCGATTTTTGGCCGCCTTTGGCCCATATTGGCCTGTCCGAGTTCCAAATTGGCACAAATCTTAAATATGGGAACTTATTTGGACTTGTTGGACACCGTTCCTGGCCACCAATATGCCCCCAAATATTATGTGATGATTTTTGGGCACCAGGGCCCAAAGACTACGCCCATTGGTAATGCCCCTCATGCTGACATTTGGTACAACTTATGTAATATTCAGATTGGCCACTGTTCCACCGTATCTGAGTACCCATTTGTTCATGTTAGTTGGGACATATTTTTTAGCGTTGTAGGGACCGTAATCTTAATGTTTAAATACACCAATGTTTATAGTTGAAGGAAGCCGATGTCCGACCCTGGGCCTATATTGGCCTGTCAGAGTTCCAAATCGGCAGAAATCTCAAATAAAGGCAAATATTTAGATTTTTTTTGGAAAATTTTACTGTTTTTGAACACTAATACTCGTATGTCCCACACATTAAGTCCCGTGGGTTAAGGTCTAAAATGTCTTCGTTCCAAATTATGAACGCGATAATCCCATTCGTAATGAAATTTTATTGTTTTTCAATACCCATATGTAGATAGTTTTAAGGTTGCGGTTCTTTGGGCCCCATGTGCCTACATAATCTGAATCCCAAATTGGTCTAGACCTCAAATATAGAAGGGCATATCTATATTTCCGTGACTTTTCGAATAAACAGTTTTTTTGCAAAAACAAATAATTTTTAGCTAATCTCATTTTTGCTCAATACATTTAGGCTACTTTTGTATCCCGCCCAAAAAATAGTATTTTTCGAGGTCCATAAAATAGGTAGCTGTTTGATCAATAATTTCATCATTGGAGTTGAAACTCTTTCCTCCGAGCCATTTCCTTAGGTTTGGAAAAAGGAAATGGTCACTGGGCGCTAGGTCCGCAGAATATGGCGGATAAGGTACCAATTCGTAACTCAATTTATACAATTCTGCCATTGAGACTCGTGTATTGCCTTGATGGAAAAGAATTTTTTTTTTTTTGGCCCAATGGGGTTGTTTTTTTTAAATCCTCTTTGAAACGGTCCAAATAGTTGGCATAATATTTGCTGTTTATTGATTTTCCCTTTTGAAGGTAATCGATGTGGATTATACCGCGTGCATCCTAAAAAACTGTTTACATTATCAGCCGACAAATCACCTTGGACTTCTTCGGAGTCGGTTCACCCGGATAAACCCATTGTTTAGACTGCTGCTTGGTTTCCGGAGTGTTGTAATGGATCCAAGTTTCATCCACAGTTACAAACGCAGCAAAAACTCATTCGAATTGCGGTTAAACAACTCCAAACTATTTTTTTAAATTGTCACATGATTACGTTTATGGTCAAATTAGAGGAAACGCGCCACCCATCTTGCAGACATCTTTCTTAAACCCAACTGATCATGTAAAATCGAAACCACACTGTCATATGAAACGCATACGGCATTAACAATCTCACGCATTTTTACTCTTCGATTGGCCAACACCATATCGTGAATTTTTTCGACATTTTCGAAAGTATTGACCTCAATTGACCGTCCAGAACGTTCAGCGTCATTTGTACTTGTGCGACCACAACGAAAGTCAGTAAACCACTTTTTTTAATTGAAATTGAAATTGATGATGCAGAGTCCTCATAGTATTTATCAAGCTTTTCCTTGTTTTGATTAACAGTTTTTTTTCGCAATAATTAAAGTTTAATGAACACTTGAAATTCAATTTTATCCATTTTTACCAAAATCCACGAGGTTGTATGTTTTGAACAGCTGTTAAACACAAACTTAATGACGGTACTCTCTCAAAATTTGACAGTATCGTAGTCTACTAACAGATTTTAAATTTAATTAATAAAATAACTATGCAAAAATTTCCCAAATATAAAAATTTGATTAATTTTTTTTTGTCCCTCAAAAAGGAAATTTTTTCACGTTTGGTCCAATGCGAGCCTATCGCCGACTATAAGACATATATGTTGTAAAATTGAAGGCTCTAGCCCTTCGTGCTTTCAATCCTCAATGAAAAAGTATTTTCTTAAAAAAATGCAAAATATATTTGCTTACTTGCTTGTCACAGACTCTAATTATTTTTAATGAAAGAGTAGAGCTACAATAAAAGATTTGTGCAGTACGTAGGGATGACTATTTATTCCGTAATAAAAAATTTCAAATTTTGTGTTACAACCCTCTTGTTAAAAAAGTGCAAACTGTCCAGCATCGTTTGATGTCATATCCATACACATGTGTTCATCTTATTTTATTCGTTACAATCTAAATTCAATTAGGATATACCGAAGGTAATGTGGTTACTAACATCCTTACATGGACAATAATCCATTACATAGAAACATCCTTGCCGATATGTACTTTTATTATAAAACAAAAATAAACCCAATATTATTGTTTGTTCCTTGGCTTACTACCTACCGTCAATGCTAAGATGTTGGGAAATTTTAAAAGCTTTTTTCCAGCTCCTTTGCCAAGTGATGTGCTCTAAACAGACAACGTCAGTTCATATCATAAAAGTGTTAATTTGATTTTCTAAACTATGTCCTGTTGCCAGGAGATGAACATTTCAACCTGACAGCAGGATATACAGCAGGATATCAAGAACTCTGGTGTTGGACAAGCATGAATCTTGTGCTAGACAAATACGTTAGGTTGGAACACAATGCAATTTGTTGTAGCATGAAAAAGTTAGTCATCCATGTAATAATATCTAAAGACAATGCAATAATAAATATATCCGGAATATATGGCATATACCAGTAGAAATATAATTACTGGGAATGTAGTTGGCGACAGATCATTTAGTTGTCAATGCAGCTATATACAGGGTGATTCATTCACGACTGGACAAATTTCACCTGTGTGTTCCTTGGCTCATTTCAGGAAAATATGTCCATATGTGACGCGCAAAATAGAAAGGGACCTAAGGTTAAAAACCAGTTTTGTTCAGGAGAGCCATTTTAAAGATTAGGGTCCTTTCTATTTGCGCTTAGAATCGTCGACTTCACTTTCATAAAACGCGCATATCTCTGGGAGGGAACACTCTTGGGCATGGGATCAGTCTCATTCGATGCTCAGATGTAGTCCACATCAAAAAAAAGTGAAAAGTTGATGAACAGTTTTGTTCAGTAGAGCCATTTTGAAGATTAGGTCCCTTTCTATTTGCGCTTAGAACCGTCGACTTCACTTTCATAAACGCGCATATCTCTGGGAGGGAACACTTATGGGATCGGTCTCATTCGATGCTCAGATGTTGTCCACATCAAAAAAAGAAAAAAAATGAAAGTTGATTTTTTTTTTGGTCTTAGGTCCCTTTCTTTATGAGCACCATGCCCGAAAATGTCAGGGGGCGAAATGGCAGCCATTTGAAAATTTTCGTATTGGTGGTCGGAGGGTACTAGGGTAAAATTGGTAAGTTCTGAACCAGTGGTCGGTTTTTATATTGGCTTCACTATGTTCTTTAGATGGTCTGTCCTTGGAAAATCTCATGCTCCAATTCAGACATAAAAAATTCATTAAGTTAGGACAATATCATTAACTATTATTCCTTATACCCTAACTTTGCAGCTTTAGGGTGATCAATTTATAGGTTTTTTCAAAATAAAAAAATACAAAAATTCAAATCAAGTGTGGAATTTTTATTTTTCGTTCGAAAGGATATTTAATGCAATTTATTTTTTGAATATAATTTACTTCAAATCTTGGCCGCAACTACTCGTTTGAGCATTTCGACCACCTTGATTTTCGCGATGTAACTTATCCTTCCATGATGAATTGGCAAACAATACTAAAAAGAAAAAAAAAAGAAAATATTACACAACTCACGTATAATCTGTAAAAAAAAACCCTACAAAATACCCCTAGATTGATCACCCTATACATATTTAAATGCAGGTCGGACAGCTCTGAAATTATTTTAAAAAATTAATATGAATTAATTTGTATACCCTTCATCATGCCATAGAGGGCACTTCATTTTGGCAGTCCGTTTGCAACACTTTAAATTACTGGCCGGATTATTTAAACTCTGAATCGTCATATAATTCTAAGATAATCTAGCCATGCCCGTGTATCTGTGGAAAACAAATTACAGGTCGCATTGTTAAAGCTTAGGATTTGAAATTTTTCAGCAACATGTGTTGAAGCACTGAAACGGTTCTTCTTGAAAATGGGCCAGATACGTCAAGAATTAAAAGTTTTCCCCTGACTAGGACTGGGAACATCTGGAGAAATAAACAATCCTTAACTTTTCAAGTTGACCATCTGTAAGTTGGAGTCGGACTATCCACCAGTTTGGTGAGAGTAAGGTCGTGGCTCTAGATATCTCCAAGGCCTTTGATAGAGTCTGACACTGTGCACTCATATCAAAGCTGATCGCTTTTGGTGTCGGTAATACGTTTGCTCGAATTATATCGAGCTTTCTTAGAGATCGCACTATTAGAGTTGTTGTAGATGGGTTCTCATCCAACACACATAGGCTGAACGCAGGTGTGCCACAAGGCTCTGTCCCTTCTCCCTCTTTATTTCTTATTTTCATTGACGATCTTTTGGGTCAGACCCTGAATCCAATCTACTCTTTCGCAGATGGCAGTAACCTCTGTCATTCATATGCACTCGACCGTAGGCCGGGATTTCAAGATATTGAAGACAAAAGGCGAATTATGGATGAGACACTTGGCCGGGATCTACTGGCCATTTCCGAATGGGGTCGAGTGAATAGAGTAGATTTCAATTTACTTAAGGCACAGTGCTGCTTGTTGTCTCACATGCGATTCGCTTACCCAACAATATCTTCATTTCCTATCGATGGTACGGATATTGAACAATCATTAGCTCTCGATGTTCTGGGCATGAAAATACAATGTGACTCTTGTTGGGCGAGACATGTATTCGAAGTGTCGAAAGAAGCACTCAAGTGCATAGGCTTCTTAAAGCGGTGCAAGAAATATTTCACTCCTTCTGATCTTTTCAATATCTTTACAACTTACATCAGGCGAAAGATATAAAAAACTCCCATATATGGGCAGGTGCTCCAAAATCATCCTTGGAGCTACTTGACCGTGTTCAAAGGAGAGCGATGGTGTTGATAGGTGACAGTAGGGTATCCAACTCTATTGTTTCACTTGAGCATTGTCGAAATGCGGGTTGCGTGACGCTGTTCTATCGTTACTTTCATGGTGTGTGTTCATCAGACATCCGTCGCCTTATTCCTGACGTGAGGATGTTCGGCAGGGATACGCGACTTTCTAGGAATTCACACCCGTTTGTTATCGATTGGCCAGTTGACCGCACTATACACTACAGATCAAATTCGTTTTTCGCTCGTACAGTCCGTATGTGGAATCGACTTTCGGCAAATGTATTTCCCACTGATTGCGACATCCAGAAGTTCAAGGCAAGCGTCACTAATCATTACTCCCTCTTTCCCCCTTCCGATCTTTTACTTTCCACTCGCCAACGCAATGCACCGCATGTATAGGGGACATCCCCTGAGTGTTGGTTATTTAAAAAAAAACAGGAGGGATCCTAGGGAAACCGCAGTTTAGCAACTTAAACTTAGAGAAATCTTAAAACTTAAATCGTATTGAGATTAGATAAAAAATTCAACTGTTTTTGACCATATGTAGATTTTCAAAATGATCTCATTTTTGGTCCTCTAGAGACCTTTGCTCTATGAGGTCAAGACCTCAGATACAGTCGTGTTAGAAATAATGTTTTTCTTCGAATTCGTGACAAAATTTTTGTTGTTTTAATGTCCGTAGTTGAAGGAGGCCGATTTTTGGACCTCTATGGCAAATCCAAGTGCAAAATTTAATCAAATCTTAAATCAGGTTACATTTTTGGATTTGTGAAAAAGTTTCACTGTTTCTAGATACCTGTATGTCTGCGAGCATTAAGGGAATAAAGGTCAAGACCTCTAATTCAGCTAAATTGTTGTGGTGTCTCCTAATGGGTTAATTTATGTGACTGAGTGAATTTATGCGTTTTAAACCTGAGGCTGAAGACGCTTGAATTATATCAGCAAGTTGGATTGCAACATAATATCCTTTGAACTTTATTATTGGTGTCTTCATTGTTACGCAAATCTGTCATTGTTAGATCGAGTTCCTTCAACCCTTCTTCCCGTTTCAGTTTCTTTGGATTTTTGATATCTTGGACTGTTGGCCCTTTTAGCGTCTACAAAGACACTAAGAGGTCGGTTGTATTGAATGTAGTATCTTTAGTTACCTTCTCCCTAAGATGCATCGATCTAATGAACAGGTTCGGTAGAAAGTGTTCGCGGAAGGTATTTGGTTTCTTACCTGTCACCGATATTTGAGTAGCTATCAAAATCTTCTATTTGAAACGCGTTCGCTAGGGGTTACAGCCTCCCGCGATGACATTAGTATCTAAATTTTATTTCCCAATTTTTCTCTATAAAATCTCGAACAAAATCTTATTCTGGATTTATAAAATTGTACAAATCTTTGTTCGTTTTCTTAAAGTTTTTTAATGAAACTTTCTGCTTAGAATTGTGAACACAGAAAAGAAATTAGGGTGTCTTGAAATGTATGTTTCCCTAGATTCAGAAGTAATTATCTCAAGTCCGTTGCCACTAAACGAGTCCAAATTTCACCAGCGAACTTATCTTTATTGAAGATATTTATTTTTTTATTTTAAATTAAAGCTTACCATAAATACAAAAAATAGTTTTTAGCTGATAGCGCCACCAAGACTAAAGTGAAGAAAAAACACCCGACAGGCTTAGGAACATATGTTGTAGGTTTGGTGTTCATCGGTCAAGCAGTTTTCGAGTTTTAGGCGCTCGTACACCGAAAATTACATTTATATTAAAATGAAACACAATTTAAATCATGTGGCTACTGTCTTCTCAGTTTCTTATCCTGTAAACCCAACTTTCCAAGACCATTAAGATGGATTCTAGTTCTATCCCACAAATTGGCCTTGAGGGCCTACTTTTCTAATGAATTGTTCGCAATTCACGGGTTTTGCACGGTAACCCTCAAAAAAGTTTAAAGTCATCAAATAGCAGCCAATTAAATTTGTAAAAGAGGTGGTAACACCATTTCCGAACTTCACGCGCAAATGATTGATGGTGGCGTTATCTGTGTATCAGGGTGTGTCTTGCTCCTGAAACCAAATATGATCCAAGGTGTTGCAAACAACAGCACTAAATAATAATGTCGTGTAACATATTATGGTAAATGAATTCTAAATTTTACAAGACATAGTTGAAAAAACTTTCCGATGAAAATGTTCATAATGAAAATTCGTTCTACCCTATTAAAATATGTCCTTCGCAAAACCGAAAGCATTACTTATATTTTGCATTAAGAAAAAAAACGTCTATGGTTTCTCCACCAGGATGGAAATATTTTCAAAATAACAAAATAGCTACATACCAGCTCGATAGATGGATATTTTGTCAGCAGCTATTTTTGTGCACCAGTGGGAGAGGAGATGACAAGTCGCCTGCAATAATCCATCGATGACAGACTGGCTCACTTATTCACATGGTGAATACTAAAGGACACGCATTATGCTTGTGCTAGTGGTGGTTGTGCCAACACACACAGAGCATTTTGTCAAACTCATTTGTGAAATTACAAATATTTTCAAAATATTTCATTATTCGAGTATTGACAGAAGCATACAAGCATTTTACAAATAACTCTGAATTCTTAAAATTATTTGCGTATTTATTTAATACAAAAATTCTTCCGTTTATTTTGTCAGTAAAGGGCGGAAATTGACAAACTGCATTCCGATAAGACTAAGCCAAATTTCTGCATTTAAAATTCGAGGTTAAAGAATAAGCATGGCCGTTTAAAAAAAAAAGTAATGGCGTTAGTAAAAATCGGACCACGTGTCTCTAATTCCTCTTTTTTAATAACTTCTGTAACTGAATAGTTGACATTAGGCTTTATTATCTTTTTAAATTATTTTTCGGCTTAAGGTCATGAATTTAAACTCGATGTTGCGTGTTTTCTTTAATTTTTTTCCCAATATTTCGATTGATTTCCAATATTATTTTTTTCCAATATTTCAATCATCATCAGGGGTTGTCAATTAAGAAACCACTGTCGTCCCGCTGACTATCGCTGTCAGACGGACGACTGTTTTAAAGAGAGTAAAAAAGCTGCAATATAAAGTGCAACTAGTCTTTTTATATCCTACACCCACTGTGGCTGATGTTTGCGACATCTTAAAGGATTGGCGATAGACCCTATGTTAAGTATACTGAACAACACAGAATCTCTATCTGATTCTATTAAGCGATGTTCGTTCGTCTGTCCAGTTAATGTTGTTATCAAAGTGCAACCGATTTTTATGAAACTTGGTACAATCTTTCAGTTTAGGCCATTGACGAACCTTTAAGAAACGTCTACATATTTTCTCATTTTAGAAAATACAGCTCTATAACCTTCATATTCCATTAGATTTCAAATTTAGCACACAGCACTTCAGGTCACCAACACATATCTGTGGTGAAATTGGACCATATCGATCACGTTTTCGAATAGGTCACCCCCGATTTTAGGTTCTGCAACTCTTGAAGCCACAAATTAAGCCCAATCACGCCCAAAATGAACATGGTATGTTATGAGCGAGCATTAATTAACTGTTGTGAAATATCGACTAGGTCGATATTTTCGTATCGACCCCATATAAAGGTCCTTCCCGATTTAAAAACCTACAGCTCTTAAAGCCAACCGATTCCTACAAAAATGTGGATTAAGCGTTACCAGTAACTAAAACATATCTCTGGTGAAATTGAACTATGTCGATTTATGTTTTCCGTTCTTTCCCTCCCGATTTTAGGTAATGAGACTACAGAAACCCTTTTGTGAATGCATTTTGAACATAACCAGCCTCAGGTTGCTTGAATTAGAACGGCAAGTTGGACTGAAATAGTAAATATTATCATTTGTGTCTTCATTGTTGCGCAAATCTGTCATTGGAACATCGAATTTTCTCTTTCCGTTGTAGTTTCTTGGGATTTTGATATTGGCTCTCTTGGGCTACCCCTCTTAGTGGCTGCGCTACCAGTAACCAAAACATATCTCTGGTGAAATTTAACCATTTTGGTCCATGTTTTCACAGAAAGGTCGCTCCCGATTTTAGGTTATGCAACTCCAGAAACCCCAAATTGCACCTGTACCACATTTTGCATGATACTTTATGAGCGACCATTAATTAATTTTTTCACTGTGGTTCGTATAGCCCCATACAAAGGGTCTTCAGGATTTTAAAAGCTACAGCTCTAAAAGCTGCACTAAGCATTATAAGTGACCAGCACATATCTGTAGAGAAATTGGACAAAGCTTTTATTGAAAATTAATATCGTGCGTTTTAGTTGGACTTGCTTTTATAAGACTTAATTAGTTTGCATTATCTTTGAGATAAAAAAAAATAGTTTGGGAATAAATACCATCGATAGCTTGGGAAAAGTTGTTCTCCAATGCAATTTTAAGCTTCTGGTTTACTCTGCAGATTTGTTGTATTGTCAAGTGGCCTTTACGAAACCCGTATTGTTGGTCTAAAACTAGATTTCCAGTTTGAATTACACGTTGTCTGTCTGTCCGTCCCTCCGACCATCTAAAGGTTGTAATAAAACTACAGATCGCAATTGTTGTCCGATTTTCATGAAATTTTAAAAAAGCAATTTTTTTGGATCAAGGACCATTAAAAATGATAGAAAATGGGTCTATTTTGTATAGCTCCCACATATATGTTAATCCGATTGTTTTTAGTTCTCGAAAGCACATATCCAACCTTTATGCAATTTGGCCAAAGAAAATTAATTGAAGAAACTCGTTTTAAATTCAGAAGTAGCTTCTACCCATATATGTTCGTCCGATTTTATGGTTTTTGCTCTAGGAGCCACATTTTATATCCAATCTTGAGTAATTTTTGTGGGCCAAAGCAGCGTTATTGAAAGTTATGAAAATAAATTCAGATAAAGATATAGGTGCTACATATAGGTTGATCCTTTTTTATGTTTTTATTTCTGAAGCTGATTTCGCCGATATTTGTGAATACGTCGTTGTAACATTTGTGTTTACATTTGCAGTGCAAAGTATTTAAAATATTCTCTTTTGAAAATTTCGAAAAAAACACATTTCCATATTGACTAGTAAAAATATTCCATTTTTTTATTATTTCAAGAAATGTTTACAATGGTAAGTGGCCTCAGCGCCCTTAAGGCATTATAGAGGCTAACATCAACATTGACCTTAAATTCCGCAATAACTAATGAACTTATTTGAATGAAATTGATAAAAAAAAATATACTAAAATATCACATTCGGTTCAAAAGTCATAAAATTGTATCCAAGTGTGTAGGCGAAAAAAAACCATTTCGCTCTGCCATTTTGTTAAAAACTGGTCTTCTAAAGGGTGGTTAAATTTTAAGGGCCGATATTGATTTTGAATAAAACACAAATTACGTATTTAGGAAATTATTGTCATTTCTTTTTATTAAGATAATATTGGTATGGTTCAATAATGTAGGGAACAAAATATAGGATAAATGGCCTCCGCGAACTCGTTGGCATACCTTCATCCGATGGTCCTAAATTTCGATGACGCTAAGGCATAATTGAGGTTCTATGCCGTTAATGTGCCAAATTATCTCATCCTTTAGCTCTGAATTGTTGCTGGCTTATTGACGTACACCGTTTCTTTCAAATAACCCCAAATAAAGAAGTTTAACAATGTCAAATGACATGATTTTGGCGGCCAATTAACATCGCCACGACGTGGGATAACCAGCCATTGAATTTGTCGCTCAAAAGAGCCATTGTTTTGTTAGCTGTGTGGCAAGTGGCACCATCCTGTTGAAACCACATATCGTCCACATCCATATCTTCTAAGTCGGGCCATACAAAGTTCGTTGTCATCTCACGATAGCGAACACCATTCACAGTAAATGCCTGACCGGCCTCATTTTATAAAAAAAAACAAGTAATAATGTTAAGTTTGGCTGTGACGAACTTTGGATACCCTCCACCAGATTCCCCAATAAAACTAAATTTGGTGCGGAAGTGTGTTCTGTATAGAAATCTTTATGTGCAAAACTTAATTTCGATAGGTCAAGCTTGTGGGGAGTTATCGTCATATTATTTCTCAAAGCCAATGAGACCGTTTGTGTGGGAGGTACCAGTAGAACTTTTCCGATCTCAACAGAATTTGGCGCAGAGGTGTGTTCTATCTTAAAATTTATGTAGAAAATTTCATCTCGATAGGTCAAGTTTGTAGTGAGTTATTGTCATATTATTTTTCAAGGCCCATGAGACCGTTAGCGTGGGAGGTACCAGTAGCACTTTTCCGATCTCAACCGAATTCAGCTAAGAAGTGTGTTGTATATAGAAATCTTGATGAGTAAAATTGCATTTCGATTGGTCAAGTTTGTAGTGAGCTATAGTCATATTATTTCTCAAGTCATTAAATCATTTTTACATAGATGAATGCGTCTATATAGAGATTATTATTTGCAAAATTTCAGTGATTTTGTTCAAAAAACTGGACGGATATTTCCAAAAACAGGGATTAAACCGGCTCAAGACCTCTTGCTTCTATATTTAAATAGAAGACAAGTTTTTAACAAAATGGCAAAGTGACAAAGTGACATTGATTTTCGTGGCTGCACACTACTTTTATCATGATTTCGGGTCCGTGACAACCCTCTTCAGAAAAACTAACTAAACTAAACTAATTTTATGAGGTAGTGTCGATTGAGGGTCTCCAACACCAACTTCCCAACTATATAGCCCATTTTCAATACCAACCATATTTGTGCCAAATTTCAGCTTCCTAGCTGTTTTCATGCAGGCTCTATCTTGTTTTCAACAGAGGGACAGCCGGACAACATGGCTAGATCGCCTTAAAATTATACTAGGATCAAGAACATATATTGTTGGGTCTCCGATGGTTATTTCAAGGTGTTACAGACAGAATGACAAAACTAATATACCCTCCATTGTATGGTGGAGGGTATAAAAAACGGCTCGAAGTTGCCGCCAGCCCATAAACCGCACTTAGGTGTGCAAGGGATTTTTATTGTGCCCTTAAGTGTATAAACATAGTTACAGCACAATTATCGCTTGCCAAACTGCAGACACACCTGCTTGTAACTAAAAGTCTTTCCGCACGCTTTTTGATTTTTTTTTTTTTGTAGAACAAAAATATTTTCTTCTTTTTGATTGTTTACATTTAGAATTTACCATGACATAAGCTCAGAATTCGTTCAGAATTCGGTTCGAAATGTCGGTAAAAACATCAGAATTGAATAAGACTTAATGCCAGAATTCTGACCGAAGTCGTTCAAAATTCGATACGACAAATCGAAATTTCCTTTCGAATTTCCCAAGACTACAGTTCGGAGTTCGGTCAGAAATCGGTTCAAAATGTCGGCAAAAACATCAGAATTACCTCAGAGAAGTAGTTCAGAGTTCCTGTCAACCCTCTCATATGTTTTTCGTTACAAACTCGCTAAGAATTCTGATCCGAAATCGGAACATTTTGCCGATTGTCGTACAGAATTCTGACCGAATTCTGAAGGTTTGGTTTTCTTAGTATTTACAAATTTGGGGAGCAAACACAATTTCTTTAGAATTTAATATATATCATTACTCATACGATTTGGGGAACAGATAAATCGGTCATCTTCAAACATGGACATATGCAAAAGCAATAGCACAGTGATTGGTCCATCTCTTCAATTATACAAAAATTTGCTACAAAAGATAAAGAATATGTGCCCTCCAACAAAAAATTATTTCCACACGGCTACAATGATGTTGTTTGATATAGCTTCCCTGGGAAGAGGAAGAACAACTCAAAAACACAAATGTAATGGTTCGCAAAAACAAAGAGAATTTCCTACGAATTCCCCATCTATACAGATGAACTTTTATTTGCCCTACTGGATTTTAAACAAAGTTATCTGTAAATAACACATTTTTTCATTTGACTTTTCTACGTATGCAGTGCTGCTGGTAGATTCTGCCCTCCTCAAACTTTTTTTCCTAAAAAAACATTTAATTTTGTTTCATAATTAAAAGACCAACTTCTGGCAACGATTACTGTTTGATCCCCCTTCTATCTTTTACATACACATAAATCTTAACAAGAGTAAAGCGGAATTTCCAAAAACATTCGCAAAAGCAAACAAAAAATTAAAAGCAAACAAATTAAAAAATGAAGAGTCTACAACGTCTACAAAAGGATTTAAGGATGTAGAATGTGTCATATGATAATGAAATCCGCTACTGAAAAAATGGGTTTCCTTACCATTCAAAAGGCAATTTGAAGAAGATTTACTTTTTGATTCGCTGGCAAAGTCTATCAGCAGAGAAATAAATAACTCAGTATTTGAGTGTGAGTCTTACGATACACGCACGGAGTCATCCCTGGATATTTGCAAACAAACAAACCTGAAAAAGTTTTGATAATTTTTAACATTTTCGTTCAGAATCAAAAAGAATCTCACATAATACACGTCTTTAATTTAGTCGCGTAAGTGTTCGTCCGTAAGGCCTTCAGGGATTTTTCTTCTAGATATAAGCATAAATGGCAGAAGTTTAAGTGTAATCATTTCGGATTTCCAAAAGTCCTAAAAGGAAATCAACAACGTTTGCAAGGGTTTTTGAATAACCCGCCCATTCAGAAAATTGTTGGTAAACTTTTGACTTTGATGTGGGTTTCATTTTGGAGTTCGTTGAATTGGTGGGAAGTTTTTTTTGTTTTAAGGGGAATTAATTTAAATTCAAAATATTAGGAACTGCCTAGTGTTTTAAAGATGACTATCAAAAAAGCCAGCCGTAGAATAAAGTGTGTTGCCGAGCAGTGCTGAAGCGACGACAGTGTTCACCTTAAATTAAGTTCAGTAAGAAAATATCTATTGGACTATTTTGCTTGGAAAGTTTGTAAGCATATGTTTATGAACAGCTTTGTTATAAATCTTATTCGAGAAAGCGCGCTTATCGCTCAAGTAAAGCTGGTATAATGCTTGTGAAGATCTTTCGATTTTTTTTTAGTCTTCACGATAGTAACGCGTGATCCATTTCGACAAAAAACACAGAAAATTCAAATTGAATGAGAAATGTTTGTTATCATTTGAAAGAACATTCTTTGGCATTTATTTTTTGAAGATTATGTCTATCAAGTGTTAACCGCTACTACGTCTCAGATGGTCCATCCGTTGAGTCCAATTTTCGATGACTCGTTCTAGCATTTCGACTGGTAACTGGCGAATGACACGCGTGATGTTTTGCTCAAAGGCCTGAATCGAAGCGGGTTTGTTTGCATAAACTTTAGACTTTACATATCACCACAGGAAAAAGTCTAACCGTGTGATATCACACGATCTTGGTGGCCAATCGACTGGCCCAAAACGTGAAATTATCTGCTCACCGAAGTGTTCTCTCAATAAATCCATTGATTGATGCGATGTGTGGGAAGTGGCGCCATCCTATTGAAACCAAATGTTGCCGAGATGACGAGCTTCAATTCCAGATGACGAGCTTCAAAGTAAGTTATCATGGCACTAAAGCGGTCGCCATTGACCTTACGTTCTCACCGGCATCTTTTTAGACGAAATATGGACCGATGATTCCACCGGCCCACAAACCATACCAAACCTTTGTTTTTTCTGGGTGAAGTGGCAGCTCTGGAATCTCTTCTGGTTGTTCTTCGTCCCAAATGCGGCAATTGTGCTTGTTACATACCCATTGAGACAGAAATGGGCCACACCGCTGAACAAAATTTGGCTCGAAAACGCACGAAACACATTCCTCACAGAACGTGAATTTTCGTAACAAAGTTGAACGATTTGTAAACGTTGTTCAGGCGTAAGTATTTGCATGATAAAATGCCAAACAATACTAAACAAAAATAACATGACAGAATGACACGACTCACTCGTGATTTGTCAAAAAAAGCTATTAAAAAGTATTTCTACTTGGATCACCCATTACTATTATGGTGGTTTTTACGATGCTTCACTGCTGCCAATTCTAAGGCAATTGCGTTACAATCATCTCTGATTAGCCCTTTTTTAAAATTGCTTTTCAATAGCGGATTTTTATCTTCATAAATATAAGCGATTTTAGAGTACAGTAATGTAAAATTAGAGTCTTATAGAATGTGTAAGCAGTTCGTCACTTTGTTTATCCGGTAGATCTGGACAATGAGTATATGTCCCCATGTATACGAGGCAACTTTACTTGCCGCAACTCGCAGTTGGTAGGAGAGAAAGGTAAGGGGAATGAAAAGAGAAAAAAAGTTGCCAGTACTGTCAATTCCTTTTATGTTATTCGTAGTGTGAAGTTGGCTGCACATTATTTTAGTATTCAGAACGAATAAATTACAAAATGTCCAAAAAGGCTATAATGAAAACAAAAATTTCTGTAACCGAATTGCCTTGTATAAACACAAGAACGATATCGATAATGATATCGTTTGTTCCTTAATGGGATGCAGACTTTGAGGAGCTATTGTGGAGCAGGGACACAAAAGTACTGGGTAGTCGATATGGTGAAGATACAACCACAACAAACAATCAACGAATCACCAAACAAAAGATAAACCATTTTACATAACTTCATGTAGAGATGAAAATGGAATTTTGGTAACAAAGTATGCTAAGGAGCTTAAAACAAAATTTCTCCAAATTATTAGTTGAAACAGATTTATTCAGTCATATCAAAACAATGAAAGGTGATGGTGTTGAATATAAGATCCCTAGTCCAAATGGGATGAACGTAACATAACAAAGGTACATGCGTCAGCTAGTCTGCGATCAAAACTTCAAGCCCCAAATAGCGAATTAACGCCGTTCTATGCGATTGTCCATCTGCAATTATTACTTCAGCACAAGCTAGCTCAAAGGTACAAATACAAAAATTAAATTTTCGGCTTTCTGAATTTCTGAACAAAATTTGGCTCGAAAACGTCGGATCATCTTGGAACTTTTCAAGAGCCCATAGAGCGAAGCCATGTAGCTTGGGAACGTCAGGCGGCTTCAGTTCTTGCACAAGCTGTATTTTGTCCGCTTTCAATGCGCCAAGTCGTTCCATACGTCAGTCCGAGTTGCTGCGAACGGCGTCGAATCGACTCCCCACGGTCTTGGTGTACACTCTCAGCTATGGCCGCTACATTTTCTTCACTGTGTGCTGGACGTGGTCTATTCGGTCGAATATTATCCAATAATGAATGCAGGGTCACAAGATGGGTGATGGTGTTGCGAGTAGTGCGCTCAGTAGGCCGATTATGTTGACCATAAGTTGAACGAAGTGCACGAAACACATTCCATACAGAACGTGAATTTTCGTAATAAAGTTGAACGCTTTGTATTTTCAATTCAATTCAAAATATTTATTGATCCAAATATTAAAATTACGTCTTACATAAGATATGTTACATAGTTTTGGGTTCTATCTCTTGGATATTTCAGCAAATGGGACTATTTAAATATACATTAATTTTGATAACAATTTACTTCAGTTGTGATATGTTAAGGCAAAAAGGATTAAGAAAACCCCTTATATGAAGAACGCTTTGTAAACGTTGTTCAGGCGTAAGTCTTTTCTTGATGAAAAGACAATACTAAGCAAAACTAACATGACAGCATAATACGACTCACACGTGATGTATCAAAAAAGGCTATTGAAAAAAAGTATCTCTACTTGGATCACCTATAACTTCTTTTCGGTCTTCTTCGATACTCAAAGAACAAAAATGTATTATCTGTATTAAATGTCTGACCACAACGGTCTGATCATTCTTATAGGACCCTAGGTGGAGAAGCTTCTCCCGCTGATGAAACCAAGAAGGAAGACAAGAAGAAGGAGGAAGAACCCGAGGAATCTGACGATAATAAGGGCTTCTTCGACTAAAGCGAGCGTACAAGTTGCAAACCATATTGGTTCTGCTGTACTGTGTGGTTGCACCACAACAACCGGGGGTATCGTAATGGTTTTAATGGAATAAGTGCATCCCACAATTGCCAGCCACTTCAATCTATTCTAGCTGTGTGATAGTTGCGCATATTAACCATCTCAGCCCGGCGCCCTAGCACTTAATAAACTTCTTGTGGAGGCCCACATTACCAACAGGTTGTTGTGCCAACCAACGTAAAAAATGAAATGTTCGCTGCGAATGGCTAGCTATCTTGGGGAAATCGACGTTCATGAATATATTTAAGCTCTCAAATACGTCGCCTACGCGAGCGCTTAAAATGATTTATAATTGAACCCAATTCCCACAAACAAATCATCGGCCGTGGCAAAATCACTTAACTGCGTGAAATTTTATATTTGTTTTTAAAGGCAACCATTATTTATGACCGTAGCAGTTTAAACTGCTGCGGTACATAAAACATCCAAAAAATAAAATATAAAGTCTAAAGTTTCCAAACTAGAACACTTCATCATCCATAAATGGATTTATTACTTTTTAGGGAATATGTACCGAAAAGCCATAACAAATTGCACACGAAGGTCGTCCTTGTACCTGCGCATGTGCTGGCAAAACCACATGAAATTCATACGGCGAAAAAAGTCAAACCGTAGAAGCATCAAAAACACTCAGCCACATGGAGCATTACAAATACATGTACCATGAAACATTACTAACATACTCGTACCAACATTAGCACGTTAGTTCATCTAGAGGAAACAGGATATGTATCCCATATGCGAAACGTATTTCGCATGTGAAGCGTTGTTCAGGTTGAGGGTGTTAAAAGCCATTTCAAGATTTACACTTCCTGCTCACTAGAGCTGGCATAACTTAAACACTCGTTTCGTTTGTTTTTTAAGTTGATTGGATTATCAGGAAATTCGAAAATATTCAGCATGTGTCTGTTTGAATGAATTAATGTTTTTACGGAGTTTTTTCCGAAATGCCTTTTGTGGTTATGAAAGTTTTATCATCGGTGCCAAGAACTAGTGCCCCGTAAGTAAATATAACTCAATTAGAAAAATCTGATTTAAAATCTCAAAAATTTTGCCGTTGGCATCAATAACTTTTACACGCAGTTGTGTGGTTTTTGGTAGACAAGCAGAAACGAGTTGCCACAACACGCAATATTGCTGGTGGAAATAAAACAACAAAAAATACACTGACGATATAGCAAACTATGTAATAGATATTGTGCGATAGAGAATGTTTCAAGAATAATTAAAAAGTTTTCAGTTGGTTGATCTGGCTAAGAGTAAAGCCAGATTACACTTTTCGAAAAAAAATATAGGATCAAAGAAAAGTTACTAGCCATCTGTTTTTTTAATTAACCAGCACTTAGGGTTTTCCCCTATACATGCTATGCATTGCGGAAGTTGACAGTACGTGCGAAAAACGAATTCGATCTGTAGTGTAATGGGTGTGAATTTCTGGAAAGTCGTGTATCCCTGCCGAACATCCTCACGTCCCGAATAAGACCACGAATGTCTGAAGAACACACACCTTGAAAGTAACGATGGAACAGCGACACACAACCCACATTCCGACGATGTTTCAGGAAGACAATAGAGTTGGATACCCTACTGTCACCTATCAGCACCATCGCTCTTCTCTAAACAAGATCAAGTAGCTCCAAGGATCATTTTGGAGCAACTGCCCATATTCCAATAAGTAACTTATTTTGGATTCCCCAGCAAAAACTATCGTCACTGTAATATAAGGCAACACTGTAGCCAAAAATATATGTGAATGAAGTAGTCTAGAAGGAGACGATAATATCTCTAAAGGATAAAAAACTCCCAAGTTTTAAAGTTCATGGCTAGCCCACATCATATCCGTCTTAAAAGTATATACAAAATACATACAGATATCGCAGGCAGCACATACGTACATACTTAGGATATTGAAAAATGATTGAGTGCCTTCAGAGTCAGTGTCATGGACTGCCTGACACTTTCGGTGGAAACAAAAACTGTTGGGGGATTTTCTTCTCATTCTGCTCGTGGTGGCTATCGCTTCCAGTAAAGATTGACGAAGGAAACAACGAAGATAATAGAAAAAATAACTAAAAAGCCAAAACCACCGGACTGGTTCGCCATCGTTGTGCTTTTTGGCGCTGCAAACGATGCAATAACTCCGCTTGAATACATATGTCAGTATGTCAACTATCAGGATTCCTTTATGTCTGTATCTTTTACTTATATAAGTAGTTTCATTGAACAACCAATTTTATGTGCACTTTCACATGTATAAATATACTGATATATAAATAAATGTATACGTATAAAAATGTATTGGTCTGTATGAAGTATTTTTTGACCCTTCGAGTCGTGGTCTTCGATGTATCCTGCCGATTTTTTGTGTGGCTGGCTCGGTCATGTGTCCATCCTTTCATTATGTGCATGTAGCTTGAGAGAGTGTGTGCATGGATTTAATATCATCATAATATGTTATTATTTGTTGTTGTATAATTGGCTTTTTTCCTCCTTATCATACAAACACCTACCCACACCCTCTCATACGCGCACGTAATAAAAGATTGCAAGTATCCCTGAAAGATTTCTGTTGTATGTTCGTCGTACGTTCACATGTCCTACTTACCGGAGAAGGAGGATATTTCTGATCCACAAAAAGATACTCATTTGATATTATTTATGGCCATTCTCATTCGTAAAGTCAATCCGTTGATAATGAACGCAATAAAGTGCCAGTGAATCCTTATAGGATAAAGAGGTGTTTTACTTGTGAGTTTCAATGTGAATCTTTTGAGTTATCCTATGGGTGAAGCCTTAAAAATTTATAAATAATTCATAATTTTTTTAGTTACGGAAGATTAAAGGATTAATTTATATATTTCATGCGTATAAGTTTTTTTGTAATTTGCCCTAACGTCTAAGGCTAAACAGTTCTATAAGCCTTATGAAGTTTTTGGTATGGATATTATCGATTCGCTAGGATTACATTCTCTGCATACGCTTTCTCTTTCTCTCTCTCCCAAATTTAATGACCTTTAATAAATTACCGTGGACATTTATTTTTTAGGGACTTTGGTATTATAATTTAGTGTTGATCTTTGAAACACCCAAAGGATGAATAGACCATACGTATATTTACCGATCCATTTATCTGTATAAAAAAAGTATAGGTCCCAAATATTTACCGATTTCGATGAAACTTTGTTTATTACATAGGACAGAGCTAAGGGCAAAGCTTGATTGAATTGATCAAAATAGTTCTATACTTTACATAAGACAAAGGTCTTACCCGATTTTAAAACCTACAGCTCCAAAAGTATCACATTACGTTTAGTTCTGACCAAATTTCAATTTGACGAGTGATAAATAACTAGCACCGGTTAAATTAGACTTTATCCGCCCATGTTTCCAATAGCGAACACACATAAATGCCTCCCAAATAGTGACCCTGCCTCTCCTGAAGTCACAAATTAAATCCGATTGCGTTTAAGTTTTGGCAAGGTAAAACGACAGTAAGAGGAAGCCGATATATAGGGTGATCAATCTAGAGGTAGTAGGGACATAAATACTATTACACACGTTTTATGCTGTAAAATAAAAAGTACTTAATGTTTTTGGACCAAATATTTTTGAAGTATATTGTATCCAAAAAGAATCTACATATTCGATATGTCCGCCTTTTGCCTTTACACACGCCCTAAGTCGCACTGGTCAATCGTCAATAGCTGCACGAACCTCGTCTACTGGAAAAGTGGCCACAGCTCAAACCTAAGCAGTCTTAAGAGATCCAATGTTGGGGTATCTTTTGTGACAAACCATTTCCTCTAATATAGGGTGATCCATCTAGAGGTATTTTTTCAGAACAAAAAAAAATATAAAAATTCAAATCAAGTGTCGAATCTTTCTAGGTAATTTGAGAGGACATTTTATGGCATTTATTTTTTGAATATAATTTCCTTTAAATGTGGGCCGCAACTACGCCTCACGGTCTCCATTCTGAGGGTCCAATTTTGGATGACTCGTTCGAGCATTTCGACCGGTATGGCTTTAATGACACGCGTAATTTTGGCTTCCAAAACCTGAATCATAGCTAGTTTTTCAGCATAGACTTTGGACTTTACGTTACCCCTAAGAAAAATGCCTAAAGGTGTGATATCACTCGATCTAGGCAGCCAACTCACCTGTCCAAAACGTGAAATTAGCAGCTTTTCGAGATGACCTCTCAATAGATCCATTGTTTGAGCAGCTGTATGGCAAGTGGCACCGTCCTGTTGAAACCAAGTATCGTTAAGATTACGGGCTTCAATTTCATGTAGCATTAACATCGATATCATGGCCATCATCATTTTGAAAAAATATGCACCGATGATTCCACCAGCTTATAAACCGCATCAAACTGTGTTATTCTCTGGGTATAATGTCACATCTTGAACCTCTTCTTTTTGCTCTTCAGCCCAACTGCGGCAATTTTGTTTATTTACTTTGCTGTTGAGCAAGAAATGGGCCTCATCAGTGAAAACAATTTTGATCAAAAAACATCGGATCATCGCGTTTCTCACCGAACGCTCATTTCCATAATAAACTTTATTATGGAAATGAGCGTTCGGTGAACAACAACATTTGAACAACAACATTTGAAGAAAGTTATTTTCAAAAACTAAATGATATAAAATGTCCTTTCAAATTACCATTAAAAATTCCACACTTGATTTGAATTTTAATATATTTTTTTGTGCTGAAACAATACCCCTAGATGGATCACCCTTTATTTTCGATACACACAAACTACAATAAACGCGTATATTCAAAATAGAAGTAAAAACTACGAGGCATTCTTTTAGGTTGAAACTTTCTTTACAAATAGTATGTATTTGTTTTCTACAGCGAAAATTTCTTATTTGGGAATGAAATAAAAAAATTATGAACCTTGGAAAAATTTATTTTATATTTTAATAACATTGAACAGTAAGGGAATTTTTAAATTACATGGTTTAAATAGTGTATACGGAAAATGTCGACCTTCGCTATCCACACACTGCTTGCGTTTTCTGAAGTTTTCATGGACTCTAACAAGCATGTCGACTGGTATTCTGCCAATTTCAGCCTCAATATTGTTAACTAGGTCCTCCAAGGTGTTGGTGCGGTTGATACACATCTTCGACTTCAGGTAACAACAAAGGAAAAACTCGCATGTGGCTAAGTCTTGTGAGCGTGCCGGCCGGTTCACAACGCCCCTCAAAGAGATAAGCCGCCCAGGAAACATTTGCCTCAAACAATTCAAGGTAACCCTCGCTGTGTGTGCAGTGGCGCCATCCTGTTGGAACCAAGTATCCTCTAATTGCATTGCCTTAGTTCATCATGAAGAATCCGGTGGAGAGAACGTCCAGAAATGCCAAGAGCATGTGATTGCTTCCGAGCAGAGCGTTTCGGAGATTGCAGTACTGCTGCTCTAACTCTCTCTGGATATTTTGTGGTTTTGTAATCCTTCTCTCAGGTCCCCTTCGTACACATGACACATTCTCTGCTGTTCTCAATGAAGTTACCCAATTTACAATTGATTGCCGTCCAGGAACATGTCCGCTTGGGGGAACAGCGAATCGTAAACGAAAAGCAAGCTGCACTGCAATTATCGAGTGTTTATTAGAAAAATACGCTTCAACACAAAATGACCTCTCCTCACGTGTCCAAAGCATGATGACAACTGAAGGGTAGACGAAGACAAATATCCCGTCAGCCACTATAAGCCACGAGCACACTCCACTCTTCTCTATTAACAGTGCCGCCACAGCCTGCAGAGCAAAAAAAAAACAAATTCCCGCGCTACACTCTATATATGGCTTTTAGAGGTAAAAACATAAAAGAAAAAGAAAAAAAGCCTAAACCGATTTTCTTTAATTTCCGTAACTTCGTTACTTTGTCCAAAAAACTAACCCGTACAAAATGATTTCAAGATTTGATTTAATATGTAGTTTCTAGAACGTAAGACATAAAATCCTGTGAACATAAGTGTGGGAGATATACTTATATATAAATCTGAAATGAATTTCTTTAAATATATTGGCGTCAGTCCTTAGTCTAAACAACGTACCGTACCTCTGCCAAGTTTTGCGTAGTTAGTATAAAAATACTTAATAAGTCACACTTTATATATTGCAATTGTTGAGGAAAAGTGTATTCAAAACTCGAAACCTTCAAAACTCGAAACCTTTCTTTAAATATATAAGCATCGGTCCTTAGTCAAAAAACGTACCTCTGCCAAGTTTTGCGTAGTTAGTATAAAAATACTTAATAAGTTACACTTTTTATATTGCAATTGTTGAGGAAATGTGTATTAAAAACACGAAAGCTTCAGAGTTTCACATTTTTTAAGAAAACAACTGACAGTAGTCACATCCCACTGTACAAATCTTACATCCACCCTTTCATGAGAGTAAAAATTTAAACATTTTTAGTAAATACTAATATCTCCTAAGTAATATGCATGAGTATTAACTATTTTCTAACTTTCTCTTTGCAGGTAATTCGACCATTCGTGCCGTAAAATATATTTTCTAATTTATGTATTTCAATTGTGAGTTCCTTAAAGCATACAATTAATAATAATTTTAACCAGTTCAATGACGCGACTGTCGGTAATCAACAAACGAAAACTTCTGTTTAAATTTAAGAAACTGTTTGATAATAGCAAAATATTACACTCGTATGTTGAGAAAATGTTCAAAAAGTGTGCACTTTTCAGAGGAACAAAAGAAACTATTTCCCTTTCGATCAATTTGACCCATTAAAATCCCAAGGACAGCTTATTTCTGCCATTAAATTATGAGGTTTATTTGTTGTTCTAAAACTTTAGTTAATCTAAACATTTAATTGTCAACAAATAGCGCTTTGTTAAAAGAAATTGCTTTTAAATTCTTAAATTAAATAAATAACATTCACATGATATTAAACGGAGTTATTCAAACAAAGCCATATTTTTCAATCTAATTACTTTTCTCTGCAAGATTAAATGTAACAAGCAATTGCTGCCATGGTGCAGTTACCGTGGTAATGCTGGGTGCGGAATAAAAAAAGACATGGGAATTAAACCCCAACCATCTTCTGGGAAAGCGACACACGAGGACGAAGTTCTTGTACTCTTAAACAAAGTCACCCAGCATGTTTTGCCAACAATTGTTTTCCGCGATTTTCCTCATTCGCTCATGTCGTTTGCTAGGTTTACTTAGTACATGTTGGCAGCTGTAACAAAATAAATAAGTTTATCACTCGACGATAAAGCGTGAGACAGTGCACTAGGAACTAGGAGTTAATTTCTGCATCAGGACATGGGTGTGTTTTTTTCATATTATACAACAGTATGTGAACGATATATTAAGGTGGGTGGACTTGAAGTTGGTACATTTGAAAATGCATTTTTAAGTATCAAAGGGTTATTTTTAAAATTTGTTGACACCTACTTAATGTTGCTGTTATACTCGTAGAGCCAATTTAAATATTTATTTTTAGATATTTATCCTAGTTTTATCGTTTGAATTTACCCGTCACGAAGCATATATTATATGGTCTACATATATTTTGTAGCTATTGAATAAATTTCGCCGTCGAAATGTTATACTTATATATGTCTGATTTACCATCACAAATATTTTTATAAAACACGCTTTTAAAAATTGTTGAAACAGATTTCAGATGTTTATTTCTATTATAGTCCTTTTGATATTTAATTTTTTTAATTCCCTCCACCAAAGGTTGGATGATGTACTAAATTTATCATTCCGATTGTAACACCACGAATTATTGATCAGAGACCCTGTAAAGTATATCTAGTTTTTTTTATATATGCTTTATTTGAATTAATGAATCTGCTCCAAAGGAGCCTAACAATAAGTATACGAATCTTAAGTATAATTCAATAATGAATCCTAGTATGGATTTCTTGTAATGTGGATCTCTGCTAATTGGCAGGAATTTGAAATAATTTGGTCAAAATAGTATATAACTGGTATGGATCACATGTCTGAGAATTTGAAACCTGGTTTGGCTTAAACCTCGTGATAAAGGGCCAGAGGACGCTTACAGTCATTTACAGAGTGTTCGCGATATTATGTAAAGTGAAGAACTCTAGTTATGTATGTATAACGGATAACTCTAGAATAGCAGAGTGGACGACGTAATTTAGGTTTTGTAGGTTTTTCGGGTTGACTGTTTTAAGGATCACGTATAAGAGCATTTAAGCCACGTGACGTAGAAAAAAGAATTCTACACAGTCTTTCGACCGCGTGTGTTCGCGATTACTGTTACGGATGAAGCACAAGTGTAGATTAGAAAACACGGCGCTCGTTTCCCCGAAGTCTTAAAGAGCTTGGACTGCAGAATAATTGTCTAGCAAGTATGCTATCATGACGTTCGAGCTTCTCTTTGTGCTTTGTATTGATTTTTTGAATTGCCTCTTTAACAAGACGTATTTTTAAGTCTCGTTGGATGTTTTCATTCCTCATATTCCAAGGGGCACCGGTAATGAGCCGCAATGTCTTCGATTGGACTCTTTGGATTTTGTCGAGATTGCTCGAGCTTACTTTGCCCCATAGCTGATTGCACTGTTGTATAGCAGGACCTTATATTCAAGGCTTAGTTTTGAGTTCGCGTTTAGGAGCCAGTGAAGTTGATGGACCTTAGATTTCAGTTGAGTTTTCTTGGTTTCGATATGACTTCTCCAGGTGAGTCGGCGATCCAGGGGGATTCCAAGGTATGTAACAGGATCAGATTGAGAAAAAGGGATATTGTTTAGTTTCAATGTCGGACAAGTGCTAAAAATCAGTGTAAAAGTAACCTGTGTGCATTTAGCCTCATTGACTTTTATTCTCCAGTCAGAGAGCCAAAATTCTACTTGTCTGAGATGTACACCTAGATTCATAGATGCAATGTCCTGCTTTTTATGTGCGGCCATTAGAGCGGTATCGTCGGCAAAAGTGGATGTTAGCACGTTTAGGCTGGTATGGATATCTGCGGTAAACAGAAGGTAAAGGATAGTTTTGATCTCGTAAAATTCTAGCCATGTCAGTCCTTATGTCTTTTGAAAGCACGATAGAGGTAAAAATATTCAACGTAGGATTCTGTTTGGGGAAGTAAATGGGCGAGTGCGGTACAGGTGGGAAAAAAAGTTGCCCATTAAGCGATTAATGGTACGTCGAGAACAAATCATAATTTTAAGTAGACGGAAAATTGTGACGGTTTATTAGGACGAACCTAATACCTCAAAAAGAGCATATTTAACGGAAGTTCTGGCCCATTTGACCCAAGTCGCGCATGGTCAAAACGGGCTATCAGAAGTCATTATTGACATATGGGTACTCAAACAAAAGCAAATCTTGGTACAAATACAAACAAATATAAAGTAGAGTAATTTTGAAGATTATGACGTACTTTTTTTTTGCGCTTTAGTAGCTTAGGGAAGGTGCAGGGTATACGAGTATAAGTTCGACCTGGCAGAACTTAACGATGTTTTTACTTTTTTTTAATTTATTAGATTTTTTTTACTTTATTGTAAAAAGGAAATTAAATGAAACATTCGAAAAAGTGTGGTTGTGAAATTGTTGGTTTGCTGTGAACAACCTCACTGTACTATCTATGAAGACCTTTTAGGTTAAGTTGGCAATCTGTTCGAGTGGATCAAAGCCTAGTCCAAAATGTTAACACTCTTTGTGGCCAGCCGCTGTTACATGGAACTTATACTTCTCCAAAATCATCTTGTCTCGATAGCTTCTACAGCAGTCATAAGCCTATAATTTCAGTTTGGTAGATCTTAAAGTATACATTGGCCATGTTTGTCTAGGTGGCGTGTCATAACATCCAAGGACATGATGCTAATGAACATTATGACACTAAAGATGTGTTCCTTAAAATGTGTCATTAAGCCCGGCCAAAGGCCGTCCGCGTAATAATTAAGGTTATATAGACTTAACATGTGATCGATTCTGAGCTCAATTTCATAGAGAATTTTGTAATTTGTGGGTGATTTATTTTTTGGTTCCTTACATTTGACAACGGTACTTTTGTACATTTTTGGAACTCATGTTCCAAAAATGTTTAAAAATTTGAATATGGCAACTTCAATCTTCAAAATTACTCTACTTTATATTTGTTTGTATTCGTACCAAGATTTGCTTTAGTTTGAGTACCCATATGTCAATAATGACTTCTGATCGCCCGTTTTGACCGAAATTTGGCTACTTTCATTCATTCATTGTCTTCTTCAAATTATCCCAATGGTCATATACATTAAGTCCTTATACTTTTCCAATGCGCCAAATTTTGGACCTAGCGTATCTTTCATTTACTTGTCTCAGAGCTTCTTGAGCTCCCATGTTAAGGGGAGATGACCCTTATCTTCCACAACGAGTAGAACATTAAAAAATGTCACATGGCAACTGATGCGCAGCTTTATTCCCTGGAAGTTCATTTTTCTCGGTAAAGAAATAAATTATTTCATTAAGAGATGCCACATAGTTGTGGAGCTTCTTGGGGTAAGAAATATTAATTGCATTGATTTTATCGCTGGCTGGCAATCGGAGTAGTCACAGAAATCGTTAGGACGTTTCGTCCCAGCCACCGGGTAATTTCTATCGTATTCATGATTTCTGCCTGAAGCCCGGTACAATGATCTGCTAGTCTTGCGATAAGATCTAGTCCCAGTTTCTTTCGGTGGATTTAATCTGCCGAAGATCTTTACAAAACTTTTGGTTTTTGTGATCCAGACTTCTCCTAGTATGGAAAGGCTCGCCAAAATCATTGCTATGCCAATGAAGGTATGAAGCCAGTAAGATTAAGTCTGAGAAGGGTTGCTGCAATTGCCGCCTTTTGCCAGCCCAGTATATCTCGCTTCTAATCTCTAGATTTTTGGTCAGAAAAGGCAGATAAGGATTTTATTGCACTGGCCACCAAAAAACAATCGACGAAACTATATAAAACTCACTCAGGAATTTATCCTAAACACTTGGTTATATCTTTAAGATAAATTTCTTCACAGGTGGAGCAACTCCAGATCAAGTTCCGAAGGTCAGCTTTACAGCTCAATGCGATAAATCTCCGCTCCCAACGACTAATAAATTTTTAATGTGTAAAGTCGTGTTCAGTTAGTAGAAAACCCGATACATAGTTTTATTTTTTTTTGACAGTTTCTTTTGTACCCGTTGCGAAAGGTTTAATCATCACCTATTAGTTGCAACCGAATTTTTTCAAATGACCGTTTTGTCATTCTAAAGTTTAGTAACATAAAAAAGGAAGCAACGAATATTTTATGTTTTTACTGTTGTCCAGTCTAATAAATATTGCAGTTTTTAGAGACAATATAAGATTGTTAAATTAATTGTTATTTCTGCACTTTCATAGTCATGCCCTTCCTCAACCATTGCAATATTTATTTCACTATGCTCTTTGAAAAATAATAATATTTGTCGCACCTTTTCATCAAAAGGATATAAATCAAAATTTCTTTTCTTATTTTTTCTAAGAAAAAGAAATACAGAGGTTACCAGCTACTACAAAAATAAGTCAATCGTTTTATCTTCCTTTTAGACATAACCTTCAATATTTAAGAGTGTTTGAAGGGTTTATCTTAACAGCTTTTTGCTCCTACTGAAATCTACAAACTTTTAAAATATCAGCCATATGCTTGTTGTTCAGTTAGGTATACAGTAAACTTTTTTTATTTGTTTGTCTTAAAAATCGCATTCGGATAAAAGCCATTAATTGTGTTCAATTCTTAACTCTATAGAGGATGACTACTAAATTTTACAGCCAAATATTCGACGCTTTTAGTCCGATTTGAAACTGGGGTTGCTGCTTGATGATTTGCCTTATTTGATTATTTCCTTGTAGTTTGAAAGATTTGTTTTAACGAAAAGGAGTTAGGTATTCAGATATATAGTACATGAACATTGCCTTACTTCAGCTGGAAAAACCATAAAGATCCAAAGTCACCCCGTTCGAAGAAAATATAACAACCCCACTTTTAAATATCGTAGTGTGCTAGTAAAGAATTAACAATTAGCAGTTCTCGTATCGTGTTTCGAATAATTCATTAAAAATTCAATTTTACTCTTTATTAATTCATTAAAAAATGCCTCTTTAAAACACCATTCCACGCAGAGATGCATATTTAAATATAACTTTTACTTTAAACTTGCTGAGCAATGCGCGGAGCAGAATACCCATTCAGGGAATAATGGCTCTGCTGATGTTTCAACCAAAAGTCATTAAAAGATATTGTGATTTATATCAGTTTGTATATGGAAAAAGTTGAACTCGTTTAACGCTTTACTTGCAGTAATTTGTGTGCATCAACGGATGAATCGAGCATTTTTCTCTTAGCTTCAATACAATTTGTTTTGCTTGGTTTAAATAATATTCAGTCCACAATTTTTATTTGTTTATAATAGACATATTTGTATGTGTCTGGTTTAACAAACCCAAAAAAACTGAATAAAAATATCTAGCAGCTATTTTCAGTCCACAGCCCGCAGCCACAATAAGCATAAAGAATACATACCACAGCATAGGGACACTCACTACCAAAAATTGAAGCTCCAGACAGACAGTCAGTTAGAAAAAGTTGTTAACATTCAAGCAAATGAATTTATCATGTTTGCGCTGGGGGGGGGGGGGGCTTATAGGCTGCCAGACAACCATGCCACCACCCGAGCCACCACCAACTGCAAGAGGCAGTCACACGTCTCCGTTGGCAGTTGATTAGTAGCGCCATTTGCTGGTGACTTATGAGTACTCTTAAATAAATGAGCCAACATTTATAATTACGCGCTCCATATACAATTTATTATCTGAACCCATTTATCTTGTTTCTAGTATTAGCGCCTTTGCTATTGCAGTTCATTTTTCTGTGATTTTATCACTCAGCCAGATGTGTGGCGCTGTTGCAATGAGGCTAAAAACTTCTTAATTAATTTAAAATTTGAAAAATTACCTCAATACCAATAAAAAGCACCACAAAGGTCTCAGCAGCATTCCATACAAGAACGAACTGGGCGCATCTCTCTAATTGTGCACGATTAAAACCGTATACTCTCCGAACATAACCTTCTCGGAACTGGCTTTGATCGAGCAATTACTGGTTAAAGAACATATGTGACGCGCAAAAAAGAAAGGGACCTAAGGGTAAAAACCCAGTTTTGTTCAGGAGAACCATTTTAAAGATTTAAATACGTGTATCTTTGGTGTACCATCACTTTCATAAAACGCGCATAACTCTGGAAGGGAACACTTTTGGGGCATGGGATCGGTCTCATTCGATGCTCAGATGTTGTCCACATAAAAAAAAAAATAAAAAGTGAAAATAATTTTTTTTACCCTTAGGTCCCTTTCTCTATGCGCTTTTTGGTACGAACAAAAGTATTACGCATCGAAAAAAGCATTGTAGACCCTACATATATTTTGACCAAATCCGTTGCAAGATTTTTTAAATCATTTGCGCCAGGTCAGTATGTCTCTCTGTTCGTCTTAGGAATTGAAAATATCGGAATTGAAAGTATGTCCCTGCTGCACCTCTTCTGGTAACTCACACACAAAAGTGCCATTTTGCCAGTAATAGACAACCAATACTATTACACATTGCGATTGTACGTATCCTCCCAACATTTGGAAGTTTCTTTCATCGTCAAATGTGTTACGGTTTAGTCACTGCCAAGCAGTAATTAGAAGAAAGTTTGAATTTTACAAGAACAATTTACATTGCAGTCGTCTTTAAATCATCCAGACTACGTTTGGAAGAAAATGACATGTGTCTTATGCACTTCTGCCAAAGTCGCAGTGAGTGCGAAATTAAAGTAGACGAAATTAAACCAATGCAAAACAGACTTTTGGACTTCATCGAGATTATTGGAATTTTGTCTTTTGCTGTAGTCGGTCAGTGGTTAAGTGTGGTTTTGTTTTTATATCGTTATTGTTGTTGTTTTTTCATATTTTTTCCCCATAGCGAATTTAAATGAATTATCTGTAAGGTAAAAAAAAACAAAAGCAAAAGAGAGGTGCATAAAGTAATAACAAATATACAGGGTGGGGCGCGTTTTTTTTGCTTTTTTGCACTGCAGGCTGTGGCGGCACTGGTTGGTCGAAAAGAGTGGAGAGTGTACTTGGCTTAAAGTCGCTGACGGAAAGTTTGTATTCGTCTGCCCATCAGTTGCCATCATCCATTGAAAACGTGAGGAGAGGTCATTTTGTGTTTAGGCGTATTGTTCAAATGCGAACTCGATCATTGCAGTGTAGCGTGCTTTTCCTTTACGATTCGCTGTTCCGCCACGCGGACGTCTTCCTGAATGACAATCAATTGTAAATTGGGTAACTCCATTGAGAACAGCAGGGAATGTGTGATGTGTACGAAGGGGAACTGAGAGAAGGATTACAACCCCACAAAACATTGAGACAGTAAGAGCAGCAGTACTGCAATCTCCGAAACGCTCTGCTTGGAAGCAATCACTTGCTCCTGGCTATGCAATTAATGAATACATGGTCCCAACAGAATGGTGCCACTGCACACACAGCGAGGGTTACCATGAATTTTTATGGCAAATGTTTCGTGGACGGCTTATCACATTGAGGGGAGATGTGAACTGGCTGGCACGCTCTCCAGGCTTAGCGCCATGGTGTATATCAACAGTCCCAAAACCTGGGAAGACCAAATTAACAATATTGAGGCTGAAATTGGCAGAATACCAGTCGACATGCCTGTTAAAATTCATGAAAACTTCAGAAAACGTATGTAGCTGTGTGTGGATAGCGAAGGTCGGCATTTGCCAGATACACTGTTTAAAACCATGTAATTTAAATATTCCCTTACTGTTTAATAAAATTAAAATATAAAATAAATTTTTCTAAGGTTCATATTTTTTTTTATTTCATTCCCAAATGTGCCAAATAACGCGCTCCACCCTGCAACAAGTGGTACAAAGTCAATAAAAGAAAGAATAATTGATGTAAAATAAGTTGTGAACCCAGGGTTTCTAGTCAAATATTTTCATGTTATGATGTTTCGTTAAGTGATAGTGCTGAGGATAAAAATTTGACCCGCAAGATGCGATTTCGTCACTATGACATGACATCTAAAGGCACTATGAAGTGACTCTTATAAGGCACTATAAAGTGACTTTTAAAAAGCATACAAAACTACTTCCAAGAAGGAACTAAACAGTGACTCTTTGTAGTTACGCATAAGTGACTTCTTAAAGTTAACTCCGGGTGGTACAACTTTTCAAAACGGAAGCCGCTTCTACGCTGAAAAAAATGGTGTCGCAGTCTATAAACTTCAATTTCTTAGCTTCACTTCCGCGATAGAAAATGTTGGCAGGGTATGCTTTAAATCCATTCTCGCTCTCACTACGAACCAGTGTTACCAGTAAACTTTGATCACAAATGCCCAATTTAAAATATGTAAATCTATGGAAACACTGTTTTTAAATAAAAAGCGATAACACCTTGTTGAATGCCTTGTTGAATGCTTCAGCGAGACTGATTCAATTCAATTTATTTATTCCTGATTCTTAAACATAAAATTATAATCTTGCCACTAACACTAATTCTTAACTTCAAGCGTATACTTATCCAAAATTTCTAAATAATACATATGAGACAATGCATAGAGAAAGGGAACTAAGGGTAAAAAAAATCAATTTTCATTTTTTTTCTTTTTTTGATGTGGACAACATCTGAGCATCGAATGAGACCGATCCCATGCCCCAAAAGTGTTCCCTTCCAAAGATATGCGCGTTTTATGAAAGTGAAGTCGACGATTCTAAGCGCAAATAGAAAGGGACCTAATCTTTAAAATGGCTCTCCTGAACAAAACTTTTCATCAACTTTTCACTTTTTTTTTGATGTGGACAACATCTGAGCATCGAATGAGACCGATCCCATGCCCCAAAAGTGTTCCCTCCCAGAGATATGCGCGTTTCTAAGCGCAAATGCAAAGGGACCTAATATTTAAAGTGGCTCTCCTGAACAAAACTGGTCTTTAACCTTAGGTCCCTTTCTATTTTGCGCGTTGCAGCTTACTGCAACTTATTCTTATTACATATTTAAACTATACTTCAAAATGTTCCCCTATAAAGGAATTAGGAAGCGAGACTGATTTATGTTGTTTGACTTGCTACAATGTATGTGCACCTGTACGTGATAAAAAAAGAACACAAAAAGGCACATCGCCTTAAATTTGCATATCGCTGCATTATGCCTACTTTTGGTATCCTTATATTTTCGTTACTTAAAAATAAAGTTTTAAGGCAACCCCACTCTACTTATCTCCTAATGCATGAAATTCGCTTAAAATGCCAACTCTATAATATTTTTATAACCGCTAAATACACGAGTACGTAGAAGTGCATGAATAGTCTCATTCTGGAAATGCACCTTCCGCCTAATTTTGTTATTCGCATAATAATTTTTAATACTGTCAATACGATTCTGCTGAAAAGTAGTAATTAGAAAATCTATTATACCTAAAACTAACTAAAGAACAATCAGAGTTTTATTTATACACCCACATAACATTATTGTAACTCATGAATTTAGCTTGAATGTTGTATTTGGCAATATATTTTTTTCATCTTTGTATGCACAAGAGAAAAAAGTGAATACCACTTCCCATTATAGTGCCTTCTACACAAACGACCCTTTACGAAATATAATTAAAATCGGTGCGCTTCAGGCAATAATAGTGAAAATGAGTGGTTATGAGTATTTCTAAAAGATTTACTACATGAATATAAACATCGATCTACGTCCCCTTCTGCGATATAAATTTTTAAAATGAACCGTCTATGGTTGGGGGATATGTATGACTGAAAGTTACTTACTTCTTTTAGTTTAGTGACAAATCGCATGCCCTAGCAATGTAAAAATAATTTTAAAAGTTCTTTATGAAATACAAGGTGGGCGATTTAACACTTTAAATTTGAATGGGCTGTAAAAAAGGTCCTGATAGTATTTTCAATTTTCTGGTTTTATGGGGAAGGTTAAACTTTGTCATTTAATAGTGAAACACAATATCATTCATATAACTACCGCAACTTGTATCGGCAGTACCTCATCCGATCAACCACATTTTTCAGTACATTTTCGATTGTTCCGGGTCGAAACTCTTCAATGCCAACTTCGATTTCATGTTTTAATGCCTCAATGGCCTCTGGATGCCTTGCGTAACATTTATTTGTAGTGGCTGCTCACAGAAAATAATAATTTAAAGGCCTTAAATCACGGCTTTGAGGCGTACAATTGACATCACAATATCGGCTGATTATTCATTTTTCGAAAACAGTTCGTAAAACATCGATTGATGCGTTGGCTGTGTGAAATGTGGTCCCGTCCAATGTCATCCATGTCCATTATCTTGAAATTTAGGAAGCAACAATTCGTTGAGCATGACGTGGTAATGCTAGCCGATTACTGTAGCGGCTGCTCCTTGCTCACTTTTGAAGAAAAATGGCCTAATGAGACCTCCTGCGCGCAGAAAATAAATATGCTTGTGGTGACAATATTCAAAGAGGATAATACTATTGTTGGGTATATGGTTGTGGTACAACAATATAATGATCCTCACAACAATAGTATGATTCAAATACAACCATACTATGATCCTCACAACAATAGTATGATTCACACATAACCATACTATGATCCCCACAACCATAGTATGATTCACACTCAACCATACTATGATCTCCACAACCATAGAATGATCCTCACAACGATAGTATGTTTCACATACAACCATAGTATGATCCTCAAAACCATAGTATGATACACACGCAACCATGTTATGATCCCTACAACCATAGTATGATCACACACAATTATACTATGATCCCCAATATTATTTATTAGAATTTGTTTAAGTTGTCAACAATGGTTTGAATTATGAAAATTATTCAAAAATACATTAAATTCAAAATAATGCGAGTGATTTATTTCACAGTAGAAAAAATAAGTTGAAATAAACGTAAGCTTTTTTATAAAAATACTTCAGTTAAATAAAGCCAAAGCAGCTTGTTTAAAAAATTTTAATTTCGATTAAAAGTACTATTATTGCATTAGATCCGTTCCAATAACATTTGTTCTTAAAATCATATATAAATTAAGAACAGCTACAATCATACAGTATGATTGCCGTAATCATATTGTTGTTAACATAATACGCAAAACACAATACTTTTGTCGCACCAACCATATTTATATTGTTTCTATAACCATATTTTTATTTTTAAATTGTGCAATAACACTATTGCAGTAATTATACTATTGTCAAAAATAAATGCAGTTAACAATGCTATGGTTGCGACGAACATACTTTTATTGCGGAGAACATATTATTATTGCCGTGACCATGTAGTAACCATGTTTTTTCTCTGCGTGTGCCCAAAATCTACACCAAACAATGATTCGTTGTGGGTGCATTGGCTACTCCATTGTCTCGTGTGGGTTCTCTGAACCCCTTATGCGGCAATTTTGCTAATTGACATAGCCACCGAGAGGAAAATGAGCTTCATCAGAAAAGAAGATTTTTCGGTAAAATTCTACATCTCCTGCTCAACAATCTTCATCCCATTGGGCCAAGCGAAAACGCACCGGATGGTGTTACATTATTAAACGACAAAATTCAACTTTTCAAATAAAACGGGAAGTTTACTTTTTTAACAGCCAATTCAAATTAACTTTACCTTTGGGCTACAGTTAGTTAGAGTGCATTTCTTAATGGAATGCTAAGGAAATTAAGTAAGTACATATCATAATACGAAGTTGATAGTTATCCAACGTAATTAAAAAAGCGCATATTGGATTTTAGAACCATAGTACTCGTAACGGCCCCCTAGTAAATTGGACAATATGTGAGAAACACCTACACGCGTGAGCAGAAACTAACTACTGACATCGTGAAGGCGGTTATGAGTAATCATAATATACATTTTTGGTTCACACTAAAGCTTTTTATTGATTAAAATTGACCTTTATATCACCTTCATGTGGAAAAGTTTTAGGTTTTAAAATGTACTCGTATTTATCTTTTCCTGAAGGTTTCTAATACCTAAAAGGTTTGGTCTAAATAATCCCAGTAAAAATGTTGCGTCCATGTTTCAATATACTACGAAGGTAATTTCTGATATCAGAACCTGCAGCTTAAGAAACTACACATTAATCTGGATCTGTTGTAATTTCGCATAGAACAATATAGTCTACCAGCAACCTTAACGCAGAATGCTTTTCAACATCATGCAGATGTCTCTTGCTGAGGTTCAACCACTCTACAAGCTACCCTTTGCCTCCGATCTTGCTCAATTAAACGTAGTCATTTATGAGAACTTTTTAAGCCAGTGTAAAATTGGACCATTTTAGTTTATTAACTTATTAAGTGATGTGCGACAGATTAGCAACAACTTTCAAAGCTTTTGTTTGCATTCTATGGAGATCCTTAAATTCAACACTTTTTTTATATCAATAAAAAATGGTTAGGTAATTCAAATGACTCTGAATAAGAGCGTGGTACACTTAGGATTTTGCAGTTTGATTAAACTTATTTTTAAATTTATATACCAAGCCGACAGCATGAGCAGTTTTCATTCTTAAATTTCTTGTATGCTCGTCCCAGCACAGATTGCTTTGGAGATGTAGTCTCAAGTATTTTAAACAATTTTCTTCTACAATCTCCTTTTTGTCGACATATACTAAAATGATGATCGAAGTATGGTCTGAAACATATAAGTTTTGTTTTACTCGAGTTCAAAAAAATATTGTTGATTCTAGCAAATTCAGATATTAATGCTGCGTACCTTTCAATGGATGCTCTAAAAGCCGTATCGTGTACATAACCATAAATCAGACTTATGTCATCGGCATTTAAAAAAAAAATCCCAGTAAATCCAAGATTTGTACTATCATTAAGATAAATGTTGAACAACAGGGGCCCTAGAATACAACCGTGTGGAACCCCATGTTGCATTGGACCAACATCGCTCTTACACCCATTAATATGTATATGTGACGCGCAAAATAGAAAGGTCCCTTTCTTATTTTTCATATTTATGTTTATGGCCCTGACATGAGTAAAAACCAGTTTTGTTCAGGAGAGTCATTTTAAAGATTTAAATACGTGTATCTTTGGTGTACCATCACTTTCATAAAACGCGCATATCTCTGGGAGGGAACACTTTTGGGGCATGGGATCAGTCTCATTTGATGCTCAGATGTTGTCCACACCAAAAAAAAAAAGTCAAAATTGATTTGTTTACCCTTAGGTCCCTTTCTCTATGCGATGTCACATATATTGTCTACGATTATGCAAATAATCTTCTATTAGAAATACTTCTTTTCCGCATACTAGGTAGTATTTTATCTTCTGCAATACAATTTTGTAATCTACCAAATCAAAAGCTTTTCAAAAGTCATAGAAGACTCCACCGACGCCTTTAGGCCGATCATCCAAACCCTTGCAGATAGAATTTACATAGCTACCTCCTTCGTGCCACAACCTTTCCGAAATCCGAACTAAAAATCATCCTTAATTAACTTTAACAGTCTTTGAAACTCATGTGCAGAATTGTATTTACGTTTCATTTAAGTTCTGTGACAATTTAAGGTAAAACGAACCCTCGAGCATTCCAAGTTTTAAGTTTGTATGGCGTTCAATGCAAAACTCAGAATAATAAAAAAAAACTCATGCCGAAAGTAACAGGAATAAAAAATTTAAACTTTTCGCACTAAAAAGTGGTCGTCGTACACAATCCATAACGGGCAAAAACGATTTATGATGGTATTCTATAAAATAAGCCTTATGTCTTAACTAAATACTGTCAAATATACATGGATTTAATAAAATCTTTCAGGCATGTAACATTAGGAACAAACTATCATATTGAAAATTCTGCAACACACCTTAAGTTGCATTTAACGAGGAACACGTTTTCAGCGTAGCAACCGATCATGAGCATTTATTTAGACATAACGCAAAACCCTCGTATCATGCATACCTGAATTCTGAAAATAATTGGCTTTAAAACTAAAGAGCACATGTTTTACGCAAGGCAAAAATAAAAAAAAAACTTTTTGGTCATGTCAGGGCCATAAACATAAATATGAAAAATAAACATAAGTTAAACCAAATATATGTTAACAGTTGTGTTCACAGTTGTAGCAGATTGAAGACGGCGCTATAATTAAAATCGTAGAAATAGGTGGATACATATTTATATTCCAACAGAGGCTGTATAAAAACTGTGGTTAACAGTCGCTGGTCTACGTCATTTAACAAGGATGTGATTTCTAATATTACCTTTTGTTTGGCAGGGCTTGACTTCTAAAGGGTCCTCTTGACTGCTATGTAAAAAAATGGACCGACATGGTCCGATTTCAACCGTTTTTGATTTAGCTTGCCCATCAAGCACCCAATTTAATACATTTTCAAGTGGGTGTGTATTATATAAGTATATAAAAATAATGATAGATTTGCTCTATGGCCTAGTATTAGTTTAGTCGAGTGAAAGCTATGGCCTCTAGAGCGGCAAAAAAGGCTATAAGAAAATACAGAATGGCACAACAATTGAGCTACAATAAAAAATCCGAATACATTTTTTTTTAATCAATGTATTTAGTTTTTTTTTTATTGTATAGACAATTTAATTTAGTTTTTATGACTAATTGTGTTTGAAGATGATATACCGTAAATGACCTCCATACTCATCTAAGCAAATGCAACAGCTGATCAGAAAAGTATTCATTGCCTAAAGGTTTGAAGCTTGGAACGATTTACTGGTCAAGGGAACACTAAGTGTTGCCTGGCGCCATCTGACATTTCCATTTTGACATTTTTTTAGCATGAACGTACTCAGAACTTTTCTACGAACGACCATCATTTGTGTTGTTTACATTGACTTGAAAAGATTAATTTGGCAAAAAATGGAATTAACTTGTAAACATTTTTGTGCGATTATTTCTATCCCATCATATCCTGAGAATCTAGTTTAATCTAAATCGGTTAATAGCGAACAGTGATTTCATTAGAACGATATATAAAAAGACGTGCGAACGGGCCTCTCTGAACGCAATCAGATAATTATTCTGAAAATATGTTTTCTCTAATGCTCATCCACGTATATGCGACACCTGATCAGAGAATTATTTATTGCGGTCTAAAGGGTTGAAGTTGGGATCGCAACAATTATTGTTTTAATGGGCTGCATCAATTCAGTCAAATTCTTTGGTTTCGTTTTGTAAGCAAGAAATGGCTTTACATAAACCCGTAAAAAATGCGGATGCAGTCAGGTCTGGTGACCTTGGGGGCTTGTGGAAGGTGGAATTAATGGGTATTAATTTGTTTGGGAATTTTCGTTGAAGGTCTGTCATAACCAGTACGGCTGTATGTAGAGGTACTCCATCTTTTTGGAACCAAATGTTCTTTCAGATACGTCTTCAGCAAAGTTTTGGGTAAAAAAACTCCCTCAACATATTTAAATAACGATCTCCATTGGCAGTCACTGTTACACCGTTTTTTTTCAAAGAAGTATGACCCCACAATGCAGCTCAATGAACCTGCGCACCGCAAATTAACTCCTTCTGGGTGCAGTTCCCTCTCAAGGTGTGTTTGTGGATTAGATTCACTCTATATACGGCTGTTTTGTTTGTCTTCATTGCCGTTTTTATCAAAATGGGCCTCATCAGACATAAACAAGAAATTTATCAAGCTGTTGTCTTCTTCGGCCATTTCAGTAATTTTTTGTCAATATTTCATTCGAATAGGCAAATCCAGAGGGTTTAACCTGCTTGTAATTGGAACTTTGTAAGGAAACAAGATTAAATCGTCATGAATTATCCCTTGTAATAAACGTCTGCTAACTGAAATATGAGCTGATAAGTTTTGAGTCGAAACGCTAGAGTTTGCCTGAATTAACAATGCTACAGCCGCGATGGTGTCTTAAGCCCGAACATAGTGATCTCAATGGTACGGTCTTCGTGATCTCAATGGTACGGTCCAGCTTTATAATGGCCCATCTACTCGAGGGAGATCCGCCTTAACTCCCTTTGGACGGAAATGCAACTATCCGAAAATTATTTTCGGTATCCCAAACATTCATTTTAATAAATCTATCCACAATTAATAATCCACATAAAATAAAGAAAAAGCCAATTGCGCACACAGAAAAATATGTATTACGTCTTTTTTAAACCATGATTCGCGCGCCACTCTGTATGATCCAATATGGTCATACATTACTGGTCGCATGTAACATTTTATTTGCGCACATTCGAACATAATTTTTGACTTTAAAAGCGGAAACTCTTTAATCGGGGAGGACCGTAGGGTGGGGTTTACAAAAACTTGGACCAATATGGTTAATTTAATTAGTGTTACTTATAAGTCTCTTACAATCAATTTTAAGCCCGACTTACTATGTGGTTTTTAGGGTAACAGGGACCAAAAACTGGAAGCAGCAGTGTATGGAGGCTATTTTCAAAAATTTTTTTGTGAAATTCCTTCAGATTTCAATATAACAGGTATTTTGATATAATGTAATACCCATAACCTTTAGCTCTAGAAGTCACTTATTAAAACTTATGCCGAAATTTTAGAAAAACATAGTGTTAAGAGCAAACATCCACATAAATTTCCCCATCCATCTAGTAGCCACAAATTAAGTCCAATCGTGCTCATAGTGCGAATAGTAAAATAACTAATAATTATCTTCGGTATAACTGGACCATGGCGGTCGATTTTTCTATTTGCAAAAAAGAAAAGTAACCCCTGGAACATTTTGTTCTGAACAAAATCCTTTTTTTGACCTGCTACGCTATTGTTTATATTTATATGTCGCAGTATTTTTATAGGCCTCTCATTCGACTTTTTATATCAATTGCAATTTTGCAGCATGAGACTTGATAATGTATACCACGATCTCCAAGTCTATTGGCGACCAAGCTTCCAATTCACTTATCTGATGTCCATACTGATATTGTAACCCACAAATTTCCATTTAGCATGTGTAGGTAGTGCTCTTTGAAAGCACCATCAATGCATTTATCGCCGTTAAAAAACTTACGTGCTCATACATACATTCAGGGATCAGAAGCGACTACCACGTATGACTTCGATAGGAAAAGCCATAAGCCATATGCCATTTGCCTCGGTTCACTGTACTCATCGTATGTGTGGGTTCTTATTTTTTTACACCTACACTCATACACACATAAATGACTATACAGGAACAAAAAAAAACCAGATCGACCTACTATCTTACCCATCCATCGTTTTCACCGCATGTACTCTTAACATTCTTAAAACATACAGTGGTGACTGACTAAAAAGGTTATTAGGCATTTGTTTCACTCTTATGATCTAAATTTTTAGCGTTACACCAACAAAAGCATTGTTCCTTTCAAGCTTATAAATTACTGTGATTAAAATGGATTGATATCCAGTTAGGAACATTTCCGCTCTCTATCAACAGGTAAATTCTCCTACCTACACATTCCTAAATCATTTCTCAATGTAAGCTTCATCTAATTAAAAACAACTGGACAAATCCATCATATGTTACGGCCCAATATGAAACTGTTTTTAAGAGGGCGTGTCACCGGTCTCTTTTCTATTAGAGTGCGTTTTTCCATACCAACGATAAGTTGCTTTTTTGCATTGCAGGCTGTGGCGGCACTGTTGGTCGAAGAGAGTGTGCGTGGCTTATAGAAGCTGGTTTGAAATTGATTTTCGTCTGCCTTTCGGTTGCCATCATGCATTGGACACGTGAGGAAAGGTAATTTTGTGTTGAAGCGTATTTTTCAAATGCGCACTCGATCGTTGCAGTGCAGCGTGCTTCTCCTCAGTGGGTGTGTAAGCAAACAAAATATGCGGTACTGGAGTAAAACAAACCTCAGAGATCTTCACTAGAGACCTCTGCATTCGGACCGCGTCACTGTGCGGTGCGCAATATCACGAGTAGGCATCATTGCTCCTTACATTTTCCAGGATAACCGTCTTGCCCTAACTGTGAATTCCGAACGGTACTTAACTATGATACAGAAGTTTTTTTAGCCAGCTCTTGAGGCAATGCAATTAGAGGATACATGGTTCCAACAGGATGGTGCCACTGTATACACAGCAAGGCTAACCATGAATTGTTTGAGGCAAATGTTTCCTGGACGGCTTATATCTTTGAGAGGTGCTGTAATCTGGGCGGCACGCTCACCAGACTTAAGCGAGGTTAGCTGAAGTCGAATTTGTATATCAACCGTCCCAACACCTTGGACATAATATAAAATAATCTGCTAATCATTGAATTATTTTGTTAAAAATGTGTAACGATTACTTCAAACATAAATGCAATTTTTTAAAAAGAATGTGGCATCATCCACTTTTTCTCCAGGATGTGTTTAGTTCGATGCCAACATCATATGTTCCAAATATCATTGTCATATATATTACTTGAGGAGATAAAGTCTTTTAAATTTCGGGGTTTTTTGGCCGGTGCCAAACCCTTTTATCCAACTTTGCCATAACAGGGTCTTGAATGTTTACGTAGCCATTGGTTTCATCCTGTTAAGATTTTATAAAGACCGCTCCATTACTTTGACCACAAATGCGATTTTTAAAAGGGCGTGTTTCTAATATTTGCCTCCTATTTCCATGAGATATTGCGTTTTCAAGTTTAGGTCGAGTTTTCCAAAGGTTGACCCAGTCCTTGTGTGTGGAAAATATTTACCTCCTGGACTATATGGCGCATTTTTAATATCACGAACAAAAAACCAACAAGATAATATCATATGGCAAGTTGGGTGACGTCATCTCCGTTATAGTTATCAATACCCTTAAATCGTTCGTTCAGAGTGCCCAACTTTTGGTACGTTATGTTGTTGTAACAACAAAATATATAACAGGTTTTCCAATAGGGACATAACTATTTTGTATCTATGTGTCCAAGCACCCTCCAAGATTTTTAACGTTCTTTCAGTGTCAAAACCTTTGTCGAAGTCAACATTTTCATCAACGTAAAGTTTACTTAAGAGCAACCTTTGGGAATCATTAAAAATGACTACCGAAACTCGGAGTCGGTGGTCGTAACTTTAGGAGCGCTTACTCCAAAAAGTTCATCTTCAGCAAAGCTTATATCTGGCAGAGTGGTTTTGTCAATAAACGAAATATACGTTAGTGGGCAGCAACAAGTTGATTGGGCCGTATTTTTTCGTCGGTAAAAACAATCGCCATGTTATCGTCAATGCAGAGCGCTATTGTGCCATATTAGAAAATTAATTTTGGCCAGAATTGGATGAGCTTGACATCGCCCATACGTGTTGCAATAAGACGGTGCCACTAGCCACACAGCACGCATTACAATCGATATACTGAAAGACAAATTCAGTAAACGTGTTATCTCGAGAAATGGTCCGGTCGAATGGCAACCTCGTTCAAATCTTTTTCTAAGCCAACAACTTTAGACTAGCTCAAAGACAACATCCAACGCGAAATCGACAACGTTCCGGTCGAAATGTGTACAAGAGTGTTGGATAATTGGGTCCAAAGAATAGATCGCTGTACACGGGCTAGTGGTGGTCATATGACCGAAATCGAATTTCATTCTTAAAATGTAATATTTGCACTACACCTGAAATAAATTTTAACTCTATATCTTAGATATTCTGTGTTTTATTAATAAATAAAAATTGTAATGTCCTTAATGGAAAACCCTGTAGTACTGAAAGTCTTGTTACTTTATGGGGGATTTGTTTCGACAACCACGGGAGGAAAAGGAGATATTTGAACTGGATGCGTCTATAGACACCTGGGGGTTGGCAGAGTAGGCTTGGCCAGACAATTGAAGAGCTGTAACTCGTCATGTGGTTCCTGCTGGCAAGGGAAACAGACTCCCGGGACGTTACCATATACAGAGTGTTCATCGGAAAGGTATACTAATTTGTTTGTTTATAATTACATAGACAGTTACCGTTAAGCCGTTTTCGTTTGCATAAATGTAAGGTCAAATGATTCCTCCTGACCAAATTGCACACAAGACTGTCACATTTAATGGATGCAAAGGTAACTGATGAATAATTTCACAGAACCGATTATTCTGTTTATTTATATATCCATTCAAGTGAAAATGTGCCTCGTCACTCATTATGATTTTTTCATAAAAATCGGGGTTGTCATGGGCGAGCTGTTTCATCCTACTGGCATATGCACTAAATGGTCTTGTGCCAACTGAATCTTTAATGGAAACAAATGCAAATCCTTGTGCAAAATTGTGGCCAAATTGTTCTTGGAAGACCAAGCTCCTGAGAACGGCGTCGAATTGAGGTTGATGGATTGTTTTAAACACTTTCTTGAGCTGCAGTAATGTTTTCTGCCGATCTTGTAGTACGTTGTGGTCCATGCTTGTGCCTATCCGCTACAGACCCTATTTCTTCGAAATCATTCACTACACGATAAATTGTGCGTTTTGTCGGCACGTTGTTTCTCCCAAAAATTTCCCGTAACTTTCAGTAACAGTACTTGGATGTTCCCCTAGCACTACATACACTCTATAGCTGGATACTACTGCTTTGACTTCATCAGCGCAAATGTCGCTCAGACCTGTCGGGTAGTTTGATGACGAAGGTTCTTTTTTATATCACTGGACCTCTCTCTCTATACCATGAAGGTAGTACCAGATCTGCCTGGATGAAGGCATCCGGTCCCTAAGATGGTGTTTGGGATAACTACTGTGTAGACACCTTAGCAGATACTGCTTAGACAACAAGAAATTGGGACCTAAGTCTCCTCATGTAGATGGTCCTCAGAAGACACCTTTTTGATGTTCTCAGGACGGTATTCAGGCAAGTCTGAATTGTCTTCCACTGCGTCGTACTCACACTCGCGGACCACACCGGCGCTACTTCGCTACCGACCGATTTATCGCGTTGTAAGAGTTCAACCAGATTTCTTTTTCAGCTCCCCAAGTACCTTTTTACTTTTCGCAAATAGCTGTAGCATGTGCAGAGGATCAAAAAATCGGTTCAAATTTAGATATAGCTACCTCCTATATGTTTATCTGGTTTTGAGCTCTTACATCCAGTCTTAATGAAACTTAGCATGAGAAAGTTGTGTATAGCTCCCATATAAAGGGTGTCCCAAGAAGAACGCAATTTTTAAATCTGGCAATATTCGAAGTGTCATTGTTTGACATTTAAGCAATTGTTATTGTTTGTTAGTAGAAGGTACGAGGTTAGTAAAAATGGAGCGCTACACGAATGAACAACGCATTCTCATTGTGAAATTGTTTTACCAAAATGGTGAAAGTTTTGCGGCTACAGTTCGCAAATTGCGATCAATTTGGGGTCACAATAATGCTCCAAAAGAGTCAACTGTAAAGAGATTAATGGATAAATTTCCCGAAACTGGGTCTGTTAGTGATGTAAAGACAACAACGCGCCCTCGACCAGGTCGATCGACCGAAAATGTCGCAGAGACAACATGAAAATGCTGATTTTGCCGATAAAATCATCTTCAGTGGCGAGGCCCATTTTCATCTTGATGGCTTCGTCAATAGGCAGAATTGTCGCATTTGGGGTGCCGAAAATCCTTGAGTGATTCACGAGAAGCAAATGCATCCTCAACGTGTCACTGTGTGGTGTGGTTTTTGGGCTGGAGGAATCATTGGACCTTTTTTTTTATGAAAATGAGGCAGGTCAAGCGCAAACAGTCAATGGTGTTTGGTATCGTGAGATGATAACCAGTTTTTTCTTGCCTAGAATTGAAGAAATGAATGTGGAGGGCATGTGGTTCCAACAAGACGGCCACATGTCATACAGCCAGAGAAACAATTCAATTGCTGCATCAGTCATTTCCCGGTCGTGTTATTTCGCGTTTTGGAGATCAGAATTGGCCGTCTAGATCGTGCGATTTAACACCATTAGATTTTTTTCTTTGGGGTTTTTTGAAGTCGATGGTTTACGCGAATAAGCCGACGACGACTCAAGCCTTAAAAGACGAAATTGGACGCTGCATTAATGAAATACCGCTGCATTCATGCAAAACGGTCATTGAAAATTTCATTAAAAGATCGCGTGCATGCCAGCAAAGCCGCGGCGGCCATCTGCACGATATATTGTTCCATACATAAACTCAGTCTGTCTACTTTACGATATAATAAAATTTCTATATCTGTGTTTTATTTAAAATTTAAAAATTGCGCTCTTCTTGGAACACCCTTTTTATGTATGTTCTTCCGATTGTATGCCTTCATCTCTTAAAGCCACATATAATATTTAGTCTGGATGAAATTTGGCATGCGTTTATTTTTTGGAATGACGTTAATAAAATTGAAGAAACTCAATTTAAATAAGTGACAGCGCATAGGGAAAGGGACCTAAGGGTAAAAAAATCAATTTTTACTTTTTTTTTGATGTGGACAACATCTGAGCATCGAATGAGACCGATCCCATGCCCCAAAAGTGTTTCCTCCCAGAGATATGCGCGTTTTATGAAATTGATGGTACACCGAAGATACACGTATTTAAATCTTTAAAATGGCTCTCCTGAACAAAACTGGTTTTTACCCTAAGGTCCCTTTCTATTTTGCGCGTCACATATGCTCATCCGGTTTGTCTATTTAAATTGATGAAATTTAGCGCGAGTGAGTTTTTTGGGCCAAGTGAACGCTATTGAAATTGAAGAAAGTTGGTGAAAATTATCAAATTATCCCACACATATGTTCATCCAATTTTATATTTTTAGCTCTGGAAGCTCTGAAAAAGGAGAAAGCGGTCAGATAAAAATAAATTAACAATTTTTACAAAATACAATGAAATTTTCGCAAAAATTAAAATATGCCATTAGTTGTAAAATCTGCGTAAATTAGGTCCAAAAACCAATTTTCAGTTGCCTATTTTGAACATCCTGGCAGGGTATACTCTAGTCGACCACGCTCGACTTTAGCTTTTTTACTAGTATTATTTTCTGGAGCAATGTCACAGACGAGTATAAGGGGAAATGAAAGTCCACTGAAACTTGACACTTGATCTGCCGAATAAATTGAATCGAACATGTGCATCTGGTTCGATATGAACAATGACATTTACTGGTCGGCTTGGCGTTCACCCACTGTACATTCACCCCCCCCCCCCTGCACACAGTGTATACTCGTACCTTTACTTTTCCACTTTCACTCTTAAGAAATTTTCTGTTTACCCGCCAGAATATCTCCATTGATACGGAATGCCTGACTCCTCTGCAAGATACGGAAGTGTGTGTGTGGGCTGATGGCATTGGCGCGTGCACCGGGTTATGTGCCTCAATGGCATAAAGTTTAACAACGCATTTGCTAATGAGAAAAATATTGTAAAAGTTTAATGTTCGATGTTTTTGAAAGGGGGGATTTAAACTAAGTTTAAACTGTTGCCATTATTTATGCATAAATATCTTTGGGAGAAAAACTTACGTTATTGTGGTAATATTTCAATAAGGTAGTTGGTACCTGAAGGTAAATGTAAAATATATTTAATAATCATAGAAGGAGTAATAAATTTCTAAATTTTAAATGTTAAATTCCGCATTTCAATTAAAAAAGATGTAGAACCCGTTCGTTTATACGAGCAAAATCGACTTTAAGCGGATTACGTTCCGGCTTTCAACGAAATCGAAATTGAACTTAAATGCAATGAAAAAGGATTTCGATGGTAATGCCTCATTTGGGTGTTAAATTGAAATTTAACTGATTCAGTTCTACAATCTATAACAAAAATGTGGGATTGGTCAAAGCATATTTTTTATAAGAATTTTTTTTACGTTAGACTAACAGAGAGCAGAACATTACCAACATCAACAAATGACGAGAACATGCACTAGGGTGCACAAAAAGCGTGGTTTTCAGATAGATCGGCATATCGGTGTTTTTTTAAAAACCGCGTTTAAAAAAACCGGCATTTACCGAGATTCCGGTTTTAGCCATAGAGTTGAAAATATTTTCATATTCACAAGTGAAGTGAGTGACCCTCTATATAGACTATAAGAATGCAGTAGTCAATTGCTTCTAATAGGGATTTGTTTTATTTAAAAATAAACTGGTAAGCAAAACTAAGGTAGGATGTGGCCGACCCTAATCTTCTGGCTGGGCAAAAAAGCCAATTGAAACCAGGTTTTTGAACCATTGAATAACGTCACAGCTAATTTTGTGAGAAGATTTCATTGTTTTCATGGCACCCAAATTCTACCATCTTGCAAAAAAGTTTTAATTTTGGATTTAATATTATTTTAAAGTCATAAAGCCAGCCTACGTATACTAGAGTTTTGGGTCCCAACCCCATTTGTGTGGCGACTATATCAACAAATGTGACTACGAGGTTTAAATAGTTCCAAGATTGCTTATTTGTTTAATGTAATAGACTGTACTAAATTGGATTAAAATCGGAATTAAATAGGGTGTTCCAGAGCGGTTATATGTAGATCGTTATGTTCTGGGTCAATATCTGAGCTGGTTACTGATTGATTGTTTAAAATTACCATTAAAATAATTACATATTAATATGTGGCTTCTACAGCTAAAGACATAAAATTGGTTGAGAATATGTGTGAAACAGATCTGAACAGATTTCGAACAGATCTAAGCTGACTTTCTTCAATCTAACAGAGTGTGTATTTGGTCAAAAAAACTTTCTTCTTCGAAATTTTATGAAGATCGGAAACAACTGCGACCTGTAGTTTAATTACAAAATTTGATGGACAGCAGACAGGCGGACAGACAAACTGATATTTTTAAATTGAATCAGCCCATAATAAAAATATTTTAAAATTATGTATACGAAATAAATCAAACAGGAAAAGGTCTCATCTGTGAATTCGTATTATGTACATTTTCACGGGATATAAGAAGTGAAAGTAAAAATCAACTAGAACTGAGTGGTCCAACTAAAACGCACGATGTTAATTTTAAATAAAGCAAAAAGTTTTCAGAGAATTATCTTAATGGAGGTTCAAATTAGGATAGAGCATTTTGGAAATGTTCAATACAATAATATGCCGCGAATTAAAAAATATTCATTGTATATCAATGTTTAAATTTAGTCTAAATTCAGTCTTAAAGATTCCTTTTGAAATACAGTAGATACTCACAAATTAGAAGTTTCAGAAATTAAAACTTCCAGAATTTAGAACCAGCATTTTGATGCATTGACAATTCGGAAATTAGAACCAATAAAGACTAAAAAACAAACAACTATCACAGATGACATGTTACGGAAAAACTAACTATGATAAGATACACTGCCACCGCATTTCAGCAGTTGAATAATAACATTTTCCTTTACTTCAATGAATTATTTTATGTGATATAATTTAATTAAATTCTCAAAATTGGATACAAATAGTATATTCGCTTTATTTTTATAAAAATAAAAAAACGTCCAAAAATTAGAACTTTTAGTAAATTAGAACCACCCGAAAAACAAAGTGGTTCTAATTTGTGAGCCTCTACTGTACTTTTTGTACCTATTTGTTCTTTTATAATACATATATAAAAAGTGAACTATTGCAGCTAACTAGGCAAATATTTTCCATTGTTATTAAATAAAATTTTATAAATCCAATAAAAAATTAGCCAGTTAGAATCTCCTTGGCGTGAGGTAAAATTAAATTTATCGTGCAAAATAGCTATTGTTATAACTACATAAGGTCCAGGTCCATATCCTCAATTTCTGGCCACGAGAAGTCCGTTTACATCTAGCAATTGCAAACGTCATTCACGATAGCTGCTAGGCCGACCTCATTTTCGAAGCAGTACGGCCCGATGCCGCCAGCTTTTAACAATCACTCGTAAATTCTCATTTGTCCAAATGTGGCAGTTCTGCTTGCTAACGAATCCACTTAGGTGAAAGTGCGCTGAAGATGATTTTCTTTGTGAAGTCACCATTTACTGTCTGTCTGTTTTACCAACCATTCGGCGTATTGACGACGCTGCAAAATAGTCAGTGGGCTTCAGCTAGAGAGTCACTTGAACCTTGTAACAGTCTAAATTCAAATCTTTATTCAAAATTCGCATCAGTGATGTGCGTAAGATGTTTAACAGTTGGGCACGATGAGGAGTCGAGGTTGACGGCTCTTCGGCTACACTTTCGCAAACAACAACAACGTTTTCCGCAGAACGAACTGGCCAAGCTTGCACAGGTGTTTTTAAATTTCCTACAGACCCGGATTACTGAAATTTGAGCACAATTCTGCCGATTATGAAGACATTCGATTATGTTAAACAAGAAAATCACGAAGTGCACGATATTTTAAAGCCCATTTTTGTAAAGGCTTCATCTTAACGCGCTTCACAATTGTGTACCTCTCCATGGTTTAATTTGCCAAAAACTGATATAAAGAAATGGCAAATTATGTTAGGCAAAAACTTGACGTTGAGGTGTGCCTCATACACATTTTTTGCCTATTACACATTTTAACATAGCAAAAATTAAGCACTTGATGGACTTATTACATATCTTTGATTGTTATAATAACTTATAGATTCTTATTGTCTGCTTTCGCCGAATTTGCCGATGAACCTTCTTGCTTACAATTCTCTTTGAAGTATACAAAGGGAAACAATTTTGCCCCATCACATACAATTTTGTTAACGTTGCCAGATAAGAATATTGCCAACTAACTAGGTAAGTTAGCAAGTTATCCAAAAAGAACACGGCTATTGTTTTATAATTAATTATATATTTTTTAATTGTCCAGCTTTTATTTATCCAATCGAAATGTACAATAATTGTAAACAAGTAATTTACATGTTTTCAAAAACAGATATTGATTCAAAAATATATTATCCTGTGGATGTCGGTAAAAAACCCGATGAAGCCCATTAACAACAAAAAAGTTGTCAGTCCGTTCTTTATATTTTATTAATGATTTGCCCTATTATTGATCTCCCTGCTACTCCGACTGCGTAGTCCATATATTTCAATTTAATTACTGCGTGTTGTCCAACATTATTTGTTGTTGTTTTTTTGAGAACTTTTAATCAGATAATCAAAGGAGTTCTCAGATTCGTCTTTTTATTGCGTGAAATTTAACTCCTGTCAAAAGTTTGTAAGGTAAATGTCTGCTTAATGATAGAATGATTTTGGAAAAGTACTTATTGCTCTTTTGTTAAAAAAGCGTTCTTTTTGTGTAAAGAACGATGTAAATTGTAAAATACTAAATAGATCTAGCAAATACGCTGTAGTCAGATAAGAAATAAGGAATTTAAGATGTTTTTGCAATAGTGGCCTTTTTGCAAATATACGTTTGAGGGCTTTGATTACATTGCTTGCTATATGTAGTTTTTCAAAGGTTCCGTGTTTTCCTTAAAGTTCGAGGACATCCTCGGTGTTTTTACCAAATATTTGTCAACTTTAAATCCGTGTTTTACACAACTTCAGTACATCGCATGTATGGAATTTCTATTCATTTTAATAGAGATCTAAGCGATTATGAGCAACAAATTCACTCGTCGCTCATTAACGTATTGAAACCATTGTCAAGCCACTTAGCCTTTTGCGATTTCTGCTATAATTCCTATATTAATTTCCCCACACTCTTCAATTTCATTAATTCATATTTTCTTCCTCTTTAATATCTGTCCCAAGCAGCAATTTTTGATACACATTTAACAGACTCCACCGCTAGTTCCTTGTAAATCATTGCCAAACTCCCGAATCGCACAAAGACTCATAGACACACACGTACATCTGAACGTAAAGCTGTAGCACGCTTAAGTGCGGATTTTTTTGTCAGCCTCGTAATTTAATAGGATTTATTGCACATAATGGGACAGTAATACTCGCATATTTGATTTAGTTACAATACAATTTTCCAACATTTTGGCTTTAGGTTTCTTATCACATACTCTGGGCATATGTACATTAGGGTGGTTTCTTTTGTTGCTGCACCCACTATGTGCTTTGCAGTGATAACGTGATAATCAAAATCTGTTTGCTCATAAGCTGTTTGGAATTGTAAATGGGCGAAATCAGCCCAGGGGGAAAAAGTTTTCCTTTAAGGGAACTCACTTTATTGAGAATTTGCCTAACAAATCATAATTGTTTTCAAATTACAAGCAAGTTTAACCCTCTGGATTTGCCTATTCGAAAACTTATTGAAATGGCTGAGGAAGACAACAGCTTCATAAATTGCTGTTTTATGTATGATAAGCCCCATTTTGATCTAAGCGGGAATGTAAATAAGCCAAATTGCTGTATATGGAGTGAATCTAGACCACAAATACTTTATGAGGCGGAACTGCACTCAGAGCGAGTAACTGTCTGGAGCGAGTAGCAGTTTCATCAAGCGAGTAGCAGTTTCATCAAGCGAGTTTAATTTTCATCAAGCGAGTTGCAGTTTCATCAAACTGCATTATGGGGCCATTCTTTGACGAAATCGCTGTAACAGTGACTTTTAATAGTGACCGTCATTTAATGATTTTAAAGGAATTATTTCTACCCAAAACTGCGCCGAAGACGTATCCAATTCAACTGCATTAGGTTCCAGTATGATGGATAAACTGCACATATAGCCAGACCGGTTATGGCAGAGCTGCAAACAAATTAATATTCAGAAATTAAACTTTTCACTGGCTCCCAAGGTCACCGGACCTGACTGCACCAGCCTTTATTATATGGGGTTAGGTCAAGCAAGAGGTGTAAAAAAAGAAACCAGGCAAGATGACTGAATTGCAGCAGTCTATTAAAACACTTAAGTCGTATAAAATTACATTGAATTTTGTATACAATAAGAAACAAAATGTACTTAACACAGATTAAAAAAAAGTTATTTGAATTCTTTATTGTACCACAATTGGTGCTCCACCCTGTAGATGGAAAATGGTAAAAATATGTAAGGTTACTTGGAACGCACTAAATACCTCAAGAATGTTCATAGGGTCTCCGATCAATATTTCGTGGTATTGCAAACGTAATGACAAATTTAGTATACCATCCACTTTTCGGTGGGAAAGTATAAAAATCTATTTAGGAGAAGATATATACCTATATGTATATTAATGTGAGCCAAAACTTTAGCGTTCTATTTCAAAACAACCTCTTTTCTCCACGAATTTGAGAGGCTCATAAGAGTTTCATTTGTTATGTCTGTAAGATGACAAACATGGATCAGACACATTGCAAGTGGTTTTTCGTCTTTTTGAGATGTCGTTGCGGTCACCCATAATGCATATAGGGCTGTGCCTCCTTTGGCGGTGCTGATGGACCTTTTGCAAACAGCCAGAAGCTTATTTGCTCTCATTCGGCTAACGCTTGCTCACAAGCATTAACGTCCGTGTATCGACCTCATCTTGATCCAACCTTCGTGTTTTCCAAGTTGCCTCAATAGTTCAGTTGCTCAAGAAATAACATGTACACGTCTGAGACCTCTGCCACGCCTACTATTTCGGAACCAGTCCTAGCACACTTATCTGGCAGCTCCATGTCAGGAATGTTGCTGTGCCTCTATTCGGATTTTAGAAAGTGAACTTAAGGCCTTAAGAGCTGCCATCCTGTCCACGTAGATTCGGGTTTTTTGGAGTTCATGGATTTTTTTTTTCTTTCCTGGAAGACAGTGCAACTCAGTAATCTTCTCGAAATGTTAACGTGTCTAAAAATATATATTCATATACAAACATGATAGTTAGTGTGCACGATTATCATACAATTCTGTGGTTCTTACTGTTAACCGCTAAGTCGTAAAATCAAATTTTTTAGAAGAGCCAATATACATTATTTTCGAAATTTTTGGACCAGTTTAACATATAAAGTTATTGTTTATAGCCTCCGTTATAGGATAGAAGGTATTTTCGCCTTTGTTATTCCATTTGCAACATATCAAAGTACTGGTCGTCGCAAATTCTAAGATAATCTAGCCATGTCCGTCTGTCTCTCTGCGAAAAGCAAACTACAGGTCGCCCTATTATATAAGTAACAAGTTAGCTAAAATTTTGCAGAAATATTCGTTGATGAACTGAAATGGTTGGTATAAAAAAAACGTCAGTTCGGTCAAGAGGAAAACTTTTTTTTCTCATAAGTACTGGAAAACACAACAATCCTAAATTTAAAAAACACAATATTTCATGAACTATTACAGATATGACAATGATATTTGAAACATATGATGTAGGAATGCATTAAAACATATTCTAAAAAGTTTGAGAATCAAGCAACGCTTAAAAAAACCCGTTTATTGCCAAATTAAAGGACTGATTACGAAATATTAGTTATATGACGATATTTGGAACATATTATGCTACCACGCCTACTTTAAAAAATCGCATGTATTGCCAAAGAAATGACCGATCTTTATAAAAATTGCATAGAATGTAATGAATGCTTTTAATATTAGTATAGATTATATTGTGGTAAAATAAAACAAAAGGGCGGACCCCATCCAAACTTACCTTAGCTAATGCCAATTTAGCTATAGTATAGGGTGATCCATCTAAAGGTATTTTTTCAGAACAAAAAAAATATAAAAATTCAAATCAAGTGTGGAATCTTTATTGGTAATTTAAAAGGACTTTTATGGCATTTAATTTTTGAAAGTAATAACCTTCAAATGTTGGCAACTGTATTATGGAAATTAACGTTCGGTGAGAAATGGGAAGATCCGCTGTTTCGATCAAAATTTTGTTCACTGATGAGGCCCAATTCTGGCTCAACGGCAAAGTCAATAAACAAAATTGCCGCATTTACGCTGAAGAGCAATAAGAAGAGGTTCAAGAGGTGCCGTTTTAGCCAGAGAAACCCACGGTTTGGTGCGGTTAAGAAGCTGGTGGAATCATCGGTGAATATTTTTTCAAAAATGATGATAACCGTGAATGGTGCTCACTATCGCGTCATAATATCGATCTTTATGCTACCTGAAATTGAAGCCCGTAATCTTGGTGACATTTGCTTTCAACAGGACGGTGCCACTTGCCATACAGCTGCTTAAACAATCGATCTGTTGAGAGGTCATTTCGAAAAGCAGCTAATTTTACGTTTTGGACAGGTGAGTTGGCCACCTAGATCGAGTGATATCACACCTTTAGACATTTTTTTTTTGGGGTTACGTAAAGTCCAAAGTCTATGCTGAAAAACCAGGTTTTGTAAGTCAACATTATGCGTGTCATTAAAGCCATACCGGTTGAAATGCTCCAACTAGTCATGCAAAATTGGACCCTCAGAATGGAAACTCTGAGGCGTAGTTTCGGCCAATATTTGAATGAAATTATATTCAAAAAATAAATGCCAAAAACTTACCTTTCAAAATACCAATAAAGAATCCACACTTGATTTGAATTTTTATATATTATTTTTGTTTTGAAAAAATACCGCTAGATGGAACACCCTATAGTTGGGATATATGATGTTGGTTTGGAAAAAAGGAAACCCTGCCACGGCCACCATCCGCTTTTCTTTTGATAATATTTTTGATAATATTTTCTTTTTTTTTGATAATATTTTCATATTAAATCGTAATTCGGTACGAACTTTATTTTTGCAATTGTTTTTTTTTACTTTCTTTACATACAAAAAATTTTAAATATATTTTTTAAAATATTTTTTTTATATCTGTTTCTGGAAAGAGTAAAATAATGAACATTTTCACATTACCCATTAAACGCATATTCGTTTATCAAACTATCTTACCTGTATCCATGTTTTAACTTCTTTTGAATTACCAAATTTTCGTAGACTATGACAAATTAACAATTCGAAAACAAAGAATCAACTTAAATATCGGGGCTCAACTACAATTGTGTTTCATGAACCATTTTGCAGAAAACCATCCCTCATATATTATTGAATCTCGTAAAATTCCAAGAACGATGTCCTTTCGAACGTCCGTCCGTTTGTCTGCTGAAAACACTATAGCTGTCAAACGAATGTAGCTAGGGCCCTACAATTCTGCCTGATGATGGCTTGTGATTGTAGATGGCCAAATCGGCCCAGAGGGAAATGGTTTCTTTTTACGGACAAATGGCACCGAAGTACACTTTTTTGAGCATTTGCTTAATTTTACATGGGTATAGGTGCCGGACGTCTCGGCTCATGTGGCCGATATAGTCAAAACGAACGATCAACATGCGACTCAATTGAATTTTATTTCAAAGCGAATCCAAATATGGATTAATTTCAAAGTTTTGGCTGGGGATAATAGAACGAAGGGACCGAAAAATGATATGATAAAAGAAAGGACAACCAGCACATATGAGCATATATTATACAGCCTTATATTAAAGCCGATGTCACCAATCCAAATGTGGATTTATTTTGAAGATGTGATGGTATAAGGGACGGATTCATGGACCCAAAAAAATCAAAAATTCAACTCACGGTGAATGGTATACACGATTCAGCCAGATTTAACTGCGTTTTTACTTGTTATGCATCAAAATATTTATCCAAAGTCCTACAATATAATATATCCTTTTATTCGCCTATAAAGTGTATAAGTATATGAGAGAAATATTTTTCAAAGTAACAGTAATCAGTGATAATTCAGTACCATTTTTGTTATAGACAATCCCTCTTAACAGTTACCTATTAGTGTTCATTGAAAATTTGACAGTTGAATGTAAGTTGAATGTAGTTGAATGTACTTCTTAAAATAAGTCTTGAATGTGTTTTCCCTAAAAAACAACATAAGGACACTTAAGATTAACAAGAAACCGCGGTTTCGACGCAGATGCAAGTACAAAATTTAAAATAGCACGTGTTCGATAGGCTTCTCGCTTAGCAGGACGCTAACGCGATAACTCACACCATTGTACAAGAATATAAAAATGATTTTGTTTACAGAAAACTATAGAAATTTGCATTTAAGCACCGCTTTAATTTTTGGGAAGACAGTTTTTATAACTTTTAGCAAATTTAAGTGAGCTTGGTTATTACTCGCTTACGGTATTTCTAAAAAAACATTAACTGTCCATTATTTCCAACAAAAGTTTATGCAAATCGAATTCGCATGAAAAATAAAACAGTTCGGTGCAAAAATTTCAAAATCAATAATAATGCACATAAGCGGTTGCTTGTGAAAAATTTTACTACGAATTCCTATATGGATACATTTATTCCTATATTATACATAACATCTTTGGGGTCCAATTAACGATCGTTATATTATAGGGACCATATACTTATATGATAGTTCTAATTTAATCCAATATTACCTTTATATAAGATTTGATGCGTCGAACTTTAAATAAGCTTAACTTGCTCAATTTTATTTAAACCATTTAAGTATTTATTTTTATTTTTAAGTATTAAAATATAAACATTTATTTTAAGCTTTAAAACTACAACTTATTTAAAACGCAGAGTTCTTGTATCGATCCTCCACATGCTCTTCATTATTTCAACAACACGCGCACGTGAGCTAATGAGCGATATTTATTATCGCTCATACGCCCGGCTGGTTAATCGTTCAAAGGTACTGTCATAACTCCCACCACTCCCCGATGCCACAATCAATGCCAATTCCAGAAACATATTTCAAATTCTCTTCGCCACAGTACAATCTCACGTTGTGTAACATTTATTAAAACTGACGTTTAAAGCTGCGAACACAGCGAGGCGGGAAGGAAGGGGAAGGATATGATTTTAATTAAAACAGAATTATCTTTGGTAACCACAACGAGAAGGAAATGCGACAGGTAGGACGGATACACATTAAAAGCACAGATTAAATTAACTAAATGTTAAAAAACATGTAAAGTATGTAAAGTAAAGAAAAACGGATGATAAAAGTTTACATAGGAAAATTCAGAATCCATCAATCATAGTTAAAGAAGAATTATAACCGCGCCCATAGGTCTCTCCTTCCGAGGTCATTTTGTCCTGCCTCAAAATGGGACAAATGTGACGTAATGCACGCTCCGTAATGGCATCATCATAATATATGCGGCAAGAAGGAATTATTACAAAATTATATTATTGTTACATAAACATTTTAATAACATTTAAAATTGCTGTCGGAATGGCTGCGTGTGAGCGTCCTACTTTTGAATAAATTCACGTCGACTTAGGAGGTGTGTGCACATCCAGTCACACAAGGACTCTGCCATTGAAGTTTACATTTTGTGTCGTAAGTGTTGCTAAAAACAAAAGGCACAAGCAAATGGGACATACAAAACAATAATTGTATGTGTTTGGAGGGAAGCTTGAAGCCGTATACACTTGCAAAGAGTCTTACTCAGCGGAGTGATGAAATTTCTACAAAGTCATTGAGGATAAAGCTTAGATGAATTTTTCCATGTCCGCGTCATTTGTGAAGTTTTTGTAGCAAACAATTTCAGCATTGCTTCACTCCTCAGACAACTCACCCTTTGTGCATATGCTTGAATGTTTACATGGAAACAGCACATTAAGGATTATTAAAAATTACACATTTCTTTTTTTGTTTTAAGCTGGAGACCTTATCTCAAATATTGTAATTTAAATACAAAACCAACAAACACTACATTTACAAACTTCCCAAAAAAGTTCATTATTAAATATGATAAAAAGGAAAAATGTTGTAAAGCATGTCCCATGGTGAGGGGAATGAATGCTTTATGACAGTACAGGGGAGAGTTTTTCAACGGCAGTAGGTTACTACGTTATTACAGAATTTGTTGGCTCATACATCAGCATGTATAGAACCCACGTGCCTACATCCATATTCAAATATCTGAAGATAAGTATTTTTGACAGCATTGCAGTAAGGAAAAGTTGGTTTACTTGCAGCCACCGAATTTATGCTCTGTGATACACTCAAAGAAAATTGTCTGTCGATGCCGGGAAATTTAGAAATTGAAGGAAATAACTTACAGATATGAATAAATCTAAGCGGACAATTTCCAGAGATATTAAATACTCTCGGACGTAGGATGCAATACAGTAAGACCTCGGTAATCCGCACTTCACTAATCCAAATTATACGGTAATTCAAAAAGCGTTTTCACTGGACTACATACTCTATAATTTGAATTCACATCAAAATGTTTAGTTCTTTTATCACCTGTGCGGATAAGCCCGCTATATATATTTGTCATACATTTTTAAATTTCAGAGAAACAGACTTTTTTTTAAAGTGTGCCATAGCTCGGACGCAGTTTTATTTTGTCAAATTTATTTTTCATTAAGAGTTTCGGAAAAAGTGGACTGATTTGTTTGAAAAGAAAAAGTAATAAATACTTTTTTATTTCCTGAAAAAATGTCTTGCAAATTAGAATATTTTTATTTTTTTGGTTTGTTTTAATATTTAGTTTCCGTTTCTACAAACCGTATGCTTTTTTTAATAAATATATTTTTGTTTTTGGCTTTTAAAAATGTGAAACGTAATAATTTGTTTTTAAACATGTAAATTTTATTTTTCAAAAATTATTTTTACTATAAACAATCATTTGTCACAAAAAAATAAATTTTACTACTACGTATGTATGGAGAAACTCTTTTTCAAAAAACACGTGCAGACGAAAGTACCCAATATACGCATTCGATAATCCGAATTATGGCCAGCATTCAACAAGTCGGATTAACGAGGTCTTACTGTATCTCAAAAAGTTAATCGCGACACTTCAACAGTTTTTGATCGCCGTAATTTCTAAGATGATGTCGCGATATCCGTCCGTCCGCCTGTTTATTAAATGCACTTAAGTTTCTTCTAACCAACCAAACATATGCCTTATAACGGCTTATCATTCTAGAGGTATTTTTTTCAAATTAAAAAAATACAAAAATTCAAATCAAGAGTGGAATCTTTATTGTTCGTTCAAAAGGACATTTTAGGCCATTAATTTTTTTAAAAATATAATTTCGTTACATTTCAGCTGCAACAAAGCCATCCTATTCTGAGTGTCCAATTTTTGGATGACGCGTTCGAGCATTTCGACCGGAATGCGTTAATGACACGCTTCCAAAACCTGAATCGTAGCTGGTTTGTCAGCATAGACTTTGGGCTTTACGTAGCCCCAAAGAATAAAGTCTAAAGGTGTAATATCACTCGATCTAGGCGGCCAACTCACTGGTCTAAAACGTGAAATTTTCCGCTCTTCGAAATGACCTCTTATTAGATCCATTGTTTGAGCAGCTGTATTGACACCATTCTGTTGAAACCAAATGTCTTCAAGATTATGGTCTTCAATTTTGGGTAGCAAAAAGTCCGATAGCATTGCGCAACAGCGAGCACCAACCACGGTTACGTTTTGGCCATCATCGTTTTTGAAAAAATATGGATCAATGATTCCACCATCCCATAAACCGCACCGAACCCTGGTTTTTGCTGTATACGACTTTCCTTGATGAAATGGCAAGAAAAAAAAGGTTTAACACAACTCAAGCGTAATCTGTGAAAAAACCCTCGTAATCTAAGTTTATCATCCGTTAGTTGTAGATCGATTGCTATAGCTAATAGAATAAAACGGGCGAAACGGAGAAAAGGGTGTTGAGTGAAACAAACGTCATTCAGTTGTGAGTACTTGTAAGATACTAATTTTTATTAGAAATATTTGTATGTACATTGAAAATTGAATATCTTAAAAATAGTCTAGAACTATTCAATAGAGTTGGTCGCTTTCCAAATCACCGTGTTGATTTCCACAGTGTATCCCAGCACAGATGGTTACCTCTCTTGTTGGGTAGTCGCACATCCTTAAATTCTTCTGGCTACGTTTTCATTTGCCGCATTTGGTATTTTTTGAGACTGCCTACATCGGCAGCCAACAATCGAGTGTCGTAATAAATTTGGGCACCAAATTCCTTGCTACACTCTGCATACTTGGATTGCAATTTCTGTAATTGCAGTTTAATTGAATTTAATTCTTCAATAATTTTAAACTCCTGGCGGATCCTGTTGAGCTTTTGACGATGGTGCTTAAAATCATCATGCTTCGTTCTAGATGTATTGTCGCCCACAACAGGCTGCTTGGCGCAGACAGTTGGTTGTTTGTTGAATGCGTTCAATCTTTCATTCAGATAGAAAGACTCTTTTCCCTTAGTATCGTAAGATAAGAAATCCTTCTTTTTAGTGTTGGCATTTTTAGTCAACTGTTTATTCGCGCGATCAGCGGTATTCTGCTTACGAATGCAGCCACCGCATTGCTTCATATCGCCGCCACCACAATTACCACCGGGATTCCGGTTCTCCCAGGGCGACATCATGTTGCTGTCTCTCTTGCCGTGTTTGGCAAAGGGATTTTCATAGTTGCCGCCACCACCACTCATGTTTCGAATGCGATTTTGATTACGAAAAGCCATGTTGCTGGGTTTAGCGATTCTTATTGTTGCAGCGTATATCTGTTGTGGTTTGGAAGGTATTTTCCCTCCATAATGCAGCAGACTATCCACATTGCTGGCAAGTCCAATTTTTGTAGCAGTTTATACTTTGATGGCGTCTTAAACATTTCGTACACAGCTGCTTCTGTTTCACCAAATTCCAACGTGACGAAATATCCATTTTCTTAAATTTGGAACATTTATATATGCCATGATTTTCATTTACACAGCATACACATTTATTTTTATTAGGTTTCCTGCTTGACCAGGTTTTACTTTGAGTTTTTACTTTATTAAAGTTCCTGACGTAACTCTTCTGTTACGTCAGGAACTTTGCACTTGTTCCAAATACTCTTGCACATCTGACAGCCGTTGAACATCTTTAGCCTTTTTGATTTGTAGGTTGTATTTCTGCAACTCTTTCCTCTCAAATTTTCGTAGTATAATGTGAGCGAAAATCGGTGATATTTCCGAATCGTCCACAATTTCCAGTTTGTTTTTCATGATGTGCACTGCTTCATTGATGCTGTCTATAAACTTGTTTACAGCGGTGTCTGAATTTTCCACAAATGTCGGAAGATCCAACAGCAAATCGAGCGCCTCATTAAAAATGTTGCGTTTATTTTCGTACCGTTTAATTAGCAATTTAAACGCTGCATCATAATTGCCCGTTCCACCGGACAATAAGTGAGAAACCACTGCTCTGGCTTCGCCTTCCAAGCTCATTCGAAGATAGTTTAACTTGATATTATCTGAGAGGTCATCCCGGTTATGGACCATCTCCTTAAACATTTCAATAAAATGAGAGGTCATCCCGGTTATGGACCATCTCCTTAAACATTTCAATAAAATGTTGCCAACTTTTTCCTTCTCCATCGAATTTCGGTATGGACGGTCTTTGTGGTTCGAGTATGGCACACTTCGTCTTCGATTTAGTCTCTATCGTTTCAGCCATATCCAGTAGCATCACATTAACTGCGTACTCCAAATCAAGAAATGTTTTATCTGCACTATGTTTTGGGGGGTAACGTTTAGCAAGTTTGTCATTTTCAGCCTCCATTATTGCCCACGTTCTTTTTAGGCAGTTCATCTTTACTTCTAGATCGCCTACTGAACTTTTGGTTGTCATTCTTCGTTTACATTCACCAAGTGACTCCAATGTGCGATCCATCCATTTCTTTAAAAATTCTGCTTCAGCCTTGGGAACACCTGAATCGACTTTTATCAGTATCCTGTCAGATTCAAACATCATCTCTGACTGCAATCTAAGTTCTTGCTGCTTTATTATCTCCATCTTTTTCGTAGAGAATGCGATAGCGCGAATAAACTCTTGTTGTTTCTGTTTAGAATATTTTTTATTCTGGTGGTGAGTATTTACTACTCCGAGTCTCTTACCGCTGGTGTGGCGAAAACTCGTATTTTTTATGAAATATTTATTATTCCAAAGGTAGTGAGTATTTATTACTCCGAGTCTCTTTCCACTGATGGGGGAAATCTCGATGATTTTTCAATTTTACCTCAGGCGGTAAAAAAGATTTCTTTAGCTCTGGCGCTAAAGATCCGATTTTTTTAACTTAGAGTCTCTTACCTTGGGTAGGGGAAAACTCTTTGTCTTTAAGGCTCGAATGGACCAAAAATGAATGAAACACACGTCATTCAGTTGTGAGTACTTGTAAGATACTAATTTTTATTAGAAATATTTGTATGTACATTGAAAATTGAATATCTTAAAAATAGTCTAGAACTATCGGTCTCCTGGTGATAACAAATTAAGGGTTTCTCCGTTGACCTTCAACAACCGTACACAATCCTAAATACACAAATAGTGTCACATTTCTTATGTGTGCGGGCTGCTCTTATCACCATGTGGAAACGCATGATCATGTGCGAGCGTACAAATAGTACCTAAGTATGCAGTTAACAATTTTATGAGCTGCACTTAAGAATACCACATCACCCAGCACACAATATAAAACATGTTCAACTTTGAACAGGTGTTACCCTTTTATTATATAATTATATATAATTATATTTTGGACACTTTCAATTTACAACTTATTTTTTTAACAAAATTTGTATTGCTTAGAAGGCACGCTCGCTCTTAACGTTGCATCAATGGGGTTGGTCATAAGGGTCTACTTCTTCTTAATTGACAGAAACAACAGATCTATCAACTGCTGCGCTTCGGCTTTTTGAGCTCCGTAAATAGTAAGCATACAAAGTTTATATAACAGCTCCTTAATCTGGTCCATACACCGCCGTTTTGATCGCCCGCTGTTTCATAGCCTATCGAGTTTATTGCCGAGGATTTCCGAGCTTTAGAATCCACTTGTTAAAAAGGTCCGCTTGGAGCTTGTGGTTCAAACGACGACGGTACTCACCTTAAACCAAATATCACCAGTATTATTCTCTAGAAGACTCCCAGAATAGATGGATTCCCATGTGTCATAATCCAGGATTCTGCGCAGTAAATCAAGGCTGGTAGGATAAGTGTTTGGTTTAGTTGGATATTTATTTGTCCAGTGAGGGCTTTGTCATTAACTCGCCTGCTTCGCGCATAGTAGTAGCGGAAATCTCTTGATTTTCAGATTGGCATCATTAATTTTTTTAATTTACAACGGATTTCAAGGCACAGTATCATTTAGTTGTCTACGCTTACATAGCATCTCACTGTTTGTTGCACAAATAACTTTTGTCCCCATTAATCTCCAGACCTTCTTATGCTGAGAATTTGGCAATGCTTAAAAAAGGCTGCAGTACTATCCCGCGATCCTCGCCCAATAATATCTATCGGCGTTCGTTAATAGCATGTGAATATTCGTTACTGCCGCTTTCCGCATGATCAAACCCATTAGGACATTAAAATATCGCATGACTGACGCCGTTTTAACTATTGGGGCTTGAAAAACCATAGACAATATAATCAGTTCGCTAATTAGAAGCAGGAAGTGTTGGCCGCATTTGGTTTAAAGATCATCCATTCAAGCGAGGTTAATTTTTTACTCAGCGCCTTTGTCGTAAAACAAAATGTATGCCATTGCATCAGCATCACTGTATCTAATAGAGATTTGGTGCGTTTTATGTCATGGTCCTTGGTATAGAGCGATGTTAGCCAACTTTCTTTCCAAACATGACTACTTACAAACTTGATTCCCTTAGCAACCCAGTAAGGAACAAAGGGAAACTTGCCTACATTCATTGAGCTGTGCATTATACAAATCATATATTTGCTGACCGGTTGTTTTTTTTAGAGATGCTTTAACATAGCTTGGCGATTAATATATTACTCGTAAAATCGCCAGTATTTACGGGGTAAATATTCGCCGCTGGGAAATTGTTAAATGTTTTTACCCGGAGTTAACTCTGCGTTTAATTGTGCGATAGTTACACACACACTCATATAGGCACATTTTAATGATTTTTCTTCTGGTTTGAGGTTCTGCCTCTGAAGATGCACATTTAAAATCCTCAGTGCTATAGGTTTTACTATAGCGGACTCTGGACTAATAACGTGTTTAACAGTTTTTTTAATCCTTATCCTCTATTAGTGGGTCAAAATTGGCCGAACCTGTTTAATTGGCGTATATGTTTTAATCGGTTAGTAATTTCTTCTTAAAACTTCTTGACTTGTATTTATCTTATAAAAATTTTATATCGAGTGTTGGTCTCCTTGGTTGGGCCCTATGAACAAAGATCCGTATACTGCATTTATGGGTCAATTTTTCCCAATGCGTTTATAATCAAAAATCTCTATAGAAACGTCGTTATACACAAGCATATTTGCAAGTATTTGTATTTGAACCAGATATGTATATACTTTTAGGACAGCCTGTTTTTGGTACAAATTGGTTTCCAATCGACAAAGTAACAACAAATGCATATTTCGGCATTCTTTTCTTAGCAGTAGTATTTCATTCGCATGGAGAAGCATTGGAAAGTTTGTGGGATGACATGAAGGGCAGGCCAATTTTCAAAGCAACAATGAACCTCCGAATATTTCAATACAACTGAAGAGTTCTGCGATGCGATAAAAGGTCAGAACGCAGCGAAAGACGTGCACGAGAAAAATTTGAGACCGATGGAAAAGTAATCTGAGAAAATTGTATGACCCCGGTGAGTGTGCGGCCGTTGGTGAGCAATTAGTCACATATCGCGCAAGGTGTCATTTCAAACAGTATATTTTTTGTCCAAGCCCGGAAAATATGAAATACAAATCTGGGCTCTCTGCGACACAAAAAACAACTATGCATGGTCATTTCAGATATATACTAGAACGGGACAAAACCGCAAACCAGAAAAAGATCAAGGACACCACGTTCTGTTGGATCTAGTGAAATACTTCAAAGCTCAAAGCATCACATGTGAATATTTTTTTACTTCCTATAAGCTCAGAGCAGAACTGCTCAATAAAAAGCTTACTATGGTTGGCACAGTTCACAAAAACAAGACCTTTTTCCACCAAGAGTACTTTGCTTGAAAAATAGTCCTTAAAACTTATCACAATTTTTTTTAATAAAGAAAATTAGATTACATTCGTTGCATTTGTGCCAAAAAAATAGGTTGGTTATTTCACTGAGCACATTGCACCGCGATGATACGGTAATCGCCGAAAATGATAAACCTGAAATCATTCATTACTACAACGAGACGAAATCCGGAGTTGACACCCTTGATCAACTGGTCCGAAACTACACAACTAAACGTAGATCCAAACGATGGCTACAAACCTCATTTGATAACATGTTACATATATCAGCGTACAACGCCTATGTTGTATTTACTTCAATAAATATCCAATGAAATGAGAAAACAGGTTGGACGTCGATGATTTTTGGAAGGATTTGGATATTCCCTTGTAAACAATAAAATATCTTGAAATGAATATAGTACAAAGTACTCGAATAAATGCTCAAGATGTGAAAATTATTTTATATTATATTATTTATAATTATATTATAACATGCAACAAAAATTTTGATACACATTTATAAAAATAAACTCATATTGGACAAATTTGAACCATAAATGCAGTATGCGGTATTATTTTTAAATACAACATAAGGGTTAAAGTGTAACTTTTTGTGATAAAGACCAAAACCCAGATGATGTCTCCTATATATGCAGTGCATTGTTTGGTTACGGGAAGAAAGGTTAAGTAGATAAGGAAAGCGGAAGTAATGTTTATGGACATATGACTTGAACCTGTTCATATCTTACGTGGCAGAAAACACCTCTGGGGAAAGTCCTTTCCGCATACGGACAACACGGCTAGAGAATTAATTTTCTCTGTAAAGCGTCCTGTGATCAGTAGGCCAATCAATAACAAATGGATGACAACAGTCTGAGATTCTCACAAGATCTTCGTTGAGTGTGTTAGTCATATTTTGCCTCTTCGCCTCTGCATCTGTGATGCCGGGTTCACGGTCGAACGAATATGAGTGACAGATGCTGCTGTCGACAGTAAACGAATAGGTTTTTTCTCAGACTCAAGAGGTCATTGAGAAAAATAAGAAACAGAGAGGGAGAAAGAAAAGAGTATTGCGGTATCCCTGCATTCATAACATATACATCGGATGAGACTCCGCCTATAACATCACGTATAAATCGTGATGTTAATCTGATAAAACTCGATATGAATCCAGAGAAATTAGAACCGACACCAAGAGCAAAAACTGTTTCTGTAATCCCTCATCAATTGGTCAGATATTATTCAATTTGATTAAGCATTTGGCAAGTTTCAATGAAAATAAAAATGTCCATTCTATTCAAATGTGAACGTTATCACTGCTCTTAAAGTGCAATTTTATAATGGCATGTGGAATTTCATTAAAATCTGACTTGCTCAGATATTTTCCAGAAAAATCACAATTTACGACTGTCTCATTTATTCGTGCAACTTTCCCTCCTCGATGCTCTTATGTTGCCAAAAGAATTTTTAATAACCAAATAAAGCAAAGAGAGAAACTGAATAACACTGGGCGACAGCAAATCTGTGTCATACCTTTTGTACAGTCAATGTTGAAATAATACGACCATCAAGGTCGGATAGATATGTTACACAAGTCACCCCAGATTGGTAGGAACACCTCAAAAATTATTTTCACATCATAATGACTAGATGATTCTTTATAAGAAAAATTTATCGCACAGATAATTAAATGATGATAAGAAATGTAAAGTAAATGCCGCATAACTAGAAACTTGCAATGGATTTTGGAGTTTGAATTCAGCCACTGTTAGAGTCTATCGGATAACTTCAAAGAAAAAAAACATAATCTTTAATTATTTATGACAAAAGTAATCAATTTAATGGCTTATAGTCTACGGTCGGCAATATTATAAACTACAACACTAACATGTGCTTCTTCAGTTGCATGCAGAAAAAAAGTATGGTTGTGGTGACAATATTCGAAGAGGATAATACTATTGTTGGGTATATGGTTGTGCTACAACAATATTATGATCCTCACAACAATAGTATGATTCAAATACAACCATACTATGATCCTCACAACAATAGTATGATTCGCACATTACCATACTATGATCCCCACAACCATAGTATGATCCCCACAACCATAGTATGATCCTCACAACCATAGTATGTTTCATATACAACCATAGTATGATCCTCACAACCATAGTATGATTCACACGCAACCATGTTATGATCCCTACAACCATAGTATGATCACACACAATTATACTATTATCCCCTATATTATTTATTAGCAATTGTTTAATTTGTCGACAATTGATTTGATGCCCAATATTATTTATTAAAATTGGTTTAAGTTGTCAACAATAGATTTGAATTATGAAAATTATTCAAATATACATTAAATTCAAAATAATAAGAGTGATTTATTTTACAGTAGAAAAAATAAGTTTAAATAAAAGTAAGCGGTTTTATTAAAAATATCTCAGTTAAACAAAGCCAAAGCAGCTTTTTTAAAAAAATTTAATTTCGATAAAAAAGTACTATTATTGTATTAGATCCGTACCAATAACATTTGTACTTAAAAGCATATTTAAATGAAGAAAAATTACAATCATACAGTATGATTGCCGTAATCATATTATTGTTAACACAAATTGCAAAACACAATACTTTTGTCACACCAACCATAATTATATTGTTGCTATAACCATATTTTCATTTTTAAATTTGGCAATAATACTATTGTTACATTTCAACAATATTAATATTGCAGCAATTATACTATTGTCAAAAATAAATTCAGTAAACAATGCTATGGTTGTGAAGAACATACTTTTATTGTGGAGAACATATTATTATTGCCGTGACCATGTAGTAACCATGTTTTTTCTCTGCGTGTGCAAAACCTCAAACCAAAAGAATCGTCATTAAAATGAGCCTATGAGCCATTCCATGCCAGACCGAACATTTTTTTTTGCAACTCCTCTTCCGATTTACTTTAAATTTGCCAGACGTATTAAACATTAAAAAATATTTTACTCGTGTTTCCAGAAAAAAATTTTTTTTGAAAAGGTTATGGGCATTTAAGGATCTTCAAAATCGTGAAAACTCATCTGACATGACAACTTTTAAACTTATGTTTTTCTAAAACTAGTCAATGGATTTTAAAGTTTTATACCTTATTTTAAAGTTTCTTTTTAAAAATATATTTTTTTTTTTAATTTTTGTTTTGTTATTTTTAAAATTTGTTTTTTTTTAATTAATTTCTGATCTCCACCATCTTCGAACAAGTCGAAAAATCTGGAAATAATATTTTATTAAAGCTCAATATACTTAACCTTAATACACCCTGAAGGCACTGAGCTTGTTTGTAAACTGAAACTAACCTGGTTTAAGAAAATACTCTTTCAGATTTTTCGACTTGTTCGAAGATGGTGGAGAACAGAAATTAAGTAAAATAAACAAATTTTAAACATAACAACAACAAAAAGTATTTTTAAAAAGAAGGTTTTAATATGAGGTATAAAACTTTAAAATCCATTGACTAGTTTTCGAAAAACATAAGTTTTAAAGTTGTCATGACAGATGACTTTTCACGATTTTGACGTTTATCAAATGCATATGTGACAGTGCATAGAGAAAGGGAACTAAGGGTAAAAAAATCAATTTTCATTTTTTTTCTTTTTTTGATGTGGACAACATCTGAGCATCGAATGAGACCGATCCCATGCCCCAAAAGTGTTCCCTCCCAGAGATATGCGCATTTTATGAAAGTGAAGTCGCCGATTCTAAGCGCAAATAGAAAGGGACCTAATCTTTAAAATGGCTCTCCTGAACAAAACTTTTCATCAACTTTTCACTTTTTTTTGATGTGGACAACATCTGAGCATCGAATGAGACCGATCCCAAACCCTTAAAGTGTTTCCTCCCAGAGATATGCGCGTTTTATGAAAGTGAAGTCGACGATTCTAAGCGCAAATAGAAAGGGACCTAATCTTTGAAATGGCTCTCCTGAACAAAACTGGTTTTTAACCTTAGGTCCCTTTCTCTATGCGCTGTCACATATAGCTTTTTTTCTGAAAACACGTGTATTAAAATTTTGAAAGACATCGGAGACATTAAAGTCAATTTTTAGCAAAAGTCGTACGGTCTGGCATGGAATGACCCATGTGCGCGGCTATCATACAATTAAACGCAGATTTAACTCAGAGTAAAAACATTTAACAATTTCCCAGTGGCGGGAATTTACCTCGTAAATACTGGCGACTTTACGAGTGAGATATTAATCGCAAAGATACGCTAAAGCATAATAGTTTCTTAAATATTGAGCCATTTCGTAACCGAATAAATAATATTTCTTTTGGGCCCCTAAGGTTCATGGCTATCCCAGTACATTTCATTGGTCAAAAAATGTATACATTTAGGAAGTGTCATTTGTTCCATATCCCGATGTATGTTGAGCAACTACTAATAATGTTACGTTTTGCACATGTTTTAGCCCATTAAGAAAAACTTTCTACCCTCCGAGTTGGCCTATTGTCAGCCTCGAGCAAAAAACATAGTACAGTAGCATTTTATCGACGATCAATACATAATGTATTTCATAGTAGGGTCGTCCATCAACATTTGGATATACTTATTGCAAATACGAGGGCGACCGCAAAACTAACTGGCCTGGCATATTTTCTGTTTTACTAGCAACTTTTTTTTTGTTTTTTAAAATCAATCTTTTATAAGCCATCTGTCAAAATTTCCGAAATATTTAATGATTATTTTCTTTGTTACAGGTGATTGAAGTAAACAAGTTTTATAATTTTTGAAAAATGAAAAATAAAGAGTTTCGTGCGGTAATTAAACACTTTTATATGAAAGGTTATACGCACAATTAATCAAAGATGAATTGGATTCTGTTCATGGTGATAATGCAGCATCATACTCCATCGTGAAATCCTGGGTTCAAGAATTTAAAATGGGTCGTTTAATTACGGAAGATGAACAACGCTCTGGAAGACTGAAAACTGCTACTACTATTGAAAACATTAGAAAAATATTTAATGAAGTGACTAAAGATAGACGAAAAAAGCTCAGAGAACTTGCTGATATTGTTAAAATAAACGAAAAACAAGTTTGGAGTATTTTACATGATGAACTCCACATGAAAAAGCTATCCGCAAGATGGGTGCCGCGTTTGTTGACTTTGCCCCAAAAAATCGTCCGTTGGACCAATTCCGAGGAGTTTTTAGCGATTTATCAGCGTAATCCAATAGTGTTGATGAAACATGGATCCATCACTACATCCCAGAATGCAAAGAACAGTCTAAACAATGGATAGAAGCTGGCAAAAGTGGTCCCAAGAAGGCGAAAACTGTTAAGTCAGCAGGAAAAGTAATGGCCACAGTATTTTGGGATATAAGGGGTATAATATTTATTGATTATCTTGAGAAAGGAAAAACCATAAATAGTTAATATTATTGTGCATTTTTGGATCGGTTGAGTGAAGAAATCAAGATAAAACGACCGCATTTAGAAAAAAAAAAGTTATTTTTCATCAAGATAATGCTCCTTCACACACTGCATTTTTAACTCAACAAAAACTGGCCGAATTACGATTTGAAATTGCTCCGCATCCACCATATAGTCCAGATTTAGCTGCTTCTGATTATTTCTTGTTTCCAAATATAAAAAAATTCTCGGTGGCAAAAAATTTTCGTCCAATAGCGAGGTTATTGCTGAAACTGAGGCATAGTTATTTTGAAGGTCTTAAAAAATCTTATTTTTTGGATGGAATTAAAAAACTTAAAAAACGTTTGATGAAGTGTATTGAGTTGGAAGTAGATTATGTTGAAAAATAAATAATAATAATTAGAAAAAAACGGTTCTTTTTATGTTAGGCCAGTTACTTTTGTGGTCGTCCTCGAACAATGACAAATCCATCCTATAGTGTGGTCTACAAAAATGTTGAATATTATCGAATATTGTCAACTATCCATCTTTTTTCTTAGTGTCCCAGTGACCTTCCCTGTTTATGGGAAGTTCAATGGGTTCAAACGATAATTTAACATTTGTTTCTTAATTGGAAATTAATGATGGCTACTAAGATTCTCAGCTATTTGCTTTTATATAAATTTATTTGAGTTTAAAAATTCATTTTTTTTCCTGCCGTCTTTCAAAATTATCCGCTCCGAATCCTACTAGCACGCTGTCATTAGGCGGGCCAACTTCGCAGCCCTTATTGGCACAAATTCAAAAAATATTTGCACACTATAACAGCTAATGCCACTTTAAACAAACCTCATTGTAAAAGGTATAAAAAAAATTCAGCCGTAACGCCACAATTACCATTTGTATAATAACAGTTGGCCACCACAAGTATTTGATGAAACATCACTGAACTTTCAATGAGTGGCTCAATTTATTTTTTAAGTGATGCTTTACTCCTGGGATTAAAACAAATACTGCTTTGCATATAATTTCGTCCACTTTAATGCCATTCAAAACAATTCTCAATTGCTTATAAAGCACATTTTCTTAGCCTCGCTTTTCTACTCGTCGTTCCATTCTGGTCATAAAAATGCTTTTTTCTTTCCGTTTTCATTTAAAGCGCTTTTCTTTACTCGTATCTGATCATGCATTCATCACATTTTCACGCCAAGTTCCTTTGTGACTGTATGAAGTTCAATGTCGCGGTTGTGATGGTGGTCCTGGTCGTCATTGCCTTCGTAGTCCCCAAAACAAATTGACAATTTTTATATTGCCCCTTGTACTACGAGGGAGAGCTGATAGCAACCACACGCCATAAATTCATTTATGTCCACACTTAAGACTTAACCATATTACGTTTCGGACAGCTAGCCTGGGCAGCAGCTACCAATAGGGATAAGGCCAAATGAATGCTGGTGTGACAGTCCGTGGTTATGCAGGCGGGCAGAAGTAGGGGTAGCTAGTGCTGCGGTTGAAGCAATTTAATGTTGTTCTATTTCTTTTTTGTATGCAGGGGAATAGCATTTGGCTTTGGTCATACAGAGAAACGCCACAAGAAACCAACAACTGTAGCACAGCAAATCTTCACATATACACCGCGATTCTCAGTGTGGCTTAAAAAGAAAATAATGATTTTAGCCAGTAGAGGGTACAAGGGAAATAAATGATTTACACAGCATGGGGAGGTGGGCAAGGATCAAAGCGTAGGGAGTCGGCTCGTATAGTGGCGTTAAATAGACATTTAGTTGGCTTTATCACAGCGAAACAGTAAATGTGAAATTAAAATTCGGAGTAAAGAAAAAACACAAAACATTACGAGCATGCTCAGATTTTTACTATGACAAAATGCAGAAGATGATAGTGGCTACTGGAACTTTTTTGTGGGAATTTATTTAATAGTTATTAAATTGAAAGACAGCCATGTTGCACAATAGCACTGGACAACTTCCCAATCGCTCTCAGAATATTTTTTAGTTTGAGCCTAAAATTTTTCATAAGTGGAGGGGTTTTCGTTTGGTGTACTTTGTTCGCTTGAATACGATACCAATAATAGTACTCGTTGAATGTCAATCTGCCTGCGCTTAGTTAGTTAGTTTATAGCCGCTGACCGTGGTTAATGGGCTTTTGTTGCTTGGGGTCTGATAAAAAATCGTTTACGGAAGCTGCTGCACCCGCGCTTGCAGCCAAAAGGCCTTTAGACTGTTTTTTTTCTTAATTTTTACTTTTTATTAAATACAATTTTTAATGTTAAAATAACTGTTTAGTCTTAAGTCTGACTATGAACTAAGCATAACAGATTTTACTGTTCAAAGATATAAATACAAGTAAGAAAAATGTGTTACACTTTAGCGTTAGCTACTTTCTGATTTCATATTCACTTGCAGAGAACAGATTTGTTGCCACAAACGATGTTTTTGTCAAGCAAATGATAGAGGTTGCATGTGCCTTGACTATGCCATCAGTGCAACCAAATGTTAGTTAGTGCTCTCTAACGTTCAGTAATTGTAACTTAACTATCGGTCAAAAATACGAAGAACCCAAATCTCCAGAGAAAAATATTGGAGCTAAAAGTCGACATACCGCAACTGTTTAGTGCAAAAATTTTAAATTTTCAGTAGAGTCATAACACGGTTTATTTATATACTCGTACATGCACACTGAAAAAAATTTTGTTGCCACAACTGAATGTTGGTGGTTGTAAGTACTATCCATGCATTTCATCGTTACAACCGAATGTTGGTTAGGTAGACAGAAATTTTCAGTAGAGGGAACTACACTTTCGGTCGAAGAAAACTTTTTAAAAAAAATGTAATATTTTACCGCCTTGCAATGGTTCAACTGATCAGTAAAATAAATACGTCTTTTCATAGATGTTTTGATTAGCATGGCAGTGACACCTCAACCTTTAAAGAATTTATTAAGGTATATAACAATAATTATTGTCAAGCGTTAAGTGGCCTTAATTTAGTAAAAACATGGGTCCCCACCAACAAAACCTGGTTGGTGTTTTGAATAGCAAAGAGTTTTATCTATTGAGGTCTTTCCGATTAAGTCTGATTAATGGCACTAAATTACTATTAAGCCAGTTTCTTCATTCCGAAAAATTTTTAAATATAGTTCGTTTATTTATAGTTCACCGTCTAACCCAAGAAAATTGAACCATCTGGCCATTTCTTTTTTGTGTTTTAACATTTTTTGTGGACTTCGAAATATGTTTTCGTCGAAAACAACCGATAAAATATAACAGGGTTTATTTGTAGATGTTGGAATAACTAATATTATGTTACAATAGACAATTAAGCAGGATTTGGTCACTACAAAGAACTTGTCTGTTGTCACCACCGATTATTGGTACTAAAGCACATGTAATTGTAAATTGTACTAAAGCACATGTAATTGTTTGGCTGCCGTAACCGCCAGTAGTTGCAACCAAATGTTTAACTGCATTCGGTTTGTCTAACTGTGTTATTGTCTGTGAATACCGTGTTGCTACCATCATATGATATCTCGAACCATGTTACATTCAATACTATGGAATGTTGGTTATTACAACAGATATTCGGTTTATCCAACCAAATTTTTGTAGTTCGTACCGATTTCCAACTGATTTTTTCTCTGTGTCTGAAGTACTCTTAATTATAGGCAGGGTCGTGTCAAGGAAAATGAGCAAAAGATGATGAACAATTTTTACTGAATAAATTAGCTGTTTAGCTCGTTTATTTTATTTCGGTTTGTTGATTTTACACATTGAACAGGGATTAACCGGCTCAAGACCTCTTGCTTCTATATTTAAATAGAAGACAAGTTTTTATCAATAAGCCTAAACATTTTTTTAAACCGTAATAATGGGATATTTGTCGCTTTTGGTTAGAATGAAAATTTATTGGCAACACTATTGATTGTCACAACCACTAGTTACGGTAACTAAAAAAATTGTATGCGTTTCATGGGTATGAGCGATCAATTACTGCTTCTCCAATACGATGATCATTTTTAACATCTTGTGGTATGTCGAACCGGATATCCATTACGATAATAAAAATAGGTTATTGCAACCGCAATTCTTTTTTGCAACGGAATTTACGTAGTTCCAACCGCTTTCCATCTAATTTTTTCTCTGTGTGCATGTCAAATATTTTCCGACAAGTAATTGAGAAATACCAAAACCTTTTTTTGGAATCCGCAGAGCAAACTTATACAAAATCCTTCAACTCAGCCAAATCGAAAGTTAAGTTATTTTCATAACAAATATTTGTAACTACCGAAACTCTTCAGGTGAACACTGCTTATATAAAGTAACAAAATAAACATTCCAAAATACGAGACCCGGCAATTAAAATGGAAATAATAAGTGGCTTAAACCCGATGAAGACGAAGATTACGTTTTTCCAATCACTTACAAAAAACGTTTAAACAATTTGATTTGAATTTCGAAACTTCTGATGAAACACTGATTTTCGGATTCATTGAATTAGCCTGCCAGATGGATCTGCCAATAAAAAGTATAAGACCCGCGAAAACACGTGAAGAACTTTGTATTCTTACTGCAACACAAGAGGACAATTCGTAAATTCGGCGGGGCCGAAGATTTATACTCTCCACTATGAACTGCTTTGTTGTATGGCATTGACAGAATTGGGGGGTTTGGTTGTTGACTGTGGGTCCATGTTTGACAGAACTAAATTTGTATCCCTATGAACAGTTGTCCTGTTCAGAATCGTGAATTTCAATGTTTTGGAGAAATCTTATGTCCATTGTTGAGGGGGCAAAAAGGAACCGTAGATTCGGGTCTTAAATTAAGACAAATCTTAAAAGTTAAAGCTAATTAATATCAGAGTGGAAATTCTACTCTTTGAGACTTAATACTGGTATATGTCGATGTTTGAAGGGAACTTGTTTTTCGCACCTCTGACCAATTAGTCAAGAACCCAAATATAGTCGAATCACAGAATTAATGTTATTTTCGAACTCGTGACGAAACTTGTTTAAGTATTTCAATATACATATGACCGAAGTTGAAGGAGGATGAACTTTGGGACCCTTTGGATGGAAAATGGGCCAATATCTTAACCCTAGGTACATATTTGGATCACTTTTTCTGCATATATATATGTCTCCGAACATTACTTGACGATTATACGGCATTCGGTATTCCATTGCCAAATTCAAAACATCACCTAAAAGAGTATATCGTCAGTGTTCCCAGCAGAAGGCCTATATGTTTTTTCCGATTCCTTTCAGAGAGCCAAAGAAATGTTGCATTCATTCATTTCGGGAAATTTCCGAAAGTTAGTAATTGCAGTCGATTCGCAAAAAGAGTTGCCACGTTTTACTGAAAAAAAATTGAGTTTAAAGCGCGAGTTTGTGTGACACAACAATATACAAGTATACAATAAAGTCACATAGGCTCTTTTGGTATTGCCGTTTCTGCATTAAAAGAAAAATATGATAATTTTGCTCATAGGCCTTTTTATAACATCCACCATAGGATGGTGCACCACAAAATATTGATATAATATCCTATAAAGTATATAGTTCCGACCGACCGTCCGTCCGTCAGCGTGTCTGTTGAAAGCACGATAGCGGTCACAACAATCAACCTAGAAAGTTCAAACTTGGCAGATGAATTTATTGTTGTTGTAAGTTGTTTGGTTTTTACTTATAAGGGGTGTTTTTTATTGGGGTATAGAACTTTATGTTGGCATCACTTTTTTAACTGGCGGTCATTTTGTCAGCTGTCAAGTGATTAATATTTAGTTTGGTTTGCCATTTCATCATGAACAGGTTGACAAAAGAACAACGCTTGCAAATCGTGCAAATTTATTTCGAAAGTAATGGTTCAGTTCGCGAAGTTCACCGCAAGCTCCGTCCATTTTATGGTCGACATAATCGTCCATCAGAGCAATTAATTCGGTTAACCATGGATCGGTTAACATGGACCATTGGATTATTTTCTTTGGGGATATGTGAAGTCGGTCGTCTACGCCAACAAACCAGAAACACGTTAGGGGACTTGGAAGCCAACATTCGTGGCGTTATTGCCAACATACGGCCCCATATGCTCGAAAAAGTGGTTGAAAATTGGACCTGTCGAATTGGCTTTATCCGAGCCAGCCGCGGCGACCACATGCCCGAAATCATATTTAAACATTATTGGCATAAAATTATCCTTCCAATAAAGCCAAATTGATGGACACTAAAACGATTTTCTTGTGTTTTATTTCAATTCGAAGTTATATACCTCAATAAAAAAACACCCTTTAGAATGAAGGAAGAAAGGTTCTCTATACAAGGACTCAAACAACATCCGTGAAAATCTCTTTTAAGGGGTATTTTGTGTAAAATTCGGTAAAATGGAATTGGACTAGGCTGCTGAAACTAGGTATGAAACTGTCAAGGCATATTAAGAATTGAATATGGGCCAAATCGGTACCATATCGGTCCATAAGCCAATAAAGATATCGAAAAAGGATTTGGTCGGTACCTGTATGACCAAAAGGACTACTAAAAGCGACAAAAAATAAATAAAAAAAATTACAATTACAAAAAAATTATGGCCTTTTGCCTTAATAATAATAGTACTCGCTATTGAACGAAAATTTTTTGCCACCGAGAATTTTTTTTTAAATTTAGAAACAAGAAATAATCAGAAGCAGCTTAAAATGCAGTGTGTGAAGAAGCATTATCTTGATGAAAAAGAACTTTTTTTTTCTAAATGCGGTCGTTTTATCTTGATTTCTTCACTCAACCGATTCAATAATGCACAATAATATTCACTATTTATAGTTTTTCCTTTCTCAAGATAATCAATAAATAGTACACCCCTTGCATCCCAAAATACTGTGGCCATTACTTTTCCTGCTGACTTAACAGTTTTCGCCTACTACGACCAGCTTATATCCATTGTTTTGACTGTTCTTTGCATTCTGGGCTGTAGTGATGGATCTATATTTCATCAACAATTATGAATCGGCGCAAGAACTCTATTGGATTACGCTGATAAATCGCTAAAAGCTCCTCGGAATTGGTTCAAAGGACGAATTTTTGGGGCAAAGTCAACAAACGCGCCACATATCTTGCGGATAGCTTTTTCATGCGGAGTTCATCATGTAAAATACTCCACACTTGTTTTTCGTGTATTTTAACAATATCAGCAAGTTCTCTGAGCTTTATTCGTCTATCTTTAGTCACTTCATTAAATATTTTTCTAATGTTTTCAATAGTAGTAGCAGTTTTCGGTCTTCCAGAGCGTTGTTCATCTTCCGTACTTGAACGACCCATTTTAAATTGTTGAACCCAGGATTTCACGGTGGAGTATGATGGTGCACTATCACCATGAACAGAATCCAATTCATCTTTGATTAATTGTGGCCTATAACCTTTCATATAAAAGGGTTTAATTACCGCACGAAACTCTTTATTTTCCATTTTTTAAAAATAATAAAACTTGTTTACTTTAATCACCTGTAACAAAGAAAATAGTCATTAAATATTTCGCAAATTTTGACAGATGGCTTATAAAAGATTAAAAAACAAAAAAACGTTGCTAGTAAAACAGAAAATGTGCCAGGCCAGTTAGTTTTGCGGTCGCCCTCGTATGTTTGGGAGACGAGAAAGAACATCGCTTCAGTGAGAGGGATGTTCTTTCGTATTTCAATAATAATCTTCCTTACTTTTTTTATTAGCTGTAAACTTGTACATTTTAAAACACATTCATTGGAAAACAACAACCCTTGTTTACTACAAAATCGTAAAATGTACGACAGTGACAATGCGTACGTACTGTGTTACTTGCTTGAAGGTAAAACTAATGCTGACATGAAACGTTAGCAATGGTTTTTAAACAGCCCGTCTTGCCCGTTAAAGTCAACGAGCTGCTAAACTTTGTTGTAGGTGTAAAACACAAACTAGAATAATGCCATACAATACCTTTAAACCGGGCTATAATTGAGATAGGACAACACGAACTACTCCAGGGAAGACTAACACTTTGAACAACATCGCTAAAGGGGATTACTAACATTTCATGGCTGACATGGTCATAGTCATCATTTGCATGTTCACAATTTTATGGCAAAATATTCTTTGTGCTGATACCAAGCATGAATTTGCATGCATGTATTGTGAACAAAAGTTGTGTAACAAAATTCCTATTAAATACAAAATGTCCAATTTAAAAACAAAACAACAGTTTAATATTAACAAATAAGCGAACAGATTAAAGTTGCAACTAAATTTTGTATTTATGCATGCATAGGAAAGTACACATCGTTCGTTGCATAAAAGACCATCACAATTCAAAAGTCAGCAAGTTTCAGCTTGACTAGAACAAAATACTCTACAGATTCAGGTCACACAAATTGCATAATGCTCATTTTAAATTCAGGGTTTGACAAAGAACCCTATACAAAATGAATACTCATAAGTTGTTTTTTTTTTGTTTGATTTCTAGTTTTTTCGAATTATGACAGTCTAGCACGAAGTGAGCAACATGTTTGTGCAGTTCTGTACTGGTCTTGCTAAGAGGAGGTGGCATTGCTTCAAGTGCTACAGGCTGGCGACAATATCCTTCTGTTTGTTGAGTATACTTCGAAGAGTATGGGTAGCCTTGCACTGAAATTTAAAACGAATGAAAGTAAAGGCGTGCGTCAATTTGGTATTTTTAATTAGATTTGACTGTGATTTTATTCTATCCCTTTACTGTATCACAGCAGCTACAATAACATGTCATTTGCGAGCCTCGAAACATGAGACAGTGGTTTAGGTAAGAATTGGAATTTGAAAACATTTAAAAGTGATACAATTTTCAATTTACTTAAAATAGGTAACTTAAAGTTCCACTCAAAGAACAACTTAATAGCCACAATCGATTTGTTTGCCAACCGAATCCATGTACTATCAAGTTTCTGTTATTACAACCGGATATAGGTTAATACACTGAAATTTTCAAAAAATGAAATTAAATACAGCGGTAAAAGTGACAAAGAAAATACATGTAAATAATGAAATCGAGGGTTGCTATATATATTTCTGACATTTCCTTTGAAAAGTTTGACATTTTTTAGTATGACTATCATTTGTGTTATTTACAGTGACTTGAAAAAATCAATTTGGCAAAAAATTACTCGTAACTCGTGAACATTTTTGTCCGATCATTTTTCACAACTTTTGACGTGGGTTGTCACAACAAGAGTGCATTAATGAACTTAAATCTTTGTATGGCAATGAAGCACCATCCTATGGCACTGTGAAAAATTGGTTTAATGAATTCAATCGTGGACGACGCTCGCTCAAAGACGAGGGTCGTCCAAAAACGGCCGTTGTACCAGTGTTCTGATGCCGTGCGTGAACTGAAAACGCAAGATCCTCATGTGGCATACCGTGAGATAGAGGCATCCTTCGGCAATTCTTCCACCAGCATACATTCGATACTGCATGAAAACCTGGCCGTAAAAAAGGTTTGTTCTCGTTGGATCCCGCACAACTTTTGAAAAAATACTATCGCGGTGCTTTAAAAGACGTTTATAGGGTCGTCACAGGTGACGAATCATGGATCTATTCGTATTAGCCCGATACAAAATAGCAGTCGACCGTGTGGGTCTTCGAAGACGAGCCAAATCCAATGAAAGTTGTTCGTGGAAGTAGCACTTCGAAGCAAATGGTCGCCTGTTTCTTCGACAAAACTGGTCATGTGGTGACTGTTTCGCTTGACCAACGTAGGACGGTCAATTCTGAGTGGTACACCACAATTTGTTTGCCTGAAATCTTGGAGAATTTCGAAAAAACGATCAATAAAGAAGAATCATTGTGCACCATGACAATGCGAGCTCTCACACATCGGCTCAAACAAGCGCATTTTTGACCGGCCAAAACGTCGAATTGATGGGTTATCCCGCACATCAAAAAAAAAATGCGTGGTCAACGATTTTCATCGCCAGAAGATGCTGTTGAAGCGTTCAAAAACCATGTTTTCGAGGTGTCTCAATCGGAGTGGAAAAAGTGCTTCGACAGTTGGTTTGAGCGCATGCAAAACGTGTATAAATCATGCTGGAGAATACTTTGAAAAACAATAAAACCATAATTGATGATAAATATTCGCATTTTCATTATAAGGCCAAAAATATATATAGCAGCCCTCGTATTTGAATATCAGTTCAAGCAAATAATAAATTAGGACTTGAAAAAGTTTAATAATAAAAATAAATAAACAATTTGTTGAAAATTCTTATAAAAATTTTAATTGTCTAATCTTCTAAACTTAGCGTGTAATCGACAAAAGAGCCTTAATTCGTGACCACTTATCGTCAGGGTTAAAAAAGTTTGAAAACTCTTATAAAAACTTAAATTGCCTATACCTTTTAAACTAAGCGTCTAATCGACAAAAAAATACAAATTACATTGTCAGGAATAGAATCCAGTTGGCTATCGGCGGAAGATGTGTTTAATTTCTATTCAGACGATATTAGCTTCAGAAAAACCTTTCAGTTTTCGAAGACTCACCTATTTTTATTAATTGTTTTTATATCCACAATAAATTGTTTAAATAAGGGCCTCTTTTTGGGTTTAAAAGCAAAATAATTGTTGTCTTTACCAATCGTTGGTTGCATTGAACAGTTTTGGAAAGCAATATTTTTAACGTCATTTGGTTTATGTGACCGAATAATAAGTTGTCTGTACCATAATATTGTTATATCAACCATCTTCGGCACTTGCAACAGAATTATCATCAGAAATATAAATATTTGGTAATTCGAATTGAAAATATTTTCGTCCTACAGAAATTCGGTAGTTCGGACTGATTGCCAAATGACATTTTTTCTGTGTAAAGTAAAAAAAAAGTTAATGATATTCGTGACTATAATATATTTGAGATGCTGTCAATCATACCTATACACAGAGAAAAATTAGTTGGAAATCGGTTGGAACTACAATGATTCGGTTGCAAACGAGGAATTTCGGTTGTAATCACCAAATGTTAATAATTGTAATAGATATTCGCGCAATAATCATCGTACGGTACTCACAACTTATTGATCTGTCAAAGCAATGAAACGTGAAGAAGGTATTTAGTTGCCACAACCAGCAGTTGTTTTGCAGACAATTAGTTGTTGTAACCAATTTTGAGTGAGGATAACTAAAAACTTCATCAAAACCAAAAACGTTGTTTAATGTTTTTTTTTAATATAAAATAGTTCAAATATTACTGACTTTACCCCAATAGATTATCTTTTTAATCTTTTTTACCTTTTTCTCGTCACAACGCTCCTTTAAAGAACTTCAAGTTCTTTAATTGTGTATACAAACAGTTTTTCGCCTCTGACTAAAGTTTTTATTTTTTTTTTTGGTTGATCAAGTGTGGTATTTATGTGTATTTTTAGATGCAAAAACTCTCTTTTGAAGGTTCAATGTTGCAATGATACTACAGTTCCAATAACTAAAAATAACAGAGCTTTATCTAAAATTCGCTTGTATTGATGGAATGGTACATGTAACCTCAATCAATCGGTTGGCAAAAAAAATCGGTTGTGGCAACGAATCTGTTCTCTGTGTGTATTCTTAGTAAACAGGATAATTATTTCGAATCAACAAGCTGTGCAAGACATAATTCTAATACTCACTGACAGGGGAACCTGCTGTTTAATGCCAGTTTCAAAAGAACATCACTTGTATGGAGAAGCTTTAACAGGGCTTAGAGGTTATTCTTTTACTTTTTAAGTCGCTGTAATTGTGAAGGCAAAAACACCATCACGAAAAATGTACAAAAATTCTAAGTCGGATCTGAAATTAAGCTTACTAGAGTGACATTGGTGCACACTTACCACACCAATGATAACAATGCTTCCACAGAAAACAGATTTGTTGCCACAATCGAATTTGTTTGCCAACCGAATGATTTAGGTAACACGTACCTCGAATATTCCATCAGCACAACTTACTGTTATTTGGTGCAACATTCCAAGTATGTAAACTTTCCGAAGAGAACTTAAAACCAACCATCTATAACAAAAACCAATACATGTATAAATACAGTTTCAATTATCAACTTTATTATTTGGTATTATCAGTAGATTTGCTTATTATTTTTTGTTTGAAAATGGATTGCAAATAAATACAATTTTTAAAAAAAAGCAATTAGTTGGGGTCACTTATAATTTGCCTTTTAACGTTTCGTTTAACGTGTCCATAACGTCTACTGAAGTTGCCGTGTACACAATCAATATTCGGTTGTAGCGATGAAACACATGGATAGTACGTGCAACCACCAATATTCGGTTGGTGAAACATTTGGTTGTAGCAACAAATCTGTCTTCTGTGTGTATAGACGGTGGAGGGAACATAAGAGCTAAACGAAGTTTTTTTAATCCAATCATAATGCACGATGTCATATGTGAGTCACACCATAACTTCAAGTTTTTTTGCTCAACTCAATTTGACATTTCAGTGCTTGACAAATTTAACTATAAAGAGGTACACAATTGATCACTGTGTTTGTTAAAGCATTTAACAAAAATTAGCGTTCAAATTAAATTGATTTCTTTGATCTACACACTCGACTCAATGTTTCCACAATCTCGAGAAAAGTGCGCAACTTTCAGCAAACCGGGACTGTAGAAAATGTTTAAGCACCTGGGAATGCTCGCCCAGTTCGTTCTGCCAACGTTCTGTCATGAGGCCGTACTTCTTCGAAAATAATTTCGGCCAAGCAGTTACCGCGAATTGTGTTCGCTATCGCGAGATAAAAACGGACTTCTATTGGCCAGAAATTCCGGACTGGATCTGGACGATATGTGGTTCCAACAGGAAGGTACATATTGATGCAAAGCCAACGAAACAATTTATTGGCCGTGTTATCTTACGTCGTGGCAATGTTAATTGGCAGCCACGATCATGTGATTAGACACCGTTGGGTTTCTTCCTTTGCGGATATTTAGAAGAAAAAGTGAACGTCAAAAAGCCAAGAACAATGCAAGGGCTAAAGGATGAAATAATTCGGTACATAAACGATACTGGATCTTCATTATGTCTCAGAAACATTGACAATATGAACCATCATATGTGACAGAGAAAGAGAAAGGGAACTAAGGGTAAAAAAATCAATTTTATTTTTTTTTTTCTTTTTTTGATGTGGACAACATCTGAGCATGGAATGAGACCGATCCCATGCCACAAATGTGTTCCCTCCCAGAGATATGCGCGTTTTATGAAAGTGAAGTCGACGATTCTAAGCGCAGACAGAAAGGGACCTAATCTTTAAAATGGCTCTCCTGAACAAAACTGGTTTTTAACCTTAGGTCCCTTTCTATTTTGCGCGTCACATATAAAGATATACCGCCGAAGCGTGGCTTGCATATTGTCTAGATTTTGCTTCACACATAATTTTCACAGATTCTTCCATCATAATGACAAATTTTAAGACAATTCTCTGAAAACGTTTTGTTTTATTTAGAATTAACGTGTACCTTTTAGTTAGACCACACTTTATACATGCGGAAATGTGCCCTTATCTCCAATAAACACGACTATTCATTCACGACTAGACAAATTTCACCAGCGTTTTTCTTGGCTCATTTCATAAAAATATGTCCATCTACGACTATGCCCGAAAATGCAAGGGGGCAAAATGGCATCGGTTTGAAAATTTTCGGATTGTTGGTCGAAGGGTACTAAGGTAAAATTGCTAAGTTCTGAACCAGCGGTCGGATATTGATGGAAGGGGGCGACCCATGCATTTTCGGTACATAATAATATGGACATAATTTAGTGAAATGAGCCAAGGAATATGATGGTGAAATTTATCTAGTCTTGCTACTACTATGTCCAGTCTTGCTACTATTTCCAAAAAAAGATAGCAGGTGACAATGCTACGATTCCAACTAAGAGTAAACTTTTAAAAAGCTTATAATGAAATAATAGAATTTGTAACCATCGAATCGAGTTGTTGTTTGCACTCCGAAAATTTATGGTGGCAGTAAATTCAGCTTTAAGATTATTCATCAATATCAAATCCGATCGTTATAAAATTGTCGCTACTTTCACAACACAAGTAAAGATGTTGGCCAGGCTGAATCTTATGTACCGTCCACGGTAAAGCAATTACTCAAAATAGTTTAATCTTTCCTAGCCAACTTTCGTGTTTCAAAGGGTAAAGCGCAGTATTGAAAAGAGCTCAAGTGAGTCAAATCCCATTTAACAGTTTTAAAAACTGTCCAGCAAAAAATGTGTATTGAACAAGGCACTCGCGGTGCTCACCTAAACGAATTAGTACGAGTATTCAATCACTAATAAACTAAGAGTAACTTATACCGCTGGAATTTTGTGAAACATAAACCCTGCAGAGGGTAATTTACAACGTCCTTCAAACACCAAAAGGCAGACGCTCACTTACTGCGCGGGTATGTGTACCTTTTTCACTGATTAAATTTTCATTTCAATACCACTGTGCATCGTTATGTTATGTTGGCCCAAGGCTTACGATGTGTATTTTCTTTGTTTACATGAATAAATATAGGGCTGTTGTTTGATTAATTACGTTGACGATAATGAAATTAAATGATGGTTTTATGAAGCAAACATATATACACAAAAATAATTATATAATACAGTAGAGGAGAAACGAAGTAATGAAAAAAGATTGCAATGGCAGCCACCAATATGTAAAGAATACCAAAGGTTTGTTTCAAAAATCCAATTCAGTCATAACAAAAATTGAAAAAATTTAATAACCTGTTACCAGAAGTCTCCTCTTCGAAGAAAGCTACATTTTATTATCTCTAATTAAATACATTATTAAAATTGCGAAGCAAAGCTACCCTCATCATCAAAGTCGGGGTTGGCGGCATTAACCGCCCTTCTCATGTGATAACAAAATAATTTTCCAACGAATTTTGAATTTTTTACATGTCATTGTGGTTTATTTGAAAGGGTCGGTTTGGAGGAGCTGGTTTGCTGTTTGTATACCCTGAACCACTCTGTAAAACAGTGTACAGATGGACTCAAAATAACTAGCTGATTCCATTTATAGATGTCTGTCTGTCCGTCTAACTGTCCTTCCATCTTAAGCTTATAATTAAACTACAGGTCGCAATCGTTGTCTGTTTGTAATGAAGTTTGGCAGCAAACAATTTGTTTGGGCATGGACTGAAATTGAAAAAAATCCGTTTGTGTTTTAATATAACTCCCACAGATATGTTCTTTTGATTTTTCTGTTTTTAACTGAGGAGGTACTTTTCAAAACATGATTATTCCACTTTTGAAAAAAAAAAATTTTATTTTTTTTTGTTTGGTAGCATTGAATTGAATACTCTGCGAAAATAAAATGTTTCAAAATGTCAATAATTACACCAGGAAAATAATTGAAAAATGCATGATTTCATCAAAAGTAGATTATTCCACTTCAGAATGACATTATCCATTTCAAATATACATTTTTGGAACAAAATATGATTAATCCAGAAGAAAAAATAAAAAAAAAATTTAATTTCTTTAGATTAAAATGAACCTAATGTTGTTTTATTTCAACTTAATATATCTGATACCTAATTAGTTTCAGCAAAACAAGATTAATCCACAGTGGTTTGAATCAAAACATGATTATTCCAACCAGCCGCATCAAAACAAGATTATTCCATTTTAAATCATGCATTTATTCCAAATATAGAAGTGCCAACTTTTTAAATCCTACACAAAACAATGACTAATCTTTACGCCTTTAATAATGCACCAAAATTTCGGGTTAAATATATAGGGGCATAACCAAGAAACTATTTTCTCAATTTGTGCAAAAACACAAAAAGTGGAATAATCATGTTTTGAAAAGTACCTCCTCAACTATAGAAGCCTTATCTTACCATCGACAATGCCCATATTTATTAACTTATGTATGTTCTTTCGATTTTTCTGTTTTTAACTCTTGAAGCCTTATTTTACCCTCGACAATGCCCAACTTTTGCTTGACAATTAGAAAACTATGTCCGGAATTTGAGCGAGATCACTCTTAATCTGTGCGTTTAAGAGTGGGTCAAATTTTATCGCTTCAACAAAATATTAATGGGGTACACTGCAAATTTCAGTAGTGGGAACTGACGGTATCGGTTGTTAGGATGATTATTGGAGCTGAATTTGTACATGTATTGGTTGTTGTTTTTTTTTTTATTGGCCAACACTCAGGGGATGTCCCTTATTAGGCAAAGCATTGTATTTGTGGGTGGAAAGTAAGGGATCAGAGGGGGAAAGAGGAAGTGATGTTTATTGATATTTGTCTTGAATTTCTGGATGTCGTTATTGGTGGGAAATACATTTGCCGGAAGTCGATTCCACATACAGACAGCACGGCTAAAAATGAATTCGATCTGTAGTATATAGAGCGGTCAACTGGCCAATCGATAACAAACGGCTGTGAATTCCTGAAAAGTCGCGTATTCCTGGCGAACAACCTAACGACAGGAATAAGTTGACGGATGTCAGCGGTGCACACACCATGCAAGTAACGATAAAACAGCGACACACATCCCACATTTCGACGATGCTCAAGGGAAACAAACCACTGTCGCCTATCAGCTCTATCGCTCTCCTTTGAACAAGGTCAAGTAGCTCCAACTATGATTTTGGAGCACCTGACCATATATGGGAGTTGTATTCCATCTTAGGCCTGATACAGGTCGTATAGATGTTGGAAAGATTAGAAGGCGTGAAATATTTCTTACACCGCTTTAGAAAGCCTATACACTTGAGTGCTTTTTTCGACACTTCAAATACATGTCTCGCCCAAGGAGCGTCAAATTGTATCTTCATGCTCAGAATATCAAGAGCATCTGATTGTTCAGCATCCATACCATCGATAGATAATGACGAACCTGATGGGTCAGTGAATCGCTTGTGAGACAACAAGCAGCACTGCGTCTTGCGCGCATTAAAAACCACTCTGTTCATTCTACCGCAGTCGAAAATGTCCTGTAAATTCCGGCCAAGTGTCTCATCCATAAAACGCCTTTATCTTCGATATCTTCAAGACTTGGAATATGGTTGGCATAAGGTTGCTGTCATCCGCAAAGAAAAGCTTCGGTTCATGGTCCGACACAACAGATCATCAATGAAAAAAGAAATAAAATGGGGAAAGAAAATCTTTTTATTGATTTGGTTTAAAAAGGGCCAAACTTCAATTTTATCTGGAAGATATACTGATGTTATTGGAATATTTTGACTCAAAAACGACCACTTTTAAAAACATGTATACAATTTCATTAGAACGCGCCCTTACGTTATAAATAGTGCAACATTTTTCACATTTTCGAAATAAAATACATACGGTTTCATTGAAAACATCTCATAACGAAAGTACGGTAAAACGAATATCATATGGTATAGCGTAGGAAAATATAAACGTACTTAGCCTATAACGAATTACTCGTACCTGCAGTCATTTGTAAAATTCCGTCCTTTTTGGAGTATACTAAGAAGAAATCATTCATCCAACAAAAAAGTCCGAACTTTTGTTTCATAGTGTAATATGTCAACAGCGAACGCCACGGGGTTCTGTTGCAACAAAGAATTTATTTGTTGTCACCACCAATTATTGGTTAAACGTCGCTGATAGAGCACAAGGCAAAATTTGAGAATGATCGGATTTTTTATGTAATTTTAATTAATTCTGAGCTAGATCTAGCATAAAATGTGACTTGTAGCTCGACTTGACCTCAATCAGGTGAGTGCTTTGCATGGTGACTTCATGGAATAAAATGGGCCAATAAGGTCCATTATGACCAGAATTAGGTCATCCATAATACTCTGAACTAAATGAAAAATGAGGCTTGTGGAGAATCAGGATTTAAAATCGGGAGGAATTTCTGCGTGGGCTGCGCTGCTATAGGAAAGCTTAGATCGATATGGTCCAGTTTTTCGCTAATAACGTGCAAATCTGAAAATATATTAACCTCATGTTATGTCCATATATATGGTGGAGTATCAGGTCCTTAATTTGGGAGGAGTCCTTGGTTAGGGGCTTAAAGCTTCGGCAGATAAGGTCCAATTTGTTAGTAGTCACTCTTACAAAGCTGAACGATTTTTGGTCAGAACCGACTATAATATGTGGTTACAAGAGCTGTTACTTCTGAACTCAGAAAATTTCTTTGTGTGATGGCCCTGAAAAATAAACTTCGGCCATAGCCACCGGTGCCGAAGAAGACCCAAAATGTCGATTCGAAGCGGATCAGTTCCATTTAACTTTTCCGAGAATCAAGTCGTGTTATTTTGCATTTGCAGCGTACCTTTGAGCTAGGTTGTGCTGGAGTAAGAATTACAGACGGACAATCGCATAGAATGGCCTAAATTCGTTATTTGTCATCATCTTAAAATGGGCAATATTCAAACAACTTAAAGACCACCAAAAAATATTTCAAAACCTCCATTCATTAGCAGTTCCAACTTCTTAACTCTGACGAAAATTGTAAGGAACAATACAAATTTTTTGGTAGTGGAGCTCTATGTTTTAAACCTGGCTAGAAATTTGTTTTTCCCTAAAGGCTTGAATGCAAGCATGATCCAATCTGGTTAATTTTCTATACAGTATTTTATGCAAACGAAAATCTCATGCCAAAACTTCATTGACATCTAATGCAATCGAGACAAACATTTGCAGGCAGAATTTATAAAACACGGACCAATTCAATTTTAAATGGATCGGTTTTTCGAACTGCTCATGCAAATTTATAAAGCCATAATACCCCAGTACCACTGTGTGCTAAACTTAAAAAAAAGTCATACGAGCAAACCACTCTCTTCTGTTAAACGGTTAGCCGGTTTTGCTTTTGATTATTACGATTTGCTTACAACTGCCGATTATTGGTATCATTTCCCAAAGTGTTTTGTCCTTGTGTACGTGTCTGTATGCCAAAATGTATATCTGAGTGAAAATGTAAAATGTAAATGCGAATTTCGTGGTTGGATTTGAACTTACGTATGTATAAGTACACATTTCCATATACGAATGTATGTATTTATGTGTATGTACGAGCTTGTGATAAACATCAGTGAATGCTTGTTTTACGCTCCAATGCATAGCCTAATTAGAGTCTCTTTTGGTGTTAAGATCCAATGACTTCTCGTGCTATAACCAGGTTCAAATTGGGTTATGATATGAAACTGGAAAGAGATAATAACAATAACTGTGGGGAGCACATAGATACTCAAATTGACTTCTACGAAATATAACCCCTGTAAAGCCACCCGCAGCATTGCCAAAAATACTAGAGATACAATGTCACAACTTCTGCTGGTGGAAGGATGATTCACATATCGAATTCAAATGTGTGATGAGCTGAAATTCAAATCCACCCATTTAATATTTACACCATGTGGAGGCGTTTTCATAGAACGTGTAATTCGGTTCAATTAAAAATAAAAAGGAACTTCAACCCCCAGTGCTCGTATGTTGTTGACACGTTAAATTTAATGTTGCTGGAAATTGTGAACAAAACAAAAATTAAAAAAGGAAAACATTGTTAAGTTCGGCCAGGCTGAAACTTTATAAACTTACGCTAGTAAAGGACAAAAATTGTTGTCCCTAATCAGCAAAAACTAAAAAATGGCTATTTTTGAATATTAATCGCCCCTTTTCGACCATGCGGATCGTTTTTTGTACCACATGAGCCAAAAAAAAGCAGCCATTTGGTCCTTTTTTGAGGTATTTAGTGCGTCTCAACTAAAAGCACCCATTCTAACCATTGTCCGTCTACAAAAATGTATCTACCCTTCGGTGGAGCGTATTCAAATTTATCTGAATTGATGAAAATCGAAGTAAGATATGTGTGGATTAATAAATATAAAAAAGACGATACTGTAATCAGCTGCATCATTAAATCTGTAAATACTTGTAAGGGGATAAGTAGAGTATGATGACTTAAAATTTGATAAAAAAAAAATAGGAAATATGCTTTTACGTTGAAGATTTTACAAAATCTGCGACGTTTTTAATTAAAATATTAATTGGCTTCAAAATATTTTGAAACTTGTTAAAAACTTGTCTTCTATTTAAATATAAAAGCAAGAGGTCTTGAGTCGGTTAATCCCTGTACAATGTGTAAAAGCAACAGACCGAAATAAAACAAACGAGCTAAACATACGTACATGCACGGCACGGCCACAAGTTGACATAGTCAACTAAACTCTTTTTAAAACACACACACGTTGTAAAAGAAATCTATTGATGGCTCTCGATGTGGAGTCTCTTTAGAGGTGGCAAAAGTAAGTGCGTTGTATATTCGTGGGCAGTTGTGTGAAGAAAACTTGAAAAGTAAGGTTTGCAACAGTAGTTCTCATTCGTTTGGGGAGAGCCTGGCCTTATAGAGTTCGGTTTTACTTTCAACAATTCCAGAAAAGCTTTCTGAAGAGGGTTGTCACGGATCCGAAATCATGATAAAAGCAGTGTGCAGCCACGAAAATCAATGTCACTTTGTTATTTTGTTAAAAACTTGTCTTCTATTTAAATATAGAAGCAAGAGGTCTTGAGCCGGTTAATCCCCGTTCAATGTGTAAAAGCAACAGACCGAAATAAAACAAACGAGCTAAACATTTTGAAACTAAATAAAACGTAACAGTAGGACAAAACAGAAAATATGGTAACCTACAGCACTTTTGTACATTTGTTAACTTTTCTGTTCTAAAAAATATGCAGTTTGCGTTTTAAAAGAAATCTGAATTCTGAATATTACAGCATTGGCAACATTTTTAATAGTTTTTTTTAAAAACTCATAAATATTGTTCTTGTTATGATTTTTGAAAAAAATTTCAGGAATAAATTGTGTTTTGCAGAATATGTTTTTATAAATTTTTTTTTTATGTTTTGGAAAAAAAAAAATCGCTATTATGGAAAAAATGTTATTAAATTTTGTTTAAAAAAAATTTGGTAAATCATTATTATGTTAGCTTAGTGCACAAAAATTGGACAAGCTAATTTTCGCTTAAAAAATAAAAATGTTTGTTGGTCTCCACATTATTGCCTATTTGTCATATATTAGGAATTTTTATTTCCATCACAATTAGCTACAATGGGCCATAAATAAATAAAAAATAAACCTTAAAAGAAGTAAACAGTTGTAGATTAACCCTCACCCATAGAGGGATACGTTGTAATGTTTGTATTGGCCCTAACGGTATAAAAGGCATGGCTGTTATCATTATTGGTTAATATTCGACCAAATAGACCACGTCTAGCACGCAGTGTACACCAAGACCGTGGAGAGTCGATTCGGCGCCGTTTGCAGCAACTCAGTCTGACGTATGGGACGACTTGGCGCATTTTATGTCGAGATTTTTAATTGAAAGCGTACAAAATACAGCTTGTGCAAGAACTGAAGCCGCCCGAAGTTCCCAAGCGACATCGCTTCGCTCTATGGGCTATTGGAAAGTTCCAACAAGATCCGACGTTTTTGAGCCAGATTTTGTATATCGATGAGGCCCATTTCTGGCTCAATGCGAATGTAAACAAGCAAAATTACAGCATTTGGCCAGTGGAATCTTCGGTCCATATTTCTTCAAAATGATGAAGGTGAGAACGTAACCATCAATGGCGACCGTTATCGTGCCTTGATAACAGACTATTTGATGCTTGAAATTGAAGCTCGTAATCTCGGCGACATTTGGTTTCAACAAGACGGCGCCACTTCCCAAACATCGCATCAATCAATGGATTTATTGAGAGAACACTTCGGTGAGCAGATAATTTCACGTTTTGGGCCGGTCGATTGGCCACCAAGATCGTGTGATATCACACAGTTAGACTTCCTGTGGGGAAGTCTAAAGTTTATGAGGACAAGACCGCTTCGATTCAGCAAAACATCACGCGTGTGATTCGCCAGTTACCGGTCGAAATGCTCCAACGAGTCATCGAAAATTGGACTCAACGGATGGAATATCTGAGACATATCCGCTGCCAACATTTGATAGACATAATCTTCAAAAAATAAATGCCAAAGATTGTTCTTTCAAATGATAATAAACATTTAAAAATGTAGGGAACGTCGAAATGGATCACGCGTTATTTAAACGCTTAAAAAGAATATTCTAACTTTGGTTATATTCGTGATTTATGCTAATTTTTTTATTTTCTTTAGCAATATCTACAAAGGGTCATTATCAGCATTAAAAATTTTGATATTTGAAAAAATTACGTTTCGCAAATTTCTTTTTCAGATTAAAGGCTTATATTTAATCCGTTCTGGAGTAGTGTATGGTAGTATAAGCTTTAGTCTTGTTAAGGATACTTTTAAGAAGGGTTATACCCACGTCTGTCTTGAAATTTAACGTGCAGTACATCCACTCTGTAACGGGCTCCGTTTTGATAGTCCTACTTTATTTAGCTTTGGTCTCTTTGACTTGTTTATAATACCTGTGTTTAGAGAATATCTTGTTTCTGAGGTCAGCAAATACCAACGAAAGAATCATTTGATTGTATACGAATCCTGTTTCTGTTCCTTTTTAAAATCACTTTTGTGAGATATTTCGGCCAAAAATAATTAATTTCGGATTTTTAATAAAATATTGGTCCAGGAGGTATAACGACAACATATTCAACAATTTTAAAAATCAAAAATTATTTGAAAAACTAGTAAAAATGTCATTACGTTCGGTCAGGTCGAACCTTATGTACCCTCCTCCGTCCTTACGCCAATAAAGCTCTTTATAAATTACTAAATCCCTATGCTTTGAATCCTTTCGGCCTGTGCATACATCCTTAATCAGAGGAAAAACTTCAAAATTAAAAAAAAAATGGAGTAGTAGCAAAAATTGCTTTTATTTGATAACCAAATGTCCATATTTACTACAGATCGCCCGTTTTGATCATGCAGAAAGTTTTTGGAACTCATGAGTCAATACGTCTGGCTCTTTTTGAGGTGTTACTGCATCCTTGCTAACATTGTCCGTTCACAAAAAAATTTGATGTGTGAAATATGTACTTTAAACCGAGGTACATTTTGTACCTTAAAGAGAAACTTATTCCCCCTAGGGCTATTTTGCCCATTTACAATCCTAATCAACTCATGACCAAAAGCCATCATCATGCAAAATTTCAGGATCCTATGTGAACATGATAGACTGTCGAAGAATTTTACAGCGATTAACAGTGAATTAATAGGGCCTCCGATCAAAATTTCGTGGTGTTGCAAATGGAACGACACAATTAGTACACCGTACTCACTTTGGTGGAGGATATACAAATTATCCTGAATACTTTGAAATGCAGGTTATTAGTTTTTCTAGACTTGTAGACTTGTAATTGTTGGTTGAATTACAAGTGAGTAACTTATCTTTCGGCTTTATTTTCAGTTGTGTTCGGTACGCAATACAACAGGAGGACATGGATTATGGTCAATATAATATTTTGTCAGAAGGACGTGGCTATTAGTTCAAGAGAAATAGCCTTAAAAGTTCAGGGTAGTAAACTGCCGCCCTAAGAAAGAAAGTCACAAGCGCCAAAATGCCAAAATTGAGTTAAGAGCAGATTCGGAATCGTGAATGAAATACTGATTTTTGTGTTAAACATAAAATACTAATTTTCAACTGTAATTGACTAAAAAACGTTAAGCAAAATGGTCACATCTACCGCATCCAACATGTTTCATAGTCAAAAAAGCTAAATATCTCAAAAGTACTAAAATAGAGATGTTACTTTCTTTCTTAGGGCGGCAGTATAGGCGGGGTCACGAATTTTTTTTTTTCAATTTTAACACACTACATATAATAATATGCTAATCTTTGATTTATTCTTTTTTAAATGTATAACCATCGGTCAATTACTTTGGCCTCAAATACAATTTTGAAAGTGGGCCAGGCACCGCCCCCTTATCCAGCTGGATGTGTTTCGATGTCAACATCTTATGTTAACAATAGCATCGTCATATACCTATTAGTTCAGGAGATACGTTCTTTTTAAATTCAGAGTTTAATAAAGGGTGCCACGCATCATTGTCCATTTTTATCAAACCATAGCAGACAATACTTTTCTAACCGTTGATTTCATTCTTAAAAAATTTAATAACTTTAAGGCCATAACTTTGGCCGTAAATGTGATTTTTTAAAGTTGGCGTGGCACGCCCACTTTTTCTCTCGGATGTTTTCTGATTCACTCTAACAACATTTTTTCCTAACATCATTTTCATATCTCTACTAGTCCATGGGACATTTTCTTTTAAAGTTGAGGGTTGTATAGGCGGTGCCCCACCCCTTATCCATTTTTTCCATACCATAGTTTAGAATAATTACCTAGTCATTGGTTTCATCCTGTTAAAGTTTTATAACGATCTGTGTATAAGTTTGGCCATAAATTGAATTATTTAAAGGTACGTGGCACCGCCCACTTTTCTTCGGGATGTGTTTCGATCTATTCTAACATCATGTGTTCCAATTAACATCGTAATATCTGTATTAGTTCATGGAATATTGTCCATTTAAGTTCAGGGTAGTATGATCGGTGCCGCACCCCTTGTCCGATTTTACCATAACATGGCTAGTCATTTTTTCAATTTGTTAAAATTTTAGAATCATTAGTTTGGCCTTAAAAGCGATTTTTTATAGGGGCGTGGCGCCGTTAACTTTTCCTCCTGGATGTGTTTTTTCTATCCATGCCAACATCATGTGCTCCGATATTATAACCCTGAACTTTAAAAGGCTATATTTCGTAAACTTGTGCTGCCATGTAGTTCGTGTATATGATGTTGGTACTAAAAAACACACCCCGATAGAGAAGAGGATGGTGCTACGCCCCCTCAAGAACATATTTATATTGGACCATAATCCAAGAATAACGAATGTTGTATACGACTTATTATTACACAACATTTCTAATAACAAATATTTAATTAAAAATAATTATTTGCCAATATACGAAGCGTGTGCCAGAGCCCACGATAAATTTGAAATATCATCCAATTATATTGATTAATAAGCAACATTAATGAAATATTAATAAAATATATAAATAAACAATAATTAATTGATTAATGAGAAATAGTAATTGATAAGAAAGTGTACTATATTCATTGCTTCAAAAGATTTAGTGTTTATTTGTTAAAACGATTCCATGACTAAATTTTCGTTTGTTTATATTTAAAAGAGCTTATTAAGCAAATTTCACTTAAATCTTCTCATATGTAACGTTCTAATGCTGGAACTCTGCAAGGACATATATTCCCTCTACAAGGACATATTTTCCCAGTGGCCTAACACACACGGCATTTATAGTGGTCCAGTAGCTTGGCTATAATTAAAATCCAATGTATCTACCGGTGTCTATGCTCGGCCACAAAGGCTATGGAGATAATAGAATGACTGAACATATTGACGAAAAGCTAGAACGGTAATAATCAAACCTCAATAATCTCACACATTCACGTTGCCTCACAGACCAGCTGGCTCCCTTATCGACGCTTCTAATTTACACACACACAGCTATACTCGTAGAGAGGTGTTATCTCTGTATATACAATTCATATAATAATAATAGCATTAGAAATATAATATTATTAATAATAGTAACAAGCGTATGGTCTGCTACTATCAATGATGTGATAGCCACCAAATTATTTGCTCCCAAACTCGTGAATGCCATGGACACCGGAAAAGAGGTAGTAGGAGCGTAGAAAGGGCACAGAGGGTGTGTACTATTTGAGCATAAATTGATATCAGTGGCTTTCGATACAGGTTCAGCTGCAGGACACCATATGTTGTGGGGATAAACACTTTATGACCTTTTATAAACGTCCACAGTTATTATAGTCAAATCTATTAAGTGGAAATAATCATATAAAAGCGACAATGCGATTTATAAACCAGTAAAACAATATACAGGCCCACTATGCTGACTAAATGATACCCTACACTACTCTTATTTACGGTAGGTTCGTATCCGTTGAACGAAACTGATAAATAGACAGGGTGGAGCGCGGTAATTTCCTTTTTGCACTGCAGGCTGTAGCGGCACTGTTGGTGGAAGAGAGTAGATAGTGTGCGTGCTTATAGTGGCTGACTAGAGATTTGTATTCGTCTACTTCAGTTGCCATCATGCATTAGACACGTGAGAAGAGGACATTTTGTGTTGACGCGTATTTCAAATGCGCACTCGATCATTGCAGTGCAGCGTGCAATTCGTTTACGATTCGCTGTTCTCCCGTTCGTGTTCCTGGACGGCAATCAATAGTAAATTTGGTAACTTCATTGAGAACAGCAGGGAATGTGTCATGTATACGAAGAGGACCTGAGAAAAGGATAACAACACCACAAAACATCGTGAGAGTTAGAGCAGCAATCTCCGAAACGTTCTGCTCACACGTAACTGTGAACTCCGAACGTTACTTGACTATGAAACAGGACTTTTTTCAGCCGGCTCTTGAGGCAATGCCATTAGAGGATACATGGTTCCAACAGGATGGTGATATGCACACATAGCGATGGTTACCATGAATTATTTGAATCAAATGTTTCCTGGATGGCTTATCTCTTTGAGGGATAATGTGAACTGGCCGGCACACTCACCAGACTTTGCCCCATGCGATTTTTTTCCTTTTGGGTTACCTGATTTCGAAGGTGTATATCAACCCTCCCAACATTTTGAAAGACCTAATTAACAATATTGAGGCTGAAATTGGCAGAATACCAGTCGAAATGCTTCTTAGGGATAGCGCAAGATACACTTTTTTAAACCATGTAATTTAAAAATTCCCTTACAGTTCAATATAATTAAGATATAAAATAAATTGTTCTAAGGTTCATAATTTTTTTATTTCATTTCCAAATAAGCAAATTATAGCACGCCACCCTGTAAAAAGATATGTGAGACTTCTAAGAGAGCAGGCTGTCTAAACAAGAGACACCTTTTGAATGCTTGCTATTTAATAACGTGGACCAATATGGCCCAAATTCCACCCGGGTAAAGGTCACATACCTCGCACTACATAAGATATCAGCGAGACTGCATAGAAGTACAAATATAACATGTAAAGCACCATTATTTGGTAGCCCATAATGTTTCTAGCGCAGCAGGACCTTAATTCGAATGGAAACTTTATATAGGAGCTATGTCAAAACATGAACCGATATGGCAACCAGGTTATGTATTTATTGTCTGTTATGAACCTTGCGAAATTAAACAAATCTTTTTAAACTTGTGACTTTTACAACAGCATTAAATTGATTGTCCTTAAATAAGGAGGAACTATAACATGGGTTTGACTCAAAAGAATGGACCGATAATGCCAAAATATTTCTAGAGTTGGTAACTAATGGCTCGCACCATATCATGCAAAATGCAAACAAGATCAGATTTAAGACGCAAAATGTTCGCTAAGGCTGAACCTTGTATACCTTCCATCGTCACATTTAAAACAAACTAAAATGCATCCTTCCAAAATCTCAGCCAAAAATTTAAGCAAAATTTGCATGAATTCAAATATCGTTTTGTCTACATTGACAATTAATTGATCGCCCGTTTTGACCATGCGTCACGTTGTTTGGACAAGTTGAGCTACAACGCCCAGCAACGACGTCCTTTTTAACTAACAGCACCCACTGTAAGCATTCTGTGCCTTTTTAAATTTTGTTTTTTTAAGCAAATACACAAACATGAAAACAAAATAAATTTGATCATGCCGAAACATATCCTATATTAAAATTTTGTAAAGAAGGCGTAGCACCAGTCATATTTCTATCAGGGTGTGTTTCATTCTATACCAACATTACATATAACAACTTCTATCCTCATATAGGTATCAATTTAAGAGATTGCAACCGCAGTTGCTCTATTGGCCCCACTGTGCAACGTTAAGGTGTAAAAGTTTACTCATAAAATCCTTCTTATATCTTCTCTAAAATAATCATTACCCGCTCGCATCTGTCATCAAAGAACTGATCTTGCTCAGTAAGTACAATAATAAGCAATTTTGGCAATCCGTACTAACCAATAAGGGCAATACCATAAATTATCAGGTGATAAAATTCCGTTCCAGTCTAATAAAGCCATAGTTTAGCAAACATTTGTGGATATATTTGAATATATATGTATGTTGGCAGTTGTGTTGTTTTATAGACCATCATATACGGTTAGCCCTAAATGTTTGTCTTCATATCTGTCAAATGAATGAGAATGTGAACCTACATCAGTTATCCCTCAGTTCATTGTTTGATGGTGTGCTAGTAAAAATGACTCTATATTTTCTCTGTAACTTAATTAAGTTTTGCATAGCGATGACGCTGTTAGTTCACAAATATCCTGCGGTATTTAAGTGCAAATACACTAACGCAGCGTAAATGTACGCATTGTTGGATATACCTACACATAATATGTGTATGAATGTACAATGGTTTAGGAAGGATCCTTATGTATGGACGAATTCCCTGTGGGACATTAAAAACCTTTATTTGTTTAGAAGCTTTTGCTATTGTCTTTCTGTTGAGGCCACATGAGTTACTAGGCACAATTTATAAACAAATCAAATTAGGTCTAATAAATACGGCCAAGAAGCCAGGGCAGTAACAGCAATAAAGAAACTCAATCCTCGTATGCAACGACATTTTAAAGAGTCATGCAGGGAAATGTTGATGCAAGAATCATAATATGAAACCATTTGCCTGGAGTTCCATCTGTACCTGTTGTGAGTCAGCTAATTATAGCCTTTGTGTGAAAACACTTTATTGTAATTGTTCTAACCCGTAGTCAGGGTGAAGTGCATATAGTGCGGACGGCGGGTGGTTAGGGAAACCCTACATGGGTCACCACCATATATACAAATGTACTCGTATGAGTTGATAGTATAATTTATTTTCTAGCCTAATTTACAAACACGTGCCAACAAGTGTTTCGTTTCAACGTCTGTTTTACTGTCTCTACATCATGACCTACATATTTTATATTTCTCTTCAAACAATGCCACAGATCATAAATCATACCTAAATCATAAATGTAATGGTATTTAATGAAAGAGTGTCATACATGAAATACAAACTATTACTTAAATTGTATGCTTAAGGAGGAAAGGGTGCAGAGGTTAAGAATTTGGCGCTAGAAACGTTTTGAACTGAATTAAAAAAAAAACATATTATCAACGTATTCTTTTGTACGTTTCTTGTATAGGGTCATCCAACTAGAGGTATTTCTTTAGAAAAAAAATAAGTTCAAATCAAGTGTGGAATCTTTATTGGTAATTTGAAAGGACATTTTATGGCATTTATTTTTTTGGATATAGTTTCCTTCAAATGTTGGCCGAAACTACGCCTCAGGGTTTCCATTCGGTGGGTCCAATTTTCGATGACTCGTTCGAGCATTTCGGCCGGTTTGGCTTAAATAACACGCGTAATGTTGGCTTCCAAAACCTGAATCGTAGCTGGTTTGTCAGCATAGACTTTGGACTTTACGTAACCCCAAAGAAAAATGTCTAAAGGTGAGATATCACTCGATCTAGGCGGCCAACTCACCTGTCCAAAACGTGAAGTTTTTCGAAATATCCTCTCAATAGATCCATTGTTTGAGCAGCTCTATGGTAATGGCACCGGCCTGTTGAAACCAAGTATCGTCAAGATTACGGGCTTCATTTTCAGGTAGCATAAATATCGATATCATGGCGCGATAGCGAGCACCATTCATGGTTACGTTCCGGCCATCATCATTTTTGAAAAAATATGCACCGATGATTCCACCAGCTTTAAACCGCACCAAATAGTGGTTTTCTCTGGGTATAATGGCACCTCTTGAACCTCTTCTTGTTGCTCATCAGCCCAAATGCCGCAATTTTGTTTATTGACTTTGCCGTTGAGCCAGAAAAGGGCCTCATCACTGAACAAAATTTTAGTCGAAAACAGCGGATCTTCCCGTTTCTCACCGAACGCTCATTTCCATAATACAGTTGCCAACATTTGAAGGTAATTATTTTTAAAAAATATATGCCATAAAATGTCCTTTCAAATTACCAATAAAGATTCCACACTTGATTTGAATTTTCATATATTTTTTGTTTTGAAAAAATTCCTCTAGATGGATCTACCCTATATTTAGTCCTTTAACCTACATTTGGAGCTAACTAATGTTTCTAGATGTCAGTTTGTAATTAATAATAATTTTTGGATGGAATCTTGTGGCTGACCATGGTGTAAAAGGTTGTATGCGCGATTTCGCAATTTTAACTTTTTGTAAGAAAAGGGTGTACCATTTTCTGTACTCATTCGTTAAAAAAAAGTTTTGTTTCTCTTTGTTTCAGTATGTAATCAAACTGGTATACTTATATAAGGACATAAATACTGTTACACACGTTTTATGCTGTAAAATAAAAAGTACTGAATGTTGTTGGGCCAAATATTTTTTAATATATTTATTGATGGTTATTGTGTCCAAAAAGAATCTACTTATTCTAAATGTCCGCCTTTTGCCTTTACACACGCCTTAAGTCGCACTGGCCAATCGTCAATTGGAAAATTAACCACAGCTCGAACCAAAGCAGTCTTAAGAGAAACAACATTGGGATATCTTTTGTGACAAACCTTGTCTTCTAAAACCGTCCACAATTTGTTATACAATGGGTTCAATTCTGGACTGCCTGAGGGCCATTCTTCAGAGGAAATTATCGCTGGCAAATTGTTTCATAGCCAGGCCTGGGACGTTTTAGCCTTATGGGCCGGCGCAGAATCCTGCTGGAAGACCATGACTGGTTTTGGAACAGGGAATTGTTAAGAGGTGTCATAACAGCATCCAAAACGGTTTCTTGGTAAACTTTGGCCGATGTTTTGACTCCTTGTTCGCAGAAATGCAGGTCAGTGACCCCATCGTAAAAGACACCCCACCAAACCATGACTGAAGCTGGGTGATGACCTTTTGCCACCCTTGGGATCAGTTAAGTTGCTTCCTTAGATGACCGCGCGTACACTCTATCATTTTGCTTGTTAAATTTTTCCTGAACGGTAAAAAATTTTCATCGGTGAACAAAATTTTTCTGTGCGAGTTATCAGCGTGCTTCGCCAAAAGACGTTTGCATTTTTCAATCCTATTTTTTTTAAGCTGCAATCAATAAATGTCCGGTACGTCGTTTTAAAAATATCGCTTTTTTTCATTTCACACTTGAAAAGCGCTATTACAGCGATACGGTTCTCATTATCTGACCACTCCATTATGAAAGTTGAAACAATTTTAATGCTATTGATATTAGCTTTCAAAACCCATATGACATTAACGGGGTATGTTCAGTTCTACTATAGAAATGGATATGTTCAATGTTGTAACAGTATTTATGTCCCTACTAAGTATACCTCATCAGAACATTTGAAAAATTTCACTTAATACCTTTTTGTTAAAAAAGCGCGATATGTACATTTGTATTTGACTTCAAACAGTAGGTCCGTTGTGGATAAATATTAAGAGATAAAAAGCGTACTGTCGAATAGGGTCGACTTTATTGTATCACTACTTATACATGACTGTGGTACACAGTACACTCCTTGCTTTTGTTTGACACTTAAACTAGATCTGTTTCGATTCGTTATTTTTTTTGCCTTTTTTAATTGTAAATCAGAAAATTTCGATTGAAATTCAACTTTGCTATGTAGAACTTCATATTTTAAACTCAAAAGTTTTCAATTAAAAATCATTAAATTGTTATTGAAGTTCAAAATATTCTGATTATTATTTTTTAAAAATCTAATTTCAAAATAAATGTTTATTTGAAATGCAGAAAATATTTCATTTGAAAATCGAAAAATATTAATAAGAATTTGTAGTATTTAATTTGCATTTTACAATATACCACTTAAAATTGCAAAAATTAATTCTTTATTTCAATTGGTGTCTTCGGAATAGCAAATGAATTTATCGAAATTTCAAACGGAATCAATTACATAATTTCATTTGATGACTTTTGCATTAAAACTGATGTATTTTGAATTTTAACTTAAGTCTTCTGAATATTATATGGATGATTTTCTGTATCCCAATTTTAAATGGTATATTCTGTTTTTCAATTTCTGTCCTTGAAATAATTTTTCTAAAATTCAAATGAAATATTTTCTGAATTTAAAATATAAAAATTAAATTTATAGTTTTTTAAATTGTCATGCTCGAGGTCATGCACTAAATAAAAAGATGGTAGCTTTTAATTTATTTTGTTTATTATATTTATTTTCCAATATTTCGATCGTGTTCGAGGATCATCCGCAGGGAATAAAAACTAGAATACAAAACAATATTTACAAAACAATACTTATACTCAAATTTTTTAATGCGAGTAATATTTCAGTTGTAATTTATTATTGATTTTCATATGGATTATTCTGAAATTTAAATTATTTCTTTGAAATTCCCTATAGAATATATACTTCTTTATACCCTCCAACGAACTTTAGATGATATATTGATTTTGCAATACACCAAAATACTGGTCGGAGACCTGATTAAGTATCTGTAATATGAATCGTCGTTAAATTTAGCCATAGTCGTCCGTCTGTAGAAAGTAAAATACAGGTCGCACTATTCATAGTAGAGGGCTGAAATTTTGCTGAAACATGTGTTGCTGGACTGAAAAGTTTGGTATGGAAAATGCACCAGATCGGCCAAGACATAAAAGTGTTTCCCCCGCAAAGACAAGGTCAACCTCTAGAATCTGAACTCTAGATCTTAAACTGTTAGAGATATGAAGAAACACATTCCAGAGGAAAAGGTGCAGTGCCGCGCTTCTTTAAAAAATCGCGTTTATGCTGAAAATAGTACACCCAACGTTCAGAATGAAATCGTTGACTATGGATTTATAATAAACTATTTTATGGTAAAATCGGACAAGAAACGTGGTACCGCTCACACAACCCTAACTAAACAAGAAAAAATCTCATGATGTACTAAAGATATGACAATGATATTTGGAACATATGATGTTGGCATAAATCAAAATTTGTATAGACTATATGATGAAAAAACTGGACAAGGGGGGTGTGGCACCTTCCTTTCAGCCCTGAACATGAAAATACAATTTTCATGTTCAACATATGTGACAGCGCATAGAGAAAGGGACCTAAGGGTAAAAAAATCAATTTTCACTTTTTTTTGATGTGGACAACATCTGAGCATCGAATGACACTGATCCCATGCCCCAAAAGTGTTCCCTCCCAGAGATATGCGCGTTTTATGAAAGTGACACCAAAGATACACGTATTTAAATCTTTAAAATGGCTCTCTCTCTCCTGGACAAAACTGGTTTTTACCCTTAGGTCCCTTTCTATTTTGCTCTTCACTTATGTTGTTGGCATGGACCGAACAACTTGGATGAATATAATGAAATCAATGAGTAGGCAATTATTACATACACCACCACTTAACCATTAAGTTTAAAAGGCTTTATTTTGTAACCTAATACTGTTATGACAATTAGTTAGTGCTAAAAAACACACCCTTTAAAAAAAGGCCAGTACCGCACCCCCTTGATAACATTTTTACAGCGCACCATAAATCATGATGGACAGAATATAAACTTCGGCAAGGCTGAACTTAATTTTTCCACTTGTTGAACTTCGTACGTGGCATGCTTAGTTGTAGAGACACAAAGAAATAAAATAACCTTTTGCGTTGAAACGTCTCCTGCAGACTTCGTCTACAGAATCAATCAATGTTGACAAAAACCATAACAATATAACACCTTAAATTATTTTCTGTCTTTACATCGTTTGTCTTAATTTAAAGTCTTTTACGAAGTAGCTCATTTTGCACACATAAAGGTTATCTATTAATGAGAAATTTGTCCAACCATTGCATTAAGAGGTAAATATTTTGCGTTTATATCAAACCCTAAAGGCAGTTACAAGGTAGTTAATGATGTTTCAATTTGTGTATGCAATTGAACTTCCATAACTCGAAACACCATTATCTCTAAAAAAAAATCGATTTACGGAGATTTCGAGCTATGAAATATTTGTACAGTTTTCGATTTACTTATATTTTAAAATTTATTCTACAAACTTCTAACCTGAAATACTGTGTGAATTTTAGGTAACTTTTCTTTGTAAAAGTTTCAGTTGTACTTTCATTCGTGTGTTAAGGATTTCCCTGAAACTTCGCTGGAGTGTTGTAAAGAATTTACCGCCTATATGCACTTTAAAATATGAAGGAATTTGACATCTTATAAGCCCGAATTAAATTTACAAAGACTCAGTTCTTATGAAACCAATTTTAAGTTTTTTAATTATAGGCTGTTTACGAATAAAGGCAATCAATGTTTATATTTAGTAGTTTAATATTTACGAGTATCTGCTTAAGGAATTGATTTGGCGGTCAACATATCGACATGCAATTCTGATATAATAGGTTCATTATCAATTTCAATGTAATCCTGAAGAGTCATTGTCATGGTTCGAGACTTGAATTTAATTTTATACGCAAAAGCGACGAACCAAAATGTCGCTTGAGCGCACTGCGCAATTTTGCCATTACGTTTTATTTTTGCGAGTCAAACAACCATCGTTCAAACACAAATTGTATAATATTATATGTTTTCCAGAAATGTCCGACTTATAGAAGTGTGTGCCATTATTATCCTTCGAGTTATAAAGAAATGTATGGATATGGAAAGAATAACTTAAGGGATTTTGTCTCATGTTCCTACTGCCACTAGATTCACTTCGGTTAATGGAAGTTCCATTGGTCATTGAATTCATAATAACACAGTGTGACAGATAAAAAATACCTGGGAAATGATATGATTTTTCTTGCAGATCTTGCTGTGTACAACAAGAAACCGGTTTTGAAATTTCCCAAACACCTCCAAATCTGGAGTTACGGGTAAAAAACCGGTTTTTCGGATCCTTCACACTTATATGCCATTAATTTAGTTGAATATCAACCGATTTAAAGTTTTGAAAGATGGTTTAGAAAGAAGAAATGGTGTATACACTTTTAAAATCACACTAAAAAAATCTGTGTATTTTTCCTGTAAACTCATTTTTCTAAAAAATGTGTTATTTTTTGGCTTTGGATGCGTATTTACACAGAAGCGAACAATTTTTAAGCTGTGTAATAAAGAGAGTGTTCTTACGAATACAATTCGGTGGCATTTTTAAAAATCCGTTAAAAACTGATTGTGTTATTCAACTTTTATTAAAGCATTTTTTTTTTGCAAAAATACAATTTTTTCCCAAACTACTCAGACATATTGCTTTGACCTTTTTTTATTGAATATCTCAGTATCCCATTTGTCATGTAAACATATTGTTTTAGTTTTTATTCATTTTTTTTGTTTGATTTATCGCGTCTTATCACTTCAATCGTTCTTACAAATTCAGTCCCTAGTATAAGCCAGAATTTGTTTGTGAAAATTGCTGTGCAACATTAAAAAATTACAAAGTTCAACCTTCAATTTCTTTGCCTTAACCAGATGATTGCTCCTTTTGTGAAACAAATATTTCAGGGCACACTTTTAAAACCATATGTGACTGGTACAAAAGAAACGTATGAAGTTATGTACCAAATACTGCGATTCGTCAACTATGACTTGCATAAATGGAAAGTCGTCGCGGATTTAAAGGTTTTGATAATTTATTTTGGTATGCAGGGTGGTTACACAAAATATCCATGTTATCTTTCTGAATGGGATAATCGTGCACCAAATCGCTACGATAGACAGGAAAAACGTTTTAAACGCCCTATTAGTTACAGCTGATAATGTTGTTCTGCCACCATTGAATCTAAAGTTAGGATACATGAAACAATTTGTAAAAAAAAACTTGATGTAAATGGTGAAGCTTTTTGCTATCTTAGAGCGGTGTTCCCAAAATTAAGCGAAGCCAAAATAAACGAAGGTATAAATATCATCACAGATCTAATATTTGTTACCGCATTTATCAGTTCTGATGAATTTGAGGTATATTCATTGGACCTCAAATTCGTAAAGTTATGAGAATTTTATCAACAAGCTCAGTTCCGTTAAAAAACGCGCATGGAAGAGTTTTGTTGCAATTACAGAATCGACAACTATGTCGCAATTGTCGATGAATTTTTGAGTGCGTATGATGAAATGGGCTGCAACATGACAATTATAATTCAATTCCTCCATTCACATCTAGACTTCTTTCCAAAAAACCTGGGCCAGTTCAGTGATGAACAAGGCGAGTAATTGCATGAAATATGAAATATTTACAATGGAAAAACGTTTTGAAGGAAAAGATAAAATAGAAATGATTTCCGAATATTGGTGGTCTCTTAAACGGGTACTGATGATGTTTAATTAAAAAGAAAAGGTCAAACAAATATTTCTAAGTACTTTAGTATTGCCAATAATTGTATTTTTTTCAAAAAATGTTGTTTTAATAAAATTTGAATACCTAATTCAGTTTCCAACGGATTTAAAAAAATGATACCGAATTGTGTTCGTTAGAATACTTTCTTTATTATTCAGTTCAAAAATTGTTCAACACCTTTTAAAAAATTCTGTGTAAAAACGCATCCAAAGGTTAAAATTAAAAAAAAATAAAAAATGAGTTTACATGAAAAATACACATATTTTTTTTTGTCAGTGAGATTTTAAAAGTGTACACATCATTCGAAAGGTTCTTCTTCTTTCCAAATCAGCCAAATAACTTAAAATCGGTTAATATTCAACCATGTTACTGGCATTTAAGTGCGTAAGATCCGAAAAACCGGTTTTTTTACCAGTAACTCCAGATTTTGGAGGTGTTTGGGAAATTTCAAAACCAGTTTCTTGTTGTACTCAGCAAGATCTACAAGAAAAATAATATCACTTCCCAGGTAATTTGACTTCATTCTTTTTTGTTACACTGTGTAATTAGACTAGACAAGTAAAAATGAAATTTAGATTTTTGCAGTTTTTGGATCGGTTGGATAATTTTTATTCTAGCAGTGGTTTGGTTTACAGTTTGGTTCTCAAACCAAAATATATCTTTTAACAAATCTCCAATTTACTGTTTGACTTATTTATCAATGCGTTAAACATTTTATATCATATATGGTGCTATCATTTCATTTCATTCACTTTATCATTGAAACAACTAATTGTATTATTTTTTTGGTACTTTCAGGTAACATGGAATAATAAATCTGAGAATGCTTTTGCACGAATATCTAATCAAACAAAGGTAAGAGGAATATGTGCTCGGGTTAATGGTTTACATATACGAGCTGCTATATATATTTCTAGCCTAATAATGAAAATGCGAATATTTATCACAAAAAATGGATTTATTGTTTTTTTCAAAGTCTTCTCCAGTATGATTTATACACTTTTGCATGCGCTCAAACCAATGGTCGAAGCACTTTTTTCACTCCGATTAATACACCTCAAAAACATGGTTGTTGATCGGTCAACGATTTCAACAATTTTCATCGCCAGAAGATTCTGTTGACCATGCATTTTTTTCTTAATGTGCAGGAATGAAAAGAAGTCATTGGGTGCCAAGTCAGGGCTGTATGGCGGATGACCCATCAATTCGATGTTTTGGCCGGTCAAAAAGGCGCTGGTTTGAGCCGATGTGTCATAGCTCGTATTGTCAAGGTGCACAATGATTCGCCTTCTCTTGTTTGTTTTTCGAATTCCTCCGAAGACTCCAGGCAAACAAATTATGGTGTAACACTCAGAATTGACCCTCCACGTTGCTCAAATGGAACAGTCATCACATGACTAGTCTTGCCGAAGAAACAGGCGACCATTTGCTTCGAAATGCTTCTTCCACGCACAACTTTCGTTGGATTTGGCTCGTCTTCGAAGACCCTCACGGTCGATTGCTGTTTTGTCTTGGACGCATGCCCATAGATCCCTGATTCGTCACCTGTGACGATCTTACGAAACGTCTTTTGAAGCACCGCGACCGTATTTTTTCAACATTTCTTTACAGCAATCGACACGAGCCTTTATTTGAACGATTGTCAAATTGTGCAGGATAAAACGAGAACAAACCTTATATTTATTTTAAAGAAAAGTTTCTGCATGACTTAGAGATAAATCAAAAGTGGCCGGCATTTACGAGATAAAATTTTTAGCCTGGCATATTTTCCATGAAAACCGCAGCTCTGGTTAATTAGTAATATTGACCCTTACATGGAAAATTCCATCTACTATTGACAGGAAAATACAAAGCTTCATTATCCAATTAACTCTTTAGGATTATGGTAATTTCGTTACATATGGTGTACACTGGGAATCCGGTATAGCCGGATTCCCAAACAAAGCAAGTCTTTTACATTACAACCCTGTTGCTACAAATACTGAATTTTAATTCTTGTATGGACATTCAACATTTTGTTTTCAGCGAAGCACTGATGTATGATTTGCAACGCATTTCAACAATTCAGCGAACATTTTTGCTTTAACTTTAATCTAAACAAAAATAGAAATTCAACAAAATGTAACCATAGAAATACAGCCATTGTATCTGAAACCAAAATATTAAAAACGATGGCTATGTATTGTGGGGTTACTATGCTTTAAATAGTTGATAATGTACACATTTCCGAGTTCTAGATAGGACGTAAGCTCCAACCAAGGCACAAAGCTGTAAATTGGAAGGAAGAAGGATGGTGAAACCTGAAGGGTATACTTATACTTACGAAGGCAGGTCTAGCTAAAAAATAAATTTTATGTTTTCTAAGCTCCATTCCTCTATCACTTTATGCTACTTTCCAAACCTCCCTCGTATATTTCACTGCTCATGTTTATTACATTTTTGTTTACATAGCAGTAGCATGGCAGTGCAATCATAGTCTATCATTTGTATCCATCATCATCATCGTCATTGGCATCATACACTCGCTTGACTGTGAGGATACGTATAAAATCATTGGTTGAACACCCTCGACCCCTCCGACTTTTACATATTCGTCCCACATCAGTGATTTTTAATTTTTATTGTATTTTCTGGTTTCATGGTTGGTTGCCTTGACGATTGCTGTTCACACGAATAAACAGCAGGTTTTATTTTCGGACGCCCCCAAAACCGCATGTAAAGGGATTCTTTGCTGGTTCAGGAAGAATGTAAGGGTTGGGTCGAACCCCACAGATTACATTAAATTGTTGTATGTTTTCTAAGAGAAGCTGTTTTTATAGATGAACATTAATCTTCTCATAGTCATGTGAATGTTGAATTATGCAAAATGTATTGAGTAAGCAATTTTAAGCAATCAATTTGTCGTGACCTTTGGTTATTTGCTAAAAGATAACAAAAAAATCAAAGTGTCAGCAAATTTCTCAACAAAACTATACAAAACTAATAAAAAAAAGTTAAAGTTTGACGGGGCAAAATTTGAGATATCCTACACCCGTTTGTTACTTAAAACATTTAGTGCCTCTATCTGGATTTTAAGAAAGGTCGGACTTAATTAATGTGGCTGCTAGAGCGGGAGAGATGTGTTTCGTTGAGGTCATTTGGTGAAAATGGGCTGAAATGGTCCAATTTTTGTGAGGCTTTAGGCATTTTGGCTCTACCATACAATGGAGGGTATATTAGTTTTGTCACTCTGTCTGTAACAACTTGGAATAATCATCGGAGACCCAACAAAGTAAATATATTCTTGATCCTCGTAAAATTCTAAGACGATCTAGCCATGTTGTCGGGCTGTCCGTCTGCCCGTCTGTTGAAAACCAGATAGAGTCTGCATGAAAACAGCTAGGGAGCTGAAATTTGGCACAAACATGCGCGCTTAACCTAGCATGGTTGGTATTGAAAATGGGCTATATAACTCTACAGGAAGTTGGTGTTGAAGACCCTCAACCGACACTACCTAATAAAATTTAGTTTTTTTTATTGGAAAAGCCGTCCAGTTTCTTGAGCAAAATCACTGAAGTTTTGCAAATAATAATCTCTCTATAGGCGCAATCATCTATGTAAAAATGGTTTAGATTGAGCCACCATTTCTTGTACCTCCCATATAAACGGCCTTATGCGCCTTGAGAAATAATATGACTATAACTCACCACAAACTTGACCTATCGAAATGAAATTTTACACATCAAGATTTCTATATACAACACACTTCTACAATGAATTCGGTTGAGATCGAAAAAGTCCTACTGGTACCTCCCACACTAATGGTCTCATGGGCCTTGAAAAATAATATGACAATAATTCACCACACACTTGACTTGACCTTGACGAAATTTTTGGCATAAAGATTAATATATAGAACAGACTTTTGCGCTAAATTTGGCTAAGATCGGAAAGGCCCTACTGGTACCTCCCATACAAACGGTCTCATGGGTTTTGAGAACAAATATGGCGATAACTCACCACAAGCTTGACCTATCAAAATGAAATTTTGCACATAAAGATTTCTATATAGAACACACTTCCGCGCCAAATTTGGTTTTATTTGGGAATCTGGTGGGGGGTATCCAAAGTTCGGCACAGACAAACTTAACATTTTTTACTTGTTTTTTTATATATTTATTTATTTCATTGTAATATAAGTATACAAAGGTTAACAACCTGGCCTCGTATAATTTTCGATGAGAAGTTTTAGAAAGATCTGATATATTGCGTATTTTCTAGACGGCAAGGCATCAAATTGGGAATTACATTTGAATTAAGACTAATCGTTTGTATAATTGACCGAATTGCATCAATTTTCAATTTATTAGAATGTAATTTTTGGCTCCTAGAGCGACATTACCTCAAGTCGGAAGGCATCCCTGTATGGGGGCCACTTAAAAACAAAAACTAATATGGTCCTGAGATGTCTTGGTCGCTCATAACGTACTATACGCAATTTGAGCACGATCTTGTTAAATTGTTGGCTTCTAGAGCTACATGCCCTTAACATAATAAGGTCCTGTGTGGGAGATACACATAGACTGATATGGTTCAATTTACCAGAGATGAGTGTTGGTTGATCTTAATGCTATATGCTAAGTTAAATTGGATTTAGATGTAAACTAAAAGTGCATATCCTGAATTCCGGAAGGACCTTTGTATGGAGGCTTTAACAAAATATATACCTGTATGTTCCAGTTTCACCATAGTTATTTATTGCTTGGTCATAACAATCCATGCACATTTTAAACGAGATCGGATTTATTCTGTGACACCTAGAGCGCAAAACCTCAAATCAGAAAAGACCTATAAGTGTGTAGTTTGCTCGTAACGCTCTGTGCGAAATTTGGTCAGAGCCAAATGTAAAATGTGGCTTTTAGATCTGTAGGTTGTGAAATCAAAAATTGATGATTATGGTGGACCAAGATGGTTTGTCCTTTGTCCTTGGTGAAATTGGTTCCTTATTGCAACCTGTACTTTGATTACAACGATCGATTAACACGCATACGGACGAACATGGCTCAATTATTTAGAATATGATTCTAAATCTCTTGGTATACTTAACATGGGACATATCTCCATTCCCTAAAGGTCTTAATGACATCAGAGCTGTCATTATAGTCGGTACCACAGAGTGTTGTACCGTAAAACATGTAAAAAGAGCTCAAATTGGCTGAGGCCAACTATTATGTACCCTAAACAAAAATGTTACGAAAGTGAAAATATAAAATAAAGGGTGTTTTTAGACGCGTGGTTTTCAAGCTAGCCACACTTTTTTCGGAAATGGTCTCTTTAACAGCTGTACTTTATTTATGCTCAGTTTGGTTTGCCATTTCATATTGAATAGATTTACTCCTGAACAACGTTTGCAAATCGTAGTTAATGGGCCCAAAACAAATTGGCCATCGATCACGATTTTTACAAGAAAATATTGTTCAGTGATGAAGCTTTTGTGTTGAATAGGAACGTTATTAACCAAAATTGTCGCATGTGGAGTACATCATCCTGGATTGTTTGTCTTCACAGTTAAGCCTGACATACGGTCCCAAATGCTGCAGAAAGTGGTTGGAAATTGGGCCTCTCGACTGGAATATATTCGATCCCGCCGCTGTAGCCACTTGCCCGATCATTTTTAAATCAAAATGGAAATCCTTAGCTTTAACAAAGCTATACTCTCGGCCAAAATATTAAACTGTATTCGTTTTATTTCTGCTTTAAGCCCACACGTCTGAACGAAACACCCTTTATACGAGTATACAATTTTAATAGGTACGATTATTCGTGCATTGATTATTTTGCATTGATTTAACATGTACATACATTCGTGTCTCAAGGAGCCGTATTTGGTTATAGAGTCGCTGTACCTTTAGTACAGCACAAATTTAGATTAATCCGTTCAACGGTTTCTTATAACAAATAAAACAATTGGACAGATTTAGTCCTGTATGAAAATTTTGTAATGGGGGCGCGGCACAGCCCTCTTTTCTATCAGAGTGAGTTTCTTTCTATACAAACTATCATCTGCATAGCGGCATAAGTTTACGAAAATGATTGTTCGGTCGGGGCCACGAACTTTTGTCCATTTTTAACACAATATAGTCGAATATAATATGTTAATCAATAATTTTATTCTGTTAAATTTCTATAAGAATCGGTCATATATGTCTGCTTAGATGTGTTTCAATATATGCCAACATCATATGTTACAAATGTCATAGTCATATCTCTAATTGTTCTACAGATATAGACTTTTCAAGTTTAGGGTAGAGTGGACTTGCGCAGTTTTTCATGGTATAGTCTGTAAAAAATACCTAGTCATTGATTTTAGACCTATCGGTCGATTAGTTTAGCCATAAATGTGACTTTTTAGAGGGACCAAAGCACCTCCCTGATTCATGCCAACATCATATATTCAAAACATTATCGTCATATCTCTAATAGCTTTTAACATATTGTGTTTTAAAGGTCAGGATAGTTTATTTTCTAGAGGTTTACCGAGTCCTAGTGATGGAATATTTTTTACCTCTTGACCGATCTGGCCCATAGTTTTAAAAGTGCCACCTGTAGTTTGCTTTCCATAGACAGATATTTAAAAGTGTTGCAAATGGAATGACAAAGTGAATATACCGTCTATCCTATGATGGAGGTTATAAAATTATTGACATTTTGTCTAAAAAGGACGAATTTTCTGGCCATGGGCTGTTTTTTGTCTTATCGCCTTTTTAGCAGTATACCCGACAACTTCTATGTCTTCTTTATATGTCAGGCCATTGACACCCTGTGTTTATATTAAACCTTTTGTAATCCTTAATTCATGTGGTTTTTCTTTCGATCACGTGGCCACGCAATCCATCTACGCGACCACAAAAAAATAAAATAGATGTCATATTCCATCTGCTGCTGGAGTTGTGTTCTTCTTTCTTGTTCTAAAAGCTGCTGCTGACAGGACTCGTTTGGTCTTATTTCTTGGGTGGAAGAAATGGGAAAGCACTCAGAGCTCTGTTGACATTTTACTCTATTGAGCTCAAAAATGTTAAAAACATTTCAGGGACTCTTTTGTTTTCCCCTTAAAAATAACACCCTTCGTCCTAAAACCACCATATAGTTTGACCAGTTCTTCAATTAAACATAAAAATCCATTTCATTCGTAATTTTATATTACAGTTAAATAAACTTTCGAAATCACTTTGCCTTTTTGTAAAAAGTTGCCTTCTATTAAAATTTAAATGCAAGAGAGGTCGGGTCATTTAATTCCTGTGCAATGTGAATTATTATTGTTGTTCAAGAATAATAGATCTATCTATAAGGAATTTGCTGTTGCAAAGAATTTTCCATCAAGGGAAGTATGAGTTCAATTATGTTCCGGTTACTTTTTCCTTTCTTGTTTCCCCCTGATATTTTCCATATAAGGTTCATTTACTTTTGGTCAAAGCTTAATTTTATGGGGTGGACTGCGGGGATGAAATTAGTTGATTAGCTTTCCTTCATCTTTCGTTCCAAATTGCTTCATTCTTGTTGTTGGCCTTCAATTGGCTTTGAAAACAATCGTTTTGACCTAATAATAAGTTGGCCATCATTAAATTTGGTTTTCTGTTTTTTGCTGTTGTTTTCTTCTGTAATTTATGCCCTTTGTCCTGTCAATAGGAACGAGAAAATAATCTGTTATAAACGAATTATGTTTTCATTTCGATGTGGTTAAATGTTAGGTGTTTCTGCAATATACAGTTGACCTGTCATTTATCGCTCACCGGTTATTGATGTAAGCTGAGGTAAAAATTATTTACAATATTTTAAAAAAAATTAAAGTGTGTTTAGTTTGGTCGTGCCGCATAGCACGAGTATCTCAAGATATTTATAAAGTCACTTTACCTTATGGTGGATAGCATCAGAAAGTTACGCAGCACTTTTCTTGGAATCGATTTCAGTTTTTCTGCATTTTGTAATAAATCTATCCTTTAAACATAAAACTTTCCGCTAGTATCCCCGTTTTGTATAATTATTCACACGCAGAAAAAAAGTATGGTTGGGGTGACAGTATTTAAGAGCATCATATGTAAGTATTTTTAGGTATTTGGTTGTAGCATAACAATATTATGTTCCTCGCAACAATAGTTTGATTCACACACAACCATCCCATGATTCTCACGATCACATTATGAATCTCACTTAACCATAGCATGTTTCACTTTTAACCATATTATAATATTCACAATTAGTCCCCTGTAAAACCAGTTTAGCTTAGTTCACAGTCACAACCATACGGTATAATTGCCGAAATCATATTATTGTTGACATAAACCTTAAACAACAATACTTTTGTATTGTCACCAACCATATTATATGGTTGCTTCAACCATATTTTAATTTCTAAATAACTTTTCATATTAATGTTGCGGCAATCATACTATGGTCAAAATAAAATTCAAAAAACAATACTACTGCTGCGACGAACATACTTTTATTGAAGAAAACATGTTACTGTTGCCGTGACCATATGGTAACCATTTCTTTTTTCTGTGTGTATATAAGTATCAGTCCATACTAAATTTACTAACCGAAAATAAATCTTGTATTTTACAAAGATTTTTCTTTTTTTTGGTTAATCCTCTTAAAGGATGTAAATGAATTAAACTCTGACCCAATACATATTAACACAAATAAATTTGGCAAAAGCGGTAAGGGAAATGAAAAGAAACGAAAAAAAAAGTTTTAGAAGTCTTTAACTACAGATATAAACTGGCCGGCTTTGTCATTCTTACCACCAGATGACCATTTAAAACCATTAAAAGCAGATGATTTCATTCGTTAGCATTCACAAAAAGGAACAGTATAAAATCTAATCGTGGAATTGTGAGAAAACTGGCCCAAAAGGATGAACATCGTTTATGGCGATTGCTGTCAAAACGTTTCATTTCCAAGGTTCACACATTGGCAAAAAAAAACTCAGCAGCAGACTACAGCTTCTGATGTCTTTAGTACCAAATATTTTATTTATATGGAAAATTTCATTTATAAAATGAAACTTAATTCAATATTTGTTTGTGTGGGTTTAATGTAGTTTTTCGATGTATGCAATCAATAGAAGTGTTTAAGAAAATCCTACTAGCGGCAGTGTAGAGATTCAAGTGCTAGTAACTAGCTGTCAAGGTCATATGTTACAAGAAAATAATTCCAGCTACAACATTATCTGAAGTCGCTTCAACGATGGTTGGTGTACAGCGCAATCGGCTATTAAGCTTCAATTAATGAAAATCATACCGATACACCTAGATATTACGTCGGTGAAAATGTTGATATAGCTACATACTCGTAGTTAAACTGCAAGCTCACTTATTGTTAGTGATGCACTAAGGCTGACAACTAATGTCAATTCAATGACCGCCAAATGGGTGCAGCACTATTGCTTCATGTAGAGAAATTTACATTATCGACACATAATCGCCAAACAGCGTTTGAATATTGGCAATGGAAACCTTCTCTTATTCCGGATACACGTGAAATAACTTTTCGCAAAGCTTTTGACAAATTCATTAATACATCTGTTCACAATGAGTTTTCCGATATAACAAACATGTTTGGCTTTTCGAAGTCGAGTCGATTGATAAAGTTATAGATTAGAACAAATGGTTAACTATCAAATAGAGTTCCTTAACTCTTTATAACCATCTGGAACGCCACCACATAACTTAACATAAAAAGTTGGTTAACCTTTGATGCGCATGCGCAACTTTCATGAAGCTTGCTTCAGCGTTGAAAAGTCGAATATTTATTTATCTGCTCGCCTTAAAACACGCCAAATATCCTCACTCAAAAAATTTGAAAAAGAGTCATTGTGGCGTATGAGAAATATGAAATATACCTCATACGCCACCCTATAACTGTTTCATATAAAGGGTTTCTATGCAACAAATTTTGAATCGGGACACAAGTTCAATCTTCAGTCAATCTTTTAATCTACACATAACTTTAGCTAAGTATTTGTTTCTTTACATTATATAAAATTTCAAACTCTATGGGATTGGGAGTATTGAAGAAGAATTTTGTCATGGATTTGTTTAGCATACCGATCAATTTAAAATTATTATTTGATTCCATCAAAAAGACGTCCATACGTTCTTCGGTCCCGCTATCATTGAAAACAAGCTACAGAAAGAAAGTACTCGTATAAACTTCATTTAACGCAAACTGTTAAGTGTTGGGCCAAAGAATAACCCTATTGAAATTTGTTGTATCGGCCCATGTTTTCGGAAAAAATTGTTTATGTTTTCCACTAGCCCCTATGCAGAGTAAACTCCCGATCTGACATCCAGTCGATTTTGAGGCCAAATTTTTTATATAAACTTGGTAAAATATAGTATAACAAATAAGTTAAAAATATCCTACCTTGCTGAATTGGGCCTATTTCGATCAATGTTCATGCCGCTCTACAAGCCAAATTTAACACACTCCTGTTCTATGGTTTGTCAATTTTCTATCATAAAAGCCGGCCTCTGTCGTCTACGTAACTCTTGATCGTCCTCCAACACACCCCCATAAACTTTAGGTTTGTCACACTGGCCGAAAGTCTCGATTTCTCAAAAGCTAAGCATTTGCAGAGTAAGTGTACAATCGTTTCGATGTCCACGGTATATGCCATGTTTGATCCTGCTCGTCCAATGTGAAACAGATATGCCTTAAGTGGTGAGTGGCCAGTAAAAGAGTCCATTATCGTGCTTAATTGAGTTTTCATAAGACTCAATAAATTTGTTTGTTCTTCTTTAACCAGGGGAGACGTTTTTGTAATTTTGCCACCCGCGTTTTGTGAGCGACTAGGGCCCAAGATTAAAATTCCGCTATTATTGCTGACAAGGAATGGCGTTGTCAAGCGGAACGTTGTCTGATTTTTTCGTGACCGTTAGAGTGTCCAGAGATCCTTATGATTTCTACGGAGCCTCTTCATTCTAAATTGATTATTACTTCTTTACACACCAGAAACATTGACTTGAGAAGCAAGTGTCTTGATGGTCGTTGAGAAACGTTCCTTGATTGCTGCTTAGCTGTCTTTGCAAATCTTTTCATTTTCTCATTTGTTATTTGTGTTAATAATAGCAAAGTGGCGCCCGTAGAGTAAAAATCAAAAAAAGGGCGCGTACGATATTTTGAACAAACTCATATTATAGGAATTTTTTACGATTTCAAATATGCTAACCTTAATAATATCAGATTTTTGGGTTAGAATATATAACCGTCCAAATTTAACCGATTTTCGTTTTCCAAAAAACACAATAATTTGATCCGATTTCTGGTTTTATATCACGAGAACTAGGAAACGAAGTGTCTTCTATTTTTCTACTGATTGATATATTTATTAAATGTATAATAAAATGCAAAATGTTATGTTAGCTTTGTGTATCTCAAGGTAAATCCCTTATTTAAAACTATCCATTTTTTCACTACTTTTCAGCTTTGACCAAAGGTAAAAAAACTATATTTTTTATCTTTCCCATATTTTCAAAATATGTTCTTGGATTATTCCTTTACATTATTCAATAGGTTGTATCTTTCTCTAGGTGCCACTTTGGCATCTAGAGGTAAAAGAGGTATAAAAAACATAGTTCCAGAAATTGTATGCTGTGAATCCCTTGCATATAAAAGACATATGTCCGTGGAAACTCATTCCTACGTTATTTTTTTAAGGTATATGATTTATATTTTTTATGCTGTAATGTTTTGACTGAAAATTAGTTTGATAATTGCACTTTACATAGGTTTCTCACCTGAGAGCCTTTGCCAGAGTCTGTTCCCGAAATGCTGACATATACACAGGATGCACAAAAAAGTACTCATTGAAATTAGCAGATACGCAGCTCACTTAAAAATTACTTTGGCGTACAAATTGTCAAGCATAAGTTCACAGAACAATATTAACTTTGTAACTAGAGTTACTGAAATTGGCAATCAAATCAGGAAAAGATTGGCAACGATCTTAAATTTTTTAAACTATAAGTGACAGCGTGAAAAAATCAATTTTCCTTTTTTTGATGTGGACAACATCTGAGCATCGAATGAGACTTATCCCATGCCACAAAAGTGTTCCCTCCCAGAGGTATGCGCGTTTTATGAAAGTGAAGTCGACGGTTCTAAGTGCAAATAGAAAGGGACCTAATCTTTAAAATGACTCTCCTGAACAAAACTTTTCATCAACTTTTCACTTTTTTTTTGATGTGGACAACATCTGAGAATCGAATGAGACCGATCCCATGCCCCAAAAGTGTTCCCTCCCAGAGGTATGCGCGTTTTATGAAAGTAATGTCGACGATTCTAAGCGGAAATAGAAGGGGACCTAATCTTTAAAATGGCTCTCCTGAACAAAACTTTTCATCAACTTTTCACTTTTTTCCCCATGTCCTAAAAGTGTTCTAAAAGTGTTCCCTCCCAGAGATATGCGCATTTTATGAAAGTGAAGTCGACGATTCTAAGCGCAAATAGAAAGGGACCTAATCTTTAAAATGGCTCTCCTGCACAAAGCTGGTTTTTAACCTTAGGTCCCTTTCTATTTTGCGCGTCACACAAAGAAAACGTAAATTCTACGAAATCTAGAGAAAATGCATTGAAAACTGCATCACTTTTAGCGGATACGTATACACCGAAGAAGTTGAACCCGACAGTCCATTAAATATTTTTTGGGTAATAATTTTTAAAACATTTAAAAGAAACTTAAAAATCATAATTGGTTAAAATAATTTGGTAGCTACCATAAAATTGATTTTTCCACAACTTTTCCACAACCCATACGTAAACACGTACAAGGCGTAGCATCATTTCCAAACGATGATTTCGTAGGCTGTACAATTATCTATCATATGCCATTTAAATTATTCCATGATTTTATTCGGTTTAAAAGGTATGATTTTTGCAACGAAAAAACTCAAATTGTGTCATTGTCAGTGTAACAGTGGATGCCCAGCTTAATATAAAGGGTGTTTTTTATTGAGGTATAGAACTTCCATCAATTTGGCTTTATTGGAAGGATAATTTTATGCCATTAATGTTTAAATATGATTTCGGGCATGTGACCGCCGCGGCTGGCTCGAATAAAGCCAATTCTACAGGTCCAATTTTCAACCACTTTTTCGAGCATATGGGGCCGTATGTTGGCAATAACGCCACGAATGTTGGCTTCCAAGTCCCCTAACGTGTTTCTGGTTTGTTGGCGTAGACGAGCGACTTCACATATCCCCAAAGAAAATAATCCAATGGTCCATGTTAACCGATCCATGGTTAACCGAATTAATTGCTCTGATGGACGATTATGTCGACCATAAAATGGACGGAGCTTGCGGTGAACTTCGCGAACTGAACCATTACTTTCGAAATAAATTTGCACGATTTGCAAGCGTTGTTCTTTTGTCAACCTGTTCATGATGAAATGGCAAACCAAACTAAATATTAATCACTTGACAGCTGACAAAATGGCCGCCAGTTAAAAAAGTGATGCCAACTTAAAGTTATATACCCCAATAAAAAACACCCTTTATATAATTGACCCATCTGACCAGGAGTGCCTGTTTGGGATATCTGTGTGGGTTAGGAAATTATCCGTATCCAGAATTCGGTATGTAACTCGCTATAGTGGTGCAAGCCCGTAAATGTTTTTAGGATAGTTTAATGACGGGATGTCCGGACTCCCGTAATCCATTGGCCTACTGCCATGACTCTTTTTGCATGTGTTGATAAAAATATCAATCGGGCTCATATGTAGTATTACATTCATTGCCTTAATTGAATTTGCACTACATTTTTATTAGGCTGAATAAAGTTTTGACACAGAACACGTGGACTTTGACCACTAATCGCCCACTCTTAAGCTTTACAAATTTCTTACTCAATTTTTATATAAAAAAGTAAAATCACCTTAAGCCTACGCGTGTTACGCATTTTCTTGTTTAGCAAGAAACCTGAGCACAAATGTTTGGATGAAGCAACAAAAAAGGATGACTGCGTTAAAAGCTGGTAAACGGAAGATTAAAAACATTACCTACATGTCAATGATTTATTCCCAATACTGTAATTAAAAGGTCTGACTATGCCTGCTACCCAGTAAATAAAGTGACGGACCATTAACAACATTCAAACCGTTAGCCTTATACCTAAAAGCTTTATCTTATAGTATTTCCAGCGATATGGTCATAAATTCGCCTAGGATAGCGAGGCAACATCCCTTGCTCCAACATGATATGTATGTCTTGCACACATACTCGTACAACTATAAACAAATACAAAACGAATATAAAACGAATGAATCCGGAATGAGGCACGTTTATAAAAACATGTGTTTCAATTTTTTTTTTCCAGCGTAACTCTTAAACAAACAAAAGCAAGGCAGTGGAGAATATTTATTACACCGCCTTCAAAGCGGGGGATTTAACATGAGTGAAAACGTAAAAAGGACTAACGGCGGCTAGCAAAAACTATAGCCTCGTAAATAAATATTATTTACGCTACGAACAGGACCGCAAATGTAAGCAAATAATCGCACATGTGTTTCCTCAACCCACATTTAGCCAGAGCCCCCTACCGCAGATGTGAACCTGTTTGTTTCACTTAAACCGCAAATTCCAGATGTGTTGGAAAGGAGGAGAGCATGGACATGGATGGTGGATGGCAAGTTGAGATGGGTCTACTCGGTATTCGCCACAGAATTTGCGAGCGTGTGCCTAAAACCACAAACACTTTTCAGTGTTTACATGAAATGGACATTTTTTCGGTTTGATATGTGAGATCTGCTTCTGTTTGTTGGTAACACTGTTCTGGCCAAGTGGTTTGGGTCAAGTGTGTTGCTTATTGGATTCACTTTAAATTCCATTAAGTGTACAAACAAGCAGACAACTGGCTATAAAGAGTTGGACACATGATGTTTTCGTAAGTGAAGTGGGTTTTCCAACAAAAGGTGCTTCTTTAACGCAGACATCTTTATTTGCAAACTATTTATAGGGATATAGCAAAGGCTGTAAAAACTTCAGAAATACTTGAAGTGGGAAATACAACATGAGCTCCATGCAGCAATTACGACAAGGTAAACATTTAAAGATTTGTATTTTACTTTATGTGAAACCTTTCTTATTTAGAAAAATACATGGAAAAACTTGGAATTTTAAAAATTAAAAAAAATAAAGCTACGTTTTTAGTCTAGGGCGTGAGGTCTAGGCATTCCTTGTTATACCAAATTTTGCAAGATAGGTAATAAAGTAAAAAAAATACCCAGAAAATGTGTGTTTAAGTTCGGCCAAAGATTAGATTGCCTTCATTATGAATTGCCTTCCCATAGGGCACGAGACAGTGCAGGGTGTTTTCGTCATTAGGGAGTAATCTCTTACTTACTTTTGCTGGATCTACAAAATCTTGTTGGTGCCAAGAGGTTCCAAGAACGTCCATACCAGAATTCGAAAACCGACATTCCAGTTTTTATGGCCAAACCTGACAACCGGTTTCTCAAAAATGACTAAAACCTGACATGTCGGTTTACCCGGTTTTGGTATCAGTTTTTGTTGTTGAATGTAAAATCAAAGAAAACTCATAATTTCACAGACGGAATAGGTAACGTATATTTGAGCTAGACCCACCTTTAAGGATTCCGGTCGACTTATATTACCGGTTGATGCAATTATCGGTCGGTCCGTTCCCCTGTCGGTCTTCTGTCTATCTAAAGCTCGTTATCGAACTACACGTATCAATTATTAAACGATCTTTAAATTTGGTTGAAGTAAGTTTTTAGGTCCAAAGACGGGAGCTCTTTATATTCAAGAAAATCGATTAAAATTTAGATATACTCGTAGCTACTACACAACCATATTTTCAACCGATTTTTTTTTTGTCTTAAGCTCTATTTGTTTTTATTTTTATTTTTGTCGTAGTGAATGGTTAGAAGATATCTAACTTTAGGAGAAGATTGGCACCATATCCTACAAAAACGTACATGCTTTGCAGGTATCCCATCTCAAACTCATTGAAAATCATCTCTATAAATATGTGTCATCCCATCAGAACCCACACTAAACGGAAGGTGATTTTTAGGTGATTTTTTACTGCGGAAAATTTCATAAAATCAGGTTACCTATTGCAAAAGCCAGACTTCTGTGCATACACGTAGCAAAAAGTGTGGTTGGCATAACAATATTCGAATAGCATCATACTTTTGTTGGGTATATGGTTGTGGTACAACAACATAATGATCCTAATAACAATAATATGATTCAATTACAACCATACTATGATCCTTAAATTATAGCATGATTTACACATAACCATAATATGATCCCCACCTTAGTATGATTCATACTCAACCATACTATGATCTCCACAACCGTATTATAATACTCATAGCCTCTTCTTAACCATAACATGATCCTCAAAACCATAGTATGATTCACACGCAACCATATAATAATCCAAACAACCATAGTATGATCACACACAATTATACTTTGATCCCTAAAATTATTTATTAGAATTGGATTAAGTTGTCAACTATATAAGTAGATTTGAATTATGAAATTTATGAGAAAATACGATTTTAGCCTATTTGCGAAAAAAAAATTATTTTCGACATCGCGAGTAAATTTTATCTAGTGCTGTTCCACATTCAACTCCAGGAGTTCTTGATTTTTTTGCCGAAAGTTAAAATAAAACGATTCCGAGTTTGTCTTTCCAGCGCTTAAACTATTTCGAAATTTATGTGCAATTAACTTTACTTGTTTCCATCATCTACGACGTAAGTAAGAGGCCTGCTGTTTAAAACCTAATGATTGTAGTCTTGTACATCTAAATTTCTTTACTGTTCTGCCTTTGAGTTTAAGTGAAAAATTAAAAATCTTCGGTAAAAGTCAGTTTTCCTGCTCATTTGGCAGCATTCCATTTTCTTCCATTCGAAAGGTCTTGACAGCAGTACAAAGGGGCTGTATTGCATAACGAACCTTATTGAGTATCGTAATTAATTTTAATTATCTTGATAAAGAAGCCAACATTATTGAAACATCTATTGTGCTCAAATGAGATTCATTTCATTTTGGAACTTTGTAATTTTCCTTTATCAAATTTCAAATGAGCAGTGTTATAAACCATTTTACCAATGCCGAAACCACAAAATACTCAAATGAGTAACTAACTTAAGGACATGAACATGTTCAATGAATGGAAATGATGTTTGAAAAATGTACATGGAAAATGTTCATTCAAACAGACATTAAAGAAGTGAAATGAGGAAACTACGATCTCGGTGCGTAGAAATAACATACCCTATACTGTCAATGTTATCTTGTAACGTTCGTTAGAGGGAAGTGTATATAACAGTCGATCTGGGCGAACTTAACGATTTTAAAATAATTAGAAATAATTATCGAAGATCTAATTTTAAATTTGACATTGTGAGCATCAGGGGTTTTAAATCAGGTGCTATATTAAAACATGCCTATTAGATGTTCACATTCCGGTAAAAACATCGGCAGGTCATGGAATTGAAGGGTGTCTTTGCGTGCGGGTTTAAGGTAAACATAGCCATTGCGGTCCAATTTTAAGAAAGGTTAGTTAATATCTCTCAAGGAGGAGGAATTTCGAATTTATTATGTGGCTTTTAGTAAGCGGTTCTCCTCTGGCGCTGGAAGTTTTTTGAAAACACGGTTAGGTAACCTAGAAGCTTTTAAAATAATAAAAATAAATTAATAAATATTTGGACAAATCTAGCGTAGGTATTTGTAACTGAAGGAAAAACTTTCAGATAAACTTTTGAAAAATTCCACAATTCATTAAATGGGGAGAAAAAAATCCCAATATTGGAAATTTTTTGATAAACGGCCGACATTTTATCAGTTTGCTTGCTGGTCAGTTACTACATTTTTATAGCACATTATTATTTTATAACATATTAGCAGCCATAGTAATACGCTAAAAATGGTATTAACGTTTCAAGAATACTTATAACAAGGGGAAACTTATCTCAAATCAGTGAGCTATGCAGGCAGGATCCAGTTCTTATACCTACGATCCAATTCGGGGCCTACTGTCTAACGCTGGCTCCAAACGGTTAATGCATTTTTATAGAGACGTATTTACATGGCTCAGAGATAAATCTCTTTCTCGTAAAGCCACCGGCATTGAAAACCCTCCGCTGAACAATTGTTAGATGTTAATACCTGGTGTTGAACTTTATTGGCATGATAGTCGTACACGCTTCCATCACATCTGGGCGGCCCACAGAACATCCATTTTATTTCCAATTTCCCTCAAATGTATTATGGTATATTTCGATTGACAAACAACAAGTTATGGACCGGTTTGAGTCATAAAGGCTATTTTTTGATTTAGTTCCCGTAAGAATTGTCTGGAACACAAAAAACGGTTTCACACATACATGGACATTAGAGCGGTTCGGTTTAAAAATCGCACAAGTGACAAGAAAAATCGTAACATAACAATGCAAGAAACAGAAACAACAAATTTAAGCATACAAGCACAAAAAAATGTTTTGTTTAAACAAAAATGTTATCTTTGAAATGGCTCCAAAGACGAAATTTCTTTGCTGCAAAGAAAAATTTCTTTTGGACTCGATTGGGGAACCCTAAATGTGTCAAATAAGGATTTTTCAAAAAGTCGTGTCAGCAGAATTTGTTTTAGAGCTACGTTTCATCGGGCAAAGTTTATTATTTTGATTCCAAGAATACGATTTTCCTTGTCACTTGAGCGATTTTTTGCCTATCTACAAATCGACCTGCCGTAATGGTCATAGGGCTATAAAATAACTGTATAAAGTTATATATAAAAATATTAGTTATTTTGCAGTTGAAAAAAGTTTGAGTGGCAGTCGCTATCTCCGAATATCTGTCCGATTAAAACATATATGTGACAGCGCAAAGAGAAAGGGACCTAAGGGTAAAAAATCAATTTTCACTTTTTGAGCATCGAATGAGACCGATCCCATGTCCCAAAAGTGTTCCCTCCCAGAGATATGCGCGTTTTATGAAAGTAATGGTACACTAAAGATACACGTATTTAAATCTTTAAAATGGCTCTCCTAAACAAAACTGGTTTTTACCCTTAGATCCGTTTCTATTTTGCGGGTACCAAAAACACAATAAAATATGACCCTATTTTTAGATCTGTGTAAATGTATTGCTAGCACTTTTACTTAACTCTTGAAACGGAAAATAATTTCCATCCTTAGACAAAAGGCTATAACCGGAATGTCAGTTAAACGCCCTGGCACAATGCAATTCATTTTTTTACGCTGTGTGTTTTCCAACGGTTTGGTGTATATAAGCTGGTGGAATCATCGGTCCACATTTTTTCAAAAATGATGATGGCCGGAACGTAACCGTGAGTGGTGCTCGCTATCACGCCATGATACGGACTTTATTCTACCTGAAACTGATGCCCGTAATCTTGACTTTTTTTCACTTTTTGGACCGGTTGCCTTATGGTATCGTATGGTATCACACCTTTATACTTTTTTCTTTGGGGCTACGTAAAGTCCAAAGTCTATGCTGACAAACCAGCTACGATTTAGGTTTTGGAAGCCAACATTATGTGTGTCATTAAGGCCATACCGGTCGAAATGCTGAAAAGAGTCATCCAAAATGGAGCCTCAGAATGGAAACCCTGAGGCGTAGTTGCGATCAACATTTGAAGGAAATTATTTTTTATATGCTATTTAAATGCTATCAAAAGTCCTTTCAAATTACCAATAAAGATTCCACACTTGATTTGAACTTTTGTATTTTATTTATTTTTAAGAAAATACCACTAGATTGATCGCCCGTTACTATGTACACCAACTCAGATGTAGTTTGTACATATCGGGTGATCAATCTAGAGGTACTCTTTTCAAAAAAACAAAAATCAAATCAAGTGTGGAATCTTTATATTTATTCAAAAGCTAATTTTATGCCATTTATTTTGGAATAAAATTTTCTTCAAAATATTGTAAGCCGCAACTATGCCTCAGGCTGCCCATTCTGAGGGTCCAATTTTGGAAATTCGTTCGAGCACTTCGCCATACCAGTCGAAATGCTCGAACCAATTTCCAAAATTGGACCCTCACCCGTCTTTTTCGCGGTGTATGTCTTTTCGTGATGAAATGGCACACAATACTGGAAAGAACAAAATAAAGTTTAAAACAACTCAAGCGTAATCTGTAAAAAAGCCATATTAAAAAACTTACTTCCAGATCGATCACTTGTTACAAATTTGAAAAATATGGACCGTTGATTTTACCAGCCTATAAACTGATGAAATCGTCTATAAAATAGCAAACAATACTAAAAAGACCAAAAAAATTAAGTTCAACGCAACTCACGCGTAATATATGAAAAAAACCCTCTTGAAAAAATACCTCTAGATTGATCACCCTATACAAAATGTTTTAGGTTCACAGAAAAACCAATCGCTGAGCTTAATGGGCAAGATTCGTAAGTCACTTATATCGTATGCTCTAATAACGGGGTTTATAAATATCTTACAAGACAACAAATAATAATGAAACTCATAAATAACTTTTAAATGTTCACATTTTTGACCAAACAAAGTCCCTCACAGAATATCACATGATATTCTATTAATAGAAATCTCTCTCAAATTGGGTAATCTGCTTAATGTCTCTGCCACTTTCTACGTAGCTGTCAATGAATAAGATTTTATGTCTTCTGCCTCCACTGTTATGCGTAGCCATCATTCTCCTTCAACAAAACTGAGATGACACTTCGGTGATGGAACTCCATTATTCATTCAATTATTTCAATTGCTTTCATTTGAATAATTAATTTGAAGTGTTACACATCACTCAAAATGTCATTGATAAATCCGCTGAAAGATGCAATTTAAAATCTAATTAATTTAATTAATGCCAATTACATAATATTTGTTAGAACTGTTTGTGGTAGCCACAATGATGGAATGATTTCAGCGAATGTCAATAACCATCACCAGCATACAGACACAAATACAAACACACACATACTAACGTATCACACAGCAACACGAACATGAACATTAACGACAATATTGTTTTAAGATTGCCCACAAAAAAATGTCCCCACAATGGCAATAACCGCAGACGACGAGCAAATCAGGCCACCAACAACCACACAAGCGCAGAAAGAAATCCTGTATAAAATAACCAACACAATTTGTGTTCAACATTTTAAGAGCAAATAGTTACAAACCACTTCATGTATATATTCGAAAGTATGGGTGGGTGATCAAAATCGACTTATGGAGGCACTGCAGATTAAAATTGACATGTCGTCAGGACCAATTGTAGCAGACGATCTAATTCGGTCCACCGAACAACTTCCAATCAAAGTCAAACTATACGGATAGCTTTTCGTAGTCAGCTTGTGGAGACACTACAGATTACAGCTGACGCATACTACAGATCATAATAGATTTTCGTAGACTAAATATTAGTTTCGACCGTTTGGCAAAGGTGATTAAAAATCCGACTATATGTGACAGTTGATTAAAATGGGCGAATTGTTATACTTCCGATCGAAAAATGTTGATACTTTAAAGCTAAGTTAATTATTTGTAGAAGTTAAACTTAATTCACTAATTGTGATACTACGAATCATAGCCCACTTAAAGGGACACTTTTAAACGTAGTCTTATAACAATGTTAAAGGAACTAAGTTGACGTATACTCGTACTGGCCTTAGATTAAACTCAGCCTATTAATACAAATCTAATAAAAAACATTGTTGCAGCAAGTACAAGGTCTGCAATATACATTTCTGGCCTAATAATGAAAATGGGAATATTTATCATCAAAAATGGTTTAAATAATTTTCAAAGTATTCTCCAGCTTGATTTATACATTTTTGCATGCGCTCAAAGCAATTGTCGAAGCACTTTTTCCTCTACGATTGAGACACCTCCAAATCATGGTTTTTGAACGCTTCAACGGCATCTTCTGGCGGATGACCCATCAATTCGACGTTTTGGCTGGTCCAAAATGCGCTGGTTTAAATCGACGTGTGAGAGCTCGCATTGACATGGTGCACAATGATTCGTCTTCTCTTGTTCGTTTTTCGAATTGCTCCGAAGACTTCAGACAAACAAATTGTGGTGTACCACAACCGTCCTACGTTGCTCAAGCGAAACAGTCGCCACATGACGAAGTGCTTCTTCCACGAGCAACCTTCGTTGGATTTGGCTCGTCTTTGAAGACCCACACGGTCGATTGCTGTTTTGTTTCGGGCTCATACGCATAGATCCATTATTCGTCACCTGTGGCGATCTTACAAACGTCTTTTGAAGCACCGCGATCGTATTTTTTCAAAATTTCTTTGCACCAATCAACACGAGCCGTTTTTGAGCGATTGTCAAATTGTGCGGGATCCAACGAAAACAAACCTTTTATACGGCCAGGTGTTCATGCAATATCGAATGTATGATAGTGGAAGAAATGTCCAAGGATGTCTCTATCTCACGGTATCTATAACGATATTGCATTATCAGTTCACGCACGGCATCAATGTTCTCTGGCACAACGGCCGTTTATGGACGACCTTCCCGACCTTCGTCTTTGAGCGAGTGTCGGCCACGATTGAATTCATTAATCCAGTTTTTCACAGTGCTATAGGATAGTGCTTTATCGCAATACAAAGATTTCAGTTCATCGATGCACTCTTGTCGTTATAATCCACGTCGAAAGTTGTGAAAAATTATTGCACGAAAATTTCAAGAGTTAATTTCATTTTTTTGCCAATCTATCAAGTCACTGTAAGCAACACAAATGATGGTCATACGTCAAAACGTTCTGAGTACGTTTATGCTAAAAAATGTCAAACTTTCTAATGGAAATGTCAGATGGAGCCGGGCAACACTTAGTGTTGCGTAGGCCATGAATATATATAGCAACCCTCGTAGTCTGTTTCAGGAACATGCGGTTGACAATTAAAGCTGATTCTTTGTGATAAGTCTATCAATACTTTTTATACTTTATACTTTCTATTAAGGACGACTTATTTTGGTGACCGATCATAGAAGCTCTTAGTAAGACTTTAAATTGGTATTAGATCTACTGAAGCCAACAAAAATGGTTAGATATTGTGATACTTGTGATTCAAATTAATCAAAAAAAGCATTTAACTGGTAGCAGGTATTCAATGTCAAAAACTAATGGCACGAGCGCATATCAATAATTTAGTGACTTTTCGCACATTCCTCGTAGTTATATGAAATGCAACACTGCTTCCATCAAGTATCATCTGTTAATAGACTACTATAAAATTTTGAGAGAGTTCCGTCATTTAGTTTGTGTTTAACAGCTGTTCAAAACATACAAACAACCTCGTGGATTTTGTTTAAATGGAAAAAAGTGAAGTTCGAGTGCATATTAAACATTATTTTTTGCGGAAAAAATATGTTAATCAAACCAAGGAAAAGTTTAATAAATACTATGAGATCTGCACCATCGATTTCAATAGTAAAAAAGTGGTTTACTGACTTTCGTTGTGGTCGCACAAGTACAAATGACGCTGAGCGTTCTGGACGGCCAATTGAGTACAATTCACCCGAAAATGTCGAAAAAATCCACGATATGATGTTGGCCGATCGAAAACTAAAAGTACGTGAGATTTTTGATGCCATGCGAATTTCATATGGCAGTGAGGTTTCGATTTTACATGATCAGTTGGGTTTAAGCTATCTGAAAGATGCCTGCCACGTTTGCTCTCAATTGACCATAAACATAATCGTGTGACAACTTCAAAGGATTGTTTGGAGTTGTTTAACTGCAATTCAAATGAGTTTCTGCGGCGTTTTGTAACTGAAAATGAAACATGGATCTATTATAACACTCCGGAGACCAAGCAGCAGTCCAAACAATAGGTTTCTCCAGGCGAACCGGCTCCGAAAAAGGTCAAGGTGATGGCAACAGTTTTTAGGGAAGCACGCGGCGTAATCCACAAAAGTGAAAGCGAAAGTTATGCCAAGTTATTGGACCGATTTAACAAGGATTTAAAATGACCCGATATAGTCAAGAAAAAGTATTTTTTTTATAACCAAATTGCACAAATTGGGTTACGAATTGGTACCTTGTCCGCCATATTCTCCTGATTTTGCCTCCATATAATATGGGGTGATCCATCTAGAGGTATTTTTCAGAACAAAAAAAAATATAAAAATTTAAATCAAGTGTGGAATCTTTATTGGTTATTTGAAAGGACATTTTATGGCATTTTTCTTTTGAAAATAATTTCCTTCAAATGTTGGCTACTGTATTATGGAAATGAGCGTTCGGTAAGAAACGGGTAGATCCGCAGTTTTCGACCAAAATTTTGTTCAGTGATGAGGATCATTTCTGGTTCAACGGCAAAGTCAATAAACAATATTGCCGCATTTGGGCTGAAGAACAACAAGAAGAGGTTAAAGAGGTGCCATTATACCCTGAGTAAACCACGGTTTGGTGCGGTATATAAGCTGGTGAAATCATCGGTGCATATTTCTTCAAAAATGATGATGGCCGGAACGTAACCGTGAATGGTGCTCGCTTTCGAGCCATGATCTCGATCTTTATGCTACCTGAAATTGATGCCTGTTATCTTGACGACACTTGGTTTCAAAAGGACGGTGCCACTTGCCATACAGCTGCCCAAACAATGGATCTATTGAGAGGTCATTTCGAAAAGCAGCTAATTTCGCGTTTTTGGACAGATAAATTGGCCGCCTAGATCGAGTGATATCACACGTTTAGACCTTTTTTCTTGAGGTTACGTAAAGTCCAAAGTCTTGGCTCACAAACCAGCTACGATTCAGGTTTTGGAAACCAACATTACGCGTGTCATTAAAGCCAGGCCTTAGAATGGAATTCCTGAAGCGTAATTGCGGCCAACATTTGAAGGAAATTATATTCAAAAAATAAATGCCATAAAATGTCCTTTCGTATTACCAATACAGATTCCACACTTGATTTGAATTTTTATATTTTTTTTGTTCTGAAAAAATACCTCTAGATGAAACACCCGTTATTTCATATTTACAAATCTATATAAATAGTACGATGGAAAGAGATTCAGCACCAACGATGAAATTATTGGTCAAACAAACTCCAATTTTATCAGATTATCAAATTATCAAATTCTATCCTTTTTGGAAGGCAATCACAGTCGATCCAAACTCTCTATTTACTTCCGATTAAGGTCGACTTCTAATTGAGGTCGATCTTTTGAAGCTAATAATTAACAATTTAAAATGTTTCAGTCGGTTGATCCGACTTACAGAAACCCTCACCCAAACATGTAAATTGAATGTGGGTTCCTATAGTCTTGAAGAGTGCCGATTTTATCGAAATCTTGTAAAGGATCGATTTTGTGGAAGGTGAGAGAATGGGGCGTGACATTCACACTTTTCATATGAGATTACATAATAAATAAATTGGAAGAAAAAAATTAAAAAAAAAGTATGAATCAGGAAAAAATTATCTACACTCTAATAGTACCGTGTGTGTGAAAGGTGCATGTGGCGTGGCTACAGCTACAAATTCAGCTCGCCAGCTAGTCTCATTTATATTTTATTTGCTAATTACTAATCTATAGTAGAATCGATTGAATTGTATTAAAATAATTTTGCGAGTTTCAAAAGTTGGCGGAATGGTGCACATGCACTGGAGGTACCAGAATGGGGCGTGTCATAAACTCTCTTTGTACACGTACATAGAGCCGTTACAAAAATATAGCGGAGTTCACAATTTCAAGGATTTCGCGTCATAGGTGACAAGTTATGTGTTTCTAATCTAAACTCATCTAATCCCGTTTATTTATTTGGAAGTACCAGAAGGGGAGTGGCTATTAATCCAACTATTTGTCACCTATTTAATCTTATATTTATGGTCTTAAATTATTAATTAAAGATGGAAGGGGAGTTCTAATCTTAACTAACTTAATCCGTGCCATTTATTTAGGAGGAACCATCAGGAGTGTGGCTAGCAATCCAATTATTTGTCACCCAGGTTATCGTTTACTTATGGTCTGATTTAATTAATTAATTATAATTAAAAATAATAATCAGTCGAAAAACTTAAAATCGGTTGATATTGATATTCAACCAAGTTTCTGGCATATAAGTGCGCAAGATCCGAAAAACCGGTTCTTTACCCGTAACTCCAGATTTTGGAGGTGTTTGGGAAATTTCAAACCCGGTTTCTTGTTGTACTCAACTAGATCTACAAGAAAAATAATAGCACTTCCTAGGTATTTTGACTTCATTCTTTTTTTTTACACTGTGTTATTAATTGAAGACATTTCAAGAGTAAGAAGGCGGGAGGAATGATGCATTTGTATGGGAGGTACTAGGATGGGAAGTATCTACCCGTTTCGGATACACTAGCCGTTATAAAAATATTACGGGGTTAAAAATTTAAGATAATTTCACGCACTGGGTGACAAATTCTTTAGATTTTAATCAGTACGGAAAAAAGTCATTAGGTTGGGAGCTACAAGAAAGTGTGTGGCTTGGAAGCCAATTATTTGTTAAAACCCTGTTCCAATGTACTGATTTTAGGTTAGATCGTGCGAAAAGCATAAAAGATATTTCAATAATAATAAAACTAGGCGTAATGGTATTTTTGTAGGGAAAGTTCCACAAGGGGTGTGGAAATATGGTCCATTTTCAAGTGGCAATACTTATATTACGATATGCTAAATATAAAAACGATTGCAAGCTCCATGCGAGATTTATTGTGCAAATCAGCCTCTTATTCACTAGGTTGAGGGTATAAAAATGTCATATTTCAAATTCGGTCTAGTCTAAACTTATTAATTTTTCACTTATGCTGGAGAGGCGGTCTATGGTAATGGTTATGGTAAGCATTCGTTGTAATTGTGAAATCTAAGACATTTTAAACAAAGCACATATCGTTTAAAATAAAAATCAACTTTTCTATTCGTGGGCCTCGTAATTGAAAACATTCCGTTGTAACTCTCCTTCGAAAGAGAAGCATTGACTAAGAATGTGAATGATGAGATAAATTGTAAGGACAAATGCCTTCTGTTTGCAGATGAATTCCTGCTAGGAAGCCTACTGCCACTTTTCTTATATTGCACTTCTCTGACTTATAAACGTGTTTTTGTTGTGGCGGGATAAGAGTGTGTCCACTTGAAGAAAATTAATTTATTTTTACAAACTTGAAGGCCGCCAGAGTTGCTGTGGCAAGCAGGTTGCTGCACCTGAGTCTGTAATAACATTAAAGACGGATGGCAATTAGTTTAAGGTTGTACTTTATTGATTTGATCTTAAGACCACAAATCGACTGTCGTCTGTTGTCTGATGAATTATCTTTTATCTTCAACATCATGAGTAGTTGCTACGAAAAAACAACGAAGTTATTACAACATTTTTTTCTTTCTTCTTAGAAGGAGGCGGCATGAGATGACTTAACAAAAAAAATTGTGTAAAAGCCAAGTGTTGGCGGTGGTTGCATAGATTTCCTATTGGATTATATGAAGACGTGCTAAAAGGAACTTGAAGAATTACGTTAAGTAAGTTTCAGGGAATTACAGACAACGTAGGAATTCAGTTGAACGATTACGATGAAACGTTAAAAGCAGCAACTTCTTAGTATTGGTGGCAGAATCGAGGATGATATAAAAAAAAGATGTAACAAATTTAAAAATAAAATTCAATACATTAAGTACAAAGAATAATATGTCAGTGGCTTCGTCGTAAGGTTATTCTCGCAAACTATCTCAATTAAAGCAATTAAATGACCAAAAATTATAAAGATACATTGACCACTACCTCAACTTTAGGTAGCTTAAACGAAAAGTTGTTTCCAGTGTAAAATTCCAGGGTTGCACCTTATTTCATTTGGCCGCTATTTGGCCGTGGGCGATTTGTGTTTATTCATTGGTAAAAATGTTCTGATATCATGTTTTTAATAAATGGGCGATTCTAAAAATTTTCGACACAGCGTGGATTTTGAACTTGTTGAAATTTAATGAAAATTCGTCCATACATTTGAGTAGTTGATGTCTGCCATATGACATCTCAATTATGTCTCTTTATTACTTTGTTCAAATCTTACAGCATCTCAATGTTGGCCTCGGCGACCATTTGTCGGAATAGATAGCTGCTATGTAAGAGGTCAAATGCGGCATCAAAAATAAAAAAACGAGGTGCCGCCAGAAATGTATTGATGTTCTCTTTACTATAATGTTCCATAACTTCTGAACCCATGGCAACCCCCCTCTGAAATTTTCAGGATGGGGTAGTAGATTTCTGATGCCGCGATAGTAACATAGTTGACCTTAGCTAACTTTTCAAAAAAATGGTGGTCCATTCAATTTTTGAGATGCTGTAAGATGTAGGAACCAAGAAATATTTAGATATAATTGAGATGTCATAGGACAGACAGCAACGAGGAAAATATATGTGACAGCGCATAGAGAAAGGGACCTTAGGGTAAAAAATTCAATTTTCACTTTTTTTTTTGATGTGGACAACATCTGAGCATCGAATGAGACCGATCCCATGCCCCAAAAGTGTTACCTCCCAGAGATATGCGCGTTTTATGAAAGTGATGGTACACCAAAGATACACGTATTTAAATCTTTAAAATGGCTCTCCTGAACAAAACTTGTTTTTACCCTTAGTCCCTTCCATTTTGCGCGTCACATATGTAAGAATTTTCATTAAATTCCAACAAGTTAAAAATCCGTACTGGAATCACCCATTTGTTAAAGCGGTAATGTCAGAATATGATTAGTTTTTGAATTGATGAATCAAAAAATTTCCATTAAGAAACACAATTGTTTCATCTATAGCAGCCAAATAAAATAGGGTACAACCCTGTTTCAATGAGAACAATATTCCTTTAAGCTACCTAAAATTCCTTCAAAGATAATCAAATAAAGGGGATTTAATAAAAATCGTTTGCGAGGATGATCTTACGACTAAGCCACTAAACTATTATTCTTTGTAATCAATGATATTAAATTTGACTTTTAAATTTAAATTCTTAACTTTTAAATTCATTAACATCAATGATACTAAATTTGACTTTTAAATTCTTGACATCTTTTATACTCGTATCATCCTCAATCCTAAACACTAAAAAATTCTTCATTTAAACATTTCTTCGTAATGGTTCAATTGAATTCCTGCGGTGTCTGTAATTCTCTAAAACACTTTAAGTAATTCCTGAAGTTCCTTTTAGCACATCTTCATTTAATCCAATAGGAAATCTATTCAACAACCGCCAACAGTTGGCTTTTACACATTTTTTTTGTTTAGTCATTTCATGTCGCCTCCTATTAAGTAGAAAGAAAAAAAATGTTGTGATGATGTCTTTGTTCTTTAGTAGCAACTACTCATGATGATGAAGATAAAAGATAACACAGCAGACAAGAGACGAAAGTCGATTTATGGTCTTAAGATCAAATCAATAAAATACCACCTAAAACTAATTGCCACCCGTCTTTAATGCTATTACAGACCCAGGTGCACCAGCCTGTTGGCTACAGCAATTCTGGAGGCCTCTACGTTTGTAAAAATAATTAAATTTTCTTCAAGTGGACACACAATTTGCCCACCACAACAAATACACGCTATAAGTCAGAGAAGTGCAATACAGTGTCAGTAGGCATTTCAGAAGGAGTTTATCTGGAATGTTCCCATGCAATTCAGAAGAAATCAGAATTTAAAATGTATCACATCATTTAATTGACTAATCAATGAAGACGAGAATTACAACGGAAGGTTTTCGACTATGAGACCTACAAGCTTAGAAGTCTATACGCAATTAAAACAAAATTTGTTATGTTTAAAAAAACATAGAGTTCACAATTACAATGAATGCCGCCCACACCAGCACAAGTAGACAATTCAATCAAGTTCCACTAGGCCGAATTTCAAATATCATTTTTATAACCTCCCCCTAATGAGTATATATCATGAGTATGGTACGGACAAAAAGTGTAACGCTTCGAGAAAAGCACTTTAAACCCTACATATTTTTTTGGCCAAATATGTTTCATGCTTTTTTGATGTCATTTGAGCCATGGCAGTCTGTTTTCTGACCGTCTGTGCGGATGGTTCGATAGTTCTCCAAAAGGGTTACTAAACGTTTTCGCATGTCGTAATGTTTTTCGAAACTGGATTGAAAATGACAAATGTTTACCCACCCTTCAGGGACCTCCTACGCAATTATACCATTACACGAACAAAAAGAGTATGGGTGGGGTATAAATATTCGAAGAGCATCATACTATTGTTGGTTATATGTTTGTAGCACAACAATATTATGATCATCACTGTAATATTGTGGTTCACGCACAATCATACTATGATTTCCACAGCATTGTTATGATCCTCACGAAAATAGAAGTATTCACACACAACCATACTATTATTTACATTTAACCATTCTATGATCCCCTCAACTATGATCCTCACAACCATAGTATGACCCTTACGCAACCATACTATCATTCCCAACATTTTTTGTAGAGATTTGGTTAAGTTGTTTTTCAACAATAGAAATTTTTATTAAGTAAATCATTAAAAAATACATTAATTTGTTTGACAGTAGAAAAAAAAAACAATTTTTTAAAAATATCTCAGTTATGTTCGTACTAATACAAAGTAGTTTGTTTTGAAAAAAATTAATTTAATTAACATAAAAAGTACTATTATTGCGTAAGACTCGTAATAATCACATTGTCAAATTTAAAAAAAAAATACGATTTTGCCGGTATGATTGCCGTAATCATATTTTTGTTGATATAAAACCCAAAAAAAACAATACTTTTGCTTCAACCATATTTTCATTTTTAAATTTGACAATAATACCATTTTTACACTTCAACATTATTAATCAATCATACTATAGTCAAAATGGTTTTGGAACAGGGAATTGTTAAGAGGCTCCAAAACGGTTTCTTGGTCAACTTTGGCCGATGTTTTGACTCCTTGTTCGCAGAAATGCAGGTCAGTGAGAGACACTCCACCCTTGGCATCAGTTCAGATGCTTCCTTAGATGACCGCGCATATACTCTATCATTTTGCTAGTTAAATTTTTCCTGGACGGTAAAAATTTTTTCATCGGTGAACACAATTTTTCTGTGCAAGTTATCAGCGTGCTTCACCAAAATACGTTTGCATGTTTCAATAGTTTTTTTTTAAAGCTGCAGTCAATAAATGTCCGGTACGTCGTTTGAAAGTCCCAAGTTTTTTATAATGATACGTCTCATGAACTTTTGCGTGATATTCATCTCACGGGCCATGATTTTCTGTTTTCGGAGCGGATTTCTGTGAATTCTTGATTTAACGGCTTTGATGACATGCTGTGTTCGAACAGAGCGTGGGAGGCCCAACCGGTGGCGGTCTTTTACATCTCCAAACTCCTCAAACAGTTTTACGCATCGGTGGACGAACATGCGGCTAATCCCTAGTGGCCGGAGCGTTTTGAAAATATCACTTTTTTTCATTTCACACTTGAAAAGCGCTGTTACAGCGATACGGTTCTTATTATCTGACCACTCCATGATTAAAGTTGAAACAATTTTAAAATCCCATTACAGACTACCGCTCTTGAGGTTTGTTTTGAAACCCCATATGTGAAAGCGCATAGAGAAAGGGACCTTAGGGTAAAAAAATCAATTTTCACTTTTTTTTGATGTGGACAACATCTGAGCATCGAATGAGACCGATCCCTTGCCCCAAAAGTGTTACCTCCCAGAGATATGCGCGTTTTTTGAAAGTGATGGTACACCAAAGATACACGTATTTAAATCTTTAAAATAGCTCTCCTGAACAAATCTGGTTTTTACCCTTTGGTCCCTTTCTATTTTGCGCGTCACATATGATATTAAAGGAGTATGTTCAGTACTACTATTGAAATTGGTGTGTTCAATGTTGTGACAGTATTTATGTCCCTACTAAGTAGAAAAAATTTAATATATATATAAAGTCAGAATCAAAACCAAAAGGCATTGAAGTTGGATGCATGAAGGCCTTCTAGACTTATTCGAATGGTTTTAGATATATAACATTGCTCTAACCTCAACATTGCTCTATCCTCTTCAGTGTTCGTATTGTCAGTAGATCCTTGAGTTGAGGAGAAACATTTGAGGTATGGTCACAGATTAAGTTTTGTTAAAATTAAGTTTTGTGCGTTGGAATATTAGATCCAGGATATAAATATTAAACACAAGTACAAAGTTTGACTTGGGTTTAATAAACACAGCCAAAAAATCGGTTATGACAACCGAATTTAGTTAAACTTTTGGTTTCTAATATTGGTGGTTATGGCAACCAACAAATTCTAAAGTTCATGATACTTTAGAAGAATAATTTATTGTGACAACAAATACGTTTTTTGTTATCTTTTGTTTTTGCAGGCAAAATCGAAGATTTTTTTTCGGAAAATGCTCCGGAAAAGTGCTGTCAAACATAGGAAAATGGAATAAATTAAAAAATTCTAATTTTACCGAATAGCTTAAGTTGTCTACTATGTATTGAAAAAATCAGGCAGATTTACGTCAACACTCCTGGCCTTCAGATCCGGTCAAATGCAAATGAGTAATTTTATTAAGAAAACATGGTTCTTAAAAGAAATAAATCACTTAGTCTTGGCAATTTAATCCAGGAAGCAAGTAGCAGGATGCAAATTGATACCACATTTGGTAAAGATATTCAATGCAATGATCAATACTTCAAAATATCCTGAGATTTTGAAAATACATAAAATCATACCAATACCCAAAGAAAAGGTTCCTTCGACTGTGGATAAATTTCGTCCTATTTCGATATTGCCCATCATTGACAACATTTTTGAAAGGATCTTATACGATCAGCTCACAACCTATTTTAATGAAAACAGTTTACTCAACGATTATCAGTTCGGGTTCCGAAAAGGTTGTGGTACAGAGGAGGCCACGACCAACGTTCAAAATTTTATATGTAAAGGTCTTGATCAAGGTAAAAGTGGTGTTGCTGGTGTTTTTTATGATCTCAGTAAAGCGTTTGATCTTATTGATCATGCTATATTAATCCAAAAACTTAAATATTATGGCGTGGATAATACTGAACTTTGTTTTTTAAGGAGCTATTTAGAGCACAGAAAACAGTTTGTTCAAATTAATGCGCATAAGAGCACAATTGCTAATGTTAAGTACGGAGTACCTCAAGGAAGTGTACTAGGTCCATTGTTGTTCTCTGTTTACATCAATGATTTAGTAAATCTTCAGCTGTCTGGTAAACTGTTCGTATATGCAGATGATATATGCATGCTTTATCCATATATGCATGAGACAGCTGCTAAACCATATATTGAACGAGATGCGGCATTGATATTGGAGTATGCACGCATAAACAAATTATTTATAAATCCACTTAAAACAAAACTTATGAGATTTAGACCTCATTTCCGTTTTAATGACTCCTTCAGTATATTTGTGGACGGCAGGGAAGTAAAAGAAGTTTCTTCTATGAAGTATTTAGGACTTCATCTTCAAACAAACCTGGCTTGGGACAAACATATACAACATGTTAAATCAAAGATTGCACCTGCTGTAGGCTTGCTGTACAAATTTAAAAACAAGTTTGATCAAGAAACGAAATTGTTAATATATCAGGCTCTAATACAGAGCCATTGCAACTACCTTGCTGTTATATATGGATATAAAAAAAGCACAGAGTTAAAATCTCTTCAACGCCTCCAGAACAAAGCATTAAAATCTGTGGCAAAACTTCCAATTCGATATCCGACATATTCTTTGTATACAGATATCTTTCCGTCGATCTTACCAATACATGCAACATATAAGTTTCAATTATTATTATATGTCTTCAAATGTCTGCATAACATAGGTCACCATACAATCTCGTTTTCCCAAAACCAACATCGATTTTACACTCGCAATAATGATAATTTGAGCGTCGTACTTTGTCGGACAGAAACAACAAAACAACGCATTGAGTATTCTGGTAGCAGGGAATTTAATAATTTACCTGATGAAATTAAGTCTAGTACAACAATTTCTCTTTTCAAATCAAGATTAAAAGAGTTTTTAACGCAAAATATGGATGAGCTCCTGCGATAAATAAATTTATATATGTATATCTAAATGTATATTTAAAATTTTCTTTTGTAACGTAAATAATATTTCAAATTAAAAATAATTGTAATCGATAACTTTGCCAACTTGCCTCAAAAATGCCTTACGGCGCTGAGGCCCTTGTTATTTCTAAGCTTTGAATTATTATAACGTTTTTGAATAAATTTAATAAAAAAAAAAAAAAAAAAAATTTACCTTGCACGAGTATTTAAATACCCATGTCAAATCCCAGGTAAATATTTAGTTTTTTTCTTTTCAACTTCTGTGGTCTTTTGTACATAAATTTCCAAATTTAATAAAAATCGTACGAGTCGATCTATGGGCAGGCAGTAACGGGATAAACACAACCGTTTTTATCCCCATTATCGATTTAATTCACAGTAAATTAGGTTGATTCGTTATTCGTGAAACACCATCCCCATAGCATTAAGCACAAACTCTCTTTCGATATTAATAACTTCTTGTTATTCTCCATTCAGGTCTTGCATTAAGATACTACTTTTACTTTCCAATTGTTCTCTATGAAGACTCGAGTAAAACCTTAGTTTAAAGTATAGCGAATTTGTGGTTGGATTTTCCTAAAATTTTATTTCACATATGAAATGTATGTGTCTCTTAATCTTGAAACAAACTGGTATGTTTACCTCTACTCTGAAGCAGAGTGTTCAAAAAACAAGTATTTCGGGTTTTGGACACTCTACTCCGAAGCCTAAAAATAGTTTACTCCGTACTTATCTACACTTATATATATGATATTTATGTTTTGATTTTGACTAAAATCGTTTCATAAATACGAAAGATTCTATTTTTTAGACGACAGTGACATCTAGCGGGATTTAAATTAGAAGAAACCTTCCGACAGGCTTATATGACATATGGTCTTAGTGTGGTAATTAGCGGTTCTGGATTTTAGGCGCTTGTGCAATGAACAATACATTTTTATACATTCTGAAGATAACCACTCTTATTAATAATTACTGAAGTTGCAAAAAGAATGGCTTAGTATTTATTCAATACTGTAAAGAAGGGTATTGCAAGTACGACTTTTTTAATAGTATTGGTATACGTTATATTTCCCTGTATTTGTACAAATGGTACATGTCCTCTTATTTGAACCACATTTAGTGTCAATTGTAATAACTTTAGACGACTGTCGACAAAACCACATTAGATATTGTTCAGTCAATTTCTATGTACAACTTTATTACTTTCAACAAACTTTGAACGATGTTCAATCTGTATGGCGTGGTGCTCCAAACTTATGGTAAACTATCGCGTCATTGCTTCGATAAGCATTTCTAACTTAACCACTCTACTTAGATTTAGTTCTTAACTTGTTTGTATCCTTGTAATCTGCGTAAGTATAAGTAACGGTCTGTGCATGTATATATCAAGGACATTTATGAGATCATAGTATTGATGAAATACTTATAAGCGTTTAAATCACATATTTCTGATGATACATATTCAATGTTATGCATAAACTTTTTCAATAAAGCAAACTTTTAGTTCGGCTGCAACATTTCGTTATCTCGTTCTTGAGATTTGAAGAGATGTTTTTAATTTCCGATAATATGAATGCATGTCGCATACACTCAGAAAATCTCTTGAAATTCATAGAACTAGAACAGACATAATGTACAATTGCTTAAAATCAAAGCCAGATTTAAGATTATGCTCTTCGAACATTTTGTTTAAATAAAAACTAATGTACATGTTTAATAAATTAAAGAATTATAGCTTCAAATGAAAAGAAATATTTAATTAACATCATGTTAAAGCTGGCAAAATTCTTGAAAACCTTTGTCTCACCTTAATGAGTATACCGCCCATACATCTTTCAAACAATTTTTTTCAGAACTTTCTGAATCATTTGAGTCATGTCCGTTAATTTAATTCAACTAAAGCAAATTTTACTGCTTATCCAAATAAAGAAGATTTATCTTAGTCTCGAATCTATCACATGGACCCTTGGGAACCACGTTAAAGGAAAAAACAAGCAACCAATTGTTCACAATTCTCGACAAATGTGTTTTTAAATTAAAGCATTTCTTTTTATTATTTAAATAAAACTGGTGTGGTTTCTTGTTTGTTAACGGTCGGTAATTACGAAGAGGTCATAAACAAAATCAGCACTTATTGGCCATATTTTATGTCTTTTCAACAAAGGGCAGTTTTGTTTCATATCGTTTGGTTAAATACATTGTGGTTCTTAATATTTATTATAAAAGATACAATATTGAAAATCAAAGAGGCAGACAAATTTGAAGAGCTACTTAAGTTTTATTATCGCTTACATAAAATCTGGTATGGTATTTCTACTGTTGACTCATATAAAACGAGTGAACAAACAAATGATTTTTTTTATTTTAATTCAAACTATGGAGCTACTTATATTTGTGAAGTTTATACAAGTTGGAAAGACTTTTAATACCTTCACCAGTGTTTGACAGTAGATGTTTTTAATCGGCTAGGACTTTAGGTGCAATAAACCAGCCTTCCAATGTACTATGTATGTCATTAAGTTGGCAAACCCTCAAAATACTGTTCGGAGACGCGTCCTAAATTGTGAAGCCGATCAGTCCTGTAGGTTCACTTTTTGAATATTTGGTTAACAAATCCATCATCATGCAAAATTTCAAGATCTTAGATTGATACGTTTGACCCCTTATGTGCCATCATGAATTTATAAAGGGTTACTTTCTTAGGTTTTTAATCTGGCCACACTTTTTCGAAGTTGATCTTTTGGCAGCTGTCACTTAATTTATGCTCTGTTTGGTTTGCTATTTCATAACGAATAGACTTACTCCGGAACAACATTTGAAAATCGTGGTGAATGGGCCCAAAACAAAATGGCCAACTGGTTGATTGATTTTTACAAGAAAATTTTGTTCAGCGATAAAGCTCACTTTTGCTTGAATGGGTACGTTTATAACTAAAATTGTCGCATTTGGAGTAATGAAAATGTACGAGCCGATGTTGAGACGCCGTTACATCCTCAAAAAGTCACTGCTTGGTGTGCTATATGGGCAGTGGTGTGGCCTCCAAGATCGTGATATTTAACACCGCTGGACTATTTTTTGTGAGGTTATGTAAAGTCGCTTGTACACGCAGATAAGACTGAAACGATTGACGAGAATATGAAAGGGAATATTCGGCGCAATAGTGCTGACATACGGCCCCAAATGCTGCAAAAAGTTGTCGAATATTGGCCATTTTGGTTAAAATTTATTCGAGCCAGCCGCCACTTGCCCCAAATAATTTTTAAAACATAATGGCAAACCCTTATCTTTTTAAAAAAAAGCATAGCAAATCCTTATTTAAAACATAATGGCAAACCCTTATCTTGTTAAAAAAGCTACCACCTTCTTATCCATAACATTATATATAAGTATATGCGTTTTACTTCTTCTTGGAAGCTACATGTCTGAAGAAAACACCCTTTATATTTTATGGTGTCCCCGATTGATATTTCGTGATATGGCAAACGGAATGACAACTTTAATCTACCAACTATCCTTCAGTGGAGGTTATATTAATCCCTAATCCAAGCCAAAACTATCAAAATTACTTTTTTGTTTAGATTCGTAGCAAAATTTGCTTTAATTTGAGCCCACATGTACTAATGGGTGATCCAAGTAGAGATACTTTTTTTCAATAGCCTTTTTTGACAAATCACGTATGAGTCGTGTCATGCTATTTTTGTTTAGTATTGTTTGGCATTTCATTACGAAAAGACTTACGCCTGAACAACGTTTACAAATATACCTTACCCAGTTTTATTTTCTTTTTTTCTTTCTAAATATAATATAATCTGATATATGTATTACCAATACTTTTTCACATTTCAAATTAAATTTTAAGTTTATCTCACATAGTTTCGCTGAAACAGCGGTTTCAAAATATGCGAAATGACCAGTTACCGTAGTATTTGCTAAATGTTTCTAAACTAGATCACACCTAAACCGTTTTGTAATGTGAAGACAACCTTAACGAGAATTAAAATCATGATAACCTAAAATAAACATTTTTCATCCACTTGGCGTAAAAGCTGCTTATGTAGCATTTATAGCTCATGTTGATATTGTCATGAAATGTTACAGATACCTCCAGAAATGGTCAGAAAATTTAAATGAAATGAATCGTTTTCACTATACAGGTCACAAGGGGGTCCATCGGTATTTATTTCAGCCAAATCGTTAAAATAGGCATATGTGACAGAGCATAGAGAAAGGGGCCTAAGGGTAAAAAAATCAATTTTCACTTTTTTTGATGTGGACAACATCTGAGCATCGAATGAGGCCGATCCCATGCGTTTTATGAAACTGAAGTCGACGATTCTCACCAAAGATACACGTATTTAAATCTTTAAAATGGCTCTCCTGAACAAAACTGGTTTTTACCCTTAGGTCCTTTACCATTTTGCGCGTTACATATGCATTAATTTAAGTACCTAAATATCCATATTTACTACTGAGCGATCTTTTTGACGTCGAGTGTCGTTATTGAGGCCCCTACGGTTTAAACGTTTGCGGCCAAATGGAAAGCAGATTTTGCAAATAATGGGTGATTCATCTAGAGGTATGTTTTTAGAACAAAAAAATATATAAATTCAAATCAAGTAAGGAATCTTTATTGGCAATTTGAAGGACATTTTATGGCATATCTTTTTTGAAAATAATTACCTTCAAATGTTGGCAACTCTATTATGGAAACGGGAAGATCCGCTGTTTTCGACCAAAATTTTGTTCAGTGATGAGGCCCATTTCTTGCTCAACGGCAATGTCGATAAACAAAATTGCCGCATTTGGGCTGAAGAGCAACAAGAAGAAGTTCAAGAAGTGCATTATAACCAGAGAAAACCACGGTTTGGTGCGGTTTATAAGCTGCTGGAATCATAGATGTATTTTTTTCGAAAATGATGATGGCCGGAACGTAACCGTGAATGGCGTTCGATCTTTTTGCTACCTGATATTGAAGCCCGTAATCTTGACGACACTTGGTTTTAACAGGACGGTGCTACTTGCCATACAGCTGCTCAAACAATGGATCTATTGAGAGGTCATTTCGAAAAGCAGCTAATTTCACATTTTGGACAGGTGAGATGGCCGTCAGATCGAGTGATATCACACCTTTAGGCATTTTTCTTTGGGGTTACGTAAAGTCCAAAGTCTAAGGTGACAAACCAGCTACGATTTCATACCTGTCGAAATGCTCGAACGAGTCATCCAAAATTGGACTCTCAGAATGGAAACCCTGAGGCGTAGTTGCTATAAGCATTATTATATTCAAAAAATTAAATTATATGCAAAATAATAAATGCCATAAAATGTCCTCTCAAATTACCAATAAAGATTCTACACTTGATTTGAATTTTTATATTTTTTTTGTTCTGAAAAAGTACCTCTAGATGGATGACCCTATACTTGCATATATCACACGAAAACGAAATTTGATTTGAATTTGAGTGTCGCCATATGTCCATGTTTATTATTAAAAATTTCCTAGGACCTTGCGAGCCGTTTTATGGGCCATAGGATCTAAAAAGTCTAGCAACTATGCACTATTTTAAGGTATTGAGTGTACTTATTTAAACTAGCTTTTCACCGTAATTTATTGTTTGTCCACAAAAAGTTATGAGTTTTTAAGCAAATAATCAAAAAAAACATAATATTCCGTAGTACTTTTAGTCCCTTAAAGACATCCTGGACCAATTTGGTCGTTTAACAGTCCTAAACAGCTTATGACCATAATGTTTAATTCCAAGGTCCTAGATAAATTTATTTGAAGCACTGACGGACATGGCAAGAACTGCTTAGAATTGTAGGACGATCAATATTTCGAGGTGTTGCAAACGAAATTAAAAATTATGTGTACACACTATAGTTTGGTGGAGGGGTATAGTATTCACTACACCCCGATGGGTTAATCCAAACTCTAAAGATGACGTGTACAACGCCTACGTTTAATATCAATTCAACATTTTACAAAACAAATGCTAATTTGTGCCTTTGTGTGTATGTGTCCGTACGACAATTAGAACAAATTGTGCAATGACATATTTAATTCATTTGCAATTAAAATTGCATTTTCGAACCAATGAATATCAATTTAAATTACATGACAAAAAGAGAACATGCACACATAAGAGCACATGGTTGGATCACTAATCGGAGCGAGGCCTAATGTTTCAAGGGCTCCCGAAGTTAATGCTTTGTTTTAGATCAAAACAAATTAATTAAGCAGTTTTGTAAAATGATAATATCTTGCAGTTGAATGAAATAAAATACATTATACAAATTAAATTCACTGTAATTAAGAAGATAACTGTGGATAGTTTTGTATTTTAAATATATGTCAATACAGGGCTCAATGCGGACTTATTCCTACACCGCCTCTACACAGTAAAAGGCTTCGAGCACTCACTCCCAGATACCAGGCCGTCTGATGTATTCCTACACATCTTTTGACAAATGACAAAACTAATTACTTCACAGCACAACACAATTTATTTAACAACGACAAGAAACGCATCAAACAACCCTTCAACACCAATTCAGCAAAAACTGAACGAAGTATTGTAGATTAATTTGCATCTAAGGCGGACTGGGACATGTTTTGCTAATTCATTTACGAGGCAGTGTGGACATTTCATCCTGCTTCAGGGATGGTACGAATTGATAGATTCCTTTCGACAAAATGTAATATGTATGAAATTGAGTTCTAACTTCATTATATTCATTGTTGTTTCCAGTTTCCCCGCCTACCCATTACTTTACCCTCCATGGCATACCAATTAATCGCTGGAGATGCTGGACATCGATTTCCGTAGTGTGTTTGCCAATAAAGGCATGCAACTTCCTTGCATGTTCTACCACCAATAAATAGGAAGGGATATTTTTAGTGCGTGTAGTGTGAACACGTGTCTGAGGTTTGTGGTAACTCGTTTACGTACAGTGAAGGTCATATGTGCATGGCATAAAGAGGTGGCCAGATAGAAATGATTGATTTTTTCAATTTTAATATTTTTCACTATTTTGGACCCTCACCCACCAACTAGCCAACGTGGCGGTAAGTTGCTAACTAAAGTGAGAAAATTCAAACAGTCACCTCGGTCATTTTGGTGGTTTTAGTTGGTTCTTTAGCCATTTAAGATATTGCTGCCACATCAAATGAATCCAGTCAACCTTAGGCGATGAACTTAAATCTTTGTATGGCGATGAAGCACCATAATATAGCACTGTGAAAAACTGGTTTAATCAATTCAATCGTGGCCGACGCTCCCTCAAAGACGAAGGTCGCCCAAAAACGGCTGTTGTGCCAGAGAACATTGATGCCGTACGTGAACTGATAATGCAGATCGTCAAATGACATACCGTAAGATAGATGCATTCTTGAGCATTTTTTCCACCAGCATACATTCGATATTACATTAACACACAGTTTGGCAAAGAAATTTTGAAAAAATACAATCGCGGTGCTTCAAAAGACTTTTTTAAGATCGCCACAGGTTTCGAATCATGGATCTATGCGTATGAGCCCCATACTAAACAGCAATCTTCGGTCTTCGAAGACGAGCCAAATCCAACGAAAGTTGTTCGTGGAAGAAGCACTTCGAAGCAAATGGTCGCCTGTTTTTTCGACAAAACTGGTCTGGCGACTGTTCCGTAAGAGTTCAATTATGAGTGGTAAGAGATCAATTCAGAGTGGTACACAACAATTTGTTAGCCTGAAGTCTAAGGAGAAATTCGAAAAACGAACAGGAGAAGACAAATCATTGTACACTAGGATGGGTCGAAAAACAAAATTTTTTTTATTTCGGAACGCTTTAGTGCGGAAAAGTTGCCTATTGTAAGACTTAGGAAAACGGCATAAAAAAAATTAAAATCGGTTAACATCTTCCGGTCGCGCATCGTACTTAAAGTTAATGAAAAATTGCAAATATCACGCATTTTTTGTAATATTTTTAAGATAGTTAAAACTTTGAAAATAAACACGCTTTAGTTTTTTATGCTTGTTTTATGGTTTAAATAACCTAAATAAATTAAACTCTGATCAATAATCTAATTTTTTTTCGTTCGCGCAACGTCTTAGAAAAACAGAAATTTACCAATATTTTTCAATTTTCACTGTGCAACTCTCCATTCGTTTTAGAACAAAACGACCCAGAACTCACCACGTGGAGGTTGCACGTCGAGTTCCACCCACACCCTACCCAACCAACCATCCAATTGTTGGGTATGGTATTTACATTATATTTACATTATATTTACAACTATTTACAAAGATTTTCCATAGAGTTGGATACTTTGGCTTACAGTGTTTTTTGCTTTTTCTTTTGTATATCTACTACGCATTTAAAGTCTGATTTTTTGGAGAAATGAGGCATATCCGATCTAGACTTCAGTGTTGCTCGGATAAAGCCATCTCTAGCTTCATGTCCACATACTTTATTCGAAGCCTCCGTCACAAGTTTGACGCACCTCTCCACAGCCTGGGTATGACAGGGAAACTTTTGTATTTCTCTAATGGGCGTATTGTCAGAATTCATGAGTGATTTAATATCATCTTCGCTTAAGTTTCTCAGTATTGGGGGAGGATATATCACACAAGAATTCCAATTAATAATTTCAGTGTAATCGGAAGCTTCAAAGTTTATCATTGGTGGTACAAAACTTCTAACAGTCTTGTTCTTTGGGACGGTTTGTCTTGCCTTCAAGATCCTTCTGTAACCGAGCTCCCGAATATGTCCTCTTTCATCGACCAGCATTGCCAATAGAACATTATCTGGGTGCGCAAAGACCGCATTACGCTGTATTACTGGATCGATGACTTGAAGTAAATCGGCGGATAAATACCGTGATGTTTGGATTGCTTGAAAGACATGTTTTGGTCCGTCAGTAAGATACATTCTCTTTTTTATGGCAAACCACACAGGCATGTATGATTTTAAGATGAAGCTAACTATTTATTTTAAGTTTTCGGATGGATCTGATGAACTTATATACAACCTAAGGACTCGGTTGGCCGCAGTTAGCCATCTGGAATGGGACATAGGGCCAGGGTCCCGATTAGCTAAGTCTTCTGGACAATATCCCAAGGTGATTGCATTTGAAATATCTAACAAATACTGTTGGTCTTTGCTCAACAAATTCCTGTCTATATCAGGAATCGAACAATCTATGCGTTCATAATCGACCACAGGGAGTTTTTCACAGCATGTGAGCTGTTGCCCGATTGGCCCACTAAAAGATTTAGGCCCTGCAGTTTGACAGTCAATATGTTGGAAAATGTGGCGAAAAGGAAGCTCATTAAAATGCAGGAGGCATACGCTCCACTAGCGGGCGTCCTACATGATTTTCTAGTCGGCGGATGATACCGTTCTTCCATCCAGTGTTGGTTATAGTTCCATCACACCCTACTACTTCTAGTTTTTCGAGTGATATTGATAGTTCAGACAAACGAGAAATAATACTTTTATTTATATCATTTGATGAACTCGAGGAAGGAGATACATGTCCAATATAAATTGATCCAGGTTCCTGGAGAAGAGAATAGTGTTCTTCTTTGACATTCCTGCGAAATTGCTTGGCATTCAATTTTTTTACGAACAAAGTATAATCTTTTCGTCCGTCAAAGAAAAGACCCCAACTTTTTTCAGGAGGTGTGAATTGCATTGAAAAATATTGGTAAATTTCTGTATTTCTAAGACGTTGCGCGAACGAAAAAAAATTAGATTATTGATCAGAGTTTAATTTATTTAGGTTATTTAAACCATAAAACAAGCATAAAAAACTAAAGCGTGTTTATTTTCAAAGTTTTAACTATCTTAAAAATATTACAAAAAATGCGTGATATTTGCAATTTTTCATTAACTTTAAGTACGATGCGCGACCGGAAGATGTTAACCGATTTTAATTTTTTTTATGCCGTTTTCCTAAGTCTTACAATAGGCAACTTTTCCGCACTAAAGCGTTCCGAAATAAAAAAAATTTTGTTTTTCGACCCATCCTATTGTACACCATGACAATGCGAGCTCTCACACATCGGCTTACACCAGCGCATTTTTGACCGGCCAAAACGTCGAATTGATAGGTCATCCGCCGTACAGGCCTGACTTGGCACCCAATGACTTTTTTGTATTCCCGCACATCAAGAAAAAAAATGCGTGGTCAACGATTTTTGTCGCCAGAAGATGCTGTTGAAGCGTTAAAAAACCATATTTTGGAAGTGTCTCAATCGGAGTGGAAAAATTGATTCGACAATTGGTTTGAGCGCATGCAAAAGTCTATAAACCATGCTGAAGAATACGTTAAAAACCATAAAACCACTTTTGATGATAATTATTATAGAAAACTTAGAGAGTAAGGTTTACAACAGTAGTTCTCATTCATTTGGCGAGAGCCTGGCCTTATAGATTTCGGCTTTACCCTCAACAATTGCAGCAAAGCTTTCTGAAGAGTGTTGTCACGGACCAGAAATCATGATAAAAGCAGTGTGCAGCCACGAAAATCAGTGTCACTTTGCCATTTTGTTAAAAACTTGTCTTCTATTTAAATATAGAAGCAAGAGGTCTTGAGCCGGCTAATCCCTGTTCAATATGTAAAAGCAACAGACCGAAATAAAACAAACAGCTAAACAATTATTCGCATTTTCATTATAAGGCCAGAAATATATATAGCAGCCCTCGTATATGTTTTATAGGCAAACACATTAGTCTTGTGGAAAGTATTGCATGCGAAAAACTCGCGCATGTGTTCACAGTTATCCCTCAACCATCCTTAGCGGCCATGTAAATAAGTAGCATTGTCCTTATTGCACACACAATCAACAGCTTTTTCATATATCAAGGCACCGTTCCTGTCTGTGGTCAGCGTTATGGATCGATATTTGGACTTCACAGGAAGTCGACATGTTCGAGCTGTTGTTTTGACAGCGAACCAGCGCTCGAAGTTGTGAAGAAGAATTTAATAGCCGACACAGTCATACCACTTATAATTTTTTTCTCAGGACGCCACATGGTTGCCACACAATTCAACCTCTTTTGACGTTGTCAAGCCCTACTTTAGATACGTCATTTTTGAAATAACGTCTCACGTCATGAAATAATTTATCAGTAATTGATCCGATCGCTTTAAGAGCTACCATCAAGTCCTACTTTAGAGATTCTACTATCGAATTAACGCCTCAAGTCATGAAATAAGTCATAAATAATTGTACCGATCGCTTGAATCATAGTCAACGCTGCCATTCGAATAACGTAAAACTCCATACACTACGAGTATAGCATAAATGTAGCTTCAAAGTAAAGACATTGCCTCTTTCACTCAAACTTATATAGATCCACAGAAGTGACCCGTTCGATGTGACAACTCAGGACTTCAGTAAGTAGACATCAGCGAGATCGACACTTTTGTCTGACACTGTAATTCAATTGCCATTGATTACAATGCAACCGCAAAAATGCATCTGCTGGAAAGAGATTTCCACAAATGTACATCACCCACGCCCGCAAATATCGACATGTAGGCAAGAGCAACGGTACGAGTATACTTTATGTGCGAAACGCATAACCCACCATTGAGTTCAAATCATCCATTGTGGGCTTCCTGCTGTGCAAACATGTAAGGACAGCCTCGCCACTAACAGATATTAGCGATGTCTATTGTAATGGAAAAGGCAGTAGTCGACGTCGGCACCGTCGTCGATGACGACCATTGCCATGGCGATGTTTAGATGTTTGTACTTCAATTATTCCACAATAAAAATTTTAAAAGGATGTCCTTGTTATTGGCTTCATATACGTATGAATGCAGCGGGTAGTTCCATTCCACAACGATATTTAATTGATGCTGGTATCGGTTTGGTTGTGGCTTCTGGGCCTACAATTCCACATAAAATCGAATTAATAGAATGTGCTCGTGCAAAGTGTGATTCATTTATGTCAAGTATTGTTCGAATGATTGAACTCATGATGACTGCATGGCTGGCTGACTTTCAAATTGTATTGTACTCGAGTTTTCATTTCACTTCTAAGTGTAACGTTTTAATATTCAATTATTTCTGAAAGCTTTCATCAAATAACAATAAGGACAGAGTCTATAAAAAATACCAATGAATTTAAATGACAATAGTGGCATTAAATCTAGGAATTCAAATAAGTCTAGATAAGGTCAAATTAAGAGAATATAAAAAAAAATATTTTTGAAAGAGTGAATTACTTTACAAGCTTAATAGATAAGCTTTATGGTTGTTTGTCCTATGAGAAAGGAAAAGAAAGTCAGCGAAGTTAAAGCAAAAACTTTAATTAACGGTTCAAAGAAGTTAAGGATATACACCTCAAAAAAAGGATTTAAAAAATTAAAATTTAGTTACTGGCACTCTGTATACTCAAAAGGACTCGGCAAGGATAAAATGTTGTTGGTGGTGGATCACTGCTTAGTTCGTCCTCATTTGCTGCAACCTAAAAACCAATTGTCAATTTAGCCAAATCGAAAAAATAAATGTCATATCATATTTGTGAAAAAATTATTGTGTTTGGTGCCCACATGCTCATTGTGGGCCCTCTTTTTTGGTCGACTGAACCTGTAGCACCCTACCTGGATCCAGACCCAAAATCTGGACAAATCTTATATGTTAGAGCATATTTAGATTAATGATGAAGTTTCACTGTTTCTGAGTGCTTACATGCAAAGACGATAAACTATAGAAAATGGACGAAATAAACTTTTGTGAGAAATTAAAAAATATTCAATAAACAGTAGAGATGGCGGAGTAACTCGGAAAATCTCGCAATATCATAGAAAAAAGCCACTGTGAATAAAACACAAAGAGTGGAACAAAAACAAACTGATAAATTAAAATAAGCTTATTGAGAAAAAGGACAGCTCGTTTGTTTCATTTCCAACTTTGGCTGTTGTATTAAAATACAGGGTGTCCATCGGAAAGTAATACCACTTTGTTTGTCTATAATTATTGATTAAATGCAAGAGAATGGATAGATGGAGAATGGATATTGATAAATGTTTTATTTCATGTCGGCAATTATGTATGGAATACAATATCACATAAATATCCGCTCTGTTAGCTTACAAATGCGAGCCCTTTTGAGCACACTTTTCATTATATTCTCACACATTTCACGCGGTATTTCATTCATTTCATCACGAATATTTTGTTTGAGTTGCTGAAGCGTTTTTGGTTTGTTTGCATAAAACTTGCTTTTCAGATTTCCCCACAAAAAGAAGTCCGGAGCTGTCAAATTAGGCGACGTAATTCCATTGTAATCCTGTCTGTATGCGATGTGGCACCGTCTTGTTGATACCACATGTTAATCAAGCCCAAATCATGTAGTTCTGGCGTTTAAAAGTTTTCAATCATATCACGATATCGTCTCCATTGACAGCTACCGTTACGCCGTTTTCATTTTCATAGAAGTAAGGTCCAATGATTCCTCCTGACCAAATTGTACACCAGACTGTCACTTAAAATGATTTGAGGGTTTTCCATTGCCCAGAACCGACTATTCTGTTTATTAACATATCCATATAAATGAGAAGGTGCCTCGTCACTCATTATGACTTTTTCATGAAAATCGGGGTTCTCATGGGCGCGATGTAACATCCTATTGGCATATGTACGGCGGCGTAAATGGTCTTGTGGCAGAAGCTCTTGTGTCAACTGAATCTTAAATGGAAACAAATGCAAATCCTTGTGCAAAATTGTGGCCAAAGTTTTTCTTTGAAGACCAAGCTTCTGAGCACGGCGTCGAATTGAGGTTGATGGATTGTTCAGAACACTTTCTTGAGCAACAGTAATGTGTTCAACCGATCTTGCAGTACGTTGTGTTTCATGCTTCGGCCTACCATCTACAGACCCTCTTTTTTCGAAATCATTCACTACACGATAAATAGTGCGTTTTGTTGGCAAGTTGTTTCTCCCAAAAAATTTACGTAACTTTCTCATCGTCACAGTAATCAATGATTGATTTTGATAAAATGTTTTAACGATTAAACCAGTTGGTTTATCGAATATTTTTCCATAATAACTTTGCCACGTCTCTACTTCATGACTGCCAAATATGAACTGTCAAGACTAATGTTTACCAAAATAGCGGCAAAACAAAGTAGTATACCTTTCCGGCGGACACCCTGTAAAAACAAGTTTTGTAACAAAATGGCAAAGTAATATTGATTTTCGTGGCTGCACACTGCTTTTATAAAGATTTCGGGTGAGTGATGACATTCATCAGAAAGCTTCGCAGGAATTGTTGAAAGAAAAACTGAGCTCTTCCATTTAAATATAGATAAAAGAGGTCTCGAGACGGTTAATTTCTGATCAATGTGAAAAAGAACATCGTTTTCAGTAAAAGTTATTGCAAAATATTTAACATAAATTGTATTTATTTGCGAACTATTTATTTGTGTAAAAAGTATGTGGATTCAGTGTTTTCTGTATTTAAATTTTGATTTTTTTGCGTTATTGTAAAACGAATGTGGAAAAATAAACCGATAAATTTTCTGTCACTTAAGTGATATTTTCGTGCGATGTTTCAAGGAAAAAGCATTTCCTTCATCTTTCACATTTTATCGTCTTTGATTACATGTTCATGTTTGAAATAAACTAAAATTTTTGTGACTTTGGACACAAGACCATAAATTGAATCGATCCGTACTCCGTTGATGTTTTATTCCGATTAGTGACTATGGTCAGGTTTTTTGGGCTCATAGTTACCATATGGCCCAATCTGAGTCCCAAATTGACCTTGATCTTTAATATGTTTACATAATTATCTTAAATATATTTACATATTTACGATTTGAGAGAACATTTCAGTGGTATCCACACGTAGAAAAAAGTATGGTTGGGATAACAATATTCGAAGAGCATCTTACTATTGTTGGGTACATAGTTGTGATATAATACAACCATACTATTAGCCTCACAACCATAATATGATCCTCACAACAATAGTATGGTTCACACATAACCATAATATAATAAATTCATTATTTGCCCTTGTGAGTGTATTTTGAACCGGAGACTGTAGCATCATAAATTGGAACGGAAATTCGGCTGTAATCAAAACATCCACGTCTTTAAATATTATCGCCAATGTTTTTTCTAAATGCGAAAATCGGGTGTCGTCATAGCTGGTTTATTAATTTCCACAAATTCAATAATAAATTTAATTTAATAATTTATCGGACGTTTACGAGTACCAATTCAATGGAAGTTTGAGCTGTGCGAGCCCCCTTTTGCTTATGTAGCTGCACGCAGAAAAAAAGTATGGCTGGGGTAACAATATTCGAAGAGCATCATACTATTTTTGGTTATATGGTTGTGGCACAACAATATTATGATCATCACAACAATTGTATGGTTCACACACAACTATACTATGATCCCCATAACAATATTATGGTCCTCACAACAAAAGAATTATTCACACACAACCATACTATGATCCCTACAACCATATTATTATTCACATTCAACCATACTATGATCCCCACAATTATATTATGGTCCTCATTACCATAGTATGTTTAACGTACAACCATAGTTTGATCCTCACAACCATAATATGACTTACACACAATCATACTATGATGCCCAACATTTTTTGTAAAGATTGGTTTAAGTTGTTATTTAATAATAGAGAATTTTATTAAGTAAGTTATGTAATAATATGAGTGATTTATTGAACAGTAAAAAAATTATTTATTAAAAATATTTTAGTTACACTAATTCGTAGTTTGTTTGGAAAAAATTTAATTATTTTTACTATTATTGCGTAAGATTCGTAAAAATAACAATTTTGCCAGTATGAATGCCGTAGTCATGTTATTGTTAATGTAAAAGCCATGAAAACAATACTTTTGTTCCACCAACCATATTTATAATGTTGCTACAACCATATTTTCATTTTTAAATTTGGCAACAATAATATTGTAAAATTTCAACAACATTATTATTTTCGCAATCATACTATTGTCAAATTGAAATTCAAAAAACAATACTATGGTTGCGACTACCATACTATTATTGCAGAGAACATACTATTGTTGCCGTGACCATATAGGAACCATATATTTTCTCTGTGTGTGCATTCCCAGAAGGTATATCAGCCAGAATGAATTAACATTGTGCACGAATCAATCTCATACCTACTAAAGTAAGGAACATTATGATTGTTCCGTCAAGAGAATTAACCAACTACGGTGTTGGTTTGTCTTTATATGAATATTCAAAGGACTTTGATCACATTGCCGTCCTTGTTTCGACTTACGATTGAATGCTCCGTACATGGGACGATTTGGTCCTTACTTTAACAGCATGCTTCTTTCAATATCAACAACTCATTTCTGATCTTTAGTTATTTCCCATATTTCTCTCTAAATTTTTTTTCTTTTTGCAACCACACACAAAATATACAAAAGAAGGCAGCGTAACCTATCGGGACCAAAGGAGAATCCTTCCGACAGACAAAGCTAACATATTATCTAAGTCTTGTGGGAATCGGTCAATCGGTTCCCATGTCTTAGGCGCTTGTACACAAACACTAAATTTTTATTCAGGGCGGAGCGCGGAAATTTGCTTATTTGGAAATGAATTAAAAAATTTTATATTTTAGAAAAATATATTTTGTATTTTAATTATATTAAACAGTAAGAGAATTTATAAATTACATGGTTTTGAGTAGTGTATCTGGCAAATGTCGACCTTTGCTATTCACACACTGCATACGTTTTCTGAAGTTTTGATGAACTCTAAAAAGCATGTTGATAGGTATTCTGCCAATTTCAGCCTCAATATTGTTAATTAGGTCTTCCAAGATGTTGGGACGGTTGATATTCACCTTCGACTTCAGCTAACCCCAAAGGATAAAATCGCATGGGGCTAAGTCTGGTGAGCGTGCCGACCAGTTCGCAACAATCCTCAAAGAGATGAACCGTCCAGGAAACATTTGCCTCAAACAATTCACGGTAACCCTCGCCGTGTGTGCAGTGGTACCGTCCTGTTGGAACCATGTATCCCCTAATAGCATTACCTCAAGAGCCGGCTAAAAAAATCCCAAGAAATGCCAAGAGCTAGTGATTACTTCCGAGCAGAGCGTTTCAGAGATTGTAGTACTGCTGCTCTAACTCTCTCAATGTTTTGTGGTGTTGTAATCCTTCTCTCAGGACCCCTTCGTACACATGACACATTCCCTGCTGTTCTCAATAAATTTACCCATTACATACATTATTTACAATTTACATAATACATTTGATTGCCGTCAAGAAACATGTCCGCGTGGGGTAACAGTGAATCTTAAACGAAAAGCACGCTGCACTGCAATGATCGAGTGTGCATTTAAAAAATAAGCTTCAACACAAAAGACCTCTCCTCACATGTGCAATGTATGATGGCAAACTGAAAGGCAGACGAATACAAATCTCTCGTCATCCGCTATAAGCCATGCACACTCTCCACTCTCTTCGAACAACAGTGCCGCCACAACCTGCAGTGCTAGGAAGCAAAATTTCGCGCTCCACCCTGTGTAGCAACCGGAATCAGAAACTTACTACACACTTCGTCCCATGGCGCAGATTATAAAAATTGTGTCTCACACGCAGCTTGTTTCATTCGAATTTGAACAGCCTCCCTCCCTTTTAAAAACCCATCTTAAGTATCAGGTGATCAATATAAAGGCATTTTTTTAAAATAAAAATACACAAATATAAATCGAGTGTGGAATCTTTATTGTTCATTCGAAAAGAATTTTAAGCCATTTGTTTTTTGAATATAATATTCTTCAAATGATGGCTGCAACTACGCCTCGGGGTATCCATTCCGAGAGTCCAATTATGGTTGGACTGTTTGGTGATGGTATGGCGAAATGTCGAAAACCTTGATTTCGCGTATAAGTCTTTTCATGATAAAATGGCAAACAATACTGAAAAAAAATTAAGTGTAACACAACTCACGTGTAATCTGTGAAAAAAAACTTACTGAAAAAAATACCTATAGAATGATCATCCTTTAGTACAAACCATACCACACATTCAGCAAAAACAAAACTGCAGAATTCGAATGGACATAAAGACCAGTTAACTTTCTATTAAAATAGTAAACCATATTGATATGTCCTTTTAAATTTCAGGTGCTGCCATACTTTTCCCAGAAACCTATTCTTCTGTTGTCTGCACTGGTATATTTTTTTCTAGCTTACCTCATTGAATGTACATATTTTTGTTTTAAATTTCCTCAAGTGTACTCCAATAGGTAAATATTTAAACGTAAATGTTGTTATGCCAATTGTACTCTAAGAATAATTTATTATTTATGAACAAAGTCGTTATCAAAAAGGACTGAATTGAACACGAAGAGAAACAAAACAAGTGAACACTGTGGAAGAGGTTCTCAAGGTTAGATCCTGAAAGCAGTTACCCACCTGTTTCACAGCCTGCTAAACATGCTCGGAACACTCGTTGAAATAATGGCAGCAACTGTGTCTGCACTTATGTTCTATGAAAATTGTGTATGGCAAAGCTGGTCCTTTATGTGGCATCCAAAGAGTACTTGTAAAACGAATACAATTTCCTTTAATAGCTGGAACAAGAACAATAGAGCAGCAATGTTTTTTGTGTAGCGATAAACAAATCCATATGGTTTGCTGTTCCTGCCCTGAAAATGCTAATGGACTTTCTGGGACAACGAAAGTGGCAACAATGCACAGAACATCAGTTTATCGGCCCATAAAATGAAATGAGTATATATTTTTGTAACAGTTAGCGAAACAAAACGCTTCATAAATTTGAAATTTTTGCATCACATAATTTTGCGAAGCGAAAACGTGTGGTTACAAAGAAAAATTTATTGCGAAAAAGACTTTTTTGGCTGGAATTGAAAACCTTTCGTAAAGGCCACTCATTTTTGTAGTTAAACCTTGTGAAAAAAAAAACGATTGGTTACGAGTGCTAAATGAAATATAAACAAATGTCTTTAACGAAGCTTCTAACGCTAGAAGGTTGTAGCAAAAGTTTCAGCCAAACAGTTTGCAGCACCAACTAAACTCTTTTCTCAACACACGTTGTAAAAGAATATCTATAGATAGCTCAGAATGTCGAGTCTCTGTAGAGGTGCTTAAGGTGGATTATATTTTCGTGAGCAATTGTTTGAAGAAAACTTGAAAAGTGAGATTTAGAACAGTAGTTCGCATATGTTTGGTGAGAACCTGGAATCAGATTCTGCACATGCTACCTTCTTCCTTTTGACAATTTCTGTTTAGCTTTCAGAAATCACGATAAAAGCAATGTGCAGCTACAAAAATCAATATCACTTTGCCATTTGATAAAAAAAATTGTCTTCTGTCTACAGGGTGGGCCAAAAGTTACCATGTGGTAAAAAACTTTAATAACATTTTCGTTTATTACTTTTTTTATTTTTTTTCTCAGATTATAAGTATATAATATAAAAAATGGAAAGTTTTTTAAACTAAGTTCAGGAATAAAAAAGCCGTGTTCTTTTTAGGTGACTAGCTTAGTTACCCAGTTAGTTACCAGTATGGTATTGTGGCAGCATTCAACAACATTTTGAATCAGGTTGCAGCATAAGCCCAACAAAAATTTGTTTACAAACAAAAAAGGGCATTTGCTTTGTCCTTGTTATGTTTATGGAAAACGAGTCTAGTTTATTGTTTTGTTAACATTTTATTGAAAATCTAATTTCGTTTAGTACAGAATTAACATAAACTACATACAAGGGCAAGTAAGAACCATAATCATTTTATATGTATGTAAAGCCTGGTACTAAGATCGCGAAAAACTTAGATCGCTTAGGAAATGACTCATACGAGTAAGTATGGTTTGCCAAGATTATTTTATGTGAAATGTACATTATTTTAAAAATTCTACAATTGCGGCCAGTGTGGCAAGTATTTATCAAAAACAATTTTCACCGCAATTTCACAGAACTTTTTTGTTGAGATTTCTTTACATGAAAAAGCGAAATTAGTAGCGGGCTTAAGAGTATAAATTGTTTTAACACTGAATTTTTGATACAGATAATGGAGATATTTAAACAGATGTACTACAACAACGACTGTGACCTTTTCTTCCAGCTCATCATCTTCAGCTCAGTCGCAAGACTCAATACACCAACTAACCCGACAGATTTTGTTGATGTTATTGACGCTTTCGGGACCTCTTTATATAAAGGTAACTTTATAGAAAGCTCAAATTAATTATAAAGTCATGTAACGTTTATCATAAAACTAACTTAAGCAGTTTCAAACAAAGGTTTGTTAACACACTTATACAGGGTGGGACAAAAGTTACCATGGGGTTAAAAGCTTTAATAACTTTTTTGTTAATAAATATTTATTTTTATTTTTTTCTCACATTATATAAAATACAAAATGGAATTTTTTTTAAATTCATTTCCCGCTTCGCAGTAATGGGCTCGTTTTAGAGCATTTTCCATAACATCATTCAAAATATGTGGCTGTAACGTTCGAATTTCTGCAACAATATTGGCCTTGAGTTGAAGGATTGTCTCGGGCTTGTTCACATATACTTGCTCCTTTCAATAACCCCAAAGAAAATTGTCGTTGCTGTGACAAATCTGTCGATTGCACTGGCCAAATAATGGAAATTATTTGCTCTCCAAAAATTTGACTTAAAAGTGCCTTTGTGGCTGATCTCAGGTCTGTTTTCAAGAGCAGGACGTAAAAAAATTTTTATCATAACCGATACCGCCCTCCATTTACGGTTACAGCACTTCCATCTACATTCTCGAAGAAATAAGGCCGAATGATATTTGCAGTTGTGATCCCACACTATACTGTACACCTAATGGGGTACAATTGGCGTTGATAAATGACTCTTGAATTTTCAGAACCCCACAACCTACAGTTCTGTTTATTAACAAAGCCATTCAAATGAAAATGAGCTTCAATTCTTCTTCTTTGACCAAATGGGTATTTATTTTATTTGTTTATGTCGTTTTTGGCTGGACTGATTGGTCAGTCTTCCTTCATGAATTAAATAAAACTAATTTATTCCATGTTTTCCCAACGTTTCGTTAGCTTTTTTCTAACTTCTTTAGGGGATGTTTATTCATCACTCATATATTTGCGTTAAATTAATTGATCGCTGATTTAAATAATAAAACTCTATTATTCTGGTTACTTGTTCAGTTGTGAATCTCTCCATGATTTATTCTACAAGTGTTATTAATATAATCTGAAAAAAGAAAAAATACAAAAAAATATAAACGAAAACATTATTAAATTTGTAAAACCCATAGTAACTGCAAGAGTTCTCAAGTCGGTAAATCCTTATTTAATGTTTCAGCCAAATCTTAAAAATAAGTGTACATTTAAATTCAAGCATTAAAGTGGCAGGACCAGGATCTGCCATTGAAGGCAAAATGTGGGAAAACATTGGCTATATATTCCAATTTCAGCACAGATAGTTCTAGATCTTTCAGTACCTACTATAAAAAATCTCAGCACAATTGGACTCAAAATACTGCTTGTAGACCGGCAGGACCTAAAAACGGGCCATAGGAAAACATAAACTGTTGTGATAGCCTTCCATGTGGGGGCTTTTCAAAAGCTCGTGTCGATCGAATGTAATAAGTGAATTTTAAAACTGCTCTAAAATTATTTTATATTTCAGAGCACATTTAGAATAAGCTTTAAAAAATACTTTGTATTACATCGAAGCATGGTGGATACCCGTGTGTGATGGTAGACGGCTTTTTCTTTAAAAAGTTGTATGGAGGAAACATACAAAAAAGTGTAATTTTTATACACTCCACCAAACATGAATAGTATACCTTAGTTGTCATTTCGTTTGCATGCACACTAGGGCTACAACTTTGTGCAATTTTTTGCAAATATCAAAAATGGCATACTATAGTTAGATAGACCTTGGAAAAATATGAAGAAAAATGGTATTGTATTTTTGCAAATGTCAAAAAAGTATACGCACCAACCCCGATCAAGTTTCAAGTTCATAACTTTTTTCACATCACTGTTTGAGAAAAAACTAAACAAACAAAGCAAGCAAGCTCAAAGCAAGTGTCAAAAAAAATACGTGTTTAATTACTAATAATGTCTTTTAAGAAAAGTCAATTATCAATTGAAAAAAAATCTAAAATTTGGGAAAAACATCTGACCACATTCCACAAAAGTCTAATAATTCCACGAAGCATTCCAAATATAGAGTGTAAATTACAGAAATTGGAAAAAATTCCAACTCAAAAGATAATTATTGGAAGATATTATGCTCTCGCAGTATCAAAAAGATCTGGAAATCAGAGAATTAAAATTATCTCAAGTGAATTACATACTTTGTGGAATAAAATGGACACACCGAAACTTTCTATAAGATCAGTGGAACGAAAAGTAAAAAACTTAATTGAAGTTTATAAAAAATATTTAAAAAAACCAAGTTATGGTACAGACTTTAAAAAAATTTTTAGTATAACCAATAAAAAAAGTGATACTAAATTCGAATCCGGTAGTTTGGATGAAATGATATCTGATACAGATTCCGTATCAAGTATTGAGCTTGATGACCAATACTCATCCGAAGAATCCGACGATTATAAGCCTCCTCGACAAGTAAAAGAAACGCATTCATCTGTTAGTGCAGCAGCTACACTGGTAACTAATGCCAATGTCAGTTCACGAAAAGCTGCAAAATTTGTAAGCAATTAGCAGAATCTGAAGTTAAAATTGCATTGCACACCATTAAATATTGATCGGAGACCCTAAAATACACACAGAGAATAAATCAGATGGAATTTGCTACGATCTACAAACATTCGGTTGGATTAACATACTTTCTGTTGCTATCACCAACTTTTCATGGTATTGATGTTTACATGTTTTGACTTACCAAAAGATGGTAGCTGCAACAACATAACGATTCTTGCAGCCACGATTTCGTTAAAATTGTTGGTTGTGACAACCAACCAATTATGAAGTACATGTAACATTGGTACCAATAATTGGTGGTGACAATGAATAAATTCTTTGTAGAAACCAAACCCCGTTTATCTCGCCGTTGTAAAATATTACACTTTACAACAAAAGTTTGGAATTTTCCGGGGGGTAAATGATTTTTTTCTTCCGTTCGCAAAAAAAAGGCCTTTGAAGTTGGAGTTATTTTTATGAATTAGTTAAAAAGTGTAGAGAAAGGGACCTAAGGCTAAAAAAATCAATTCTCACTTTTTTTTTGATGTGGACAACATCTGAGCATCGAATGAGACCGATCCCATGCCCCAAAAGTGTTCCCTCCCAGAGATATGCGCGTTTTATGAAAGTGAAGTCGACGATTCTACACCAAAGATACACGTATTAAAATCTTTAAAATGGCTCTCCTGAACGCTTAGGTCCCTCTCTCTATGCGCTGTCACATGTATATATTTTCGTATTACGGAATTGTCCTGTTGATATGCCTAAAGTGCAATCGTATGGAGTTCACAATTTCAACATCCCATCTCTAAGATTAATGCGTCCTTTTCGTCCCATTTTCGAAAAATTAAAGAAAGGGGAAAAAGTTGTCCAATTAATTTCAGTAAGGTCTTGCCATTTTTAAAATGAAATTATTTAAATGTTTTTAATAACGTCGTTTTTGGGTTAAAATGTGTTATTAGTTTACTACTATTATTGTGTTAGTATACTTTAAGTATAGATCTTCTAAAATAAAATCAGAATATAGACAAAGAGGTTGGATTTGAATGTTATATTTTTTTACCCGTTTTTTTAAATTACCTACAAAATATGACCGATATGAAAGTATATTTTTTTATAAAATTTAGGTTTAAATGTCTACTTAAAATATTTATCATACCACTAGTTTTGAAATTATGATTTTTTTCCTGGTCCAGAGCTCAAAATATTTTTTTTTCCTATAGATTTTGGCCTCCTAAACACATAATGAATAAATTAAATGAAAAAAATTTTCCTCTGATTAGTTTACATGATAGAATTTTTCTAATTTTTTTACGATTTTTTAAGAAATGTCTCAGCTTTTTGCACCATAACACACAAACGCTTATTATCGATCAAGAAATTCGCTTTTCTAAAACTTTTTTTTTACAAGATATTAAAATCAGTTTAAAAGTTCTGAGGCATTTAAAATTTTAAAAAAATTATTTTTTTTTGTGCAAAAACCACGATTTTAATTTGAAAAAAAAACATATACACAATAATATAAAAATATATAAACAAATAAAGCATAAAGTTTGTACTTTCTCGAGCAAAACAAACCATAGTTTATTGAAATTGGGTAAGAAATGGCTTGTTTTGCTCGAGAAAGTACAAACTTTATGCTCAATTTATTTGTATATTTTTAAATTTTTATAAAGCTGAGACATCTCATAAAAAAATAGTAAAAAAAATCCAAAAATTCTGTTTTAATCTAATCAAAAGAAATTTTTTTGAAATTCATACTCGTGTTTAGGAGGTCTAATTCAATAGGAAAAAATATTTAGAACTCTGGACTAATATGGCTGTAAACTAGTATAATCGGCCTTATATTGAAAAGTTCTGACCTTAAAACTAAATTGAATTTTTCAAATTCAGTACGAATAATCATCTATTTTAGTAAGGGTTACCGATACTTTTTCCTTCAACCGATACTATCAGTTTCCACTACTAAAAATTGTCGTGTACCCAATCAACATTCGGTTGTAGTGATGAAATTTATGGATAGTACCACCAACATTGGGGTTAAAAAAAAGTACGGTTGTGGCAACAAATCTCTCCTCTGTGCGTATATGTATTATTTTGTAATATTGATCTCGTAATATTTTAAGATCTTCATGCCATGTCCGTACGTTCATCCGACCAAGTCTCTCACAAACTTTGTACACACAAAGTGCATAAGAATGTTTTACTTAAACCCACATACTAACTTGATGTTAAAGATTTCAAAAAAGGACAAGAAAAAAGTAAGCATTTAAAAATAGTTCCACTTTAGCTAAACATGTCAGAGACATTACAACGAAAAAGTGCTGTGGACTCTAGAGAAGCACAAAGTGCCAAATGAATAGTTTTGACATAAACTTAATAAAATACGACAGTATTTTATCGATTCGTATAGTCTACCCATAGCAATCTTTTCCTCTGAGACTTGAAAGTGTCCTTTTTATTTATATATACGAAGACAGTGTTACAATCTGTGATAACTTGCCACTGTTTTATACACACAACGAACACACAGGAAACTAACACACATAGTTGCACAATGTGATAACATCCCTGTAGGAAACCTGGGGTAAAGTGTCTCCAAGTCAACACTATTTTCCACTACTTTTGGTTGACATTGTCAACAAAGTGTCTCAACTTTTAATTTTGCATTTGAGAGTACACATTGTACCGGAAGGGCTAAGATATAGTTCACGGTTATAGCTCCAATTTTCTTAAACAGATTTAGAGCGATAGAAAATTAAACTCTGAGAAAAAAATTATGTAAAAAATATCACCTAGTCATGCCTCCATATCCTAAAAATCATGCTTTAAAAGCACAAAATTGAGTGCCGCCTCGCAATGGGTTAATGGATAGCGGATGAATATATAAAAAATATTTCGATGATCTTTCCAACAGATCTTAAGGAAGATATACATATGTGACGCGTAAAATAGAAAGGGACCTAAGGTTAAAAACCAGTTTTGTTCAGGAGAGCCATTTTAAAGATTAGGTCCCTTTCTATTTGCGCTTAGAATCAACGACTTCACTTTCATAAAACGCGCATATATATGGAAGGGAACACTTTTGGGGCATGGGATCGATGCTCAGATGTTGTCCACATCAAAAAAAGTCAACTATTCACTTTTTTTATGAAAAGTTTTATTCAGGAGAGCCATTTTAAATATTAGGTCCCGTTCTATTTGCGCTTAGAATCGGCGACTTCACTTTCATAAAACGCGCATATATATGAGAGGGAACACTTTTGGGGGACCGGTCTTATTCGATGCTCACATCAAAAAAAAGTGAAAATTGATTTTTTTTACCCTTAGGTCCCTTTCTCTGTGCGCTGTCACATATATATTTGTAAAGTTTGGGGGCACATAACTTAGGAAATATAGACCTGGGGGAAATTTTCGCATCATTTATTTTTCTCCAAATTTAATTAAATTTCCCCTTCCTACAAAAACCAATCGGAGATATGTCCGTACACTAGAAATTGAACCGAATACAAAAATTCCCAATGTATACAACAATTATGACAAAGAAGTAGTGAATCACTGGTTCCAATGTCATTAGTGGGACATTCTCCACTACAAGTACATGTTGAATGTCTATAGCAGAAAACATTACCTAATGTATAATTGGTCAGTAGTACCGGTAAAAAAAGTCAATAGTAAATCAGTACAGTGTTACTATCGACATTTCCTACAGGGTAACCACTGCTTTATACACAGAACTAACACACACAATTACAAAATGTATAAAGAATTAAAACGCTTACTTATCTCAAACTGCTCTTATGGAGCCAGCGTAGGTAGTGTGGTTACAATCTCTGACGAGGGTACAAGTATCTAAAAAATGTTGAATAAAAAACTGTTTTCGAAAATAGAGTAATTTTTTTTTCATCAACTCAATTTAAGACAGATATAAATGGTCTGGAATAAAATTAAAAACCATTTTTTGTATAATATATTTATAAACGCAATTTACATATTGAATTTGGTCCTTTGTTTTCATGCAAAATTATACAAGAGGATGGCAGATGTGAACAAAAAACGCTACAGTTTTGGCCAAAATAAGAGAACACTTTGTATCGAAGGTAGAATAGGATTTAAGGTCCATAAAATAGTTCATATTTGAACCACATTGCTATTTATTTACCGAAAGTGTATAATTTAACCATAAAGTCAAACCTGCATTTGAAACGATAAAAATTAAAAATTTTGAAATCAAACGATTTGAGATGCATAACGAAAATCAGTTCTTGTATACAAAGAAACTTCAAATAATGCTCATAAAGCTTTGAATTATCGCCTAAGCGACCACTTACTTGCTTAAAAAGCAAATACCAATAAAACACTCGTATGAACTCTGATGAAAAAAATGTTCCTCTTGAACAGTTCCAAAACTCTCAAAATGATCGTGCTTACTTAACTGAACGCTCTGAAAAAATGTAACCCTACGAACGGCAATCCGAAATAATTTTCCATCTCAAGTAATTATATGAGCAGCTGTGACCACCGAAGGACGCTGTTCGAAAGTGTTCGTCGAGTCGAAGTCAATGCTACTAATCATTTTTGGAAGTTGCTTTAGAGCCATAGGCACGCAAACATTTCGGTCGTAGACTATTGATGCTCCAACAAGACTCGCCACCGTTAAGAAACCATGTTTCACACTACATTCGCCAGATACAAATCTAATGGAATATACTGTCTGGGCCATTTTGGAAAGCAAGCAAAGAATTAAAAAAAATATGCTCTGAAGAAAGCTATTATACGGGAATGGTCCACAATACCGCAAAAACATATTCTTTCAACTCGAATCTTAGTTTTTAACCGTCGAAGGCCATAGTCAAGAATAAAGGTGGCCACATCGAGCATAAGCAAATGGATCCTGAAATCTGTATTATTTGCACTCATTCTGCAATTTTAATCTATAAAATATTGTTCGAAGACCATACACAAAGTGTAATTTTCATTAATCATAATGAGACTCCCGTATAAGTCATTTGAATTGTAGCCGAAGTAACTGTTGCCAAAGACTGCTGAAGCGTAAGCAAAACCTTGTCAGGTTTAGAAACAGCTGTAAAGTACAATCTGCCTGGCAACTGTAGCCAATATATTTCCCCAATTTTTTAGTTGATTCTGAAAAATAAACCATAAAAAGGTCTAGAACTATAATAAAAACTGTTCAAGTCATAAAAATAGTTTTATTCAAATAAATATGGTCGTTTGAATAGGTAACACTTGAATCGCATCATCCTGTATTAGTCATGTATTATTTGACAAGCAGAAAATTAAAATTTTCTCCTGGGACCTACCTAGGCCGTTCGTTTGGGAATTGCCATCACCCAAGGTTTCATTTACAGAGGAAATTATTCACCCCCCGAAGAAAGTCCGAAATTTTTCTATATAGCGTAATGTGTTAAAACAGCGAACTAAACGAGAATTGGTTACTACAACGAATTAGATGTTGTCACCACCAACTATTGGTACCAAAGTAACATGTACTTCAAAATTGGTTTGTTGTCAACTAATAGTTTAACTAAATTTGGTTTGTATTACCGACTGTAGTTACCATCTTATGGTAAGTCGATCCATGTAACTTTCAATACCATGGAATGTTAGTGATTTTAACAGAATTTAACAAAAACTCCAAGCGAGTTTTTGTACTTCGGACTGATTTCCAACTGCTTTTTTCTTTGTGTATACTTATAATTACCTAGACTTCTTTAATTGATTATCTCAAAATGGAATTTTGAAGTAGTTCCCTTTCTCAGTAAGCGATTATTTTTTTCTGTTTCATTGAAAACAATAAAATTTAATCGCCTACTCTCACTGGTACACACAAAGAAAAACTAAGTTGGAAATCGATCCGAACTACAAAAATTCGGTTGGATAAACCGAACATTTGTTGCTATAACCAACATTCCATAGCATTGAAGGTAATATGGTTCGATATATCACGGTATTCACAACCAATAAAATAGTTTTACTTTTGGTTACAACAACAGGCCAATTATGATCGGTGGCACAATAATCGGTAGAGACAACTGATAATTTCTTTGTAGTGATCAAACTCTGTTTAGTTGGTACATATTTGTAATATAATACGAGGGCTGCTATATACATTTCTGGCATAATATTGAAAATGCGAATATTTATCATCAGAAATGGCTTTATTGTTTTTTAAAGCATTCTCCAGCATGATTTATACACTTTTGCATGCTCTCAAACCAATTGTCGAAGCAATTTTTCCACTCCGATTAAGACACCTCCAAAATATGGTTTTTGAATGCTTTAACATCATCTTCTGGCGACGAAAATCGTTGACCACGCATTTTTTCTTGATGTGCGGGAATAAAAAGAAGTCAGTGTGTGCCAAATCAGGGCTGTACGTCGGATGACCCATCAAGTCGACGACAAAAAGACACAGGTTTGAGCCAATGTGTGATATTGTTCGTTTTTCGAATTTCTCCGAAGACTTCAGGCGAACAAATCATAGTGCACCACTCAGAATTGACTGTTCTACGTTGTTCAAGCGGAATAGTCGCCACATGACCATTTTGCCGAAAAAATAGGCGACCATTTGCTTCGAAGTGCTTCTTTCACGAACAACTTTCATTAGATTTGGCTCGTCTTCGAAGACCCACACGGTCGACCAATACACCAATACATGTACAAATTCGGGTCCAAAAATCATCTTAGACGGTTAAGATTACCGATACTTGTTTTCTACAACCGAATGTGTCAGTTCCTTCTACGAAAAATTTCTGTCTACCCAACCAACATTCGGTTGTAAAGATGGAATACATAGTAATTGCAATCACCAACATTCGGTTGGCAAAAAAATCGGTTGTTGCCACAAATCTGTTCTCTGTGTGTAGAACTTATTTGCACGGAAAGGAATTGAAATAACTTTCACCTAATGACAGGGAGACTTAAAAAATTAGATCTATGAGTCTTAAAAATGGCCACATCCATATGTGACGCGCAAAATAGAAAGGGACCTAAAGGTACAAATTTTGTTCAGTTTTGTTCAGGAGAGCCATTTTAAAGATTTATATACGTGTATCTTTGGTGTACCATCACTTTCATAAAGCGCGCATATCTCTGGGAGGGAACACTTTTAGGGCATGGGATTGGTCTCATTCGAAACTCAGATGTTGTCCATATCAAAAAAAAAATAGTGAAAAATGATTTTTTTTTACCCTTAGGTGCGCTGTCACATATGTATATTTATCAAAATACAGCATTTAAAAAATATTTTATTTTCCATACACTGAAGGAATATTTGAAGTTCGGTCGGTTGGCAAAAGTTCAGTTATGATAACAAATCTGTTCTCTGAGTGTATTGGCCTTTGAATTTTTGTTTTCTTTAAAACTGGAAAGTAAACCATGAGAATGTATTCTCGGAAACTCTCATAGGCTTGCTTGTACAAACACTGGCACAAAGCAATGAAAAATAAATCTTTCAAAGAACTCCACAAATTCCATGAAATGGTTCTTCCCATCAAGTTGTTTTTATCCTGTGTGTTTCGAGAAAATATCATAAAGTTTTCAACGTGACCCCCGTACCAAATATTTCAACATTTAAACACTACATATGTGCATACACAAGCGTTGTTAAATACTCGTACGTTCAATCCGTATTTTTTTGATGACAAGTACTCAAAATAAGCTCACATCTGAACAAGACATGTGTGCAACATAATAGAAACTAGTAGAAATGTCGTTAAGTTCGGCCTGGCCGAACCTTATATACGCTCCACCAAAAAAATGCTACCCTACTCTCAGCCAAAACTTCAAAATTATTTATTATTTGGATTACTAACATACTTTGCTTTGATTTCCGGACCCATATATCCAATTTTAACTACTAATCGTCCTTTTAGCCTTGCGGGACATTTGTTAAACTACATGATCCAAAAAGTTCAGAAAGTATACACATTTTTGAGTTTTATATTATCTTAAGCCAATAGCCAAAATAGTGTACTTTTAGCCGAAGTACCTTTAGAACCTTTAAGGAAAACTTTTTTACCCCTTGGTCAATATCACCGATTTACAATCCCAAACTGCTTATGACCATAGGCCATCATTATGAAAAATCCCAGGATCCTAGATTGATTCGTATGACAGCTATCGTTTCTTTAACAGACACACGGACGGACATGGCTAGATCGTCTTAGAATTTTACGACGTTAAAGAATATATGTGACAGCGCATAGAGAAAGGGACCTATGGGTAAAAAAAATCAATTTTCACTCTTTTTTGATGTGGACAACATCTGAGCATCGAATGAGAACGATCCCATGCCCCAAAAGTGTTCCCTCCCAGAGATATGCGTGTTTTATTAAAGTGATGGTACACCAAAGATACACGTATTTAAATCATTAAAATGACTCTCCTGAACAAAACTGGTTTTTACCCTTAGGTCCCTTTATATTTTGCACGTCACATATACTTTTAAAGGTTCAGAACAATATTTTGTAGTGTTGCAAACGAAATGACAAATTTAATAAACCATTCACCCTTCGGTGAAAGGTATATTTCCATATATGTGACGCGCAAAATAGAACGGGACCTAAGGGTAAAAACCAGTTTTGTTCAGGAGAGCCATTCTAAAGATTAGGTCCCTTTCTATTTGCGCTTAGAATCTTCGACTTTACTTTCATAAAATGCGCATATCTCTGGGAGGGAACACTTTTGGGCAAGGGATCGGTCGCATTCGATGCTCAGATGTTGTGAACATCAAAAAAAAAAGTGAAAGTTAATTTTTTTACCCTTAGGTCCCTTTCTCAATGCGCTGTCACATATAAGAAAATGTGAAACCTTGAGGCATATTAACAAAATCTTAAGGGACACTTATAAATTTGAGTGAAACGGTTAAGTAAAATTCACTTAAAATTAAGACTTTTCACTTATGTTTACTTGACATACAGTGGCATGATAAAGTTTAAATTTTAGTTTAAAAGTGTGAAGGGAAAGGGGGCTAGAAGCTACTAAGTTTTTGATTAAAGAATTCTTCGAACAAGTTTCTTTGACACCACCCACACAACTTTGTATTTAAATATTTCCACTTGGTGCTCTTTTCCGCCATTCATCAGTTATAAGGCATTGCTTGAAACAACTGTTAATTTATTACGCTTTCGTTTTCTTGTATGCTTTTCAGATATAGCAGAAGTCACACGAAGAACATGACAATGTAAAGGATTCCAATTTCAAATGTTTCCATGGTGTTGCGCCTATAAATATGCAACAGTAATTGACAATAATAATATCCGTGAAAGAGGACTAGCACAAGGACACACGGATACAGATATTCATTCAAACCTACACAGCCTGAGACGGAGCAAGTGAAAATTAGGCATGACAATGTCCTCAGATCCGCTATTACCACCACCACTACTGCGGCATCCATTGAAATGACAACGTAATTAATTCCTGCCAACGAATTGATATCCTTTAACGTACGTACGTACCTTGGCCTAACCTGAAAGCTGAACGTTAACAGCAGCAACCAGCTGTTGCAAGAAGAAATCCAATTCGACATCACAACAATTGGAAGACCTACCGGAAATTATTGCACCCACACAACATGGACCATAATCACAGCAATCTTCAGTTACTTACCCAGCAACGACAACAGACATTGCCACCTCAGGCACAGACATTGTCCTCTTCGCTGACCGTCACCTGTGCCGAATGGTTGAATGCCACCGAATGTGCCAACATCACATTTGCCATTGGCAGGACGCGTTTCACCACGGCGGTTGGCGATGGCATAAATGCCACCGTGCCGCCAGATAATCTCGTCGAAATGGACCTCGAAGCTGACTGGTCGTTGGAGCGGGTCGTTTCGATGATAGTGCCTGTCTTTTTTGGTATCATCGGTTTTGCCGGTCTGCTGGGTAATGCCCTGGTCATTCTGGGTAAGTACGTGAATGAAATATGTAAATTGATGGTGATGCGTTGAAAGTGCACTTATGCCGCATAAAAAAATTGTATTAAAATGTATACCGAAGTATTCCTTAAAACTCACATGGACGTTATTTCAGAAATTTCTGAAAATACATTTTCATATAAAGCAGTGAAGAGGTTGTAGCTCTTGTGTATTGTAAGGAACCCCAGAATAAGCATAAAAAGAAAATAATTAAAACTAGTGGAAAATATGAAGTCGGTCATGGCCGACTACATTATACCCTGCACTTCAGGATGTTCACAAATGGCAATTGAAAAAGGGTTTTAGACCCCCTTAGACATGCTCTAAATTGATCGTATTTTTAAAGTTATGTCATAATTGAATTTGTGGGTAAATCTCATTGTTTTTTAGGTTAAATCGGTGCAACATATATGCGGGAGCTACATTGAAATCTAAACCGATTTCCTACAATTTCAGTCTCGTACTTCCAAGATCGAAAAATCCAATGTGTGACATATTTCATCATGATTGGATGTAAAATGTAAATTGTATATATAAACCGATTCCTTAATTACTTTAACTTCGTTCCTTGGTCCAGAAAATGTCTTGTACCAAATTTCATCAAAATGGGATGTAATATGTGGCTTCTAAAGCTAAATACATAAATCTAATTTTCTTCAAATTTTCAAATTTAATTTCGATACGAAAACTTACTTATTTCAAATATTATAAAAATCTGACAACAATTGCTACCTGTAGTTTGATTACAAGCTTTAGATAAACGGAAGGACGGAAAGACAGACATCATTGAAAGGAATCAACGCATGATTATACAGGGTGCACTAACAGTTACATTGGGGCTTAAAAATTTAATATCTTTTTCGTTTTTTCTCAGATTATATAAATAACACTTGGAGAATAAATAATGGAGAGATTCACAACTGAACAAAGAACCAGAATAATAGAATTTTATTATTTAAATCAGCGATCACTTATCTTAACGCAAACGCATGAGTGATGAAGCTAATTTTCATTTAAATGGCTTTGTATAACTGTAGGTTTTGGGGTTCTGAAAATCCAAGAGCCATTCATCAACGTCAATAGCACCCTTTTATATTTACAGTATGGTGTGAGATCACTTCTGCAAATATACTTCTTCTAGAATGAAGATGTAAGTGCTGTAATCGTAAGTGGAGAGCGGTATCGGTTTTTGATAGAACATTTACATTTACCTCCCGCTCTTAAAAACATACCTGAGATGTGGTTTCAGCAGGACGGAGACACAATGGCACTTTTAAGTCAATATTTTGGAGAGCAAATAATTTCCAGAAATTCAGAAATTATTCGACCAGTGCGATCGCCAGATTTGCCAACACCCGACTATATTCTTTGGGGTTATTGTGAACTAGCCCAAGACAACCCTTAACTCTAGGCCAACTTTGTTGCAGAAATTCAAACGCTATACAGCCAAAATATTTGAAAGATGTGTTGAAAAATGCTCTAAAAAGGGCCATGCGAAGCTTAAACGGGGGTCACTTAAGTGACATCCTTTTTCATACTTAGTGTCACAAAATTTCCATTTTTTATATTATATTGGGTGATCAATCTAGAGGTATTTTTTCATAATAGAAAAATACAAAAATTCAAATCAAGTGTGGAATCATTATTGTTCTTGTTCGAATGGAAATATTATGCCATTGAATATACTTATATAAAACTAATTTCCTTCAAAGTATGGCCACAACAATGACCCAGGCTGTTCATTCTGAGGCTCCAATTTTTAATAAATCATTTGAGCATATCGACCGGTATGGAGTTAATGACACGCTTAATGTTGGCTTCCAAACCCTGAATCGTAGCTGGTTTGTCAGCATAGACTTTGGACTTTACGTAACACCAAAGAAAAATGTCTAAAGGTGTGAAATCAATCGATCTAGGCGGCCAACTCACATGTCCAAAACGTGAAAGTAGCTGCTTTTCGAAAAAAAAACCTTTCAATAGATTCATTGAAATTCATTGAGCAGCTGTATGGCAATTGTCATCGTCCTGTTGAAACCAAGTGTCGTCAAGATTACAGGCTTTAATTACAGATAGAAAAAAGTCCGATATCATGGCGCGATAGGGAGCACCATTCACGGTTACGTTCCGGCCATCATCATTTTTGAAAAAATATGCACCGATGATTCCACCAGCTTATAAACCGCACCAAACCGTGCTTTTCTTTGGCTATAATGTCACTTCTTGAACCTCTTCTTGTTGCTCTTGAGCCAGAAATGCGCCTCATCACTGAACAAAATTTTGGTCGAAAACAGCGAATCTTCCCGTTTCTCACCGAACGCTCATTTCCATATTACTATTGCTAACATTTGAAGGTAATTATTTTTTAAAAATAAATTCCATAAAATGCCCTTGCAAATTACCAATAAAGATTCCTCACTTGATTTGAATTTTTATATTGTTTTTGTTCTGAAAAAATACCTCTAGATGGATCACCCTATATATAATCTGAGAAAAAAAAAAATCAATAAATGAAAAAGTTATTAATGTTTTTCAATCCATGGTAACTTTTGGCCCATTTTGAGCTATCGTTATGTCAGTATAAGATTACGAGATATATGCTTTCATAGCTCATAGTTGTATGTGTAAAATATAATCTTAGAAAAAAATCAAAACAAATTAAAAAACGAAAAATTTATTAAAGTTTTTAACCTATGGTAACTTTTGGCCTACCTACTTTGGTGGATTTGCTTAGGGTAAACCTTATGGTATTTTTGGTATTTACAAAAATATGAAACCATGGACCGGTCTCATCAAACATTCACAATCTTTTATTATCCTTTGTACGTTCTTATAACCAAGGATATATAATTGGAATATTATTATATTTTCTGGTCCTAGTTCGGTTGGACCGCCAAATAGAGGTAGTTTGTATGGAAGAATATAAAAGCTTGGACCGATTTCGCCGGTTTCAAATGTGCTAAGCAAAGCTCATAACTAAACTGCAGAGAAATTGGATGAAATCAAACAAGTCGGGCCAGGCTGACTATTAGAAACCTCAAAAAACTGTACTATTCAAAGGATTAAGTGCCCCTGTCTGGAGCATGAGCAACGGCAGACTCAATTTGTAAGAGTTAATTATTTTCCATACACATGACATAAAAATTCAAGAGTGGTCGCTTATAGTTTGTGTCTTCTAGACATTTAATCGTAGCAGACTTTTGTGCGGGCTTTTTTTCGAAAACGTGGACCAATATGGTCTAATGTTAAAAGACAAGGATGTTGGTCGTTCGTAACGTTTAATCCGAAAGTTGGTCGGAATAGGATATAATACCTAGTAGGGACATAAATACTGTTACAACATTGAACACACCAATTTTAATAGTAGAACTGAACATACCCCGTTAATGTCATATGGGGTTTGAAAGCTAACCTCAATAGCGTTAGTCTGTAATGGGATTTTAAAATTGTTTCAACTTCCATCATGGAGTGGCCGTAGCGCTGTAATAGCGCTCTTCAAGTGTGAAATGAAAAAAGCGATATTTTCAAAACGCTCCGGCCACTAGGGATTAGCCGCATGTTCGTCTACCGATGCATTAAACTGTTTGAGGAGACTGAAGATGAAAAAGACCGCCACCGGTCGGGCCGCCCAAGCTCTGTTCGAACACCGCATGTCATCAAAGCCGTTAAATCAAGAATTCACAAAAATCCGCTCCGAAAACAGAAAGTCATGGCCCGTGAGATGAATATCACGCTAAAGTCCATGAGTCGAATCATTAAAAAAGACTTGCGACTTGGGGCTTTCAAACGACGTTCCGGACATTTATTGACTGCAGCTTTAAAAAAATAGGATTGAAAAATGCAAACGTCTTTTGGCGAAGCACGCTGATAACTTGCACATAAAAATTTTGTTCACCGATGAAAAAAATTTTACCGTTCAGGAAAAATTAAAGAAGAAAATGATGAGTATCATCTAAGGAAGCATCTGAACTGATCCCAAGGGTGGAAAAGGGTCATCACCCAGCTTCAGTCATGGTTTGGTGGGGTGTCTCTTACGATGGGGTCACTGGCCTTCATTTTTGCGAACAAGGAGTCATAACATCGGCCAAAGTTTACCAATAAACCGTTTTGGAAGCTGTTGTGAAGCCTCTTAACAATTCCCTGTTCAAAAACCAGCCATTGACTTTCCAGCAGGATTCTGCGCCGGCCAATAAGGCTAAAACGTCCCAGGCCGGGCATCGAAACAATTTGCTAGCGTCCATTTCCTCTGAAGAATGGCCTCAGGCATTCCAGATTTGAAACCATTAGATTACAAATTATGGATGGTTTCAGAGGACAAGGCTTGTCACAAAAGATTGGACCTCACCAACATTGGACCTCTTAAGACTGCTTTGGTTCGAGCTGTGGCCAATTTTCCAATGGACTAGGTTCGTGCAGCTACTGACGATTGGCCATTGGTGTGTAAAGGCAAAAGGTGGACATTTCGAATAAGTACACTCTTTTTGGATACAATATACATCAATAAATATATTAAAAAATATTTGGTCCAAAAACATTCAGTACTTTTTATTTTACAGCATAAAACGTTTGTAAAAGTATTTACGTTCCTACTAAGTATGTGCACACAGCGAAGAGATTCGTTGGCACAACCTATTATTTTGCTAACCCATTGATTGAGGTTACATGCACCACGAGTATTTCATCAGTTCAACCGAATGTTAGCTGGTTTTTTTTTTAATTTTTGGAACTAAAGTATTGGCAACATCCCAAGTATCCGTATTCTTCAGAAGAGAGTTTTTTGGATCTAAAAATCCACATACTCGTACCACGCTTGTTCAACGAAAAAAAAAATAATTTTATTCAGAGAAAAATGTTCGCTTTCACAATTGGATAACTTTTAGTACAGATAGGGAGGTTCATGATGAGAAAAAAGTGGAAAGATAATGAATGATTGTAACTGGAAAAGTTTTTGGTTAATCGATTGGCTTAGCCAGTAAATATAGAAATATTTTATTTGAATGAAAAATACTTTCGTTATTTTATTTATGCTAACAATAATATGATAACGTCAATTATACTGTATGATTGTATTTTTTTATTTAAATATGGTTTTCAGAACAATGTTATTGTTACGAATCTTATTCAATAATACAGGGAGTCCGGGAAGGTTTACTATTTTGTTTGTTTATAGTTTTTGATTAAATGAAAGAGAACGATTTTATATTGATAAATGTTTTATTTAATGTCGGCAATTATGTATAGTATCACAATATAGTATACAATATCAGATAAATGTCCGCCTCTGTTAGCCTCACAAATGCGAGCCCTTTTAAGGACATTTTTCATTACATTCTCACACATTTCACGCGGTATTTCATTAATTTCATCACGAATATTTTTTTTTGAGTTGTTCAAGCGTTTCTGGTGTGTTTGTATAATCCTTGACTTTCAGATATCCCCACAAAAGGAGATCCGGAGCAGTCTAATCAGGCAACCGTCGAGGCCAATCAACATCACCATTTTTTGAAATAACATGTTGTGGAAAGAAGTCTCGCAGTAATTCAATTGTTATGCTGGCTGTTTGCGATGTGGTGGCACCGTCTTGTTGATTCAACATGTTAAGTAGTATATCTTCCTGGCGGACACCCTGCAGTACTTTTTATATGTAAAAAACTATTTTTAGAACAAACTGGATTGGATTTGGTTAACTCAGATATTTTTAATTTATTTTTATTTTTTTTTTGATTTATTCTACTGTTAAATCACTCCTTTTATTTTGAATTTTATATATTTTTAAATGATTTACTTAATACGAGTACAGATCCGCATTGTTGACAACATAACCCAATCCTTATAAATTTTGGTGATCATACTATGGTTGTAGGGATCATAACATAGTTGCGTGTGAGTCATACTATGGTTGTGAGGACCACACTATGGTTGTATGTCAAACATTCTACGGTTGTGAGGATTATAATATGGTTGTGGTTATCATAATCATGTAAATCATAGTTTTGTTGTTAGGATCAGAGTATTGTTGTGTCGCAGCCATTTACCCAACAATAGTATGATGCTCTTCAAATATTGTTATCCCAACCATTCTAGGTTCATGTGGCAATATTTTCGATATTGAATTTAATATGTGGTTTTAAGAGCGACAGGCTCTGTAATCGGAAAAACCCTATGTATTATTTTCAAATATGGGCCAATGTGGGCCAATAGGATTCGTCCTTGACCCAAATTTGAAGAACTCGGCTCATAACTGCGACCTGCACTCTGGCTATAACGATTGATGAACAGACAGGCGAAAGGCAGGACGGGCTGAAGGACGGATGGACATCGCTCAATAGAATCAGATAGTAATTCTGAATCGATCAGTATTCTTAACACAGGGTCTGTCTCTATTCCTTTAAGGGTTTAAAAACATCAGCAATAAGTCATAATGCAGTGTAGTGTAGAGTAACAAAAATCCAGATTCCCATAAAAGTTGGCTGATCAAATTAGATAAATTGGTTGACTTTAGCTCTTTCTGTTACTCTTTCTTACTGCTTTCAAAAGCCAAAAAGATTGACGACTTAAAATATGATGATAAGATGTTGCTTAAATTTAAAATTTTTAATTTAATTCGGCAGTAAAAAAAGGAATAATAATTTTTAAATTTCTAGTTTAATTGGAAAGGTTGAATTTTTCAATTAATAACGTAACACAAAATCATTCATATGATTAAAAATTTTAGCGAAAAATCGTGTTTTCAGATGACGCTTAATTCATCTCAGTGTCTATGTTATATTTTACGCACTGTTTTAGAAAATCGAATAATTAGCATAAATTGTGATGCCAATTGGCCGCCTCAAAGATGTGATTTGAGCCATTTAGATTATTTTCTGTGCTAAGCCATTACGGATAGATGATACGCGAAACATCCAGAAACAATTAAAGCATTAAAACATGAAATTGAAGAGATTTGAGATTCGATATATTGCGTTGATCGGATGAGGTACTGCCGAGCCATTTGTAGTAGTCATATAATTGATATTGTGTTCCATTATTAAATGAAAAATCTCACATCTTCAAATAAAACCAGAAACTCGAAAAAAAAATTAATTTAAAATTTTAATTGCTCTTCGAAACTTGCCTCTCGCACATACGTAGATATGAGAAAGCTTAATATATCCAGGCTTGAAATCTATAAAGTTCACTTGTTGACTAAATACAACCTGCGTCGAATACCGGGTACTAAATTTGCTTTAAAACTATTTTTATAACCCTAGTTATAGCCCTTTTTCCACAAGTGCTTACACTAAAGAGTCTTCAACTTTAGCCCCAACTGCAGCACAATATTTCAAATTAAATTTGGAGACTACTACCTCGTTGACTAGAGTCATGCAATATAATAATATTCCATTTTGTTTCAACATTGTTTTAAAACTCCACGGTACTGTGTGTCGATTCTATTCAATTTGATCAAGTGATGTTCACATTAGTTTTCATTGCTGTCAAGTGACGTGCACCCACGAGTATTAACGCTATAGAAAGTAAACGATCCCCCATGAGAAAGTAACATCGCGGTAAAACTATTCACTTTATTAAGTGGCAGGTTGTGACGCAAAGCTACCACAAACAACAACAGCAGAACAAGGAAAAGATTACTTGCAAGCACAGATTAAGATGTTGGCTGCACTTTTCCAACCACCCACTTTGAACGCCTGCGCTAACAATTACCTTGGAAATTGCATTCGGTGGAAGTTAACCAAATATTGCCCACACACACATACGTAAGTTGGTAACGTGGTCATGCATCACCAGTTCCATCATCATCACCGTCACTGACGCCTGAATGGTTTCGCAGTACACATATACACCTTAACGCTTGGCAGTTTCGCAAGAAGCTGCAAATACGCCTTGTTTTGTGTAGGATTTTATTTGCTGTTGCTTCAAAGTGTTATAAGGGAGAACCAGCAGAAAGCTTACACCTGCGTTTGTATTAGAATTTTAATATCAAAACACAAGGGGGCACCATAAAATGGTGGCGCTTAGGGAAATTCTGAAGAACCAGATAATGAGTCGTTCCAAGCGGCATGGCATACCGTTACTTTTGATAGATTGAAAATTTGCTGCTATTGTTATTATGTCCTACACCACTCTATAGAAGAGGGTTTTATGGTGGAAAATTTATTTAAATTTCAAAAATATTTCTGCTTTACCCATTTTTTAGGTGTACACGATCGACTTCAGCTTGATAATGTCTATCTGTCATCTTAAATTCAAATTCTGCAATCAAGTTTCGGCTAGAAAATGTTGTGCCGTATTAATGAAATTCGATAAGTACTTTTTTTGGACCAAGGACAGGAGCTACAAAAAATAAAAGAAAATTGGGTTAAATTTCACAAATAAGTTTCCCCGAAAATATTAGCCAAATATTACATCTAGAAGCCAAATGATTGGACAGTGTTAATACTAAGTAGGGACATAAATACTGTTACACACGTTTTATGCTGTAAAATAAAAAAAGTACTAAATGTTTTTGGACCAAATATTTTTCAATATATTTATTGATGTACATTGTATCTAAAAAGAATCTACTTATTTGAAATGCCCGCCTTTTGCCTTTACACATGCCTTAAGTCGCACTGGCCAATCATCAATAGCTGCGCGAACCTCGTCCATTGGAAAATTGGCCACAGCTCGAAACAAAGCAGTCTTAAGAGATCCAATGTTGGGGTATCTTTTGTGACAAACCTTGTCCTCTAAAACCGTCCACAATTTGTAATCCAATGGGTTCAAATCTGGACTGCCTGAGAGCCATTCTTCAGAGGAAATGGACGCTGGCAAATTGTTTCGAAGCCAGGCCTGGGACGTTTTAGCCGTATGGGCCGGCGCAGAATCCTGCTGGAAAGTCCATGGCTGGTTTTGGAACAGGGAATTTTTAAGAGGCTTCACAACAGCTTCCTAAACGGTTTCTTGGTAAACTTTGGCCGATGTTTTGACTCCTTGTTCGCAGAAATGCAGGTCTGTGACCCCATCGTAAGAGACACCCCACCAAACCATGACTCAAGCTGGGTGATGACCCTTTTCCACCCTTGGGATCAGTTCAGATGGTTCCTTAGATGACCGCGCATACACTCTATCATTTTGCTTGTTAAATCTTTTCTGAACGCTTAAAATTTGTTCATCGGTGAACAAAATTTTTCTGTGCTAGTTATCAGCGTGCTTCACCAAAAGATGTTTGCATTTTTCAATCCTATTTTTTTTAAAGCTGCAGTCAATAAATGTCCGGTACGTCGTTTGAAAACCCCAAGTCCCAAGTCTTTTTAATGATTCGAGTCACATTCATCTCACTGGCCATGAATTTCTGTTTTTGGAGCGCATTTCTGTGAATTTTTGATTTAACGGCTTTGCTGAAATGCGGTGTTCGAACAGAGCGTGGGCGGCCCGGTGGCGGTCTTTTACATCTCCAGTCTCCTCAAAAAGTTGTATGCATCGGTAGACGAACATGCGGCTAATCCCTAGTGGCCAGAGCGTTTTGAAATTATGGTTTTTTTCATTTCACACTTGAAAAGCGCTATTACAGCAATACGGTTCTCATTATCTGACCACTCCATGAAGACGCTATTGAGGTTAGCTTTCACAACCCATATGACATTAACGGAATATGTTCACTTCTACTATTGAAATGGGTATGTTCAATGTTTTAACAGTATTTATGTCCCTATTAAGCATAAGTAAATATCGATTAGTAATTGGCCAAGTGGAAAATGGGTCATATAAGTCAACATTTGGTTATAGCCGGTGGAAAAAGTTTATATAAAACCTCATAAAAAATAAACCTAATGGTCTTTTGATATACAGCGTGACGTGATGTATTCCTTATTTCATGAAAATATGTCGATCTACGACCATGTCCGAAAATGCAAGAGTACTAGCATAAAATTGCTAAGTTCTGAACCAGTGGTCATATTTTTTTGTTCTCTTAAAATATAGCCCTACCTCTTACCTTTCCAAATTGCATAAATGAAGCCCAGAGGTCCTAATTTTCAAACCGCTGCCAATTTGCCCTCTGCATTTTGGACATGGTCGTACACAAATTTTCATGATAAAAGCCAAGGAATTCGCTTTTTGTTTAACAAAATGGTACGAGTTTAAATTTAGCATAGTATATTTCGACTGAGACACAATCAATTTGGACTTTTTTATAATATACTTCCCATATAAACCGTTTGAACCCAAAGAATGGCTTAAAGTATACATGATTATCATGAAAAGGTGGACCTGATCGGTCCATGTTTAGGAACAGCACCCACATAAAGCTCCCTCCCGATATGCGGTCCTTTCTCTCTAGAAGCAACAAATTTTACACGATCTTGATTTAATTTCATATAGGGCATACACACATAGCATAGTTTCGTTGCCACAGCCGAATTTGTTTACCAATCGAATGATTTTGGTTCGGTGTACTCCATTTAAACCATCAGTATAACCAAATGCTAGATTACGCAAAGGAATTGTGGTTCGGTGTATACATTTAAACCATCCGTTAAACGCATTCAGTAAACGGAACATCAGATATACAAAAAAAAAAATATTTTTAACAACTTCAGATCAATTAAGCAATTTTTTCACATCAAATATTGTTGAAATCAAATCCATATAAATCGAAGTTGTCTACTCATTATTTTCAGCATTTGGTAAAAACTATTTTAATGGAGTTGCGGACATATACAATAAAAGAATTAATATAATGACTGATCTACATCAAAAAATGTCAAACAATTAGATAAACGAATATTTAATTTTATTATTATTTTTTTTTTCATTTAAGAGTAGGTCGTACGAAGATGGTTACTATAACGAAAAAATTTTTTGTCATCACTTATTGATAGAACCAATGACCAAATTAAGCAAAACTATTAGTTGCTATAGAAGGCGGATCAAACAATTAATTATTTTTTCTTAATTTAATAAAAACAAGCAAAGAAAATAATCTATCTCTGCCGTACAATTGTCAAAGCTACCATCTAAAGGTATTTCGATCTATCTTGTATCAAGATTATCAACATTCGGTGATTGCAACCGAAAGTCTCTTCGTGCAATTGAATTTTTGTGGTCCGAACCGGTTGCGAACCGACTTTTTCTCTGTGTGTATGAAACCTTCGCTCTAAAAGTAACATGTTAAATCCGATTGTGTTTAAATTTTACATGATACGTTACCAGGTAAAACTGGGAATACAAGGGCTGCATTATATGTGACCCGGGCTATGAAAAGGTGGCTTATGACAAAAAAAAAATTTCCACTTTTTTTTTGGTTTCGATAGTTTTCGAGACGGCCTTGCACGTGGTGAAAACTAGAAAGTCCCTATTCACAAACGACACACGCCATACTCGTTCAGCATTGCTTTTAAAATTGAGCACTCACACCATTTTTTTCGGTCAGAAACTGGTTTGTGCTTTGCATTGAAAAAACATCGCTCTTTATATACACTCACGAACTTATCTAATTTATGCCCTTTTGCCTTTTTTGGTTGGCTTTTAGGCATGACTGTTCATAATGCAATAGAAAAACTACTAAGAAACTGAAGAAATGCATTGTTTATCTTTAACAGCTGTTTCTCGCAATTTCTTTTTTGAGTCATAAGCCACCTTTTCATAGGCCGGGTCACATATATATTTTTAGCCTAATAACGAAGATGCGAATATTTATCATCAAAAATTGTTTTGTTGTTTTTCAAAGAATTCTCCAGCATGATTTATACACGCTCAAACCAATTGACGAAGCACTTTTCCACTCCGATTGAGACATGGTTTTTGAACGCTTCAACAGCATCTTCTGGCGACGAAAATCGTTAACCACGCATTTTTTCTTGATGTGCTGGAATCAAGAATGGCAACTCAGGGCTATATGGCAGATGACCCATCAATTCGACATTTTGGCCGGTCAAAGAGGCGCTGGTTTGAGCCGATGTGTAAGAGCTGGCATTCTCATGGTGCACAATGATTCGTCTTCTCTTGTTCGTTTTTCGAATTTCTCTGAAGACTTCAGGCAAACAAATTGTGGTATACCACTGAGAATTGCCCGTCTAACATTGCTCAAGCGGAATAGTCGCCACATGACCAGTTTTGCCGTAGAAACAGGCGACCATTTGGTTCGAAGTGCTTCTTCCACGAACAACTTAGGTTGGATTTGGCTCGTCTTCGAAGACCCACACGGTTGATTGCCGCTTTGTTCGAGCTCATACGCATAGATCCATGATTCGTCACCTGTGACAATCTCTTAAACGTCTTTTTAAGCACGGCAATCGTATTTTTTCGAAATTTCTTTGCACCAAACGACACGAGCCTTTTTTTGGTCGATTGCCAAATTGTGCAGGATCCAATGAAAACAAACCTTTTTTACTGCCAGGTGTTTATGCAATATCGAATTATGTTGGTGGAGAAATGCCCACTGATGCCTCTATCTCATTATTAAATAATGCATAAAAATAATTAGTTCTAAGAATATAACCCAGTAGCTGGGAAGAATGCTAAGATAAGACAATAAAAAAAAATAAACACAACTAATCATGAATATTCATAAAGTTGTTTTCGTTTTTATGACCATCTTCCAAAGTATGCTTCCGTTTTTCATTTTTATTCATATTTCTCGCTTCCTACTCTGCGCTTTTTGTTATTTTTTTATTAATAATAAATAATTCGATATAAAAGCGCCACTGAAACGAAAAATAAACAGACTCCATTTCCGTTTTTTGTTTATCTTTTGATGCTATAAAAAAATTGCTAGTTTTTGTTGAGCAATTTAAAACTACATTTTTTATAGATTTTTTTATTGAGATCCTTCCCGCGGCAATGTAGAGACCACCCCCATCACAAACCCCTATATGAAGAAAAATTTGCATAATATGGTGAATAAATTTAGCATTCATTGTCACTATTACGCTCGTGTTTTTGGTTCTATGTATAGAAGCGTATGGGCTGCTGAGTAGTAAAAATAAATAAAAACCGTGAATGAGTGGCGCCAAACTCGTTCACATCGGATTGTACTTAGGGGATGGTTGATCCAACAACAACAAGGATTATCAGCAGATTTTACAGAATAATACTGTTTCTATCCGTCATTTTTGTTTTTATTTTAAGGCGACAAAATAGTCACTGTACCATAAAATTGTCAACATTTTAAGGTTTTTGTTTTACACTAATTTCTATTATTTACGTCTTGTCTCACGTTCGTAATATCAATGCTTACCATGACTTCATTCACTTCGCCTTTCCACCAAAAATAGTCTTTAATTTGTTAACCCATATGTCCATGTTGTAGCAAACGCTGCCTTTCCCTACCCCTGGAGTTCAAGCCTTAAATACCGAATTTCGATCAAATTTAAAGAAAGAGTTATATTTTTGTTTATAAATAACGAAATTATATTTTTTCTTTATCGCCATATGTCCATATTTTTTAGTATAATACTCTTGGGACCATGGGAAACGTTTTTTGATCTACTAGATCATATAGCTGTGGAAAATCACTAGTTCAAAAACGTTTAAAGCCCAAAAAAAAGTTCGTTCATCAAATACTCTAAAATTCTACATTTTGTATACCCTCGCCCTACTGTGTAAGAGGGTATATATCATTTGGTATGGACCAAAAAGTATAACGAATCAAATGAAAGCATTTTAGGGTCCTAACATATGTTTTGACCAAAAATGTTTCACGATTTTTAAATCATTTGAACCATGTCCGTTTGGTCGTCTGTAAGGCTGGTTCGCTCAATAAAACGCGAAAGGAGCATTCAATCGTTTTTAAATTTTACGAGAGCGACCGCAAAAGTAACTGGCCTAACATAAAAAGAACCGTTTTTTTGGAATTCTAATTATTTATTTTTCAACATAATCTCCTTTCAACTCAATACACTTCATCAAACATTTTTCAAGTTTTTAATTCCATCCGAAAAATAAGATTTTTTAAGACCTTCAAAATATGCCTCAGTTTCAGCAATAACCTCGTAATTGGACAAAAAATTTTTGCCACCGAGAATTTTTTTTAAATTTGCAAACAAGAAATAATCAGAAGGAGCTAAATCTGGACTATATGGTGGATGCGGAGCAATTTCAAATCGTAATTCGGCCAGTTTTCAAATACTGTGGCCATTACTTTTCCTGCTGACTTAACAGTTTTCGCCTTCTTGGGACCGCTTTTACCAGCTTCTATCCATTGTTTTGACTGTTCTTTGCATTCTGGGATGTAGTGATGGATCCATGTTTCATCAACAGTTATGAATCGGCGCAAGAACTCTATTGGATTACGCTGATAAATCGCTAAAAGCTCCTCGGAATTGGTTTAACGGACGATTTTTTTGGGGCAACGCGGCACCCATCTTGCGGATAGCTTTTTCATGTGGAGTTCATCATGTAAAATTCTCCAACCTTGTTTTTCGTGTATTTTAACAATATCAGCAAGTTCTCTGAGCTTTATTTCTCTATCTTTAGTCACTTCAATAAATATTTTTCTAATGTTTTCAATAGTAGTAGCAGTTTTCGGTCTTCCAGAGCGTTGTTCATCTTCCGTACTTGAACGACCCATTTTAAATTGTTGAACCCAGGATTTCACGGTGGAGTATGATGGTGCATTATCACCATGAACAGAATCCAATTCATCTTTGATTAATTGTGGCGTATAACCTTTCATATAAAAGTGTTTAATTACCGCACGAAACTCTTTAATTTCCATTTTTTAAAAATTATAAAACTTGTTTACTTCAATCACCTGTAACAAAGAAAATAATCATTAAATATTTCGGAAATTTTGACAGATGGCTTATAAAAGATTGCTTTTAAAAAACAAAAAAAAAAGTTGCTAGTAAAACAGAAAATGTGCCAGGCCAGTTAGTTTTGCGGTCGCCCTCGTACACGTTGTAATATTTTTATAAAACTGCTATGGGATTGTAAATGGGTCACATCACTTCTGGTAACTTAAAAAACACATATTGCATACTTTTGGTATTCTTGAACCCGTATACCTTTAATCATATTCCTACGATCTAACCCAAAACCAATATATATAGGTAAGTAAGCTAAGGGTTTTAAGCATGACTTGTTGATGACTTATTGGACTTCTAGCCGTTCCCCTTCTAGTAAATCCCACACAAATGACTTGTTCAGTGCACATAACTTATCACCATGTGAGTAAAATTAGCTTAAACTTTTTATAATTTTTATAGCGGCTTCTGGTACCCATATAAATGCACCATTTCGTCTACTTTCAGTTCGAATAATTACTTTAAAACTATTCAAACTAATCGGACAAAATTTAGAAATTAGCAAAAAGAAATTAGTAAAGCTGACGAAAATTCGGTGCCTTAGCCACGCCTCTTCGTGCACCTTCCACAAACACGGTACTATTAGAGCGTAGATTAAAATCAACATAATATTTTTCCTAATTCATGAATTTTGCTTGTATGTTTTTTTCTGCAATAGTTCATCCTTATAAGTGACTAAAAAAAAGAATGTATGCCAAGCACCATTCTTGCACCTTTCACTCAATCGGCCCTTTACGAGACTACGATAAAATCGTTACTTTTCAGTCGAAGCAGAACGGAAGGAAGGAAATTTATAATACCATATATGTGTGAGGGTATTAATGTGTAGGTTCCCAGTAAACCAATTTTGCCCACAAAGTCTGAAATCAGACAATTATGAACAATATCTGAACTCTACCGAAAATTCTTACCGAAATCGTTAAGAATTCTGTTCGATTTATCCGAGGATTTTTTTTTAGATAAGTAGTTTAGAATTTTTCTCAACCCTCTCATATGTTTTTCGTTACGAACTCGGTAAGAAATCGGAACATTTGGCCGATTATCATACAGAAATCTGACCGAGTTCTGAAGGTTTGGTTTGCTGGGTTGGATCAGCAGACTGAAAATTTGTACTTGTTTTTTTTGTTTTTTAATTTTTCACAACAGTCCTGCTTCGACAGTACCTTGACTCCCCCAATCCAATTTCCAAATCCAAATGGTGGTTACATTTTAAGATGAATAAAACACAAATTATTTAGGAAATTATTTTCATTTCTTTTAATTTATCATTTTTTTATTATACCAATATTTGGTATGGTTCAATTATGTATGGGACAAAATATCGCCCAAATGGCCACGACCTCGGCGGCACACCTTCATCGTATGGTCCAAAATTTTGATGACGCTAAAGCATAATTGAGGTTCTATGCCGTTAATGTGCCGAATTATCTCATCTTTTAGCTCTTGAATTGTTGCTGGCTTTTCGACGTACACCTTTTCTTTCAAATAACCCCAAAGAAAGAGGTCCAACGGTGTCAAATCACATGATTTTGGCGGTCAATTAACATTGCCACGACGTGAGATAACACGGCTATTAAATTTGTTGCGCAAAAGAACCATTGTTTCGTAAGCTGTGTGGCATATCTTCCAATTCGGGCCATAAAAAGTTCGTTATCATTTCACGATAGCAAACACCATTCACAGTAACTGCCTGACCGGCCTCATTTTGGAAGAAAACGGCCCAATGATGCCGCCAGCCCATAAACCGCACCAAACAGTCACTCTTTGTGGGTGCATTTTTTTCTCGACAATCACTCTTGGATTATCATTCGCCCAAATGCGGCATTTTTACTTGTTAACGAATTCACTGAGGTGAAGATGTGCCTCATCACTGAAGATGATAGATCAAAATAAGCCTGAATAACTTTAACGCGTTGCTCGCTTGTGTATATTTTCATGGTTCAAATTGAGTTAGTCTGAAAAAATATCAAGTGAAATGCAGAAACAAACTTGTCGTTTAGGTGTGGTTCACATTCAACATCGGCCCTTAAAATATAACCACCCTTTATAACCTAAATGATTATCGCACAAAATGCCATCGCTATCGTGCTTTTAACAGACTTTTTTACTCAAAAATAAGACTCGTTTGTGAGCTCCATCGGAATGAAAGACCAGATACGTATGAGTGATATTATTTAGTATGCCCGTACTACGTATACGCCCCGGCGGTGAGCTCATAAAAACATTAACATCATAAGGGAAGCGTTCATGATCACGTATTAAAATCGCCTCCTGTAGTTTTCGAGAACTCAATACTAGAACCTAAGACACCAAGTGCGTACTCTACAGAGGCACTGCTGATTACGAATTTTACAACCCTACACACTGTGTTCTTATATCGACAGCAGCGTTTTTCTTTCTTGACAAAATAAAATAGTTTTTCTTTGAATTTCTTTGAAATCGTAACTAACTGCATCCGTTCCATTAGAGTCATGTCAAATCCAGATGCAGAAAAAACTTATTAACAAAATTATGTTTTCCCTCCCCTCAATATAAATTAAAAGCGGTTACAAAATGCACACCACGTAATTGCACACTCGTTTCTTCGGTTACAGATTTCACACCACCCCATCCGTTCAAACTTTAGCTCTTTGATGGAAGTTTGTAATAAACGGCGCTTGCATTATTAATTTAACAGCGACACATTTGGCGAAGACATGCTATGACTTAAGCTGAATATGGCTTAAGCTAAAGAAAAGTTTCGGTACAAATGTTTGATGAGGTTAACGGATTTCACACGACTAAGCACCCAAAATTGCTATATACCTTATATATACATCTTTGATATACTTGTTAAAAGTGATTACAAATAGTATTAGAAATTGCAATTTTAAAGTTACACGAATGAAAGTCTAAAGTGTTGCTATCAGAGCGTTAGAGTCGGTCCATCCACCACGGTGCTCTCGTATCAAAGCTGATCGCATTTGGTGTCGGTAATACTTTTGCTCGATTTATATCGAGCTTTCTTAGAGATCGCACTATAAGAGTTGTTGTAGGTGGGTTCTCATCCGAAAAACATAGGTTGACCGCAGGTGTACCACAGTGCTCTGCCCTTTCTCCATCTTTATTTCTTATTTTTATTGACGATCTTTTGGGTCAGACCGTGAATCCAATCTACTCTTTCGCGGATGACAGCAACCTCTGTCATTCGTATTCATTCGACCGTAGGCCGAGTCTTCAAGATGTTGAGGACCAAAGGCGAATTATGGATGAGACACTTGGCCGGGATCTACTGGCCATTTCCGAATGGGGTCGAGTGAATAGAGTAGATTTTAATGCACGTAAGACACAGTGCTGCTTGTTGTCTCACAAGCGACTCGCTGACCCAACAATATCGTCAATTTCTCTCGATGGTACGGATATTGAACAATCAGAAGCTCTCGATGTTCTGGGCCTGAAAATACAATGTGACGCTCGTTGGGCGAGGCATGTATTCGAAGTGTCGAAAGAAGCACTCAAGTGTATAGGCTTCCTAAAGCGGTGCTAGAAATATTTCACTCCTTCTGATCTCTTCGATATCTATACAACCTTCATCCGGCCAAAGATGGAATACAACTCCCATATATGGGCAGGTGATCGTGTCCTAAGGAGGACGATGGTGTTGATAGGTGACAGTAGGGTATCCAACACTATTGTTTCTCTTGAGCATCGTCGGAATGTGGGTTGTGTGTCGCTATTCTATCGTTACCATGAAGGTGTGTGTTCTTCAGGCATTCGTCGTCTTATTCCTGACGTGAGGATGTTCGGCAGGGATACACGACTTTCCAGGAATTCACACTCATTTTTTATCGATTGGCCGGTTGACCGCACTATAAACTACAGATTAAATTCGTTTTTCGCCCGTACTGTCCGTATGTGGAATCGACTTCCGGTGAATGTTTTTCCCACCAACTACGACATCCAGAAATTCAAGTCAAATGTCAACAAACATTACTCCCTCTTTCCCCCTTGAACCCCCTCACTTCCCACTCGCCAACGCTATGCATCGCATGTAAAGGGGAAAACACCAGAGTGTTGGTCAAAACAAAAAAAAGTGGGATAAAGCCCAATGTTCCCTACATTTAACCTGTTTCAAACAGAAGACTCGTTGCTTTTGTATTAAAAAACAAAGATTTACTGAAATTATAACTTCTAGACTAGCATGACTTCAAATTTAGAGGTACGTTTTGTACGAGGGCTTTTATATATATTTTGGCCTAATAATAAAAATAAATGGTTTTATTGTTTTTCAACGTATTCTCCAGCATGATTTTTATACTTTTGCATGCGCTCAAACTAATTGTCAAAGCACTTTTCTACTCCGACTGAGACACCTCCAAAACATGATTTTTGAAAGCTTACACAGCATCTTCTGGCGAAAAAATCGTTGACCTCGCATTTTTATCTTGATCTGATTGAATAAAAAGAAGTCATTGGGTGCCAAGTCAGGGATGTACGGCGGATGACCCATTAATTCAACGTTTTGGCCGGTCAAAAAGGCGCATGTTTGAGCCGATGAATGAGAGCTAGCATTTTCATGGTGCACAATGATTAGTCTTCTTTTGTTCGTTTTTCGAATTTCTTCGAAGACCTCAGGCAAACAAATTGCGGTGAACCACTCAGAATTGACCGTCCTACGTTGCTCAAGCGGATCAGTCGCCACATGACCAGTTTTGCCGAAGAAACCTGCGACCATTTGCTTCGAAGTTCATCCACGAACAACTTTCGTTGGATTTGGCTCGTCTTTAAAGGCTCGTCTTTAAAGACCCACACCCCCGGCTAATCCCTAGTGGCCGGAGCGTTTTGAAAATAGGGTTTTTTCATTTCACACTTGAAAAGCGCTATTACAGCGATACGGTTCTAATTATCTGACCACTCCATGATGAAAGTTGAAACAATTTTAAAATCCCGTTACAGACTAACGCTATTAAGGTTAGCTTTCAAAACCCATATGACATTAACGGGGTATGTTCAGTTCTACTATTGAAATGGGTGTGTTCAATGTTGAAACAGTATTTATGTCCTTACTAAGTACACATACACCTGTTACCAAAACTCTTTAAAGTTCATGAACAATACCAAAACTTCTATCCAGTGGTCCTTTTACACGCCTCTAAACAATTCTCGGAAGCATGATTAGCCATTATCCACGCTGTTTGATACTAAGGTATAAAGAAGAATTTCTCTAAAATTAGTTAGCGTGATATTATTCCAAAAGCTCACTATTCGGCCAATAGAGTTGAAAGCCTGCTTCTTACAGGTAATAAATTTATAGAGAAAACAACGCTCACGCGGTTGGAATTTGGTTGTTATAGTCTTTTGCAGTATCCATGAAACCTTGGCTGGCTAAATATTAAGCACTTAGTCTGCTAATAAAAACTCATTTGGAAATCGTTTACAGTACTCGCCAAAAAATTTTCCCTCCTGCCTCTTTAAATTGTACAGGTTTCCTCAAAGCGACGAATAAGGGTAGTATTAGCTTAACACTTCCACTTCTTTACTTACTTTACTTACTTTACTGGCTTTTTTAAAGGCAAAATAAAATTTATTCAGCATTTTGTGAGAATTGCTTTTTGCAATACAATGAGAAATTTTATTTATTTATAAATCATGTTATTTGAAGTTATGTCACGACATCACTTCGATTCGAAAAAAAGCAAATAAAACAGCACATATCGTTAAAAAGTAAAATTCATTAGAAATACGAGTGGCATAACAGCCCACATCTGTAGAAATACATTTGCCGCATTTCCCTTGTCTCTCTGCTGCCAGTCGGCGAGCATTTCACAATCTTAATCAACTTTTAAAAACAATGTGGAAATACATGACTCGAGGCTATAGAAATCAAAATGATGAAAGTCAGCATTAGTTTGTTTTTTTAACATTGAAATTGCAGAGACGCACACATGTAAAGGGTAACCCAAAATGTACTCTTAATTTAGCAACACATTTACAAATCTAAGGATTATCGAAAATGCGAACTTAGCTGATCAACTTGGCTAGTCTTGATAAAATACTTCTGCATGCCTCCGTATAGGTTAGGTACACACAAAGAAAAATTAGTTGAAAATTCGGTTGGATTCAAAGATTTTCTGTTGAATCTTCAACATTCTACTGTATTGATAGTTACATGGTTCGACTTACCATAAGATGGTAGCTACAATAATATGACGATACTTACAGCAAATAAATCGGTTATTCCAACCAAGTTCAGTAAAACTATTGGCTACCACAACTCGTGGCTATGACAACCAACCAATTACGAAGTACATGTTACTTTAGTATGAATAATTAGTAGTGAAAGCAGATAAGTTCTCTGTAGTAACTAAACCTTATTTAGTTGACTGCTATCAAAACCCTTTTAGATAGAATCCCCATGATAACACTGTTCTGAAACAAAATCCTTCTTTAGACACAATCAACGGATGTTTACGTAAAATGATCTTCTTGATCTGAATTTAGTGTTTTCAATCACCCCTTTTTCGGGATAGCGGCAAAATACTTTTTATACGATTTTTATAAATTATAATTTGTATGAAAGATGCATTTCTTTCCAATAAATATTGAAAAGAAATGCATCGGATAAGAGTAGCCGCTGTTTTATACTTATATTTAGATTACAATAGTTATACTTACAATTTAGATTACAATAGAGTATTATTCAAAAGTTCTAATATACAATAGAGTATTATTCAAAAGATTCTAATAAAAAAGTATTTTTTTGAAATACAGATTGTATTGTAGCTTAAATATTTTTATAGGTATTAAATGTTCGCGGTAGTGATAACCGAATTCAAAATGTAGTTGTAGCCAAAAGTCCATAACAGCAATTAATACATGTACAAATACAGTTTCAATACGCATCTTTATTTATCAGGGTATACTTCATCTTTTTAACCGATAGTGTCAGTTTCTTTTTACTGAAAATTGCCGTGGGTACAAGAATGTTGTTTATAACAACAAATCTGTAGAAGCGGCAGTTTGTACAAACAGACTCTTTTAGACTATACAGTCCATTGTGATACTACCAAAAGTAGCTCAAAAATCTCTAGTCCTTCCCTCTAAACCATTTTGATTGCCTCAAAAAGCTCTTGAGTTGGCCAATGCTGATATCAGATATTTCAGCTAGACAGACGCCTATAGAAGTATGAAATGTCTAAAGAAGAGAAGCAGTTGAACGGATTCCAACTCATAGCCACAGCTTCTGCAGTGCTTTCGGTCTAACTGCATGTCTTCCAAGTCGATAGTGTCCTTCAAGACTGAAGCGACCAGTGAGACCGGTCGTGCTGAATTGAACGCATACTACTTACTTATCCATCTTTCATCCGCAAAATGAGTTTGCAGGAGGCATGCCTACGGACTCAAGCTCCCCTAGAGTCCGTAAGGTAGTACCGAGAATTGTCATGAGAGCCAAGCTGAATACTGAACTACCGAGCCTTACCATTAAGAGATTTGCGGTATATAAGGACTGATGTAAGGTTCAGAATGACAGATTCCAGGGATTTAATGGCAGCCTGACTGCCAGAGTTTTATTTTGCCCTACTTTAGTAAGAATATTATTTCTTAGCCATTTAAGTATTTCCATCATGGCAAACATGTCCATATGGTAGACACTACAGTGAACAGGTAGCCCTTTTAAAAGAAACCGAAACTTACAACATTGTTTAGCTTAATGCCGTTCGTCCAGAGCCCACGATTCCTTAGGAATCAATGCCCCATTGCTTGCATATTGCTCTTTTGCAAGCAAATAATGCAAACGTGGCCTTTGCCGCTCTGTTTGTGAGGAGATTTTGTACAAGCCTTCTGCAAACAGAGAACAGATTCGTTGTCACAACCGAATTAGTTTTCCCAACCGAATGATTGTAGTTGTTTTACCATACGTATTTCATCAATACAACCGAGTGCTAGTTCGTGCACTTGATTCTTCGGTAGAAGAGTTGTTGCTTATAAATTAAATTTTCTAAAATACGCTTTGACTAGGCTTAACACCAAAAAAGAGAAGTTATAAATAATTAATTTTATTGTTATACTTGTATACGCTAGATAAGATATTTCACTTGCCTTTTCGATGATATGTTTTTCAATTCGTTAAAACTTACAGTTTCAGCCCACACAGTTTATTTTGTTCCTTATTTGTAGTGCGAGGGTATGAAATATTAAGATGCACCATTAAACTAACCCATGTTTTGATTATTAGAATGAAATTATATATTGTCATTACCAATGGTTGGTACAAGCGTGTATAGAACCGATAATTGTCACAACATGCGGTTGGGACAACCAGCTATTAAAACGTCATTCCGTTAGTATAAGGGAATAGCTATAAATCTGAATCCTAAAAAATCATCGCTATCTTCTTGTGGTATTTCGAACCTGAGGTCCTCAAAATTTTTAATAATTGCAACAAAAAGTGTTTACGTCCAATAGAATTTTAATAGTTCGGATCGACTAGGAATTAATTCGACATGTGGTGTTGCCTCATTTATAGTATTTGAAGTAATAAAGTCCATATAGAATAAGTAAAAAAGCTTCAGTAGGTTGAACCGATTACAGAATAGTTGAGTTGTACTAGAGGTACCAAAATGGGGCGTGTGATGTACACTTAGCGTAAGCGAATATAAAGCCACAAAACAAGTAGTATAGAGGTCGCAATTTTAGAGATTTTAATGCACTAGGAGAATAGTTGTCTGGATTTAAATCTGCACTGAAATATGATCACTTGTTTAGGAGGCGTGCTTAAGAATTACCTTTCTTGTCATCATGTTAACCTTATGACTCTTTTCTTAAGAACTGATATCGAACGAATAGTCATATCGTACGAAAGTATTAAAGATATTACAAGAACACCTAATATGAGCGGAATGAAGTGTGTTAACCACTTTTTTTCAATGGGTGACAATTTATGTGGATTCTAATCTGCACTGGAACCGGGTCACTTGAGTGGGAGGTACCAGAAGGGGCGTGGCTAGACATTCAATCTTCAATTTTTTTCACAAAATTTGTCTTCTAACTTCATTCTAAATATCGATTATTAGTGAGATATTAAAAAATACGTAAAGTGGGCGTAATGGTATATTTGTGTGGGAGGTATTAGGAGGGGTGGGGCAATCCCACAGGCAGTTTTGGAAAAATATTTTGACTTGTAAAATTGAAAACTGATTGGTAGCTCCTTTTAAGAGATATTTTGAGAACCAATCGTACAATCGGACTTGTACAAATGACTTACAACGTGATGAAACAGATTTGGCCAAAACATAAGTAAGGTCAAGAACCAACTTTTTTATGCTTTACACTTTTTTCCGTACCAAATGATATATACCGTTGTGCCCAGAAGGGTAAGGGTGTAAAAAGAACTAATAACCAAAACATTCATCCAATGTTTAGCGCTTGAGCTCTGGAGCAGTTCAAGTTTTTTTATTTTAAAATTTTTAGGTAATGCTCTTTTATTTAATAAGTGCGACATGTAAGAGACATCCTCTGAGTGTTGGTCTTTTAAAAAAAATAATTTCGTCATATACACACATACAAAATTTTGCTCACTTAATTTTAAACTTCAGACACACTTATTAAAAGAAACCTTCATAACTACAGAATTTAATTTTTGTTATGTATTTATTTAACTTCAAAAAACAATTTAAATTTGGGCCACCCTTTGATTTAATTACAACATATCGAATCGAAATGAAGACATTTAATTTCCAACATTTTGTTGGTCGCCTGACGGCTTAATTGGAAATCGATCAATATTGATTGAACTTTGTTACAATAACAAAACAAACGCAACTGACATTAACAGCAACAACCCACATGTGACATTAACAGCAACAACTACCCTACCCTAATTTGCAGCGTAGAATTTAATTTCCATAAATTTGATTTTAAATTTGTATCGAAAAGGCATATCAAACTTTGGAAAAATACCCAGCGACCAGGCGTAACAAAAAACATTCCACAAGGTGTGTGTATTGTGAGTCCTTCTAGTTAAGGACACACAGACAGATACATGCGCAGGGCCATTGTTTATAAAACATTTGCAACTCAACAAAATTACTTTTAAAGTATGTAAAAGTAAAAAAATAGGTTAGTTGAACTATGCGCATAGAAGTATTCAAAGTTATCCACTAGGACAGTATTTTAGTATACTCGTAGTACACAATTTACAAATTTAGACTTATAATATTTGTTCAAAAAATGAGCCATATATATGCACAGCATTCGTGAGTAAACACTTCAATGCTTTTCTAAGTAAGTACAAGTATTCTATTGTTAGGGTAGCATTGCCAAAGCATTGTTGCATACAATAGTCTGACAGTCAGGCCGCCGCATTGTTATTGTTGTGAAACGGCATCGTCTGTGCTAGTTTTTATGAGCATGAGCATTATAGTACATAAATATGTCTATATTAGGGTGTTCCTAAATTGAAAAAACTTAAAATTTTTGAAAAGCTTTAAAAACACACCAAACAATAAAGAAAAATAAATAGAGAAAAATTTTGAAACATATCACACATCAGCATTGTAAGGATACCAAAAGTAGATTGATCCAACTTGCTTGTCATGGGGATAAAAAAAATTGAGTACGCAGTTCTACTGTTTATTGTCCTAACGTCTCACAGTTTCCTTAAGGGCCAAAAATGGTGTCGCATGGTGAAAAGGAATACCCTATGGCACATTCATATGCAGATGTTTCAAAGACATACAGCATTGCCACAATCGCAAACACGAGGAAAACAACCTGTGTTCAAAGTGTACATACAGGATAAACCAAAAGTTTGCATTCCAAACGATTTTAAAGTATGTTGTGATACTCGTAACAAAATATTTTTATCTGTTGACCACTGATTGGTAAGGACATTTACCGCACGAAATCCACATTTTCTGTGGTCTTCTTTTATTAGCAAAATACAATGGTAAATCTGTTGTTATACTCGCTTTTAGTACACCCTGTGCCAATGTATCTTAGTCCATGCAGCCCAAACCAACTCATGCATAGATAATAATCCATATGCATATTATTCTAATTCTTGTTGCTGCCAAAGTTCACGGAAAGCAAAAAGGACCACAAGTGGCTAAATATAGCCACATGGGTGTATCCATGTATGTGTAGTGGAAGAATGGATGTCTGTGGATGTATCTAGTGAATACATGAAGTGCCGTACGTGGAAGACCTTCAAGGCTACTGGCGGCAGGCACGTGAACTAAGAGGTGGAAGGGGAACGTACGTCTCCTAGACTATAGCATAACCTTCGCATACTCGTATGTCCACAGAGTTGTTGTCTCTGCACTAAATTAAAGACGGCAGACCATGGCGAGTTCCTTGACTTTGATTAAACGATATATCTATGGCATGTCCTCTTGGCATCGGGATGTTGCCAAAAGTGTAATTAATGCCTTAGAAATACTCATTAAATATTTAATAGGCCAAACTAATGCTTGGTTTATACATTAAGCTTCTACTAATTTGAGTGTGCTCGTACATTGGTTGGTATTGAAACTTTTTTCATATTTCATGACGCCGTTCATTGAATAAATGTCGATTCTGCAAAATTTAATTGAAACTAGATTAGTTGATGAGTCGATTTAGCTCCATTTAATTTACAACTGTCATCTGCCGATTAACAGGTGTAAAAAATTCAGAAATAGCTTGACCGATTGACAGACATCAATCAGGATCGGTTAATATTTTCGACCTGCACTTTTATTATCTGTTTGCCTCCACACCTGAGAAGTGTCCGAACTTTTGACATTAAACAGGGTTTTCTATTAAAGAGATAACAATTTTGTATACTCGTATGAATAAAACACAGAATATTTAAGATAAAGAATTTGAATTTATTCTAGTTGTAGTGCAAATGTTACTTTTAAAGAATGCAATTCTATTTTGGTCATATGACCAGCTACAGCTACCTATTCTTTGGACCCAATTTTGCCTATTGTTGTTGGCTTGTTGGCATAGACTAATTACTTGAGCTAAATCGCTTTTTACAGAACTCAAAAATATTTACTAAATCACAAGTTCAAGAATTTTGACCGATGGAGATCGATCTTGGGCCAATGTGCGCAGCTTTTCTCATTTTACCACTGACTGGGCTCTAAATGGCATTTCAGATGTTAGCTACTAGCTTGCCTAATGGGTTGGTTTGTTATCGTAGACTTAGAACTTGACGTAGTCCAAGAGAAGATAATCGAGGCTGCATCTAGAGATCACTCACTCTAATGATTCGCTACAACTTCTAGCGTTTTGAAGCCTATGTAGCTCAGGCGTTTCAGGCCTTATAATGAAAACGCGAATATTTATCATCAAAGTTGTTTTATTGTTTTTCAAAGTATTCTCCAGCATGATTAATATACTTTTGCATGCGCTCAAACCAGTTGTCGAATCACTTTTTCCACTTCGATTGAGACGTCTCCAAAACATTCGCCACATACCAGTTTTTATGAAGAAACAGGCTACCATTTGCTTCGAACTGTTTCGTCCACGAACAACTATCGTTGGATTTACCCCGTCTTCACGGTCGATTTCTGTTTTGTTTCGGGCTCATACGCATAGTTATATGATTCGTCACCTATGACGATCTAATAAATGTCTTTTGAAGCACCACGATCGTATTTTTTCAAAATTTCTTTGCACCAATCGACACGAGCCTTTTTTTTAGTGATTGTCAAATTGTGCGGGATCCAACGAGAACAAACCTTTTTTACGGTCAGGTGTTCATGCGATATCGAATCTATGCTGGTGGAAGAAATGCCCAAGGATGCCTATATCTCACGGTATGTCACATGACGATCTTGAATTATCAGTTCACGCAAGGCATCAATGTTATATGGCACAATGGCCGTTTTTGGACGACCTTCACGACCTTCATAAAACCAGTTTTTCACAGTGCTACAGAATGGTGCTTCATCGCCATACAAAGATTTAAGTTCATCGAATCACTCTTGTCGTGATAATCCACGTCGAAAGTTGTGAAAAATGATTGCACGAAAATGTTCACGAGTTAATTCCCTTTTTTGCCAAGTCACTGTAAACAACACAAATGATGGTCGTACGTCAAAACGTGAACGTGAGTAAAATCTGAGCGTGCGTAAACGTGAGCGAAAAAAAATCATTGTGCGTAAGTGGAAAAATTTCGTGATTCACGGACTTTTGCAATAAAAAATTAGGCTTTACAAAAGAAACTAAATTACCCAATGAAAAAGAGACTGAATTAAATTTTTGTTTTATAATCATTAACTATAATTATAACTTTAAAGGTTTTATTTAAAAAATATATATTTTCTAAAATTGAAATTTTTTTCTAAATTATAAATTTTCTAATTTTTTTTTTTTTATATTTAAAAATGTCAGTTTTTTCTTTTGCGTGACTCACATGATTCACTCATGAACGGAAGTTTAATTTAATTTTACTCACGTGATCGTGAGTCAAAATTACTCACGTACCCATCTCTATTGCCTAGGCCAGAAATATATACATAGCAACCCTCGCACCATGTGCAATCGTCACGGTAAATTTTGTCAAGGTACCTATTACTATCGTTATATCGATATTAATTAAGGTGATATACCTTTTTAAAGTTCAGGGTGGTATAAGTTTAACACAACATAGTCTTTAATAATTTGCCAATCATTAATTAAATTCTATACAAAATTTTAACGATCGGTCAATTACTTAAGCCATAAATTCAATTTTTTAAAAGAAGCGTGGCAACATCTTCCTTTCCTCCAGGATGTGTTCATTCAATTCATGCAAATAATGTACGATATGTTAAAAATGCCATAATCATATCTCTAATAGTTTATGAGATGTTGTCTTTGCAGAGGTTTGTGTAGACAGTGGTCATGCCCCCTTGCCCAGTTTAATCAGAATATAGTCTATAATAATTGCCTAGTAATTGATTTCATTCTGCCAAAATTTATGAGCGATCGGTCTATTAATTTGGCTATAAATACGATTTTAAAAAGAAGCGTGGCCGCAATTTACGCATAAATACTATTTTTTGTAAAAGGGGCGTGGCACTATCTGCCTTTCCTCCAGTATGTGTTTTAATCTTTGCCAACATCATATGTTACAAATTAAAATCATAGTCATATCTCCAGCAGTTCATCAAATGTTGTCTTTGCAATTTAAGCGTAGTGTGGGCGGTGCCACGGCCCCTTGTCAGTTTTATCAGAATATACTTATAGTCTATGATAATTACCCAAACATTGATTTTATTTTGCTAAAATTTAAAAACGTTCGGTACTTTAGATTTGTCGTAAATACGACAAAGTGAGCGTCGCACCGCCCACTTTTCCTCCAGGATGAGTTTTAAGATCCATGCCAAACACATTGTCATAGTTCAATATTTTGTGACATATTGTGGTTTTAAATTAGAATTGTAGATTTTTCCAAAGGTCGACCCAGTCCTTGTTTGGGGAAATTTTTTTCCTCTTGACCGATCTGGCCCATTTTTAACAGCAACCGTAACAGTCCATCAACACATGATTCTGCAAAATGTTAGCCACCTAGGATCAATAGTGCGACCTGCAGTTTTCTTTCCGCAGACAGACTGACAGACATGGCTAGATTATCCTATAATTTTACGACGATTCAGAATAAATACACTTCATGGGGTCTCCGACCAGTATTTCGAGATGTTGAAAACGAAATTATAAAATGAATATACCGATAATATATTTTTGGGGGGTTAGGCCCTTCCGGAAATTGAAGCGCATAGTCTCGTTAAAACCTTAGATTAACATTCTCATTACTCATTTCGCAAAAAATAAGGTTCGGCGATGCTTCCATGCCAGGAGCAACACCACATTCTCATTTGCATAGCCTACACTGCACTTTGGTATTATGATTTTGAACTGATGTTTGTAACATCTCAAAGAAACAGTTTAAGACTTACCTATGCAATAAAAATAACTATCTGATTCTATTAAGCGATGTCCGTCTATTAATCGTTGCAAACACACCATGCTCTGGTTTATGCCAAGGACGAACGCTATTAAAAATGTTTCACATAGGCCCGTCTTATAATTTAAAAGAAAGAGTTTTCCCCTTTTCTTAACTTACAGATGTAGAGGCCACATATTTATCCGACTTTGGCCAAATTTCGCATAATGCGTTAAAGGTTATATACCCTTTAACTGTGATGTTATTGGACCTTAACGGTCAATGTTTTCGCAAAGCCCCGCTCAAAGAATTAAAAGCCACAAATTAAATTCAATCGTGCTTAACTTTAGGATGGTACATTAAAAGCGGCCGATAATTAACTTAGCTGAGAATAGATTATAACGGACGTTAATAATTATAAAGGGTGATCCATCTAGAGGTATTTTTTCAGAACAAAAAAAAATATAAAAATTCAAATCAAGTGGGGAATCTTTATTGGTAATTTAAAAGGACATTTAATTGAGAAACGGGAAGATCCGCTGTTATCGACCAAAATTTTGTTCAGTGATGAGGCCTATTTCTGGCTCAACAGCAAAGTCAATAAACAAAATTGCCGCATTTTGGCTGAAGAGCAATAAAAAGAGGTTCAAGGGGTGCCACTATACCCAGAAAAAATACGGTTTGTGCCGTATATAAGCTGGTAGAATCATCGGTGCATTTTTTTTTCAAAAATGATGATGGCTGAACGTAACCGTGAATGGCGCTCACTATCGCGCCAGATATCGATCATTATGCTACCTGAAATCGAAGCCAGTAATCTTGACGACACTTGGTTTCAACAGGACGATGCCACTTGCCATACAGCTGATCAAACAATGAATCTTTTGAGAGGCCATTTCGAAGAGCAGCTAATTTCACGTTCGAGTGACCCTCACACCTTTAGACATTTTCTTAGGTTTTCCAAGGTGCTGAGATAGTTGATATACACCTTCGACTTCAGGTAACCCCAAAGGCTATTCACATCACCCCTCAAAGAGATAAACCGAACAGGAAACATTTGCCTTAAACAATTCTTAGTAAACCTCGCTGTGTGTGCAGTGGCACCATCCTGTTGGAACCATGTATCCTCTAATTGCATTGCCTCAGTCTATCATGAAGAACTCGATGCAGGGAACGTCTGGAAATTCGAAGAGAAAGTGATTGCTTCCGAGCAGAGCGTTTCGGAGATTGCAGTACTGCTGCTCTAACTCTCTCAATATTTTGTGGTGTAATCCTTCTCTCAGGTCCCCTTCGTGCACATGACACATTCCCTGCTGTTCTCGATGAAGTTACCCAATGTACAATTGATTGCCGTCCAGGAACACTTCCGCGTTGGGAAACAGCTAATCGTAAACGAAAAGCACGCTGCACTGCAATGATCGAGTGCGCATTTGAAAAATACTCTTCAACAAAATATGATCCCTCCTGTGTCCAATGCATGATGACAACTGAAAGGCAGACGAATACAAATCTCCTGTCAGCCACTAGTATATGCCACGCACACTCTCCACTATCTTCGACCAACAGTGCCGCACAGCCTGCAAATCACCGCGATCCACCCTGTATTTCAATGTTAACATTTCACTTATTTAAAAACCTTACAATATCAAAACAATACAAGTAACAAAAGTTAAAGTTGGGCGTGGCCGACAGCAATAGACGACAAATTTACACATTTATTTAAGTCAAATACATTTTTCCCTCCCACTGTGTAAATTTGCATATTGCAAATTAAAGCACTTGTAACATTTAGCCGTCTATGCTAGGAAATCCTGCTGAGTACCTTAGTCGGAAGAGTAAAACATTTAGCTTATATTGCTTCCGTTTAATAAGCGAGGCAGGCTTCCAACCGTACCATGCCAGCCGCCGATAACAAAGGAGGGCTTCGAAAGATTCCATGCGGAGCTCAAACTATGGAATAACCGAAAAAGTCATTTGTCAAAAGTGTTAATGCCGACAAGAAGTAGAATCTGGCAAAGTTTCCTGTTTTCAAAATTTGTATTCAGCCCCACTTGATGATGAAGATGAGACGGAGGTGGCGTTGAAGATGATGACGATGGTGATGTTGACAAAACGCATGCATGTTCCACACATGACGCCAACTGGTACTCGTACTCGTCGTTCAAGTATTCCAAACTTTGTTTCTTTCAGTTTCCGCCCCGTTTCCTTTTCTGTGGCCTCAGACCATGTTGACGCCTTTTTGTCGCAAGTATTGAAGAGCATGAGAGCGTTTGTCTGCTGTCGCCCTTATGCAAGTCAAGTTGACAGCGTGTGATACTCAAAAGTCCTTGTGCATGTTGAGATTGTTGATGTGAAACTGAAAGCAAAAGTGAATGTCATCATCACGTCTACTTTGAATATGGCAGAGAGATTTGTTTTTACGGAGGTGATCAAGTGGAAATTTATCATAATTTTCATGTGTGAAAAGTTTAAAGACGTTTTTTTTACGATTAAAGGAAGGCATGTAAAATATTGCTTTAAGAAATGTTGTGGAAATAGATGAGCATGTATTGGGAATTCAAAGAATTTTACATTAAATAATAGTAGTACACAGTCACTAACTGAAGCAGGCAAGTTTTCAAAATTTGCAAATGACCAAGTCCAATTGGGCAATCCAAAAACAATCAAACAACAAGAGATATTATCGACGAATTCATTTCTGGTTTAAATCAACTTTATCAAATAGTTCGAAAATTTGAATACCTGACACATCCTGCCGATGCAAATGTGAAGCAATCAATTGATTTAATATATTTCATTGATTTTAGTTCTACATTTCATATTATACACACAATACCTCTTTTTACACCCTCCATTATAAGATGGCGAATTTACTTTGCGATTTTATTTGCAGCACTTAGAAATACATAATATATACGTATATTCTGAATCGTCATGAAAATCTTAATGATCTAGCCACATCGCCAGTCTATCTGTGCAAAGCAAACTATGGGCCGCATTGGGGCGGAAATATATTTATGTTCTCTTTAATGGTTGGTATATTTAGTCAAGAGCTCAAAATTTTCCCCGCAAAAGGAACTTAGTCAGGCACTGGAAAACTTTTATGTTTGTAGTTTTATCAAGCGGTACGGTATATAAGTATAATGTTTTGCAGGTCAGGTTATATATAAAGGGTATATACAAGACGGCAGCGCCTATGTAATCCTGAACGTAGAAAGACCATATCTAAAAACTCTTGGAGAAATGGCATGACACAGCACATTAACCTCTGAAATTTGGAAGGCACACAGAAAAAAGATTTGCTGCCAGAGCCGAATTGATTGTCAACAGCATGATTGGGGTTGCATCAACTATAAAGCTTCCAGCACTACAAACGAATGCTGGTTTTTGTCTGTAATTCAATCAGTCTGTACATAACAGATACATAAATACTGGTACAACATTGAACACACCCATTTCAATAGTAGAACTGAACATACCCCGTTAATGTCATATGGAGTTTGAAGGCTAACCTCAATAGCGTTAGTCTGTAACGGGATTTTAAAATTGTTTCAACTTTCAACTTGGAGTGGTCAGATAATGAGAACCGTATCGCTGTAATAGCGCTTTTCAAGTGTGAAATGAAAAAAGCGATATTTTCAAAATGCTCCGGCTACTAGGGATTAGTCGCATGTTCGTCTACTGATGCACAAAACTGTTTGAGGAGACTGGAGATGTAAAACACCGTCACCGGTCGGGCCGCCCACGCTCTGTTCGAACACCGCATGTCACCAAAGCCTTTAAATCAAGAATTCACAGAAATCCGCTCCGAAAACAGAAAATTATGGCCCGTGAGATGAATATCACGCAAAAGTCCATGAGTCAAATCATTAAAAAAGACTTAGGACTTGGGGCTTTCAAACGACGTACCGGACATTTATTAACTGCAGCTTAAAAAAAATAGGATTGAAAAATGCAAACGTCTTTTGGAAAAGCACGCTGATAACTTGCACAGAAAAATTTTGTTCTCCGATAAAAAACAATTACAGTTCAGGAAAATTTTAACAGGCAAAATGATACTGTATGCGCTGTCTTCTAAGGAAGCATCTGAGCTGATCCCAAGGGTCGAAATGGGTCATCACCCAGCTTCAGTCATGATTTGGTGGGGTGTCTGACCTGCATTTCTGCAAACAAGGAGTCAAAACATCGGCCAAAGTTTACCAAGAAACCCTTTGTGAAGCCTCTTAACAATTTCATGTTCCAAAACCAGCCACGGACTTTCCAGCAGGATTCTGCGCCGGCCCATAAGGCTAAAACGTCCCAGGACTGGCTTGGAAACAATTTGCAAGCGTTCATTGCCTCTGAAGAATGACCTTCAGGCAGTCTAGATTTGAATCCATTGGATTACAAATTGTGGACGGTTTTAGAGGACAAGGTTTGTCACAAAAGATACCCCAGCATTGGATCTCTTAAGACTGCTTTGGTTCGAGCTGTGGCCAATTTTTCAATGAACGAGGTTCGTGCAGCTATTGACGATTGGCTAGTGTGAACGTGTGTAATGGCAAAAGGCGGACATTTCGAATAAGAAGATTCTTTTTTGATACAATTTACATCAATAATATATTAAAAAATATTTTGTCCAAAAACATTCAGTACTTTTTATTTTACAGCATAAAACGTGTGTAACAGTATTTATGTCCCTACTAAGTAATCAAAACTGAAAGTGTCGGTAGCAGGGACCAAACATCGGAACCTCTAAGGGTTTTCCAATACTAACAGAAAACAAACATTTTTAGTGATCCTTAATTTTATTGATCAGTGTCAAAACGTTAGTCTAAGTCAACATTTTTATTATGGTAAAGTTCACTTACGAGCAACGTCTGGAAATCATTAAAAATTAATACCGAAATTCTGAGTCGGCGGTCGCAATTTTAAGAGCGCTTACTTTCAATTTTCGGCCGTAATAATCGTCCCATCCGACAGGCTATGCGAGCTATAGTGAATAAATTTGGACCCATATTTTCACTTTTAGATGTTCCGGCGCTAAAGAGACGCCGAACTGCTCGAATCGACAATAATAAACCAGCCGAAAGTGTATCCATTCAAAATGGGCCAAATCAGTCGATTCCATGTCGTCCTCCGGAATCGGGCAACTCCCAAACCACAATGTGCCATATTTTGCTAAAAAGTCTTGTCCCTCATCCTTATAAGATTAAACTGACTCAAGAACTAAAGCCACTTGATTATTTGAAACGCCGAAACTTCTCCGATTGGGCTCTGTCAAAGTTTGACGAAAATCCAGAATTTCATCTAAAAATCATCTTCAGCGATGGAGCTCATATCTGGCTGAGTCCGCATAAATAAAAATAAGCGGACGGCAACAAACCCAAGTGTGCTTCAAGAGACACAATTGCATCCACAAAAAGTTGCTGCGCGGTTTTCATGTCGAAGGTGTCATTGGGCCGTATTTTTTCGTCGATAAAAACAGTCGTTATGTTTCCGTCAATGAGGAGCGCTCTCGTGCTATTTTAGAAAATTATGTCCGGCCAGAATTTGATGAGCTTGACAGCACCGGAATGTGGTTTCAACAAGAAGGTGCCACTAGCCACTCAGCACGCCTTGCAATCAATTTACTGAAAGGCAAATCCTGTGAACGTGCTATCTCGAGAAATGGTCCGATCGAATCGAATTTCATGCTTAAAATGTAACGCTTGCACTACCTGGAATAAGTTCAAACTCTGTATCTTAAATATTCTGTGTTTTATGAATACGAGGCCTTAAGACATTTATATCGTTTCTCGATAAAAGAGTGAAACAAATGAGGAAAGATGTTTTCATAAAAATATGTATTTTTGAAAAAAATAATACGATTTTGAGGTGACAAAGTATCGGAACCTCTAAACAGGAAACACTATACCATTTTGTTTGAAATACCACTATTTGCCATTTTAATTCAGTTTCTTCTTTTATAAACCTCTACCTAGCATAAAACAAAATTTCTTAAAAAATTTCTCTATATTTTTAAATTTAAGCTCAACTTGGAGTAATTGCAGCGTCATCTGCACTTCATTCTAGTTTGCTTCAGGTTATGAATATTCATTCTATCAATATACTTTGCCCCATAGGATGGGAGTATATATAAGTTTGCCATTCCATCTGTAACACCTCAAAATACTTTTTTCCATATTAAAATTATATGGAGACTGCTAAAGAAAAACCTTGGAGGGTTTAGAAATAGCTGTGCAGTCTGCCTGGCAACCGTAGCCAATACATCTCACCAATTTTTTAGTTGTTTCTGAAAAATAAACAATAAAAAGGTCTTGAGCCAGAAAAAATACTGTTCAAGTCATAAGTTTATATCGTTACCTTAATATAAAAAGGCACTAACTCAAGAAAAATTGTTTTGCAGTACAAGACAAAAACCTCATAAGTCTGCAATACGTAATAAAGGCACAAAATCTTTATAAAATCACATTTTATAAAAAAGATAATGTGTAATTTAGATTTATATTTTTTATTAAACAAAAAATAATATTTATAAATTTTGTGTGAGTTAGTGTTTTTTGTATAGACATTTCATGGCCAAAAATTTAGTTGGCGCCTTTTTATATTATGGTAACGATATATAATTGATGGTTATAATAAATACACGGTTATAATAAATACACGGTGTCCGTCGGGAAGGACACCCTGTTTTTTATAGTTTTTGAATAAATGAAATAGAATAGATCGTATATTGATAAATGTTTTATATAATGTCGGCAATTATGTATGGAATACAATACTCGTATCAGATAAATGCCCACCTCTGTTAGCCTCACAATTGCGAGCTCTTTGTAGCTTATTTTTCATTTCATTCAGCACGGCGTCGAATTTAGGTTGATGGATTGTTTTGAACAAAGTTTTCAGCCGATCTTGCACTACGTTGTGGTCCATGCTTGGGCCTATCAGCAAGAGACCCTCTTTCTTTAATTTAATCATTTAAAACGCACTATTTATCCTGCAATAGTGCGTTTTGTTGGCAAGTTGTTTCTCCCAAAAATTTCGCGCAATCGATGATTGATTTTGATAAAATGTTTAACATTTTATCGAATATTTTTTCATAATAAATTTACCACGTCTCCACTTTGCGCCTGCCAAATATAAACTGTCAAGACGAATGTTTACCAAACGCCTCTAAAATTATCATTTTTGATATGTCGTAGTGGAACTTCTTTTCCTCATGCCAAAAGCTATCGAAAAACCGATGACACAATATCGATTAATAAATTGACCAACCCTAATGTACCTATTCGGCCCTATAGCTCATTTAAGCCCATATAGTCCCAAAATTCTGCCTTCTTTAACTATGGACATATGGGTATTAAAGATCAAAAATATTTTGCCATGAAACAAAATATCACATTGAGACCCATGGGGTTAAGATCCCTAGGCCCATATAGAGCCGAGGCACCCAAAATCAGCGTCTTTGAACAGTAACATTTCGTCACGAATCAGAAATTTTCCCATGGGGGTAATAGTGCGCCCTAGGGCGCCGATAAATTGGTCCCTTCGGACATTGGACATTATGTACTTAGAAACAGTTAAATTTTATGAATAATTAAAATACGACATTAAGGCGTTGACCCGTGTGGGTAAGAGCACTAGGCCGCCGATAAATTGGTCCCTTCAAAAATGGTTATTAGGTACTCAAAAACAGTAAAATTTTATGAAAAATTCAAACAAGACATTAAGGCGTTGACCCGTTGGGGTCCCTTCGAAAATAGAATATCGAAAATGGTACTAAGAAACAGTTAATTTTTATGAAGAATCTGATAATGACATTAAATTTACTACTTGGCTGAATTGGAAGCCTTGATCTATGGGCGTAGTCTCTGGAATCTGGGGCCTAAAAACCGGTCCCTAATGTTCGGGGGCAAATAACGGCCTTCCTGAATTATGGACGTATAAGAATAAAAAACATTAAAATTTCTTTAAGGCTCCAAATTCATATTATTTTTACGATTCGACTTATTTTAAGTTCTTGACCCATAAGTCTATGGTCCCTAGGGTGCCGGTACCTTTAAACATTCGGGTAGTAAAAAACAACGAATATTTTCATCACGAATTCGAAAATACCTTGATTTCTACGATTCGACTATATTTAACCCGTTACTGCCTACCCATATATCGGCTCGTACACGCAGAGAAAAGATATGGTTGCTGTATGGTCACCGCAACAATAATATGCTCTCTACATTAAAACCATGTTCGTCGCAACCATAGTATTGTTTTTTGAATTTCATTTTTACAACAGTATGATTGCGGCAATATTAATATTGTTGAAATATAACTATAGTATTATTGCCAAATTTAGAAATGAAAATATTGTTGTAGCAACCATATAAACATGGTTGAGGTAACAAAAGAATTGTTGTTTAAAATTTACGTTAACAATAATATGATTACGGCAATCATACCGTATGGTTGCGAATATGAACTTAACAAAACAGGTTTTATAGAGCATACATGTATGTGTGTGCGTATGTTTTTTTGATATAGAAAAAAGCACATACACACGATACAGTGAATGGTTGCTTTCCATTAAAAAATATATTTTTGTTTCTTGAATGAAATGTTCAATAAAATCATGGCCTCAAAGTAATGCAATTTAAAATAACATACTTAATAAAAATCTCTATTTTTGAATAACAACAATAACCAATCCTAATAAATAATTTTGGGGATCATAGTATGGTTGAGTGTGAATCATACTATGGTTGTGAGGATCATTCTATGGTTGTATGAGAAACATACTATGGTTGTGAGGATCATACTATGGTTATGAGGATCATAATATGGTTGTGGAGATAATAGTATGGTTGAGTGTGAATCATACTATTGTTGTGAGGATCAAAGTATGGTTGTGGGGATCATAGTATGGTTGAGTGTGAATCATACTATTGTTGTGAGGATCATAACATTGTTGTGCCACAACCAAATGCCCAACAATAGTATGATCCTCTTCGAATATTGTCACCCCAACCATACTTTTTTTCTGCGTGTAAGATTTTTATGAAATTTGGAAATATATGTCCAAAAGACCATAGAAGCTGAATGAAAAAAACTCAACTTTTACCTGAGATATGACATGGGTATTTAAAAACCCGTGCAAGGTGTTTGTTTAAAGTGTAAGGTGAATTTGCATCCCACTACTTGCTTAAGGTCCCATACACACAGAAAAAAGTATGGTTGTGGTGACAATATTCGAAGAGGATAATACTATTGTTGGGTATATGGTTGTGGTACAACAATATTATGATTCTCACAACAATAGTGTGATTCAAATACAACCATACTTTGATCTTCACAACAATAGTATGATTCACACATAGCCATACTATGATCCCCACAACCATAGTATGATTCACACAACCATACTATGATCTTCACAACCATAGTATGATCCTCACAACCGTAGTATGTTTTATATACAACCATAGTATGATTCTCACAACCATAGTATGATTCACACGCAACCATGTTATGATCCCTACAACCATAGTATGATCAAACACAATTATACTATGATCCCCAATAAAATTTATTAGAATTTGCTTAAGTTGTCGATAATAGATTTGATCCCCAATATTATTTATTAGAATTGGTTTAAGTTGTCAATAATAGGTTTGAATTAGGAAAATTATTCAAAAATACATAAAATTCAAAATAATACCAGTGATTTATTTTACACAAGATACAATAAGTTAAAATAAACGTAAGCGTTTTTATTAAAAATATTTCAGTTAAATAAGGCCAAAGCAGCTTGTTTAAAAAACTTTAATTTCGCTAAAAAATTACTATTATTGCATTAGTTCCGTACCAATAACATTTGTACTTAAAAGCATATTTAAATGAAGAAAGATTACAATTATACAGTATGATTGCCGTAATAATACTATTGTTAACATAAAACGCAAAACACAATACTTTTGGCGCATTAACCATATTTATATTGTTGCTATAACCATATTTTCATTTTTAAATTTGGCAATAATACTATTGTTACAATTCAACAATATTTATATTGCAGCAATTATACTATTGTCAAACATAAATTCAATAACCAATGCTATGGTTGCGACGAACATACTTTTATTGCGGAGAACATACTCGTATTATTATTGCCGTGACCATGTAGTAACCATGTTTTTTCTCTGCGTGTATAAGAATCCTCTTTTTCAAATTCATATTAGCGTTTCTTAACTCATGAAGCCCGTCTTTTTAAAAATAATAATCACATCGCGGCATCCCTTAACACAATAAGGTTGTTGACAAATTGCAATTAGAGTATTTGTGAGCGATATAAATGCATCTCTCTTGGAGGTAGATGAAGGCTGTGGGAGGCAACAAAATCTCACTGTTCCAAAACAAACCTTTAGACATTCTATCTACTACCCCTCACCCCCTGTCAGTCTGTAAGTCAATCATTGTTTAATGGAACACTAACTGTGACACACGCACACTTTTTTCTGATGGAGGTGCTGAATTGGTGGGTTCCGCCCATCACTTCTACGATTGTCTTCGTCCGTTCTCTGCTGCTGGCCGCACTATCCCCATACTCTGCCTTGTGACATGCTGACATTTATGAGTGGATATGGCATTGTTGCCGTGCACTTGTTGTTGCCACCGTTGCTTCTGTTGCCATTCCATCCAATTACTTTGCCTATGGAATGCTTTGTTCACATTGTTTCAAATTTCCATTGTTAGATGAGATGTCCTCGTCAACGTTGTCGCTACGCTCCTTGCTCTCCTTGCTGGTGTTGTGATTTCGTTTGTTTTTGTTGCTGGGCCTTTGGGTTTTGTTTCACAGTGACAGCATCACCGGCGGCGGCAACACCACATGAGGCAAGTAGGCCAAACGGCAACTGCGGCAACCAGAGCTAACAGGCATTTTTCAATTAGCCGCCAATTTATGTATTGTTTCCATTCAAATGAACTTTAGCCACTTATGACGAGGGGCATCTGGATGAGGCGGCAGAGGCGTGTTGTGCTGGGGGTCTGAGCCCTTGGACGCGGCGAAGAACCAACATTTTCTAATGCTTCTGGCCTCCAGCTAGTGGCGGCAAGCAGGAATACTTTTCTGTTCGTTCGGCTTTCCTTCGGCTTCAAGGCAATCGTAGAGTGCGTTTTGCTTTAATGCTTCAAAGCACCTGGCACACTTTTCATGTCTGTGCTTTGAGTGGTAGGCTCTGCAAACAACTTTCGCCCTAAGCTTGAGGATAATACCACACACTGTGGCATAGTGGGCCAACTTGTTTTTTTTTAGTACTTAAATGAACTTCCAATTGCAATTTAAAAAAAGCAAAATGGCATAATAATCCATATGCTCGTGAAAATAATTCGTTAAAAGGACTTCAAAAGGATAAAAGTAAATGCATACGCAAATAGCTTAAGGTACAGTCTTTAGATACGCTGGGAATTCAAATATTCCAAGAAACAATCCTCGACATACGCCGCTGTCGGCAACTGACACAGTAGAAGTAAGGCACAGTGGGGATTTTGTGTAATTTCATCGAAAAAAAAACCTAACCGATTCAACTATAGTAAAATTTCAAAAGTTACCACTGACACAGCGTTTTCTGCCCATTGAGTGATTGAGGCGTCAGTTGTGCCTATCGGATGTGAATTATGACAGTTAGAGCAGCAGGACTACAAATCAGGATCTACCTATAACTGGTGAAGGGTATTATTGTTAAACCACAAAAACATTTTCTTATACAAATGATCTTCTACAATGTGACAGATTAGAATATACATTTGGCAAAATTCTTTTTGGCAAATGGTTAAAAACCCAAATGTTCGTAAAACAGGAAAATTACATTTCAAAAGCCACACTATCCTCACTTATGCGAAGGACATTGAAGTTATCAGTTAGGTCTAGTTATAAAATTTACATTTTATTTTAAATGAATTTAACAATTTTACCAAAAAAGCAGGGCCAGTGGTTTATCCTTGAAGTGTTTAAAGTACAGAGCTTAAAAAAGAGCCTTATCCTAAGACTTTCAAATGGAATTGAAAATACAGGAAGAAGTTAACATTGGCAACAGCTAGGGCACTGGGGCCTTAGGTCTTCTTTCATTATGTCTGAGTGTTGTTTGCTTTTGTATTTTTGCATAACAGCATCTTATTATGCCCTCTTCCACACAGTGGCTGAAAAATCAAATACTTTTATTAATTAATCTCTAATTTCTGTTGTGTTTTTCGTAGTTCTATAAAATTTTGATCTTTTGCCAAAATAGCCAATAGGTGTAGGTAGGCATGCTTTTGGAACTTTGCGTAATAACTTCTTTTTAATGCTGTTACCACGCAGTGGTTGGAAAACCAAATATTTTTAGAAATTAATCTATAGTTTCTATTGTGTTTGTCGTAGCTCTACGTAATTTCGAGATAGCAGGAATATTTCTAGACATTTATCCAGAATAGGTGTTGTGTAGCACAGCTCCACAGTGAGCAACCTCGGGTTTGAAAAATCCTATAATATTCTCCAAAACCACAGTTTTATAGCGGTTTATAACATATTTTCCTTTCTAAAAGCTCAAGTCACTTCCATCGGAAAATTTATCTACACATTTTTCTATATCTTCAATAGTTTGAGAATAAAAATAAATAAAAATTTGTTGTTCCATTTCTGCTGCAACTTTTATTAGCATTTTTAATGAACATACTTATATGTGTGTGTGAGCTTTACACGCAGAGAAAAAATATGGTTACAATATGGTCACGGAAATAATAATATGTTCTCCGCAATAAAAGTATGTTCGTCGCAACCAAGGTATTGTTTTTTTGAATTTAATTTTCACAATAGAATGATTGCCGCAATATTAATATTGTTGAAATGTAACAATAGTATTATTGCCAAATAAAGAAATGAAAGTGGTTGTAGCAACAATGTAAATATGGTTGGTGCGACAAAAGTATTGTTTTTTGGGTTTTATGTTAAAAATAATATAATTACTGCAATCAAACTGTATGATTGTAATTTATTTTCAGTATAATATGCTCTTTTAGAACAATGTCATTGTTACGGATCTAATGCAATAGTTAGTACAATATTACATTTTATATGGAAACTAAAATTTTTCAAACAAACTACTTTGGCTCTTTTAACTGAAATATTTAAAAAAATGCTTTCGTTTTTTAAATTGATTTTTTCTACTCCTATTATTTTGAATTTTATTTTTTTTAATAATTTTTATAATTAAAATCTATTGTTGACAACTTCACCGAATTCTATTTAATAATTTTGGTTTCATAGTATAATTGTGTGTGATCATACTATGATTGTAGGGATCATAACATGGTTACGTGTGAATCATAATGTGGTTGTGAGGGTGACAGTATGGTTGTATGTGAAATATACTATAGTTGTGAGAATCATAAATGGTTGCGGAGATCATAGTATGGTTGAGTGTGAATCATACTGTGGTTGTGAGGATCATAGTATGGTTATGTGTAAATCATACTATTGTTGTGAGTATGGTTCTATTATGGTAACTATTTGAACTAGAATTAAAAGAAATGAAAAAAAAATCCGAAGAGTATTGTTCTAAAAATGAAGAAAAAATACAATATTATTGCCTTAATCATATTATTGTTAATATACTTAATAAAGACACAAATACTGTAACACACGTTTTATCATGTAAAATAAAAAGTACTGAATGTTTTTGGACCAAATATTTTTTAATATATTTATTGATGTATATTGTATCCAAAAAGAATCTACTTATTCTAAATGTCCACCTTTTCCCCTTACATACGCCTTAAGTCGCACTGGCCAATCGTCAATACATGCACGTACCTCGTCCATTGGAAAATTGGAAATTGTCCAATGGGTTCAAATCTAGACTGCCTGAGGGTCATTTTTCAGAGCAAATGAACGCTGGCAAATTGTTTCGAAGCCAGACCTGGGACGTTTTAGCCTTATGGGCCCGCGCAGAATTCTGCTGGAAAGTCCATGGCTGACCCCATCGTGATGACCCTTTTCCACCCTTGGGATCAGTTTAGATGCTTCCTTCGATGGCCGTTAATACACTCTATCATTTTGCTTGTTAAATTTTTCCTGAACGGTAAAAATTTGTTCATCGGTGAACAAAATTTTTCTGTACAAGTTATCAGCGTGCTTCAACAAAAGACGTTTGATTTTTCGATCCTCTTTTTTTTAAAGCTGTAGTCAATAAATGTCCGGTACGTCGAAAGCTCCAAGTCCCAAGTCTTTTTTAATGATTCGACTCCTGGACTTTTTGCGTGATATTCATTTCACGGGCCATGATTTCCTGTTTTCGGATCGGATTTCTGTGAATTCTTGATTTAACGGCTTTGGTGACATGCGGTGTTCGAACAGAGCGTGGGCGGCCCGACGTGGCGGTCTTTTACATCCCAGTCGTCTAAAAAAGTTGTTTGCATCGGTAGACGAACATGCGGCTAATCCATAGTGGCCGGAGCGTTTTGAAAATATTGCTTTTTTCATTTCACACTTGAAAAGCGCTATTACAGCGATACGCTTCTCATTATCTGACTACTTCATGATGAACGTTAAAACAATTTTAAAATCCTTTCAAAACCCATATGACATTAACGAGGTATATTCAGTTCTACTATTGAATTGGGTGTGTTCAATGTTGTACCAATATTTATGCCCCCACTAAGTAAAACCCAAAAACCATACTTTTGTTGCACCAATCATATTTGTTGCTAATACCATATTTTCATTTTTAAATTTACCAATAATATAAGCTTTACATTTCAACAATATTTATATTACGGCAATCATACTATTGTTAAACTTACGAACATACTTTTATTATATGTGACGCGCAAAATAGAAAGGGACCTAAGGGTAAAAACCAGTTTTGTTCAGGAGAGCCATTTTAAAGATTTAAATACGTGTATCTTTGGTGTACCATCACTTTCATAAAACGCGCATATCTTTGATATCGGTCTCATTCGATGCTCAAATGTTGTCCACATCAAAAAAAAAGTGAAAATTGTTTTTTAACCCTTAGGTCTCTTTCTCTATGCGCTGTCACATATTATTATTGCCGTGCCAATATAATAACCATTTATCTGCGCGTGGGTCTATCTCAAATATGTTGAGTAGCTACAAACATTTGCCTTGAAGCTAACTTACAATACCCTAATCCACAGAGTGGTGCATAAATAACCCTTGTACTCTACTAAAAGTAAACTTCTTGGATTTTGATATGCCCATATGGACCGCTCTCGTGCGTAATGCCCTACTTAAAAGTATTGTGTATCATGACCTTAACCTTTCTGTTTTTCATAAATACTACCATCACAATTTGCATATAAACCTACGCAAATCAAAGCGAATATACGCATTTTATATAAAACAGCATAACAAAGTTATGCTTTCAACTCAAACTGAATTCAAAACGAATTAATTGAATGCCAAAATAACAGTTTCACAATAAAATTTGTTCAAATCAAAATAGACGTCCAGCACATGAACGCACGTCAGACCCACACGATTGGGATTTGGTGAACCTAAAGTGAACGAACGTGTGGGCGGGCGTTCACACACAAAAACAGATTCAGCAGAAGAAGAAAAAAATCAGACGAAAAAAGTTCAAAATTACTTACAAATCTACCATCGGGCAAATACACAGACACCAAGAGAGCGAAAGTGTGGGTCCTTTGTTGCCATGACCCTCAAACAAACAGAGAAAAAGAAAAAAGCAATTTCCCTAAAGGACTTTGAACTTGTTGCCAAAAATACTCGTTAGCATGGCGACCGATGTTAGATTAAAGATTTTTAGCTTGAAATTATTATTCGTATTATGATTATTTGTATCCCAATTCATTATGGATTAATGTTCTATTTTGTTCTTGATTTTTATTTCTCTCCCCCACTGTTCTTCTTTCGTTGCAGTTGTGGTGGCTAATCAACAAATGAGATCAACAACAAATCTGCTCATCATAAATCTGGCCGTCTCCGATATACTGTTCGTCATCTTCTGCGTCCCGTTCACGGCCACGGACTATGTGCTGCCCGAGTGGCCATTTGGGAATCTGTGGTGCAAATTCGTGCAGTACATGATTGTGGTGACGTGTCACTGCAGTGTGTACACGCTGGTGCTAATGTCATTCGATCGATTTTTGGCTGTGGTGCATCCGGTGACGAGCATGTCACTGCGAACGGAACGAAACGCAACATTGTAAGTGTGACGGAAATTGCGAAAGTAGAATGAAAAACCAATATTGACTTTAAACAGGCATGCAGGGATTTTGCAAAATGGTAGCTAAAGATAACTTAATAAGAGGACATTGTGCTATTCTTAAAAAATAACGGGGAAATTCTTCGAAATATAGGAAACTTCAAAACTAGTAGGCGAAAATTTCTGATCTTGTTATTTAAATATAAAGAGAGGCTCCTTTAATGAAACGGCGATTCATTAAGAATATTAAAAAATAGATGGAAGTTGTAATCACTATTATTACTAGAGTGTTCAAAACCGATAACCGACATTCCGATTTCTACAGGGTGGAGCGCGGAAATTTCTTTTTTGACACTGTTGGTCGACGAGAGTGGAGAGTGTCCGTGGCTTATTGTGGCTGACTGGAGATTTGCATTCGTCTGCCTTTTAGTTGCCATCATGCATAAGACACGTGAGGAGGGGTCATTTTGTGTTAAAGCGTATCAAATGCGCACTCGCTTATTGCAGTGCAGCGTGCTTTTCGTCTACGATTCGCTTTTCCCCAAGTGGATGTATTCCTGGACGGCAATCAATTATAAATTGGGTAGCTTCATTGAGAACAGCAGGGAATGTGTCATGTGTACGAAGGGTACCCGAGAGAAGGATTACAAACCACAAAACATTGAGAGAGATAGAGATAGAGCAGCAGTACTTCAATCTCCGAAACGCTCTGCTCGGAAGCAATCACTTGCTATTGGCATTTCCAGACGTTCTCTCCACCGGATTCTTTATGATAATCTGAATTTTCAATGCGTGGTCCAACAATAGTCAACACGGGAATATTTGGCACGGCGGACCTCTTGTGAAGACATTATTGCAACAATACCCTGTGACGCAATTGTCTTCTTTTCTGATGAGGCACATTTTCACCTCAGTGAGTGTGTAAACAAAATATGCGGTACTGGAGTGAAACAAGCCCCAGAGACCTCTGCATTCGGATCGCGTCACTGTGTGGTGTGCCATATCTCGAGTAGTCATCATTGGCCCTTACTTTATCCAGGATAACCGTCTTGCCATAACCCTGAACTCCGAACGGTTCTTGGATATGATACAGGAATTTTTTCATCCGGCTCTTGAGGCAATGCAATTAGAGGATACGTGGTTCCAACAGGATGGTGCCACTGCCCAGCGAGGGTTACCATGATTTGTTTGAGGCAAATGCACTGCAAGAAACAAATGAAAATAACTTGAGTAAAGCATTCGTTTAGCTCTACCTAAAACTAAATATCAGAGAAATCTTAGGCTTCAATTTTAGCCAAAAAGCGCTCACCATTCATTGTTATTTTCTATTTTTTTTGTATTTTAAAGTAAATACAAAAAAATTCACGAAAATACTAGCCTACAGACCGCATCAAACAACGGATTTTCGTTCAGCTGACGCAGAGTTTGATTGAAGACATTGTTGCGTAGTCAGGGTTTTTATGATAAACTCACAACAATTTAAAATAAAACCTAGAAAAAGCAAGATAAAGTCGGGTGTAGGGGACTATCTTGTAACCTGCACTTCTGGATGATTGGAAAAACTACTTGAAAATAGGTTTTTGTACCAACCTGGGTGTGCTCCCAATTTACCCTAATTTTTAAACTAATGTCATATTTAAATTTGTGAACAGATTTCATTGTTTAGAGTAAAATCGGTTGAAAATTTGTGTAAAAGGTATATCTTAATCAGAACCTATATTCTCCAAGTTTAAAAGCGTCCGTCCTTGTACTTAATTTTGCGAAGATTGAATGTAAGATGTTGCAAAAAAAATCGTACGAACATACATGTACAAGAGCTATATCTATAGGGTGATCCATCTAGAGGTATTTTTTTAGAAAAAATATAAAAATTCAAATCAAGTGTGGAATCTTTATTGGTAATTTGAAAGGACATTTATTTATTTTTGAATATGATTGCCTTCAAATGTTGGCCGCAACTACGCCTCAGGGTTTCCTTCTGAGGGTCCAATTTTAGATGACACGTTCGAGCATTTCGACCGGTATGGCTTTAATGGCACGCGTAATGTTGGCTTCTAAAACCTAAATCATAGCTGGTTTGGCAGCATAGAGTTTGGACTTTACGTAACCCCAAAGAAAAATGTCTACAGTTGTGATAGCACTCGATCTACGCGGCCAACGCACCTGTCCAAAACGAGAAATTAGCTGCTTTTTGAAATGACCTATCAATATATGTGAGGTAAGGTTAAAAACCAGTTTTGTTCAGGAGAGCCATTTTATAGATTAGGTCCCTTTCTATTTGCGCTTAGAATCGTTGACTTCGCTTTCATAAAACGCGCATATCTCTGTGAGGGATCACTTTTGGGGCATGGGATCGGTCTCATTCGCTGCTCAGATGTTGTCCACATCAAAACAAAAGTGAAAAGTTGATGAAAAGTTTGTTCAGGAGAGCTCATTTTAAAGATTAGGTCCCTTTCTATTTGCGCTTAGAATCGTCGACTTCACTTTCATAAAACGCGCATATCTCTGGGAGGGAATACTTTTGGGGCATGGGATCGGTCTCATTCGATGCTCAGATGTTGTCCACATCAAAAAAAAAATGAAAATTGATTTTTTTTTACCTTAGGTCCCTTTCTCTATGGGCTGTCACATACCCATTGTTTGAGCAGCTATGGCAAGTGGCTCCGTCCTGTTGAAACCAAGTGTCCTCAAGATTACGGGCTTCACTTTCAGGTAGCATAAAGATCGATAATATGGCGCGATAGCGAGCACCATTCAAGGTTACGTTCCGGCCATCATCATTGTTTGAAAAATATACACCGATGATTCCACCAGCTTATTAACCGCACCAAACCGTGGTTTTCTCTGGGTATAATGGCACCTCTTGAACCTCTTCTTGTTGCTCTTCAGCCCGAATGCGGCAATTTTGTTTATTGACTTTGCCGTTGAGCCAGAAATGGGCCTCATCACTGAACAAATTTTTGGTCTGAAACAGTGGATCTTCCCGTTTCTTACCGAACGCTCATTTCCATAATACAGTTGCCAACATTTGAAGGTAATTATTTCAAAAAAATAAATGCCATAAAATGTCCTTTCAAATTACCAATAAAGATTCCACACTCGATTTGAATTTTTGTATTTTTTTTGTTCTGGAAAAAATACCTCTAGATGGATCACCCTATACATCTAAACCGATTTTCCTCAATTTCAATAGCATCCTTTTTTGATCCAGTAAACTAACATGTGCAAAATTGTATCGAGATTGGGTGCAATGTGTGGCTTCTAAAACTTAAGACTCAAAATCGGAAGAACATATAAGTGGGAGCTATATCGATTTTCTTCAAATTAAATCATGTTCTTACTAGGTTTAAAAAAACTAACGTATGTCAAAATCTATCATTATTGGTTGTAATATGTGGCTTCTAAAGGTAAAAACCTTAAATCGGCTGAACATTTATGTATGGGAGCGATTTCTAAATCTGTACCGATTTTCTTTAATTTCAATCACGTCCCACAAAAATTAATTATGCTTATTTTTACCCAAATGTAAGATGTGGCTTCAAAGGCTTAGACTTAAAAATAGTACTAGTACATATATGTAATAGTACATATATGTGGGAGCAATATCTTAATCTTAACCGGTGGCCCATTTCTTTCGCAAATAAATGGGAGATATTCGTCGCTTTTAATGTAATACTCGTACTGTCTTTAATTAGAAATGACCCAAAGCAAATATCATCATAAACTATTGACATTTCTGCTCTCTAATCCCGGGAATCGGGAGGTACATACCGTACAGCCTTAAATTGTCCTTTGTGCGGACACACATCAAATATTATTGGAATCTGATTAAAATTGTTGATCTTAATTCAGTTGGTCTACAAAATGAAGGTACTTTTATACCATGGACCAGTCTGATTGATTTCAAATAATAATTTTAATAATAATTTCAAAACGCTACCAACTGAGAGAACTAAAATAGGATAAAGTCCACCCAGGTTATCCGCTCTTTAGATGATTTCGCGCTTTTGACTGGAGCATAAGATTGATTGAATTGGACTTGCAGTGCTAATGAAAACAGTAGACCATATGGTATAATTTCACCAGTTGGCGCGTGTTATGCTCTATTCGAATTTTGGAAGCGATCTTCATGTGGGAGATATTCGAAAACATGGACTGATAAAATAAAATGTTTCCTGTATGGTCTTAACACTCTGGGCAAAAAAGAATAGATGGGACAAACAAACCGGCAATCATGTCATTATCATCTTTAAAAATTATTCCAAGTCGATCGGTATAATTATATAAGGGTCTATTTCACTATTTGGGTTTAAGATAAATATTTAAGCTATATAAAATGTTAAGCTATATAAACTGTTAAGCTATATTCAACAGCTTATTTCATTAAACGACGTCAATCTGTTCGTCCACCTTAAGCTTGCAATCCATCAACAGGTGGAATTTGTTGCCCGTTCTTTATGAATTTTGGAGAAAGTAAGTTTATTGGACCAAGAACGGATTAAGCGATAGCCAATGTATGTGTCATAGCCCATGATAGGCGGAAGCTTCGCGTGCGCGACTATCACACATGTAACCCAGGCTCAAGAGCATATGGCTAACATATTTAAAAGCAGGATATTTGTGTTGTTAACAACAATTCTAAGCCGGAGGCGGCTTCAAGCAGAACGACCCGGTCAGTGAGTAGCATGCATAGCTAACTTGTGAGAGTTTCCGGTTTCCTTTCGTGTACCATATTGTATAATATAATAAACGAAGAACTTCCTTCAAATTAGTAAGCTGTGCACGACACAATTCTTATACACACTGACAGGCCAACTGTCTATAGCTGGGTCCGAACAGATACTGCATTTTATAGAGAAACATTTACATTCTCAAAGATTATTCTTTTACTCAATAAATTCCCTGCATTAACGCAAGTTAATAAAAGCCAAAATTTTCTAAACGTTAGCGTAAACAAATTGTGTATCGACTGAAAATATAGCCGCTGCTAGGGCTCGAACTTGCGACAATCGGCATCAGCGTCACACAATTAACACATTGCATTTTGTGGCCTTTGGGTTTTTCCACATTTCATAAAGAAAACGCTAGCAAAGATCACATAACAAAAAACAAAAAGAAACCATTCCCTAATACCCATTTAGAATGAAAGAAAATCACCCACGAAATCCTAGCTACAAACGAAATAAAACCATGACATTTCGCCACAATCTGTTGCCAAAATAAATTCCAATTAAGCTGACATTTTCTTAAATCCCCCAGCGGAATAGAGCCTACAAGTTTCCATTAAATCTAAAAATAATCTCTTAATTTCAGAGCAATTATAATGGCCTGGATTCTGATCATAACGACGGCGATACCAGTAGCCTTGGCGCATTCGGTGAGAATTTATCAATTTCATGGACACAATTACACCGCGTGTGTCTTCTCGTCGGACAAGGAGGTGTGGAGTTTACTGGGATTCCAGGTAAGTCAATGACGTTGAGCGCTAGCAAAGTATCCAAACACTTAGCCGAACAAACTGGCTATGGCAGATAGGTAATTTCAGGCGTGGCACTACAAAATTCCACCAAAAAATAAAAATGAAGCGCCAGTAAATTGTACATTTGCTGGAAAAGGATTGCGCTTATTTAACGATTACTGTCACATTACCATCGCACGTGCCTGGCGGTGCAAGTGGAGCACAAGGCTACACAAGAAGTGTTCGTATTCGATTACACCCTCTGCATGTGTGAAATGGTGCTGCAAGGTCCCTGCAAATAATACGACTACTCAATACACGGGTGTAAATTGTAGTTCATAATGGACGAGGACTAGTCCAAAAGTAACCCAAATGCATGGAAAAACCTAACCCATTTAACATTACGATGTCCTAGGGCTGGACCACATAACCCTCTTTGCATTACATAAGAGTAGTCTCAAAACTACTCCAAGTCATTACTCTATGGTACACCTCAGAGGGTTATTCTTAAAACTAACTCATGTAACTAATCCATGGAATACCCCAGAGGACTAGTTTGGAAATTACTCCATTGTACCCCTGATGGTCTGTTAGTTTTGTGCTTTTCTCTGTGTGAGGATATTTTTAACATGAAATGCTACGTTAACATAACAGTTTTAACAACATGCACACACAGGGAAAAAACAAAATGTAATAATAATACAACATAATTAGTAATTTATATTTAATATAAAAAATTTTAATTAATTAATTAAACATAACTGTTTGTTTCTTTTTTCAAATTCCTCATCAACTTCGTAATGCCCTTCAACTTCTGTCTCTGCTGTTACAACGGTTGCAGAATCTGTTGTGCCATTTCCAACTTCAATCTGCTCACAATCTATTTCTTTTTCTCTATTATTCAACAATCTATTTATACATTTTTCTTTTTCCGCTTTTAAAAGTCGTCTTCTATGACGCGAACTACAAAGCATTTTTAATTCTCTCTTTTATTTACCACGTTTTTCTTTCTTTTTCAAATAACATCCGCGCACTATGCAATCAAAAACAAACTGAAATAATTCGTGTCAACGAAGCCACAACAAAAAAACAACAACTTCACTTGCAACCAAAAAAACCTGAACATTGCCGTTACTTCATTCAACTAAAAAATATTGTTTGTCTCTAACATGGTCCATGACAGCATTACATAGGGCAGTGTTGTAACTACTCCATAGCACCTGAAATGGATCATGTAGTCCAATATTATTTGCAGGGGTTTATGTCGAATTTCACCCAGTGTGTACGTGTATGCGTTGGGGAATAAACCTATCATCAGACATCATGGAGGAGTAAAAATGTACATTTTCGTTTTATCGGATCAGTTTTAAATCAAATAAACCGACAAGGTAGTAAGAGGCGGGGGAGTCAGTTCAAAATGTAGTGTTAATAACCCAACACGAATGGATACCTCCGGGGAAGGCATATCAGACATTGAAAGCGTATTAATGTTTTTTATCATCACACTCACAGACTGTGATGCTTATGTAGGATAGGAGCTAGACTCCATATTTACGAATATACTCAAAATCGATTTCTGTTTTGATTTCTTCATTCCCGTTGGTCGTATGGCTACTGATGCAGGTCCAAAATATTGATGAACCGCGACAAAAATTAGCACATTGTATAGGCTTAGAAAAAGGAACCTAGACTTTATTCAAATTACGATCTACTCCGCTACAAACTTCGCTCAATATAAGCACACATACATTATTTTTATTGTATTTATATAACTTTATTTAATAACAATACAAAATATTAGCCTCAGCGCCTCCAGGGCATTTTTGGAGCATCTCTCGACCGACAAATTAAAGTTATTTCTAGAATTCAAATTGTATTGCATTCTTGTGAGTACTGTGCTATGATGTCCGAACTTGTGTACCACTTTGAATACATATAAAATAAGTTGCATTACATGCAAAACGTAAACAGATAAAATAGTTCTTGCTAAGTCTCTATAGCGTAGGGTACCTTCCTGCAAATTATGTACGAGTATAAACTTTAAAGCCATATTCTGTAAAATTTGCAAAGCCTTCAAATCAGAATTCCCTCTATATCCACATACTAAAGCCAAATAGTTTAGATGGCTTTTTTTTATCAATGACTGAATTATTACATATTTACATTCCTCATTCAGTTTCTGCTTAATTTTATACAAAACACCAATAACTAGAGATATCTTTAAAAGAAATTCCTCAATGTGATGTTTTCAGTTCAAATTCTGTTGCAATCATGTACGAGTATCTAAATACATTACATAAGTCACTTCTGGAATCTCTTCTCCTTTGACGACAAGTGCACAACCTTTGCCATTCCAACCTAACTGGGATCTAAACTGTATAAACTTGGTCTTATTCGCATTAATCATAATTCTATTCAGTCTTGCATATTCCAGCACTTTCAACCAATGTTTTTAATAAAATATTGTGTTTGTAATGACAAAACATACACAAATCAAAAGCATACATGAAAAGTTTTTGACGTAATTTTAGATTATTAATATCATTCAAATATAATTTGAACAACAATAAGCCCAAAACGCTGCCCTGAGGAATTCCACATTGAACGCAACTGAACTTCCATCTATGTAAACATACTGCTTCCAATATTCGGAATAGTTCCTAAATATCGCTAACTCTCTCCCCCCAATGCCATAAAACTCCATCTTCTTACTCAATATTGAAAGATCCACAAGATCAAATGTAATAGAAAATGCCTCCTACACCAGAAAAGCTCCGATTTAATTCATGACATATACAATTCACAACATTTACGGCAGCCTCTTCAGTTCCACAGCCCTTCGGAAAAACCATACTAATTGCCAAAGATTTAGTTCATATTTTTAAAATATGCTGACAGTTGAGAATTTAATACGAGTATCTTCTCGAAAAGTTTATCAATTAAAGGTAGTAAGGATACTGGTCTGATTTTTTTACTGAATTGGCGTTCTTCTCCTTCGAATTAGAAATAATCTTATGAATTTTCAATATAGTTTTGATTCCTGATAATTTTCATTGTTGATCTTTCAAACTATCGTAAGCACTATCGATAGTATCGATAGTTTTTTGTGTGTGTATCGATAGTTTTTATTTACTTGTAAGCCGAAAACACACCTAATTGAGACAAATAAAATCGAAAATCATATTTGGACAATTTTTCAGGGACTCTATAAAAATATAAGCCTTATAAGAGCGATTATATGTTTTATTAGAAGAGATCTTTGCACTGCGGCAGTATCAAAACGTGGCCCGTGGACCGGGTCAATATCGATAGTTTTTATTTTCTTGTAAACAGAACACACACCGAATTAAGGAAAATAAAATCAAAAATCATTTTTTGGCACCCAGATAATTTTTACAGGGACTATATCAAAAAATAAGCCCAATAAGAGCGATTGTATGTTATATTATGAGAGATCTTTGCACTAGGCGAAATCAAAACGTGGACCGGCCCGACACATTTTTAACTGAGCTAATAACTAATCAATCGTAACGAACTGTACCCAATTTCGTCAATATTGTATGTACTATTTGGCTTCTAGAGCTTAAGACGTAAAATCGGTTGAACATATATGTGAAAGCTTTGTGTCAATTTAAAAATATTTTCATAAATGTCAAACCCCTTTATCAAATTAATCTACTTTTGCAAGTTATATTAAGATGGTACAACAATTCCGAACTGTAGTAAGAAAACAATCTTTAGAACAGACGGACGGATGGACGGACAGACAGATATCGTAAAATGTAGTCAACTGGTGATGGTGAGTCGAGCGATTCACTTAGAGGCGGGTCTAGCTTAAATGTTTTTGGTAATTACGTATTTCGTACTTGAATATTACGATTTTTTTTGGCTTTTGCATACAACAACCAAAAACCCAGAAAACTGGACAGCAAAAAACCGGGTATATGACATGTCTGGCTTTTATCTATTTTTGAGAAAACGACTGTCGGGTTTGGACAGAAAAATAGATATTTGTATTACCTAAGTTTTTTAAAATTAAATAAAATTCAAAATAATAAGATTGATTTATTCAGCGGTAGAAAAATTGCGTTTAAAAAACCTAAGCGTTTTTATTTAAAGTAATTCAGTTAAACATAGCCAAAGCAGATTGTTTGAAAAATTTTAATTTCCATATAAAAAGTACGATCATTGCATTAGATCCGTAACAAAAACATTGTTCTAAAAAGCATATTCAAATGAGAAAAAATTACAATCACACAGTATTATTGCCGAAATCATATCATTTTTGACACACAACTCAAAAAAACAATACTATTGGTTGCGACGAACACACTTTTATTGCGGAGACCATATAGTAACCATATTTTTTCTCTGCGTGTGGATTCTTAATGCCTAACACACAAAAAATGTCTACAGGAGAGATAATTGGATGGATATAATTGGTCAGTAGTACTGGTGGTAGAATCGATAGCACATCAGCCATTTTCCACCGGGTATGTATGTTATCAAAACATGGACCTAAGTAGAACAATTTCACCAGGGTTCGCCCTTGGCCCAAAGTCTCACAAATTTGACCAGGACATTGAGTGATCCTTAATCTACTGGTATACTTAATATGGGGGTATCTTCATTCCTTTAAGGGGTTGCAAACTATAGCACTAAGTCATAACACCATATTTTTCAAAAAGAAGTTACTAGATGGACCAGATGGACCATATTTAAATTTTTTGTTTTGTTCTTTTATTTAAATTATTTATGCTTATTACTACAACTAAACAAATAGTTTTAGTATATAATTATTAAGAATGTCCTGTTCCGAACTCGGACACTCAAACATTTTTCTTAAATGAATTCAAAATTACTAGAAATTTGATTTAGAAATTAAATATGTTTGGAAAATACATCGATATTAATCGAAAATTATGAATAAACATTGCTTTTTTGTTAACTTTTTGTTTAATGAAAAAAGAGTCAGAAAAATGGTAAAAAGACAGTAATTAGTTTAGCCACCAAAAACTTTGAAGATTCGACCCACCAAGGCGATCTTTTTAAGTTTTACTTTTGTCGTATCTCATGTCGTTGTTTGTTCAAAGTGAACATGTTTTAAATTGTGTGTTGGGTAATGTTGCATTCTCAAGTGCAGCCCATAAAATTGTTAACTGTATACATTAGATAATATTTGTACGCTCGCTCATGATCGTACTTTTCCACATGGTGATAATGGCCAGGGGTAGGAGCAGCCCGCACACAAAAGAAATGTGACACTTTCCGTGTACTTAGGATGAATTACCAGTATTGAAAATTGTATTGTATATTATGTTTTGTATATTTGGTCTCCGCTTTGATTTGTAATCTCTGCTGGAGGTTATACTAGATAACATGAAATATTTTCAAAATTTGATATAATCACTTTTTGTATAAATAAAATTTAGTATCTTACAAATGCTCAAAACTGAATGACGTGTGTTTCACGTGTGTTATCAATTATATTACGTGTGTTATCAATTATATTACTATTGAAAGCTTCAACATTAGCTGGTCTGTACAGGTGATAGAATATTGCTTCACTCAGAATATTCTGCATGTACCCCACACTATCCAAATACAGGGTGTCCGCCGGTAAGGTACATTGTTTGTTTATAATTTTGATTAAATGAAAGAGAATGGATCTTTTATTGATAAATGTTTTATTTAATGTCGGCAATTATGTGTGGAATACAATATCCGCCATCCGTTAGCCTCACAAATGCTAGCCCTTTTCAGCACATTTTTCATAACATTCAGCAAGGCGTTGAATTGAGGTTGATGGATTGTATTAAACACTGCCAGCAGTAATGTTTTCAGCCAATCTTGCAGTACATTGTGGACCAGGGTCTATCAGCTACTGACTCTCTTTCTTCGAAATCATTTACTACACAATAAATATAGCGTTTTGTTGGCACGTTGTTTCTCCCAAAATTTCACGTAACTTTCAAATCGTCACAGTAATCGATGATTGATTTGGATAAATTGTTTAACGATTTATCGAATATTTTTCCATAAAATATTTGCCAAATATGAACTGTTAAGACTAATGTTTACCAAAATGGCGGCAAAACAAAGAAGTATCCCTTCCCGCCGAACTCCCTGTACAAGAAGGCTTCAGGAGGAACATAGCGCGTTTCTAAAGTTGTACAAATATAAAAGTCATTAGCATAATAAGGTGCCATAATTAAATTATTTATATCACAGTCTGTTAATATTCTGTTAATATTTACCGAGCTATTTAATACATTATTTGATACATATTTATTGAAATTGCTGCTAGGAGATCTATAGAGCGAGGTACATGAACGTAGGCGTTTTCTCCCAAATTTTCGATTTTTTTCCATATACTCGTATGAAGTGGAATACTTAACCAAATAGGCGTCCCATAGCATAATATAGGACGAATCATTGACGTGTACATTAAAATCTTGACACTTGCTTTTACAAGTTTGGAAAAGAACAGCGATTTGTGTGCCATTAAAGCCCTTTGGGCCTGATGATATTATTTGTTGATGATTTTATACCAAGTTTTTTTTTCAATTCTTCCTAATATCCCAATTGCATTTATCCACCGGAGGTCGGAAAAGAATGGGGTCGAATTTCTCCGTGTTAATTTCCATGTTCCAGTCAATAGAATATTTCTCAACTGTATTGAGAGATTCCTGTAATTTGCTATTAATTTTCTCTACTTTAATATCAGCTTAAAAAATTACTATGTCATCCAGATGCGCCATTTACCTACCACACTTGGTTAGGATTTACTTTACAAATTAACTTGGCAAATTAATTCAATTGGTGACTTAAAGAATTTACCAAAGACAGAATTTTGAATTGAAACCCCGAACATTTGTCATATATCGAGTGTGAAAATCCCGAAATACCAGGATTTGCCATTCTAAAATATTTATCTTGTTTGACATCCCTGCGTATGTTCTGATGGCGTACACATGAGTAGGTATGTCAAACGAGAGAAATCATAAAATAAGGGTTGATGAAAAGAAGGAACATTTGGCGTATGTTAACCGTGTTTCGCATTTCACCCACACGCCTGGGGCAACATAACAAAGGATAAGTGCTTAAACATGGTGGCACGCATTTTTTACGCCTTCTACCCCACCCCTTTACAGTCAGCCCCAGGGTAGATGAAGCGCAAACTTTGTTTTACCTCCTTTCCGAATATCTGTTTAAAGAACGCCGATAAAAGTAATAATATTTTTATAGCCAACAAAATACGTTGTTACGATAAACGTTCAGTTCCTCTTCCATTCAATGAATTACTAGAGAAAGAAAGAAGAAGAAAGAAAGAACGTGAATGACTAGAGCAACAAAGAAGCGGTGTAGTTTCGGAAAACCCAGTTTAAATGGGAATTTATCATGCAGGTTTTTTTTGCGGCCGATATAAATCAAATCCATCTCAAATATTTGCCAGGACTTTGGGCAAATGCCAATGCAAAAATAGCGTGCTCAAACACAACAATATTCCAAAATGTCATCTTTGACAGTTTAGGCCTTCCACCGGAATATCAGTTATGACACTACACTTCTAGGCGATGGCACGACATGCATGAGTGCGTGGTACGAATATCTCCTTGAAGATTTGTCACTTCGCATGGCACAAATTGTCCTAATAAATCTGCTAGGCAAACATGAGCTGTCGGAAAAGTTATTACTGCCTCCATCTCTACGGGTCTTCCTTCCTGCGCGGAGAGCAACGTGAGTAAATTTGCGTGTGTTGAATTTACATTCGTCTAACATGGCATGTTCGCACTGCTGCCAGTGCGAACTTTTGTTAGTTTTTGATAAATCTTCTTTTCACAACGGAAGGAAGGATGCAACAGCGGAAACCCTCGTTCTCCTTGGCTAAAAAGGCAACGAGAGTAGCATTTGAGCTCCATGCACTATGACAATATGAATATTCATGTCGATGTGAATGCTTTGCCGGATAACTGATGCTGGCTTCCTGTAGAAAAGCAGAATTTGAGGCTCAACATAGAATCACAATGGCATAGAAGAAATTTCACTTGTAAAAGCGAAAAAAACATTTAGGGGGTTCTTGATATAAAAACTGTACCTCAAGTACCAAAACAACAAGAAGAGCTACGGTTTGATAGACGACATTTACATCGCTCCAATTTTAGCGTTGTTCGTTTATTTTGTTAAAAACACTTCAACGTTTCACTTAGGTTTCTTCACCTTAAAATGGCCATATCCAAAATCGCACTCAATTCAACTCTAAAGGATTATCTCGTATGCCGATCTTAATTTAAAATATTTCATGGAGTGTAGTGAAATCACAGAGGTAGTTTTGAAGTCATAGTTGGTGAATTGGAGAAATTTATCTGCACACAGAGAACAGGTTTGTGGCCACAACTGATTTTTTTGCTAAACAAATGTTGGTGGTTGCATGATTACTATCCATGCAACATCCGAATGCTGATTGGGTACAACGCAATTTGCAGTAGTGAAAACTGACACTTTCGTTTAAGGAATATAAATATCGGCAATCCTAACAGATTTAGATTATTATGGAACTGAAGTTTTACATGTATTGGTTTGGTTATACTTATAGATTATTGGTTATAAGTACTTTTTGAAAATATGTAATATTTTTCCTTTTGCAATGGCTAAACTGATCATTAAAATAAATACGTCTTTAGATAGAACATTTGATAAGCATTGCAATGATACCCCAATCTGAAAGAAAAAATAAGATATATAACAATATTTATTCTCAAGATTTGGGTGGACGTAAATCAGGAAAAATGGTTCGCTGTCAAAAAAAATTTTGTTGGTGTCCCTCTATGGCAAATATTCTAATCATGTCTAAGTAATGTTGCTAAATTACAGTTAATCCTGTTTCTATATTCTGGAAAATATTTTTTTTATTTGTATGGCAGTATTGTTTGGAAGCATTAACCCAAGAAACTTTAACTGTCTGACCATTTTTTTTGTTATTGTTAAATTTTTTTGGAAATTTCGAAATTTTTTTCGTCGTAACAAAGATTTTGTTGTGACTAGAACTATAAATTATTATATGGTTTATGTGTTGATGTTGGAATAACCAATATTATGTTACAACAGCCAACTAAGCAGTTTTAATTTGGTCACTAAGAGAACTAATCTGTTGTCATCGTCAATTATTGTTCCCACAGTAACATGTACATCACAATTGGTTGGTTTTCATAACTGACAGTTGTCGCAACCAATAGTTAAATTTGATACACTTGGTATAATTTCGTGATTGGATGTAAATACCCTGATATGGTTTTGGCAACCATCATATAATATCTCCAACCATGTTACCAAATGTTGAAATGAATCTTATTGCAACAGAAAGTCGGTTAATTCAACCGAATATTTGTAGTTCGAAGCGACTTCCAAGTGTTTTTTTTCTGTGTGTTGTGTACCCTTTACTCGGACTCGAAGTGGCAACAAGTAAAAATGCAATTAAGTTAGGGCAGGCGCAATTGATCCACCATTAATTCGCTATTGAACTGGTACAGATTACTTTTGTCGTGTACCTTTTAAGGGTGTCCCAAGAAGAGCGCAATTTTTAAATTTCAAATAAAACACAGATGCAGCAATTGAATTTTTTCTCTGGCTGTACGACATGTGGCGCCGTCTTGTTGGAACCACATGCCCTCCACATTCATTTCTTCAATTCTAGGCAAGAAAAAACTGGTTATCATTTCACGATACCAAACACCATTGACTGTTTGCGCTTGACCTGCCTCATTTTCATAAAAAAGGTCCAATGATTCCTCCAGCCCGAAACCACACCACACAGTGACACGTTGAGGATGCATTTGCTTCTCGTGAATCACTCGAGGATTTTCCGCACCCCAAATGCGACAATTCTGCCTATTGACGAAGCCATCAAGATGAAAATGGGCCTCGTCACTGAAGATGATTTTATCGGCAAAATCAGCATTTTCATGTTGTCTCTCCAATACCCAATTAACGAACTCCCTTCGCTGTCCATGGTCAGCTGGCTTCAGTTCCTGAGTCAATTGAATTTTGTATGCATGAAGATGCAAATCTTTCGTCAAAATTCGCTGCAAAGTGGATTTGGAGACACCAATTTGCTGAGCTCGGTGTCGAATTGAGGTGGATGGAGTTTTAGCGACATCATCACGTACAGCTGCGACATTTTCGGTCGATCGACCTGGTCGATGGCGCGTTGTTGTCTTTACATCACTAACACACCCAGTTTCGGCAAATTTATCCATTAATCTCTTTACAGTTGACTCTTTTGGAGCATTATTGTGACCCCAAATTGATCGCAATTTGCGAACTGTAGCCGCAAAACTTTCACCATTTTGGTAAAACAATTTCACAATGAGAATGCGTTGTTCATTCGTGTAGCGCTTCATTTTTACTAACCTCGTACCTTCTTCTAACAAACAATAACAATTGTTCAAATGTCAAACAATGACACTTCGAATGTTGCCAGATTTAAAAATTGCTAAGACCCGACATGTCAGTTAACCCGGTTTTTTCTGTCGGATTTTTCGGTTATCGGTTAATTGGTTGTTGTGTTTAAAAGCAAAGAAAATTCATATTATTCAAGTTTGAAATACGTAAATTTCAAAAATATTTAAAGAAGACCCACTTCTAAGTCTTCCGCTCGACTCAGAAGCACCAGTTGATATCTGTCTCTTAGTCCATTTGCCCGTCTGCTATCTTGTTTTAAACTACAGCTGACAATTGTTGTTCTATCTTCACTTCATAGAATTTGTATAAATACGTTTTTTGGATAAAGGCTGTTGACTTTTTGACATAATTCAACCGATATAAGGGTGGCCCATTTAAATTTGAATCGGCTGTAAAAAAGAACTGATAATTTTTTTTTAAATTTCTGATTTTATTGGAAAGGTTGAACTTTGTCATTCAGTTATGGAACACAATATTATTTATACGACTACCACAACTGGCTCGGCAGTACCTCATCCAATCAATCCAATTTTTCAATATATTTTCCATTAATTCGGTTCGAATCTCTTCAATGACAACTTCGATTTTATGTTTCAACGCTGCAATTGTCTATGGATGCATAACATTTATCCTTAATGGCTCCCCACAGAAAATAATCCAAAGGGCTTAAATCATAGCTCCTAAGCGGATACTTGACATCACAATTTTTGCTGATTTTTCGATGTTTAACAACAGTGAGTAAAATATCGATGGATGCGTTAGCTGTGTGACATGTGGACTCGTCTTGTTCATACATGTCATTTTCTTAAATTTTTGGAAACAAAAAATGTTTTGAGTTTGACGCGGTAACGCTCACCGTTGACAGTAACGACGGCTCCTTTCTTATTTGCGCAGGAAAAATGCCCAATAATGCCGCCAGCCCAAAATCCGCACCAAACAGTGGCTCGTTTTGGATACATTGACTTCTCAATAGTCACGTGTGGGTCTCTAAACCCCATATGCGGCCACCAAGATGAAAATGAGCTTCATCTAAAACCAGGTGTTTTGGGTAAAATTCTTTATCTCCTGCCAAACAATCTTCAGTCCATTGGGCAAAGCGAAAACGCAAATCGAAAATGCTTCGCAATTGAACTTTGTAAGCCTTTATATCGAGGTCTTAATGCCAAAGTCTTCTCGAACAAGTGCGAGAAATGACGATGACGAGTTAATGTTGATGGATGCTTTTGGACATTCTCAGCCACAGCAGCAATGTTTTCGATTAAACGCACTGGACAAGATAGTACTCAGGTTTTTTTTGTCCAATAACGATACATTTTTATGAACTCGCTTCACAAACTCACCCACAAACTAAACTGAACGCCGATCTTTTCTTAAAAAAATTTCCAAGTAAATTTCTTACAGTTTGCGTTGAGGGCTCATTACGTAAGAAGTAAGTTTTTAATATTTCCCAATTTTGTTCGAGCGTCCCATTTTTCAAATTTCAAACATTAACCTGAAATCAAAATAAAAATGAATGTTATTCTACCTTGCAAAATCAAAGTAATCGGTAGTTAAAATTTATAATTTTAAATGGCCCACCCGTTATGTCTTTATTTGTACAAGCCACATAGAACATCTACCACTGATGAAGTTGAATACAGTTCATTACGATCGATCAGTAATCAGCTCGGATAAAAATGGGTCATACCGGTCCACGTTTTGAAATAGCCCCAGTGCAAAGATCTCTCCCGATGTAATATACAACCCTCCTAGAAAATCCATTACAATTCCGATTTCAATCAAATTTGGCATATTTCGATTGACAAACAACTAATTTTGGACCGATTTGAGTCAAGTAGGTTTATTTTTGGTTATAGTCCCTGTAATAATTGACAGAAGTCCAAAAAATGGCTTTCGTTATACAGGGAATTATGGATTTAAAATAACTATAAAATATTTTTACGGGTGATCAATCTGAAGGTATTTTTTCAAAATAAATAAAAAATAATAAATAAAATGTAGAACATTTGAGGTTCTTTCGAAATGACACTTTATGCCATTTATTTTTTGAATATAATTCCGTTTAAATGTTGGCCGCAAATACGCTTCAGTGTGTCCATGGGGATGACTTATTCGAGAGTTTCGATCAGTATGGCTACACGCGTAATGTTGGCTTCCAAAACCTGAATCATGACTGGTTTGTCAGCATAGAATTTGGACTTTGCATAGCCCCAAAGAAAAAAGTCTATAGCTGCGATATTATACGATCTAGGTGGCCAACTCACCAGTACAAACGTGAAATTGGCTGCTCTTCGTAATGACCTCTTAATAGATCCAATGCTTGATCTAAGTAAGTGGAGCCGTCCTGTTAAATCAAAATGTCGTCAAAATTGCCGGCTTCAATTTCAGGAAGCTAAAAGTCCGATATCAAGGCGCGACAGCAAGCTCCATTCACGGTTACGTTCCGACCATCATCATTTTTGAAAAATATGGACCGATTATTACACCAGCCCATAAACCGCACCATACCGTGGTTTTCTCTGGGTATAATGGCACCTCTTGAACCTCTTATGGTTGCTCTTCAGCCAAAATGCGGCAATTAAGTTTATTGACGTTGTCGTTGAGCCAGAAATGTGCCTCATCACTGAACAAAATTGTGGTCGAAAATAGTAGCTCACCGAACGCTCATTTCGATTTTACAATTTTGAGACGTTGTGTCGGTGTAAGTCTTTCCACAATGAAATGGCAAACAATACTGAAAAGAAAAAAAAAATAAAAAAATAAATCAAAAATAAATAAAAAATAAATAAATAAACAACGCGAAATCTATAGAAAAAAATACCTCAAGATGTATTACCATATATAAAGATATATATGATTTTTTTTAAGTTTTTCTGAAAGTCTGTCCAATTTAAGAATGGATATATGGGTACCACAATAACAAATTCATAAATTACCTTATTTTTAAAATCTGGGTAAATTGAACAGGGACTAGCCGGCTCGAGACCTCATAAAAATCATAAAATAGAAAACACATTTTATTGATTTTCGTGGCTGCCAACTGTATTTATCGCGATTTCGGGTCCGTGACGACAGTTACCGGAAACCATAGCAGCAATTGTTAAAAGAAAACCCGAACCCGTTAAGACCAGGCTTTCACCAAACGAATGATAACTACTGTTGTAAATGTCAGTTTTCAAATTTTTTATTCACAATTCCATATCCAATTCCATTCCAATTAGAGCTTTTCCAGGGCACCGCTACTTTAATGCCAATTCGGGAAATAATTTTCATTCTTAGGGAAAAGGCTAAAACCGGAATGTTGGTTTTTACTTAAAAAACCGACTTGCTGGTTTTTCAATGCACGGTTTTAATAAAAAAAAATTCCTGAAATGCCGGTTTTCTGAAAACCCCGTTTTTTGGATACTCTAATATGAACCCTATAACTATACCTTAGAGATAATATTCGGATTCCCTGTGATATTTCCTTACATTTCTTTGGTTGGGGTCTCAAATTCCACCAGGACGAGCACAATCTCCCTTTAAGCTTAATAATTTGATCCAAAGTTCGAATTTTAAAAAAAAAATTGAAATAAATTTGCATCTGCTATTAAAAAATTCTTCAAACGTATTTTCAACGTCAAAGGTCCCGAACCAGAATTAAAACTGTTCAAATCAATGCTCTGTAGTTCTCGCCGTTTGTTTCACAAAATGAAGTTTTGGCCGAAATCATGCTCCTACCGGGCTTCCTTTACGGAAGTTTGTTGCATATTGAGAATGTTGCTGCCGTATGGTAAGAGTGTGCGACTTCACACATGATAAGGCCTTTAAAGCGAAGACCGAGCAAACTCTTTTTGATATACTTTAGTGCCAGAAACCGTTACCGAGGTCTTGGAAAATTCAGTTGGCAGGATGCGCTTCTGCAAAGTCGGATGAGACAGCCACATTAATGAAATTTCATATATAATTCGAACGACCGACTTGTAACGGTGTTTAAGTTTAAAAAGATTTTACGCGGTACATAAACTCGTTGACCCATATAGGGTCCACTATTATTGTCACCTGGCCATGATAAATTACGTTATTAGTTCTATAGAAAGCTACCCTTAAGCCACGTCACGTTTATTAAACACAGCAAATCCACTGTACCAGATCTAAAAAAAAGTTCTTCCCCAAACACCAAGGCCTTCTTTTTTGGAGGAACCTACACAAAAGTTGCTTGACTATCTCGACTTTTATCCTCATCGCCACACAGGTGCCATTATTCGACCACTCCCACCTGCCAGTTTCTAGTCATTTGTGAAGCATTACAATGTCTCGTCAGGACACCTACAAGTACTGTGACATCCATGTTGTTATTTTCTAGCAGGTTTTTGTTTTCTGTTCTTGTCTACCTTAGGTCACAGAGCCCTAGCAACCTTACATTTGTCGTTCCTAGTCCAGGACTAACCATGGTGAAGATATATGTATCATACAGCTGTAAAGGGCACAGATAGAACTTTCTGGCGAGTTGTCAGTATTTGAAACATCCTTAGGTGAACTTGGACATGTCAGTTTATAAACTACTTCATTTCCTTCAGTATTTCTGTGTTCGGCTTACAAGTCTTAGAAATTCTTGAATTTTTAATTTAAACATTAATTTATAATTTAAAAATTAATTTTTAATTTAAAAATTAATTTTTAATTTAAAAATTAGTTATTAATTTTAAAATTAATTTTTAAATATAAATATTCACTTAAGAGTCATTCATTTTATAAACTTATTTTTTATATAAATATTACAAGTCACCAAATTGTTAAAATATGTCGTCTTAATAAGATATTTGTGTTTACCACAAAAATGTCCCCTTGCATCATAGATGACTAATGGGTTCTCAATTGCCAAATATCATTGTGCCTGTGTACAAAAGAATGAAACGGCTTACCATTTACAATTTGAGTCACTTCATGATTTTATTGTATCTGGTAACCATTTGGCCTTTGCTCAAATTTCTTTGGCTCATTTGTGTTTTTGTTTTGGCCGCAAAGTTTCTATTCAAATATGTTGACACAGCTGGTGTTGCCATTTTTGCTTTGTTGGCTTTGCCAAAATAAAAACAAATGTTCCAGAGTCATTCCAAAGAAGCAGAGCAATAATAAATAGGGGACTGACTTCCAATAACCATTTCAAAATAAAAACAAGTAATACGAGTATGTACTAGTAAAATAAGCTAAAGTCGGGCATAATAGACCATTTCATTCTTTGCACTCGGATGTGCAAAAAAGCCAACTGAAAACATATTTTTGGACCAAGTTTATCCAGATTTTAAAACTAGTCTAATTTTTTGGATTTCTGAGAAAATGTCATTGTTTTTGCTTAAATCGGTTGGACATATATGTGGTAGTTTTATCTCAACTTGAACCAATGTTCTCCAACTGCAACAGCTTCGACGTGGTTGATTATAAATAAGCCTCTCATAGGGCTCGCAGGAAGCAATTTCTTAATGCTGGACAAGATCGGATATAATATGTGACTTTAAAATATGCTTAAATTTTACCAGACCTGATAAAAGATCTTCCACAATGAATGGTAATTTCGAGCAAGATTTAAATTAAAATATGGCTTTAAGAGCGGCTGAAAGTCAAATCGGGAGGAACCGTTGCAGGGAGGAGGAACCATGACTATGAGATAACATCAAGCGATATGGTCAAATTTCACAAAGTTTGGGTAATTATATATTTATATACGAGGGTTGCGACATAAATTTCTGGCGCCATCTGACATTTCCATTGGAAAGTTTGACATTTTTTAGCATAAACGTACTCAGAACGTTTTGACTTACGACCATCATTTGTGTTGTTTACAGTGACTTGAAAAAATCAATTTGGCAAAAAAAATGGAATTAACTTGTGAACATTTTCGTGCGGTAATTTTTCACAACTTTTGACGTGGATTATCACGACAATTTTTTACAACTTTCGACGTTGATTATCACGACAAGAGTGCATCGATGAACTTAAATCTTTGTATAACGATGAAAAACCATCCTTTAGCACTGTGAAAAGCTGGTTCAATGAATTCAATCGTGGCCGAAGCTCGCTTAAAAACGAAGGTAATGAAGGTAGTCCAAAAACGGCCGTTGTGCCAGAGAACATTGATGCCGTGCATGAACTGATAATGCAAGATCGTCATGTGACATACCATTAGATAGAGGCATCCTTGGGCATTTCTTCCACCAGCATACATTCGATATTGCATGAACACCTGGCAGAAAAAAAGGTTTGTTCTCGTTAGATCCCGCATAGTTTGACAATCGCTCAAAAAAAAGGCTCGTGTCGATTGGTGCAAAGAAATTTTAAAAAATACCATCGCGAGCTTCAAAAGAATTTTATAAGATCGTTACTGGTAACGAATTATGGATCTATGCGTTTAAGCCTGAAACAAAACAGCATACGACCGTGTGGGTCTTCGAAGACGAGCCAAATCCAACGAAAGTTCTTCGTGGAAGAAGCACTTCGAAGCAAATGGTCGCCTATGTCTTCGGCAAAACTGGTATGTGGCGACTGATCCGCTCGAGCAACGTAGGACGGTCAATTTATTTATTTATTTATTTATTTATTTAAGTCTATGGAAGTACAAATTCCTTACAGACTATTTCTTACATCTAAAAGTAAATTAAATCTAAGTTATTAATAAAATTACATAACGAATCAAACAAATCAATGTTCTGATTGGAGATACTATTAAACTCTTTCATTGCTTTAGTTATAGGTTCATTAAGAGAATAATTCGTCCTATGAACAGGTAAACCAAACAAGTTAAAGCGACGCAAAGTTCTGGTAGGAAAGCAAAAATCGACTAGTGCCAACAAACACGATGAATCTATCGAGCCCGAAACCAATTTATGAAGAAAAACTTGAGATAATAAGGTTCTTCTGTTGTCCAGCGTTTACAAATGAATTAACCTACATTTGTCTACATATAAAGGCTGAGGTTGAGCAAAATTAGTTGAGCGAAGAGCAAACGATATAAATCTCTTTTGAATTTTTTCAAGTCTACAAATGTGAATTGAATAAAAGGGATTCCAGATTAAGGACGCATATTCTAATTTAGCTCTAACTAAAGACGTATAAACTACCTTTACTGTGTATGGATCCACAAAATCTCTACAATTCCTTTTAATAAAAGCTAACAGTGAGTATGCTTTAGGTACAATAGAATTTATGTGATTTACGCATGTAAACTTCGAATCAAATATTACCCCTAAATCAACAATATTTCTGCATTTAAAATATGAAACCTTGAAACATTTCTTAACATTAATTTCAAGAAAATTCTCCGAACACCATTTAGCAATACTCTGTACATCATTTTGCAAACGAAATACATCTGCTATGGATTGAATGCACAAAAATAATTTTAAATCATCGGCATAGAGCAAAATTCTTGAACACTTTATACAAGATGAAATATCATTAATAAAAAGAATAAAGAGCAACGGGCCTAGAATACTTCCTTGAGGAACACCAGAAGACGCAATATAAGCGTATGAGTTCACATGCTCCACAGATACAAAACTGATTCTATTAGATAAATATGTAGTTAACCATTTCAGAAAAATTCCGTGAAAACCAATTAACCTCAACTTATGGATAAGTATTGAATGAGAAACTTTATCAAATGCCTTAGATAAATCTGTGTAAATAGTATCTACTTGACAACCTTGTTCAAAACTAGAAATGCAATATTGTGAAAAAACCGCTAGATTTGTAACAGTAGAGCGACCTCTAATAAAACCATGCTGAAATGGTGATAAGATTGGTTTAACAGCAAAATACATCTTATCAAATATAATATATTCAAAAACTTTAGCAATATTACACAGTTTTGAAATGGGTCTGTAATTCGAAACGATATCTTTTGATCCAGATTTATAAACAGGCAATATACCATATACAATATACCACAATTCGTTTGCCTAAAGTCTTCGGAGAAATTCAAAAAACGAACAAAAGAAAACGAGTCATTGTACACCATGACAGTGCGAGCTCTCACACATCAACTTAAACCAGCGCCTTTTTGTCCGGCCAAAACGTCGAATTGATGGGTCATCCGCCATACAGCCCTGACTTGGTATCCAATGAATAATTTTTATTCCCGCACATCAAAAAAAAAATGCGTGGTCAACGATTTTCGTCGCCAGAAGATGCTGTTGAAGCGTTAGAAAGCAATGATTTGAAGATGCCTCAATCGGAGTGGAAAAAGTGCTTCGAGAATTGGTTTAAGTGAATGCAAAAGTGTATAAATCATGCTGGAGAATACATTGAAAAATAATAAAACCATTTTTGATGATAAATACACTCATTTTCATTATTAGGTCAGAAATATAAGTAGCAGTCCTCGTACTAGCATTCTAGTGTAAAATAAGTATGATCTGATTTAATTTGTGGCGATTGGACCTCAAATCGGGAGATACCATTTCGTGGAGCTGTACAAAAACAAACAATAGTTTGCGCTGCTTTAAACCAGATCCGTTCATACTTTTTTAAGTCCTGCCGCTCTACAAGAAACATTTTAATTCCGATTTTGCTTATAGTCCAATTTCATCAGGGTTACAGATTTCGTACAATGCTTTATTCTAGAGTTAAGCAAGATCGGATACAATCTATGTTTTATAGAGCCACAAAGCCAAGTACACTTATAGGGGTATATATGCAAATTTGCTATGGTGCAGTTTAATTATACAACATTTACGAGTAAGCACAATCTTATGCAAATTCTCGAGCGACATGACCTTAAATCGAAAGTATGTGACCTTTGTGGGGTCAGTGTTAAAAGAGTTAAATATTAGTCACTCATGAAGTGCCATGCAGAGTAAAGCAAGATCAGATAATATGTGACTTCTAGAGATACAGGACCTCAAATCAGGACAGAACTATGTGCGGCTTCTATTCGAAGACATGGCCCGATAAGGTCTTGTTTCACAACAGAAAATTAAAGGTTGATCACTACTTACAATCCAAAACTTAGGCCTGATCGGCATGACTTCTAGAGCGACAGGACTTCACATCGGAGGAATCCTTGTAGGAGGGTAGTTCAAAATCATACACCGATATGGTCCAATTTCACTAGAGATTGATTGTGGACGCTCCTAACGCTTTCTGCTAAATTTGGGCGAAAGCGGATGTAATATGTAGCTTTTATAGCTGCAGCATTTGAATTCGGAAAGGAGTTTGTTATGAAGGCGATATGCGAATCCATTCATTTAAACTGAAAATTTTATTGATATTATGACTTGAACAGTTTTTATTTTGGTTCGAGACTTTTATGTTTTTTAGAATCAAATAAAAAATTGGAGAAAAGTTTTGGCTATGGTTGCCAGGCAGACTGTACAGCTGTTTCTAAGCCCGCGAAGGTTTTCATTCAGCAGTCTTTGGCAACGATTACTTCGGCTACAAATCAAATGACTTATACGGGATACTCATTTGAATTACTGAGAATTACCCTTCTCGTCTAATCTTCTTATTGTGAGCAATCTTCATAGCGCAATATAATTTCCATCAAAAAAATTACCTGGTTCGGCATTTTTGCTTTATTCAAAAATAGTTTGGGTTTGTAAATAGGCAAATTCGGCCTACGGGGAAAAGGTTTCCCTTCAAAAAAATAAAGAAACCTCGAAAAAATACTGATTTTTGAGTATTTTCTCAACGGTTACTAGTTTTTATTATGGATTTAGGGCAGACTAAGGCAGACAAAGGCTGCTGATAAATTTATAGAAAATGTTTCCTATCCAACGAAAAATTATTTCATGACTTGAATTATTCTACCCAGGATATGCACAGTACCGTAGGCATTTAGCTTCAACAAGGCAATCAGGGACAATAGCTAAAATAGCAACAATACACAAAACGACATAGCTTAAGTTCCTTTAATCCTCTGGAGGCTTTGTATCATTTTAGTATTTATGAAAACTAAAGTCAATAAATAGCACTCCCAAGTGGAATCTTTTTAAAAACAATAAATCCTGTCCCTTATTTTGCAGCTACTTATTTATACCACACACTCGTATATTAGCTTGCAAATAAAGACAAAGCTCTTTTCTTGAAATGTAGAAATCTTTAGTTATTTTGGATACAAAAATAAATTGTTGGCCGCCTTAGATTCTTCTCTAGGTTATTATGATGCTGTGTGGCATTCATGGCATTTCCTTTGTGCCACAAAGTGCGGCGGCATATTTTCTTAAAATTAAGAGGACTTGAGCAAAAGGTGCAACAAAAGCAGAATAAAACAAAAAAGCACGCAAATGAACGAAAGAAAGGTCGGTCGGCACTTCTCTCTTACGACACACTGTAAGTGGTGGTGCTACTGTGTTTTTAGAGTGTGGTGGGGGAAGGGACGAAAAGGTTCCTCTTTTTGTCGCTTAAAGGCAAAACAAAATTTTCAAACGTTTGTGTTTTTCTTTTCTGTGGAAAAAGTGATTATCCGAGTTGAGCATAAAATGTGAAAGGACCTTTTTGCTATTTATATTTATTTTTCTTTTCTAACAGAGACATATTTTTTGTTCAAAGGTACCTTTTACACACCAAGTGTTTCAAGGCGAACATGATTAGCCTGCATTTAAGAAATTCCACTCGAAAAAAGGTAAAGAAAAAAAACGAAATCTTAAATGGTTGAGTGGTAAGCAACTGCTATAAAAGTGTCATTCAAATCTGGACATTTCACTTTTATAGCAGTTGATATTCATTCAACCGTTTCAGCGGCAGTAATGACTTGAATAATTAACAATGTTTATGGTAGTAAGATGGTCCTAATGCAAATGAAAGAACAACGTCATTCAATCTAGCTTGACTTTATTTGATATACCCTACCACAAGTATTTTTTTCGGAAACTTATTGGTGCCAATAAAAACGAAAGGAAATAGACACCATGTTATTACACGTATCGATTCAGATTGACTTTCTGATTTTATTGGGTGATATTCGTCCTTGCGTGTATTCAAAATACAGGTCTAAATATAAAGCGTTTCCTACCAAACTAGCACATTGTTCAGTATTAGGCTTCAAAGTTCTTTTCCAATTCCAGAATCTGCAGTTTTAGAAGCCACCTTCATATTTTGACCTAAGAAGTGAACCTATTGGTCCATGTTTTTATATAGCGCCTATTTATATACCCTCTAAAAGTCATAATTAAATGTTTTATGGCTCAAAGTAATCATAGTGCGCTGTAATTCATTACAATTCGATGTATGCCTATACAAGTTTTTTAAAATCTGCTTAAAATTTGGTCTCGGACATGTGGACCAAGTAGGGGCCAAAAAATGGCCTGAATAGCCAGCACGAGTATTCAATAGTATATACAAGATAGAGAAATCACAGCAAAATTTTGACTACAAATCCAAATATGAAGTTAGTTGGACGCAGGGGTCCCAAAACAATTACTAGATGTAAATATATGGGTACTGGGTACCTATGGGTACTTAAACAAAAGATGGTCGGAAAGGTGCATTTGCATAGGAAGTACCAGAATATGCGTGGCCAGCACTTTTTAACGTCATTTTTAAAAAAGTACGATGTTCATAACTTAAAAGAATTTCATGTACTGATTGACAAGTAATATGGTTTCTAATCTCCACTGAAATATTGTCATTTGTGGGCGTGGCTAAATATCAAAATATTTTTCAACTAGTTAACCCTATAACCCTGTACTAATTTTTTGATATATCATATGAAAAGCATTAAAAATATTTAAAGAACATCAAAAACGGGCGTATAGGTACATTTGTGTGGGCTGTAGTAGAAGGGGTGTGACATGTTTTGGAAAAATAGTATTACCACATTCAACATTTATAAACGTTTTTTAGCTCGTTAGAGTTATCTCGCGAACCAGCCGCATAGATGAACAGACAGACTTGACTTTACAGTCATGACTTTAAAAGTCATAAAATAGATTTCTTCAAAACAATGGTAGGATCTTAAATTTCTTTCGATGCTTTGAAGTTTTTGAACATTTAAAATGGTATATAAGGTTAAGGGTATATAAGTAATTATAAAATTAAAAACTATATTGAAGAATTAGCTTGATTTGTGTACAGGACGAAACCCGCCTGAATTTATTTAAACCCTACACCACACTGTGGTACAGGGTTTAATGACTCATAATCAGCACTAAGATGTTTGCAACACCTTCAAGGAGTAGATTTAGGCCCCGTGTCAGGTAAACCGACCAATTCATATTTACTACCTTATTCCATTGAGCGATGTCCGTCCATCCATCCTTCCGTCCGTCTGTCCATCTTCCGCTATAACTAAAGTGCAGATCGCAATTATGTACCGATTTCACGGAATGTGGTACATTCTTCAAGTTTGGGCCAAGGAGAAATCCTATTTCATTGGCCCACACCGGACCATATTTTGATATTCTATAAAGGTTTATTCCGCTTTCATAACCTCTCTAAAAGCCCCATATAACATCCGACCAAATTTCACACAAAACATTTCTAGTGACCAGTACATACTTCTGGTGAAAAAGGATGATATCGGTCCAAGGTTTTGAATAGCTGCTACACGAAGGTCCCACCTGGTTAGAGATCATGCAACTCTAGACGCCACAAATTACACACGATAACGCCCCATTTTGTTCATTGTACGTTTTAAGCGACCATCAATTAACTGAGCTTAAACTGTACCACATAGGTCATATAGCCCCCATACAAAGGTTATTTTTCGATTTCAGAGCCTACATCTCTTAAAGCCAAATAAAACACCCGATTCTGACCAAATTTCGCATAAATCGTTACCACTAACGAACACATATTCTGGTGAAATTCGACCATTTCTGTCAAAAGTTTTCGAATAGCTCATACACAAAGTTCGCTTCCGATTTGAGGTCGTGTAGCTCTAGAAGTGACAAATTACTTCCGACCACGCCTAAAGTTTGCATGCTACGTTATAAGCGACCCTTATTTAGCTGTGATTAAAGTGGATCACATTGGTGTATATTATCGTATAGATTCGGTACAAGGGTCCTTCCTGATTTTATAATCTAGGACTTTAGAATCCACATTTCATATCCGATTTCTACCAAATTTCGAATGGAGCATAACGATCGATAACACCCATTCTCTGTCACATAATACTATATCGATACTTGTTTTTGAGTAGCCTCTATACAAAGGTCCCTCCCGGTTTGAGGTCCTGCAGCTCTAGAAGCTACAAATTATACCCGATCTCGCCCAAATTTTCTACTTTGTGAACGACAAATTGAGTCCGACCTTACTCAAGGTCCAGACAGAAATGCTAAGTCCTCTAAATAGCAAAGTGGTATAGAGTATCTCATAGTCGACCCGGGCCGAAATAAACATTTTTACTTGTTTTACTTATTGAAGATCCACTAAGAGACGAACTATTCAAACCTATGTTGTGCCCCTACTTATGCCACCCACTTCCTATTTTAGGTACGGGTGCTATAAATTTATTCAATGTTTCATAAGCAATATACACTACACCATTCTGTGGAAAAGAGTATTATAAGTAACTTTCATGACAAATGTTTGTAACAACCGATCGACTCGGTACCGATCGAATCGGAGTCACGAGCTAATTCGATTTATCGATGTTTGTCTGTCTGTCCGTCTGTGGTCCACCAAAGGCTTGTAATTAAACTGCAACTCACGATTGTAGTCCGGATGAAGTAAGGTTTTTAGACCCAGGAAATTATAGAAAGTCTGTTAGATTTAGATATAGCTTTCACACTTATTTTTAACCGATTTTATGCTTTTAGCTCTGGAAGGTACATACATCTACATCTAATCTGGATGAAATTTGGCTAAAGTAAGTTTCATGGACCAGGGGTGAACGCTATTGGAATCCAATTAAATTCCAAGTCCAATCTTTTAAATGTTGCATAGTTTATTACGATCAGTAACAATAATAGATAACATAGATAGATAATAATGGGTCATATCGGTCCACTTTTTGATATAGTGCAAGTACGAAGGTTACTCCAGATTTTACATACAAACGCTTGAGAGTGCCCATTTTAATTTCGATCAAATTTGGTTTTGTTAACAACGAAGGACAAACTAACAATCTAAGACCACGTAGGCCAATTTTTAATAAAGTCTCCAATAAAATCTCCATAAAAGTTAGAAAACGAAGCCAAAAATAAAATTATTTTTGCAATTCCTCTAAATTTGGCAAAAAATCGGCCCATTTAAACAAACACATGCGAACTAAAAAACAATGGAATTTCCACACAAATTTAATTGTTTCATTAATATGACTTGAACAGTTTTTTTTTGGTTCATGACCTTTTTGTTGTTTTTCCAGAATCAACTAAAAAATTGGTTTCATAATTATTAAAATTGGTGTAAGTTTAAAGCCCTGTAAGGAGTTGTTAGTTGGCTCTTCTGCGCATCTAGAATTGCAGGCCACACGAAACAAAAAATATGGTTGGGCTACGAGTATTCAAAGAGCATCATACGATTGTTGGGAATATGGCTGTTTCACAACAATATTATTATCCTCGTAACAATAGTATGATTCACACACAACCATACTATGATCCTCACAACAATACGAGTGTTTTGATTTACGCTTAACCAAACCATGAACTCCACAACCGTATTATGATCCTCGCAACCATAGTATCCTTCACATTCAACCATAGTATGATTGTCATAACAATAATATGATTTACACGCATCCATGCCATGATCCCTACAGCCATAGTATGTTCCCACTCAACCATACTATGATCCCCAAAAGTATGTATTCGGCTATGTTGTTATGAAATAATAGATTTTTATGCAAAAAATACAATAATACCAAAATAATAGGAGTGTTTTATTTGTCATACAACCATATTTTTATTTTTAAATTTGGCAATAATACTATTGTAACATTTCCACAATAATATTATTACCGCGATCACACTATTGTCAAAATTAAATTAAAAATACAATACAATAGTTGTGAAGATTATATTGTTGCTGAGATAGTTACCAAATATTTTCTCTGAGAGCATAATATAATCCACCACTACTCAGAACGTTTTGACGTTCGACCATCATTTGTGTTGTTTACAGTGACTTGAAAAATAAATTTGGCAAAAAAAATAAATTAACTCGTAAACATTTTCGTGCGATCAGGCAAGAGTGCAACGATGAATCTTTGTATGGCGATGAAGCACCATCCTATAGCACAGTGAAAAACTGGTTTAATGAATTTAATTGTGGCCAACGCTCGCTCAAAGACGAATGTCGTGAAGGTCGTCCAAAAACGGCCGTTGTGCAAGAGAACATTGATGCCGTGCGTGAACTGATAATGCAAGATCGTCATATGCCATACCGTGAGATAGAGGCATCCTTGGGAATTTCTTCCACCAGCATACATTCGATATTGCATGAACGCCTGGCCGTAAAAAAGGTTTGTTTTCGTTGGATCCCGCACAATTTGACAATCGCTCAAAAAAAGGCTCATGTCGATGGGTGCAAAGAAATTTTAAAAAAATACGATCGCGGTGCTTCAAAAGGCTTTTATAAGATCGTCACAGGTGACGAATCATGCACGCAGAAAAAAAGTATGGTTGTGGTGACAATATTCGAAGAGAATAATACTATTGTTGGGTGTATGGTTGTGGTACAACAATATTATGATCCTCACAACAATAGTATAATTCAAATACAACCATACTAAGATCCTCACAACAATAATATGATTCACACATAACCATACTATGATCCTCACAACCATAAAATGATTCACACTTAACCATACTATGATCTCCACAACCATAGTATGAGCCTCACAGGCATAGTATGTTTCACATACAACCATAGTATGATTCTCACAACCATAATATGATTCACACGCAACCATGTTATGATCCCTACAACCATTTATTAGAATTTGTTTAAGTTGTCGACAATAGATTTGAATTATGAAAATTATTAAAAAATACATTAAATTCAAAATAATAGGAGTGATTTATTTCACAGTAGAAAAAATAAGTTTAAATAAACGTATGCGCTTTTATTAAAACAGTTCAGTTAAACAAAGCCAAATCAGTTTGTTTACAAATTTTAATTTCGATAAAAAATGTACTATTATGCATTAGATCCCTACCAATAACATTTGTTCTTAAAAGCATATTAAAATGAAGAAAAATTACAATCATACGGTATGATTGCCGTAATCATATTATTGTTAACATTAAACGCAAAACACAATACTTTTGTCGTACCAACCATATTTATATCGTTGCAATAACCATATTTTCATTTTTAAATTTGGCAATAATACTATTGTTACATTTCTACAATATTAATGTTGCAGCAATTATACTATTGTCAAAACTAAATTCAGTTAACAATGCTATGGTTGCGACGAACATACTTTAATTGCGGAGAACATAATTTTATTGCCGTGACCATGTAGCAACCATGTTTTTTCTCTGCGTGTGGATCTATGCGCATGAGCCCGAAACAAAACAGCAAACGACTGTGTGGGTCCTCGAAGGCGAGCCAAATCCAACGAAAGTTGTTCGTGGAAGAAGCACTTCGAAGCAAATGGCAAAACCGGTCATGTGACGACTGTTCCGCTTGAGTCTTCGGTCTTCGGAAAAATTCGAAAAACGAACAAGAGAAGACGAATCATTGCGCACCATGACAATGCGAGCTCTCACACATCTGCTCAAACCAGAGCCTTTTTCGTCGCCAGAAGATGCTGTTGAAGCGTTCAAAAACCATGTTTTGGAGGTGTTTCATTCGGAGTGGAAAAAGTGATTCGACAATTGGTTTGAGCGCATGCAAAGTGCATAAATCATGCTGGAGAATACTTTGAAAAACAATAAAACCATTTTAGATGATAAATATTCGCATTTTCATTATTAGTCCAGAAATATAATATATTTTATAGCAGCCCTCGTAAGAATTAGATCGTGCATCGTTCACACATTTGAGAGAATTTCCCCCAGTGGTTTCTTCATGGGATGTTAAAGGAAAGAAGGGGTCTCTGATGCCTTTCCTACCAATGGCCCACATCACCACCTGTATACGAACATGCATTATATAATCCGAAAATGGTGTACAGGAATGTGTGTGCCAGTTCACCCGATTTTGTTTTTTGTCGGTAAAGAATGCAGCATTTCTCGGTCGTTTCAAGGTAGAAATGGCCGAGATGACACAAAAGTATTCAAGGACAAAAATCAATTAAAAATGCTGCCCGAATAGCAAACAAAAAGAAACATAAGAGGTTATCCAAGTCAGAGGTTATCAATGTGTCTATTCATGTAAATTATTTCATTTTATATCGTTTGACCCTTGGCTAAGCTTTATTCGGTTCGTAGCACAAGTCATCCAACACGGGAGTGGGCTTATCAACATTTAACGGAAAGTGATTTCCACAGAACACCATCTACATCCGTAGTGAAAACCTTTACTGGACTATTCAATTTATACAGAGATGGAGCGGAGGAGATTTCAACCTTTTGTTTGCCCACGCTCACCGCAGGATGCGATTGTCTCTGTATGGGTGTTTGTATGGACATTTAACTGTTTATGGCTTTTTATTGTAATTTCACAGTTTACATCCTGTTCGATTTCCTCCTCCAAAAAAACATCAGATGATTTCGTGTCCTCTTCATGACAATTTCATTTCGTTTTCAATTTGTTATTGTATTGCCACTAAGGACAACAACTTAAAGGCGGCTCTTGGCTTCATGGCAACCCTCCCATTTTTTTTTGTTTGTTTGTCTTTTTGTCTTTCATCTCCACTTTTTTCCCATTTCGTCTTCACCATGGCCACCATTGAGCGGCCACCCTTGAGGCGACGTTGGCCATGTTGCGCATCACTGACCCGTCTCATCAGGATACTTCCAATTCATATGTTATTTTCGCGTTTAAATGTCACATAACAATCGGATTGCACTTGGATCTGCGCCAACCACGGGTATGGATGATGTACTCCGCTGTATGACCCCATCGCTTAACGAAAGGCTTTGTACACAGTGAAGCAAATGCTCTCGAGGGGGAAAGTAAATTTCGGATACGATCGAATTTTATGACATTGTCCTCCATTCGATTATGGTGGGGTACTGAAAAGGACAAAAATTTCAATATCAGCGAAGGGCGATAAATCTTTTTACGCTGTCCAAAAAATGTAATAAAATAAAGTCGTTACACCTACGCAAGTGTAAATGGTTGTCCCTTGTTGCCAATTTATACCTGTGGGCCTTTTTCAAGTAAAAGCAATCGATGTTTTTATGTGAGACACGTAGCGAAGATGAAAGTGGTTTGGGGTCTCTGTGGTGACAAGCTTTAGCGATTGATGTTATTTCTCACATTGTGACGGAGGAGCCAATGTGGGGGTCGTTTTGCACAGCTCATAAACTTAATGAAGAAAATCCATAAAAAATCAAAGCAGTTCGTTAAGATGTGCCAGTGAAACGAGGGCAGTCTCAGACCTACTATGCAAGGAAACACATTCGATATCTGGGTTTACAAATAAGGGATAAACAAAACAGTCATATACCGATGTAAAAGATCTGGATCCACGGTTAACCAAATTCATATAGTTTTGTCAGTGCAATATCTTAGCTACGCACAATGGTGCGACAGCGGCCAAAATCGAAAAGATTTTTTTTATAATTTGAAAATGTTTTTATTAGATTTACGAGTACATAATAAACTATAAATAAGAGATATTTATAAATCTCCAAATAAGTCGTAGTCATAGATTTTGCAACAGCTTTAAATCCTCAAGTTTAAAAATTTGACCATATTTTACGAAAAGAATTTGTATTTATATTTTTCACTGATTGTTATAGCATGGGTCTTAAATCAGATTAAACTAAGTTTAGTTTAATGTAGTTTAATGATGTTAGTTGTTGTTTTTGTAAAAACAATATATTTCGTTTTTAAAGTCCTGCTTGAATATCCAGATGAATGAAACACACCATTTAAACTGTATGCGTCCAAAGAGACCTCATGTTCAGTGGGCTTGGTAGGACTTTCAAAAAGGTGCCGCACTTCATGAAGTCCATTGTGGCAGGCGGGACAACGTCCGGAACGTTATCATCATTTCGCGCCCAATACTATTTGAAGCGGCTGCACCATCCAGATCTCAGCAGAGCCAGAACCACTTCTTCTCCTCTGGAGAAATATCCGGGTGATATTTGCTGTAGGCATCCCAATCACCATCTCCAGTCCATGAGATGGTGATTGGGATGCCTTCTGTCTGGGCATATCAAGTACGATCTTTAGATCTTTAGATCTCATGGATCTTTAGATCTCATGGACTGGAGATGGTGTTTGGGATGCCTTCTGTCTGGGCATATCAGGTACGATCTATAGATCTAGAAAAAGGGAGAGGTCCAGCGGTACAAAAGAGAGTCTTTAGATCATCGTTACTATCAGGCAGGTCTGAACGACATCCTCACTAATGAAGTCGCATATTTTTTATTTCTCGCAGTGAAGTAGCGTGCTGTAGTCAGTGTTTAGTCATGTTTAGCTGATAGTACCTACTTACGAATTTTGTTTGTACTTTTAAGTACACAAACTCCTGATGAAATGTACAGAAGTGTAAAAATGCACTTTTTATTTTAAAATACAAACAGGTATATTTTATTTATTCAGATTTGTTTCCATTTTTTAAAGGAGACAAGTCCTTAAGTATAGAATTAAATATTCGTCAAATGGCCCATTGTAACAGGCCATTACTCTTTTCATAAAATTGTCCATAACTTTTTCCTAGAATTATGGCTGTATCTGTATTATGGCTGTAGCGTGGGATCTCGGATTTAAACTCAAAAATAGTTTCTGGTATTAATGTTTTTAAATATTGTCGTTTTTGGGTTAAAATGTTCTGCTAAATTACTACCATTATTATTATAGTTAGTATAGATGTTCTAATACAAAAATCAGAATATTTTCAATGTAAAAAGGCCTTCTTTATTCTTCTTCAAAAAAAAAAAATATAAATACGAAATGAAAATATATATTTCTTATTACATCTGTAGCCAAGACTTTAAGCATTCATTTGAGGTATTTTGTGTCACATTAACCCTTATATAGCCGATAATATTTAGGATTAAATTAATTGAACACGTTGTAAAATAAATCTATTGATGGCTCTCGATGTGGAGTCTCTTTAGAGTTGGAAAGAGTGAGTTGTATTTTCGTGGGCAAATGTGTGAAGAAAACTTGAAAAGTAAGGTTTACAACAGTAGTTCTCATTCGTTTGGGGAGAGCCTGGCCTTATAGAGTTCGGTTTTACTTTCAACAATTGCAGCAAGGCTTTCTGAAGAGGGTTGTCACGGACCCGAAATCATTATAAAAGTAGTGTGCAGCCACGAAAATCAATGTCACTTTGCCATTTTGTTAAAAAAAAGTATGGTTGGGGTGACAATATTCGAAGAGGATCATACTATTGTTGGGTATATGGTTGTGGCACAACAATATAATGATCATCACAACAATAGTATGGTTCACACACAACCATACTATGATCCCCACAATAATACTATGGTCCTCTCAATAATAATACAATTCACACACAACCATACTATGGTCCCCACAACCATATTAGTATTCACCCTCAACCATACTATGGTCCCCACAACCATATTAGTATTCACACTCAACCATACTATGATCCCCACAACCATATTATGATTCTCATAATCATAGTTTATTTTACATACAACCATAGTATGATCCTCACAACCATAGTATGACTTACACACAATCATACTATGATCTCCAAAATTCTTTGTAAGAATTTTGTTGTTACTATTCAACAATAGAGATTTTTTATTAAGTAAATTATGTAAAAATACATTAAACTAAATAATAGGAGTAACTAATTTAACAGAAGAAAAAATTTACTTATTAAAAATTATCAGTTATACTCTTACTAATCCAAAGTTGTTTTGAAAAAAATAATTTATCTATAAAATATGCTATTATTGCGTAAGACTCGTCACAATAACATTGTCAAAATAAAAAAAATACGATTTTGCTGGTATGATTACCGTAATCATATTATTGTTAACATAAAACCCAAAAAAAACAATACTTTTGTCGCACCAACCATATTTATATTGTTGCTACAACCATATTTTTATTTTTAAATTTGACAACAATACTATTGTTATATTTCAACAATATTAATATTGCGGCAATCATACTATTGTCAAAATAAAATTCAAAAAACAATAATATGGTTGCGACGATCATACTTGTATTGCAGAGAACATACTATTGTTGCCGTGACGATACAGTAACTATATTTTTTCTCTGCGTGTAGAAGCAAGAGGTCTTGAGCCGGTTTAATCCCTGTTCAATGTGTAAAAGCAACAGACTGAAATAAAACAAACGAGCTAAAAGATTATATTAATTTTTACTTCACTTAAATAATATAACATATTCAGCTTTATCTTGAAATGTACTTGCTCACTAGAGCGTACCACCTTTCAGGTAAAAAAAAAATTCTCCGTACACCTTTGAACATGAACTATTATTGCAAGGTAGTACACACTTTTTTTTGTTTTTTTGCCGAACGTAGGGATTGCGCTTTTACATATTTCTTTATATCTTCTGCATTTACAGCCGGTGATATAAAGTAAAGTGTGATATTTTTTCTGTTTTTGAAGTCATTGGCCCAGGTACCCCCTACTGGGGGTACCTTTTTGCTACTTAGTTGCTACTTCTCTAATGTACCGACCTTATATTAAAAAATTAAAGCTGGCACAAAATCATTTAACTCTTGCTCAGGAAGTATGTCGATAATCCCAACAGAACAAATTTTAAAAATGTTTTTGCCTATTTTGCCGAATGTAGGGGTTGTTTTTTTTTGTGTTGTTTTTAGGATCTTCGGTGTTAACAGTTACATATTGAAGTGTCACATGTCGAAGTGTATGTTTTGAAGAAAATAATTTTTCTGCTTTTAAATGCATTGACCTGAAAACCCCGTTTTTATACTTACCCATGATATCTAAACGTATACAACAGTAATTAAAAAAATTATGGTAAAATTAAATAATGAAAATTTTAATCAGTTATATTTCGAAGTGATTCACGTTGGCTGCATTTTTGGCGGTTTTAAAGTTTAGCAAAAATGTGGTACATGCGTTGCTCATCGATGACCTCCATAGCGGATTTATGTACAACATGAACAAAACTAATCTGTAACATACCGTTCTCTTGAGGCCACAATTACTCCCTTAAATGTTTTAGTAACGAATGCCATCGCAACCCAGGCAATTTCGGCATGATCTTCAAAAAAGTAAGGCCCAATCACACCGTCTAACCAAAATCCGCACCACACAGTTGCTCGTTGTGGGTTCAGTTGTTTCTCGTGGATTGCTTGAGGAATTCCTGGGCCCCAAATTCGATAATTCTGTGTATTCTTGAACCCATTCCTAAGGAAATTCGATCATCGGAAGGTTGACATATTAGAATCACTTTCTCGACCAAAATTCTATGAGCGGATTGCGAGCGGTCTCGGCATAACTTTCTAAATAAGTTTTCTTAATTAAAACGCATAAAGCGCTAAATTTTAAATATAGGTAATAGCTCCCAAACAAACGGCACTGGTTCAGTAAAGATTAGGACCCACATAACCTGTCACCCAGTGCAAGACTTTCGCTTAAACAATGAACTCCATAATATTTTTACAACGGTATACGAGAGCTCCATTGCAAATGCACCCTTCCGCCCACCTTTGGTATACGCTTAATACTTCCAATACTACGAGTATTCATACGGTTTTGCTGAAAATTAGTAATTAGAGAACCGATTATAAGCTCAACTAGCTGACGAACTTTATGCCTAATGCATAAAATTCGCTTAAATTTTGTTTTCTGCAACAAGTTTATTTCATCTTTGTGAGCATTAAGAAGAGAGTAGGTGACACGTCCCCTTCTAGTAACTTACACACAAACGACTTTTTACAAGTGTTCAATAAAATATCTAATCTTTAGGAAAAAGAGGACGGAACTGCGGATAATTTAAATCTATATGTGACGCGCAAAATAGAAAGGGACCTAAGGTTAAAAACCAGTTTTGTTCAGGAGAGCCATTTTAAAGATTAGGCCCCTTTCTATTTGCGCTTAGAATCGTCGACTTCACTTTCATAAAACGCGCATATCTCTGGGTGGGAACACTTTTGGGGCATGGGATCGATCTCATTCGATGCTCAGATGTTGTCCACATCAAAAAAAAAGTGAAAAGTTGATGAAAAGTTTTGTTCAGGAGAGCCATTTTAAAGATTAGGTCCCTTCTATTTGCGCTTAGAATCGTCGACTTCACTTTCATAAAACGCGCATAGATCTGGGAGGGAGCACATGGATCGATCTATTTCGATGCTCAGATGTTGTCCACATCAAAAAAAAAAGAAAAAAAAATGAAAATTTATATTTTTACCCTTAGGTCCCCTTTCCCTTTCTCTATGCGCTGTCACTTCTATGAATTAGGGTATACGAGTATAAAGGTCGAGAAAAGAAACAGCTGCTTTTTTACTTGCTTTAGACACAATCGAACTTAATTTGTAAACTCTAGAGCGGCAGTATCGGAATTCACATTTGTGTGTGAGACTATTATATTGGCAACTCGCTAAGTAGGTCGCTAACGCAATAACTTCATACTGCTGTACAGGATTATAAAAATGATTTTTTTTACGGAAAACTATAGGCATCATGCGTTAAAACCCGTTTGTTATAATTATTTAAAAATATTGTGAAGAAAGTATTTCAAGAATAATCTTTAGTGAGTTTACAAGAGCTCGCTTTTTACTGGCTTATAGTTTTTCTTTTCTGCAGATGACACATTTTCAAATCAAACGGTTTATGATGCCTAAAGCCAAACACTACTTGAATGCAAAGAAAATTCTCCTAAAGTATTTTAGTTATCACCACAACGACCACTTACTCGTTTAATAAGCGATTACCAATTGATCACACCTTATATAAAAAACATGGATATTTGTACAGATTGAAAACATAAGCCGATAGGGTTTAATTTTATCAGTGTTACTTGCAGCTCTTAATTAGATGAGAACTATTCCTGTCGTTAACGCTGACGATTTAACTAGTATTAGATTAATCTCTTACCCATTAAAAAGATACATAAGTTGGAGACGTTTTTAAACTGCAGGTCCAGGTTACTGTGTATATGAATATTATCGTGCACAGTTTAAAAAGAAGTTTCCCTACTCTTCTTAAATAAGTCCGTTATTGAAAATATGTAATTTGTTTATTGAAGTGTAAATTACTTTGTTAAAGGAATTTTGATGTTACGCTTCGCAACATAACGATTATTTATGAGAAATAAAAATGAGAGCCCATTTCGCTCATGTCGACTTGAGTTGTTGCCAAGAACAAATAACACAAATGTTTTAATAGAAAACAATTAATAGTTTTCAAAAATATAACATTGATTTTTCTAATGAACAGCAGAATGGATCGATCCATTTGATGTTTATCCAGGCGCCATTGGCAACTCATTAATTGAAATTCTAATGGGTTTAACAAACAAAAAAGAAAACAAATAATCAAAATAATGTAAAAACTTATACTCGTAGTAACAATAAATCGTAGTCCTTAAAAGCTGTTTCACACTTCTCGTTCTCGTAAACGACTTCGACACCCAATTATGGCAGTCATTTGCTGTGCCGGAACTCTGGACAAAATTCTAGGACAAATACGCCACTGTGTATGCAAATGATGTGTACTCACCATGACCGAAAGTGGGAGAGTGTGTTGTTGTTTTTTGTATTTGGTTTTTTATTAATTGAAGTTTTTCTACCATCGTGGACCATGGCGTAATTTTATTACATTTTTATGGGGTTTTATCGCCGCTTAATCGCTCAAACCAAGCAGAACAACGGCAGCGCTAGTGCTACTCGTATACTGTTAGGACTCGTATCGATGTGTACTTGTTTTGGCGGGCTGAATGGCACTGGCTGTGTGCAGGACAATAAATATTTATTTAAATATTGACATAGTCCCAACTGGCCTTCCACTCGGCGCCCACACCAATGGGAGCCGCATTTCAAATGGTGCATGTATTTTCATAAGAACGGAAGTAGGAAACAGGAAACTGGCAAAACAACAATGACAACGACGCTGACAAAGGAATGTCGCTCTTCTCGTGGCTAATACCAGCGAAGCCGGGGGAGGTAATGAAGTTCGCTAGTGTTAGCGTTGCTACTCCCCATCATTTGCTGTCAAATTTACCAGACCAAAACAAATGTTTAGTGTTTTGTTTTCCATTTTCAATTTCCCAGTGGTTGCCATACACGCAGTTTGGAAAAGAAAATGTGTCCTCCGACGCACCCGTTGTGTGAGTGATGGAAATAAATAATGCCAAAGTCGTCACTAATTGTTTCATTTAATTTAAATGTTGCTTCCGTGCGTCCTGTACTTCCTTTCGCAATGGTTATCCAATGATTACACAGTGGTTCCGAGCAAACAAAATACGAATACAATTTATGTTTTGTCTGTACTAAAGTGGGCCGCCATGGTGGTGTGATGGAAGTAAGCCCGACTATCATGCCAGTCAACCTAGGTTCAACCTTTGGTAAGATCATCTACCAATTTTTCAACAGCGGATTATCCACCTCGTAAATGCCGATAACTTTACAGGTAAGGTAAAAGCCACCCAATAAAAGAAGACGATTCTGTCCACACTTCTAGACTTTTCCCTACAAATTGTACAAAAAGTAAAATGTTGAAAGATGTTAAAGTTGAAACCGGTACTTGATATGTGGAGGTATAGGCTACATCACACAAACCACCAAAGATGGGCACAAGCCATGAAATATTTTTTATCGTTAGTATAGATGAGCTTCGAGTGCTGTTTACTTACATAAAATGAATATTTGAAAATTTTAATTCAATACTAAGGGTGTTTTTTCAGACGTGTGGTTTTCAAGAAGAAATAAAACGCATATAATCTAATGTTATGACCACGAATTTAACTTAATTATAAATATAAGTGTTTGACATTATGTTTTTAAAATGATTTCAGGCAAGTGGCCCAATTTTTGACCACTTTTTACACCATTTGGGGCCGTATATGTGCAATAGCCGAATATTGTCTTCCAAGGCGTCAATCGTGTCGGGCTTTTCTTCGTAGACAAGCAACTTCACATAACCCCACAAAAAATAGTCCAACGATGTTAACTCGCACCATTGTGGAGGCAACGCCGTAAGCACACGACGTGAGATAATGCGCTCGCCAAAAGTTTCCTTGAATAAATTGATTGTTTCGATGGCTGTATGGCATGAACCATGAACTTGTAGGAACCAAAGGTTGTCCACATCAACATTCTCCAATTTAGGCACGAGCCATGGCTCTATAGCTTTCCCTGTTCCCTGTAAACTGTTACATTATGGCCGGCTTAATTTTTGAAGATATATGGGCCAATTTTTCTCTCTGCCCATAGAGCACATCAAACAGTGACTTTTTGAGGATGTAACGGCGCACCAACAATGGCTTGTGGATTTTCATTACCAATTATTCCCTCTGCCCATAGAGCACACCAAACAGTGAATTTTTGAGGATGCAACGGTGCCCCAACAATGGCTTGTGGATTTTCATTACTCCAAATGCGACAATTTTGGTTATTAACGTACCCATTCTACCAAAAGTGAGCTCAATCGCTGAACAAAATTTTCTTGTAGAAATCAGGATCGGTAAACGTTGCTCCGAAGTAAGTCTATTCATTACGAAATGGTAAACCAAACTGAGCATAAATCAAGTCACAGCTGCCAAAAAGACCAACTGCGAAAAGTGTGGCCAGATAAAAAAACCTCGCGTCTAAAAACACGCCCTATATAAGTACGCATGAGATTAAAAATGTTTTTAACTTTATTTTAAAATTAAGTTGTAGCTAAGAAAAAATTATGCATATTTATGAAAATAATGATTTTTTAGTCATATTCCCTTGAGCTGTTTTCTAGCTTTTTTCTGTATAAATGTACCCATGACAAATAATTAGATCGTAGGTTTGATATTCAATAGAAAATAATTATATGTACAAATGGAATTTGGTTTAGACTTTCCTTAAAGATCCCGAAAATTATAGGTGACGAATCCCAACTGTAAACGTGAGGACGAAGCAGCGTATTTGGCATTTAGCAGCTAGTGAAAATATGACTTGCAGGCAAATAAAGGTAGAATAAGGTATAAAAGTAACGAGACAGCGTGTCCAGCAAGTGTTAAAGAACGACCTCAGCAATATGAAAATAAAATGTCTAAGCTGCGCTTTACTCAATGTCATAAGTCTGCACGAACTGCATTTGCTGAAGAGTACAAATTTTGGGACGAAAAAGTCGATAAGGTTGTGTTTAGTGACGAGAAAAGTTCAATTTTGACGGACCTGATGGTCATCATAAATATTGGAGAGATTTATGATATCCTCGCCAAACGTGCTACAAGCGAAACCACGGTGGTGGATCTCTTATATGCCCAAATGTGCTTTGTCCCAACTAAAATGAATGCGGAGGCTTATGTTGACTTGTTGGATTATAATTAAATAGACTACACTGACTATTTATATGGAGATAATTGGACGTTCCAATTAGACAATGCCCCAATTCATGTTTTTCGGCTAACAAAAGACCTCTTTAAGTCACGCAATATACCGTTACTGGAGTTGCCAGCCTTAAGTCCTGATCTGAACCCAATTGAAGACCTCTATGGTATACTTTCCGCCAAAATTTTTCAAAGTCAAAGTAATATTCAACGGTGAAAGAACTCAAACTGGCCATATTGGTGGAATGGGACAAAATTGATATGAGCACTTTAAATAACTTGGCAGGTTCTATGCCACGTCGGCTACAACAAGTGTTTATACACAAGAATAATACAATATCATATTAATTACATAATTGAAATGTTTAATAATTAGAATTAATGTGTAGTTGTGTTTTGGCACATATAAGTGTTTTCTATGGAGTACAAATCATATGTTATTTTTCTGTTCTAAAAAATAATTTAAAAAATAATTTTTTTACACATATTAATATTTGTCAGGGATAGCTTTTTTTGAAGAAGTATAGCTTTTTTTCGCCACCAACCCTATTGGCTTTTTCAAAAGATCGCTCAAAATGGCAGCTTCAGTGTACACAGAGGAAAAACAGAAGGAAATCGGTAGCAACTGCAAAAAATGAGATGAAAATGAAGAATTCCCAGAGCTATACCCAAATATTTATCATCTAAATGGATATCCGGTTCGACATATCATATTATTGTATACACAACCAATTGATCGTCTATACCAAGGAAAAGCGCAAAAAATATTTAGGTACCACAACTAGTGGTTGGGCTTTTAGAGCTGCCGGGCCTCACATCTAAGGGACCTTTGTATCGAGGCTACTTAAAATCATAAACGACATAGTTCAAATTTTCCAGGGTCAGTTAAAAGTCTTGCATTACACAATGTATTAAAATTGTGACTTCCTTAAGGGCGGGCCTAAAATCGGGAGCGTTGATCCTATTTTAACAGAGTTTATATTTTAAGCCTATAACGTACCATGCGAAATTTAATTAATTTAGGTGACAGAGGTTGAAATAAATACCTTTCTATGGACGCTAAATACTCATTAATGCTCGGACAGATATATTATAAGTTTACTAGGGTCTTATAAGTTTACAAATCTTTTGAAACGCTCTTTGCTCTTGAGGTGAAAAGCATGCAGCATCTCCATCAGTATGCACCATCGCATGCACCTCTCCCAGTATTTCATCAGTACAACCGAATGTTAGTTGGTGCTTTGTAATTTTTAGTAACTGGAACCATGTTTAAAGAAAAAAATTAAAATTATCATCAGATTGGATTAATCGATTAGCTAAAAGTCAGTAAAAATCGAACTATTTTATTTTAATAACGCCAATTCAAATCGCTAAAAAACTACCATTAAACAACCGGTTTTTGGTTTTTTAAAACAACACAATAGTTGGTTGGTATGACCGATCAATTAGTTGTGTGTACAACACAATGATCAAATTCATCATCTTGCAGTACTCGTATGTAAAACGAAGTATCCATTACGATTATAAACATTTCATGACTACAAAGGAAGTTCTTCTTTTGCAATGGATTTTTTGTAGTTCCAACCGATTTCTAACTATTGATTTGTGTGTAGCGCCAGGCCCTCATATCTACACCCAAAGAACAGATCCTCACCACGAATAGTCCATCAGTACAACTGAATGTTAGTTGGTGCTCTGGAATTTTTGTGATTGGAACTGTAGTATCACTGCAACATACAAAGTATATAGGGTGGTTAAATTTTGAGGGCCGATGTTGAATGTGAACCATACCTAAACGTCAAGTTTTTTTCTTAATTTCATTTTATATTTCTCAATTTCAGACTAATTCAATTTGAACCATGGAAAGATGCACAAGCAAGCAACGCGTTAAAGTTATTCAGGCTTGAATGATCAATTTTTGAAGAAAATCATCTTCTGTGATGAGGCACATTTTCACCTCAGTGGATTCGTCAATAAGCAGAATTGCATTTGGGCGAATGATAATCGAAGAGTGATTGCCGAAAAAAGAGTGCACCCACAAAGAGGGACTGTTTGGTGCAGTTTATGGGCGGCATCATCGGGCGGTATTTTCCAAAACGAGGCCGGTCAGGCAGTTACTGTGAATGGTGTTCGCTATCGTGAGATGATAACGAACTTTTTATGGCCCGAATTGGAAGATATGGATGTGGACGATATGTGGTTTCAACAGGACTTGCCACACAGCTAACGAAACAATGTTTTTTTTGCGCAACAAATTCAATGGCCGTGTTTTCTCAGGTCGTGGCGATGTTAATTGACCTCCAAGATCATGTGATTTGACACCGTTGGATTTCTTTCTTTGGGGTTATTTGAAAGAAAAGGTGTTCGTCGATAAGCCAGCAAAAATTCAAGAGCTAAAGAATGAGATAACACGGTACATTAACGGCAAAGAACCTCAATTATGCTTCAGCGTCATCGAAAATTTAGACCATCGGATGGAGGTGTGCCGCCGAGGTCGCGGCGTCCATTTGGCAGATATTTTAATCCATACATGATTAAACCATACCAATATTATCATAATAAAAAGGAAATGACAATAATTTCCTAAATAATTTGTGTTTTATTCAAAATAAATTTCGGCTCTTAAAATTTAACCTTTCTTTGTTTGAATTAAAGAACTTGAAGTACGTTAAGGGAGTGTCGTGACGAGAAAATGGTGAAAAAGATGATGGATGATTTTTACTAGACAAAAATTTCGATAATCGATTGGATTAAAGTCTGTAATAATCGAATTATTTTATTTTTAAAAAAATACCATTAAACAACGTTTTTGGTTGTGATGTAGTTTTAGTTATTATCACTAATAATTGTTTACAATAACTAAATAATTGCAAAAAAAAAGGGTTTTTTTTATTTTTAAAAAAATACCACTAAACAACGTTTTAGGTTACGATGAAGTTTAAGTTATTATCACTTATAATTGGTTACAACAACTAAATGTTTGCAAAAATATTGTTTGCCACAACCACCAGTTGTGTCAACTAAATAACTTTTTCGCTTTTCATTGGTATGACCGATCAGTAAGTTGTGAGTACCGTACGATAATCATATTTACCATGATGTGGTATTTCGAAACGAATATCCATTACGAGTATAGACATTTGGTTATTACAACCAAATTTCCGCATTAGCAACCGAATCATTGTAGTTTCAATCGATTTCCAACAGTTTTGTTCTCTGTGTGTAGAAATAACTTTGTGAGGGATGAGGATATTTTCCAATATTACCAAATTTAAGCAACATCAGAAGTAGAATTCGGCTTGTGAAGTGGTATGATCTCAAATCGGGCCTTTGCATTTGAATGAAAACGAACGTGGAAATGCACTATTTTTTAATTTTCGCTCTTGAACTTGGACATTATGCAAAGTTTCGAAATCAGTTAAAATAAGATAGTAATTCAATGGGGATAGTGATTCTAAACACCCTGTCGCAAAACGCCTTGAATAAATAAAGAGACTTTGTGTATTTGCAATAACCTTTTTGGGAGAAAATATGAGACTTAAAAAAGGGTCAACCTGTTTTAGTTCTTTAAATTTGCCTACTCTAAAGTAGATAACTCTATGACTTGTCATATTTTTAAATGAGGTTTTTTATTTTATTTTTCGCTCACATGACGTCACACTAGCTTAAAGAACAGCGTCTGAAAAATAGGAGATGTATGATGCTGGAAGGCCTTCTATATATAGTGTTCTTAGAAGGAAATACAGTGATTTGCCATTCGAGTATTTAAGTGGCAGAAAAATATAATAAAAAACCTCTTTTAACAATATGACAAGTCCAAGAGTTATCAACTCTAGAGTAAATATATTTGACCTCTTTTAAAGTCTAATATTTTCTCCTCAAAAGTTATTGCAAATATACAAAGTACAAAGTAACCACTGTACAACCATTCCTTCCCTGTCGTCTGTTTTACTGTAGGCGCTTCTGTGACAGCCGCTCTGTCATTGCCGGGAATATAATTAAATATATTATTTTGTGTCATTGCATAGTGCGTACTCATACTTATGATTGCGACTGTACAAACTACTTATTCTCAGTCTATATCTTATCTGAAGGAAACTAGTACTATATAAGTATATTTACTGAAGTATATACCTTATGTACGTATATATGATACATCCCCATACATTATTTACATAAATACACAGATATGTTTGCTTGTGTGCTTACGATGCAACAAGTGTATCTGTATGTGTTTGTATTTGTATTTGGTTTCGCTAACATTCTTGACATTCCACCTCTTCTTCTTCTTATTATTATTGCAGCTTTCATTCTTCTTGTCATCGTACGTGGCCCCATTGACGTTAATATGTTTCTTGTACATGGGCATGTTGGCACGTTTGTGGAAAAGTGCGCCCGGCTGCAAGCCATCCGCCGAGTCACGGTAAGTGTCATGTTTACTTAACTTTTCGCCAACAACAGCTACACAAACAGCGACTTTGCCAACATCAGCACCGACCTTCATGTATGCTACTCTACACGTTGAAAGTCAACACACCCTCACCATTCCACTTGCCTTCACACTCTATTCATAACCGCAAAACACTATTAGAAAAACTAATTGTAATTAGTTTAAAACACAACGTTCATGACACTCTAGTACGAGGTGAGTATGACAATGTAGTAGGGGTGTTGCAACTGAATGTATGTTTCTTGTTTAATGTTCAAGAAACCGGCCTCTCTTACATTCTAGGTCTTTAAAAAGTTCAACAATTCCCTTAGCAATATAGCAAGGAATGCCCACAGTCCTTTTTTCTTTCTGTATTTTTTTTTATGGCAAATTTCACTTTTTGATAAACAAATGGAAAACCACCTCTTGGACCTCTTGGTTCTAACACAATGATCCAGCAACATTTATGGAGGCGCAAGTATTGTCAAGCCGACATATATTTAAAAATTAAGTACAGACCAAGATAGTGGAAGGAATTTTAGTGTTTAGGCAATAATGGATAGGCCAAAGACACGTTCCATTTAAAATCATAGGTTATGTTAACACTGAAAGCGAATTGAGTCGTTAACGCATCGTAGTTTTGCCTTAGAGCAGCTTTAATTGGATAAAAAATCAGTTGAAAAATTATCTTTTCTGGCGAGGCGCATTTTCATCTTGGTCAGTTGGTTTTCTGTATCATTCAGTAACTGTATCTGAAGTACTCGTATCGGTAGAATTTACAAAGAATTCGAACTTCCAGAACAAAAATGTTTGGCCTTAAAAGTCCACATGCAGCACTTGTTTAACGAAAAAATTTTAAATTTTCAATAAAGGCAAACAACTGCTTCCTTATGTACAGGGTGTCCGTCTATATATAGGTGTCCCAAGAAGAACGCAATTTTTAAATCTGGCAACATTCGAAATGTCATTGTTTGACATTTGAACAATTGTTATTGTTTGTTAGTAGAAGGTACGAGGTTAGTAAAAATGGAGCGCTACACGAATGAACAACGCATTCTCATTGTGAAATTGTTTTACCAAAATGGTGAAAGTTTTGCGGCTACAGTTCGCAAATTGCGATCAATTTGGGGTCACAATAATGCTCCAAAAGAGTCAACTGTAAAGAGATTAATGGATAAATTTGCCGAAACTGGGTCTGTTAGTGATGTAAAGACAACAACGCGCCATCGACCAGGTCGATCGACCTAAAATGTCGCAGCTGTACTTGATGATGTCGCTCAAACTCCATCCACCTCAATTTGACACCGAGCTCAGAAAATTGGTGTCTCCAAATCCACTTTGCAGCGAATTTTGACGAAAGATTTGCATCTTCATGCATACAAAATTCAATTGACTCAGGAACTGAAGCCAGCTGACCATGGACAGCGAAGGGAGTTCGTTAATTGGGTATTGGAGAGACAACATGAAAATGCTGATTTTGCCGATAAAATCATCTTCAGTGACGTGGCCCATTTTCATCTTGATGGCTTCGTCAGTAGGCAGAATTGTCGCATTTGGGGTGCGGAAAATCCTCGAGTGATTCACGAGAAGCAAATGCATCCTCAACGTGTCACTGTGTGGTGTGGTTTTTGGGCTGGAGGAATCATTGGACCTTTTTTTTATGAAAATGAGGCAGGTCAAGCGCAAACAGTCAATGGTGTTTGGTATCGTGAAATGATAGCCTATTTTTTCTTGCCTAGAATTGAAGAAATGAATGTGGAGGGCATGTGGTTCCAACAAGACGGCGCCACATGTCATACAGCCAGAGAAACAATTCAATTGCTGCATCAGTCATTTAAAAATTGCGCTCTTCTTGGGACACCCTTTATAAGTATACTACATTGTTTGTTTATAATTTTTGATTAAATGAAAGAGAATGGATCTTATATTAATAATTGTTTTATTTAATGTCGGCAATTATGTACGAAATACGATACTCGTATCAGATAAATGTCAGCCTCTGTTAGCCTTACAAATGCGAACCCTTTTGAGCCCATTTTTCATTACATTTAGCACGGCGTCGAATTGAGGTTGATGGATTGTTTTAAACACTTTCTGAGCAGCAGTAATGCTTTCAGCCGATCTTGCCATATGTTGTGGTCCAGGCTTGGGCCTATAAGCTACAGACCCTCTTTCTTCGAAATCATTCACTACACGCTAAATAGTGCGTTTTGTTGGCACGTTGTTTCTCCCAAAAATTTCACGGAACTTTCTTATCGTCACAGTAATCGATGATTAATTTTGATAAATGTTTAACCATTGATAGAATATTTTTCCATAATATATTTGCCTCGTCTCTACTTCACGACTGCCAAATATGAACTGTCGAGACTAATGTTTACCAAAATGGCGGCAAAACAAAGAGTATACCTTCCCGGGGGAAACCCCGGGGGAGGGTCATGTCTTGGAAAAGATGATGGAAATTTTTCTCTAAAAAAAAAGATTTAACGATTTGCTTAAAGCAGTAATAATAGGATTATTGTTTACCAAAATGGCAGCAAAACAAAGAGTATACCTTCCTGGCGGAAACCCTGTATTACATAAAGTTCTCTTAGGCGCAGGGAGGGTCATGTCTTGGAAAAGATGATGGAAAATTTTCACTAAAAAAATAGATTTAACGATTTGCTTAAAGCAATAATAATAGGATTATTGTCGCTTTTAGTTAAGATAAAAGTTCAGATATGATCACTAATATTCTGTGACTATAACAAAATGTTGTCAATACTATTGGTTGTCACAATTACTAGTTACTAAATATATTTTATGCATTTCATTGGTATGACCGAACAAGAAGTTGCGTCTACAATACGATCACCATGTTGATCATATGGTGGTATGTCAAACCGAAAATCCATTACGATTATAAACATTTGGTGATTTCCACCGAAGTTATTTTAATGCAATGGAATTTCAGTATTTCTAACTGATTCCCGAATAATTTCTTTCTCTGTGTGGAGCCATATATTCCATGTTTTATACCCTTTGCCGAAGTGTGGATCGAAATATATTATTGATAGTGGTAAAATTCTAAGACGATGTTGCCAATTCCCTCCCTACGCCCGTCTGTCTGTTGAAAGCACGTCAGCGGTTAAACGAATCAACCTAGAATCCTGAATTTTTGCATAATCATAACATACTCGTATGGTTATAAGCTATTTGGGATTGTAAATAAGCAAAATCTGCCCAGGGGGAAAAAGTTTTTGTTTAAGGGACTAAAAGTGCCTCGATAAAAAATACTCCTTTTTTAAATAGCTCAACAAATCATTATTTGTGGTGGACGTACAATGTCTAAAATAGGTACTAAATGCCTCAAAAAAGAGCATACTTGCTAGAATTTTGGCAAATGTGCCACAAAAAACGTCCCTCATGGTCAAAACGGAAGATTTATTGTCAATAGAGACATATGGGTACTTAAATTAATTACTATCAATCAATATATGTGACGCGCAAAATAGAAAGGGACCTAAGGGTAAAAACCAGTTTTGTTCAGGAGAGCCATTTTAAAGATTTAAATACGTGTATCTTTGGTGTACCATCACTTTCATAAAACGCGCATATCTCTGGGAGGGAACACTTTTGGGGATCGGTCTCATTCGATGCTCAGATGTTGTCCACATCAAAAAAAAAAGAAAAAAAATTAAAATTGATTTTTTTACCCTTAGGTAATTTTGTATTTTTGGCTGAGACTAGGGACTGACGTATGGATCGAAGGGATTAAACTTGTTTTTTTTAATGAAATTGAAAACACGGATTTGGATGACCTTTGGTTCATGCCGGAAGGAGCGCCACAGTATACAGCAAATGCCACAATCGATATCTTGCGCTCCGAATTCCCAAATCGTATTATCAGCCGTCTAAGCGATGTCAAAAAACCGACTTCATGCTGCAATTTGACCCCTTTGGATTTTTTTTGTGGGGACCCATAAAGGACCAACGTTATGCCAACAATCTAGAAACGATTCCAGCACTTACGGCCATTATCATTCAAGTTATCCGTGAGATACAGTCCTATAAAATTAATAAGGTCTTAGAAAATTGGGGTATTCTATCACCGCGTTACCGAAAATGTAGAAGAGGTAGCCACTTGAACAATGTTGTATGTTTGCATGTTTGTTCTTACTAATCAAGCCATTAATTTTAAATTAGTTTTTCAGCACTTTAAAAAAAGAAACTTGTTTTTGACCCACCCTGTATACAAACATGTCCACCCTGTACGATATTGTCCAATTTTTAAAGATTAGTTATAGATATCTTACAATGCTCCATACTAATTTTGAACGAGATCGGATTTTTTATGCGTCTTCTAGTGGGGCAGGGACAAACGGGCCGTTGGTCTTCGCTCAATGGAATATTTAATGATTCGAAACCGGGGTTTATACTCGTATCATTGCTGTTTAGGTACGAGTATTTCATAGAAATATCAACACTATCATATCAACAATATCAACATCCTATGGTGTATGGTAAAAATAAGATACAGCTCTTCACACTCCCAAGAATGAATCGATTCTTTAGTTACTCGTGTCAAAGGAATACCTAGGCTTTGGACTATGAAAATTTATTGAAATTAAATACTGGAGAATAAAGAAAAAATATTGCGCCTCCCATGCCAATCGAAAGATTTTCGGCAGAAATAGCTACAAGCAAAAATATTTAAAAAAAAACAGTGTCCCAATTAAGTAAGAGATCTGGCGGATAATAAGATAAGCTGGACGTAGGATATGGTAGTTCCATATGATGGCAAAAATCGTACATTGATTGTATAGGCGTTTGTCAGAACTGTACTTCCAATATATGTATGTAAGATGGAGTTAAATCAATACAAAGTCGCACATATAACATCTTATATTTTTAAGGTTTTTTTAATAGGTAATAAAAAAAATATTTTTTTTAAATATTACCTTTCCAAGGTGACATACAAAAAATACATTGCCATATACAATACAATATAACATGTGAGCGTAGAGCATCAAATTCGTCGTATTTCTATTCTCAAGCGCTCAAATATTGTATTGTATTTTATGTAGCAGTGTGTGTTTGTATGTTTTGTATGTCACCTTGGAAATGTAATATTTAACAAAAAAAATATTTTTTTTATCTCCTTAAAAACCGTAAAAATCAAAGTTGAGAAAAAATCAAAAAATTTAAATTTGGCGCCTCGAATATTATTTCTTGGATATGTCGTAGTGAAACTTTTTTCCTCATGCCAAATGCTATCGACAAATCGATGGCACAATATCGATTGCTAAATCTATCCACCCTATTGGGTACGAGGGCTTCGAATATTTATCATCAAAAATGGTTTTACGGTTTTTCAAAGTATTCTCCAGCATGATTTATACACTTTTGCATGCGCTCAAACCAATTGTCGAAGCACTTTTTCCACTCCGATTGAGACACCTCCAAAACATGGATTTTGACCGCTTCGACAGCATCTTCTGGGGACGAAAATCGTTGACCATGCATTTTTTTCTTGATGTGCGGGAATAAAAAGAAGTCATTGGGTGCCAAGTCGGGGCTGTACGGCGGGTGACCCATCAATTCGACGTTTTGGCCAGTCAAAAAGGGGCTTGTTTTTAGCCGAAGTGTGACAGCTCGCATTGTCATAGTGCACAATGATTCGCTTTCTCTTGTTCGTTTTTCGAATTTCTTTGAAAACTTCAGGCAAACAAATTGTGGTGTACCACTCAAAATTGGCCACAAAAGTGCTCAAGCGGAACAGTCGCCACATGACCAGTTTTGCCCAAGAAACAGGCAACCATTTGCTTCGAAGAGCTTCTTCCACGAACAACTTTCATTGGATTGGGCTTGCCTTCGAAGACTCACACGGTCGATTGCTGTTTTGTTTCGGGCTCATACGCATAGATTCATGATTCGTCACCTGTGACGATATTATAAAAGTCTTTTGAAGCACTGCGATCGTATTCTTTTAAAATTCGACATAAGTCTTTATTTTGAGCGATTGTCAAATTGTGATGGATTTTTACGGCCAGATGGTCATGCAATATCGAATTTATGCTGGTCGAAGAAATACTCAAGGATGCCTATATCTCACGGTATGTCACATGACGATCTTGCATTATTAGTTCACGCACGGCATTAATGTTCTCTGGCACAATGGCCGTTTTTGCCACGATTGAATTCACTAAACCAGTTTTTCACAGTGTTATAGGATGCTGCATCATCGCCATACAAATATTTAAGTTCATCGATGCACTCTTGTCGTGATAATCCACGTCGAAAATTGAGAGAAATAATCGTACGAAAATGTTCACGAGTTAATTCCATTTTTTTGTCAAATTGATTTTTTCAAGTCACTGTAAACAACACAAATAATGGTCGTACGTCAAAACGGTCTGAGTACGTTTATGCAAAAAAAATTTAAACTTTCCAATGGAAATGTCAGATGGCGCCAGGCAACACTTAGTGTTGCCCAGGCCAGAAATATATATAGCAACCCTCTTATGCTATCGAAAAATCGATTGCTAAATTGATCCAACCAATTGGGTATACCATCAGGTCACACTTTCTATTGATTTACTCTCTGCATGCGAATTTTAGTTCTTCCGAGCTAAAGGTTCGACTAACCTATCAAGGAAGCTGGTTATTTAACGACCACGGCTAGCTTGCCGCAGACTTCATAGGCAAGACTTAACGATCGAAGAAATTTTAAAGCCATTTTTCTCTTTAGGAATTTTGATTTGACTTTTGGAATATACTCTTTAGAATACATTCTAATCCTTCCCATATCTCTCTCGTTAATATTTAAAAAAAATGAGACACAACTAGCAACTAATGAGGTCTAAACTTTACATGTTCACATCAAATGAATAACCTTTAAAGTCTCAACCCATCCACTCCCCATGTGGTACGTTGCTTGTTTTCCCTCAGTGGCTGACACTGAGTCCTACTGTCTCCTAATAAATTAACTAGAATTTTCATAAACTCCAACCAAGGCAGGAGCAAATGGGCGCGGGTGGTGGGATAAATGCCACAATATTGTCAATCAACTAATTTAAGTTTGCCTCGGATAACAACATTTTGAAGCAATCAGTTTGGACTGATTATGCCTTAAAGCTTTCCTAATTCGTCGAAAATTTGTTAACGACTTTTGTGGAGAAATTGTCGAAATAAATGAATGTTTACGAGTATATGCTGCAGATGTGGGTAGGGAGGATGGGGATGAGTCTGGCAAGGATTGTTTGACATTTTTCGGAAATTTGATTGATATGTTTTGTCATATGGAGGATAAATAAAATTACAGTGTTTAATTTGCAGAATTTTCAACATGTTTCGGCTCCTTACAAACATTGAAAGTCAACCAAACTTATAACAAGGACTCGGTGATTAGTTTGTAATGAAATTAATTGGATTCAGAGAAGAAAGAAATCTCCGTAATTTCGTAAACTTGTCGGTATCAACAGTTTGGAGAAAATCTAACATTTAGACGTGTGTCTTAACTGCCGGCAACATTCCTGTACAATATCATAATTGGTGGAGGAAGCAGGATTGTAATTATCGGAAGTAAATGGATAAATAAATGGAATCTTGTTAAGATTTATTAATGACGATGCACAGTGGACCGTTTTAGCAAATGGGAGAACTTATATGGTGTCATTATTTTTTAATTGAATAATGGATTGTCGGTTATGATTGATTATTATCACTGCAATGATTTGTTATGTCCTCCGAGGAGTTGAGTCATACAGGTGCTATGTGCTCAATCAGGGACGGGATTAGTTGGAAATAAGTTACGACCATGTATACGAGTAGTATAGGCAGTAATATCAACAATCATAGAAAAATTGGCTTTACAACCTCCATTAGAAATCTTCATTAATTCTCATGTGTCTACTATCTTCAATTCACACAACCAACGATATTCATGAAATTTTCACTTGGTCTTTCCATAAATTTTGGTTTATCCTTTCTCCGCTGTTGGTGACGGTACTATTCGCCCTGACGTTCCAGAATTGCCGCATTTTGGCGAATAATAACACTGTGCGACAGCCACAATCGGTTTGGGATGAAACCACCGGGGAAAGTTATATCGGTCAAAAAAAGGTCATACGTGTCCCAGCGTTTCGTTGGGTCTCATCTAGGAATCGAGATATATCGATTTGAAGTTAGTAAGTATCGTATAGGGGAATTTGAATACATGAGAAACGCGTGCATCGAATTTCATGATTTATGTCTCATTTTGGTCATAGGTTATGTGACTTTACGTGAAAGTAATAGGACTTGACACTTTTTACCGTTTTGGATTTTTTTGGAATTAAAAAAAAAAAATTTAATTTTTAGGCAAAAATAATTTTTTTTTTTCATACATTTATTTATAATTGCGAAACTGTTGCTTAAGTAGGAAAACGGTTTAAGAACAGATTAGTTTCAGCTAAATCGGACGAGTGGTTCTCGAGTTATGTCAAACAAAAGAGCCTAAAACGTGACAAATTCCCCTATACGATACTTACTAACTTCAAATCGATATATCTCGATTCCTAGATGAGACCCAGCGAAACGCTGGAGCACGTATGACTTTTTTTTACCAATATAACTTTCCCCGGTGGTTTCATTCCAAACCGATCACTGACCCTTACCATTTGTCGCAGAGTGTAATCAAAGAGTGATTGCGAAACAACAATGCACCCACAAAGAGTGACTGTAAGGTGCGGTTTATGGGCTGGCGGCATCATCGAGCCGTATCAAACTAGGACTCAGAAACTTTGCATGATGTTGGCTTACGGTCATAAGCTGTTTTCAATTGTAAAAGGTCTAGAGTGGAACAAAGTTTTCTTTAAAGGACTAAATGTACCTGGGAAAAAAGTAAACTTTTTAGAGTATTCGCTTAAGAAGTATGTACTCGTACACGGCAGGTGCTGTTAGTTACGACGCATGTTATTCCTAATTAAACCCAAAAAAGTACCGTATGGTCAAAACATGCGACCAATAGACAATGTGGACATATTAAGAAAAGTTTTGCTACTTAATTAAATATAGAGTACTTTTAAAGTTTGGGCTGAGATAAGGGTCGGACTCATATGGACCAAAAAAAAGGGACTATTTTTTTAACTTTAGTAGCGTATAGGCGGTGGGGAGCACAAAACGTTCGTCCTGGCCGAACGTTACGACGTTTTTACTAGTTTTGTTTATTTTTGGAAGTCCGACGAACAGTTAATTTTTATATATTTTTTATTTTTGAACAGGCATTAACTGGTTTTCGAGACCTCTTGCATCTACATTTTAGTAAAAGGCAACTTTTTAAAAAATAGCAAAGTGGCATTAATTGTCGTGTCTGCAATGCTTTTATCTTGATATCGGGTCCATGACGGCTATCATCAGAAAGCTTAGAAGCAATTATTCAAAGGAAAACTGAATTATTTATGACCAGGTTCTCACCAAACGTATGGGAACTACTGTTGTAAATCTTACTTTTAAGTCTTCTTTAAACAATTAACCATTTACCCTCAGAGCCATTTATAGCGCAAAAGAGCGAAGTATACAAACGAGATTAACATTTTTATTTTTTTTTCAATATCATTGAGTTAAGTTGAGAACACATATATAACAGTAGGCGGGGCCAGCTCTTGTAAATCTTTTGTAAATGACTTCTTGTCACGCTTCCTAACCCACACCTTTGTCACAAAATTATTGAAACATTTCACTCCTACTTTTTCGAGACTAAAACAACTTCTTATAATTTCACAACAAACGTCCTTAGGTTAGAAAACGGCTGCAAATATTATTCCAAGCTCTCATAAGATGCTTCATTAAATTAAATATTTTTTAAAATGTGCATAAGACATTAAGAATCCTTTATATAAAATCACTCCACTTCATTTTCCCTGGAAAGTTCGTTTCAGAGAGAACATATTTTTGGGAAACACACACACACATATATACTGTTGCATACATAAATCTATATGCATATGTATATCAGCATGTTAAGGATATTAACTTAGGAGATCTCTGAGTATGAACAAATCCCCTTTTTCATACAATCACTCGGCACTTGGGTGGGGTGGTGTGTGCATAAATGTGACACAGGATATATTTGACTGAAAATGGTAAATATTCTTAATTTACTTTGTTCTCTTTATGAAAATAACAACAACATCATGCATTATTAATATGAGTATATGAAATAAAAAATACCCACACCCAGGCATACATAAGTACTCGTACAGACAGACATGGCCGCAGAGCAGTAGGATGTTTATTTCCTCTTAGCGGCAGAGATACAAGGATTCGCTGGAAAACAAAGATACGCACATACATGCACACATCTTAACTCGGACGAACATCAATCAAAGATTACATTTTAATGCTTGTATATCGTTAATATTTTATTGGTTTTTCTTTCTGTATTCCCCCCTTCGTCGTTTGTCCTCAACGTCTTCTTCAATTCAATGTAAACATGGAAAATTCCTGCAACGATTCTCGACACGATGACTCGCCGGCTGGTGGATGATCTGGATCCGGATGTTTGATTGATGATTCCATATGATGGTATGTATGTAACCAAATACACACGCACACTGCCCGCTGGCCTGCAGGAAAGGAAAACGACGTGTCACACGCATGGTGGTCGTTGTCGTGCTGGCCTTTGCAATATGTTGGCTACCAATACATGTAAGTCTTAACGCTTTTCTTAGCTCTTGTCATTTATATATAAACACACACACATGCATATATATGTATATATGTGAATTATAACATTCCAAGGATTTGGAATTTGGATGTCGTTGCCAAATATATGAACATATGAAGAAAGACATTCATACACATTTCATTTAGAATTTGAATTGCACATAAATTTGAATGAATGATCCATCAAAGTGCAAAAAGTACATTAATACAAGCTCATCTACAGGCTGATATTCATATGTATGTTTGTGTGTGTGTGTGTGTGTGTGTGTGTGCCTTCATACACACTACGTTCGATTGGTAAATTTATGGAAAACTCATAAAATTCCATTACGCTGAACGTATGAGTAGTTTAGCAAACACACTCGCTCGGGACTCTTATAAAAACTGAATATTTATAAAGAATGGACTTTTGCCCACAATTCATGTTTATGCATAAAGAGTAAACAGCCTAAATTTAGGCAGGACAATGTTACGAGGTTCTTGCAATATGTTTTGCAAACATGTCAAACTGTTCGATATCAAAATATTCGGTAATTTACAAAAATTGCTTTCGGTTTATTTGAAAAGCTCAATTTTACAGTAACAAGCTTAAGGCTTGACTGACTGACACCTGCTTAAATCTGACTTCATGTTTTTAATAAATAATACAAAGAGGTTTCTTTATCGTATAGGAATATTTTATTATAAGCCAATATCTGTTACTACCAAAAGTAGTAACATGAACTTTTCGAGATTTGGGAAAATATGGAAATTAAATAAAATTATAAAAAATAGTTTGTTTAATTAATAACTGGTTTCGGGATTACATTTAGAACATATAATATTCACATAATTTAAGACACAAATGTGGGCGGTGCCACACACTTTAGAAGATTGCGTGTATTGTCAAATAATACAAATATACCGATCGTTCTAAAATTTTAACAGAATTAAATCAATGACTATTAGAGATATGTCTTTGATATTTGGAATACATGATGTTTGATTGGATTGAAACAAATCCTTGTAGTAAAGTTGGCGGTGCCACGCCCCTTTAAAAATTGCATTTATGGCCAAACTAATGGACCGATCGAACATTCGGTTGGATTAACATACTTTCTGTTGCAATCACCAACATTCCATGGTATTGAAGGTTACATGTTTCGAGTTACTGTAAGATGGTAGCTACAATAATAATGATATAGCCAATAAGTCGGCTATAACAACCGAATTCGTTGAAATTATTGGTAACCACAATTGGGGGTTATGACAACCAACCAATTATGAAGAACATACTCCGTACATGTACTTTTGCACCAATAATTGGTGGCAACAAAAAATTAATTCTCTGTAGTAACCACACCCCGCTTAGTTCGCTTTTGTAACATATTACACTATGCAACAAAAGTAAGAAAGGTGATAGTAGTAAACTCTCAAAAGGACGGCCGTCGTAGATCCGATGTATTTTTATGGACCAAGGAAACTTTTATTTTTACGCTTTATAAAAAAGTTAAAAAGTTGTATTTTAACTATTCCTTTGATGTACCGAGTTTTTGTTATGAGATGTCTTAAGTGAAATCGTATGGATATTTTTTTTTTGGAGAACATTTCAACATCCTATATCTAAGATACTCGTAAGATTTCGTCCTTTTTCGAAAAGTGAAAATATGTTGTCCAGTTAATTTTAGTTGGTCTTGTCCTTTTTTTAATGAAAGTGCATAAATATTTTTAAGGATGGGGTAAATTAGTACCTTTTTATTTTATTTATTTAAAATATGGCCGATAAGAAAATATACATTTTTTTGTCACATGTAGCCAAGACTTCATGAACCCTTTGGAGGTATTTTGAGCCATATTACCCCTAAGTAACCGGAAATATTTAGATTAAATATTTTTTTACATAATCTGCTTTATCTTAACAGTTTTCGCCTTTTTACTATTTTGCCACTTTACTAATTTGATGCATAAAATCGTTGCACTTGCGCATACAAACGATATTAGATTCAAAAGAAAAACCTTAGTTTAAAACAAGTAAGTAAGTGCTATAGTCGGGCGTGGCCGACCACTATAAATGTGATTAAGTCTCCTGTTAATCGAAAGCACTCGTCGCTATTTCTATCTGTATCTATCACGCAAGCACTAAGCCTTTATACCCCATACCACTATGTGGTGAGGGTATAACAATTATAGTTGGTCCACATTTTCATACCTTGTTTTCGGACCCTGTGCCCTCCCACGGACGAGATAAATCATTTGGCTTGACATATTTAAAGTCCTGAGGCAATTCCCTGTCATTTGAGGGGTCACACTAAAATCCGGGTAAACCGAAACTTTTGGACCCTCCTAATGGACCCTGGGGCCCAAACAGGTCGAATTTTTTTCTGTATTTAAAATTGTAAGATAATATAAGATAATTGACTGGCTGCAGTCAAGGAATCTTAAGAATGAACTTGAACAAGAGCTTCAGGATTGTTTTTGAATGAGCAAGTGGCACCAGCCCATACTGGACACCCACTGACTTACAGTTCGGGCCAAGCATTCACACGCTGTTGCATGCAACGCCCACACGTAGTCTTAGAAATTTGCATTTCATTTTGAACAAAACCAATACCATCGCTATTCGCCCAAACGAGGACTGCTCGTACCGGGGTGTTTTCGTTTCCGGTCTCCTCTCCTGCTTTTCGTTGTCCGTCCGTCGCCACAATGCACTCTTACACCGCTGGAAATTTATTTCATTTCTCGTACAATGCATCTGAACAGAGCAATCAATCTTAAGGGTACGTCTGGTGCAAAATGTAGATGGTATACGAGGGCTGATCAGGAAGTATGTCATACAATAATAAAAGAGTATACAACAAGAGAACAATATAACAGATGACCAGATAGTAATGACTGTTTTTCCAACTATAATATTTTAGTAGCTATCAAAGTCACAAATGCCATTTAGCTGTAGAAATCTTCAATAAGGCTTGCCATTTGATTCTGTATCGTTTTATTCCTGGCCAAGATGTAGAAATTATTATTTTTATTATTATTAAAAGTTATTCTTATTTGGGCTTAGTTATAATAACGTTGTGCTGTCTCTCGTATTTAGGCTTGCGCTGTACAACTCGTCCCACCATAGAAATGTTTGACAACTTTTGTCTGAAACATTTGACGGCTATTGCTGTGAAGTGACGGCAAATAGCCGCCGTTGTAACTAGTATTGAAGAAGGCCCAACAGTGTTGGTTTGGAAGTCAAAAACTCAAGAAAGCTTCGTCAGACATTCAAACCGTCTTATTTTGCGGTTGTATTTAGATCGATTTAGATATAAGTAGCTAGCGCCAGACTTGTAACTGGTGGACCATAGACAATACAATAACTTCGTAGGTGAGTTCTGGTAATGTTGGCCTCCAAAATATTCATTTCCTACGTAGAGGAAAGGGACTTCGATCAGGGAATCCCAAAATCCAGGCATTTTTTTAGGACCATAATTTGTTTATGGTAACTAAGGCTGGATAACAAAATCACAATAGTTAAGTCAGTTAACAAAAAGTGTTACTTACTCACACTTACTGCAACAAAAGACCGCCATCAATCTGAATTCAGTTGTTTAAATTTAACTAATCACGTATCAAGGCGCAAAAAAAGAGAGTAGGTAAGAAAACTACACAAAAAATTATCTTTCGTTACACGCAGAAAAAAAGTATGGTTGTGGTGACAATATTCGAAGAGGATAATACTATTGTTGGGTATATGGTTGTGGTACAACAATATTATGATCCTCACAACAATAGTATGATTTAAATACAACCATACTATGATCCTCACAACAATAATATGATTCACACATAACAATACTATGATCCCCACAACCATAGTATGATTCACACTCAACCATACAATGATCCCCACAACCATAGCATGATTCACACGCAACCACATCACACACAATTGTACTTTGATCCCCAATAGTATTTATTAGAATTTGTTTAAGTTGTCGACAATAGATTTGAATTATGAAAATTTTTAAAAAATACATTAAATTCTAAATAATAGGAGTGATTTATTTTACAGTAAATTTAAATAAACGTAAGCGTTTTTATTAAAAATATTATTTAAAAATATTTCATACAGTATGATTGCCGTAATCATACTATTGTTAACATAAAACGCAAAACACAATACTTTTGTCGCACCAACCATATTTATATTGTTGTTATAACCATACTTTCATTTTTAAATTTGGCAATTATACTATTGTTACAATTTGGCAATAATACTATTGTTACATTCAATATTAAAATTGCAGCAATTATACTATTGTCAAGACTATCTGATTAAAGATGAGATGCTCTTATTTTCTTGAGAAGTTTTTTAAACCAATGATTTCTTTAATCATAAATGTCATTGGACTAACACCTAAGCCAGTAATCGGTCTATTAAGCGCTTTCAATATTTTATGGTTCAGAGATTACTTTAGAAACTTAGTCCTTAAACGACCTTCATTCTCTGAACCTAATCCGGATAATTTCTGGTAAAGCCACTTGAGTTAATAACAATCTCTTAAATTTTTTTGTGTTGGTTTTCTTATATTTTTAAAATTGATGCGAGATAATGCATCGAGTTTCCTACAATAAATTGATTTTTTCGTTGGCTGTATGGCATGTAGCGACTTCATCGTTGAAACCAAAGGTGGTCCACACCAACATCCTCCAATTCGGGCACGAAAAAGTCATTAATCATGGCTCTATAGCCTTCCCCATTGACTGTAACATTATGGCCGGCTTCATATTTGAAGAAATATGGACCAATGATTTCATCTGCCAATAAATCACACCAAACAGTGAGTTTTTGAGGACGTGACTGCGACTCAATACTGGCTTGTGGATTTTCATTACTCCAAATGCGATAATTTTGGTTATTTACGCACCCATTCGCTGAACCAAATGTTCTTGTAAAAATTAGAATTGATGGCCAACACGTTTTGCAAACATTGCTCCGGAGTAAGTCTATTCATGCCTAAATAAAGTATCGATTTAAGTATTTTTATTTATAGATAAAACAAAAGAAAATCATGACATTAAGAAAATCTTCAGATTTAAAATATCCTAGAATGCCAAACATCCCCAAAAACCCCGGGATCCCAAAGAATCCCACAATTCCCGAACCGAATGCCGGAAGTTCTAAAAGTCACTCCCGATTGACATCCCTAGCAGAGGATCAGAGGTCCTCACACCAAATTGCGAGTATTACCGCAAACACGATCTTCAAGAGTAAGACCAAGCATTTCAGCATCCATATGGACTGATGTTTGGTAAGGTTTATGACCGCATCATCATACCTCAGTTCATGGTGTTCAAATCGGGAACTACATTTACGTTGAGGGCTATTTCAATACATGAACCGATATCTTCTAGTTTCACCAGAGTTACAAAATGGTCTCTCGAAAGGTTCCATGCGAAACTCGAACTCGATAGAATGTAATTTTAGGCTTTTGGAGCGTCAGAACCTCAAAGCTAGAGGGAACTTTGAGTAGGAGCTATTCAAAAAAATAGACCGTTAAGTCCCACTCTTACCAGATACGCTTTATGCTAATTTTTTCGAAGGCAACATGTAGCTTCTACAGCCGTATCTTGTAAAATCTGAAATGACTTTTGTTGTATAAATATATGTGACGCGCAAAATAGAAAGGGACCTAAGGGTAAAAACCAGTGTTGTTCACTAGAGCCATTTTAAAGACTTAAATACGTGCATCTTTGGTGTATCATCACTTTCATAAAACGCGCATATCTCTGGGAGGGAGCACTTTTGGGGCATGGGATCGGTCTCATTCGATGCTCAGATGTTGTCCACATAAAAAAAAATGTGAAAATTGATTTTTTTTACCCTTAGGTCCCTTTCTCTATGCGCTGTCACATATATTAACTGATATGGACCAATTTCAATGGAGTTCGTCCTTTAAACCTTATATTATATTGTAAATACATATATTTTAACTAACCTGTACACTACTTGATGTGATAGAGTATCCTTAGTATGTCACGCCGTTTGCAGTATCCTGTTATCAATATTGCAAGCTACAGTAAGAGCCATGACAAACATTCTACATATTAGATGTAGAATGATCACAATACAGAAAACTGATCCCAACAAGAATCGTTTCATAGCAACCTCTGAGCGATTCCTGCATATCAGCCAGGCAGCTTCCGCCAACATGCCACCTCGAATATAATGCAGAATCATCAAATCTAACTAATGAAAGGTGAAATTGCATTTTACTAACAAAGAACAGCAGCAGCATCTACAACTACAACAACACAATGGCTGTAACAACAATAACAAGTAACTGTGAAATTGTGTTATTTCCACTTGTTTATGTTGGTGGCGAACAGGTCTACCCGCCCCAGCAGCCCCACCACCAGTCATTACACCCCCTAAGTTGTGATGCACAATTCAAGGAATAGCCTTACTTGTAGGTGTGTGCTTGCGTGTGTTGATGTGGCAAATAAATTAGTTTCCACTGCAAAAGGAAATATGGCTGCGAATCTCGATATGCAGATGAGCTTTTCAAATGTAGTTATTTCCGGGAAATTTATTATGTACTCTCCATGCACACACACACACACACACTCGCCCAAGCAACATAATGTGTGCATGTAGTCATTTTGTCATCATGTGTGACCTCATGGTTACACAGCCAGGCAAATATAGTTGTCCAAGTAGGAAATGAACTTAAAGCCATTACCAAGGTCAGCAAGAAAAACTGTACAAGCGACACTGACAAGTAGATGGATTCGAAAGAGATAGTGATGAAGAGTGATGGAGAGAGGGTAATTATAATTAGCTTTGCATGCATATATAAGTTCCATGTAATTTTTAATTTATACGCTCTTATTTAGGTGGTATTACCATACCTACGTACATAAATAAACAGGTGGAAATATCTGTAGGTGCGGATGTTTCTATATATAAAGGGCGAATTTTATATCCTTTTCCCTTTTTTTATACATTAAACTATTTTTTGTACGAGTGTAGAGTGTTAAGTGGCCAATCAGAATTAACAAAGCACAGCACAAGCGACCTAGTAAAAAATCTAGTCCGGCGTAGCTATTCAAAGAACATCCGGATACAGAAAAATTGTCTTCAAGTACGAGTAGGTACAGTTTTAACTTGTTCGTATCTTTTTTTTGATAGAGTTTTTTGGCGTGATCCTTAGGAAGGAAACAAATTCCTAAACTGTGGTGATAAAAAAACCATGTGGATGGAGGTTCTTACTGATAAGGAAAGGGACACTAACGCTTAAATATTTCACATGCCTGGTTATCAGAAAACTGATATCAGTTTCATGGGCGTATGTGCAGCAGAGAGTGTTAGTAGGGATGATTTGGACCTACGCGTAGTTTTTCACGTATGCCATTCAGCTATTCAGCACTTCAGATTGATATTCCTGTGGCTCGTGTAGATCTGTAGGGTAAGTTAGGATAAGATTAGAGAATAAAAGACAGTTTCCAAAATATTATTAAAGAGTGCAGTCGTGTTTCATTTACGCCGTATACTGTAGCCGACTATTTTATACTCTGTACTTCTGGATGTTCGGAAATGCCAGATTAAATAGGTTTTTGGGCCCCTTCTAAATTAACCTAGGTTTTCAAACTCATGTCAAATTCGAATTTGTGAGAAAATTGTGTTGTTTTTCGGTAAAATCGGATGAGCATACAGTTAGGAGCGTTATCTTAATCTGTATTGATTTTCTCCAATTTTAGCCGTGTCTGTCCTAACTAACTTATGCCAAATTTATCAAGATAAGATCGAGAGCTAAAAACATAAATTCGGATGAACATATGTGTGGGAGCTACATTTACTAGCGCTGCTATATATATTTCTGACCTAATAATGAAAATGCGAATATTTATCATCAAAAATGGTTTTATTGTTTTTCAACGTATTCTCCAACATGATTTATACACTTTTTCATGCGCTTAAACCAACTGTCGAAGTCATTGGGTGCCAAGTTAGCGCTGTACGATCAATTCAACGTCGTGGGCGGCTAAAAAGGCGCCGGTTTGAGCCGATGTGTGAATTTCTTCGAAATTCTTCGAAGACATCAGACAATCAAATTGTGGTGTACCACTTAGAATTGAACTTCATACGTTGCTCAAGCGGTACAGTCGCCCAATGACCAGTTTTTCGAAGAAACAGGTGACCATTTGCTTCAAAGTGCTTCTTCCACGAACAATTTTCGTTGGATTTGGCTCGTCTTGGAAGACCAACACGGTCGATCGCTGTTGTGTTTCGGGCTCATACGCATAGATCCATGATTCGACACCTGTGGCGATCTTATAAACGTCTTTTGAGGCACAGCGACGGTATTTTTTCAAAATTTTTTGAGCGATGATCAAATTATGCGGGAACCAACGAGAACAAACCTTTTCTACGGCCATGGGGCTAATCACCGCATTCGTTAACGACCAAATTTACTTCGAAACGCAATTAATTTGGATCACGGCAATCGTTATCGAATTGAAACTACCCGAAGTTGAATTCGAAAGCACAACCGTCATCGAAAAAAACCAAACACTACCATTTTTAATGACGCCAAACAAAACAACAGAGTAAAACAAAAGAAATGTAGGTATTTTTCTATATTTTGTGAAATAACGTAAAAATATTCGTCTTTTTTATTATTTTTAGGGACAAAGATAATGAAAAAACGATTGCTTTTATCTCGAATATTTCTTCTAATTACGTTTACATTGCAATCCTCCTCCGAATCGGACGATGATGAGTAAAAAAATAGCATTGGATCCATTTATAACTAATTTCTATATTTTTATCAGATTTATTAAAATATTCACTTGCATTTATTAAAATATTCACGCTTGTTGTTTTGTTTTTCTGCTTTTCTCTGCTTGTCATCATACTCGTATGCTTGCCGCAAAGAGAATCAACAAAGAAAGATGTTTCATCGGCCTTTTAGGAAACTCAATTTGTGTTATCACAGTAGTGGTTTCGACAAAAATTACGTAAAAACACCATGAATTGTTATAAAATAATAAATTAACTACAATAAAATAATTAATCGTTACATTTTTGCATTGCAATAATGCGTAAAATGTTTCTTATTATCTATTTAATTTTTTAACAGTCCCACGTCGTGCTCGAATCAGCCAACGACACATCTTTTGAGTTGAAAGTCTTTGTTTTGCAGCATTGCATAAAAAAGTAGTATGCGATAAAACATTACGATCGAATGCCATGATCCAAACATTTAAACGTATCGAAATATTTTTCTATTCGAATTTGCATTCGTCGTCGAATGCTGTGATTAGCCCCCAGGTGCTAATGCAATATCGAATGTATCCTGGTGTCACGTGCCGATCTTGCATTATCAGTTCACGCACGGGATGAATGTTCTCTGGCACAACGGCCGTTTTTGGATACCTCTATCTCACGGTATGTCACACTACTATCTTGCATTATCAGTTCTCTGGCACAACGGCCGTTTTTGGACGACCTTCACGACCCTCGTCTTTGAGCAAGAGTCGGCCACGATTAAATTCATATGGGCCATTTTTACACAGTGCTATAAGTTCATCGATGCACTCATGTCGTGATAATCCATCTACGTCGAAAGTTGTGAAAAATTATCGCACGAAAATGTCCACAAGTTAATTCCATTTGTTTAACAAATTGATTTTCAAGTGACTGTAAACAACACAAATGATGGTCGTACGTCAAAACGTTCTGAGTACGTTTATGCTAAAAAATATCAAACTTTCCAATGGAAATGTCAGATGGCGCCTAGGCAACACTTGGTGTTGTCTAGGCCAGAAATACTCGTATATATAGCAACCCTCGCTCGTAAATCCGAACTAAATATCTTCAATTTCCATAACTTTGGAGCTTAGACCTAGTGACTTGTGCCAAATTCATCAAGGTTAAATTCAATGGCTTGCTCCAAGATTAAAAAACATAAAATCGAATTAAAAAATGTATGTGAAAATGTATTATAGTCTGAACCGATTTTCATTAGTTTTTACAGCCTGTGACCAAAAAACTGACTCGTGCCAAATTGTATCCATTTGGTATGTAGTATGTGTCTTCTATATTTTAAAACATAACAATCGGATGAAAATATATGTGGCAGCTATAGCTAAATCTAAACCGATTTTTTTCAATTTCGATAACGTTGTGTCTACCCAAAATACTTACTCGTGCTAAGTTTTCTGAAGAAAGAATGTACGAAGTAGATGCTTGAGAAAAAAAAACATTCAAATCGAAACGGACTTTCTTTAATTTCAAAAGCGTCCGCCCTTAGACAACAATTGTGACTTACAAGATGGTCAGAAGGACGGACGAATAGTTAAATGAAAACAGCAGGGGATTATTCGTCGAAAAGTGCGTCTAGCTCAACTAATTTTGGGTGGTTACAGACATTTGCCATGAACTTATAATACTCTGTTCCACAGAATGGTACATAGTATAAAAACCACTCTAAATAAATCACACTTTACAGTGTCATACGTGAGCCAGAAAATTCTATAGAGGCAATTATTCTTAAAAAAACGTGAATATCGACAAAAAACTAACAGAGTTGTACACTTAGCTTGCTTACTTAGGTCCCACAACATGCCATAAAGGAACAGGAGAACTTTTTCTCAAATCAGTGAGCTGCGCACGATTCAATTTTAATACTCACCGACCGGGACCTTCTGTTTAACGCCAGCTCCGAAAGGCTAATGCACTTTGTAGAGAAGTTTTTATATGGCTTAGAGATAAATCTTTACTCGCCTCCGACATTTACGAGGTAAAACCCCAACCCCCTGAGAAATTGTTACATGTTCTTACCCGGGGTTGAAATTGGGTTTACTGGCACGAAAGTCGCGCACACTTCCATCACACCACTGCAGCCACTATAGATAGTTGTATGCCAGCATTAAAGCCGAAGGATAGTAGGCTAATTTAAACTTCATGGACAACATAACTCCGACACTAAAAACTTCGGCGACTAGAGCAAGTGGGTAAAACAAAAGCTCTGGAGCTAACACCAAGACCACAAAGACCTTGGTAAAAGGAAATTTTTGAATAGGGCGTATGCTAAACAGCAGAACTTTAAATAAGGTGGACATTAGGTAATCTTTTTGACAGAAAGTTTCATCTTGCGTCATTCAAGCAGAAGTTTGAGCGCCTTTGAATGCAACAGCTCGGTATCAAAACTTAGAATATGATCACATTGTGCGGGATCCAACGAGAACAAACCTTTTCTACGTCCAGGTGTTAATGCAATATCGAATGTATGCTGGTGCAAGAAATGCCCAAGGATGCCTCTATCTCGCGGTATGTAACGTGCCGATCTTGCATTATCAGTTCACGCACGGCATGAATGTTCTCTGGCACAACGGCCGTTTTTGGACGACCTTCACGACCCTCGTCTTTGAGCAAGAGTCGGCCACAATTTAATTCATATGGGCCATTTTTACACAGTGATAATCCATCCACTTCGAAAGCTGTGAAAAATGATCGCACGAAAATGCTCACAAGTAAATTCCATTTTTTTGCCAAATTGATTTTTTCAAGTCACTGTAAACAACACAAATGATGGTCGTACATAAAAACGTTCTGAGTACGTTTATGCTTAAAAATGAAATGTCAGATGGCGCCAGGCAACACTCGGTGTTGCCTAGGCCAGAAATATATATAGGAACCCTCGCTCGTAAATCTGAACCATAACTTTGGTCATTCAAGCAGAAGTTTGAGCGCCTTTGAATGCAACAGCTCGGTATCAAAACTTAGAATATGCTATTGTTTTGTTTACATTAATTCGATCATTATTATGACTTGAACAGTTTCAACTAAAAACTTGGTGAAATGTATTGGCTACGGTTGCGAGGCAGACTGTAAAGCTGTATCTTAACTTGCCAAGGTTTTTCTTCAGCAGTCTTTGGCGATGATTACTTCGGCTACAAATCAAATGACTTATACAGAAGCCTCACTATGATTAATGAGAATTACCCTTTGCGTATAGTCTTCGAACTGTGCGAAGAGCAATCTTCATAGCTCAATATCATTTCCACCAATTCCGTTTCGCAAGGGCTTTCGTTGAAAACCACAGAATATCTATGGAATATCTCAAAATTGAAAAGCTGGAATAGGATTCCAGAATTCTAGAGTCACCTGGCTATGATTATTTAGCAAAACCATGGTTGTACTGAGGGGACTGCATGATAACATGATAGATCTTTAATAGATATCCTTCCTAAACGTACATTTTCGCAAATTGTTGTTGAACGTTCTGCATTCTACGGGTCATCTGGCCCAGGTAATAATGGGTGTACCGATTAAGGCAATTAAAAATTACAAATAAATAAAATCTATTAAAACGGACCAGTTCCACAGCATTTTGGAGGAAACTTTGGGAAGAAACAATTAAAATGTTTCTGAGTTCAATATTACAAGGAAATTGTAGCAGCTCCCACGAGTACTCTTTCCAAGAATAAAAAAGCATTTTAAAATGAAGCTCAATAAATCAGTTTGAAAAAAATACGTTACAATAGCTCAAAATAAATATTTTGAGGGCGTATGCAAAGGAGCAAGTTTTTAAATAAGTCAGACATAAGGACTACTTTTCGACTGTAAGATTCATCCAGCGTGTTCTAGGCAAAAGTTTAAGCGCTTTAAAATGTCACTGATCGTTATCAAAACAAATATTCCAAAACTCGAATAGAATTCCAGATTTTAATAGTCATCAGGCCATGGTTACTAATCAAAGGGGGGACTACAGAGTAGGGGCCTAAAATTGATGAATTAGGGCTTTTTAAACTTAGTTTTAGTCAAATTGTTGTTGAACGCATTGCATCCAATGTGTTTACCGATCCGTTTGCTCAAGAGAAGTCTGACACTGGTCGAGACCTTGGAACTTTCGTTGAAATCCAGGCCACATAAAAAATCTTATTATGTGTTCTTTTCAATCGCGTATCTCAGTTATAAAAATATAAATACATTATTGATGAGATCTCTTAGCGATTTAAAATTTAAAATAATAGAAATTAATAATAATAATAATTTATTTTGACACGGACAACAAACAACAGGTATGTAGATCGATTTGTTGTTACATTACTGAGATAAAATTGGGTTTTATAAGCCGGCGGTTCGGTTCCTAGAGATGGAAGAAACGTAGGTTTTGTAAATTTGCCGATGAATATTGCTTTTTTCTGTCTATTAACCGATTTCTTAAATTCTTCCCAAAGACATGACAATTTGCAGTTGAAAGAAGACGCATAATAATATTTTTTTGGCGTGATTCATTTCGAGGTTCCTTTCATTTTTAAAGAAAAAAAACACAGAAAATTCAAATTGAATGGTGAATGTTTATTATCATTTGAAAGAGTATTCTTTAGCATTTATTATTTCAGAGATTATGTGTACCAAATATTGGCCGCGTCTCCGATGGTCGATCCGTTGAGTCCAATTTTCGAAGACTTGTTCGAACATTTCGACTGGTAACTGGTAAATGACAAGCGTGATGTTATGCTCCAAGGCCTGAATCGAAGCCGGTTTGTCCGCATAAACCTTAGGCTTTACATATCTTCACAGGGAAAAGTTAACCGGTGTGATGTCACACGATCTTGATGGCCAATCGACCGGCCCAAAACGTGAAATTATCTGCTCACCAAAGTGTTATCTCAATAAATCCATTGATTGGTGCGATGTGTGAGAAGTAGCGCCATCTCGTTGAAAGCAAATATTGCCGCTTCAATTTCAGGCATCAAAAAGTCGGTTATCATGGTACGATAATGGTCTCCAGTGACGGTTACGTTCTCACCGGGATCATTTTTTGAAGAATATGGACCGATGATTCCACCGGCCCACGAACCACACCAAACCGTTGTTACGTTCTCACCGGGATCATTTTTGAAGAAATATGGATCGATGATTCCACCGGCCCACAAACCACACCAAACCGTTGTTTTTCTGCATAAAGTGGCAGCTCTTGAACCTCTTCTGGTTCAAATATGGCAATTTTGCTTGTTTACATACCCATTGAGCCAGAAATGGGCCTCATCGCTAAACAAAATTTGGCTCGAAAACGTCGGATCTTCTTGATACTTTTAAAGAGCCCATAGAGCGAAGCGATGTCGCTTGGAAACGTCGGGCGGCTTTAGTTCTTGCACAAGCTGTATTTTGTACGCTTTTAATTTAAGATCTCGACGTAAAATGCGTCAAGTCGTTTCATACGTCAGTTCGGGTTGCTGCGACCGGCGCCGAATCGACTCTCCACGGCCTTGGTGTACACTCTCAGCTCTCTCAGCTATGGCCGCTATATTTTCTTCGCTGCGTGCTGGACGTGGTCTATTTGGTGGAATATTATCCAATAATGAATGTTGGGTCTCAAGATGGGTGATGGTGTTGCGAATAGTACGCTCAGTAGGCCGGTTATGTTGAACTTAAGTTGAACGAATTGCTCGAAACTCATTCCTCACAGAACGTAAATTTTCGCAATAAAGTTGAACGATTTCTAAAAGTTGTTCAGGCGTAAGTCTTTCTATGATAAAATGCCAAACAATACTAAACAAAAATAACATGACAGCATGACACGACTCACGCGTGATCTGTCAAAAAAGCATATTGAAAGAAGTATCTCTACTTGGATCACCGATTATTTATGAAACAAAGCAACTTCTGCTATAAACTATGCCCTGACTTGTGTGTATCCAAAATGTTACAAATCTACCCCTTCAAAAAATAAAGGATCACATGTACTTGTATTATAGCAAACTCTTAAATAGTATCCATAAGAAATAGAATTTACACTTAATTACACAATCGATTTAATACTTTTGAGCAAACCCCACTTGGCTCACTTAGCTTGACATAAGTTGGCAACACGTGGCGTATTCGTTATATTTAGAAGCAAAAATTAATCATACGCACCAAACACCTGAGCTAATGATAACAACCCACACTTCAACGTTGCTCGGTATGTCAAATGAAACCTCTGATGTTGACAAAGCAAACATTTTATGCTTCTTTAAGTATCCTTCGTTTCTAGCAAATCTTAGAGCAGCATATTTTTATACTTTCTCATGCTGGTGATTTTCCATTTGGCACAGCAGAAAATGAACGACCAACAAAAGTTGTTGTTTTGTTTTTCTTTTTGGCCCTGGTAATAAATTATGCAATAGCTTTGTGTTTTTCTATGCTTAAATCAAAAACATTTGAATTCATAGCATTGTGGTGGGGATCAGGTGGTTGCAAAGGTTGCTACTCCTTCCAAGTCGTATGTATTTTTAACTGTTTAGCATTAAAAGACAATATTTCATAAGGATTTTGCGCACAAAATGCTTTGGAAAAAGCAAATTCTTATGAACTTTAAGCGAAAATAGGATTTCATATTTTTTGTTTGTTATTTCAGCAAAAAGAAAGAGTTTCATAAGAATCGTTAGGAAAATGGAAATATTTTTTTGAAAACTTAAGGTAATTAAAAATAGCAAATAAATATAATCTTTGGAAACGGACCTGAAATTCAACATTTAGTTAAGAGCAAATATAAATGTCCTTGAATTTAATATTTCAAAGAAATTTAACAAGCACCACATATGAGTTTTGTTTCCAAGAATAAAATATTATTTTGAAATGGCGCTTTGAAAACAAAATATGTTAAATTAAAATAAATTTGTTTGTGGAATAATCTGTAGACATACAACTTTTTCAATAACAATAAAGTAAACACCTGTAAAATGCGCAATTTCCTGTCTTTTACACGGTGGTTTATTACGTTATCCAAAATATCATAAACCTGATTTTCGAATCCACTCAAAAGTAGTTTGAAAAAGCATTAGTCATTTTAAATGTTCAGAAATAAAAAAACACATTTTCTTGTTAGTTTAGGTAAGAATAAAGAGTTTTGTTTATATAGGTTGATCCATCTAGAGGTATTTTTTCAGAATAAAAAAAAAATATAAAAATTCAAATTAATTGTGGAATCTTTATTGGTAATTTGAAAGAACATTTTTTGGCATTTATTTTTTGAATATAATTTCCTTCAAATGTTGGCCGCAACTACGCCTCGGGGTTTCCATTCTGAGGTTCTATTTTATTCTATGACTCGTTCGAGCATTTCGACCGGTATAGCTTTAATGACACGCGTAATGTTGGCTTCCAAAAATGTCGAAATGTGTGATATCACTCGATCTAGGCGACCAACCCACCTGTCCATAACTTGAAATAAGCTGCTTTTTGAAATGACCTCTCAATAGATCCCTTGTTTGACCAGCTGCATGAAAAGTGGCACGGTCCTGTTGAAACAAAATGTCGTCACGAATAAGGGCTTCAATTTCAGGTAGTAAAAAGTCCGATATGATAGAACAATAGCGAGCACCATTGAAACTTACGTTCCGGCCATCATCATTTTTGAAAAAATATGCACCGATGATTCCACCAGCTTATAAACCGCACCAAACCGTGGTTGTCTCTGGCACCTCTTGAACCTCTTCTTGTTGCTCTTCAGCCCAAATGCGGCAATTTTGTTTATTGACTTTGCGTTGTGCCAGAAATGGGCCTCATCACTGAACACAATTTTAGCCGAAAACAGCAGTTGCCAACATTTTATTATATTCAAATTATATTTAAAAAATAAATGGCATAAAATGTCCTTTCGTATGAACAATAAAGATTCCACACTTGATTTGAATTTTAGTATTTTTTTATTTTAAAAAAAAATACAACTAGATGTATCACCCTATAAAACTACCGCATGAGGACTTGAGCCAACACATAACGCAGTAGTTTGGCATCATGTATGATTTGCGGTTGGCGATTATAGTATGGAAATAGACTTTCTGTTGAATATGAACCTCTTAATAGTCCTGCAATAAACTCTCCTGGGACATTTGAAATGAAAAGGAGGTCCATAAGGTTCTCCAACTCAGGACTTGCTACAAATAGGCTCTATAAAAAAGACATTAATCATTTGCAGGAGCAGTTAAATATAAGGTTCCGGCCAGTAAGTAAAATTGTTATTTGGTGCGTAGAAATCCAGAATTCGCAAAACCAAAATTTTTATTTGCCTGTCTAAAAAAGAAACAGTCAGCTAGTAGATACCTTACACCTACTTGATGACAAGAGTCTGCCACAATTTTCTTAACCTCAGAGGTTATGGTAAAAACAACACTCGAACAAAAAAATGGGGATATATTAAACTTTTAATAAAAAAAATGCATATTTAAGGCAGTGATTCTTCCATAACTTTAGCAGTTACGAGGGCGGTTCGGAAACTTCTTAGCCTAGCACAAAAAGCTCGGTATAAACAGAAAAAAGTTAAGTGTTTTGGAAACTTCCATCTCTGCTATAAACACATGTAAAATTTTGTTTCGATCTGGCAACTCCTTCATATAGAAACAGGCGTTCACAAAAGTCGCATCCGCGATTTTTTTACAATGGAAAAATTAGAAATGCGTGGTGTCATTAAATATTTACATAAAAAAGGTTTATCGGGACAAGAAATTCATAATGATATGGTGAATGTGTTAGGTGAAAGTGCTCCTTCGTATGCAACAGTAAAAAATTGGGTTGCTGAATTTAAACGTGGTCGTACAAGCGTTGAAGATGAACCATGTAGTGGACGTCCAAAAACAACAACAACAGAAATTGTAGCCAAAGTGCATGATATGGTATTAAATGATCGACGAATAGAAGTGCGTGAAATAGCTAATATCATGGGCATCTCAAATGATCGAGTCCATTTAATTTTGTATGAAGAACTACAGATGAAAAAGCTTTCTGCAAGATGGGTGCGGGACTTGTTAACAGTCGAACAAAAACGCATAAGAATAGCTGTTAATGAGACATGGATCCACCACTATACTCCAGAGACAAAAGAACAATCCAAACAATGGACTGAAGCTGGAGGAAGTGCCCCAAAGAAGGCAAAAACAATTCAATCGGCTGGTAAGGTTATGGCAACGGTTTTTTGGGACTTCAAAGGTATTTTATTGATTGACTATCTGCAAAAGGGTAAAACAATAAATTCAGAGTACTATTGCAACCTTTTAGATCAATTAAATGTACAAATTCGAGAAAAACGTCCTGGCTTACAACACAAGAAAATAATTTTTCATCATGACAACGCACCAGCGCACAAGAGTGTTTTAACAATGGCTAAAATCAACGAATTAAAGTACGAGTTGCTTGACCACCCACCTTATTCTCCTGATTTAGCTCCCAGTGACTTTTACCTGTTCCCAAATCTAAAAAATCCTTGCTGGCAAGCGTTTTACCTCAAATGAAGATGCAATTACAGTTGTAAACCACTATTTTGAAGACCTTGAGGAAAACTATTTTAATCAAGGGATAGAATTGCTAGATAAGCGTTGGACTAATAGTATTGAAGTTTCAGGAGATTATATTGAAAAATAAAAATATTTTTGAAAAACTACCTATTCTTTTTCAATGATAGGCTAAGAACTTTCCGAACCGCACTCGTATACCATCGAAATCAGCGTTCGGTAAGACAAGCTTTTCGTGCGCTTAGGCATTTCTGGCTCGACGGCAACTTCAATAAACAAAATTGTCGCCTTTGGACTACAGAGCAACCAGAAGAGGTTCAAGAAGCGTCATTATATCCAGAGAAACCACGTTTCGGTGAGAAACCACGCGTTCGGTTCGGTGAGAAACGCTTTTCGGGCGCTTAGACCTTTTTGGCTCAACGGCAACGTCAATAAACAAAATTGCCGCCTTTGGGCTGAAAAGCACTCAAAAGAGGCTCAAGAGGTGCCATTATACTTAGTAGGGACATAAATACTGTTACAACATTGAACACAACCATTTCAATAGTAGAACTGAACATACCCCGTTAATGTCATATGAGTTTCGAAAGCTAATCTCAATAGCGTTTGCCTGTAACGGAATTTTAAAATTGTTTCAACTTTCATCATGGAGTGGTCAGATAATGAGAACCGTATCGCTGTTATAGCGCTTTTCAAGTGTTAAATGAAAAAAGCGATATTTTCAAAACACTCCGGACATTAGGGATTAGCCACATGTTTGTCTACCGATGCATAAAACTGTTTGAGGAGCTTTGTTCGAACGCCGCATGCCATCAAAGCCGTTTAATCAAGAATTCACAGAATCGGCTCCAAAAATAGAAAATCATGGGCCGTGAGATGAATATCACGCAAAAGTCCATGAGTCGAATCATTAAAAAAGACTTGGGACGTGGGGCCTTCAAACGATGTAACGGAAATTTATTGACTGCAGCTTTAAAAAAAATAGGATTGAAATATGCAAACGTCTTTTGGTGAAGCACGCTGATAACTTGCACAGAAAAATTTTGTTCACCGATGAAAAAAAATTTTATATATCAAAATTAAAATTCATAAAAAAAATATAAGTATAATATTTCAAAAAAATCGTTATATATGACGCGCAAAATAGAAAGGGACCTTAGGGTAAAAACCAGTTTGGTTCAGGAGAGCCATTTTAAAGATTTAAATACGTGTATCTTTTGGAGTACCGTCACTTTCATAAAATGCGCATATCTCTGGGAGGAACACTTTCTGGGCATGGGATCGGTCTCATTCGATGCTCAAAAAAAAAGTGAAAATTGATTTTTTTTACCCTAAGGTCCTTTTCTCTATGTGCTGTCACATATACTAAAATTTGACTACACAATATCGATCCTAGTGTTCTTTTCCATACGACGATTTTATAAAAATCAGTTAACCCGTTCCAGAACAGCAAGAATTTTAGTAACGCTCAAGAATACTTTTTTGGCCATTTTCAAAAAAAAAATGGAAAAAAGTTTAGGGACATTTATATGTGTATTAATAAGACTTCTTTTAAATTCAAGACATTTCCTGGTTATGGAAGAGGAAATTTAAACTACGAATAAACAAATATGTGATAGCATACATAAACATTAACCGCCTCAAATGTTTATTATTACAAGATATAAAAACATCTATTAAATTCCGGCTGTAAAACTTAGAAGCGCTGCCGATAAAATATGGTTTGACTTAAAAGTCGCTATCGCCAAAGGAGCTAGGAATCGGATTTAAACTTTGAATCATGTCATTGTATTTTTCCAAAACTGCCTATTGGATTGAAAATGGTCCATATCGCACTACCCTTTCTGGTACCTCACTTACAAATGAACCATGACGCCCGCTTTTGGTTTTCTTGTAACATTGTTAATAGTTACTGTAAGAATGAAGTTATAAGGCAAACTTGATATCAAAAAAATTGGACTCCTGGCCCCTGCTGGTACCTCCCACACAAATAACCCTGCTTTAATGCATATTAGAACCCATATAACTTGTCACTTAGTGCGTAAAAGTGGATTAAATTGTGAACACAATAATATTTTAAAACTGCTTTTTACTTGCATTTGAAAAAAGTCATTGACACGCCCCATTCTGGTACCTTTGATGCAAATTTACAATTCCGTCCACTTTTGGTTTTCTCGTAATATCTTTAATGTTATTAATACAATCTTGCTGAAAATCAACGCTTATTAATATATAGGGTGATCCATCTAGAGGTATTTTTTCAGAACAAAAAAAAACTATAAAAATTCAAATCAAGTGTGGAATCTTTATTGGTAGTTTGAAAAGACATTTTATGGCATTTATTTTTTTGAAATAATTACCTTTAAATGTTGGCAACTGTATTATGGAAATGAGCGTTCGGTGAGAAACGGGAAGATCCGCTGTTTTCGACCAAAATTTTGTTCAGTGATGAGGCCCATTTCTGGCTCAACGGCAAAGTCAATAAACAAAACTGCCGCATTTGGGCTGAAGAGCAACAAGAAGAGGTTCAAGAGGTGTCATTATACCCAGAGAAAACCACGGTTTGTTGCGGTTCATAAGCTGGTGGAATCATCGGTGCATATTCTTTCAAAAATGATTATACCCGAAAACGTAACCGTGAATTGTGTTCGCTATCGCGCCATGATATCGATCTTTATGCTACCTGAAATTGAAGCCCGTAATCTTGACGACACTTGGTTTCAACAGGACGGTGCCACTTGAAATATAGCTGCTCAAATAATGGATGAAGAGGTCATTTCGAAAGGCAGCTAATTTCACTTTTTGGGCAGGTGAGTTGGCCGCCTAGATCGATTGATATCACACCTATAGACATTTTTCTTTGGGGTTACGTAAAGTCCAAAGTCTACACGCAGAAAAAAAGTATGGTTGGGGTGACAATATTCGAAGAGGATCATACTATTGTTGGGTATATGGTTGTGGCACAACAATATAATGATCATCACTACAATAGTATGGTTCACACACAACCATACTATGATTCTCATAATTATAGTTTGTTTTACATACAACCATAGTATGATCCTCACAACCATAGTATGAATCACACAAAATCACACTATGATCTCCAAAATTCTTTGCAAGGATTATGTTAAGTTACCATTCAACAATAGAGCTTTTTTATTAAGTAAATTATGGGAAAATATATATAACTAAATAATTGGAGTGACTTATTTAACAGTAGAAAAAATGTACTTATTAAAAATATATCAGTTATACTCTTACTAATCCAAAGTAGTTTGTTTTGAAAAAAAAATAATTTACACATAAAATATGCTATTATTGCGTAAGACTCGTAACAATAACATTTCAAATTAAAAAAATACGATTTTGCTGGTATGATTGCCGTAATCATATTATAGTTAACATTAAACCCAAAAAACAATACTTCGCACCAACCATATTTATATTGTTGCTACAACCATATTTTTATTTTTATATTTGGCAATAATAATATTGTTACATTTTAACAATATTAATATTGCGGCAATCATACTATTGTCAAAATAAAATTCAAAAAACAATACTATGGTTGCGACGATCATACTTTTGTTGCAGAGAATATACTATTGTTGCCGTGACGATATAGTAACCATATTTTTTCTCTGCGTGTATGCTGAGAAACCAGCTACGATTCAGGTTTTGGAAGCATTAACATAACACGCGTCATTAAAGCCATTCCGGTCGAAATGCTCGAACGAGACATCCTAAATTGGACGCTCAGAATAGAAACCCTGAGGCGTTATTGAAGCAAATTATTCAAAAAATAAATGCCATCAAATGTCCTTTGAAATTACTAATAAAGATTCCACACTTGATTTAAATTTTTATATTTTTTTTTTTGCTCTGGAAAAATACCCCTAGATGGATCACCCTTTATAATCTGTGAGAGAAAAAAACGAAAAAGTTATTAGTTTTTAACCCCTTGGAAATTTTTGGCGCACCCTGTATCATGATAATGAATTTTATGACCTTTCTAAAGAAAAAAAAATCCACATAAATCTATAGTTAGAGTTTTTTAGTATATGCGGGAGCTTTATCTATATCTGAACCGAGTTTTTTCAATATCAATAGCGTCCGTCTTTGGTTTCAAAAACTTACATCTGCAAATTGTCATGAAGATTTGACAAACATCGTTAAATCGAATCTGAGTTGATCGATACACGTAAAGGGGTCTGCTCAAATATTTTTGTTAGTTAAAAAATTTTCAATGAATCTATATTAGAATAGCCTGTGCCACAGAGTGGTGCAGAATATAAGAAACTGGTAGGACACTTTAACCATAGTTTCAAATACACTGTCTAACGCTGTTCTTGCAAATCTCTTTATTTCTAATTTTTATTGATGATCTGTTGGGTCAGACGTGAATCCAATTTACTCCTTTGCGGATGACAGTAACCTCTGTCAGTCATATTCATTCGGCCGTAGGCCGAGTCTTCAAGATATTGAAGACAAAAGGCGAATTATGGATGAGACACTTGGCCGGGATTTACTGGTCATTTCCGAATGGGGTCGAATGAATAGAGTAGATTTTAATGCGCGTAAGACACAGTGCTGCTTGTTGTCTCACAGGCGATTCGCTGACCCAACAATATCGTCAATTTCTATCGATGGTACGGATATTGTACAATCAGAAGCTCTTGATGTTCTGGGCATGAAAATACAATGTGACGCTCGTTGGGCGAGACATGTATTCGAAGTGTCGAAAGAAGCACTCAAGTGCATAGACTTTTTAAAGCGGTGCAAGAAATATTTCACTCCTTCTGATCTTTTCAATATCTATACAACTTACATCAGGCCGAAGATGGAATACAACTCCCATATATGGGCAGGTGCTCCAAAATCATCCTTGGAGCTACTTGACCGTGTTCAAAAAAAAAAAAAAAATATGCTACTGCTGAGGACTTCTGCTATAAACCTGAAATCACATGATAACTAATTCACAATAACTTTAACTGCTTCGGCGAACTAAAAATTACCTTACAATACCTTTTCCTCAGGATTACTTTGCTCTACGCCCCGCTGTGTCGTTCATGAACAGCTGCTTCAGTAAGGAAATAATTTCAATCTTATTATAGAATACCAAGTATTATTAATTCAACTCATTTGAATGTGTCGCCCGCTACGGCATAAGACACATTTACATTAAATGGCATAATCGCCATTTAGGACAGAAGGAGCATTTCAGGAGGTCTTCAGGCAGCACCACCATCTTCTGTGTGTGTCAATCAAATGCTAACCAATTATCGCACTTTGGCCTACTTTAAAATGAGGCGGTCCATGATGAATTCGCATCTCATCCCTTTTAATGCTCGTCATGCTCGTGCATATTTTGCAGCAAACCTCAGCAAGCTGCTGATGAAGATGAACACGCAAATAATGATTGAATTGAATTCATGATGAAAGGCAAAACAATTTTCATAACAGCAACAGGGCGAGTGAAAAATTGTCTTCTCCAAGTGAGTGGGTAGCCAGAAGCAGGTGTGTGGGAGTAGCTTTGCATAAGAATGAGAATGTCTCAACTCCCACGGGATACTTAAGATTAATTCATTTCGAATGAATGAATGGCGCACCTCACAATCATTTGGGTAGTTCTGCCTTTTCGTTGTGTGTCTCCTATGGTGCGAATAATTTGTACTCCCCTACAGGTGGCAGCGCATGGCAACAACAGTAGCAACAAAAAGGAATTAAATACTTAAAGGTAGAGATTATAAGAAACAACAAAAGTGAAACACAATGCAGGTGTGGTTGGAGTACCTGTGACACACGCAGGTTCCTACTAACGATGCACAGTGGGTAGATAGAGTACAAAGAAGAATGTAAGAAGTTTCATGCGTTATAAAATAATTTAAGTAGGAACAGACGTTATTAATTGAGGCATTATATGATAATGAGAAATTATTTGATAATGAACGAAAACTTCTTGCATTCGTGTCTACCTACCGTGCATCGTTAGTAGGCAACTGTCTGTTTGTTCAAAGTTTATTTATAGTTTCATGGCAAATGTTTGTAAATACCAAAAATATTTCAGCTTAACCCACCTTTAAGTATACCCATTGATTGATAACCTGCCGATTTCATTTAACGATGACCGTCGGTCCATCTAAAGCTTGTAATCAAACTACATGTCGCAATTGTAGTCCGATTTTCATGAAACTTGCCAACAGTAAGTTTAAGAGTTGACAGCGATAATCAGACGGACGACATTGTTTTGTTAATTGACAACCCCTGAAGATGATTGACGAAGTCAATCGAAATATTGGGATAAATAAAAACTAAACAACACAAAGAACAACGAGTTTAAATAAATGACCTCTAGCCGAAAAATAATTTTATAAAAGTAAGTTTTTTAAGATCAAGTACAGATGCTAATGAAATTAAAGAAAATCGGTTCAGATCAAGATATGTGACGCGCAAAATAGAAAGGGACCTAAGGCTAAAAACCAGTTTTGTTCAGGAGAGTAATTTTAATGATTAGGCCCCTTTCTAATTGCGCTTAGAATCGTCGACTTCACTTTCATAAAACGCGCATATCTCTGGGAGGGAACACTTTTGGGCATGGGATCGATCTCATTCGATGCTCAGATGTTGTCCACATCAAAAAAAGAAAAAAAAAATGAAAATTGATTTGTTACCCTTAGGTCCCTTTCTCTATGCGCTGTCACATATAGCTCCTACCTATATGTTCATCCATTTTTTATGTGCTTCGCTCTAGAAGACACTACTTACATCCAATCTTGATAAAACTTAGCACCAGTAAGTTTCTTGTACCCAGGAACAAGGTTATTAAAATAGAAGGCAATCGGTTTAGATTTAAATAAAACACCCACATTTATATATCTTTATCCGATTTTATACTAAATCGTTTTAACAATTGAAGAGAATTAGTTCAGATTTAGATATAGCTTCCACACATATGTTCATCTGATTTTTCTGCTTTAAGCTGTAGTAGCCAAAGCCTACCTCCAATCTTCATGGCATTTGGAACACGTTACATTTTTGGACTAAGGAAGGATGTCGCTAATATTGAAGAAATCGGCTCAGATTTAGATGTAGCTCGTTTACATATATGTCCATCCGATTTTATGTTTTTAGCTCTAGAAATGTAAGTCTTCTAGAGCTAAAAACATAGAATCGTCCTCTCGGTTTTGACGAAATATTTTTGTAGTTTTAAATAAAAAATTAAATTTACCTCTTTTTGTCGCAATTAATTTTAATGCATTCCTAAAATCTTTAAATTGTGTTTAACACATAAATTCTGAATTGGAAAATATTATCCCTTCTTAGCAACAGACTAAAACTGGAATGTTAGCTAATGCCGGTTTTTAACGAAAAATTCTGAGATCATCCCTGTATCTGCTGAAAGCTCCATAACGTGGAAGGAATCAGCATATAAAAAATAGAGTCCCCTTTCATAACTAAAAAAACGCCAGAACGAAGTATACTTTTGAGTATTAGCTCAACGTAGTATAATTTCACGTGAACGAACCATGGCTTAAATGGGGAGTGGCAGTTGAGATGCACCTTCAGCTCGTGTAGCCAAAAAAAAACCGTCCCTATGGTCCCAGGAAAAATTTACTAATGCAGATGAACGTATAGACTTTCAAAGAAAATTAAATTTCATTACAATAGGAGTGTACGAGGGCTGCTATATATATTTCTGGCCTAATTATGAAAAGGCGAATATTTTTCATCAAAAAATAGTTTTATTGTTTTTCAAAGTATTCTCCAGCATGAGTTATACACTTTTGCATGCGCTCAAACCAATTGTCGAAGCACTTTTTCCACTCCGATTGAGACACCCCCAAAACAAGGTTTTTGAATGCTTCAACAGCATCTTCTGGCGAAGAAAATTGTTGACGACGCATATTTTTCTTGATGTGCGGGAATAAAAAGATGATATTGGGTGCTAAGTCAGGGCTGTACGGCGGATGACCCATCAAGTCGACGTTTTGGCCGGTCAAAAAGGCACAGGTTTGAGCCAATGTGTGAGAGCTCTCATTGTCATGGTGCACAATGACTCGTCTTCTCTTGTTCGTTTTTCGAATTTCTCCGAACACTTCAGGCAAACAAATTATGGTTTACCGCTCAGAATTGACCGTCCTATGTTGCTCAAGCGCTACAGTCGCCACATTCCCAGTTTTGCCGAAGAAAGAACGACCATTTGCTTCGAGGTGCTTCTTCCACGAACAACTTTCACTGGATTTGGATCGTCATCGAAGACTTACACGGTAGATTGCTGTTTTGTTTCGAGCTTATACGCATAGCTCCATGATTCGTCACCTGCGACGTTCTTATAAAAGTGTTTTAAAGCACCGCGATCGTATTTTTTTAAAATTTCTTTGCGCCAATAGAGGCGAGCCTTTTTTTAAGCGATTGTCAAATTGTGCGGGATCCAACGAGAACAAACCTGTTTTACTGCCAGGTGTTCATGCAATATCGAATGTATGCTGGTGGAAGAAATGCCCAAGGATGCCTCTATCTCACGGTATATCACATGACGATCTTGCATTATCAGTTCACGCACGGCATCGTGGTTCTCTGGCACAACGGCCGTTTTTGGACGACCTTCGTCTTTGAGCGAGCGTCAGTCACGATTGAATTCATTTAACCAGGTTTTCACAGTGCTTCAGGATGGTGCTTCATATCCATACAAAGATTTAACGTCATCGATGCACTCTTGTCGTTAAAAATGAAAAATGGTCGCACGAAAATGTTCACGAGTTAAATCCATTTTGTTGCCAAATTGATTTTTTTTCAAGTCACTGTAAACAACAGAAATGATGGTCGTACGTCAAAACGTTCTGAGTACGTTTATGCTAAAAAATGGCAATCTTTCCAATGAAAATGTCAGATGGCGCCAGGCAACACTTAGTGTTGCCTTGGCCAGAAATATATATCACAACCCTCGTAAGCATGCCTAAAATTTGGGCTCTGATGGGTGGGTCGTAGGGGCCAAAAAAAAACAGTAATCAATATCGTGTGATAGGCATACGGGTACTCAAATTAAGAAAAATTTCGTAGCGAATCCCAACTTAAATCTATAAGGACTTTAGGTAGGGAATCCACGATGAAGAGTAAAATTACATCTGCAAGCTCTACAATTTGTACATAATGTCCTTATAGTTATTGAGTATTTAAATTTATCGATGTCGTTGACATTAACTTGCATAACACAAAAATTCATCAATGTGGACTTTTTCCCATTCTTGGTCGATAACCACCCACAGTGCATCGAGACATAAAGCAAAGTGTGCCAAACAAGGAGCAGATATTCTTAAAGACTTTCGAGCATAACACAAAAAGGAGCTTAATAGGATTTTAATGTTTGAATGGCGTACACAAACAAAGTGTGTCTCCACCGGGGTCAGATAAAATCTCTCTTCGGCAATCAAAATAACAACACAAATGAAAGATTATGAAGAAGATGATGCTGATGATGATGAAGAAAATGAATTGAATAATTTATCCGAACATTTTGTGTGTGATAAATATTAATGAACTCAACCCTAGCCTTCGAGCTTACCCACAAATGTTTTACCATTTCAGCATGGGCTAGAAAAAAAACAGAAAAATAAAAAATATAAATCTTTATATAATCTTTTCTTTATACTCGTATTCAAGCTGTTTGTCCATCTTTCATTTTGTTTCTTTCGTTACAGGTCATTTTGGTACTTAAGGCGTTAAACTTATATGGCACCTCAAATGTGACCGTAATCATACAAATTATCTCACACGTTTTGGCCTACACAAATTCATGTATAAACCCCATACTCTACGCCTTTCTGTCGGACAACTTTCGAAAGGCCTTTAGAAAGGTAAGTGCCACAAGTGCCCCACCGGGTGACAACATGGTAAAGTCATTCATTTAAATATTATTTCAAATTCGCCCCTTCTCTTTTGACAGATTGTGTGGTGTGGCAGTCCACCGCCCATCATTACAAATCAACAGGTTACGAAAACAACTCGCACTGCAACCGGAAATGGCACTTCCAACATTGATATGCTGTAGATGGTGAACTGGTCGACACTCGAAGGCGTACAACCGAAGCTTGCAATAGTTGTAGCTGTAGTAGTTGTAGCTGTACTCAAGAGGAAGTTATACAGGTGTGTACCCAAAACATTCACAAGGATTGTCTCGGTAATAATACAAATTGCCACTTTAAGTACAGTGATGGCGAAAACAAATTGATGTGTATTTATGGCATCTATCGCCCTTATTGAACAAAAGTGCTTAACCCAAAAATCGAATATACAGCCGAACCTGGATAAGTGGGGCATACATAAGTGGGAATCCTCTACAAGTAGGACAGTTTTAGCGGTTCATGCACACTTCGAATAAAGAAATAAAAAAATTTAAGCTGAATTTGAACTGCTTTAAGGGGGACTTAATTTTTTAGAATTTTCCCCTATACATGGGAATTTTTACTTTTTTACCTCTATGAGTGGGATTTCTCTTTTCGTGCTGTACCTCCAAAAGTAAGATTTTTGTCTTTTTGCTCTTTTCTCTCTTGTTTTTGCTTTTTAGTAACGGAGTTTCTGTGGAGTGCGACGCAGGGTCATCAGATTTAACGATTACTCGCCAAATATGGCAAGATCAAAGACTTTTGGCGACTTATATTTTGGAGATTTAGCGATGATCCAGGCGGTTTTTATAAAAAAAAATGCCTTAATTTAATTTCTAAAGGCCTAAATGAAAAAGTAGCCTTCTCTGCAACGCCGAAAGTTTGAATTTTCAATATTTTGGCTCATATCCTATTGAATGACTCCGTTTTATGTATTTGTGTACCTCCTATCATAGGATAGAGGAGCATAGATATCGGCAATGGTATTAATGCCGTTATAGTTTAGCGATTTTTTGAGGTAATTTTGACCAGCAATTCGTTGACAGAGACCAAAAACAAACTGTCAACTCTGGTGCTCAGTTTTTGTTTTAACTTTTTTTTCTATGAAAGTTTATTCTTCTGTTCGAAATCTTTTTAATTGAACTATGGAATTTGAATTTAAGGCCAATAAACCGAATTTGATAATGTATCACACACAAACTGTAATTTTTTACAAAAAAAAAAAACGTTACCTCCCTAAGTGGGATAAACATCAAATAACCTGGATAAGTGGGAAACCTCTTAAAATGGAAACAAACAGGCTGTCCGTTTCAATCTTACTTATCCAGGTTCGACTGTATTAAGTAGAGACTTAAATACTATTAGCTTTGGTACTTGAAGTACTCTTAAAAAGGGTGATCCATGTAGAAGTTTTTTTTTTCAAAATAAAATAAATACTAAAATTCAACTCAAATGTGGAATATTTTTTATTCATTCGAAGGAAATTCGATGCCATTTATTTTTTGAATATAATTTCCTTCAAATGTTGGCCGCAATTACGCCTCAGGGTGTCCATTCTGAGGGTGCAATTTTAATGACTCAATCGAGAATTTCGACCGGTATGGCTTTGAAGACACGCGTAGTGTTGGCTTCCAAAACCTGAATCGTACCTGGTTTTTCAGCATAGACTTTGGACTTTACGTGACCCCAAAGAAAATGTCTAAAGGTGTGATATCACTCGATCTAGGCGGCCAACTCACCTGTCCAAAACGTGAAATTAGCTGCTTTTCGAAATGACCTCTCAATAGATCCATTGTTTGACAAGCTGTATGGAAAGTGGCACCGTCCTGTTGAAACAAAATGTCGTCAAGAATACGGGCTCCAATTTCAGGTAGTAAAATGTCCGATATTATAGAGCAATAGCGAGCACCATTCACGGTTACGTTCCGGGTATCATCATTTTTGAAAAAATATGCACCGATGATTCCACCAGCTTATAAACCGCACGAAATCGTGGTTTGCTCTGGTTATAATGACACCTCTTGAACCTCTTCTTCTTGCTCTTCAGCCCAAATGCGGCAATTTTGTTTATTGGCTTTGCCGTTGAGCCAGAAATGGGCCTCATCACTAAACAAAATTTTGGTCGAAAACAGCGGATCTTCTTATTTTTCGCCGAACGCTCATTTCCATAATACAGTTTCCAACATTTGAAGGTAATTATTTTCAAAAAATAAATGCCATAAGATATCCTTTCAAATTAATAAAGATTCCACACTTGATTTGAATTTTTATATTTTTTTTGTTCTGAAAAATACCTCTAGATGGATTACCCTATATAAAAGGATATTCTTTAGTTTGACATCTTCTTAATTGAACTATGGAATTTAAATTTAATGTGAATAAACTGAATTTAAGAAAATCAAACCAGGATATGTGGAAAACTGTAATAGTGGGAAACCTCTTTAAGTGGGAATTAAAAGGAGGTGCCTTGCGATCCCACTTATCCAGGTTCGGCTGTATTGAATAGAGGCTTAAATATTGTTCGCTTTGTCACTTAAAGTACTTTAAAAAATATAGAGAGTCATGTTTTCTTCGAATTAAGCTTGGAGCAAAATATTGAAGATTTTCAAAGTGGGTTTGGAGATTAGTTCTTATTTGGCTTGTAGATTAGCAGGATCTTAAATCAGGAGGGATCTTTTAGTATGACCTACTTTCGTGCCTGATCCAAAATGATTCAATTTTGCCAATGTTTGTAATTCATTCTCGCCATCATAAAGACCGAAGCGAACATAGCACGCTTCTAAAACATCAGGGCCTTAATTTGGTCAGGTTGTCATTATATTTTTTTAAGAATTGTATGACAATTCTTTAAGGAAAGACTCACACCGCAACGACAGCTTCAAATTATTTGCAACAGCTCAATGGTGATTGAAAATATTTGCACCGAACTTTATTCAAAGGATGCGTCAGCAAAACAAATCATCACATCTCAATGAGTGATTTGCATTAATGAGTGATTCATTACTTCGACAAAAATTTACTGTTTAGTGTGATTAATCGTCTGGTAGAATTATTGGTTTATAATTTTTCACAAATGAATCCGGAGAAGAGACGAACCTTTTGCCTCTGAAGTTGAAGTCCGTGGTGTCGGTGACATTTCTTTTTAGCAAGACGGTGCAGCGGTTTACACTGCTGTCATAAAATTGATCTTTAATGAAATCATCTTAATGAGCACCAACGTTGGAACTTGGGACTAGCCAATTAGCCGCCTTCAACGTTGTTTGCAATTTGCTGGTACTTAATGCCAAGGCATTTGCACCATCAGTTTCTCTTACTCCTTGATTAACAGCACCCATACAAAGCGAATTATTCCATGTATAGAGTAAGCGCTAATCGTTATTTCATAATCTTAGTCGGTCCTTGATCTTATCGTTCTTTACGTTATTTCCCTGATGGCCATTTGATGTATTAGGGCTGCTGAGCTAGTTCACACATTCTGTTAATCGATGTTAATCTATTAGGCCCGTCTTTCCCTCTGACTAGGCACCGATTCACGAATGTCCGTCCGGTCTCAAGGTTTCACACTCGGCAACTTTTGTCGTTTCAGGTGTTCGATAGGAAACTACTGTCATACGAGGGCTGTTATATATATTTCTGACCTAATAATGAAAATGCGAATATTAATCATCAAAAATGGTTTTATTGTTTTTCAAAGTATTCTCCAGCATGATTTATACACTTTTGCATGCGCTCAAAGCAATTGTCGAAGCACTTTTTACACTCCGATTGAGACAACTTCAAAGCATTCTTGGAACGGTTTTTGAACGCTTCAACAGCATCATCTGGCAACCTAATTCGTTGACCACACATTTTTTTTCTTGATGTGTGGTAATAAAAAGAACTTATTCGGTGCCAAGTCAGGGCTGTACGGCGGATGACCCATCAATTCGACGTTGGATTTGGCTCGTCTTCGAAGACCCCTACGGTCGATTGCTGTTTTGTTTCCGGCTCATACGCATACATCCATGATTCGTCACCTGTGACGATCTTATAAACGTCTTTTGAAGCACCGCCATTGTATTTTTTCAAAATTTCTTTGCACCAATCAACACGAGCCTTTTTTTGAGCGATTGTCAAATTTTGCGGGATCCAACGTGCACAAACCTTTTTAACGGCCAGGTGTTCATGCAATATCAAATGTATGCTGGATCTTGCAATATCAGTTCACACACGTCATCAATGTTCCCTGGCACAACGGCCAGTTTTGGGCGACCTTTGTCTTTGAGCGAGCGTCGGCGGATGACCCATCAATTCGACGTTTTGGCCGGTTAAAAATGCGCTGGTTTGAGGCGATGTATGAGAGCTAGCATTGTCATGGTCCACAATGATTCGTCTTCTCTTGTTCGTTTTCCGAATTCCTCTGAAGACTTCAGGCAAACAAATTGAGGTGAACCACTAACAATGGACCGCCCTATGTTGCTCAAGCGGAACAGTTGCCAAGTTTTTCTGAAGAAACAGCCAACCATTTGCTTCGAAGTGCTTCCTTCACGTACAACTTTCATTGGATTTGGCTCGTCCTCGAAGAACCACACGGTCGATTGCTGTTTTGTTTCGGGATTCTACGCATAGATCCATGATTCTTCACCTGTGATGATCTTATAAACGTCTTTTGAAGCACCGCGATGGAATTTGTTCAAAATTTCTTTGCACCAATCGACACGAGCCTTTTTTTGAGCGATTGCCAAATTGTGAGGGATCCAACGAGGGCAAACCTTTTTTACGGCCGAATGTGTGCTGGTGGAAGAAATGCCCAAGGATGCCTCTATCTCACGGTATATCACATGACGACCTTGCATTATCAGTTCACGCACTGCATCAATGTTCTCTGGTACAACGACCGTTTTTGGACGACCTTCGTCTATGAGCTAGCGTTGGCCACGATTGAATTCATTAAACCTGTTTTCACAGCGCTATGGGATGGTGCTTTATCGCCATACAAAGATTTAAGTTCATCGATGCACTCTTCTCTTGATAATCCACGTCGAAAGTTGTGAAAAATGATCGCACGAAAATGTTCACGAACTAATTCCATTTTTTTTGCCAAATTGATTTTTTTAAGTCACTGTAAACTACACAAATGTTGATCGTACGTCAAAACGTTCTGAGTACGTTTATGCTAAAAAAATGTCAAACTTGCCAATGGAAATGTCAAGTGGCGCCAGGCCAAGTTTTTTATTCAATTGCATTATCCTTTGGTAACTTGGTTCGTGATCTCTCTCTATCCATTACATTTAGCCGTCTCATATCTTGTATGTTTTGCTATGAACCCGACATTTAAACATGTCTCCAAGGCCCTGGTATGAGAGGTTCTTATAGCCTAGCTAAGGCAAACACAACACATTCTCTGCATTATTTTTTATGCTACACTTTTTTCCATCGATGTCCACCACACTTCTAATCCACACTTTGGTTACAATAGGTCTAATTACGCTTTTATAGAGCTAGAATGTTATCTTTGAAATTAGTCCTCATCATGGGCATACAGCTATATATTCCTGATCTCGTAAATTCTAATACAATCTAGCCATGTGGGTTTTGAAAGCACGGACGTATCAACCTAGGATCCTGAAATAAATTTTGCAGAATAATGGCTTAGGTCATAAGCTCTTTGAGACTAAACATACCTCTGCAAAAAGTAAAAGTGGTTGAGTTTTTGCTTAGCAAATCATAATTTTTTGTGGACGGACAAATGATAAAATTGGTGCTGTTAGTTTTACTTTTTGGCTCTTGTGGCCCAAAAAGCGTACCGCATGGTCAAAACAGGCTATTAATTTGGGTTCTCAAATAAAAGCAACTTTTACCACTTATTTAAATAAAGTCGTTTTTTGGCTAAGATTACGGATGGACGCATGGTTCGAAAGGGCTCAAAAATTGACCTCTGTTCCCCTTTTATATAATAGGGTGGAGAGTATTTAAGGTTCGGCGTAGCCGAACTTAACGACATTTAACTTGTTGTATGTAGCAATTGCATCCACATTTTTTTGTCCAAGATCACTCCCACTTACATCAACGCTTTGCATATTCAAATTGTCTTTTCTAGGAAACGTGGGTCATCGTATTGACCCATCTTCGTTTTCTTGTAAACAAGAAAATTTCTGCTTTGTCGAGATTAACATTCAAACCTCGTGGTCGAGCGCAGTCTTATCTTATTTTCAGAACCGTCTCTGCTCCTCTACAAACCTAATAATAAACAACGGCAGCTACACACAATAACTTTTTTTAAATAATGTTTTCATTTGTTTATGTAGCTTTTAAAGCTGACACGTTTGGTTTATTTTCGCCACCACTGTAGTTCCCTAGGTACGCGTACTCGTAGTATGTGTGAAATGTTGACAACTAATTGAATTGAATTTTACTACTTTCAGTAATTAAATTGTGAACCTCAAAAAAGACTTGCCATCACCACCACCAGAACGACGATGAAGCTGACGACGACGACTACGAGGACGACAAACACCACCAGCGGCACACCATCATTATCAGTATCCTCAACATCGTGGCCAGCAGTCAATGTGCCATCCCATTTAACGGCACCACCAAAGAGCACCCACACACTTACAGTACTTGCTCTGCGATGTGACCATGTGTGTATAGGTGGGTCTTTTGGTAGGCGTATGTGTGCCACGAGTAGTATGTGCGAGGATAACAACAATAAACAATGTTTAACGGTTGCTCCTACCGCTGCTGTTGGCTGGACGGAAGGTTGGTGTTTGGTGGTTGATACTCCTCCATAGCCTGACCATAAAACTACAATAGAAACTAATAAAGAAACTATAACAAAACCCCATGCCCCGTGCATGCACTTGAACATACTGGCATTAAGGACACCCACAGACACTCGCACACATACGCTAGCATTAAACACATCCTAACATATGTACACAAAACACACATACGTACTCGTACATATGCAAACACATGTCGTTGCTGTAAGTGTAACATAAGAAATTCCTACTAAATAAAATAATTACAAACAAAGTCAGGTTTTCATATACTTATACATGTACATGTAACAATACATACAAACAAACTTATACACTTTAGTGCATGTCCATATAAAGGGTGAGCCGAAATTCACACATGACCTGTATTTAAGTCAGAAAAGATAAGAATTTGTCTGATAGTTTTTAAACTACCATGAATTTTCAGTTGCTATGTGGTGTGTTTTCAAAGCCAACAAATGTTGGTACACCCTACGAACTTGTGTAAGGCGAGCAATGTCTGAAGTGTCCAGGTCTATTTCTAAAATAAATTGAGCTTTAACCTTGGCTGGTAGGAGTATTGGAATTAATTTAAAAATACCCTTGAGATGTCCTAAAATATGACTAGCCTAGGTTTAAATTGTTTTTAACAATTTTAATCGGTATTTGAATTGTTAAGAATAAAGTTGACATTCAGATAATATTTAAAAGAGCATTGGAATATTTTACAAAAAGAATATTTCGGCTGTAGTGTGGTTTAAATTATTTTTTTTAAATATTACATTTTGTCGCAGACCAAGCCTTTCTTTAAAGTAAAGCTGCGGCGCCCAGTGTTCCAGAATCAATTTTATTTTTGCATCAGAGCCTGCGATCAGATATCAACGCATTTTTTAAAATATCACATTTTCTAAATAAGGCACCTAGCAGATTGAGATTTGCTTAACCGAAAAAGTCGGTCTGCGAGAATCTCCCGTTAATTTCTTTCTGCATCAGAGCCTGCGATCAGATATTAACGGTGAAGCTCTGTGAATATTATTTTTACCAATTTTCAGAAGCTTTTCTAAAAGCAAAACGGCAGCGCACAGTGTTCCAGAATCAATTTCCATTTCTGCAACAGAGAGTGCGATCACATATTTCCGCTGTAGCGCTATAAATACATTTTTTAAAACATCACATTTTCCAAATAAAGCACCTCTCAGACCGAGTTTTTCTCTAACGTAAAGCGGCGACGCACAAAGATTCAGAATCAGTTTCCATGCATCAGAGCCTGCGGTCAGACCTGCCTGACAGGTCCTTTGGATCTCTCTTCTGAGATCATGAAGTTTGCTTCTGGCTTACCAAAGTTGGGGATAACATTCGTAAGGCAAGATCTTTGCCATCTTATGAAGGTGATCCTCCGAGTACATTAGAACGCCCTTCAGTTCTCTAAAAGGAGTTCTGCCAGTGCGTCTCGCTCGCAGTCGGTGTCTGCAGTGCCAATGCATAGATGCCTTAAGAGCTGCCGGCGAGCGACTTGAGGGCCCTGTTTTAAATTCTCAGCATATCGCAGATATTAAAGGTATGCGTTGATGACTGTGGCACCAGGAATTCTGGGATAACTGGTGGTCCAGATTGTGGTATCATCCTCTTCTACAATCTAAGGCAATCCTACCTCAGTAGTCGTTGAAGTCAACAGTGTGCCAGGTAACTTGGTATCGAATATCTGTAGGCTCCCAGCATTTAGTAAAATGGTTAGATCAGATATCGCCGTTTTTAGGCTATAAAACCAAAATGAAGCAATCGTCAGTTTATGGCACGTTTTCAACGCCATCTGGTGGCTGTAGAATTGCAGATAGGCAGAAATTACACGAAGGTATCACTCCTCCCTGGGCAACCCCCATTTTGTCTCTACGGGGGCTTCATCTTTGTATTCCTTAATTCCACATTTAACTAACGGCCTTACAATAATTTGGTGTGAGAGACTTGTGAGGTGTGGAAGACTTGTTGGCAATGTCTTCAAAAAAGGTGGCATGGCTGACAGTTGTGTAGGCCTTAGAAAGGTCAAGAGCCAGCAGGACGCTTATGTCAATTCTTTCAATTGCGGGGTGTAGGGGGTAATTTACAGAAAGCGTTTTATAGTCAAATTCTTTGTTATATTTGCAAACCCTAGATGTTATTATTTCTTTTATACTCAAGCAGTGCTACAATTGTAGTAAACCCGTGTACTCAAGCAGTGCTACGATTGTAGTACACCCCTGTAGAGAAATCCACTGGTGACTTGGAACATCTGTTTTTATACCCGCACCACATAGTGGTATGGGGTATAATGGCTTAGTGCTTGCGTTTGTAACACATCGAAGGAATCGAGTTAGAATACCGGGACCAGAGAGAAAGTTGCTCAGAATTACATTTTGAGTCGATCTAGCCATGTCTGTCTGGCTGGCTGGGCGGCTGGCTGGCTGGATGTAAAGATGTCCATCTATTCTTGTAATCAAAGTACAGGTCGCATTTATGCACCGATCTTGATGAAACTTGGCACGTGGTAATATAATGGGACAAGGACGGACGCTATTGAATTTGGTCCAAATCGGAGCACTTTCTGATAGACCCCCATACAAAGGAACTCCCGGATTTGGTCCAAATCCAGTTGATGTCGCGTGTATTGGTCAACAAATTAAAAAAATATGCCATTCGATGTAGAACTGACCACAAAATGTAAAAAAAATAGTTGGATCCGCCTCTCGGACCTACGGGGCCTTCAGAACCCAAAAAATGGACCCATGATTTTAAATATAAGTGTGACCCCTTAAATGAAAGAAAATTATCTTACAATTTTAAATACAGAAAAAAATTCGACCTGTTTGGACCCCAGGGTCCATTAGGAGGGTCCAAAAGTTTCGGTTTACCCGGATTTTAGTGTGACCCCTCAAATGACAGGGAATTGCCTCAGGACTTTAAATATGTCAAATGATTTATCTCGTCCGTGGGAGGGCACAGGGTCCGAAAACAAGGTATGAAAATGTGGACCAACTATAATTGTTATACCCTCACCACATAGTGGTATGGGGTATAAAGGCTTAGTGCTTGCGTGATAGATACAGATAGAAATAGCGACGAGTGCTTTCGATTAACAGGAGACTTAATCACATTTATAGTGGTGCGGGTATCATAGAGTCGGCCACGCCCGACTATAGCACTTACTTACTTGTTTTCATTGTTTTTGATAAAAAGTTCAGCTTCTGTTTTTCTATTATTTCTTCATCAAAGCGCCTGCACTTTTAAGTATGGCTCTGCAGAGGCCAAGTCACATTAAAGATTTAAAAATTTGCAGCACGCATATTTTTTTTTAATATTCTTTTCCGATTTGACATTTAATTTGACATTTAATATTTTCCGGTTTGACATTTAATATTTGCTCGCCAACATTTCACCAAAAATGCAGAAAAATTGGGCAACATTTAGAATTTTAGCCTAGACACTTTAGAAATTGCTCCCCTCTATACAGAATAAACCTATGGTATGTATAATAGAACTACAACAACAACAAGAACACGGAAATTACAATGAAATTGTTACTGAATTTAAATTCAAAATTAAATAAACAAAACAAAGAAACGTACAACTGATGTTAGAGAAACTACAAGTGTATTTTTGGAATTTTTAAACTTTTGTTTCTCTGTTATTATAAAACATTTACAATAGAAGAAGAAGATCTTTTTTAGAAGAATTTAATGTAATCTAAGAACAAACCTAAGAAACACAACAGGAAACTGTAATTAATTTAACATTGATTCAATTGAATTCGCACACACACACACACGAAATTGAATGAACAATACCATTACAAATTGTATTGTCCTGTATTGAATGTTAACTTTTAGATACTAAATACACACACACACATACATACACCCACAAGAAATTAGTTAAATTTTTTGATACAATTGTACATAAACATAAAAGAGAAATTATGAATAGAAAACTACTTAAGAAGAAATGAATACCAAATATTTATCTAGTCTAGTGTTTAATTTAGTTTTTACACTCGGTTTTTTTTTATAAAGATATTCAAAATTTGTACATTGTATTTAAATTCATTCGTAGCAATTAAGGATATATATACACATACATACATATACACACCTACACACCACATCGTGCATAAAGCTGCTGAATAGTGGGAGAGAATTTGGAAAAGTCGAAGGATAATAAGTGCGAAATGTTAGCAACCAACGCTATATAGCAGGGAAATTCCGAAAAATAATAGACAAATTAGATTTATAAATTTCAAAGGGAATTTTTTGAAAAAGGTACAGAGTGGAGCGCGGAAATTTGCCTATTTGGGAATGAAATAGAACAATTATGAACCTTAGACGAATTTATTTTATATTTTAATTATATTGAACAGCAAGGGAAGTATAGAACTACATGGGTTTAAATAGAGTATCTGGCAAATGTCGACCTTCGCTATCCACATACTGCTGCATACGTTTTCTGTAGTTTTCATGATCTCGACTGGTGTTCTGCCAATTTCAGCCTCAACATTGTTAATTAGGTCTTCCATGGTGTTGGGACAGTTGATATACTCCTTCGACTTCAGGTAGCCCCAAGGTCTGCTGAGCGTGCTGGCCAGTTCACATCATCCCTTAAGAGAATAGCAGTCCAGTAAACATTTGCCTCAAACAATTCATGGTAACCCTCGTTGTGTGTGCAGTGACACCATCCTGTTGGCACCCTGTATCCTCTAATTGCATTTCCTCAAGAGGCGGCTGAAAAAATGTCTGGAAATGCCCAGAGCAAGTGATTGCTTCCGAGCAGAGCGTTTCGGAGGCTGTAGTACTGCTGCTCTAATCCTTCTCTCAGGTCTCCTTCGTACACAAGACACTTTCCCAGCTGTTCTCAATGAATTTACCCAATTTACAATTGATTGCCGTCCAGGAACCCGTCCGCGTGGGGAGCGAATCGTAAACGAAAAGCACGATGCACTGCAATGATTGAGTGCGCATTTGAAAAATACGCTTCAACACAAAATGACCTCTCCTCACGTGTCCAAGGCATTATGGCAACTAAAAGGCAGACGAATACAAATATCCCGTCAGCCACTATAAGCCACGCATACTCCCCAATCTCTTCGACCAACAGTGCCGCCACATCCTGCAGTGCAAAAAAGCAAATTACCGCGCTCCACCCTGTATAATGCTTTGCAAATGCCCTTACAAAAAAATATATTTTTTTAAATATTTATAAAAAATATATATATTTTTTTTTAAATATTCATAAAAGATGCAAAAATTGTTTTGTTTTTTCAAAAAAAAAAGAATATTTTGGGTTCTTTTATAAGGCTATAAATTATGTGAGGGGTGTTACATCGTTTTAGTGTATTTTCAATAAATCTGCATAAATATAAGCGACATTTTGTGCCATAGACCTACAATTACAAAAGCCAGGGTAAAACCGCCCGTTCCCGATAGTTCATGTGACCTCAGCGTAGGACAACAATGCCCTCATACGTACTATTCAGAATGTCTGTTATTGCCTCCTCTCTGTGACACGCAGTTTAAATTCAATTCATTCCATTTGGACAAAAAATTTCTTATTATCGTAAAGCATGCCTTAACCCCTCATTTTTATAACTCGCACGTATCGTTCGGAAATTCATTGTTGCCCCATTCGGTGTTTGTAACACGAGTTGAATTGCATATGTTTTATATGTAATTTTGTATTTGTCGGCGAACGAATTCGCGTGATTTACGAAAACCCAAATTATTTTCTTTTCGCCTTCTGACAGTTTGTTTCGTCTCGGACTAATTCGTTAAAAAAACAGGCTATTTATCGACGTTGAGGAAGAAGAATCTTTCGATGAAAACGCAGATCGAAAAATCGCCCTTTGGTGGGCCTATTGTGGATAATTTTCGTCCATATCTGTCCGGCCACCTATCAAGATACGAGAGCGCTCAAACGAATTTAGCTAGAACTAGAAAATTTTGCACTATAATGGCTTATAGTCATAAACTATTTAGGATTTTTAATGGACGAAATCGGCCCAGAAAATTATCCCTTTAAGGGACCAAAAGTGCCCCTGAAAGAATTACACTTTTTAAATATTTCTTAATCGTTTTAAACGTCTTGTAGATGAGCAAACCATGGCAAAAGATCGTTAATGGAGACATAAGATCATTAATGGAAACGCACTTAATACATCCGAAATGGTGTAGGTTTCTGGACCGATATGCTCTAGTGGCTCCAAAAACAGCCCTTATGGCCATCACAAACATTTACTAATAAGCGTGAGCATATGGTGTCGCTTCAAAATAATCAAATCTGGTCATTATTCGATATCCCAGCAAAAACAGTCCATTCGAAGAAGTAGAAATGATACAAGAGTTATAATCACGAGGGTGGACCATTTAAAATTTTAAATTTAAATCGAATGGTGTTCCATTATTAAGTGACAATGTTCAACCTCTTAAAAAAAGCAAAAATTTGGAAAAATTATCTGTACTTTTTGTTTGCAGCCAAGAGGTGTTGTGGCTTTATTTGAAAGTTTGAACTTTGTCATTTAATAAGGGAACACCATCCGATTCAAATTTCAAATGGTCCACCTTATTTGTCGAGATCATAACTTTTGTATATTTTCTATTTCTTGGAATGTCCTGTTTTTTGCTAGGATATCGAATAATGACGAGATTTGATTCGTCAAAAGCAGACATTTAAATGTACAATTTGAAATAAAATAGTAAATAAAGTATTTTAGCTGGATTTTTGCAGTAAAAATATAAGTAAAATTTCTTCAAACTATCGATTTGAGTTAATAAAAATGTTTACTTCTCCTGTACATGAACCCATACGAGTTGGCCAAAAAGACCTCTTCTTGTTTTATTGTTGTTTGTTAGTATGACATAACAAATAAATACATGTTTTTATATAACAGAGTGTCATGTTAGAATTTTTGTTTAAAAAAATTAGTGTGGTAGCACATACATGTTTTTTTCCAGCGACTTGAGTGCTAGCCTAGAAACTTTAATACAGATGCGAGTTAGGTAACCGAAAGCGAACACGGCCAATGGCACACAAGGGTCACACTAAATGATATGATAAAATTTAACAAGTAAAAAATGTTAAGTTTGGCTGTGCCGAACTTTGGAAACCCTCCACCAGACTCCCAAATAAAACCAAATTTGGTGCGGAAGTGTGTTCTATATAGTAATCTTTATGTGCAAAATTTCATTTCGATAGGTCAAGCTTGAGGTGAGTTATCGTCATATAATTTCTCAAAGCCCATGAGACCGTTTGTGTGGGAGGTACCAGTAGGACTTTTCCGATCTCAACAGAATTTGGCGCAGAGGTGTGTTCTATATAAAAATCTTTATGTAGAATATTTCATCTTAATGGGTCAAGTTTGTAATGAGTTATTGTCATATTATTTTTCAAGGCCCATGAGACCGTTAGTGTGGGAGGTACCAGTAGGACTTTTCCGATCTCAACCGAATTCAGCGTAGAACTGTGTTGTATATAGAAATCTTGATGTGTAAAATTTCATTTTGATAGGTCAAGTTTGTGGTGAGTTATAGTCATATTATTTCTCAAGGCCCATAAGGCCGTTTGTATGGGTGGTACAAGAAATGGTGGCCCAATCTAAACCATTTTTACATAGATGATTGCGCATATATAGAGATTATTATTTGCAAAATTTTAGTGATTTTGCTCAAGAAACTGGACAGATATATCCAAATAAAAAACTAATTTTTATGAGGTAGTGTCGGTTGAGGGTCTCCAACACCAACTTCCCGTAAAGCTATATAGCCCATTTTCAATACCAACCATGCTAGGTTAACTACACATGTTTGTGCCAAATTTCAGCTCCCTAGCTGTTTTCTCGAAGACTCTATCTTGTTTTCAACAGACGGACAGACGGACAATATGGCTAGATCATCTTAGAATTGTACGAGGATCAAGAATATATATACTTTGGATATATCGGAGACCCAGATGATTATTTCAAGGTGTTACAGACGGAATGAAAAAACTAATATACCCTCCATTGTATGGTGGAGGGTATAAAAAAGGACCAAACTGTCTAATGACCAAACTGTGTAAAAATAATTGGTTCCGATCCAATTTGAAAGTACTTCCGTTTTGTTTTCTACTTGTTTGGATGGTCCGTTTTTGATGGAAAGAAGCATATTTTTTATTAATCGGTTATAAGAAACATTTGTTTTTTTAAATTTTCTTAAATAAGTTTTTCAAATAATTATGAGCTGTTGTAAAAAAAGAAAGCCACGAAAATCAGTGTCACTTTGCCATTTTGTTAAAAACTTGTCTTCTATTTAAATATAGAAGCAAGAGGTCTTGAGCCGGTTTAATCCCTGTTCAATGTGAAAAAGAAAAATGTAACATAATTTAAAAAAAAACAAATACCCGAGAGGTTCTCAGAATCATCAAACCTCCACCAGCAAAAAGAGCTTTATAAGAAGCGGATTTGAATAACTTTCGCATTAGTACATTTAATGTGGCTCTTTTTTGGCATATAATCGGATCGATCCTTTGCAAGTAGATAACATGTGATTCCTTCGAAAGTACTTCCAATTGTATCCCCTCGCCCTATTGGGTAAGAGGTTATATATATTATTGTGTGCTGACAAAAAGTGAAACGCAACGAAACAAACATTTAAGAGCCTACATAGGTTTTGGGCAAATCCGTTTCATGACTTTATAATTTATTTGCCAAGATATAATAAATATCGAAAGAATCATTTTTTAATGTTCATTGCCATAATATTTTTTTCAAAACTAGCTATGGGATTGATAATGAGACATAATGAGACCTTCTGGCACCTCCCACACAAATGTGCCAACATTGGTATGCCTAGAATATATTTAATACATTTTGCACGATGAAACTAAAGATCAGTATTTTTGCCAAGTATTTAGATTCCAAGCCACGCCCTTCTGGTACCTACCACAAAAAAGACGCAATTTCAGTAATGACTAACGTTTGCGGAATGAAATCGCAACAAATTTTACAACGCTGGGTACAAAGCAAAATTAAAAATGTAAACAAAGTACCGTTATTTTTCATTTACCACATGTTTTGTGATATTGCTATTTGATTTTTGCTGAAGTTGATCATTTATGTTGTTTGCAACATAATTTTGTAATTTTTTCGACCATCATCCTGATTGGAAGAAATCCGATATCGTTTCTCATTTTGTATAGCAAGGAGAAAATCGAAGTTCGGTATATAGAACACTGGCGATATATGAGAATAGACAAACAACAGAAAGAAAACGTGGTTCTGTAAAAAAGTGTAGTTTGAACGACTCTTCTATGAGAAGCCGACTTCGAAAAATTACCTATGGTAAAGTCGCTAAATCTTATAGGGAGCTTGGGAAAAAGTTCCAATGTGACGGAAAAACAGTGAAAAAGTATCTGAGTGATATGGAAATTCAGAGAAAGTCCAAAAAAACAAGGCAAAAGTGTCAGAAGCTCAAGAAGATACAAAAAAAGTCTCGAATTAGAACCAAGAGCAACATTGTATGCATCATGGACGATGAGTCATATTTCACATTGGATGGAAACGAATGGCAAGGAATACATTTTTTTGAAGGAAATTGTTGTGTGCTGACAAAAAGTATAACGCAACGAAACAAACATATTAGAGCCTACATAGGTTTTGGCCAAATCTGTTTCATGACTTTATAATTTATTTATAAGAATCATTTTTAAATTTTGATTGCCTTAATGTTTTTTCCAAAACTAGATATGGGATTGAAAATGAGACATATTGCCATACACCTTCTGGCACCTCCCACACAAATGTGTCAATATTGGTATGCTTAGAATATATTTAATACATTTTACAAGATCAAACTAAAAATCAGTATTTTTGCCAAGTATTTAGATTACAAGCCACGCCCCTTCTGGCACCTACCACAAAAAAGACGCAATTTCAGTAATGACTAAAACCCACATAACTTCTCTCCTAAAAAGATTTTATAACGGCAATAACGGGCGCCTAGGAACACATAACTTCTCTCTTAAAAAAGCTTAAAACGGCAATAACAGGCGCCTACGGGAAGTGTGGTCGACACGCCCTATTCTGGTATTTTCGTAATAATTGTAAAAATATTCATACGATTCTGATGAAAAGTAGTATTTACAATATTGGTTATAAATTACAATATCCGAGTTTAGATTCAAAACCAAATAACTTTCCCTCTAATGAATTTTAAGTAACTGTCACACAAACTACCCATTACGAGCTCTTAGTAAAAGCAGTACGCATACAACAAAAATTAGTTGGAAATCGTTTGAAACAACAAAGATTCGGTTGCGAAAAAGGAATTTCGTTTGCAATCACCAATCATCAAGTGTTTTTAACCGTAATGGATATTCGGTTCGAAACACCACAATATGATAAATTAATCATCGTACTGTACTCACAACTTGTTGATCGGTCACGCCAATGAAACGAGAAAAAGGTATTTAATGGGGGTTGTGGCAACCATTAGTTTTGCAAACTTTTTGTTGATGTAACCTATTTTTAAAAATATTTTTTTAAAAATATTTTTTTTACTTTTAAGCCAATCGATTAACCAAATTTTGTTAGAATATACATAACTCATCCATCATCGTTTCTACATCTTCCTTGTCATGTTCCTCCATATGATTACTTCAAGTACATGGTTCATGGTTCTTGTCGTCTTACCACTAACGTAAGATCGACTGTCGAACTGGTGCTTCTGCACAACGGAAAACTCCGCACGTGATCGTCGAAATGCCTGTGCAACCTCAGAGAGTGACAATTTGGTGCGTATTTTGAAGTGGTAATTTTATGGGCTCATTATACCCTGCTCCACAGAGTGCAGTCATGGCAAATGTTTGTAACTACCAAAAATATTTGAGCTAGTGTACCAATCGACGTGGTATCACCAGCTGATGTGATTTAACGATGTCTGTCCGTCCGTCCATCTTAAGATTGTACTCAAATGATAGGTCGCCATTGTTGTCCGATTTGGCAAAAGTAGTTTTTTTGGATAATGGGCGGACGCTATTAAAGTTAAAGAAAATTGGTCCAGATTCAGATATAGCTCCCACATATGTGTTCATCAAGCTCAAGAAACCACATCCTATCATCCTATTTTATCTCTTTAGCTGTAGAAGCCACATATTAATCCAATCTTGATGGAATTTTGCACACGTTAGTTTTTTCCACTAAGGTGTAACGTTTCCAAAATTAAAGAAATGTAAATGATACAGGACCTTTAATTTAATCTCGAGCAAGCCATTCGAGCCAGAAACGGTGACAAAGATCTTTGAAAATATGGTTCAGAGCCAGCTCTACTGCGAAGGCAGCAGACTTCCATAAATAATAGAGTATTTGCTCCTTCAAATAAACCAAATTTATTTCTTTTTTCATGAATTGGAAATAACCTGTATTATCTTCTAAGCCCGGTCTCATGGTTGCCAAAGGTATTCTTACTTTGAATCCGTTGTAGATATTTCTAAATTTTGGCGCAAACTTTTGATTTCTGTTTAGTTTTTGACCCTCCAGCTCTTTAAATCCTGCGATATTTTCTCCAATTCTGTTACACTGTGCACGGTAATGCAAAACACACATACACACACACAACCACACTAAATATGTTATAAATAAATCTAAAGATAAACAAATGAAACGAAGAAAAGCAAACAGTTGTAGCCACCACTCGTATTCGCCCCCTACTACGAGTGTTGGACCTCGAAGCAACATCCAAAATAGGCGGCCATTGTTCCCACCATGTCCTCTTTGTCATCTGCTTTTGTTCGTTTCATTTGTGCGATGCATTCGCATCATTCGTTCGTTCGTTCGTTTGTTTGTTTGTTTGTTCATTCGTTATGTTCATTTAGTCTGTACAAAAAACAAAATGAAACTAGACAAAGTAAGAGATGAGCTAAAAACAAAAAAGTTTTAATTTTTTTCAAACAATGTTTGAAAACAAGAGAGACAAAACAACCAACTAATGTACATTTTTAATTCAACAAAAAAAAAAACAGAAAAAATAGAAAAATAAGCGAAAAATAAATGACATACTACAAGTAAACTGAAAATGAACGTACTTGCAAGGGCAATACAAGGGGAAAGGAAATGGAGAAACTCCCTTCCGTCCCCCAACCCTGCCCGCAACTAATTTCAATGTAATGTATAATTCATGTTTTAATGTAAATGAATACAAAGAAACAACCCAACAAACTGAAAGTTTATCTGTAATTGTTAAACAAACAAAAACAAAAGTGAATTAAAAACAGAAAAAATTAAATGAAATTACATGAACTTCTCCTGCACAAACAAAAACACTAACGAATTGGAAACTGTTTTGAATTTAATTTCACCAAAATCGATGTAAATTTTAAGTTTTTTTTTAAAGGAAATTCAAGGATTGTGAAAAGAGAAAAACCGAATAAACAAACAGGCGACTGTGTAAGTGTGTGTTTGTGTGGGTAAAGTAATAAGAGTGTGTTTGTAAATTACCAACACTTTTTAATTTGCCACAAACAACATCACACACACACGCAACTATTTGAAAATTTACAACAAACAATATGATAAATCAGCTGTTTCATTTCATAAGGTCAATTTTAATTGGTTGGAATAATTCCATATCGTTGATATTTAGAAAGGGATGTGGTCAGAGCGATGTTTAAGACAGCGCTTTACAGACTAGCATACGAAGTTTTAAAACTGACAGACAATTTGGATATCAAATTTATCTTAATGCAAGGTGCACACGAGGCAACCGACGAGAACAACGTGTTGCAGCAACTTTTTTTGTTCACAATACACGTGGCAACACAGCTACAAACGAAGCAACCTTTGCTTCTACATTGCTGTATTGCTGCAACGGTAGCCTCGTGTGTACCTAGCATTAGAATGCGACAGGTAAGTCTAATAATAAGATGATATAATTACGAAGCCTTATCAGCTCTCATTTACTTGGTGGATGCTACTAGTATTGCCATCAAAAAAATTATTTTCCTATCAAATTTTATTCGGAAATCTACAAAAATTCAAAAACAAAACTTAAAACGCATTAAGTTTATTGTAAATTAAACAAAAAGAAAAAAATTCAAAAAAAAATCCTTAACATTTTTTATTATGATACGAGGGTTGCTATTTATATTTTGGATCCGGCAATAAAAACACAATAATTTATCATTGGAAATGGTTTTATTGTTTTTCAAAATATTCTCCTATAAGATCGATACACTTTTGCATGCACACAAACCAATTTTTGAAGCACTTTCTACACCAATTGAGACACCTCAAAAACATGATTTTTGAACGCTTCAACAGCTGCTTCGGGCGATGAAAAACATTGACCACGCATTTTTTCTTGATGCTAGGGAAAAAGAAGAAGTCATTGGGTGCCAAATCAGGGCTGTACGGTGGATGGTCCATCAATTCGACATTTTGAGTGGTCAAATAGCTCACCGTTTCAGCTGATGTGTCGATTCGACATCATGAGTGGTCAAAAGCTCATCGTTTAAGCTGATGTGTGAGAACTTGCATTGTTGTGATGCAAAATGATACGTCTTCTTTTAATATCTTTCCTCATTTCTTCGAACACTGTTGGCAAACAGATGGTTGTATACCAATCAGAATGGACCGTTCCACTAAAGGCACTATGGCAACATGGCCGGTTATACCGAATAAAACGCAATAATTTGCTTCGATGTACTTCTTCCACGAACAACATTTGTTGGATTTGGATCGTCTTGAAAGACCCATATAGCCGATTGCTGTTTTGTTTCGGGTTTATACGCATATATCCATGATTCGTCACCTGTGACAATGTTATACACTGCCTTTGAGCTACCGCAGTTATACTTTTTCAACATCTTTTTGCACCAATCCATACGAGCCTTTTTTGGGCATTCGTCAAATTATGTGGGATTCAACTAGAACAATTTTTTTTAGGGCCAAATGAACATGCAATATCTTATTGATGCTTGTCATTCTAATGCCTAAGTATGCCTCAATCTCATGGTACGTCACATGTCGGTCCTGCTTAATCAGTTCACGCACAGAACGAAGTTGAACGTCCTTCACGAAATTCATCCTAAAGCGAACGGCGTCCGAGTCTGAACTCTTAGTACCAACGATTAACAGTGGTTTTGATGGTGCTTCAGTGCCAAAATTCAAAACAAGTGGATTTAAACACTCTTGTCTCGATTAACCACGCCGAAAATAGTAACAAATCATCGCACGAAAATGTTCACGGGATAATTCCATTTTTGACTCAGATGATTTTTTTTCAACACACTGTAAACAAGAGAATTCGCCCTCAAATGACAAAACGTTCTGAGTGAAGTTATGCTAAAAAATGCCAAAGTTTACAAAGGAAGTTCCAGTTTGCATATGGGAACACAAGTATTGTCAGGACCCGAAATATAAATAACAACCCTCGTAGACATCGGCCAAATGTTTGCGACGGCTACGATAGCATACATCTTTCCGATGGTCCATACTTTCAATGACTTAGAGGCAAAATGAAGCTTTAATGTCGTTAATGTGCCGAATTATATCATCTTTTAGCTTTTGAAAGTACACTTTTTCTTTTGAATACCCCGAAGTAGAAGAAATCCAACGGTGTCAAATTACATAATCGTGGCGGCCAATTAATATCGCCACGACGCGAAATAACACGGTCATTGAAATTCTCGTGCAAAAGAGCCACTGTTTTGTTGGCTGTGTGGCAAGTGGCACCATCCTGTAGGAACCACATAACCAGATCCAAATCCTCAATTTCAGGATAAGCCCAAAAAACACCTGTAAACAAAGCAAAGCGATACTAAATTCGGCTAGGCCGAGTCTTATTCATATATACCCTATAGAAGTAGGTGATAAAACAATCATATTGAACATATTCAAGAATATTTATGCCTGTGTGACTATATCGGTAATTTGAGCCCCACGATTCTATGACACCTTCCTAGTCTCAGTTTAAACTTAAAAAAAAATCATATTAGATTCGTTGTGACAATTGATTTCATTTTGTCATCCATTTGTCGTTAATGACAAGTAGTCACTTGTTTAAACTACAACGGCAGTATTTTGGGCCCCACGGCTCGTTCTATGAATTCGAGCTTCAATGTCAGCTAAATTTTAAAAACGAAATTTTCGTAGTAATAACACGATGCAGCAAAATTTCGAACTTGCACTAATGATTCTTTCGGTGTATTTTAGGGGATTTATGCAAAAAATAATTCAATACTGAAGAAGAAACAAGAACAAGTAAAAACACAGTAAAGTTCGTCTAGGTCCCAGCTTATATACCCTCCACCGCCCTTAAGCTACTATAGCGAAAAAAAAGTAAAAACGTCGTAAAGTTTGACCAGGCCGAACGTTATATACAATCCATTTTTCATAAGTAACTAAAGCTAAAAAGGACCTTTCGGTCCATGAGTCCGTCCCTTATCTCAGCCAAAACTTTTGTATTTATAGCATAATTTACTTTAGTACCCAGTATCCATATTGACTATAAATCGCCCGTTTTGTCCATGCGGGAGGATAGAAAAGAGATCGGTTCCACGCCCGTTGACAAAACACTGGTAGAATCAGTATACGAGGGCTGCTATATATGTACTAGTAGGGACATAAATACTGTTACACACGTTTTATGCTGTAAAATAAAAAGTATGAAAGTATGAATGTTTTTGGACCAAATATTTTTTATTATATTTATTGATCTATATTGTATCCAAAACGAATCTACTTATTCAAAATGTCCGCCTTTTGCCTTTACAGACGCCTTAATTCGCACTGGCCAATCGTCAATAGCTGCACAAACCTCGTCCATTGGAAATTTGGCCACAGCTCGAACCAAAGCAGTCTTAAGAGATCCAATGTTGGGGTATCTTTTGTGACAAACCTTCTCCTCTAAAACCGTCCACAATTTGCAATTTCAAATCTGGACTGCCTGAGGGCCATTCTTCAGAGGAAATGAACGCTGGCAAATTGTTTCGAAGTCAGGCCTGAGACGTTTTAGCCTTCTGGGCCGGCGCAGAATCCTGCTGGAAAGTCCGTGGCTGGTTTTGGAACAGAAAATTGTTAAGAGGCTTCACAACAGCTTCCAAAACTGTTTCTTGGCAAACTTTGGCCGATGTTTTGACTCCTTGTTATCAGAAATGCAGGCCAGTGACCACATCGTAAGAGACACACTACCAAACCATGACTGAAGCTGGATGATGACTCTTTTCCACCCTTGGGATCAGTTCAGGTGCTTCCTTAGATGACCGCGCATACACTATCATTTTGCTTGTTAAATTTTTCCTGAATGTAAAAATTTTTTATCGTGAACAAAATTTTTCTGTGCAAGTTATCAGCGTGCTTCTCCAAGAGACGTTTGCATTTTTCAATCCTATTTTTTAAAGCTGCAGTCAATAAATGTCCGGTACGTCGTTTGAAAGCCCAAAGTCCCAAGTCTTTTTTAATGATTCGACTCATGGACTTTTGCGTGATATTCATTTCACGGGCCATGATTTTCTGTTTTCGGAGCGGATTTCTGTGAATTCTTGATTTAACGGCTTTGATGACATGCGGTGTTCGAACAGAGCGTGGGCGGTCCGACCGGTGGCGGTCTTTTACAGCTCCAGTCTCCTCAAACAGTTGTATGTATCGGTAGAAGAACATGCGGTTAATCCCTAGTGGCCGGAGCGTTTAAAAAATATCGCTTTTTCATTTCACACTTGAAAAGCGCTATTACAGCGATACGGTTCTCATTATCAGACCACTCCATGATGAAAGTTGAAACAATTTTAAAACCCCGTTACAGATTAACGCTATTGAGGTTAGCTTTCAAAATCCATATCACAGTAACAAGGTATGTTTAGTTCTACTATTGCAATGGGTGTGATCAATGTTGTAACAGTATTTATGTCTCTACTAAGTATTTTAATGACCTAATAATGAAAATTAGGTCATTAAATGTCAATAAAACGTCTATAAATGTCTGGTACGTCGTTTGAAAGCCCCAAGTCCCAAGTCTTTTTTAATGATTCGACTCATGGACTTTTGTGTGATACTCATCTCACGGTCTCCTCAAACAGTTTTATGCATCGGTAGACGAACATGCTAATACCTAGTGGCCGGAGCGTTTTGAATATATCGCTTTTTTCATTTCACACTTGAAAAGCGCTATTACAGCGATACGGTTCTCATTAACCACTCCATGATATAAGTTGAAACAATTTTAAAATCCCGTTACAGACTAACGCTACTGAGGTTAGCTTTCAAAACCCATATGACATTAACGGGGTATGTTCAGTTCTACTATTGAAATGGAAGTGTTCAATGTTGTAGCAGTATTTATGTCCTCACTAAGTAAGTAGGAAAAATTATTTTTTCAAATCCTCAGTTACCAGATTCTTTCGTCTGGTGTTTCTGTTGCCATACAACTCGATGTCCTTACATAGGTGTCTTTTCACTTTTTTCCCTCGAAATATACGATTTTCTTCCCTCCTCAACTCCCGTTATCTTACTTCTGCCAAACTTCATCCAGATCAGACCTCAATAGCGACCTGTAGTTTGATGGCAAGCTTTACATGGATAGCAGACAGACGGATGAACAGATAAGCGTACATTGTACGAATATGTTATTCATATATCTACATAAAAACTATTTCAGGACATTAAACAAATACCCATTGTTTCCTTCTCGTTAAAATGACGTCATTGCCTGCCGACTATTGCTATTGTGTTTCGACGTTGGACACAGTGACTGTGTTTTCACTGAAAGGTTTTTATTATCATTGGTTGGTAAGACCTACTAATGAACTTTTATAGTTTTAATTTGCATTTGGGGTATTAGCACCTCTTACACAAAACAAACTAACAAACAGGCAGACAGACAAATAATGCCATCGTGTAATTTATGTCTTTTTACTTTGTCGATGGTCATGGAAATGACTGTCATGGACAGTAGGCAAGGAAACACAAAATCTGGCGAAAAATTGCAAAAGTTTAAAAGATGGTAAGGTGGCGTCTTTTTGATGCGGTGAATTCTCACATTATTGCGGTAAGAACTAATTAGTCTAAGACATCTACTGACGGCTAGGGTTAGTACGAGTTTGTGGAATTAATCGAAGCTGCCGAATACCTAGTAGGGCACTGTCCTTTTATACAGGCCAGAAGACAGCGTTACTTGGTCGGGCCGGAAGAAAGAGAAATGAGGATGATAAATCGTATAATGTAAACGTCACTTTATATATTTTCAACACGCAGAGAAAATATCGTATATGGTTACTGTATGTTCACGGCAACAATAATATGTTCTCTGCAATAAAAACATGTTCGTCGCAATTATAGTGTTATTGTTTTTTGAATTTTATTCTAACAGCGGCAATATTAATATTGTTGAAATGTATATGGCAAAATTGCATGAATTTGGTTACGAATTGCCACCTCCTCAGCCATATTCTGCGGATCTAGCTCCCAGTGACTATTTCCTATTTCTAAAGAAATGGCTCGTTGAAAAGACATTCAGCTCCACGATGAAATTATTGATTAAACAATTTCCTATTTTATGGACCTGGAAAAATTCTATTTTTTGGAAAGGATACAAAAATTGAAGGAACGTTGGACAAACTGTATTGGGCTAAAAGGGATTATGTTGAAAATGTTGAGTGCCGGTTTTTTCAAAACCGGCACTCCTGGATTTTCAGAAAAGTCAACTGAAAATATGTTTTGGGACCAAATTTTAATTTATAAGAAAATTTCGTTGTTTTTGGTAAAATCGGTTAAACATTAATTTGAACCGATTTTCTTTAATTGCAACAGCGGCCGTCCTTGGAACGAACGTACTTACATGTGCCAAACTTCATCAAGATTAGTTGTAATATGTAGCTTCTGGACCAAAAATGTATATATGTATAGGAACTATATCTAAATCTACACTGATTTTCTTCAATTTTAATGCCTTCCGATGTTGGTCCAAAAACTGACTTCAGCCAAATTTCATGAAAATATGTCATCAATTGCGACCTGCATTACGTATAAACTGACAGACAGACATCGTTAAAAAAACAGCAGCTGATTATGCTTCGCTCGGTATACTTTAAGGTGGGCCTAACTGAAATAGTTTTGGTAGTTACAAACATTGCTATGAAACTAACTTACAATACCCTGTTTCACGGAGTGGTGCAGGGTATAAAAACAACAGCGATGCAAACCTATGCGGAATCATACTTTGTTCGAAGTAATACTCGTACTCTACTGCCGGCTAGTTCTCGTTTATTTAAAATGTGCCCGCACTTAAGTGTATCACATTCGTTTCCTGGGGCTTAAGGATTGTGAAGTAGCGTTCCCCTGCTTGCTACTAAAATCCATTAAAACCTTCTCAATAACATTTTGGTTTTTTTGAATGAAATCTTCAATATAATCATGGTCTCAAATCTGACTATGAACTAAGCATAACTTTTATAAAGTTTAATACGGTTTTTAAAATAATTTTATTGTTACGAATCTTACGCAATTCAAACAAACCTGCTACTGGATTTTTATAACTGAAATATTTACTTAGTAGGGACATAAATACTGTTACAACATTGACCACGCCTATTTCAATAGTAGAACTGAACATAACCCGTTAATGTCATATGGGTTTTGAAAGCTACCCTCAATAGCGTTATTTTGTAACGGGATTTTAAAATTGTTTCAACTTTCATCATGAAGTGGTCAGATAATGATAACCGAATCGCTGTAATAGCGCTTTTCAAGTGTGAAATGAAAAAATCGATATTTTCAAAACGCTGCGGCCACTAGGGATTAGCCGCATGTTCTTCTACCGATGCATGTTTGAGGAGACAGGAGATGTAAAAGACCGCCACCGCCCACGGGCCGCCCACGCTCTGTACGAACACCGCATGTCATCGAAGCCGTTAAATCAAGAATTTACAGAAATCCGCTCCGAAAACAAAAAATCATGGCCCGTGAGATGAATTACACGCAAAAGTCCATGAGTCGAATCATTAAAAAAGACTTTGGACTTGGGGCTTTCAAACGACGTACCGGACATTAATTGACAGCAGCTTTAAAAAAAATAGGATTGAAAAATGCAAACGTCTTTTGGTGAAGCACGCTGATAACTTGCACAGAAAAATTTTGTTTTTTTTACAGTTTAGGAAAATTTTAACAAGCTAAATAAAAGAGTGTATGCGCGGGTATCTAAGGAAGCATCTGAACTGATCCCAAGGGTTGAAAAGGGTCATCATCCAGCTTCAGTCATGGTAGGGTGTCTCTTACGATGGGGTCACTGACCTGCATTTCTGCGAACAAAAAGTCAAAACATCGTCCAAAGTTTACCAAGAAACCGTTTTGGAAGCTGTCGTGAAGCCTCTTAACAATTCCCTGTTCCAAAACCAGCCACGAACTTTCCAGCAGGATTCTGCGCCTGCCTATAAGGCTAAAACGTCTCAGCTGTGGCCAACTTTCCAATGGACGAGGTTCTTGCAGCTATTGACGATTGGCCAGTGCGTCTGTAAAGGCAAAAGGCGGACATTTCGAATAAATATATTCTTTTTGGATACAATACACATCAATAAATATATTAAAAAATATTTGGTACAAAAACATTCAGTACTTTTTATTTTACAGCATAAAACGTGTGTAACAGTATTTATGTCCCTACTAAGTATGTATGTGTGGATCACAGTATGGTTGGGTATGAATCATAATATGAGAGAAAAAACATGGTTACTACATGGTCACGGCAATAATAATATGTTCTCCGCAATAAAAGTATGTTCGTCGCAACCATAGCATTGTTAACTGAATTTGTTTTTGACAATAGTATAATTGCTGCAATATTAATATTGTTGAAATGTAACAATAGTATTATTGCCAAAATTAAAAATGATAATATGGGTATAGCAACAATATAAATATGGTTGGTGCGACAAAAGTATTGTGTTTTGCGTTTTATGTTAACAATAATATGATTAGGGCAATCATACTTTATGATTGTAATTTTTATTCACTTAACTATGCGTTTAAGAACAAATGTTATTGGTACGGATCTAATGCAATAATAGTACTTTTTTATCGAAATTAAAAGCAACAAGCTGCTTTGGCTTTGTTTAACTGAAATATTTTTAATAAAAAACGCTTACGTTTATTTAAACTTATTTTTTCTACTGTGAAATTAATCACTCCCTATTATTTTTACATAAATGTATTTTTGAATAATTTTCATAATTCAAATCTTGAACCAATTCTAATAAATAATATTGGGGATCACATCTTTTGTCTACAACTTAAACAAATTCTAATAAATTATATTGGGAATGATAGTATAATTGTGTGTTATTATACTATGATTGTAGGGATCACAACATGGTTGCGTGTGAATCATAGTATGGTTGTGAGGATCATATTATGGTTGTATATGAAACATACTATGGTTGTGAGGATCATACTAAGGTTGTGGAGATCATAGTATGGTTGAGTGTGAATCATACTATGGTTGTGGGGATCATAGTATGGTTTTGTGTGAATCATACTATTGTTGTGAGGATCATAGTATGGTTGTATTTGAATCATACTATTGTTGTGAGGATCATAATATTGTTGTACCACAACCATATACCCAACAATAGTATTATCCTCTTCGAATGTTGTCACCACAACCATACTTTTTTTCTGCATGCAAAGTCAGTCAAACTAAATAAATCTAAGAAAAAAATTAATGGTGCAATATTAGTAATTGTTGTACTTTTTCGAGTCTGCTTGGTATTTGGAGGAAAATATTTTAAATGCCCTTTTAAAATACAGTTGCGAACAAAAAAGTACGGCTTGTAGATATTTTGGAAGGGGCGAAAAAAAAAGTAATTTTTACCAATGTTTTTTTTTTTATTTTGTTTTATTTTTAATTTTATATATTCGTGTTATACACAACAAAGGTTCGAAGTAGTTTACTTTGAAAATTAAAAACTATTAAAAGAAGCTAAAGTCGGGAGTGGCCGACTATACAGAGCGTAACCTTGACTCATTTAATGAAAATATGTACATCTACGACCATGCCCGAAAATGCAAGGGGCGAAATGGTAGCGGTTTGAAAATTTTTGAATTACTAGTCGGTGGTTACTAGGGTAAAATTGCTAAGTTCTGAACCAGTGCTCGGTTTTTATTTGTTTTTTTCCCCTTAGATAGCCCTACCTCTTACCTTTCCAAAATTACCTAAGCGAAGCCCAATGGCCCAAAGTTATGAATATTTGACTGAAATGCAAAAATTGTTATTGTTTAAATTTACAAAAACAAATAAGTGTGTGCTGTTGTTTCAATTTCAATTGTGTCCGTCCTTGGTACAAAAAAATAACTTCTGCCAAATTTTAAGAAAATCGGACAAGGATAGACGGACGAACAGACAGCCATCGTTAAATGAAATCAGCATTTGATTATATAGGGTGATCCATCTAGAGGTATTTTTTCAGAACGAAAAAAATATAAAAATTCAAATCAAGTGTGGAATCTTTATTGGAAATTTGAAAGAACATTTTATGGCATTTATTTTTTGAATATAATTTTCTTCAAATGTTGGCAACTGTATTATGGAAATGAGCGTTCGGTGAGAAACGGGAATATCCCTTGTTTTCGACCAAAATGTTGTTCAGTCAATAAACAATAAACAACTTATAGGTGGATCTACTCTTAAATATTTTTGGTAGTTACAAACATTAAAAAATCCGTGTCAAAGCCTAAAAGCTAAAGGTGGTAAATGTTAAACTTGGCACTGTATCTTGTTAAAATTTTATTTTCAATATCGATTTAAAAAACTATTAAAGTTGTAACGTAAATGAAGTGTTGAACTGGTATAGTAAAGCACGTGTTTTACTCTCAAAACTTTTTTTTGTTGCTGTCAATTTTCGTAACATTTTCACGAAAGCAATAACACTTTTAAACGAAATACATTTTAAATCTAAATTTCATTCAACCTAAATTTAAATAATTGCCAAAATTAATCAGCCCTTGTAGATTATCCAGCTCCACAGTGCGTTGTTGGCGTGGGTAACAAAGTCAAAGAAGAGCAAATACGAGTATTTGCTGCATACTCATGACGCCACAAAAGCACAACGCTAAAGTTTACAATTAAATTAGCCAAAGGATCATGAAACGACAAATAAGGAACACACATACATACACACACCGATGGTCACCGTCATTTCTGCACTCACTCACGGAGTCAAGAGCAACAACAATAACAATTACGACAATAGAAAAAAAGCTAAACAAGCACCTGTTGCTGTCTGATGGTGTTTTAGGTGGTTTCAAACTCTCCCAACAATACGTGAAGACTCTTGAGCAACAACAAAATAATAAGAAGTGTGGATGTATGAATGGCTTTGAGCGCGCTGAGTGTGACTAAGTAATGGCGTAGCCAATTTAGGTTTTTCCCGCTAGATTTTGGCGGTTTTTAAAAGAGATTTGAGGGAAGTTTTCGTATTTAGTTTTTTCTGACTTTTTTTATAAAGAATAATAAAAAAAACTTTGAATTTCACCCTTCTTAAAAAATAATGCGCTTTGTCCACTGATGTAAGAAGTGCATTTTATATCAAATTGTTATATGTGACGCGCAAAATAGAGAACATGAGAGCCATTTTAAAGATTAGGTCCCTTTCTATTTGCGCTTAGAATCGTCTACTTCACTTTCATAAAACGCGCATATCTCTGGGAGACAACATGCTCCTCCAATGCTCAGATGTTGTTCACATCAAAAAAAGAAAAATTGATGTTTTTTACACTTAGGTCCCTTTCTCTATGCGCTGTCACAAATAGGGCTGGCGTTCAAAGTCATTCCACCAAAAATATTTTGAATAGTTCGATATTTTGAATTAAGTTCCATAAAAACGGAAATGGAAAAACGGCAATATTTACAAAAATGGAAGCATATTATTATCTCCACCCAAGAACGGACAAGGAGATAAACCAAAAAAATATCCTGTTGCTAATAACACAGCATTCTTACTAAAACTAGTAAAAATGCGTTCTATTTTACATTCGTACCAATGTATAGCTCGTTTGTTTTATTTCGGTCTGATGCTTTTACACATTGAACAGGGATTAGCCGGCTCAAGACCTCTTGCATCTATATTTAAATAGAAGACAAGTTTAAACAAAATGGCAAAGTGACATTGATTTTCGTGACAGCACACTGCTTTGTTGTCACGGACCCGAAGTCATCACGGTCAAACAAATAATTCTGAGTAGTTTGCCCAAAAATTTTATTTTTTCAAAAAAAATGTTTTAATAAAAATTGAATAACATCAGTTTCTAACGGATTTTTAAAAATGACACCGAATTGTATTTGTAACATTCTCTTTATTATTTAGTTTAAAAATTGTTCGGTTCCTTTTAAAAAATGCTGTGTAAAAACGCATCCAAAGTTGAAAAATTACAAAAAAAATAAAAAAAAAATGAGTTTACAGGAAAATTACACAGATTTTCAGTGTGAAAGTGTATACACTATTCAAATGGCCGCAGTTTCTTCTTTCCAAATCAGCTGGAAAACATAAAATCGGTTGATATTCAACTAGTTACTGGCATATAAGTACGTAAGATCCGAAAACCCGGGTTTTTACCCGTGACTCCAGATTTTGGAGGTGTTTGGGAAATTTCAAAATCGGTTTCTTGTTGTACTCAGCAAGATCTACAAGAAAAATAATATCACTTCCCAGGTATTTTGACTTCATTCTTTTTTTTTTGTTACACTGTGTAATTTGTCTTAATTTCAAAATCGACTTTTTTAGTTATGTTATTTTAATATTTTTATGTAGCGTTTTTTAGCTTTTCTAGTTTTTTTTTAAAAAAAATATGCATTTTTCGTCACTAAGTTGTGGCAACACTGCTCAGGATATTAAAAGTGGCTGATTGGTTCGTTGGTTTTTTATGTAGCGTTTTTTAGCTTTTCTAGTTTTTCTTTAAAAAAATATGCATTTTTCGTCACTAAGTTGTGGCATCACTGCTCAGGATATTAAGAGTGGCTGATTGGTTGGTTGGTGAGTAAAAAGTACACAATGTATTCGCGTATGATTGTATTTATTGCGGATTCTTAGCCAGCTTGTTTGTATTTAGGTGAATATTCATATGTGTGCACATCTATGGCTGCGTGCGTGTGTATGTGTATTTAATCTAATACTCGTATCCACATCAGCGTATAAATCGGCAACAATAAAGTTCTTGTATGTGCGTAGAGCAAAATAAAGTAAATATGTCTTCATTAGAACCTCCGCCAAGCAGTGCCTTTGGAAGAGTACACAGAACCATAAACATATTTGTGTTTGGAAACCTTAGTTGTGTTTAAGCCTTGCACTGTAGTTTAGAGGATGTTGCGATATCCAAAAAGGGAGGATCCATACTCTAAGGGTATACACCTAAGTCAGTACACGGCTTGTTGTGCAGTCTTTGACAATTACTTTCATTTTAGACCTTCTGTATAGTTTACGAAACTTTTGATCATATTGAAACACGAAAAATGTTGTAGTTGTTGGCAGCACTGATGGAACCTCTGGTACAATTATACTATTTGAGGTATAATTGAAGACTTGTACCACAAATTCAGTTTTAGTTGTTGTTGTAGCGGCACACCGTACCGGAGTGAGAGCCCTTGACCGGGTCGACCCAATGCGTAGAACCGGTTGTCGTGGGATCGGTTTTAGTAAAATTCACTGCCGTTCATCAGAATATTAATTTTTTAATTATTTTTACTATAGGCTTTGATGAATTAAAAATTTATTGATGTTGAGTGAAACTTTACGGTCCATGTGTTTCTGACGGAGGTGTGGAATTTGTGGAAATTTGGTCAGAGTCGAAGCAGGAGTCAAAAATTTAACAAGACAACGATTTCGACAAATAGATACAATTTGAAAAAATGAAAATTTAATATACGAGTTGTTATATTTATTTCTGGCCTAGGCAACAATAAGTGTTGCCAGGCGCCATCTGACATTTCCATTGGAACGTACTTAAAACGTTTTGACGTACGACCATCATTTGTGTTGTTTACAGTGACTTGAAAAAATCAATCTGACAAAAAAATACAATTAACTTGTGAACATGTTCGTGCGATCATTTTTCACAACTTTCGACGTGGATTATCACGAGTGCATCGATGAACTTAAATCGATGAAGCACCATCCTATTCCACTGTGAAAACTGGTTTAATGAATTCAATCGTGGCCGACACTCGCTCAAAGTCGAAGGTCGTGAAGGTCGTCCAAAAACGGCCGTGGTGCCAGACAACATTGATGCCGTTAATACAAGATCATCATGTGACATACAGTGAGATAGAGGCATCCTTGGGCATTTCTTCCACCAGCATACATTCGATATTGCATGAACACCTGGTCTTAAAAAAAGTTTGTTCTCGTTGGATCCCGCACAATTTGATAATCGATCGAAAAAAAGGCTCGTGTCGATTGTGCAAATAATTTTTTAAAAATTGCGATCGCGGTGCTTTAAAAGTCGTTTCTATGATCGTCAAAGGTGGCGAATCATTGATCTATGCGAATGAGCCCGAAACAAAACAGCAATCGACGGTGTGGATCTTCGAAGATGAGCCAAATCCAACGAAAGTTGTTCGTAGAAGAAGCACTTTGAAGCAAATGGTCGCCTGTTTTTTCGGCAAAACTGGTCATGTGGCGAAGGTTCCGCTCGAGCAACGTAGGAGGTCAATTCTGAGTGGCACACCACAACTTGTTTGTCTGTAGTCTTCGGAGAAATTCGAAAATGGAACAAGAGAAGACGAATCATTGTGCACCATGACAATGCGAGCTCTCACACATCTGCTCAAACCAGCGCCTTTTTGACCGGCCAAAACGTCGAATTGATGGGTCATCCGCAGTACAGCCCTGACTTGGCACCCAATGACTTCAATTTATTCCTGAACGTCAAGAAAAAAATGCATGCTCAACGATTTTCGCCGCCAGAAGATACTATTGAAGCGTTCAAAAACCATGTTTTGGAGGTGTCTCAATCGGAGTGGAAAAAGTGGCTCGATATTTGGTTTGTGGCTTCTAAAACTAAAAGTAGCAATATCGGATGGGAGCTATAGCTTAATCTAAACCAATTTTCTTCAATTTCAATAACGTACGTCCTTGGCACAAACAATTTTAAAAAAAAATAAGATTAGATGTAAGATGTGGCTTCTAGAGCAACAAACATAACAATCAGATAAACATATATGTGGGAGCTATATCTAAATCCAATCCTTGGTCCAGAAAACTAACGTGTGCTTTATTTTTAAAGATGACCTGTAAGATGTGGCCTCAAGAGCTAGACATAAAATAGGAAGAACATATATGTGTCGGAGCTCTATTCACATCTTAACTGATTTTTTTCAATTTTAATAACGTTGTTCCTAGGCCCAAACAAGTTTCATCAAGATTGTTCTACAGAGTGGTGGAGGGTATATACATCGAGTTATTCCAAAATTTGCTAAGAATTTTTAGAGATTTTTCGACTTTTTTTTCTGTACTCGTTTTATAACTTTACGACCAATCGACAATGGATGATGAGATTGATACTCTTAAAGATAATGATCGTTTCACAGACCTAAAGGATAGAATTGGTCTCATTCCTAGTTCGAGAGTGTCCAAAACCAGAAACACAGCAAATGGCTTATTTTACTTTAAAAATGGCTCAATTGTCTTCATAATAACAACAAATAATTTTTGGATTTGAAAGGGATACTTTAGAGTTTTGACATTCGAGCTCTGGTATTGCGTTTGTCGAAATCGACAAAAATACTATCTGCATCCCTTAATGTCTGCATGTTGTGATTGTACAATAGGATGATGTACTCGATACCCGTGCAGCAGCTGATTCTCACATGATTGCCTTTTTTAGTACACCCAATTGAAGTAAAAACATCGTTAAGTTTGGCCAGGTTTGGTACTCATAAGTCCATATTTACTAGTTTTTTTTTTGTTTATTCTTTTACGAAATAAAAATACATTTCATAATTAAGTTGTGCCTCAGCACCACTAGGGCATTTTTGTGGCTAGTCGGTAACAATTGTTCAGCCATTGAAAAAAAAACAAATTTATATCATGACAAAAAATATATATCTTTATTTATATATATAAAAGAAGAATTAAATGATCAAATATTTATGCGTGAAACAATAATTATTAAATATTATATAGGAAGCATATCGACGTTCTGAAGAAGATGGTCTTTCAATTTATTCTTAACGATTGAAATAGATTGTAACTCTTTTAAGTACTTAGTAGGGACCTATATACTGTTACAACATTGAACACACCCATTTCAATAGTAGAACTGAACATACCCCGTTAATGTCATATGGATTTGAAAGCTAACCTTAATAGCGTTAGTCTGTAACGGGATTTTAAAATTGTTTCAACTTTCATTATGGAGTGGTCAGATAATGTGAACCGTATCGCTGTAATAGCGCTTTTCAAGTGTGAAATGAGAAAAGCTCCGGCCACTAGGGATTAGCCGCATATTCGTCTACCGATGCATAAAACTGTTTGAGGAGACTGCAGATGTAAAAGACCGCTACCGGTCAGGCCGCCCACGCTCTGTTCGAAAACCGCATGTCATCAAAGCCGTTAAATCAAGAATTCACAGAAATCCGCTCCGAAAACAGAAAATCATGGCCCGTGAGATGAATTTCACGCAAAAGTCCATGAGTCGAATCATTAAAAAAGACTTGGGGCTTTCAAACAACGTACCGGAAATTTATTGACTGCAGCTTAAAAAAAATAGGATTGAAAAACGTAAACGTCTTTTGGTAAAGCACGCTGATAACTTGCATAGAAAAATTTTGTTTACCGATGAAAAAATGTTTACCGTTCAGGAAAAATTTAACAAGCAAAGTGATAAAGTGTATGCGCCTTCATCTAAAGAAGCACCTGAACTGATCCCAAGGGTGGAAAAGGGTCATCACCCAGCTTCAGTCATGGCTTGGTGGGGTGTCTCTTACGATGGAGTCACTGACCTGCATTTCTGCGAACAAGAAGTCAAAACATCGGCCAAAGTTTACCAAGAAACAGTTTTGGAAGCTTTTGTGAAGCTTCTTAACAATTCCCTGTTCCAAAACCTGCCATGGACTTTCCAGCAGGATTTTGCGCCAGCCCATAAGCCTAAAACGTCCCAGACTTGGCTTCAAAACAATTTGCCAGCGTTCATTTCCTCTGAAGAATGGCCCTCAGGCAGTCCAGATTTAGACCCATTGGATTAAAAATTGTAGACTGTTTTAGAGGACAAGCTTTGTCACAAAAGATACCCCAACATTGGATCGCTTAAGACTGCTTTGGTTCGAGCTGTGGCTAATTTTCCAATGAACGAGGTTCGTGCAGCTATTGACGATTGGCCAGTGCGACTTAAGGCGTGTGTTAAGGCAAAAGGCGGACATTTCGATAAGTCGATACATCAATAAATATATTACAAAATATTTGGTTCAAAAACATTCAGTCCTTTTTATTTTACAGCATAAAACGTGTGTAACAGTATTTATGTCCCTACTAAGCATAATAGTAATTTATTAAACTCAATGCTATTATTCATATCTTTGTTTAATTGTTTCTGAACGACTAGCAAATGAGATTGAGAACGACTTCTTGTATTACGATTATGAAGAATTCTGCTAAGATGGATGCAGCGATGACCAATCCCGCGACTACCGGCTCTATGTACCGGATTGACCCGAAACTCTTCGGCCAGGGGCAGTCACCTCAAAAATATATGTTTTTTCCTCAATATAACCAATATTGTTTATTACTTTGTACCAATTTCAGTTTATGTAACCCGTAGACAGGTAAAACATTTGTAGCGATATCCTTATATTTGCAAGGATTTCAAATCAGAGTTCTTTTTGTATCCATACACAAAGGTCATTTAGTTTAGATGGCTTTAAATTAGTGTTTGAAATATTAAGTATTTGCTTGCTGTATCCAGTTTGTATTTCATTTTAAACAGGATTCCTATGGCAGGTGTTATTTTGGATCGCAAATGTTCTATATGAAGCTTTCAATTTAAATTGCTTTGTAAAGTTATTCCTAAATACTTTACACTGGTTACTTCCGAGAGTGCTCTGCCTTCTACGTATATTAAACTGTTGTCTTCATGCCGACTGGATTGCGGCCGGAACCTTATGAATTTGGTTTTAGTTGCATTTAGCATCAATCTGTTCAATCTCGAAAATTCTGCTATTAAAGCTACATCTCTCTCTATGAATGTTTTTAAAACTATGATTTCTTTGTATGGATACATAAGTCATCAGCATACATATAAAGTTTTCCATGCAGACCAAGATTGTGGATGTCATTAATGTACATTTTAAAAATTAATGGCCCCAAAACCTTCCCATTTATCTGTACATAGTGTTTTCAGTATCTCAAATAATCTTCAAACAGCACCAACTCATCATCTCTCACGCCATAATAAGATAGCTTCTGACATAATATCAAGTAGTCCACAACATCAAAAGCTTTCGAAAAATCATAAAACATCGCGCCAACTCCTGAGAAGCCACGATCAAGTCCGTCACAAATATAGTTAACTACGTTCACTACCGCTTTTTCAGTTCCACATCCTTTTCTGAAGCTGTATTGAATTTCGAAAAGCAGGCTCTCATTATCCAAACATGTTGAAAGTTGGGAATGAATTTTTGGGAATGTTTTTTTTTTCCAAAAATGAAGTCAATTACTAAAAGCAATGATACGAGTATCGGTCTATACTTATAAGTATAATAAGCATGCGGGACGTATTTTGGGCTCCATGGCCCAACAAGACCACCGCTTTTTAAGGTAACTCACAGTAACCATCTGATCTATTGTCAGCCCACAAAAAATCACTTGCTGGCAAATACTCAGAAAAGTGCAATTATTTCCGAGGTACTTTTAGACCCTTAAAAGAAAATTTTTATCCCCTCCACCATAGAATAGAGAATATATTTTGTCTGACATTCTTTTTGCATTACCTGAAAATACTGCTCGTAGACTCCGTAATGTGTATGTATTCCGAATCGTCCACCAATATGTGTTGATGGACTAAAATGGTTTGTATTGAAAATTGAGCTAGATCGGTCAGATCGAGATAAACATTTTCCCCACACACGGAGTGAGTTAACCTCTGCAAAAGTCCTGGACCTAAAAACACAATATATCAAGCACTTTTACAGTTACGACGATTATACTCGGAACATTTGATGTTTGCATTGATAGAAACAAATCATCTAGGATAAGTGGGTGATGCCACACTGCCTCTTTAAAAAATCGCATTTTTGGGCCAGACTAATGTGTCAATCGTTCTAACACTTTAACAGAATGAAATCAATGTAATTGACGGATCGTTGTTGTTTACCAAATGAAGTCTATGATTAGCATATTATAATAGATTTTATATTATAGAATATTGGGCAGAAGAGTATCGCCTGCCTCAAATTTGAAAGGCTAAGTCCCGTGAACTAATACCGATATAATCATAAAAGTTATAATGTTGCTATGGAAATAAAAATAGACCGGTGTCACGGACTGTGCAAATATTCTCATATTAGACCGTAATTCATGCACGCAGAAAAAAAGTATGGTTGTGATGACAATATTCGAAGAGGACAATACTATTGTTGGGTGTATGGTTGTGGTACAACAATATTATGATACTCACAACAATAGTATGATTCTCACATAACCATACTATGATCCCCACAACCATAGTATAATTCACACTCAACCATACTATGATCTCCTCAACCATATTATGATCCTCACGACCATAGTATGTTTCACATACAACCATAGTATGATTCTCACAACCATAGTATGTTTCACATACAACCATAGTATGATTCTCACACAAATATACTATGGTCCCCGATATTATTTATAAGAATTGTCAACAACTTGTCAACAATAGCTTTGAATTATGAAAATTATTTAAAAATACATTAAATTCAAAATAAAAGAAGTGATTTATTTAAACGTAGAAAAATTTTATAGACCGTTATTATAAAGAAAAAAAAAGCGGGTGCTATGCCTTCATGAAAAATTAAAAACACTTAACATTTTTATTAAAAATATTTCAGTTAAACAAAGCCAAAGCAGTTTGTTTAAAATTTGTAATTTCCATATAAAAAGTAATATTTTTGCATTAGATCCGTAACAATAACATTGTTCTAAAAAGCATTTTTAAATGAGGAAAAATTACAATCATACATTATGATTGCCGTAATTATATTATGGTTAACATAAAACCTAAAGACAATACTTTTGTCGCACCAACCATATTTATATTGTTGCTACAACCATATTTTCATTATTAAATTTGGCAATAATACTATTGTTACATCTCAACAATCTTAATATTGCTGCAATCATACTATTGTCAAAATGTAATTCAGTTAACAATACTATGGTTGCGACAAACATATTTTTATTACCATATAGTAACCATGTTTTTTATCTGCGTGTGGCGTGTAGCGAAGCATGATAAATGGCAAACCTTACTGAATGTTTTGACAACTGGAAGACACTTACAACTTTGACAGCTTCAAAAATAGAACAAACTATTAATACTGTCTGGACCACCTTTACTGTCGTACCATTTTCGAAAGCGTGTAAATCAGATAAATCCACACTTAACCACTGTGCTGTTTGGGCTGGTACGTGCGGTTAAGTTTTTGGCGGACTTTATTTGTGGAGAATTGTTTTGGTCGGAAAACAATAACAGTCCATGGTCATATAAATATGTTCTATGTGTGAATATATTTTTGTACGCCAATGCGGCAATAACAAAAGACTCAAACAACAACAAACACAAGTAAAATAAGTACAAGTAAAATTAATAAACAGAAAATCCGAACGACAAAGTCGTAATTTCAAATTTACACATACAACACGGCGTCAACACCTACGATTGGGTTATATTTGTATTTGAAAAAAGAATTTATGGATGCTGGCAGGCTGGCTGGCAGGCTGACTGGCCATGGCTGAAAATAGCTTAGAAAAACAAGGTGCAACCTCGAGGATAACTTCAGTTTCCGTTTTGCACCAGAGGAGACAACATTCCGAATATCGAAGTACCAACCACAAAATCGAACCCTATATTCACACCGGGAATATTTAAGTTTTTCGCTATTATTTTGTTGTTGTTTTGTTTAAAATAGTTTTCAAAAACAAAAAAGAGTATGAAAGTTGTAATTAAAAAATACGTGATTGGATTGTGGGTATTTTTAATGTGTTCTCTGCAGAATAATCTGCGTGTGGATGCAATACGATCGGATGACGGCTTGGAATTACTCTTTCGAGAAAGGTAAAGGTCGTGCGAGTAAACTATTCACAATTTTAAAGATGTTTTATTACTCAAGAATAAAGGAAAAATTTAAAAAAAAATTGTAAGAACTCGTGAAATTTAAAAGCAGTGAGAATTTAAAAAAAAATTGGAAATTAAGCCGGCATTTCTTTTCAGTTGAGGAGGGCTATTATCGGATCGGTTTAACCTTTTCATGATGATTTATATATTTATATCAAATATTAAAAAAATAAAAACAAGTAAAAACATCGTTAAGTTTGGCCTGGTCGAACTCTTTATATCCTTTAACACTTATCTCCGTCCCTAAGCTACTTAAGCTCAAAAAATCGTACTTTTTTGAACATTTTCGGCCCAAAACTTCAAAATTACTATATTTCTAGATAAGTACTAAAATTGACTTTAATTGAGTACCCATATCTACATATTGACTAATAATCGCCCGGTTTGAATAAACGGGAAGTTTTTTGGGCCACATGAGTTAAAAAGTCCAGCAACTATGCCCTTTTCTTAAGGTATTTAGTGCGTCCCAACATACAGTATCAATTTTAACCATTGTCTATCCATAAAACATTTTAACTTGTTAAGCAAATACTCAAAACAAGTTTACTATTTATCGTGGTACCTTTAGTCCTTTACTCAAAATACTACAAAAAGTTTACTATTCATCGAGGTACCTTTGGTCCCATAAGGGAACAATTTTCCCCCATTTATAATTCCAACTACGATCAATAATATTTAACCTAAGGGTCTCCGATGAATTGTTGCAATCGGAATGACAAACTTAAAAAACCATCCTCCCTTCGGTGGAGGGTATCAAAACGTTTGATAAAATCGTTTTTATGAATACTCCGAAAGATAATATGCAGAACATGATATTTCTAATCGTAGTATTGAGAACTCGAATCGAAATTCCAGAAGGCGTCATATCTTAATTAGACTTAATTAGACTCGTAAACATACTCCAGCTCTACTGACATAAAATGATTACTCCTTTTAAGTTTTTCATTAATATCCTATAAATGGCAAAAATATTCGCTTGCGGTAAGGAGGCATAATATATCGCCACACATGGACCAGTGGAAATAGGGAAAAACTGTCGATCATATAGAGTAGACTCTTGATAATTTCACACTACTTAGTTTGAATCTAATAATTTGACTCGTAAAAATTCTCAATATAGAACCGGCAATCGTGGAATTGAAAGATTAAAAAAACCAATGTGATTTGAACCCCTGGTAATTCTAAAATTGCACTCGCCGTCATTTTACTTATATAACTTTAGGTCGTCAGTCCCTACTCGCTATAATTTGAAGTCGGCGATTCCCTCATATGTTTTATTTTAGTTCTCATCACTAACGAAATCATTATTAATGATGATAGATAGCTCACTGAAATGAAAAAAACGACTTTTTTCTCTAATGATTTTTTTGTTGGGTTTGCGAAAATGATGTGACATCAAAATCACAACCTAATTAAATTTTTGATTATTAGAATTTCTTCCCCTCCCTCTTAGTTATTAGAACTCTACCGATTTTTTGAAAATCTGGGTAGTTTGAAATAATATCCTAGTCACTGAATTTCTCCTGCTGTAATTTAAAGGTACTCGTAATTGGCACCGCACACTTTTCCTCCAGGATAAGTTTCAATCCATGCCATTATCATATTTTAAGTAAGCGATTGTATTTTTTAGTTTGTACGACGATTCAAAGTATATACTTTATAGGGCTTTTTTTCATCATAGAATATATAGACTGTTCAAAAGTCGGTCCGAACTACAAAAATTCGATTGGATAGACATACTTTATGTTGCAATTGGTGTTGGGGGTTACATGGTTCGACATATCATAAGATGATAGATACGATAATTTCACGGTACGCATAGCCAATAAATTGATTTTAGTAGCTGAATTGGTGGTTATGGCAGCTAACCAATTATAATGTTACTGTGGTACCAATAATTGGTGTTAACAGCAGATAAGTTCTTTGTTGTAACCAACCCCCGTATAGTTCAATTTTGTAATCTTTTATTGGTTATCCCAACATCAGAATATAATAATTTATCGCTTAAGCAAACATAATTAGATTCGAAAGAATAGTTATATTTGAAATCGTTAGATACTAAAATTAAATAAAAACAAGTTTTTATTTCGGTCAGACAACAAATGGTCTAGTAAAAATGTTTGTGGAAATGACAACCGAAGTCAAAGGATACATATAACCAATAATCTGAAATAACAACCAATGCATATACAAATTCAGTTCTAATAATCATCTCAATCAGTAAGGATTATAGATAATTTGTCTTTTCAACCTGTGGTGTTAGTTCCCTCTACTCAAATTAACCGTGTACCCAATCAACATTCGATTGTAGGATACTAAGGGCGGTTCGGAAACTTCTTAGCCTAGCACAAAAAGCGCGGTATAAACAGAAAAAAGTTAAGTTTTTTGGAAACTTCCATCTCTGCTATGAACACATGTTAAAATGTGTTTGTTTCGATCTGGCAACTCCTTCATATAAAAAAAGGTGTTCACAAAAGACGCATCCGCGATTTTTTTACAATGGAAAAATTAGAAATGCTTGGTGTCATTAAATATTTACATAAAAAAGGTTTATCGGGACAAGAAATTCATAATTATATGGTGAATGTGTTAGGTGAAAGTGCTCCTTCATATGCAACAGTAAAAAATTGGGTTGCTGAATTTAAACGTGGTCGTACAAGCATTGAAGATGAACCACGTAGTGGACGTCCAAAAACAGCAACAACAACAGAATTTGTAGCCAAAGTGCATGATATGGTATTAAATGATCGACGAATAAAAGTGCGTGAAATAGCTAATATCATGGACATCTCAAATGATCCAGTCCATTTAATTTTGCATGAAGAACTACAGATGAAAAAGCTTTCTGCAAGATGGGTGCCGCACTTGTTAACAGTCGACCAAAAACGCATAAGAATGAACATTTCTTAAGCTTGTTTGGATCGTTTTCAGCGAAATAAAATGGATTTAAAGCGTCGTTTCATAACTGTTGATGAGACATGGATCCACCACTATACTCCAGAGACAAAAGAACAATCCAAACAATGGACTGAAGCTGGAGCAAGTGCCCCAAAGAAGGCAAAAACAATTCAATCGGCTGGTAAGGTTATGGCAACGGTTTTTTGGGACTTCAAAGGTATTTTATTGATTGACTATCTGCAAAAGGGTAAAACAATAAATTCAGAGTACTATTGCAACCTTTTAGATCAATTAAATGTTTAAATTCGAGTAAAACGTCCTGGCTTACAACACAAAAAAATAATTTTTCATCAAGACAGCGCACAAGAGTGTTTTAACAATGGCTAAAATCAACGAATTAAAGTACGAGTTGCTTGAACACCCACCTTATTCTCCTGATTTAGCTCCCAGTGACTTTTACCTGTTCCCAAATCCCAAAAAAATTCCTTGCTGGCAAGTGTTTTACCTCAAATGAAGATGCAATTACAGTTGTAAACCACTATTTTGAAGACCTTGAGGAAAACTATTTTAATCAAGGGATAGAATTGCTAGATAAGCGTTGGACTAAGTGTATTGGAATTTCAGGAGATTATATTGAAAAATAAAAATGTTTTTGAAAAACTAACTATTCTCTTTCATTGATAGGCAAAAACTTTCCGAGCCGCCCTATCTACAACATTCGGTTGGCAAAAAGTTCGGTTTTGGCGTAGTTTATATTTTGATAACCAAAAATTTCGGGGGTTCCCTCCCTGGAATATCAATATTTTTAAATTATGTTGTCCTCAAACCTTTTAATTTTTTAATTTTTTTAGATCTCAATCGGATTGGGAAAATGTTTGGCATAGCGAAAGTCATTCACGCTGTCGCGACAAATTGGTGCGCCACCTCTATTGGGCCTGTGAAAACGATATTTATCGTCTAACCAGACGCAATCGGAAACGGACTGATGAGTCCATTGTAAAGCGTAGCAAACGTAAGTTCAATGTCACCACTGCCTCATCAATAACTCTAATGTCTCTTAAAAATTGTGTTCTTACAGCTCATAACACCCTAATGGTCAACTGGGTAAATGACGATTTAGCTCATTCACTGTTGCGGATCCGACGCGCAAATTCTCCATCAATTACAAGTGAATGTTGCACCAAAAAAGGTTGCACTTGGGAAGAGTACGCCGAATATTGTCCCTCCAATAAACGTCGTAATCATTATTGAGGCTCCAGAATGCAGGAACTGTAAATGAAATGTAAAATAAGTTGTTGTGTTTTTATAGTATGATTTTGTTGTACATTATGTGGAAAGCCAAGGACGAGGTGTAAGAAATAATAAAATCAAGAGTACGAAAAGAGTTTTTTTCTGAAATTTTAATGAAACCCTACGCCATTCTGTCATACAGTATATTCCCGATCTGATTCCATTTAGCAATTGCCCGTCTGTTTATCTATCGTTGTAAGCAGATCTCGACTAAACATTGCTCATGTTAAGTTCAATCACAAACCCTATTAAAATTGGTCCATACCGTCCAAAGGTCCTTCTCCATTGCGAAACCTGCAGCTTGATAAACTACCGCTTTATCTGATCTTTCTCAAATTTTGCCCTGACCGACTATATTGGTTAATCTCTTGATGTATTCGTTTACAACGGTCAATCATGATATAAGGTCCAATCTCAAATTAATCATAAGGCGTTTTGTGCTACCTATAACTAACCTTTGTGAAGTTGGGCCTATCGGGCCGTGTTTTAATTCAGTCTCACCGCTTTACTGACTGAGGACTTTTTTTAACTTATTTTGGCACTAACATTAGATATTATTATAATCTGAATAAAAGTTAATTAAATTTAGAAAAACTTGATTAAGTGGGAGAGTTAGAAGCTTTTTTGGAAATATTTATGTGGTTCTTGTACGAGTATTGCACATGGTTTCTTTAAACTGTAAACAAGTAATAGAATCTTAAGTTGAACGGATCTGATTATAAAGGGTGTACCGGTAAGGTTTACGTTATTTGTGAGATATCTGTGATTTTTTTATTGGATTGTAAAGGAGACATATTCCGATTAAGTGTAGAATTAAATATGCGTCTAATGTCCCACACGCCTCTGGTAAAATGCTCTTTTCATGCAATTTTCCATGACTTTTTTACTGAGATGTAGCTGTATCTCATCGATGGCGCTTTACATCCCCGATTTGAGCTCAGGCTTTGTTTTTGGTAAGCCCGAGATGTCACAAAACCCCAAAGACAGAAATCGTACGGCGTTAAATAGCATGATCTTGGTGGTCAGGTGACATCGGAATTTCATGAGATAAATTGTTCTAGAAATCGTTGCTGCAATAAAAATATTGCGGTTTGGCAGGTGGCGCCGTTTTTCTAAAACCATATGTCGCTCAGATCCATGCCGTCTAGTTGAGGCCAGAAGAACTCCATTATCATGTACCTGTCACTGCAATGTCGGCCTAATCTTCAAAAAAGTAAGACTTAATCACGCCGCCTGACCAAAATCCACACTAGACAGTTGTTCATTGTGAGTGCAAATACGAGTATGTCTTATGGATTGCATGAGGATTTTCTGGGTCCCAAATTCGGTAATTTTGTATATGCACGAAACAATTCAGAAAGATAACAACAAATTTCATTTATATCATTTATTGATATTCAAAAAGTAACCGAGTCTTTAGGCCTAATAATTTTTTTGTTAGTAACTACGTAAAGAAAATATGTTCAAAATGGAACCAAAAGAAGACACCAAGTGTTACCGACCATTCCATCAGACCGTCGCCTAAGTCTTGGAAAATTTGATGACAGGATACTCCACTGCAAAGTCGGCCGAGGCAGTTCGAGGAATGTAATAGTTTTTTTTATAGATAATGGGAATGTTTTCTTCTCAAAATAAAATATATAATTTGCGGATCATTGTTTTTAAAAAAAAAACTTGGGTATGAACTACCCCGTATATCTAAATCACAATGGATTATCTTACTAAAATAAAGTCCGTCCTCTGATAAGAAAAAGAAAAACTGCAAGCGAAAGTGCCAAAAAATAGACAAATAAAATCATAAATCGATGAAAGGGCGAATGGAGGGAAGAACGGGTAGAAAGACTAATGTACAGAATGACGGATGCACGGACAGAAGACCTGGCATACATACAGAAGTACTGACATACACACGCAGAAAAAAGGTATGGTTGGGGTAACAATATTCGAAGAGCACCATACTATTGTTGGTTAGATGGTTGTGGCACAACAATATTATGATCATCACAACAATAGTATGGTTCACACACAACCATACTAAGATCCCCATAACAATATTATGGTCCTCACAACAATAGAATCATTCACACACAACCATACTATGATCCCCACAACCATATTATGATCCTCATAACCATAGTATGTTTAACGTACAACCATAGAATGATTCTAACAACCATAGTATGATTCTCACAACTATAGTATGATCCTCACAGCCATAGTATGACTTACGGACAACCATACTATGATCCCCAAAATTGTTTGTAAAGACTGGAATACGTTGTTATTCAATAATAAAGAGTTTTGTTAAGTAAGTTATGTAACAATAGGAGTGATGTATTTAACATTAAAAAAATTCATTTATTATAAATATTTTAGTTATACTAATCCGTATTTTTTGAAAAAAAATATTTTTTATTACTTTTATTGCGTAAGAATCGTAAAAATAACACTGTCAAATTAAAAAAAATAAGGTTTTTCCGGTATGATTGCCGTAATCATGTTATTGTTAACATAAAATCCATGAAAGCAATACTTTTGTCCCACCAACCATATTTATATTGTTGCTACAACCATATTTTCATTTTTAAATTTGGCAACAATACTTATGTTACATTTCAACAATATTAATATTGCCGCAATCATACTTTTGTCAAAATGAAATTCAAAAAACAATACTATGGTTGCGACGACCATACTTTTATTGCAGAGAACATACTATTGTTGCCGTGACCATATAGTAACCATATCTTTTCTCTGCGTGCAGACAAAAGGACTGACGTACTCAATAACGGACGGGCAAAATGACAGTCATCTTTAAATGAATCAGCAAAATTTTTCCTCAACAATTTTTGGTAGTTACAAAACTGCTTTGAAACTAAAATTTAATATCCTGTCCACAAAGTGATTAGATAGCATAAACATCTTATAGTTGAGTTGCATGCGTGTTTTTTTAAATATCAACGCCAAAAATGATGTTAAAAAATTGGTGTTTTCATAAAACCACATATTAAAATATGTATACTGGTAGTCGATCATGGATGCTGCAAAGAAGGTTGTGCAAAAAGTTCGTAAAGCTGACTAAGAAGTGGACAACATCTTTCACTTCATGCCAAGATTATTGAAACTGTAAACTCAGGCAAGTCATTACCATAAATTAATAGTTAGTGGGCAACACCTTAAAGAAAACGTCGTCAAGTTCGATCAGGCCGAACCTTTTATATCATCCACCGTCCCTACGATACTAAAGCGTGAAAATTTTTTGGACCCTTCGACCTATGCGTCTGGCTCTAATCTTGCTCAAACTTACTCTATTTAAGGATTTGTAATAATAATTTGTTTTAATTTAAATACTCGTATATTGAATATTAATCGCCCATTATGAGCATACGAATTATTACCGTTTCTTGATCCAGCAACTTTGCACGTTTCGAGGTTTTTCGATGTACCTTTAGTGCCCTGAAGAGAATTTTTTTCTCCCAGGGTTTTAATGCATCACATACCTGCTCAAATTATTTTTAAAGCTTGTGATTTTTAAGTATAACAATAGGCGTGTTCTATTGGTACTCGCTTATTAAACGAGTGGTCGCTAAAGTGATAACTTCAAAACTTTAAAAGAATTTTTGAAATTTCTTTATATAAAGGGTGTCCCAAGAAGAACGCAATTTTTAAATCTGGCAACATTCGAAGTGTCATTGTAGGTACGAGGTTAGTAAAAATGGAGCGCTACACGAATTCGGGAGTTCGTTAATTGGGTATTGGAGAGACAACATGAAAATGCTGATTTTGCCGATAAAATCATCTTCAGTGACGAGGCCCATTTTCATCTTGATGGCTTCGTCAATAGGCAGAATTGTCGCATTTGGGGTGCGGAAAATCCTCGAGTGATTCACGAGAAGCAAATGCATCCTCAACGTGTCACTGTGTGGTGTGGTTTTTGGGCTGGAGGAATCATTGGACCTTTTTTTATGAAAATGAGGCAGGTCAAGCGCAAACAGTCAATGGTGTTTGGTATCGTGAAATGATAACCAGTTTTTTCTTGTCTAGAATTGAAGAAATGAATGTGGAGGGCATGTGGTTCCAACAAGACGGCGCCACATGTCATACAGCCAGAGAAACAATTCAATTGCTGCATCAGTTAGTTAAAAATTTCCCTCTTCTTAGGACACCCTTTACAAGAACTATTTGTCTTTTTGCATCTTAAACTTGATTAGAAAATGTATAATACGAGTATGTAGAAAAAGGGTATTCAAAAAAAGATATAAGCAAGTATTAACCAAGCTCCCAAAAGTATTTATTATTTAAAACAAACGGGTTTTAACGCAAATTGACTAGTTTTCTGTGAAGAAAATCATTTTTACATTCTGTATAGTGGTGTGTATCGCGTTAGCCAGTTGACAATAGTGAGTATGCCTCTTGAATCCCATAATTGGATTTACACGCTGCGAAATCTAAAGGGTTGTTACATTATAAGGGCCGATGTTGAATGTGAACCACACCTAAACGTCAAGTTTTTTTCTGCATTTCATTTGATATTTCTCAATATCAAAATAACTCAATTTGAACCATGGTAAGATACACAAGCGAGCAACGCGTTAAAGTTAAATTTTCGAAGAAATCATCATCACTGATGTGGAACATTTTGACCTCAGTGGATTCATCAATAAGCAGAATTGCCGCATTTGGGCGAATGATAATCCAAGAGTGATTGTCGAAAAAACAATGCAGCCACAAAGAGTGACTGTTTGGTACGGTTTATGGGCTGGCGGCATCATCGGGACGTATTTATTCCAAAATGAGGCCGGTCAGGCAGTTACTGTGAATGGTGTTCGCTATTGTGAGATGATAACGAACTTTTTATGGCCCGTTTTGGAAGATATGGATGTGGGCGATATGTGGTTTAAACAGGACGGTGCCACTTGCGACACAGCTAACGAAACAATGGCTCTTTTGCGCGACAAATCAACATCGGCCCTTACAATTTTACCACCGTTTATAAGCACGATGTAGGATGATTTCTTACCACAAAATGCAATTTGATTCCTGTAATCTTATTTTGGGTTTTAAAGTGTTGAAACGGAAGGATTTTTTTGAACTAGACAATACTCGTATGTATGAGTCGCACTGACATCGAAAAGTTGACCCATTCTGCCAGTTTATCTTATGACTAATAAACGTTTTTCTAATAAGCGTTTTCAAACGTCATTAGTAGCGGCAGACCACGTGAACATAAATCCTTTAAAAAAAAACACCGGCTCTCGTTTTTAAAATGGTTATACATATATACATACATTTAATTTGTCAACCAATACAGTATAGACGTTTTCAAAGGTCTCCAATGCCGGCAGCCGGCGTTTTGAAAAAAAAAACTGTCTTCTCTTCATTTAAAGCGTATTATTTTATTGAGACCAATAATTAATTACGCTCAAAAGACTCAGAAATCCAAGAAGCACAACCGACGCACTGATAAGAAAGAACGAGAAGATGCTGATGCTGGTATCAATTTTGTTTGTGGTAGGCTAAGAACACATACTCCGGCTGGTCATCAGTTTAGTTTAAATAATCGGTTGGAGCAGTAAGGCTGAGTGATCTGAAATTTGTCAAGAATTTAAAATAAAATTAAATAAATAACTAAGTGAGCGAGTGAATATGTTAAAACAAACCTTATGGATAATGAAAGTGATGGTGATAGTATGGATGTCCCATGGATATCCTGTAAGCCCAAGGGATGGCATAGAAGTTCCACCACCGGAAGTGGTAAGATTCCGCTATACTTTTGTGCTCTGGCAAACTGATGATAATATTTTGATCTTTGGAATGAACAGCTAAATTTTATGCGTCGCTTTGGTTATTTGGACAAAAATCCCGAAAACTCCGAGGCTCTGTATCACGAAAGTGCCATTGTGGAAGCTTTGAAGAATATCCAAAAATATGGTGCCTTAAATCAAACCGGCAAATTGGACTCCATGACGCTTGAGGTTTGTATGTTTGAAGGGGACGGTGTATATAAACGGGGGGTTTGGCTGCATGAGTAGCACACGCAAAGATGTCGATAAGTCAAGTTTGACTTTGTGGTCTCGGTCTATCACTCTTTCTCTGTGTGTGTGTGCATGTTTTGGTGATAATGTTTTCAAATCATGTCTCAGTGCTTTTGTATGCTTCTATTTTTGTTCATTGAACTTGAATTCCTATCAATTGTTTATGTATCGTTTATACTCTTTGATGATGTTGTTGTTATTGTTTGAATTTGCGCCTTTTCTATCAGCTCTTTACTAAGCCCCGCTGCGGAGTTCCCGATATTGAAGGAAAGCCCTATTATCTGAGACAACAGTCCATGGTAGCAAATGATGCCAAACATCGGGAAAAACGATTTATTTTTGGAGCGAAGACTTGGTCTAAAAGGAATATCAAATACTTGTAAGTATTTATAAGCAAAAATTACTTACTGCTAAATATAGTGATCAGTGGGCGTGTTTAACTTGACATGCAAAAAAAAATCCAATAGACAAAATATTTTTTTTCTATTTAATTTTCTATTTAAATATAGAAGCAAGAGGTCTTGAGCCAGTTAAAACCTGTTCAATGTACAAAATATTTTTTATTTACATAAATATGTCTTTTAAAAATCGTTTGTTTTCAATAATTTTTTATTAAAACAAAAAAAGTTAGAGGAAAAAACATAAAGTGGACTCCAAAAATGGTCAATATGAATATGGGAGGGCTGCGCTCACTTTTCGAACAGGGCGTGTTACATTCACTGCCAACATCACATGTATAAAATATCATCATCTTACCGGTAATAATAAGTGAATTATCGACTGCCTAGTGATTTATTTTTAAAACATATGTTACTTTGACAGTGACAGCCCCTTTTCTCTTGAGATCTTGACAAAAATTCTGTAACATCTCCTTGAAATGAAAGCATCGTTTTACGCTTAAACAGCGTTGGAAAGAATTTCAAATTAATATTTTGAAGCCAAATGAGTTTTTGACAAAATGAGACACCTAACGCTCGCGAAGAATTGCAAATTAATTTTTTAAAGCCAAACAAATGATTGCCAAAATGAGACACCTAACACACGGTAGCATGACAGTTCGTATGACGGTCATGCTAGTGAACAACACTCACCCCGTCTGAACACTGACGAGAGTGTGTCTGTCGCAGACAAGAGTGTTTGACTCGGTCCTGGAATGTCGACTTGTTATCAATCTCAAAGTTTTACACACCAGCTTATGCGAAAGTTTGGCCGAAATGAGCAGTCCACCGTGCGCTGGTATGGCCATTCAGAATACAGTCATGCTAGTGGACACTTGTCACGGTCTCCGTCGGCGTGAGACTGTTAAGCTGATATAAGAATGAGGGAACAAGCAATGATAAAATATTTCGCTACATGTCGGTGTTTATGCGACAAAGCTAGTCGCAGTTTATAGCATGATATCGCTACTCTGAATTTAGCATCTTGTAGCATTGCTGTAGCAAGAACTTTTATAGGTTCGCGATCCCACGACACCCGGTTAAATATACCAAAACGACCCGAAGCACTAATTCTTCGACCAAGGGTACTGTGTGCCGCTGCAACTACTACATTATAGCTTCCCGTAACGCACAACTAATAGCGGGCACTACGACATCAGTCTTACACTTGTGCAAGCACTGTTGTTGTTGTAACAACAATATATTTATTTTGAAGTCTTGTTCGTCTATGAAGGATCTGCTTCGGTATCCAGGTAGACGAAACGCGCCATTTGAACTGGATGCGTCTACAGAGAACATTGAGAGGGTGCAGCACATCATGTGGTCCCTGATGGCAGGCGGGACAGATGTCCGGAACGTTAGCATAAATTCGTGCACAGCACGAATTGAGTCGGCTGCACCATCTAGATATCAGCTGCGCCACAATCACGCGCGTCTGCCGAGGTAGTACCTTCTCCTTAGGTGAAATCTCCGGGCGACGCTCCCCTAGCACTACATTCACACGGTAGCTGCATACTGCTGCTGAGACTTCATCGGCGTGAATGTTGTTCAGACCTGCCTGATAGCTTCGATGATCTAAAGGTTCTCTCTTATACCGCTGGACCTCCTCTCTAGATCATGAAGATCGTACCTGATCTCCCTGGGCGGAGGCATCCTGTCCAAGAGATAGTGGTAAAGATGACTGCTGCAAAAACACCCTTCCAGGTATTGCTTAGACTTGTGTCTGCGCACGGAAAGGACCTTCGTCTCCTCATGTAGATGGTCCTCAGAGGACATAAGAAGACACCCTGTTGATGTTCTGAGGGCGAATTTGAATTATGAGGGCGAATATGAATTATCTTCCACTGCGTCGTACTCACGTTCGCCGACCATACAGGTGCTGCGTAGTTTGCTACAGACCGACCTATCGCTTTGTAAGAGGTCAACAAGGTTTCTTTGTCGGCCCCCAAGTACTAGTGACAGCACAAACGGTTCCGTCTTCGTACGGTGCGCATTGATAAGGTGTGGCTGCCGTAGCCAAAGGAGTGCAACTTAATTTTGGAACATCAACTTTCCGTCCATCTTAACAACTCAACATTTTTGGCACCAGTCAGATGCAAAATTTGCAGAAAGACCTGGTATTATTCACTTACATGGTCCTATTGAATTAAAAAATGAAGGCTAGCGACCATCCGCTGCGTTAACGCTTCTCTATTTGTGCCTTAGAGTAGCTCGAAATAGGGAACGATTTGCACAAAAATGGAGAACGATTTTCCCCTGTTATCTCGCCGGCAAGTTAACAAGCAAAACCGCCGTCCATCTGGGGGTTCGGAAAATCCGCACGCAATCGTCGAGAGCCAATGGACTTACACTGCCCTCTTAAGAAAGAAATTTGCATCTTCATTTTAGTAGTTTTGACATATTTAGTTTTTTGGACTACGAAACACGCCTGCAGTTGTAGATGCGATCAGTTTGCTTAACGTTTTTCAGTCATTTACAGGTAAAAATCGGTCTTTTATATTTAACACAAAAATCAGAAACTCATTCACGGTTCTGAATCTGCCATTATCTCAATGTTGAAATTTTGGCACTTGTGATTTTTTTCTTAGGACGACAGTACAGTTTGGTGCGGATTTTAGAGCCGTGGCATCATTTGCCCATTTTTCTTTTTAAATGTTGGTAAAATACTATATTGGTTAACTCTAAGCGCTTCAGAGGCCAGATAAAACCTGATTTTAAGGCCACAAATTAAAGACATGGACTTAGACGATGTTTAGTTTCAGTAGGATAACACGTTAATGATAACAGCCCACGCCACAATTGCACATTTTTGCTCGTCGAGCTCGTTAATCGTAAACCGTCTCGGCGATGCCTGTTGACCTCCTAGGAGCTGCGACTTGACGCCTTCTGGCATTTTTGTGGGGTATCGTGAAGAAGCGATGATATGCGAGCAATCCATTAGCGATGTAGGATATTAAGGCAACAAAAAAGCAGGACATTCGTATGATACGAGTATAGCTATTAACCAATACTAGATCCTAGCAAATAAGGTTGGCAAGATGTAACAGTTGCATGGAACGGTAGGTCGATGGATTAAGGATCTCTTTAAGCTGTTAATCAGCCTAAAAGCGGCAATGTTGTTTTATTGATTGGGCCTGAAATGTGCCCCGTGACTGAAACAAAATTCGACAAAAAAACAGGGGATTCTTCATTAAACTGTTGCAGAGTCCATTAACCGAAATTTAATTCTGGTAGCTCTAATTGTTACACGAGTTAGATCTTATCCTTGCGCAAAAGTTGCCAAGTTGTTGTAAACGGGAGGCCTGGATGTAGCGTTTGGCTGTAATGGGTCACGGTCTTTAGCCACACTATCTGCTACAGCCGCAATATTCACCTCATTACGGTCTGGATGAGACGATTTCGGTAGCGTGTCATCCAATAACGTACACAGAGATTCAAATTTTCGTATCACAGCAGAAAAATTTGCAGGTGCTGTTTCAGGACAAATTGTCAGACACTGCTGAATAAAAAAAGAATGACCGCTTGACGCCAGCTACGAGAGATCTGTGAAAGAAAAAGGAAAAAATTACTCTTAATAAATCACACCGAAAATTTATACATTTACAGAATTGGCAATAGATCTTTGAAAATTCCCCGTGAGCAAGTGGAAAGGGATATAGCCCGCGCATTTGCCGTCTGGGCTCAATACAGTAACTTAAGTTTTAAACGTGTGGAAGACACCTCAGCGGATATTATTGTAGGTTTCGGTTCACAATACCATGGCGATAAGTGAGTATTATCAAGACGAAATATTAGAAACAGAAAACACAGTACTATTTTACCTTCTTATACTTTAGTTTCCCCTTTGATGGTTCTGGCAATATTTTGGCCCATGCCTTTTATCCCTACGAAATGGGCTCCTGGGGTGGTGATGTGCACTTCGATGAAGACGAGAATTGGAAGGAGAATTCGCCCGATCTAAGTCAGGGTGTTGACTTTTATACGGTGGCTTTGCATGAAGTGGGCCACAGTTTGGGCTTGGCTCATTCTCCTACCTTCAGTTCGATCATGTTTCCCTATTACAAAGGACCCGATCACAATGTTCTGGATTATGATGATACTCTGGCAATGTATAATGCATATTGTATGTTAATGATGGGAATTATTGGGTTGACACTGACAACGTCTTTGACTGCTTTTAGTAAACAAAAAATTGGAGGATGATGTCGAGGTTGTGAATGAGGATGATGAAGAGGAAGAGGAGGAGGACGTTGAAGAAGACAGTAGTCCCAATTATGATAGCACTGACTACACCACCGCAATGCCCGATCGACAAGTCAACAAGGATGATACTGAAAAGGTAATTAGAAACCTACCTAACAAACAAACACCACATAATTTTAAAATGTATTCCTTCTCTTTTTAGAATTTCAACAATTTTTCTACCACCCCCACTCCAACAAGTGATGTTTTTGTGCCAAGATCTTACGACTCACCTACCATCCCCAATGTATGTGCAGGAAGGTTTGATGCTGTTTGCCATTTCAATGGGTTCGTTCACATTTTCAAAGGCCAATATGTTTGGAAACTTTCATCGTACTACCGAGTCATAGTTGGTTATCCCAAACGTCTGCAAGAAGTCATTAAGGATCTGCCGGAGAATGTAACAAAAATTGACGCCTGCTACGAACGTTTGGATAAAACGATAGTTTTCTTTACAGGTCAAAGTTGGAAAATATCTGAAAAATTGAGTCAAAATTAATGTTATCGTTTTATAGGCACTCACATCTGGTTTTATAAAGTTGACAAAATGCTGGATAATAGTCCAGTGGCTCTGGAGAGCATGCTGGGTAATGAGTTGGCAGTAGAAAGGATAGATGCAGCGTTTTTATGGCGTAAGTATTTAAAAGCGAAATGACGACAGGTACCCCAAGAGTATATTGAATGGTACAGTTCTGGGTAGGGTATGATCCGCAAAACATATTCATAAGCTCTAATTTTATTATGAACTTAGAACAAAACAATTTGCGACATGTTTCACTTCTTAGCCCTGTAAGGTGAAGTATACGAGTACAAATCCGGTAGAGAGTTGGGGATAACCCCAATTATGATTGAATTAGTCTCGAAAAAATGCTAGCTACCGTGGCACTAACTGAGATATTTGCCATAAATGTTATTAATTCAAACGTACACGCAGAAAAAAAGTATGGTTGGGGTGACAATATTCGAAGAGGATAATACTATTGTTGGGTATATGGTTGTGGCACAACAATATTATGATCCTCACAACAATAGTATGATTCACACATAACCATACTATGATCCCCACAACCATAGTATGATTCAAACTCAACCGTACGATGATCTCCACAACAATACTATAATCCTCACAACAATAGTATAATATTATCTTCACAACCATATTATGATGCTCACAACCATAGTATGTTTCTCATACATCCATAGTATGAACCTTACAACTATAGTATGATTCACACGCAACCATAGTATGATCCACACAACCATAGTATGATTCACACTCAATCATACTATGATCCCAAAATTATTTATTAGGATTCGGTAATGTTGTTATGCAAAAATATAGATTTTTATCAAGCATTTTTGCATTACAATAAGTTAATAGCCAGAATTGAGGCCATGTTTTTATTGAACATTTCATTCAAGAAACAAAATTATATACTCCAACGACAGTCGAAAATACTTTTAGTTCCCAGCAGGGATGAATGCTACTTCACCATCCGTAGACCCCAAGAAACGAATGTGATTAAACTATGATCAATGGCTATATACGAGGGCGACTGCAAAAGTAACTGGCATAACATAAAAAGAACCGTTTTTTTGGAATTATTATTATTTATTTTTCAACATAATCTCCTTCCAACTCAATACACTTCATCAAACGTTTTTCAAGTTTTTTTAACTCCAAAAATTTTTTTTCCGAAAATTTTTTGCCACCGAGAATTTTTTTTAATAATCAAAAAATAATCAAAAGGAGCTAATTCTGGACCAAATGGTTTCTTCACAGAACCGATCCAATAATGCACAATAATATTCACTATTAATAGTTTTTCCTTTCTCAAGATAATAAATATTATACCCCTTGCATCCCAAAATACTGTGGCCATTACTTTTCCTGCTGACTTAACAGTTTTCGCCTTCTTGGGACCACTTTTACCAGCTTCTATCCATTGTTTTGACTGTTCTTTGCATTCTGGGATGTAGTGATGGATCCATGTTTCATCAACAGTTATGAATCGGCGCAAGAACTCTATTGGATGGCTGATAAATCGCTAAAAGCTCCTCGGAATTGGTCCAACGGACGATTTTTTGGGGCAAAGTCAACAAACGCGGCACATATCTTGCGGATAGCTTTTCATGTGGAGTTCATCATGTAAAATACTCCAAACTTGTTTTTCGTGTGTTTTAGCAATATCAGCAAGTTCTCTGAGCTTTATTCGTCTAGCTTTAGTCACTTCATTAAATATTTTTCTAATGTTTTCAATAGTAGTAGCAGTTTTCGGTCTTCCAGAGCGTTGTTCATCTTCCGTACTTGAACGACCCATTTTAAATTGTTGAACCCAGGATTTAACGGTGGAGTATGATGGTGCATTATCACCATGAACAGAATCCAATTCATCTTTGATTAATTGTGGCGTAAAACCTTTCATATAAAAGTGTTTAATTACCGCACGAACTTTTTATTTTCCATTTTTCAAAAATTATAAAACTTGTTTACTTCAATCACCTGTAACAAAGAAAATAATCATTAAATATTTCGGAAATTTTGACAGATGGCTTATAAAAGATTGCTTTTAAAAAACAAAAGTTGCTAGTAAAACAGAAAATGTGCCAGGCCAGTTAGTTTTGCGGTCGCCCTCGTACTTAAGTGCAGGCAGATTTTAAATAAACGAGAACCAGTCGGTATTAGAGTATTTCACCGAACAAAGTAATCACACAAAAAATCCCTCGAACTACCTTCCGATTGTTTTTGTTTTTTTTTAATGGACAACAATCATTGACTGTATCGTGTGTACATGTTTTTTTGTATATCAAAAAAACATACGCACACATTCATGTATGCCCTATAAAACCTGTTTTGTTATGTTCATAGTCGCAACCATACTGTATGATTGCCGTAATCATATTATTAGTTATGTACATTTTAAACAACAATACTTTTGTTGCGCCAACCATGGTTATATGGTTGCTAAAACCATATTTTTATTTCTAAATTTGGCAATAATACTATTGTTACATTCAACAATAGTAATATTGTCGCAATCATACTGCTGTCAAAATGAAATTCAAAAAACAATACTATGGTTGCGACGAGCATGCTTTTATTGTACAGAACATATTATTGTTGCGGTGACCATAGTGTAACCATATCTTTTCTCTGCGTGTAGCCAAAGACGGATGGCATGCATTTAGCGTTCCGAACTGAAAAGTCGTCTCTAACATTGTAGCAGCAAATTAAATCTTAATTCCCACACATAGTCCACGAAGATATCCTAAACATACTCCACAAGGTATCTAAATTAATCCCAAAGAATCCTCGTCCGTCCTTTGATATCAGTGGACAATTCATGTATTCAGCAAATTCAAGACTACCGAAAGCATCAGTAAAAGTACTTATAATACGATGAAGACTATAAAGTACTCACTAAATCTAAGAAAGTAGCTTACAAGGCGACGCGACCGCTTTTGAAGTGACACTGGAAGTTAAGGAGATTGAGACGATTCAGAAGAATTGAATGATAAATTGAACGCCATAAATGTGAGGATTTTCAGGTTACTGATAAAAGAAATGACTCCAGGAAAGTCTAACAACTCTTGTCGATCTAATGACAGCCGGTTCTATGCACCGGGTCGAACCGAAGGAGAAATTCTTCGGCCAAGGGCTGTCATCCCGGTAATATATGCCGCTACAATAACAACTCCTTGTAGAGAAGAAAATCAATTTTTGCTAACAGATACGCCCAATGTGTTCAGAATCAGTAGATCAACTTGTCCTTAACTTTGCAGTGGTTAAAGGTCCAGTTAAAAAACGCTACATGCTAGCACCCTGAGGGAAATTGAGGATGCTGGCCGGCACTTGACAAAGGTGGTATCACGGTTTATGAGCGAAGGCATTAGCAGCACCTTATTCTTCATATAGACACCTGTTCATCGAATAAGAGAAATAAGCTAATGTTGTTGTTGTAGCGACACACCCAGTGCCGTTATGACAGCCCTTGGCCGAAGAATTGCTGCTTCGGGTCAATCCGGTGCATAGAACCGACTGTCGTGGGATTGACAGAAATAAGCTAATAGTGTGAATTGCCGGCTAAGTGTAGGTTGATGTTTCAAATGAATGTCCATCACACGCCCACCCATATGAGGCTAAATCGGCAATAAGACCGCAGATCAGATGAAGAGCGAAGGAAATGAGCGGAGAAGGCGATTTTAAGTAAATCAGCTAGTCAAAACAAACTGGATAAAATAAGGATAGAAACATCCAATGTCCGTTTAGTAAGACACAAATATCGTTTACAGTAGATAACGGATATGTAAGTAAGATTTGGTGAGACAACGGTACAATATCGAGTCTCGTCGATGCTATAGGTCGTACTTGTCAAAAGTTAGAGACAACTTTAAAAAGGACTAATTTTACAGATTTGCTCTATCTTATTTGTACAAAATTTCTTTGCACCAATCAACACGAGCCTTTTTTAAGCGATTGTCAAATTGTGCGGGATCCAACGAGAACAAACTTTTTATATGACCAGGTGTTCATGCAATATAAAATGTATGCTGGTGGAAGAAATGACCAAGGATGCCTCTGTCTTACGGTATATCACACGACGACCTTGCATTATCAGTTCACGAACGGCATAAATGTTCTCTGGCACAACGGCCGTTTTTGGACGTCCTTCACGACCTTAGCCTTTGAGCGAGCGTCGTCCACGATTATATTCATTAAACCAGTTTTCCACAGTGCTATAGGATGGTGGTTTATTGCCATAAAAAGATTAAAGTTCATCGATGCACTCTTGTCGTGATAATCCACGTCGAAAGTTGTGGAAAATGATCGCACGAAAATGTTCACAAGTTTTTCCCAAATGGTTTTTTTTTAAGTCACTGTAAACAACCCATGATGGTAGTACTTTAAAACGTTCTGAGTACGTTTATGCTAAACAATTTCAAACTTTCCAATGGATATGTTAGATGACGCAAGGCAGAAATATATATAGCAAACCTCGTATCTAACTCGATTTTCTTCCATTTCAAAAGTGTCCAAAAAACCAGAGCGAAAAACACAAAATCAGTTGAATATCTGTGTGTGGAACTATATCTTAATCTAAACCGATTTTTTTTGCAATTTCAATAAAATAAAATCGTCTCAAAATAAAACAATTTCCAGTCCTAAAGTATAGATAGATGTATAGTCTGGTGGGATATAATGAGTTAGGTTAACTTAAGGATATTACTAGAGTAATTTTGGAAACTTGACTTGTAACAATGCTCTTTAAATTTCACTCAAGGAGTTACGGCAAGAGGGATATTGAGAATTAGGGAGCAATATTCTGGTCACAGTATCTTACCGGTCACTTCAGATTACTCAGAGTGATTGATATTTCATTCAACGCGGCTTCTTCTATATATAATCTGTGATTGACCTCACAAAAATGGCTAATGTTTCGGTGTGGCGGTGTGGAATTAACGAACCACTAACGGGCCCAAATAAAGGTGTCCCCGTCTCCATTGGAGTTGGTGTTTATATAAAAGTTTCAGGTACATGATTGGAGAACAGTTGTAGTGTTTTCAACCGAAGATACTAGCTATAGACAAAGCAGCACAATTTCCAAATTGGTAGATAGTCAGGCAGATTTAAAAGCAGCCCGACTATCTAGCGAAATCAAAACTGAGTTGTGAGTAGTCACTAAGTTCGTTTATAAATCGAATTCAGAGAATCTGTTTGGTTCCCAAACACAGTAGTGTTTAAGGAAATGATATAGTAGATGAACTGGAATCTGCAAAAGCCACTATCTATGCGTTATTAGAAACATAGATATATGTGCACACCAATATTTACCATGCAGGGTCAGCCATCGGCACATATAGGGTCACTAGAGCTCTGGGGCCTTAACTAGACTTAGTTATTTAAACGAACAAGCATAGGACAATCGCGAGCAAAAGAAAGGTATGAGCAGCCGAAAATTAACACAATTAGAAGGAGTTCGAAATAGTGGAGACATCCGTTCTATACAAAAAAAAAGATGGTGTAATTACCTAGAAGAATACTATTTTAATAGCAGGAAAATGCTTGATCTGTTTATGTCTGTAAACAATCTGTCAACTGGTGTTGTTGACCAGCCAATAAACGGACATGAACGCTTGGTGTTGTCGATCTCCTAGCACCAGGACGTATGTCACTGACATTTCAAAATGTAATAGTCAAGTAGTTTCTTAGGCTGTTCCAATGATCTGGGCTACATGTGTAGTTGAGACTAGCTAATCATCGATGAGTATATGAAGGTTTTATTCTGTATAATAGAGAAGTAGCAGAATGGCTGCGCTTACCACAGTGGGGATACTTATAACCTCTGCTGCCAAACTGAAATGTGCATACTTGTTTGTGTCCATCATGACAGGACATCGCATAATTAGCATTCCTGCAATGAGACTTAAAGTAAGCACTAGCGACTACTTCAAAAACTCTGAGAATAAAAAGGAGTGCACAAAACAAAGCTGCAGTATTGTGTAAAAGATAAACATGTACAAATTTTGATTATTTCACGGCTCCTAAAAGTAGGCTACATGTCGTCTACCCACCTTACAGCATTCCGTTCAAATTAAAACAATCACTCAATTGGAAGATCGTCAAAAATCAAAATTTGCCGATATAAATAATTATCTTAGATAATAGATAGGGTTTTTAAAAGACAAACCCGTTATGCGCCCATTTTTTAATTAAACGACATGTATGCTTACAAATACTTGTTCCTACACTTTTAGCCAAAAATAATCGTACTTACATATTTGCTGGATCCATATTTTGGCGCTACAACGATCAGCTACAACGACTTGACGAGGATTATCCCAAATCACTGCAGCGATGGCCAGGAGTGCCGGATAACATCGATGCTGCAGCAACAATACCAAATGGTAAGAGTCTCGCTTTCATTATAAATCGTAATTTTTAATTCTAATTCCAATATCATTAGGTAAAACCTACTTCTTTAAAGATAACCTTTACTGGCTTTACGACAATTTACGTGTACGGCCCGAACGCGGCTATCCTCGACGGTCGTCAACAGCCTGGCTTGGCTGTTCAACAAGAACAACAAAAATGCCATTTAGGAATAACACAACAACGGTTTCATTTATTTCTGTTTCTCCTTCGGCTTCTTTGCATGTTTCAACTTCGTCTTGACCGGGGACTCCGTCGTGACAGGCTTCGAGGAGGAATGTGAAGTTATGCTTTTTGCAGTTTCTTTCCTTAATCTAGTGTCTTGTTTAGCCTTAGTAGTTGTTGTCGTTTCTAGCTTAAGATCTAACGCATGTATATAGTAACGTATAAAACAATATAAAACACCAACACCACAATACATCGAATACAAAAGTAAAGGCACAAATGGTAGCTTCTCGTCTAAACCCGTCCAGGGCCCTATCACATGTTCATAGATTGGTATGAGCACCAGGCCGTATATATAGAAATCCTCCAGTAGGTTCATTGCGGGATGGTCCTTGTGGAAACGCACATATTGCGTGTACATGAAACCCATGTAAGCCAAATAAAGCGAGTAACGTATAATGAACAAATCAATGTGGAACAGCAGAGGAAATAATGAAAAATAACCCACTGCACTCAACATAAAGGCATACTTTGCATCGGTGGCACTGACAAAGAATAGGAAACTGCAAGAAACAAGAAGAATGGAGAACATAAAAGATAAGTTAATGATTGAAAGTTAATTAAAAAATTTCTTGTCCCTGTTGCTGCTACCTACCAAAGTGGTATCAAACACATTAGTATGGCTTTCTCATGAACATGCCAGCCGAACATAAAAGAACAGGCCGCACAAATTACTACGGCGCGTATAAAGGCGATTTTGCTGTCTCTGAAAAGAAAGAAAAACAAAATAGATTTAATTACGAAATCATTAGTACATAGTACAATAGGGCGGGTCGATTTCAAGGCGCCCATATTTAAATTTTTACTTTTTCTCAACTTTTATTTTATAAAGATGACTTCAAAAATTAAATTGAAATTTGCAAGGTTTATTAAGTAGGTGATAAAAAAATATTATATATTTCTATTTTCAAATGGTGGGCGCCTCGAAAATAATGTTGATATGTTGAAGTGGAACTATTTTTCCTCATGCCAAAAGCTATCAAAAAATCGATGGCACAATATCGGAAAATTGTTGTCCTTACAAATCGGACCACCCTTATGTACACCTATCGCTTGATTTACACAATAGATTCGTTCCAGAGAAATTCGTGTGAATCGAAGTTCGAAATTATTGTATAAAAATTCGTTTAAATGGAAAACGAAGGAATTTCGTATAAAAATGTTTTTAAAAGGAACATAAAAACAATGTTATTTATTTTATTATATATAAGTACATATAATTCATAACAGATTGAGCTTCAGGTCCGGGGTTTTTTTATTTGCGAAACGCATCATCGGGAATTATAAAAGTTTTACTTGTAAATAATAATTTCAGTCTTCATCATTGGCACTCGTGATAAAGGCAGAAACCTAAGGCGACAAAAATATTTTGTCTTTCGAATTAATATAAATAATAACGTATTTAATTAAGTTGACGTCACTAGGTTCTATTTCGGTAGCTTCTGATGAGTAAAGAACTAGTTGACGTAAGATTTATTCTTTTGTTTAATTCACACCTCCAGGTGTTGTGACAGACTTGGGTAATTCATTTCTCTTTGGGACGCGACTGCCCTTTTACCATTCCAATTATTTTTTAGAAAATGATCTGTCCATTTCCTAACCGTTAATTTGGTTCAGCACGTGCTAATCCACTCCGAAAATATGTTTTTATGTTTTCTAACTCTAGAAGCCACATATTAAATTAAATCTTCATAAAATTTTACAGAGTTTTTAGTAAGTTTTTGGACAAAGGATGAATAAAATAATTAACGCAATAAATGTTGAATTGATTTTAAAAAATATAAATAAAAATGAGTCATATCGTTCCAAGTTTTTAAATATAGCCCCAGTACAAAGACGCCAAAGATACACCCACTCTAAAACAATTATTTTAATTCCAAGTTCAATCAAAATTGGTACATTATGCATGGTGATACATTCACGACTGGACAAATTTCCCAAAATTCAATGATTCTGAAAGGTCTCTTAAAGACCTTTTTAACAAGACCAAAAAAAATCCGACCACTGGTTCAGAACTTAGCAATTTAACGCTAGTAGCCTCCGACCACCTAGCCGAAAATTTTTATTGTCTAGAGTCTAGAAGTGGAGAAAGTTACTTCACTTCTGACTGGAGAAATATTTTCCATTCCAACAGGCAACAGGCTTAAACTAAAACATGGTTTGGAAACAAACCCGAAATGTTGGTTAATTTTCTTGGCCCCCATAGTGTATTTAACAGACATTTGGACGAACGAAAGATCGCCTTGGAATTTTGCAATCAGGATGTTAGACAAATTTTGTGTTTCCTGCCACGTACGATATGTAATGGTTCAAGTCAAATATCCATTAACATTACTTCCTCTTCCATTCCTTACCCGAACCTATCTTCCTCTTTCATTTCCCACCCTAATCTATCTTCCTTGACCGAAACAATGAGCATATATAGGAGTAGGTCTTAATAAAAAAAAAATACTTTGTAGACGACTTTGTTATTGTTATTCAACCGGTTTATGTGTAGGTCACACATAGCGCGCTATGTTTAATTCGAGGCAGATCAAATGTATGTGACCTGTAGAGCTGCAGGGCATCAAATCAAATATTAAAAGATGGTCCAAGATGACCGAGCTTAGGATGGAAAGGAAATAAGTCGCTCATAACACACAAGATCATATTTGAAATGTGGTATTTAGAGCTGCAGAGCCTCGAATAGGGATACAACTTTGTATGTGCGCTATATTAAAACCGTGGGTGACTACAGTGAGTCGCTTGTGTCCTCACCCTTCGACAATAATGCTTCAGAGATGCTTTCCTTCCCTCTATGACAAACAGCAAAAAAGCTGATCTTATTAGCTTGTGGAGTAATTCACTCTTTAAAAAATAGGCCAATATTGAGAAATTCTAAAAATTCCAAAATTGACAAGTTCTGAAATGAGATTTAATATGGGCCATTCAAACTGGTAGGGCTTCCAATCGGTGTAGACCACTGTAAGGGGGGATATACGAAAACATGAACCGATATGGCCCAATTTTACCAGGCACTACACTTAAAATAAAGGAAGATTGGAACTAAAATGTGGATGGTGAAGTGGCAGGACCTCAAATATGGTGGAACTTTTACATGTAGGTTATAAAAAGACAATAATGTCACTATAGCTAATTAGTCGCCCATAACGTTTCATGCGAAATTTGGACAGGTGCGGAGAGAACTAGTGACCTCTAGCGCGGCAAAATCTCAAATCGGGAGGGACCTTTAATGGGGGGCGCTGGTAACGTCTAATTTGTCAAGGTGTTTTATGGAGCAGCTGCAGGAGAGGTCGCTGATGCTTCTCGAGATTAGCAGAATATTTTGCTTGCTTATATTTGGTATGTTTTTAAATGGAATATTCTCCTCTGAGATAAGTGACATCATTTCGGTCTTTTAGTAGATTGTCATCTAATATCCTACTGATATTACATGTTTGACAAAGAGAAATCGTTTATCAGTCGAGCGGTCCGTATGTGGAACAGTCTTTGTACAGATGTGTTTGCAACAAATGAGCAGACTCCATTAAAATGTACTTAAACAATACTTTCTCTATCATCATTTAACTAATCTTTTCCAGTTGCGAAAATTTATGGTCATGACATTCCGAGTTAGGTTTGTAAACCAGGCCGTGAAAATTACTTTATACAGACATTCACATAGGTCCTAAAGACAAACCTACTTTTCGTTCTAAACGATCCGATAGACAGGCACATTCCCTTTTTAGGAAGGAATGTTTGCAGACCTTCTTGAGCAGACCGCATCGATGGTGTTTTTTGTAAACATTGACTTGCTAAAATAAGGGAGATCTGCTTCCCTACCCATTCTCTAACACCATTCGATGTGAGGGCTTGCTGACTGCCTTTGGAGGCATGTTAGACGGCATGCAAAGTTTGTCTTTTTGCTGCTGGAATCTTCCTCTAAACCATACAATGTACTTTACTACATATAGGGAACATATCCGGAGGGTTAGTCTAATAAAAACTAGTCTTTAAATATAAGTGCTATAGCCCAGAGTCAAATTAAAAAATCGGAGTCGAAGAGAGATATCGAAGTGCAGAGACGCAATCCGTACTCGGAGTCAGTAGTCGGAACGGAGTTTTCGGATTACGCCAAACTCCACAGCCATAGTAAGCTGCAAGTTTTGAATCGGAGAAGACCATTGTAGTAAAACAAAACATGGACTGCTGATGTTATCCAAATATTAACAATGAGTTAAGTTTTGCCGAATTCGGCTTATATTTGCGACCTGTAGTTTATTACAACGACAGATGGACAGATGGGCGTACGAACATCGCTCAATAGAAGGTTTTGGCGTTACAAACCAATACCAGAATGTAGTGGATTACAAATAATACATAAACTCAAACACGTATTATTCCGACAGGGGCCCCAAATATAAATTGTGTAGGATCCGATAAAAGTGTAATGCAGCTCTTGTTGTACAGTATTTAAATCACTGACTGAAGCCTACTGTAAAAATCAGACTCCGAACAGCCAATGAATTTTAAAGATCTTTTAATCTCAAAGTCACCGCTCAAAATGTGCTTGCTTCCCAACCAGTTATACCCACATCAAGTTTAAATTTTTTAGCACGCGAAGCATGCCCTATGTAACTCATATAGTATCCATTGTGATTGCCTTTAATCTGTAAAATACTATATGTCAAGACGACCTTGACCCCAAAGGGTGATTTAGTGTCCCTATATTCTCTTCATGCTCTCAGAAGCAGCAGTATTCGAGTGTTTCTACCAGACACTGTAAATTCAGCGAGTGATTGTTGAAAGAAAAATCTATTCAGATTTAGATATACCTCCCACAAATATGATCAACCGATTTTAAGACTTTTCTTAAAAAACCCACATATATGTATAACATCGAAACTTGACAAAATTCATCATAATTAATTACGATCGACTAGTTTGCAGCTCAGATAAAAATAAGGTCATATCGTTCTACGTCTGACATATCCCAAAAAGGTCGCTCCCGAATTTAAAGTGTTGTCTAACCACAACGCACGATGTTATTTGCGAGTTACAACTTAATTTGACATTTCTTTGTTTCAGCGTTTGACAAATTCAACCATGGAGAGGTTCATAATTGAATTTAAATTGCATTTCGTGCACTTCGTGATTTTTTTAGGTCAAGCAAGCAGAATTTCCGCATTGGGACAAATAAGCGAGTGATTCTTGAAAAGTCGATGCATCCACCAGGAGTGACTGTTTGGTGGCTGTTTGCGAAGTCATCGAACCGTACTTCTTCGAAAATGTAATTGGCCAAGCAGTTACCTTGAATGTTGTTCGCAAGATTATAAGGACTTCTTGTGTCCAGCATTTAAGGATATGGTCCTGGACGATATGTGATTCCAACAGGGTTATGCCATTTGCCACTTGCCCCATATCCATCAAAAAATACATCTTTTGCGTGTTAATTGGCCGCCGCGATCATTTGATTTGACACCGATCTTTAGCGATATTTAAAAGAAAAAGTGTACGTCAAAGCATTCAAGTGCTAATGGATTATGTCTCAGTCATTTAAAATTTGGACCATCGAAGATAATTCTCTAAAAACTTTTTGTTTTCTTTATTACTATTATCGTGCGTTAAGGTTGGACCACCCTATATATATACGACTGCTTTAGAGTACATTTGGGATAGTATTTATATGAAACATAAACGGCTTCCAGTATAAATTGTCCAACGGATTTGCATCTGGCGAATTCGAAAGCCATTGTGTGGACAAAGGGTATTGTGGACCATGGTTTTTTTTACCATTCTTGGTTCACACGAGTTTTATGAGACGGTGCCAAATCTTGTTGGAACGTCCATGGTCTACGACAGAAATGTTTGCGTGCCCACGGCTCTAAAGCAACTTCCAAAAATAATGAATGAACACTTTTGGACAGCTTTCTTCGGTGGTCACAGCTGGCCATATAATTACTTCAGATGGAAAATTATTTCGGGTTGCCGTTCGTTGGCTTAAACATGATCATTTTAAGAGTTTATGAACTGATCAATATGAAAATTTTTTTCATCAGAGAACACAATAAGCGCGTTCTATTGGTATTCGCTTTTTAAGCAAGTAAGTGGTTGCTAAGGTGTTAACTTCAAAAGTTTACAAGCATTTTTTGAAGTTTCATTGTATACAAGAACTGTTTCTCCATATACATCGCAAACGGTTTGATTTCAAAATTTTTAATTTCTTGTCACTTTATACAGCGATTATCGTTTCAAATGCAGGTTTGTCTTTTTGGTTTAATTATACACTTTTGGTAAATAAATACGAGGGCGACCGCAAAACTAACTGGCCTGGCACATTTTCTGTTTTACTAGCAACTTTTTTTTTGTTTTTTTTAAAAGCAATCTTTTATAAGCTTTGTTACAGGTGATTGAAGTAAACAAGTTTTATAATTTTTGAAAAATGGAAAATAAAAAGTTTCGTGCGGTAATTAAACACTTTTATATGAAAGGTTATTCGCCATAATTAATCAAAGATGAATTGGATTCTGTTCATGGTGATAATGCACCATCATACTCCACCGTGAAATCCTGGGTTCAACAATTTAAAATGGGTCGTTCAAGTACGGAAGATGAACAACGCTCTGGAAGACCGAAAACTGCTACTACTACTGAAAACATTAGAAAAATATTTAATGAAGTGACTAAAGATAGACGAATAAAGCTCAGAGAACTTGCTGATATAGTTAAAATATACGAAAAACAAGTTTGGAGTATTTTACATGATGAACTCCACATGAAGAAGCTATCCGCAAGAGATCCGCCGCGTTTGTTGACTTTGCCCCAAAAAAATCGTCCGTTGGACCAATTCCGAGGAGCTTTTAGCGATTTATCAGCGTAATCCAATAGAGTTCTTGCGCCGATTCATAACTGTTGATGAAACATGGATCCATCACTACATCCCAGAATGCAAAGAACAGTCAAAACAATGGATAGAAGCTGGTTAAAGTGGTCCCAAGAAGGCGCAAACTGTTAAGTCAGCAGGAAAAGTAATGGCCATAGTATTTTGGGATGCAAGGGGTATAATATTTATTGATTATCTTGAGAAAGGAAAAACTATAAATAGTGAATATTATTGTGCATTGTTGGATCGGTTGAGTGAAGAAATCAAGATAAAACGACCGAATTTAGAAAAAAAAGTTCTTTTTCATCAAGATAATGCTCCTTCACACACTGCATTTTTAACTCAACAAAAACTGGCCAAATTACGATTTGAAATTGCTCCGCATCCACCATATAGTCCAGATTTAGCTCCTTCTGATTATTTCTTGTTTCCAAATTTAAAAAAAATTCTCAGTGGCAAACAATTTTCGTCCAATAGCGAGGTTATTGCTGAAAGTGAGCCATATTTTGAAGGTCTTGAAAAATCTTATTTTTCGGATGGAATTAAAAAACTTGAAAAACGTTTGATGAAGTATATTGAGTTGGAAGGAGATTATGTTGAAAAATAAATAATAATAATTCCAAAAAACGGTTCTTTTTATGTTAGGCCAGTTACTTTTTCGGTCGCCCTCGTAGATGTGGTTCAAACATAAACCATCTATTAGACCTTGAATGCCTATTCTATCTTCGATAAAAAGAATGCTCTTATTTTGCCCAAAACTGGATCGTTTTTTGTTCACATCTTGTATCCTTTGGCATATTTTTGAATGAAAACAAAGGGCCAAATCCAATATGTAAATTGCGCTTATAAATATATTATACAAAATATGGTTTTTAATTTTATTCCGGACCATTTATATCGGTCTTAAATTGAGATGATGAAAAAAATGTTTTCATATTACAGTATTTCCGAAAACAGTTCTTATTCAATATTTTTAAGATACTTGTAACCTCGTCAGAGATTGTAACCACACTACGCTGGCTCCATAAGAGCAATTTGAGATAGGTAAGTGTTTTAATTCTTAATACATCCTGTAATTGTGTGTGTCAGTGTCCTGTGTGTTGGTGGTGTGTATAAAGCAGTGGCAAACCTCTAGGAAATGTCGTTAGTAAAACTGTACTGATTTACTATTGACTTTGCACCAGAACTACTGACCAATTATACCCCAGGCAATGCTTTATGCTATAGACATTTAACGTGTACCTGTCAGTGAGAATGTCCACTAATGACATTGGAACCAGTGATGCACTACTTCTTTGTCATTGGGAATTTTGTCTACATTGGGAATTTTTATTTCCAGTTCAATTTCGGTTTAATTTCTAGTTAAAGGACATAGCTCCGATTTGCTTATTTTATGGGAAAATTATGTTAAAAATTGTCCCCAGGTCCATATTTCCCGAGTTACGAGCCCTCAAAGTTTAAAAGTATATATGTTTATATATTCCTTATATCTTATCGGATCGGGACGAAATATCATCTGTTGGAAAGATCATCGAAATATTGTTTATATATACATCAGCGATCCATTTACCCATTGCGAGGCGGCACTCGATTTTCTGCTATTAAAGCATGATTTCTTGGAAAAGGGGACATGGCTTTTCTCAATAGGGCTCGAGTTATATTCCTCTCTAGTTTACATATGTTTGTTTCTTTAGAATTGCCAGTATCTGCAACATTCTTAGACTGACCAGCATGCGCAAGTTTGTCCCCATTAACAGTTCTATGTCCCGCAGCCCTCCACTGTGTAGCAGTCTACAAACTTTCAACTTCAGCTTAAATTGAATATCAACAAAGCCATATAAATTTATGGACAACAATTTTACAGCAGGGGATTTTCCACCTCCTAAACGCCGGCAACTTTTCGAGCAAGAGATAAATCTCTTAGCAATGTCTTTATAAAATACATCAGCCGTTTTGAGCCTGCGTGATGCATAACGTTGTGCACAATCACTGATCTGAGAAAAGTTTCCCCTTGTTCCTCAATGGGATGTTGTGGGTCTTAAGTAGTATCTTGGTAAAATCTACGTCTCTTACATAGATTGTCGTTGAAAATGAATAAATATGTGGCATCTTTAATAGATTCTGAAACAATCATTTAAGAAAAATTATTAATTTCGTTTACCTTTTATTACTGTATCTCCACAGCCGCACCAAAATTGGTAGCATTGTCACCACGGTAAGTATAAATGTAACTATTGGACGCACCGAAGGCAGCACTACATGCTTAAATTCCTGCACCAAGCCCGATGTCGTCGATGCTTCTGCATTAGAACGAACCCGAAGAGCTGTAGCTGCTACTTTGTCTGCCGTATTGTACAGAGCCCAAAAGTTCGGGGCCCAATAAGCATGTGTTAGACCACGTTTAAATGGAAACAAGCGACTCAAAACTTGTGGCAAATGTTGCCAAAACGGACCGAATGACAATGCAAATGGCGTTAATCCAGCAACCAGTATTTTAACCAGCGAAATTAACGGATTTTTGCTGGCATCCAAGCAATAAAATTTCAGCAAATAAATGCCAAAGGCAGGAGCCATATAAAGGAAGATGTGTTTAAAGTTCAACAGGCACGCAAACGCAAATGTACACATAATGTAACGCTCGTCCAACAGATAGCTTATGCTTAAAAGCAGAATGCCAAACAGAAAACCATTGTATTGGAAGTGTATGTGGTCCACAAAGATAAGGCCAATGTTGAGTAGCAGAAATGCCTCTGCCGCTGTATGATTAAGTTTTACACCCATTCCACGTAGAGCCTTAAGGCAACGCGAGACTCCTAGTACGTATATCAGATCCATAAACATTACGGATACTCTTTGGAAGTACTTGGTTTCAGTCGATGCATAGTTTAGGTTGGTGAGTAGCAACATGTTGGGGTCCACAAATGCCGCCACTGTGGACAACAGCCATTCGAAGTACGCAAAGAACGGCGGATAATCCAAGGTCCATTCACTGGTCGAGTCATAGTACCATTGCTTTAGAGGCAGCGTGTGTGTGATGGCCAACCAATTACGGTGCACTTCAAAGTCTGTGGAATGACTGATAAGGGAGTTTGTATTTTACACTTTGAGTTTTCATGTGAAAAAGGATGAATGCACACTACTTACTATGCGGGCACAAGCATTAATTTAATGCAGGAGGCCAACGCAAACAAGGGCCACAGCAAGCTACCTTCCGAGCCCATGGTTGACCAAAAAACTTCCAAGAAAATGTAGGTAAAAATATGCCGGTTGTATTAAATTGATGTGTTGTTAATTAGAGATGTAAATAAATGGTTCTTATCAGCTGTGTTATCGATAGCAAATCTGCTTTGTGTGTTGCCATACCAGTTAATTACAAGTAGTATTGAAACAGCTGTAGCACACATTAGGAGTATTCACCTCAAAAGATATTCATGAGCACCGATTAAAGCGTCTTTTTTGCATAGCGGTTGAAGAAATATATGAAGGGGAAAAAGCAAGTGTGTTAACATTTAAATATTTCAATCTCAGCAAATTTATGTATATGTCACTTTTGTTTTTAAAGTATTGATATTAACAAATTCCCAAATATTGGTAGCAATATTTTCAATTTTTAGTTCAATATTAATAATAATCGGTCTTGTGATAAAATCGCGCTACTTAAAAATCATTTGCGATTTGTAAATCTTATTAAGTCATGTAATGGAGTTCACGCATTTTTCTTACTATTTGATTTTGTCCAATTTGTATTAATGATTTGAAAACATGTGTTTATACTGAAAAATACAACCAAAAAAAGAAACAAGAAAGTTGTAAACAAAATTGCAAATCCGAACGTCTGGAAACACCAATTTTTGATTTTTATGCTGTATTAAAATATCGCCAGTGCGTAAGGAGTCATGCGAGCCAATTGGGTAATAAAATGTTTACATTTTTATATTGTATAAAAATTGTATGAGTTTTTATTAGAAATGAAAATAAATGTATTAAATTTTATTTTGCATCATTGTGGTGCGTCTGTCGCTCCATTTTATTAAAACTACGCTCCATTTTATTAAAACTCGTTTCTGTAACTCGTACCGATTGCAGTTACCGACTGAAATTACCGATTTGACGTCATTCTCACATTCACTGTTTCTGTAAAAAAAATGCCGATTATTATTCCATTCACTTGTTCCAAATCGGTAATATGACATTGTTCCGATTCTACTTCAATAGGAATCGCTTAAAGAAGTGTTTCTGTAAGAAAATCTACTCAACTTGAAATCGGTAACTTCCTCACTGACTTTAAGCCAAGTGAGAACTCTACCGATTGCTATAGTGTTGTTGCAATTATGAGAAAGAAGGTAACCAAATATAACTTTTTACACCAAATACAATTTAATTGATGTTATTTTAGTCAAATAAATATTTGATTAAAAAAATATGTTTTAATTGTGTTACCGCGGTTTAATTGTGTTAGAAAACAGGCAGCAAAATATAAACATTTAAGATGGCAGTGTGTTAAAATTTACGACAATTTTACCGGTTTAAACAAAATTGCAAAATAACCGGGTGCAAATGTTTGTTTACTTGCAATGTACATCACCAACTGCCAGCTTATTTAATTCCTCGTTTTTTTTATTTGTTTGTGCATATTGTGCATATTTTTAACAAAATGAGTAAGTAAGGTAAGTAATAGTTATGTCGTTTAAATATATAAGATATATTAAAAAAAGCATTGTTTTAATACAAAATGTTTGTACATGAAAACAAATGCAAATAAAAAGCTGCTTGTCATTTTTTTCAATTCCTGCCGTTTCTTTCCGATTTGTGTTTTTTTCCACCACAGATCAAATTTTTACCGATTTCAACGTACAGAAACAGCAGTTATCACGAAATCGGTAACTTGCAATCTAGTCGGTGTGACATCACATAAATCGGTAACTTACCGATTTATTTACAGAAACGAGCTACAGTTCAGCAAGTTCACCTAAAGTCGCTAGATCTTTGGCGATTGCGAACTTCAGCACACCTACTACGCAATTTGAAGTCGTAATCGCAAATGTCATGCGAAATGCGATTGTCATCACTTGGGCGAATATAAACGCACAGTAATATGAAAAATGCAGCTGCTTAAAACTTCAAATACACATTCAATATTTTTAATATAAGCTTAGTATTCACCTAGAATGAACATTTTGCTTCCATAGGAAATATGTGTAGCAAAGCTAACGAAATTTAACTTTGATAAATTCCTTTTAGCAATATTCGTTTGGAGGTACTCAGCTGAAACGAAAAGGTGGCGAAATTTGCAACTGTTACAGAGATGTTTATCACTAAACAAATGTTCTGTTAATTGTTTGGTCAAGGAATATTTGACACGACAAATGTTATGATGTTTTTTTAGAGGGTATTCAGATGAATAAAATAATTTATTTGAAAATGAATAACGGGTGTTCTTTCTACTGAGGTAAATACTAGGCTTCACGTAGTGGAATATGCAACTATTACAGGCATGTTTATAAAAGAAATGTAGACCTTTTTCAGCAACTGTAAACGAAAACTAATGTTTTTTTTTGGTTTAAATGAACATTATAAAATAAAGTGATTTGTTATAACAGATGCTTTTTCTACACTGTTCTACACTAAAATTTTTCCTTGCTGAGAAAAATGCAAAACTCATAAATACATTTTTGCTAGGTTTTAACCTAAAACGAAATTTTCGTTCCCATAAGAATTTTTTGCGCTAAAGAGTTGTTACTGTTTACTTTATTTTGACGCATAAAATAGGATGCAATGGGTGATCCAAGTAGAGATACTTTTTTCAATAGCCTTTTTTTTGACAGATCACGTGGGAGTCGTGTCATGCTCTCATGTTATTTTTGTTTAGTATTGTTTGGCATTTCATCACGGAAAGACTTACGCCTGTGTTTTATGAGTTTCGAGCCAAATTTTGTACAGCGATAAAGCCCATTTCTGGCTCAATGAGTATGTGAACAAGACAAATTGCCGCATTTGGGACGAAGAGCAACCAGAAGAAGTCCAAGAGCTGCAACTTCATCCAGAAAAAACAACAGTTTGGTGTGGTCTGTGGGCCGGTGGAATCATCGGTCCATATTTCTTCAAAAATGATGCCGGTGAGAACTTAACCGTCAATGGTGACCGTTATCGTGCCATAATAACCGTCTATTTGCCTGAAATTAAAGCTCGTGATCTCGGCGACATTTAATTTCAACAAGACGGCGCCTCTTCCCACACATCGCATCAATCAATGAATTTATTGAGAGAAAACTTTGGTGAGCAGATAATTTCACGTTTTGGGCCGGTCGATTGGCCACCAAGATCTTCGATTCAGGCCTTGGAGCAAAACATCTAGAGTGTCATTCGCCAGTTACCAGTCGAAATTCTCGAACGAGTCATCGAAAATTGCACTAAACGGATGGACCATCTGAGACGTAGCCGAGGCCAACATATGATAGACATAATCTTAAAAAAATAAATGCCAAAGAATAATCTTTCAAATGATAATATACATTCCCCTTTCAATTTGAATTTTCTGTGTTTTTTTTTTTCTTTAAAAAAGTAGGGAACCTCGAAATGGATCACGTTTTATTCATAAAATGCTTTTTTCGAATGATCTTTTTTACCTTCTATAATTTTTATGGAATCTATTCTAGTCTAATTATTGATGAATTTTGCATTATAACTTTTTATATTCCATTATGTATGTACTTATAATTAAACTTAAACTACGCTTATGTAAACAGTTAGTGTTAACTTTGTTTTGACGCTCACAGTACACACAGGCATCTTCTACACTCCGAAATGTAAACGGTGTCCCTTTCTTGCCTCTTGTAGAATGCCGCGATGGCTTTAACCACGGTGCTCTATAGTAATTTCCAGGCGTATACCAATTCGAGGTTTGCTCTGTGTGCTTAGCCTTGGTAAGGGATCTCTAAATCTTCTTCTTAGGTTCTAGCACCCGGGTAATTTAATGAATCTCCTCATGGCGAAAATGTATCTACAAACCTCCTCGAAACTTGCCGTAGGGTCTTTCCCTTTTAACGAGTCGTAGATGTAGGGGCTCCTGGCACTATGCCCGCCGCCATACGACATTGGCATGATGCCTGTCACCATCTAGTGAAAAAATAGGACTATCTGAAGTTGGTAAATGTATTAAGAGTTTATGAAACAAATCTAGTTTAGTAACAATTCTCAAAAAAAAACAAAAAATATGGCCCTGTTAGGCATTAAAAACTAATAAGTTTAACAAAAAAAAGTCGGCGGCACCCTATATTTTCCGAGTTACGGGACCCTTAACAAGCTTATGACAATACCTTTCAAACGGTATATAAATTTAATGAATCATTTAACCCGTTGTGGGCTGGTGGGTTATTTTGTATATTTTTGAAATTGCCTATTTAAAGGTAATAATTTCTTCCAAATAGTTTGTTGCCAACACATTAAGCTTTTTGGGTACTTTGATTTGGAATTTAACCCTTTAAATGTCGGAGACATTGTCATTTTAATTTCAGTTTTTTCTCAAAATTTGGACAATATTTGCACAAAAAATGTACATAGATCTTTTTTCTTTTAATAACGGAGAAAAGTTTCATTCTAGAAAACTCGTTAGACACGTAAAGTGTAGTAAAATGAATATATGTAAACAGTAGGGAATTGCAAAAATTGTTCAGCGATGAAGTCAGGGGGGCCATCCCTGCTCGAACATATATTCACCCTTATCGCGAAAAAAATTCCTCTCGGAATTTGTTCCCTTTTCGCCAAATCGCAATCGCCAATCTGTTCACGGGGAAATGTGGCAACCTCGAAAAAAATTCCCCCTATCGTGAATGGTTTTTTTAGAGGAATTTTGTTCGCCATTTTCTTTTTTTGTTCACTTTGCATTTTGTCGGCGAACTGTTAAAACGTAAAATGTAAGTATCCGTTTTTTTCTATTTTGAAATTAAAAATAACAAAAATTTTCAGGAATAATTCAAGTAATAAGAACCAAATGGATATTTTGCTGCAAAGAATGCAGGAAAATCCGTCTGTAGCTGAGTGGAAAAAGGTATTTGAATATACTAATGATTAATAATGGTTATTGCAAATGCTTAATATATTATGATTTTACTATAGGTATGGACGGATCAGAAGAGGTATATCCGCAAAAAGGCTGCTGCAAATGTAAGGCAACGAGATTCAACAGGAGGAGGCCCGTTTAAAATGAAACCGCTCTCATCCACAGAGGAGGCCATTTATGAATTGGTAAAAATGCGGGAATCTGTAGAAGGTGTTCGAAATGCCTGTGTATTTGGGGTACCAATGCCTTCTACTTCCAAAAATAAAGAAAATGAAATTTCCCCAAACATTGTTGAAGAAATTCTGGAAGAAATAATTATTGAAGAGGCATCTCCAAACACACAGAAACGGAAGCCAGTACGAGAAGATGCCCGTCGAAAGATTTCTACATCCGAATTGATTGAAAAGGAAGTGGAAAATCAAGCCAAACTTAATTCTAGGATATCTGACTTGATAGAGCTAGTGAAAGATGGGAACAAAGAAACCCAAGGAATGATGAAGCGAATGTGTAGATCACTAGAAAAAATTAGTGACAACCAGCGGAGCATATTAAAGGAGCACGAACACCACAATGCTGCAATGGAAAATTATAGAAAAATGGAAGTCGAAAGCAAATTAGAAAAAAAACCACCCTCGGTAACCACCCTCGGCAAAAAAACGTAAGCAGCCACTCAGCTTTATAATTGGCGGTATCGCAGACTTTTTCTTGGCAGGTGGCAAAGAATTTGTGAGCATTTTTAAAAGATATGTAAATGCAGCCTTATTTACCCAAAAATATTTAGAAAATCTGAAAAGAGAAGTCTTAGATTGATGCTGTATAACAAAATCGTTAGCACTTACTGTGAATTTGTCAATTCCAAAGGATTTGAGGCATCCCGAAGGTTTCTTCTAATAATGCTTTGTTTTGCCTTCCTTTGATTGTTTTCTTCCTGAAGTAACACAATACTACCAATTCGAAACATTTTAATGTTATGCATGCACTGGAATTTTTTATTTAATCAATAACGTTATTTAAAAACCACCAAGAAACGTTTTTCTTTTTCTCAACAGAAATTTGTAAACAGCTGATCATTCTCGAAATCAGCCATATGTTTCGAAGTGAACAATTGTTCACGGGACATTCGCGATACCAAATTTTTGTTCGAGGGAACAAAAAAATCCGAGGGAATAAAATGTTCGCAAGTAATTGGCGATAAGGGTGATTAAGGGACTGAGGCTTAATACCAAAAGAGGGGAAATATTTCTGCCCAAAAGGCCATCATCTGAGGCTTCTAATACTAGAGAAAGTTGCTGATGGATGGATTTGGAGGTAAGAAATAAATAAAAATCATTAAGAAATGCATGATAACTGAAATTAAATGTTGAAATAAGTTGAAAATTGTGCCGCAAGCGAAAAATTATTTGAAAAAAAATCGCGCGATAATATTTTTTCATTTTTTTAAAGAGCTTTATCTCCTGTTCTCGGTTTAAACGTCAAATAATGTATTAAATGAAAGTTTAATATGTTGACTATAAAACTAGATCGATAAACACTTGCTTAAGCATTTTTCAATCCTATTTTTGTTTAAAGCTGCAGTCAATAAATGTCCTGTCCCAAGTCTTCTTTAATGATTCGACTCATGGACATTTGCGTGATGTTCATCTCACTGACCATGAATTTCTGTTTTCGGAGCGGATTTCTGTGAATTCTTGATTTAACGGCTTTGATGACATGCGGTGTTCGAACAGAGCGTGGGCGGCCCGACCGTTGGCGGTCTTTTACATCTCCAGTCTCCTTAAACAGTTTTATGCATCGGTAGACGAACATGCGGCTAATCCCTAGTGGCCGGAGCGTTTTGAAAATATTGTTTTTTTTTTATTTCACACTTGAAAAGCGCTATTACAGCGATACGGTTCTCATTATCTGACCACTCCATGATGAAAGTTGAAACAATTTTTAAATCCCGTTACAGACTAACGCTATTGAGGTTAGCTTTCAAAACCCATATGACATTAACGGGGTATGTTCAGTTCTACTATTGAAAGGGGTGTGTTCAATGTTGTAACAGTGTTTATGTCCCTACAAAGTACGTATCACTGGATTCGTAATAAGCTTTCCAACGATACCAATATTGTTTAATAATCAAGGAAAAGTTTCACAGATATGGCTTAAAATTTGAATTTTACGTCTGAACTTTCGAGGCCCATATCTAGGAAACCATGGGAGACCGCCGATTTTTTTTCTTCATATTTTTTGCTTAGAATCAAAAGTTCTATCGATGGGACAAATTTGGTGTCCGTGCGACAGTTATTACTAAACTAGATTTAAGCCGAATTTATATGACCCCATTTACACTTGCCCAAGTCCTAAAAATAGTAGGACTGGTGGTATGTTTTAATGGTAATGTTCTATTTCCCAAGGATACTATGTGATCCCAAAATGGAGCTCTTTTGAATATTAACGCGTTTTATAGTTTTGCGTGTTATGAACGGCTTACACTCGAGCTAAAATTAAATCCGTACGAAAGCAACCCAATCGCCAAAACCGGATATTATTACGATATCAAGTGCTAAGCAACATGGCCAATAGCTAGTAAATAGGTCATATGTAAATGGCAAGGCAGGTACGTGATGATGCAGTCCTCCGTCATAGAATTAAAAACAACATAATGAACAATGAATTGAAAATGATGTACACACTCCACCTTAGTTCTTAATTTGCAATTTGACATAATCAAGAAACAACAGATCGATTGATCGTAAACTACACACACTTACTCGCCTGTTCACATATGTTGCGGCTACATCGTGGTCTGTCTGTGGATCTGACTGACTTTGGTCGATAAGAATCGTACTCATATTACGTAGAAGCTGCTTCCAACAGACTGGAGTGGAAACAATTCAAAATGACGTACAATGGCCAAACGGACTTAACATCATCAATAACAAAAACACCACACCGAATCTTAGAATCTGCAGCAACAAGAGACAGCAGGCTGGCGTGAGGCTGTAGCCGGGCAGCCGCAGCAACAGCATCATCAGTAGCACGTTCCTGAAGGTTACATACCATAGCCAATAATGTCACCAGCATGTTGACATATAAAGTTTTAACATTTAAAATGTTAAAGTGTACACGATTTCTCTATTGATATTGTTGGCGGTGTTGTTGTTGTTAATATTTGTTGAATATTATATAAGTATGTACGATGAGCTCTTAAGTTATACAGCGGTATCGAAAACAATAGGTGTTCTAGTGGTAGCGAGATTTGTATATTTTTACCAATCATCTGGAAGGTTTGCCATTTCATTAGACCACCAACTAGACAACGGTTGGTGTATAATTATTGGTAACCTTGGGCCTTTGCGAAGCTTTCGGAGGACATGTCCCTTTTTTTACCACTTTTATTATTTGGAATTCATAATTTTTTAGAAAATCATAATACAGGGTGGCTGATGAATATTGATACATTAAAAACTTCTTTTTCAGTGTATGGCATTCATTTCAAAGCTCATTAAATTTTATTAAATATAGTTTAATTAGTTTTTAAAATAATGCATATTAAATGCCCCTCCTGCTTGCTGATGCATGTGCGACATCTTACCAAAAAGTTGTTCATTACGAGGACTGCTATACATATTTCTGGCCTAATAATGAAAAGAATTCTTTGGGTGCAAAATCAGGGCTGTACGGCGGATGACCCATCAATTCAACGTTTTGGACGGTCAAAAAGGCGCTGGTTTGAGCCGATGTGTGAGAGCTCGCATTGTCATGGTGCAAAATAATTCTCTTCTGTTGTTCGTTTTTCCAATTTCTCCGAAGACTTCAGTCAAACAAATTGTGGTGTACCAATCAGAATTGGCCGTCCTACGTTGCTCAAGCGGAACAGTCGCCTCATGACCAGTTTTGCAGAAGAAACAGGCGACCATTTTCTTCGAAATGCTATTGTTGGAAAGTTGTTCCTGGAAGACCCACACGGTCGATTGCTCTTTTGTTTTGGGCGCATACGCATAGATCCATGATTCTTATAAACGTCTTATGAAGCACCGCGATCGTATTTTTTCAAAATTTCTTTGCACCAATCGACACGAACCTTTTTTTGAGCGATTGCCAGATTGCGGCGGATCCAGCGAGAATAAACTTTTTTTACTGCCAGGTGTTCATGTAAAATCGAATGTATGCCACGGCGAGCGAGCGTCGGTCATTAACCAGTTTTTCACAGTGCTATAGGATGGTGCTTCATCGCCATACAAAAATTTAAGCTCATCGATGCACTCTTGTCGTGATAATCCACGTGAATGGTCGCACGAAAATGTTCACGAGTTAATTCCATTTTTTTGCCAAATTGATTTTTTCAAGTCGCTGTAAACAACACAAATGATGGTCGTACGTCAAAACGTTCTGAGCACGTTTATGCTAAAAAATGTCAAACTTTTCAATGGAAATGTCAGATGGCGCCAGGCAAAAGTCAGGTGCAGTTAGGTGAGGCGACAGGGAGGGGGGGGGGGGTGGTGCAACGGAATGAGGAGTTTCGGGACATCAGCTTATTGGGGAAATTGCGTCGCAATTCTATCATAACAGGCCGGGCTATGTGAGGAGTTGCACCATCTTGCCACATAGAGTTAAAAGAAATTCTCATTCAGGGTAATTCTATTCTGGATTGAAAAACTGTCTCAACATGCTCAAGTAACCAGGTCTCCAGTAACCGCAACGGTGTGACCGTTTTCTTCGAAGAAGTTGAGCCCGAGAGTACAGCGTGATGAAACTGCACATTACACTGTGACACGAAGTGGATGCAATTCCTTTCTAAGGGGTATCAGTGGGTTGGAAGCACTCTATATTCGACAATTTTGTTTGTTTATGTTGCCGTTTAAATCGAAATGGGCCTCGTAGACATGAAAAGACAGTTCAACATGTTTCCGACCACTTCCACCATTTAAGGCATCTTCTGGCAAAATTCCAAGCGAATCGGGTAGTCTGCTGCGTTCAGCTTGTTGGCCATTTGAATTTTATATGGGAATAAGTCAAAATCTTTGCGCCTAATTGACTGTCATGACTGTCTGCTTATGACTATTTGAGCAGATAAGCTTCTTCTCGAAACTCTTGGATTGTTTTGTATGGCAACAGCGACGTTTCCTTCGTGCGAACTAAAGGGTTTCGATGGTAAGGTCTTCTGTTGACTGCCCCATGCTCGGCAAAATTGTTAACAAGTCTCATTATGGTCCATCTGTTCGGAGGATTGCCGCCAAACGTGCGCCTATACTATCTTTGAACCGAAACTTCGGACTCCAGGGCGTGATAGCGCAGAACAATCCAAATTCTTGCTTCGGTGTACCAGTTATCCATTTTTTAGATCTAAAAGTCCATCTGCAAAATAAAAAATTAACCAGATTTATTAAACAAAAGGTATTACTTTTTTGGTAGCGGTTTTCATCATTTCTCTAAAGTCGACGTGTTTGGAGTAAATAGTAACTCTAGTAACTGTCTAGCTAATATGTTGCCGTGTCGTTCGAGCTTCTGTTTGTACATCTTGATATATTGAATTACATCTTTGAGAGGGGTATTTTCAGATCTCGGTGAATGTTTTCGTTCCTCATATACCAAGGGGTAATCAGCCGCAATGTCTTCGATTAGATTCTTTGGATTTTGTCGAGATTGCTCTGCCCCATAGCTGAGCTAATATTCGAGGCTTAATTTGAAGTTTGCGTTAAGGATCCACTGAAGTTAATTGAGCTTAAGTTTCAGTTGAATTTTCTTGGCTTCGATATGATTTCTACAGGTGAGTCGGCATCGGCAACATCATCAGATTGAGAAAAATTGATATTGTTTAGTTTCGATGCCGGACAATCGCTCAAATTCAGTGTGAAAGTTACCTGTGTGCAATTAGCCTCATTGACTTTTATTCTACTGTCAGAGAGCCAAGATTCTACTTGTCTGAGATGAACACCTAGATTGATAAATGCAATATCCTGCTTTTTTATGTGAGGCCATTATAGTGGTATCGTCGTTAAAATTGTATGTTAGTACGTTTGGGCTGGTAGGAGTATCTGCGGTAAACACAAGGTAAAGGATAGGCCCCAGGACACTTCCCTGGGGGACACCAGTTAGTCTTTCGCGGTCATCGGTGACGGTTTGCCCACATTTGACTCTGAATCTGCGGTTTTCTAAGTAAGACTCAAGAATTCGATGTGTATTTGCCGGTAAGTACAGGGTGGCCCAAATGAGACCTAGTGATGTTAAACACGTATAACTCTTGTAATAACGGTTTTTTTTAAATGATTTAATTTTATATTTTAAATACATTTTATGGAAATTTAACGTGACTATGTGTGAAATATGACATCAGACAAATGTTCTGGGTATACCCAATTTGGCGGAATGGCGACAAGTTGAGACAGATGGATCATTTGCAACACTCTGCTGCACAGCTTCCACGTTGTCTTCAGTACGAATATTTCGATGAACACCTCTTCCTGGACGGTCGGCAACTGAACCCAGTTCCTCAAAACGGTGAACTAAACTTGTAATCATGGAAGATGTGGGCGCTGATCTTATGTTAAAAAACGGCGATAATTTCGCTGCGTCAGAACAATTGATCGTTGAGAAGAATAATAAAAATCGCTAATTTTAAATTTCCAAGAGTTCAGTTATAATCTGCAAAAAGAAAAAATAAATTATGTTAAAAAATAAAAAAAGTTATTTGTGTTTCACATCAGCTGGTCTTATTTGGGCCACCCTGTATTTGCATATTTTGTTAGTCAAGTTAAAGGGCCAGACTTTGTCAAATGCTTAAGCAACAGAAATACGGCGCAGCAATATTCTCGCCGTTCAAATGATTTTCAATTGCTTGGGTCCGACGGTTTACTTGTTCGATGGTGCTGTGACCTTTCCGGAATCAAAACTGATAGTCTGGCATTATGTTACTTGACACGGGGAACTGTTTTATTTTCGATTAACGAACTTTTTCAAATAGTTTGGATAAGCAGGAAAGCAAACTGATCGGCCTGTATGAGGAAGGTATTTAGAAGCTATAGAAAAAAATAAAAAAAAATAATTTAGCAATTTTGAAGAATATAATTTTCTTCTAATGTTGGCCTCAACTTCGCCTCAGTGTGTCCATTCTGAGGGTCCAATTTTGGATGACTCGTTTGGGCATTTCGACTGGTATGGCGTTAATGACACGCGTAATCGTAGGTGGTTTGTCAGCATAGACTTTGGACTTTATATAGCCCCAAAGGAAAAAGTCTAAAGGAAAGATATGACACGATCTAGGCGGCCAACTCACCGACCCAAAACGCCAAATTAGATGCTCTTCGAAATTACCTCTCAATAGATCCATTGTTTAAGCAGCTGTATGGCAAGTGGCACCGTCATGTTGAAATCAAATGTCGTCAAGTTTACAGGCTTCAATTTCAGGTAACAAAAAGTCTGATATCATGGCGTGATAGTTAGCACCATTTACGGTTACGTTCCGGGCATCAACATTTTTGACATAATATAAACCGATGATTCCACCAGCCCATTAACTACACCAAACGGTGATGTATAATGGCATTTCTTGAACCTCTTCTGGTTTGTCTTCATTTCTGTTTATTGACATTGTCGTTAAGCCAGAAATGGGCCTCAACATTGAACAAAATTTTGGTCGAAAAACGTTTCTCACAGAACGTTCCTTTCCATTATACAGTAGCACAACTTGGAGACGTTGTTGCGGTGTAAGTCTTTCCATGATGAAATGGCAAAACAAATTTAAAAGAAAAAAAAATATATTTTAGCACAACCTACGGGTAATCTGTGAAAAAACCCCCTATTGAAAAAAATACTGGATTGATCACTAACAGGTGGTCCAGTTAAGAAATGATCGTGGAAATGACAACCAAATTCAACGTGTACTTATAGCGTATAATCTACAACAACAACCAATACATGTACAAATTCAGTTGCAATAATCATTCTTGTTTGTTTGGGTATACCGATACTTTGTCTTTCAACGTATCAGTTGTAAGACAAAGTATCGGTACACCCAAACAAGCAAGAATGATTATTGCAACTGAATTTGTACATGTATTGGTTGTTGTTATAGATTATACGCTATAAGTGCACTTTGAATTTGGTTTGCTAAAAATTGCCTATTACCCAATTAACATTCGGTTTAGGAGATGAAATACATGGATAATATGTAAAACCACCAATATTCGGTTTGCAAAAAAATCGGTTAAGGCAACAAATCTGTTCTCTAGTTGTAGTGCTATTTCATTAAGCACTTCTGTATATTTTCCTTTGTCGTCGATCTTTTTTTATTAATCATGTACAAAGGTATATATAAGTAGTATGTATGTAGTATATACACATAAATATGTGTACTCATATCGATTGCAAGTTGCATTTAAAAGACTCTCAAATACGTAAATATTACATGCATCCATTGCCACAGAAAAATTAGCAACTTCCAAAGAAGCTTAATTTTTATAATCAATATTAAAACTGTGAGTGGCTGCAGCTATGGTGGTGGAGTGGCTGGCGTTTTTATTCTTTGTGTAGCTCCCTACTGGCTTACTAAACGCAGAGCACCCGAACATTGCTGCCATCAATACAGATATTAATCTTTTTAGAGATTACATTTAGACGAGCCGAACCACATATACCCTTTCAACCGATTTCGTTTTGTATACCACCATAGGATGGAGTGTAAAAACATGTCATGTCATTCCTTAACTTCTCGGAATACTTAACTGCGATCCCATCCCCATTGGACTCTCGATAATTTGAAACTTAAGGACCAGAGAAAAAGTCCAAATTACCGAACATTTTAAAATACTAAAAGTTTAATTAACCAATAGAGAGAAAGACAAGAATTTAATTAAATTGCAATATCTTTCAAGACTTTTTATAAAATTTTACACAAAATTCATTAAGGAAAAACTTTGGTAATATTGAACGAATAGTGAGCAATTTAAGCATTAAGACAAGTCCTTGCCTCCTACAATGTGACTGAAATTGTCGGTTGTTTTTCTAGATGTTTTTCATTGTTTTCATTCTTGTCTTGTTTTTCTCGTCCCAATCCAATAGTTTATAATCGGTAAGGGCATCATAGGAACGAGGGTAACAAATGTTGGGCATCACCCAGTGCTTAAAACTAAAGCACTTACGAGGGCTGTATATATTTTTCTGGTCTAATAATGAAAATGAGAATATTTATCATCAAAAATGATTTTATTGTTTTTTAAAGTATTCTCCAGCATGAATTATACACTTTTGCATGCGCTCAAACCAATTGTCGAAGCACTTTTTTCACTCCGATTGAGACACCTCTAAAACGTGATTTTTGAACGCTTCAACAGCATTTTCTGGCGACGAAAATTGTTGAGCACGAATTTATTTCTTGATGTGCGGGAAAAAAAAGAAGTCATTGGGTGCCAAGTCAAGGCTGTGCGGCGGATGACCCGCACAATGATTCATCTTCTCTTGTTCGTTTTTCAAATTTTTCCGAAGAATTCAGACAAACAAATTGTGATGTACCACTCAGAATTGACCTCCTACTTTGCTCAAGCGGAACAGTCACCACATGACCAGTTTTGCCGAAGAAACAGGCGACGATTGGCTTCGAAGTGCTTTTTCCACGAACAACTTTCATTGGATTTTGCTAGTCTTCTAAGACCCACACGGTCAATTGCTGTTTTGCTTCTTTCTCATACGCATAGATCCATGATTCGTCGCCTGTTATGATCTTATAAACGCCTTTTGAAGCACCGCGATCGTATTTTTTCAAAATTTCTTTGCACTTATCGACGCGAGCCTTTTTTTGAGCGATTGCCGAATTGTGCGGGATCCAACGAGAACGACCCTTTTTTACGGCCAGGTGTTCATGCAATATCGAATGTATGCTGGTAGAAGAAATGGCCAAGGTTGCCTCTACCTCACGGTATGTCACATGACGATCTTGCATTATCAGTTCGCACACGGCGTCAATGTTCTCTGGCACAACGGTCGTTTATGGACGACCTTCACGACCTTCGTCTTTGAGCGAGTGTCGGCCACGATTGAATTCATTAAACCAGTTTTCACAGTGCTATAGGATGGTGCTTCATCGTTATACAAAGATTTAAGTTCATCGATGCACTCTTGTCGTGATAATCCATGTCGAAAGTTGTGAAAAATGATCGCATGAAAATGTTCACGAGTTTATTAAATTTTTTGCCAAATTGATTTTTTGATTTTTCCAAGTGACTGTAAACAACACAAATGATGCTAAAAAAAGTCAAACTTTCCAACGGAAATGTCAGATGGCGCCAGGCAACACTTGCTGTTGCCTAGGCCAGAAATATAACGGGTAATCCATCTAGAGGTATTTTTTCAGAACAAAAAAAATATCAAAATTCAAATCAAGTGTGTAATCTTTATTGGTAATTTGAAAGGACATTTTATGGCATTTATTTTTTGAATATAATTTCCTTAAAATGTTGGCCGCAACTTGACTCGTTCGAGCATTTCGACCGGTATGGCTTTAATGACACGCGTAATGTTGGCTTCCAAAACTGAATCGTAGTTGTTTGTCCATGAAAAATGTCAAAAGGTGTGATATCACTCGATCTAGGCGGCCATCCCACCTGTCCAAAACGTAAAATTAGCTGCTATTCGAAATGACCTCTCAAAAGATCCATTGTTTGAGCAGCTGTATGGCAAGTGACACCGTCCTGTTGAAACCAAGTGTAGTCAAGATTACGGGCTTCAATTTCAGGTAACATAAAGATCAATATCATGGCGCGATAGCGAGCACCATTAATGGTTGCGTTCCGGCCATCATCACTTTTGAAAAAATATGCACCGATGATTCCACCAGCTTATAAACCGCACCAAACAGTGGTTTTGCCTGGGTATAACGGCACCTCTTGAACCTCTTCTTGTTGCTTTTCAGCCCAAATGCGGCAATTTTATTTATTGACTTTGCTGTTGAGCCAGAAATGGGCCTTATCACTGAACAAAATATTGGCCGAAAACAGCGGATCTTTCCATTTCTCACCGAACGCTCATTTCCATAACACAGTTGCCAACATTTGAAGGAAATTATTTTCAAAAAATATATGCCATAAAATGTCCTTTCAAATTACCAATTAAGATTCCACACTTGATTTGAATTTTTATATTTTTTTTTGTTCTGAAAAAATAACTCTAGATGGATCACCCTATATATAGCAATCCTCGTAGTAAGGCAAAACTTCATATTATAGAATTTTAATTTATCGAGTATTTTTCAAGGCGGCGGGCACAGAACTCATTTTTTATTCCTAACAAAATTGTAGGCACTTCACATTACGGTGCTACTGTTGCGTCACCCTACATTATTAATCGTCGCAAAACGTTCTAAACGACCTAGCCCTGTCCGCCATTTCGTCCGTCTGTCTTTAGCTAGAATCTTCTAACTTATCAGATACGAGTATATGTGTATATCTTATACGAGTATATACTTTGCGAGTGAGCGTTTTATAAATGTTACAAACGAAATGACAAAACGAATACGAAATACAGCCAGTGATGGATGCTGCTACGAGTATAACATTTACCATAATGCTAATATTAAATACCGACGCGGTGAATTGATGTTGTTGTTGATTGAATTATGGATCCATTGGCAATATTTTTTGTTGTACAACTAATAAACAAAACGAGAATTAACAACAACTACACTGCACTACACTTAAATATATGGGCACTTGTACAGATAGACAGAGTGACTGACGCATGGACGGACAGAGTTATAAAACGTTTGCTATAATCATTTTAAGAACGTTTAAGTGTTGTTGCTATTGTTGTCTGCTGACATTTCTATCATTACAAACTTGTTGTTGTGTTGGAAGATTTCTAGCCAGAACTTCTGGCCAAAAGATGATCATCGGTACACTGAATGTGCAAAGTGTAGTTTAAAGTGGTGGTGAATGAAAAAATAATGCCCCCACCCACTCCCCTCCAAGCGACAAAGCCAGCCCAAATCTTCTTTGTCTTGTCACCGAGAATGATGATGAGGCTCTGCTGGTGATGATGATGAGCTTGGACAGGCAGACAGGGGCCGATCATGTTCAGTCCGTGTTTTGTTTGCTCGACTCGTGAATGATTTATACTAAATTTTGAGTAAACTTTGACTGACTGCCTGGCCGAATCTAAAGTATATGATGGCTAAATTGACGATGCACGATCGATCAGCTCATTTTGAGGACATTCATCGCCACCAGTTGATATCGTAAGATTGTGTGTGTTTCCATTTGTGTCGGTGTGCCTACTTGTGATGGGCACACAAAAGAAAAAAAATTGGGGATAAATGCCTCACCCAGGCACGTTTTTGAAGGTTACAAGCTTAGCTAGTTAGTTTGTACCGACAGACATAAATACTTGGTACGGCGAGCCAGCAATTCTTCACCACCAAAAAAACAACTCTGTAAATTTGTTTAGTCGTTGTATGACAAAGCCAAGCAAATGATGATCACACACAAGCCAGGCAGGCGCACAGTGCTGCGAAACAATAATGTCATAAAATATAACATTAGCACGAATTTAATGGGAGGCATGCAACATTGTATGTAAAATGTTACATAATTCTATAAACTATTGCACCGTGTTACAAGTATATATAATTAGGAAAATTCAATTAAAAACTTCGTTCGGGAAATGTACACGCTAGCCTGTTACAATATTAGGGGTGACTTGATAAGAACGATAGGAAAATTAATAAAATTAAACAAAAACAGTGGATAATATACTAAATTTGAAACTCCGTTTGCACCTCCAGGAAATATTTATGGGAGACCCTATAAAGTACATATTTTATTGATCATCGTCCCGTCCGTGCGTCTGCAATAAGGTTTACATCACGGGAATTTATCTTGGGGAAATTTTAAAATCTTTATTTTTCGTTTCCCATGAACGGAATACAGGGAATTAGGTTTAACCGTTTTTTTACCAACTTTTTTAAACAACTAAAACCAGATCCAAAACTAAGAAGATAACGCCTAGTAGCTGTAGTAATCCTATTTTTCATGGAGCGTTTACAACTTTGTCAAACGCATTCATATTATATTTTGCATTCAGACTTTTAAAGTAAAGGTAATACAGGGTGAGCCAAATGTTACCAATGGGTTATAAACATTAATAACTTTTTCGTTTTTTTACACTAATACTAAATATAAAAAATAATGTCATTTAAATGACCCCCTTTTTCAGCTTTGCAATGATGGGCTGTGGCGTTCGAATTCCTGCAACAGTATTGGCCTTGAGTTGAAGGTTTGTCTCGGGCTTGTTTACATATATTTTCGCTCTCCAAAAATTTTGACTTAAAAGTGAAACCACATCTCAGGTCAGTTTTAAAGAGCAGGACGTCAAATTTTCTATCATAAACCGATACCGCTCTCCATTACGGTTACAGTCCCTCTACATTCTCGAAGAAGTAAGGCCCAATGATATTTGCAGATGTGATCCCACACCATACTGTCCACCTAATCGGGTGCAATTGGTTTTGATGAATGGCTCTTGGATTTTTAGAACCCTAGAACCCACAGTTCAGCTTTTTAACAAAGCCATTCAAATGAAAATGAGCTTCATCACTCATAAAATTCTATTATGCTGGTTCTTTCTTCAGTTGTGAATCTCTCCATTATTAATTCATCAAGTGTTATTTATATAGTCTGAAAAAAAAATAAAAAAATATATATTAAAAAAAGTTATTAAATTTTTAAACCCCATGGTAACTCTTGGCCCACCTTGTACTAGTAGTGAAATATGCAGTATTTATTTTTCCTTTAATGACAAGAAATAAGATAAAGCCAATGAGAACTCACACTCCTAGTTCCCAAATTATTATTAATTATTACATGCAAAATATTTTTACCCTGATCATATTATGGTTGTGAGTACTATGCTATGGTTGGATGAAAACATGCTATGTTTTAAGGATCATAATATGGTTGCGGGGATAATAACACGGTTGAGTGTTAATCATAATATGATTGTGGGGATCATAGTATGGTTGTGTGTGAATCATACTACTGTTGTGAGGATCACTAGATGTGACGCGCAAAATAGGGTAAAAAACAGTTTTGTTCAGGAGAGCCATTTTAAAGATTTAAATACGTGTATATTTGGCGTACCATCACTTTCATAAAACGCGCATATCTCTGGGAGGGAACACTTTTGGGGCATGGGATCGGTCTCATTCGATGTTTAGATGTTATCCACATCAAAAAAAAAGTGAAAATTGATTTCTTACCCTTAGGTCCCTTTCTCTATGCGCTGTCACGTATTGGTGTGTCACCATCATATGTAACGCGCAAAATAAAAAGGGACCTAAGGTTAAAAACAGCTTTGTATTTGCGCTTAGAATCGTCGACTTCACTTTCATAAACTCGCATATCTCTGGGAAGGAACACTTTTGGGGCATGGGATCGGTCTCATTCGATGCTCAGATGTTGTCCACATCAAAAAAAGAAAAAAATTAAAATTGATTTTGTTTTACCCTTAGGCCCCTTTCTCTATGCGCTGTCACATATATACAATAGCAATATGATTTTTTTTTATAGCAATATGATTTAGAACATAGAAGTCCAGAGAATAAACTTCTAGCAATACAAAACAAAACAATTTAATATTTTGATTTATGACAGAAGATGAAATTAATGGTAAGTGACATATGTTAATGGAACGTGTTCGCGAAGGCTCTACAGCCAGTTCTATCTTGCGCCATATAGAGTACTTGTGACCATGTGAGTCCCCGTTGTCGATGCTTCGCCTCTACCAATCTTGGCCATGTTGTTCTCTGGCGTCCAACATTCCGTCTTTCTTGAGGTCATTTTTATGGATGCTCTGACACGTGTAGACAGTGTTCGCTTTAGTAACGAAAATTACTTTTTGTTACTAAAATGAACCTCGTCCGAAATGTTTTTAGCCAAAATTCGGAGACACGGGCAATATTACCAAAAAAACAAACTTGTCTATGGACGTCTTTCTTTAATTCATCTGTTAACACATTCTTATATGGTCAAAAAAGTGTATTTACGTTCAATCTTTTTCACACTGCGCTGATTCGATATTCGCAAAGGGACACAAAATTACTGAATGCAATAGATAACGCAATAGTCCACAGGTTTAAGAAGTGTTCTCACCATATACTCAGTATACTTGCTGTCGGCAACTATGTCAATCTCTACAGAAGTTCGTATTTAGTTCTTTGTAACAGCCTTGGTAGATTTGTCTTGTATAAAATTTGATAGAACATATGTTCACCATGTACAGGTTGATCCAATTGTAATAAGTAAGATCTTTGTTTGAAATTATGTAATTTATGTAATTTTTTGCAGACTATAAGAACTTTAGGCTTTCGTAAACTTTGTCATGGATTGAAATACAGTTTATCAACTCGCATAAGTGAAAATAATCCTGTCGAAAGAAGAGTCAACATAACCTATCCATACGTTACCACTGATACCACTAATGAATGAGTAATAGGGTGTTTATATGGAGATTTTTAAAGTAAGATGTGTTTTACTCCTAAATTTGTGCCACCCCTGTAGAGACTTGTGTCTACGGAATTTCGACACGATATGATATATCTAAAGCTTGTGGCCTAAAAAACTCGTAGTTCCATAATTCAATGTATAAGTACATCTTAAGGTCATTGCAAATTTCAAGAATGTTTGAAAAATTTTATTTGACAATTTCGGTCTTTAATGATGTTTGCAATTCCTTAAAGTAATGGAGACATTCCCTTTGTTAAGTACGCCGATCGACTCAGAATCACTATCTAAATCCATTGAGCCGTTCGTCTGGCCAACTATGGTACATGTTACATTTGCAAAGAACATGTTGCATTAAAAAATCGATTTCGATGAAACTTGTTACATTTGTTTGGGCCAAGAACGAACCCTTTTGAAATTGGTCCACATCGGTTCAAATTTCGATATCTTTCATGGAGCCACATATCTATCACATTTGATTTCCACAAAATTTCCAACAGAGCATTACGAGTGACCAACACCTATCGCTGGTAAAATTAATCGATATCGGTCCAAGTTTTCGAATAGCTCCCACACAAAGGTCCCTCCCGATTTGAGGTTCTGTCACAAAAAGCATTCGACCACGCCTATGTATGGTACGTTATGAGCTATTATTAATTAACTGTTGTAAAACTGGACAACATAGGTTAATTTTTTTTCGTAAAGCCCCCATACAAATGTATTTCCAAATTTTAGAACCCTCAGCTCTTAATATTTCTGGTGAAATTAGACCATATCGGTCCCTCCCGTTTTTAGTTCCTGCAGCTCAAAAAGCCACAAAATACACCCGATCACACTTAATTTTTACATGGTACTTATGAACGAACAATAACTAACTGTGTTGAAACTGGACCACATAGGTCAATATTTTCCTATAGCCACCACACAAAGGTCCTTCTAGAGTTTTGAATCTGCTGCTTTAGCAGCCACCTTTAAAATCCGATTCCTACAAAATTTCGTATGAAGCGTTATGAGCGACCAATACCAATGTCCTGTAACATTGGACCATATTGGTCTATGTATTCGAATGGTCCAACACTAAAGTCCACCAGCTTAAGAAGCCACAAAATTTTAGTTCACCACGCTTAAATTGTGTATGGTGGGTTATGGGCGACATATAATTAACTTAAACATATTATGTCCGACCTTAATCAAGCTTCAGATAGAGGTGCTTTATCCTCGTAATAGTAGAGTATCTCTTGTAGGCCACGCCCAACTTAAAACTGTTTTTACTTCATTTGCCCCCGGTGTAAAAAAGTCTATCATTTATACCTGATGGTATTAAGAATCAATTATCTTTTGGAATAAACAGTAAACGGTGCTTAAGCTTCTCTTAAAAATACATTGGACGTTCGGAACCGGCTGTAAACTGTAGGCCCCGAATAGTGAGTATACGAATTACCTTCCTTAACAAGATGAGGAGTTTATTACTATTTCGTCACACTGTGCCCTGTCGTTTAAGCCGATAACAATAACATTTAAAACAAGTACGTCCGTCCATCCACATAGTTAGTGTACGAGCAGTGCCATGGAGCATCATCAATGTTCGCTCCTTCTTAAATGCTCAAATTCTAAACGAGTCGAGCAAAAATATATGGCAAAAGGTTATATCACCGAACCACAAATGTTATGAGGATGGCAAAGAAGATCGTCGAGACGGCGACTAGCGTTCATCCAAAACAGAAGTGATATTAAATGTGCAACCAACCAGCAAATGGCATGCCACAACGTACTTGCCACAAACCATACATACTTCATGCTGTATTTATTGATTTACATTTAAAATATGAAATTTTGTATTAACAAAAGACATACCACAAAGGTTGTGTGCCAAAATAATGCCGAAGCCATGTTCATTCAGTTGGCTGGCATATCACATGGGCTAAAGGATTTCGGCAAATACCCCAGACGGAATATGACAATATTTGATATTTGGTATCCAAGAAAGTATTGTGTCACATACGAGTACCTCTGGTCTGAGATGATCGCATCGCAACGCAAGTGTTTGTGTGCGAGTGAGTATTGAAAACTCATGAGCTTGATAACATGTTCAGACGATATTCGATTCTGTAAGAATCTAGTTAAGTCAAATACGTAATGATGTCTAATAACTTTGCAATACACACTCCCTGTCTGTCTGAGAGTTTAATATGAGTGCATTAAAGTTTACACACCCGATTGACAGCGCCTTCATCATCATCAGCGTCGTCATCGCCGTGCACCGACATTTGAAATTATCCCACAATTTTACATTTTTTTCTTCTTCTAAACAAAACCAACAACAACTGCAACTGTCAGTTGAGGCAGGCAACGCCAAATAAACAAGCCAGCGACACAAACACACAAAGTCGAAATTTCCCAATAGAAAACCTTGTGCTCACACATGACAATAGACGAATGGTGGTAGTCAGTCGGTCGTCGGAATAGAATGAATACAAAGTCTGTAGTCGAAATTCTCATTATGCATTTTGAATGAATGAAAAAGTTATTATAAACAGCAACAACAACAAGCAACAAAAATTGTAAATTGATTAGAAAATCATCCGAAAAAATCTCACGATTTGACTATATCGGTCAAATAGATTCAAGTGGAAGTAACAACCGCCAAATGCATGCCACATGAGAAGATACTGACTGACTGACTGCATTGATCAAGTATCTAGAATATATTGCAGCACGTCGTAATTATGCCATTGCTGGCGGCGCTAATTTCTCAATAGTTGATGAAGAAATTATACAGAATTTTGGAATTTTCCAAAACTAACCCAGTTAAAGGTGGGGTAATAACAAATCTTTCAAAATTCCTCAGAAATGTTATACTTACTACAAGTTGGTAGTAAAAGGTTGACAAATTACCACCAACAAAGATGTACGTCATGACAATAAAAAAATATTTCCCTCACATATTTTTAAGGTTCAAGCAGGAGAGACGTTCTCTTCAATCGGTGAGCGACACACCTTACAATCCCCATTCATTCTCACTAACCGGGATCTACTGTTGAGTGCCTAATGCATTTTATTCTCCATAAAATGCATTAGGTATGGAGATAAATCGCATGCTTGTTATATCGCCGGCATTTACAAGGTTGTATCCCCGAAAATGTTAAATGTCCTTGCACGGATTTGAACCTGGGATTACTTGTGAAACAGTCGCTTACACTAACTATCACACCACGGCGGCCCTTAAATTGTTGAATACGATTTTAATATTTATTTATTTACGTGTAATTTATTTTTTTTATTTTGTTTAACCACGCACTACAGGATGTAACATCCTATATATTCCAGTGCGGGCTTGGTTGATTGTAAGATTAACATTTTGGGAAATTTTAACAATATTACAATCGAATTACAATTACATAGTTTAAATTAGGTTGTACTAAAACTAATAATATACAAATTTACTATTTATAGAAATTAAGTAGCTCCTTTTTAAAAGTTGTTACATTGCTTATGACTTGAAGGCTTGACGGGAGATTGTTCCAGAGACGTGTACTATACACAAAGAATTGTCGTTCAGATGTTAGACTCTTAATTCTCGGATATAAAAGTTTCATTCCCCGATTGGATCGAGCGAATTTTAAGCGGTTAAAAAGATACTCAGGCTCTTTGTTATTAATGATTTTATGGAGTAGTAAAAGACATTTGACTTTGAGTAAATTCTCAAAACATATGTTAAATATTTGATATGAAAACTCAGAAATTCGGTCGTATGTGTAAGCCACATTTAGTTTCCGACTGTCTTCTGAGTCGCAATTGGCGAATATTTCTGACCCATAGAGAAGTGTTGGGATTAGATATGATTTTGCTAACAACATTCTAATTTGAAACGGAGTAGAAATTCGAACTGCCCATAAATTTCTCAGCATTCCTCGCACCTTACCGACAGTTCCATTAATGTGATTTGTCCATGTAAGTTTTGAGTTAAAGGTTATTCCCAGATTTAATGATGTCTGAATACAATCTATCATAGTATTGTCAAGCATAACGTTGTAATGTATAGGAACAGCTCTTCTGCTCATAGCAATTAATTTTGTTTTGGAGGGATTGAGGCGTAATCCGTTATTATTAGCCCATTTATAAATTAAATCTAAATCTTTGTTTATGAGCGAAACGCTTGAATGAACATCTGTTGATTTAGCGCAAGTGTAGAGCTGCACATCGTCGGCATACATTTGCATATTACATGTTTCCGGGACACCAGGAAGGTCGTTTATGTAGATTGAAAAGGGAAGTGGGCCGAGAGTGGATCCTTGGGGGACGCCCCGAGAGACACTTAGAGCATTCGAGCGTAGATTACCAACAATAACAGTTTGTGATCGATAAGATAAGTACGAGGACAAAAGATTGCAAGCAGTGTTGGAAAAAAAAGAAAAGATTTTTCAGTTTGGAGATAAGTATGTTGTGGTCCACAGTGTCGAAGGCTTTGCTGTGATCTAACAGGACTAGAAGAGAAACCATTTTATCATCTAGATTAAGCCGTAAATCTTCAACTACTTCAATTAGAGCAGTAATGCAGCTTCTTTTCTTCCTGAAACCAGATTGTTTCTCAGACAGTAATTTGTGTTGATCCAGGAAAGTACAAATTTGTTCAGTTATGATGTGTTCCAGGGCCTTGGAAAGCGAAGATAGTATAGCAATAGGACGATATTCATTGTTTTGTTTCGGAAGAGGAATTATTTTAGCCATTTTCCATGCGTGGGGGAAAATAGACTTAGTGAGGACAGTATTAAACAAAAAAGTGATGTAGGGCAGCAAATTAGGAAGAATAATTTTTAGAAATTTTGGATTGAGACCATCCGTGCCTACTGCATTTGATTTTATTCTAATAATGCTCTGAAGGACTTCAGCATCGTCAACACAGCGAAAATGAAAGGAATTTTCAATTGGTACAGTGCTTATGTTTTCATATATATTATCAGTAGGTTGAGCTATATTGACGTGTACAAAGTTTTCGTTAAGTTCATTGACGTTGATGCTGGATTGATGCAGCATCAATATAAATGGACTAAATTTCCCCCCATGTTTTGTTTACCTGTTTTTAACCTTTGTACCCACATCACACTGTGGTACAGGGTATTATGACTTAGTGCTGATGTTTGCAACACCCTAAAGGAACTGACTAAGAACCACTTTCTGGTTCCATTGAGCGATGTCAGTCCGACCGTCTTTACGTCTGTTCATCTATCGTTGTGATCAAAGTACAGTTCGCAATTCTGAACCGATTTTAATGCAACTTTATACATTCTTCAAGTTTGGGCCAAGGACGAAACCGTATTTAAATTGGTCCATATTTTGTTATCATATATAGGGTTCTTCCGATTTCAAAACCTACAACTCTAAAAGCCACATATGACTTACACCCATCTCTGGTCCATATCGGTAAAAGTTTTCAAGTAGATCCCTCACCATAGTCCCTGCTGCGTTGAGGTCCTACAGCTCTAGAATCCACAAATTACAGGTGATCACGCCTAAAAAAACCCAAGTCCAATACTTTTTTGTAGAACAATTGCATGCGAGTACTTATTTATCACAAAAGTATCAAGTATCAAAAAATTAAATATGATTACCTTTTTGAGATCAATTATTGCGGACATGTGCTTTCATATATATTAATTGACTGCTTTAAAAAAAACTTTGTTTTTAAAGTTTTTAAAAACTTGAATATTAATATTTACACAGGAAGTAAGTTAGTTTAAGCACTCTTAGTTTTTTAAACACTCTTATTTTTTAAATAAAAGATTTTTATACAGAGAAGACTTGTTGTAATATTCCAAAATACTGAATTATTATTCCCCTAAAGAAAAAAGTCGACTTTTTTTTGTCATAGTCGAAAAGTCGACTGTTAGTCTTAGGTATATAACCCTAAGATATACAGTAGCTTAATATTATTTTTTGAGTGCCAATGTTTTGTACCATATAAATATTTCACACAGAGTTTAAACAATAAATCATATGAAGTTCCAAATTGATTTTTAGAAATAGAATCCAAAAAACATTTGTATTATACAATTATTTACAAATCTGAATCTAACTAGAGTCCACTGGTCCATAAACCATATCCGATTGGATGAGTTAAGTGATGTTACACTCCACAAGTAATCTAGGAATGTTGAATAAATTTAAAAAAGTGTACGTGTTTGTAGGTTCATTGAGTCCCGTTTTCCCTTCTAGGCGAGGAAATACTTCCTTATCAAAACGTATCAATTTCAATGCCTCAGATATTTTTTCGAACACGTGCCGTTAAAAGCGTTCTTGCGAACCTCGATGTAAATAAATCACCGGGTCCGGGTGGTATTTCGGCACTTGTCTTATGTAAGTGCTCTTCGACGCTAGCCCGCCCATTAGGCAACCTTTTCAACCTTGCTTACCGTGCGGGTGTCTTCCCAAGGTTGCAAACGTCCAGCCGGTCCCTAAAAAGGATGAAGCCAATAATCCTGCAAAGGTTGCCTAATGGACGGGCTAGCGTCGAAGAGCACTTACATAAGACAAGTGCCGAAATACCACCCGGACCAAGGTAATGGAGAGCATGGTGAACCACCATATTTGACGCCCAAAATAGAAAGGGAAATAAGGTTAAAAACTAGTTTTGTTCACAGAGCCATTTTAAAGATTAGGTCCCTTTCTATTTGCGCTTAGAATCGTCGACTTCACTTTCATAAAACGCGCATATCTCTGGGAGGGAACACTTTTGGGGCATGGGATCGGTCTCATTCGATGCTCAGTGATCGACAGTATGGCTTCATTTCATTTATTGATATTCAAAAAGTGACCGAGCCTTTAGGCCTTATATAGTTACAAAATTACTTCAGATTTGTTTAAAATATACAAAAAAAACTTAAATTAAGATTAATTCCGTAGAAATCGCTCTACCGGTGACCTGATGGCTTTATTATCGGAGCGTTGGAGTCGATCTATCCACTAGTTTGGTGAAAGCAAGGTCGTCGCTCTGGATATCTCCAAGGCATTTGATAGAGTCTGACACGGTGCACTCAGATAAAAGCTGATCGCATTTGGAGTCGGTATTACTTTCGCTCGATTTATATCGAGCTTTCTTTGAGGTCGCACTAAAGAAGTTCTTGTAGATGGGTTATCATCCAACAAACATTGGCTGACCGCAGGTGTACCCTTCTCCCTATTTATTTCTTATTTTCATTGACGATCTTTTGTGTTAGACCGTGAATCCAATCTACTCTTTCGCGGATGACATCAACCCCTGTCATTCATATCGGATGCTCTTGATGTTCTGGGCATGAAAATGCAATGTGACGTAGGTCGAGGCATGTATTCGAAGTGTCGAAAGAAGCACTCAAGTGTATAGGCTTCTGAAAGGAGGTGTAAGAAAACTTCACTCCTTCCGATCTTTTCGATATCTATACAACCTACATCCGGCTAAAGATGGAATACAACTCCCATATATCGACAGGTGCTCCAAAATCATCCTTGGAGCTACTTGTCGTGTTCAAAGGAGAGCGATGGTGCTGATAAGTGACAGTAGGGTATCCAACTTTATTGTCTCCCTGGACCATTATCGGAATGTGAGTTGTGTCGCTGTTCTATCGTTACTTTCATGGTGTGCGTTCTTCAGCCATCCGTCGCCTTATTTCTGGCGTGAGAATGTTCAGCAGGGATACGCGAATTTCTAGGAATTCACATCCAACTTTATTGTCTCCCTGGACCATTATCGGAATGTGAGTTGTGTCGCTGTTCTATCGTTACTTTCATGGTGTGCGTTCTTCAGCCATCCGTCGCCTTATTTCTGGCGTGAGAATGTTCAGCAGGGATACGCGAATTTCTAGGAATTCACACGTTTGTTATCGATTGGCCAGTTGGCCGCACTATACACTACAGATTAAATTCGTTTTTCGCTCGTACAGTCCGTGTGTGGAATCGACTTCCGGCAAATGTATTTTTTACTAATTACGACATCCAGAAGTTCAACGCAAGTGTCAATAAACATTACCCCCTGCCAACGCAAGTATAGCGGGCAAATCAGATTATTAGTTAAGAAGGTATAATCGTTTAAAATTGACCGATTTTCGGTTTTCAAAAAAACACCATTTAAAGGTAATTTGGTCCGATTTTAGGTGTAATATCACGAAAACTAGGTAACAAACCGTATTTTTGTATCTTTTGATGGATGCATTTATTAAATTTATAACAATAAAATAATGTAATGTTTGCTTTTTGTTTCTCCAGATGAATCAATATTAAAAAACTATCTTTTTCACTATTTTTTAACTTTGACCAAAAATAAAAAGAATCGACGTTTTCTATACTTGTCATATTTTCAAAATATGTTCCTTGATTATTCCTTTACATAATTCTACAGGTATTATCTGCCTCTAGGCACCAATCGAATTAGACGGACCAAATTTGTTTGTAAAAGCCGAAAACGACAACACTGATTTGAATATACTCCCCAAATTTGCCATACCACTCTCGTCGCAAAAGGCATTATTGAAATTTTCTTGATCTTCATTTAACACCCTCATCTGCCTCATGACGTTTCAGTAAATCCGCTTGGAAAATGATCTAGCAAACAACAACGACGACAATGCAGCCGCTGTTAAATGTTTTTTTTTTGTTTGTTTTATTTCTTGAGCGATAGATAAGCGAAACCTAAAGCAAAACTCAAACATGCAACATAGAATAAGTACAAAATGCTCGTACAAGTACACGACGATGTACCCGAGAGTTTTTGGAAAATGTTAAACTTTTGTTTTCGTCTCCAGCTCCAGCTTCTTAATGCCTTCTGAGCGGTGTGTTTTCTTCGTTTTGGCAGCATCTCCGGCATATCAGAGATTGTCGTGGTTGCATTCGAAATGCAGTTGCGAGTACTACCTTTGACCTATGGCAAGGCAGGCTGGCAGGCCGGCCGAGATGTGATGCGATCCGATGCGATTTTAACCAGAGACGAGAGACGACGAATTTCATATAAAAGACTACGGTGGCAAACAATTGCCTTCAGTTAAGAAAAGCGTTGAGACGAATACACTCGTACGTACCTACTTGCAACCAAGAACAAAAACACGGATTCGCTCCTTTTAAAAACGACGACGGTCTAACATAATGTCGGCACTATCTTGGAAGTTTGTGGCGGTTGTTTTGTGTGCGTACATTATTGTGGCATATGCGCGACCTCAGGCTCCTGAACAACCAGAACCGGTAATTGTTATTGGATGGACGGATGAACTGATGATGTATTGAGTGAGATATATTTGGACAGAGCCAACGTTGTCCTCAAGACATTTGAATGGCATTAACCAAAGAAGTATCGGCGTGACAATCAAACAAATAAAGTGCGATCAATTCCCAATATGTCAATTAAATTTTTTAAATGCCGACAAGAAATCAATTGGACTTTAAACAAAAAAGTGTTACGATCCCGAACGTTTAAGAGTCCTTTTTAACAAGGACCACAATAAAATATTCTTTAAAAACTGTGTGATAATATCAACCAAAAATAAATTAATTATCCTTTTGTAAAGACAGAGAATCTGTTCAAAATCAAATACACATAGCTGGATAGGATATTCGACGTTATATATTTGAGTTAACAATAATGTGAAGTGATATTTATGAAAACTAAATTAAGGATTTTTGTGTAATTTATGAACGGCGAGTTTGTTTTTAACCTTTTTGTTCTTCTTTACTAAAGTGTTCATATTTCAATAAACACAATTTCGAAATATTCCCAAGGGTATTCTAGAAATTCAAATACAATAACCCTTAATTTTCTTTTTTGTTCTTTGTAGGCTAAGGATGGTCATATTGTAAATAAAACTAAAAATCAAAAACAGCTATAACATCAAAAATAAATTCTTTTGAGGATGTCGAAAAAAAGCCAATGAAACGTCGAGAAGAAATTAATTAGTTTTGTTTACAATATTGACCATCTTAAGCCTTTTAAGGACAAAAAAGTAAATTAAGGATTTCTGCATTTAAATTTCTATATTACCGTTGGGAATATTTCTGAATTGTGTTTATTGAAATATGAACATTTTAGTAGAAGTTTCATTTTAGTGTTATGCAAAAAGTAACCGAGTTTTTGTTAACACAGGGCGTTTTAGATCAGAAGTAGTAACCGCGATTATTTTTTAATCTTATTGTTTAATTTGATATGGGGATTCCTTGAGATTTACCGTACTGGGATTTCCTAAGAAGTAGAAATTATATTGTAAATTATATTACAGATTTCCCGGAAATAATCTCCTGGGATCCTGAGAATTTTTTAAAACATATAAAGCTGATAAACTTGGACTTGGATTTATTTTCGGTTTTCCAAGATTTCTCGATTAACCGATGTTACTGAATACTAACCGAAGTTAACAGAATTTTCAAGATTAAATAAAATTACCTCTATTGAGTTGAAGATCCTGGATAAATACGTCTTTAAAAACTATTTTGGATACATTGGGTTTTCGAGTTATCTTAACATATTTTACGGTATTCACGTTTGTTTAAGCATTCCAAATGAATGAGTGGATGGAAGAAATTCATGCTCTAATATTTCATAATGGGATCGAACTAAAGAAAGACAAATACAAACACGCAGTCAGTAATGCGGAGCGCATTTTATCAGAATATCGTTTCTGTTTGAAATTGAAATCAGTATAAATAGGTCCAGGGACTGACTTATTTCCTTTAGAAAACACGCGATATACTGTAACAATACATTATCCTCAAACAAGGACCTTCTTTTTAAAATGTATAAGTTTCATTCCTAAGCAGGAATCGCTCTTTGTCGCTATCTTTAGTAAACTAAAAATGATTCACTGTTTGAAAACTGTAAAATTTATAAGATTTTGCTGAGTACTATGTTGCTATGTTTGAATAAAAAGTGTGTTTTCTTGCTAAATGGGTAATATAATTTTCTTTTTCTAATCAAAAAGTGGTTCAACATTAAGAGAATTTTAATGTAATATTTCCCGGCCGAAATCCCCGTATTTCGAAAAATTTTAAATTGTTTCCCGCTTTCCGCGGAAATGAAAAATACCAGGAAGAAACTCTATCACATCGTATTTAATTAGTTTTCGGTCGTTTAAAATTGTATATGGGTGATTCCGAGATTATGGGCCAATTTCGACATTATTTTTGGCATTCGATTTTTTTGCAGAATTTAATATTTAATTCAGGTATATGTCTTAGTTATAAGAAAGGCTAGTCATTTTTAAAAGGTACACATCAAAATTTTAACTTTTAACGGAATCATGCAACAATTTTAAAATATGACCTCCAGGGTAATGACCCATGTAACAGAGAAATGTCGAAGACAAAAAAATATATAGTATTTTTTTTTAAATCAACAGATTCATTTTAATTCAGTTCTTTTGTAAAAATAATAAAAGAAAAAAATCTGTTAATCGTCATTCCCCTGTGAAAAATTTTGGCAGGGGATGATGAATTTCTACAAAACCCCCTGAAATGTTTAAGTACTTACCCTTACAAAATTGACTTGAGCTGGAAGTTTTTAATTGCAATAAACACCAAAAAACTCTTGCAAAATTATAAAAAGTATTAATTATCGTTTTAAAAAACAACACAGGGGAGTTACCAACGTAAGTGTGAACGTTCGTAACGAGTGACAAAACACGACTTTTTTAATTTTAATAAGAACGTTGACGAAAAAACTATTAAATGTGCACCCATTTCAAGTAATGTTCAATTATATTTCAGTTGCTTGAAATCAGGATTGGTTTGGAATTTAATTTTAGCGAATATTAGATTTTACAGGGCAATACTCTGTATTTTCAGGGACAGAAAATAAACATCCATAAAAATTTAAATTGAATAAAAAATAATAATTAATGGCAACAATATTAATTGAATATTATTTTTTACTATGGACTGGTTTTATTAAATAAATAATTAATATTTTTGTAAAAAATTGAGAAAATTTCAATTGAAAGTAGTGCTAGGGACAACTAGGGTAATGATATTTGGACACATTGGTAGGAAATTTTTTGAAGAACAATTTTTTTTAAAAAACAAATTTAAAGACTTTAAAGGTCCTATAAAAATTTATTGTATAGTAAATAATAAAGTATATTATATTTTATTTTTCCCGCTTGAAACAACCAAGGACAACAAAGTGGCCCATAATATCAGAATCAACCATATGTTAGTTTAAGTGATAATCGCTTAATATTCAAAAAGGTGGTGGTGGGTAGAGCGGTATTATTAACTGTCACATGAAAAGAATTGGCCTAAGACGTAACGTCAACTGTAAGTAGACGAAAGAAAAATAATAATTTGGAAATAAAATTAAATTTTCGATTATATAAAATCATTGGTTAATTAAAATTGGAGAACTGTCGATGCTAACCCTGAAGTTCGGGTTTTTGAAATTGTTCACACATGTTACTAGTGGCTAATGGCGCAAATCCAGCATAGAACCAAATTCAATTTAACAAAAAAAAAACAAGTAAAGACATCCGTTCGGCACATTAGACCTACTCTAATCTCAACATAAACTTTAAAATAAATCTATATTTGGATTCAAAGAAAAATTTGCATCAATGCCCATGTTGACTATTGATCGCCCGTTTTTAGGGCCAGCAACTGTGCTCTTTTTTACGTTAAAACTAACAGACTCCATTTGGACCATTGTTCGTTCACAAAAACTTACGATTTGTTAAGAAAATGTGTTATTTTGTGTTATTTTTTCTTAAGGAACCTTTAGTATCTTAAAGGCAAACTTTATTCCCCTTGGGACGATTTGACCAATTACAATTGTAAACAGCTTATGGCCGTATGCTAACATCACGATGAATGAAACTTGTTACTATGGCAGCTGCAATAAGCATTGCGATGATTTTTTTTCAACTCGCCTTACCCTGCCAATCGTACTTCCTGAATGACGGTGATATGAGCCCTATATCTTTCGAATACACTCGCCAGCTGGATAGAGGCATCTTCTCAACAAGGGTTCAGATAATTCAGGTGCATATCCGCAACTCATTGTCCTTATAACGTTTGTGGGGTTCGTAAACAATTAGGGGGATCCGGTTTTGCATTCTCCTTAACGTTTTAATTGTTGTTTTTTTATATTCGTCCAAAAAAACATATATTGCGAAGCCGTTTAAATATTCCGTAATCAAGTTCCTGGGAAATTTCATTCATAAGCCAAACTATTAGAGCGACACAAATTTGCAAAACGCCACATACATTTGGGTTTCGTTATCTAGAAATATAAGAATATATGAGGGCTGCTATATATATTTCTGGCCTAATAATGAAAATGCTAGTACATTTATCATCAAAAATGGTTTTATTGTTTTTCAAAGTATTCTCCAGCATGATTTATACACTTTTGTATGTACTCAAACCAATTGTCGAAGCACCTTTTCCACTCCGATTCAGACACCTCCAAAACATGGTTTTTGAACGCTTCAACAGCATCTTCTGGCGACGAAAATCGTTGACCACATTTTAAATTTAGTTTTTATTAAGTTATTACAATACGAAATTTATATAATTAAAAAAGAAATTACGTTCCGTTGTTTATAATTCGTAGTGGGATCAGAAGCAATCAGCAATGAATAGCCAAAGTATTTGGATTGCCTTCGACAAACTAACTGAAATTAAATTTCATTGGCACTTCAATTAATCATCATCAACCTCTAGTCGATATGTAAATATGAAAGTATCAACTTAAAAACGTCATTACTGTAAGATTTATAGTTATTTTAAAAAGCTTGTACAAAATGTATTAATAAATAAAAAAAAATTAATTACGTGGGTAAGCACATACACACTTAGAAACTACTCGCAACAGTGATCGAAGGAAGTTTTTCGATAAACAATGAACTCATATTAAATTTGTTAGGAATTTCTTTCCGAGTAGCCCTTATATGTTAATGCCTCATTAGCAACTGAACAATGTCGTTATTTAAAGCTTTGTAGTAATCTCTAAATATTCGCACGGAAATCGATTAATTCGTGAAGAAAATTGTATAGTTGATAGGTTTCTATCGAATACCTTTCTAAGTTCTGAATATTCGCCAGTATTAATTATAATGCGAAAACGTGTACTTAACCAAATTCAACATATTATCTTCAGTTCGTCCGAATACAGATTATATAAGTATTTTACACTAGGTATGCCTGTATTGCACAGTTATACATCAGCATTGAAGCAGGTAATTTGGTCAAATTGAAAAAGTTAATATTTCATAGAATATCTTCTGAGCAGGGTTTGAAAGGCTGACGTAATGTTAGCTAAAGCCAGGAATTTGTAGATTTTCCGTAGAAAAATCACCAAAAGAATATTAGCCAAAAGCAAGTTTAGCTAAAAAATTTAACACATTTCAAAAGCAATAAAGAAAGCTGCTTCTTTTAAACATGAGGAACCAATATAAAAAAAAACACACAAAAATTAACAAAAAACATTAGCAATAACACGGAAGAAAACAAACGCTAATTTTTGTTAGCAACCCGATTAATGCTTTTAAGCTTATTTGATCTGGTTTGAAAGCTGCAGCAGTTGTGCGCAGCCAAAAAAGTATTTCTGGTGTTGCTTACCGACGTTGCACACATTTTAGCAATTTTTATTACTTCATTTTCAATTTATTTTGTCTTTCTCTGTTCTGCATGGGCAACACTGAAAATTACACAGATTTTTCGGTTGGACATTCATCGTCAGCTTATGTTAGCTAAAAAATTAACACGTCACGCTCAGCCTGATTCTGAGTGTAGTGATTGTGATTGTGAAAAAAACACGGTAAACGTGATATAACAATACGTGATATAACCCGCTTGAAGCCCCGCTAAAGCAATAACTTTTAACCTTATCATTTTTTTTTTTAATTTTTTTTACTTGAAACGGCTCAAAAATTGTTTGTTTTCAAAAATATTAATTAAAAGGAAAAAAAAAACTTTTCGATAAAAGCACAAAGCTAATTTTCCTTATTCCATCGAAGCCCGCTTAACACTTTTTCTTCACTTCTTAATTTCCACATTATCTCATTAAGAACATGGTGAACTTCTCTCAAATTAGTGAGCTGTGTACAATTTAATTCTTATATGTACTCAGTTTATTTCTACGTTTCCTCTGTTCTGCGTTGGCAACAATGAACATTACTCACATTTTTCCGCTGCATATTCATGGTCAGCTTATATTAGCTACAAATCAGCACGCAGAAATTTTATATTTCAAGCTGTCTAAAATATAGTTTTAGGCTGCTGCTGACTGCGATTGGCTGAATGTGTGTGCTTTTTTGGCTAAAGCTAATCTAATAAAAACACTCAAAATATGAGCTAATTTGTTGAAAAAACTGAACGTTAGCGATAGCTCAGCCTGCTTCTGAGTGTTGTGATTAAGTTGTGAAAAACACGGTAGACTTCTTTTTTCCAAAACGTTATATAAAAGCACAAAGCTAATTCGCCTAATTCCACCGAAACCCGCTTAACACTTTTTCTTCACTTACTTTATTTCCACATTATCTCAAAACTTCGCTCAAATTAGTGAGCTATGGACCATTAAATTCTTATACTGCAATCTCCGAACGGCTAATGCATTTTTATAGAAAAGATTTTACATGTTTTTACTTTTACTCGTAAAGTCGCCGGTATAAATGAGGTGGAAACCCGCCGCCAAGAAATGTTAGATGTTTTTACAATGGGTTGATCCTGGATTTTCCTGCATGATAGTCGTGCACACTTCCATCACATAATGGTGGCTTACAACACTTTTTTATTAATATTTTTTTCAAAACAAAAGACTTCTGACGGTTGTATCCCACGGATTTCAGAAAAAAAAGGTTGTAGGGGTTTTTGATAACGATTTAAAATTGTTAGATTGGCGAAATACAGGCGGAGTGTTACAAAGAAAAACGGAAAATAAACATTAAAAAAATAGTTATTATTAAAAGAAATTAATTTTTAAATCACTTAACTACATCAAGAAAAATTAAGAAACATTAATATAAATTTGGAAATGAATTTTGAAATAATGATAATATAAATTTAAATTGAGAAAATACAGATTAATATTAAGAAATATTAGGGCAAACTTTAAAATATATATCAAAAAAACATAGAACTATTACTTTACTATAAACAAGATAAAAAAACATATCAAAAAATGTTTCTTTAAAAAAATTGTTAGTTATAGAAAAAAGGTAATTAAAGAGAGCGGGCTTCGACGGAGTTAAAGAACCGCTTACTCATTCGCTGTTTACATTTGTTCTTTCTTTCTATAGAACAAAATATTTTCGACAAGCATCCAAGCTGATTTTTTGGCTTTTCGAATTAAACCCGCCTAATATGTATTAATTACAAATTGCCCTTAATGTCCTACTAAAGAGCAAACGTTTTCTATGTGTTTCATTTATATAGGAAGAAGATGTCATGTACTTGACTCGCCAAAAAGATTTAGAAAAATAAACTGTGTTAAAGTTTTTTGAACTTAGCCTCGGTGCGATAACGATTAAGTACAAGTTTTATCCAGGCTTAGTTCTACAAAGATAGCAAAATTATTTCTTTTAATTTTTCGAGAGAGCAGTTCTATTAAACGTTTCCTATATCCATGACAAAACTATCAATATTTGTTAGGAAATGACGTAATCATTGTGTTTTACTGTCCACTCTCACTTATGGAGGCTTTACTAATATTTTACTAGCTTGTCCCTCTGCTCTTAATAAAGTAGACCCATTCCGAAAGAATCATTCACCTAGCCATTTTTTGTCTGTGTAGGTGTAGTCATGCGCAGGGACCAACAATGTAATCCACCAGCAAATATGTATGTGACGCGCAAAATAGAAAGGGTCCTAAGGTTAAAAACCAGTTTTGTTCAGGAGCGCCATTTTAAAGATTACGTCCCTTTCTATTTGCGCTTAGAATCGTCGACTTCACTTTCATAAAACGCGCATATCTCTAGGAGGGAACACTTTTGGGGCATGGGATCAGTCTCATTCGGTGCTCAGATGTTGTCCACATCAAAAAAAGATGTGGACAACATTTAGGTCCCTTTCTCTATGCGCTGTCACATATACCTCCGCTCACATCGTGAAGAAGTCTAGAGAAATGTTATTTTATCTGTAATCGCTGCAATAAATAAACAACTCCTAGTACAAGTCTGATATTGTTTCGCTACCATTAGTATACTTGACTATACTGTTATGTATATACTGTGTATTTTATGCTAGCATTCAAGTACAGAGCTACTCATTGTAATTTCTTTTCGAGACCGGAAGAAATGCCTAATATGTGGCTTAGCCGACAAGTATGCATCCTTTTATACAAATGTTTTAACCTAGGCTAACTAGCACATCAGCCACAACATTCGCCGTCAATCAAGCCTTAATTTTAGTTTCCAGTAATTAAACTTAAGGCCAGCCTTCATAGCTACCAACTTTGACTCAAACTAGTGGCTTGGTGGCCCTTAGAGTTGACTGACAGTGGCATAAAAGTAGTTATTTTTCCCTTTGCTCGATAATACATGGTTTGGTAATATCATTGCTAGGTCTTCGACCTTATTCTATTAATGAATTTATCGGTGAATCGAGCAAAAATCCTACTGGCGCATTTTAGCGTTAACACGATTTTCAACTACTGCACAGCATTTCTTTAGCACAATCATTTTAAAATACTCTTTTTCTTATCATATTACAGTATGAATACCAATATGAGGTCAAAGATCCCGAAAAGGAATTATTTTTCAATAAAAACGAAGCCGGAGATGCTCAAGGAAAGGTAATTTACTCCATTCATTTTATTTGTTCAATCATACCATGAACAATGACGATATTAAATCTCTACTCATTTTCTCTGCTTTCCCTCCAACAAAAAGGTATCTGGTCAATACGCTGTTTGGCTGCCAGACGGAAGATTAATGACTGTCGCTTATACGGTAGATGGCGAAAATGGTTTTGTGCCAAAGATTACTTTTGATACCAACAATCCATTGGGTTAAGTTGCTTAATCGAAAAACCACTCAAGCCGACACAACTAACCAACCAACAACTTCAATACTGAAAATCTTTTGGTTTCGTTGCATTGGAATCGAAAACTTTTCTTTGGAGATTTTCTTGTTTATAGCTCAAATTATCAACAATTATTAATAGTTATATAACACAGCAACAACAACACACACGTAGTAATACTCTTTTCTCCCCATTTTTTGGTTTCGAAAATTTCAACCTCTAGATTGAATTTATGAAAATTTGGTTGAAGTTCTTCATAGCTGTCCACTCGTCTTTACCGACGCCTTCTGTTTCTATAGATTAATTACAAACTTTGTATACTTATTTTAATTTTTTTGTTTTCTTTTTTGTGTTTATTATAAACAGATACTCAACGTACATACTTTTTGTTAGTTTAAGGTTTTTTTCAATATTAATTTCGTTTTTGTTTGTTATAAGTTGTATGTACAGTGTCCGGATGCTGTATGCCGACACTCTATCCAAACGTTATGTTTAAAGTCATTTACACACACTGTATGTGTGTATGTGTATATATGTATGTATGTACATATTTATTGTACTATATATTTGTTTATCATCTTCTTTGCTTTTTTTGGTACATTTCGAAGATTTGAATTGTATGTTTTTCATGTATTTGTATTTATGGAATGTTACTCGAATATTTATTTTGTATTCTGGCATAATAAATAATTACAATAACACTTTATGTATATGTGTAAACTAAACGAAATGTTTGTTTTATTTATTAAAGGTCTCCGTTGATCAGTATATCGAGGTGTTGGAAAGGAAATATTTTATATAAACTAAATTTTCTAATTCTTGCCACATAAACGAGAGAATTTTGAAAAAGCTATTAAGTGTGTTCGTTTACTTGCAAATTTGTGCACATTTTTACTGGATCTTGTTCGTTTACACAAAAAGTCCAGTAAATGAGAGCCATAGAGAGAAAATTTTGACAGTTCGATGTTAGAGAGTTTGCAAATTTTGGTTGGAGAAATTTTAGCCAAACAAAATTTGCAAGATAGAACAGATGTTTGAAATCAGCTGTTTTATTTAAACAAATAAAAGTAAAAATCAATCTACAACAGAATAGGTAAGTAAAAATTGGAATTTATGTTTAAAGAAAGTTCCTAGGGAACACTTGATGTCAAGTTTTCTTCTGCTCATTTTTTATTAGAAACCTTAACACTTTAAAATTCAAAATAAAATGAAATGTAATGCAATTTTTACTGGAAGCTGTTAGTTTACTTTTCTTGCAAATTAGAAAGTAAACATGGCCATAGGCTCTGAAAAGTAGAAACTTGCAAATTTTTACTGGGAAAGTAATCGAACACACTTATTGTCAACATTGTCTAATGACTTAAAACAAATGGACAAATTGAATTCGGCATTTATTCTTAAATTGGCCTGACTAGAGAAATATAGGGCCATTTTTTGCAGAACAAAAAAAATATAAAAATTCAAATCAAGTGTGGAATCTTTTTTTGGTAATTTGAATGGACAATATATGACATTTATTTTTTGAATATAGTTTCCTTCGTATATTGGCCGCAACTGAGCCTCAGGGTTTCCATTCTGAGGGTCCAATTTTGGATGACTCGTTCAAGAATTTCGACCGGTCGCGCGTAATGTTGGCTTTCAAAACCTGAATCGTAGCTGATTTGTCAGAATAGACTTTGCACTTTACGTAATCCCAAAGAAAAATGTCTAAAGGTTCACGATCTAGGCGGCCAACTACTCACCTGTCCAAAACGTGAAATTAGCTGCTTTTCGAATGACTCTCAGTAGATCCATTGTTTGAGCAGTGGCGCCTGTTGAAACCAAGTGTCGTCAAGATTACGGGCTTCAATTTCAGGTACCATAAAGATCGAAATCATGGCGCTATAGGGAGCACCATTCACGATTACGTTCCGGCCATCATCATTTTTGAATAAATGTGCACCGATGATTCCACTAGCTTATACGTAAACCGCACCAAACCGTGGTTTTATCAGGATATAATGGCACCTCTTGAACCTCTTCTTGTTGCTCTTCAGCCCAAATGCAGCAATTTTGTTTATTGACTTTGCCGTTGAGCCAGAAATGGGCCTCGTCACTGAACAAAATTTTGGTCGAAAACAGCGGATCTTCCCGTTTCTCACCGAACACTCATTTCTATAATGCAGTTGCCAACATTTGAAGGAAATTATTTTCAAAAAAGAAATGTCATAAAATGTCCTTTAAAACTACCTCTAGATTTGAATTTTTTAATTTTTTTCTTCTGAAAAAACCGCTAGAAGGATCACCCATTATAAAGCTGTTTCGTAGTATGGACCAGTAAACTCTTTTTCCCAGCGTTTCATAAAATAAAAGACACCATGCTATTTATATTTCGATCCTGACAATACTTGTGTTCCCAGATGCAAACTAAAACTTCCATTGAAACTTTTACATTTTTTTTGCATAACTTCACTCAGAACGTTTTGTCATTGGAGGGCGCTTTGATTTGTTTAAAGTGTGTTGAAAAATTAATCTCAGTCAAAAAATTGAGTTATCCCCTAAACTCGCGCGATTATTTTTTACGATTTTCGGCGTGGGTTATCGAGACAAGAGTGTTTAAATCAACTTGTTTCGACTTTTGGCGATGAAGCACCATCAAAAACCACTGTTAATCACTGGTACCAAGAGTTCAGTCTCGGACGCCGTTCGCTCCAGGATGAATTTCGTGAAGGACGTCCAACTTCGGTCATTTTGCTAGAAACCATCGATGCTTTGCGTGAACTGATTAAGCAAGACCGACATGTGACATACCATGAGATTGAGGCATCCTTAGGCATTAGTATGACAAGCATCATTAGTATGACAAGATATTGCATGTTCATTTGGCCGTGAAAAAAATTTGTTCTCGTTGGAACCCACATAATTTGACGAATGTTCAAAAAAGCGAAGCGAAAGTATAAAAAATAATCTTTATCGACACAAGCATATATTAAGGATCCACTAACATGTTGACAGCATCTTCCACTTATTTCTTCCCTGCGGCATACGATGTCACGAATAGAGTTAGTTTAGTTTAGAAATGATAAGTATTTTCTATATTACTATAACTCTGATTTTTCCAAAAATTTTAACTTTGATAATCCATAAGAATGCAAGAAGCGTGGCACCCTTTCTAACAAACGAAAAAACCCCAATGGCGCCACTGTGCGACGTTTGAAAAAAAATGTTTAAGCTACTTTATTTTTAAGAAAGGGTTCTTCGTCTTATAAAAGCGTCATTACTTAATAAATAAAAATAAACCCAAAGGCAGACAAAGACAGTCATATATATCATACGTCACCAAGACTCATCGGAGCTAAATGAAAAGCATCGAGTTTGGCTATACTTAAACATAAAACGTACTCTGCAAAATTTGAGAGAGGTAAAGGGAATGGTCGACCAACATGTTTTAGTTTCACTAGGGTTGATTGTCCCCAAATAAGCTTCATTTGAACAATAAGTGTGTTCGTTTACTTGCAAATTTGTGCAAATTTTTACTGGATCGTGTCCGTTTACACAAAAAGTCCAGTAAATGAAAGCCAGAGAGAGAAAATTTTGGTTGGAGAAATTTTAGCCATCCAAAATTTACAAGATAGAACAGATCTTTGAAATCAGCTGTTTTATGTAAACAAATAAAGTAAAAATAAATTTACTACAGAATAGGTAAGTAAAAATTGGAATATTATTTATTTAATTTAATATATATTTTAATCACTGAAATTAGAAAGAAAAAAAGTTTTCTTTTGCTCATTTTTTTATTACAAATCTTAAAACTTTAAAATTCAAAATAAAATGAAATGTAATGCAAACGGTAAGCAAAATCAGCTGTTTCATTGCAAGTTTTTACTGGAAGCTGTTCGTTTACTTTTCTTGCAAATTTTAATAAAGCGAGTAAAATTGGCCTTACGCTCTCAAAAGTAGAAACTTGCAAATTTTTATTTTTTACTTTTTTGGCTTTAATTTATATGGCAGGACAGATTTACTTAAATAGCCAGGGTTTCCAGTATGTAGCCAAGGTATGGCAATAACCTCAGCTGATTGCAAAACCGGGTTGCCAGAGTACCTGGCGTTTTGTCCGTTGGGCTTTGAAAAAATTCTACTTCCTTTGTTTAATCGTCATAAGATTTAAGTTGTGTGTTCAAAAAAAATTATGTCTAGATCGAAAGACCCGCTTCCCTTATGAAAGCTGTTATTTGTGAAAAGACTTTAAAGTCTCGATTCTTAAAAATATCATGAATATTCGAAAAAAAATATTTAAAAACGTTAAAATTGAGGCGAAAGGAATCGTACTTTGTGCAGTGAAATTACAGTGCTCAGAGTTGTCAGTGGCTCCACATACATCGCAAAGAGCAGACTACCCCAATCATGTTAATAAAAACACCATCATGTGTGGAGCCCGTCATCTATTCACCAGTTTAGTGTCCCCAGATTCGAGGACTGAGTTGGCAAACCACGGAACCCTCAGAATGTTAGAAAAAACGGAAATTTGAAATTGACTCAAACGCCTTACAATATTCTGTATTCCACTCCTCTCTCAAAGACCTTTTAATCGCCACAAGAGCGTCGCTGTATGTAAAACACAGCGATAAAAGGGAACCACTATCAACTGCCTCCTTCGCTAAGTAATAAACCCTCTCATTTAACTGAATACCAACGTGTTCCGGAGTCCACACAATGTGTAGCTGCTGAATACTGGAGACCTCCAAAATATTAATAAAATCAGCCACAATACTATTCATACTTCTAACCTGTTTCAAAAGATGACACGCATTTAAACTCTCAGTGTAGATTACCAAATTCTGTACGCCATCCTCCGACGCAACAGCAACGTCTTTTTTCAAAGTGACTAGCTCTCCCGTAGCTGAAGACAGATGTTTAGAGGATCTAAAAAGAAAAAATCTACTCGTCTGAAGGTTAAGAACGGAAAACCCCATACCGCAATCTGCAAGAGATGCATCAGTTGCATATACTTATAGTGATATGTCTTTGACTCTTAATTTCAACAGACTCAGCATAAAATTTCCTAAAGAACCTATGCGAAACCTCGGACTTTATCCCAAACGGGGACTCAACAAATAAAGAAAGTTTATCTGATAGCTTGTATGGAGCAATAAAGGAAACATCATTAAAAATATCCCAAAATCTCGAAAGGACATGCGTGCAATTGCAGTTAAGAAAATAACTGTCCCTGAGGAGTTCTTTTGCACACCACACAAATTCGCGAAAAATGTTGCATATAATTTATTTGAATGCGTATAATAAAAAATACTTTTTCCGATTTTGTTGGTTATTACTTGAGAGAAGAAAACGCAAAAGATTATACAAAAAATGACCCTCTGAGTAAAAGCAACAGTAAATTAGTACAACAGCGAAACAAAAGTCAAAGAATTATACGTACAGGCTCGCTATGATTGCAATTTTTTTGGCGTAAAAGGGAAATGTAACGGTACCAATTATAGGTTCTTACTGTCCTTTACTATGTTTATTAATCTGTATAGAAAATTAAATATCATTTAGTTTTAGTTTCAAGTTCAGTGGATCACAATGAATAATTCGCGCTGTAAAGTACCAATAGATATAAAAGAAATTAATTTGTCAGTTAAAATATGAAGGGAAAAATGTTGGGGATATACCGAAGTTAGTAAATCGAACAAGATCTACAGTTCAGACTGTGATCAAAACATTTAAAAACACCAAAACGTTGGAAATTGCTTCAGGTAGGGGGCGAAAGAAACTGCTGTCGGAACGGGATGAGCGAATTGTCGAACGAAGGTGAAGGTTGATCCAAAGATTGGTGCACAGCAAATTGCAGATAACCTAGCCCAAGGTGGCGGGCTCACAGTAAACCCGCAAACTATTTAAAAAATTTTAAAGGCAAGAGGAAAAAACCATACTTAACCAAAAACAATGCGCTGAAGCAATTAGAGTACGCAAGAGAGATCATTTCAAAGCCGGACTCGTTCTGGAATAATATAATTTTCATGGATGAGAGTAAATTCAACCTGTTTGAATCGGACGGACGAAGATATGTCTGGAGGAAACCTAACACTGCCATGTGCAAAAAAATCTAACATGGTGGCGGCAACGTCATGGTCTGGGCGCAATGATAGTCAGAAGTAGAAAACCTGGTCTTTATTGAAAGTACCATGGACAGGTTCCAGTATTTATCCATTTTAAAGGAAAATCATAAACCGACAGCCAAAAAATTAGGACTTGATGGCAGTTTTATGGTAGTGCAGGATAATGACCCTAAACATAGTTCGTTTATCCGTCAGCCATTTTTAGTCCACAGCTGCAAATCTGTGCTCCCACATCCTTCACAATCTCCGGACCTTAATCCCATCGAACAATTATGGGATGTTTTGGAAAAAAAAATCAGACAACATTCAATTTCAAGAAAAGAGCATCAGATGCATTTGATTCAAATTTCGGCAGGTATTACCAAAAAGTTAGTTTTATCGATGAAATCTCGCTTAAAAGAAGCAAAAGGTTATCATACCCGATATTAACTGAGTCCAGGCAAAGTAAAAGGTGCTTTCATCAGCTATACGTACAATTTTTTGAAAATGTTTTCGCAGTCTACCTAGTTTTAAGATCATATTTTCAAAACGATTTTTTTTGTTCTGTTGTTTTATGTTTTTGATACTATAGTACTCAATAAAATTTTTGTGTAAAACAATTTTGTATATATATATTCAAGTTAAAATACGAAGCTTTTTACTTAAATCGACTGCTGTGCGTACAATTTTTTGATACAGTGTAAGTATCAATTATAAGACTACCACAACTGGATCAACCTAATTTTCCAGTACATTTTCCATTGTTTCGGGTCAAATCACTTAAATGGCAACTTCGATCATGTTTCAAAGCTTCAATTGTCTCTAGATGATTTGCGTAACATTTATCTTTAATATTCCACCTTTCCAATAAACTAGAAATTCGAAAAACTTATCAGCAGCTTTTTTGCAGCCGATTTTATTTTAAGAAAAACGACTTAAGCTACAACAACAAACCCTTCTTGTTTCTATTCTCAACCTTCACACTATGCTTGTGGTCATGTAGTAGTTCTGCCTGAAGCTATGAACACTTGAACTCAGTAAGACAATCGAACCTATCGAATACGTCTATTCATTCGCCTATATCGAATAAATATAAATCTATTTACCATCGCTTCTAATACACGCATACCAATATACTCGTATGCATGTATTTATTCATATGCATAATTAGTTATTTTTTCATTCGCCTAGAGTTCATGACCCCTTCACAAACAGGTTTGATGACAACGTGTGGCAAAAAGAAATGCAAAAGTAAACAAACAAATACAGAGAAAGATAAGAAGTAACACAAAACTTACGTGTTTGATTCACGAATATTTGCCGGTTGTATTACTGGTTTTATTCTTTGATTTTGCCTAAAGACGTAGTAACACACAAACCAGAGATTGATAAGAAATTCCGTTCCATTTCATTTCCATGATTCTCATTGAAATCTCCGGCATAAATAAGAGGTATTTCTTTTAAAATCGTTTCGGTCTTTAATGCGGTATAGACAGCCAACATGCATTGTTGAAACGACAACATGTATTTGGTTCAATTTCGCACTATCATTTAAGTATGTATGCTTAAAAACTAAGTGTATTGTTCAGCTAAAGTTTACATAGGAACAGCAGTCGGTGGAGCTATCATGTACTACCGCTGTTTCGCCGTTTTATGTGTATTCCGATAGTCCATTAGTTTTCCAATATATTCGTCATGCTTAACTATGGTGGCCAAAAGACCACGGGAATTAACCGGCGATTCGCTGGGACCATAATTAATTAACTCATCATCTAACGTAGACATGGTGCCACCGAGCGCCCTCAAAATGGCATCGCCAGCACATATGTCCCATTTCTTGATTTTAGTCGAATGCAAGTATGCGGTGGCATTGTTGGCAACAACTTGAAGCACCTTATAGCCAGCTCCTGCTGCAGTTAATATGTTGGAGTTTTCGCCGAAAACAGAGCGGGTAAGGTCCTTAACATCGCCAGCATGGGAACGTGAAACCGTTATAATAGGTTTGTCTACATTTTGTATGTCCGGATGAATGGACGACAGATATTCCGACATGGAATTGTCTACCCACGCCCATGCCGTTTTTCCAATAAAGGGACTGTGAATGATACCTATTACCGGTACACCGCGTACAGCGACGCAGACCATGGTGGTTACATATTCATACAACTGTTCTATAAAAAAGTAATAAAATTGGTAGTCAGACATAAATTAAGAGGTATTCTTTACATTTCAATGTGTCATAGCGATTTCTCATAGCACATAGAAGAGCATCTTACCCGTAAACTCCTGTGTAGCATCTAAGGGATCAATCCACACGGTCACATCCTTAATGTCCACCATTTCATCGGGAATTTCCGCAGTTTCATGCAGTACCGTCGGATCTAAATCAAAAGTATTTGATTTGTCACAACTTTCCTTGTCCTCCTCCGAAATAATTTTTAAACGTGGGAAAATTCTATGTATTCCAATTTTCATAACACAATGAGAACGACCATCCGCATCTGTGTATGGATCATTGGCTCCTTCGTCCGTCTTTCCCTTACTCTTCTCCTTCAGAACTCTTGTCTCGGCCACTTCAAGAATTTCCAGACCACCCCGTTCAGCAGCCTGTATTGAGGCAATCAGCAGCTTGCGCAAATTCACTTGATTCTGATTCCTTAGCATGCCGGACATTACCGGACGATGATCCTCCATTCCGCTGAACATGTACACTACGAAACATAGTACGATAATTGCGGCAATGGTCGCTGGAACACGATGAATTTTAATGCTACGACCGTGCATGTTATTCGACTTTTTTATGTTGTTTGTTAATGACACAGACGTCCATTTGTCTTTTCCTCTTCTGTGGGCTGTGGTCTTCTCTAGCCACAAGTCGGTCACGTATTAAGAATCTGGCGGTGAAAAACTATCGATGCTGAGTTAACAAAACATTTTAGTTTTTTAGTGTTTCTTGTTTCTTGAGTATAAGTGATATGTGGTTGTTTGTGTTTGTATCAAAAACAGGCAGTTTACAATGCTGCCATCCCAAATGAGATGCCATATTTTATTGAATTTTTTAAGATTCTGGGTATTGTATTTAATAATAAAACTTGTTTTATTAGTTCACTAGAAGCTAATTAAAAGTATGCAAGTTTTCGAGAATATCGCTGATTGCAGCATTTCGGAAAAATAATAGCATTCCATATACTAATTTAATCATAAATATTTATTAAGAAAAGAGATTTTTTTAATCAAAATGGGATTTTCAGTTGCCTCAAGCTGGCATTAATAGAATTTATCGAAAATATGTATTAAGTGGGTTGCCGTATGTTTGTTGCATTAACCAAAGGTAATAACACAATTAGTATGATAACCTACACTAGTGAACGCTAGATGGGGACACATGAACTTATCCCGTACATGCTAATGCATTGTATACAGGCATGCCACACAGCACAATTACGATCGAAAGTGGTTTCAATTCCGTAATTTGCTTCCTCAGAAAACTAATTCCGAAAGATTTGGTCGGAAGGAAATCACTTTTGATTGTGTTATCGGAATTGATATTTTTAGTTCCATAAACACAAAAAACTTTGATGAAAGTAATCTAAACATTGTTTTTGTAAAAGGTAAGCTAATAGAAGAAGCTATGAGAAAAGTACACAAGAGAGAATCGCAAGACACATCAGTTATGAAGATTCAGAGAAACAAAATTCCCAAAGAACCTCTACAGACGCTAAAAAAATGCTTTTACTGTGACAAGGTTGGTCGTTTTAAAAAGAGCTGCAAACTTTTCATGGAGCCTATGTCAATATCACAGAAACTTCAAGAAAAGTCGAAGGTAAAGATGTGGAATGTTTGACTCTTGAAAACAGTGGTAAATATGACTGGTTTATCGACTCATGGGGCAACGTGCCACATATCAAACAATAAATCGTTCTTCGATACTTTGAACAACACCAACTGTCAGTCTGTAAATGTAGCCAACGGTTTTAAAATTGATGCTCAAGGCAGAGGCTATGTTTCTCTTGAAGTAATTGGTGAAAATCAAAATATCGAAACGTTTGCTGTAAAGGATGTTCTTTATGTTCCATCTATCGAAACAAATTCTTAAAGATGGGAGTGTTATGACAACGGGTGATTTAGTACTTAGTAGAGACATAAATACTGTTACAACATTGAACACACCCATATCAATAGTAGAACTGAACATACCCCGTTAATGTCATATGCGATTTGAAAGCTAACGTCAATAGCGTTAGTCTGTAACGGTATTTTAAAATTGTTTCAACTTTTATCATGGAGTGGTCAGATAATGAGAACCGTTTCGCTGTAATAGCGCTTTTCAAGTGTGAAATGAAAAAAGCGATATTTTCAAAACGCTCCGGCCACAAGGGATTAGCCGCATGTTCGTCTACCGATGCATAAAACTGTTTGATTAGACTGGAGATGTAAAAGACCGCAACCGGTCAGGCCGCCCACGCTCTGTTCGAACACCGCATGTCATCAATCCGTTAAATCAAGAATTCACGCAAATCCGCTCCGAAAAGAGAAAATCATGACCCGTGAGATGAATATCACGCAAAAGTCCATGAGTCGAATCATTAAAAAAAGACTTTGGACTTGGGGCTTTCAAACGACGTACTGGACATTTATTGACTGCAGCTTTAAAAAAAATAGGATTGAAAAATGGAAACGTCTTTTGGTGAAGCACGCTGATAACTTGCACAGAAAAATTTTGTTCACCGATGAAAAATTTTTTACCGTTCAGGAAAAATTAAACAAGCAAAATGATAAAGTGTATGCGCGGTCATCTAAGGAAGCTTCTGAACTGATTCCAAGGGTGGAAAAGGGTCATCACCCAGCTTCAGTCATGGTTTGGTGGGGTGTCTCTTACGATGGGGTCACTGACCTGCATTTCTGGACCGTTTTCCAAGCTGTAGTGAAGCCTCTTAATAATTCCCTGTTCCAAAACCAGCCATGGACTTTCCAGCAGGATTCTGCGCCTGCCCATTAGGCGAAAACGTCCCAGTCATGGCTTCGAAACAATTGGATTACAAATTGTGTACGATTTTAGAGGACAATGTTTGCCACAAAAGATACCCCAACATTGGATCTCTTAAGACTGCTTTGGTTCGACCTGTGGCCAATGGACGAGGTTCGTGCAGCTATTGACTATTGGCCAGTGCGACTTAAGGCGTGTTTAAAGGCAAAAGGCGGACATTTCGAATAAGTAGATTCTTTTTGGATACAACATACGTCAATAAATATATTAAAAAATATTTGGTCCAAAAACATTCAGTACTTTTTATTTTACAGCATAAAACGTGTGTAACAGTATTTATGTCCCTACTAATAAATGACTTGTACAAATGAAAAGCCATACAGTGCAAGTAATTCAAGAAAACAACGTTCATGTTGGATGCATTCATGATTGGCATCGGAAAATGGGTCATCGAGCCATTAATGATGTGCTTAAAATACTGAAAAAGGTGGATATCAAACCAAATGAATGTAATGTGAAGTCCGAACGTAAGACACAGTGCTGCTTGTTGTCTCACAAGCGATTCGCTGACCCAACAATATCGTCAATTTCTATCGATGGTACGGATATTGAACAATCAGAAGCTCTCGATGTTCTGGGCATGAAAATACAATGTTTCGCTCGTTGGGCGAGACATGTATTCGAAGTGTCGAAAGAAGCACTCAAGTGCATAGGCTTTTTAAAGCGGTGCAAGAAATATTTCACTCCTTCAGATCTTTTCAATATCTATACAACTTACATCAGGCCAAAGATGGAATACAACTCCCATATATGATGCTCCAAAATCACCCTTGGCGCTACTTGACCGTGTTCAAAGGAGAGCGATGCTGCTGATAGGTGACAGTAGGGTATCCAACTCTATTGTTTCCCTTGAACATCGTCGGAATGTGGGTTGCGTGACGCTGTTCTATCGTTACTTTCATGGTGTGTGTTCATCAGACATCCGCCTTATTCCTGACGTGAGGATGTTCGGCAGGGATTCGCGAGTTTCTAGGAATTCACACCCGTTTGTTATCGATTGGCCAGTTGACCGCACTATACTTATACACTACAGATCAAATTCGTTTTTCGCTCGTACAGTCCGTATGTGGAATCGACTTCCGGCAAATGTATCTTCCATTAATTGCGACATCCAGAAGTTCAAGGCAAGCGTCAATAATCTTTACTCCCTCTTTCCCCCCTCCGATCCGTTACTTTCCACTCGCCAACGCAATGCACCGCATGTATAGGGGGCATCCCCTGAGTGTTGGTTATTTAAAAAAACGTTCCCTTCTCAAAAAGGTACAAAGCAGCAACTAACAGCACCATACACTCCACAGCAAAACGGAACGGCAGAGAGACGAAGTTATTTAGTAGAAATGGTGAGATGCATGTTAGCAGATGGAAATTTGTCAGACAAATTTTGGGAGAAGCGGTTTTAACTGCGAATTACTTACAAAATCGGCTTCGTACAGATCAAAAAATTTAATTCCGTGCGAAGTGTGGGAAGGGAAGAGTGTGGACATCAATAACTTTGAGATGTTTGGATCAGAGGAGCATGTATTAGTACCCGTATCGTAAAAAGTTAGACAGTAAAACCGAGATTTTAAAGTTCGTGGGTTACTCAGATGAATCGAAGGCGTTACGGTTTTTAAACCAGGCAAATATGTCAATAACTATCAGTCGTGATTATTAGATCTTGAAGGCGTGTCCCAGATTATTAGATCTTGAAGGCGTTGACCAGGATGACAAAATGGTGGAGTAGATGAGTCAGCATCAGATGAAGACCAGTACTATTCAGCAGATGAACATATTCAGCATCATACAAGACAGCAAGAATCATTGAGAAGATCAACACGAACCACCAAGGGCATTATTCCAAAACGTTAGCCAAATGTAAGCAGATCAATATTTCGTGGTGTTGCAAACGAAATGACAAAGTAAATATACCATACACCTTTCGGTGGAGAGTATGAAATAAGTAAATTATGAGGAAATTCCCGGGAATCTCGGGAAATGCAAAATCATTTTCGAGTTTCACAGAAAATAAAAGAGTCCAGGAAAGGAGAAACTATAACTGGATAGCAAAACTGTAACTTTTAAGTCATTTGCTAACAAGAATTTTCAATTCTGTTCTTTGTTTCTAAATACAAAAGTACTAAAATTAACTTTATTTTGCCATTTAGGTACTAATCTTGGATAAGTATCGAGTATAAACCCCTATTCAGAATAATTACCAAAAGCGGCTACAACAAACTAATTTTCTACTTTTTTCCTGGATCTAGTACTGTAGGGCTTTTTGTAGAGACATGCTCAAAACTGCCTCCTTTTTTAGTAAATAGCATAACTATTGCGGTTTTGCTATCCAGTCTAAGTTATCGATCTTACCTTAGACCTTGTTTTTCAGTAAGACTATGCGTATAAGTATATATGTATATATATTATATATATAAAAAATAAGTTACAAAATATCATTCAATAGACCATAGTTTTAAATTTTATTTTTAAAAGTATATAATTTACAATATAAAGTTGTAATGTTTCATAAAATTTTATACAACAACTTATCAAATTACTCTAGAGAGACGCAGAAAATTCATAGTATAAATTCATAGAAAGATAACGATTTTTAACATACGAGTAGCTCTCCTTCGACAATAGCTATTTTACTAATACGTTGGTGCAAAACAAATTAAAGAGTTAAAGTTTTTAAGTAAATGTTGCACATGAAAACGCCCTTTTTTATTTTTTTTATTAACATTCTCTTATATCATTTCGATGATTGTTAAAAAATTAAAGCATGAAACAATTACACAGCGCTTAGAGGAAAGATGATAAAAATTGAATGTAGCTTAAGAACATGGCCAAGATAATGGGCAAATGTAAAGCAATTTAAAGTTTAAGATTCTCACTCCATAACGAGGAGTTAGGTGGATGTTGTAGGTGGTGTAGAGGTCTTAACAAGTGTCTGTCCATACCGTCGCTTTGTTAAGTACAATAACTACAAAGTTACATACAATTCTATAAAGTGCATAACTAATATATATTTTAAGTGTCTAACAGAAATACATACATAGTAGGTATGTACAACAGTTTGGAAATAGGAAAACAAAAATAAATTAAATAATAAATATGTACTTTAAAAAAAATGATTAAAACATTAACTTAAAATATTAATTATAAGCAGAGAAAAGGCTATTCGATCAGATTCTGGGAAAATGTGGAGGTGTTGTGATAATATGTTCTGTTTAGGTGGAGTTAAAATTTGAAGAGTTTAAAAAAAAACTCGCTATTTTGATCTAGTTCATGACAAAATTCGACATATCAATTGATTTTCTACAGAAAATCAGAAGATATTCGATCATGTTTATATAAAAAAACACAATTCGTTAGTCATGAAGAAATATAAAGGAACTGGTGAACAAGTAGCATCGCACCAAGGTTTGGTGTGGAACATTGCTTCATAGATTTTCCGAAAACAGATAAATTGCATTAAATCTGTATCGATGACATGTAACATAAAAGTGGAGTTTTTTGCAAAGCCTCGATAAGTAAGACGCAATTGATTTTGTTACTCAAATTTAGCAACAAAAAGTTTACATTTTGTTGACCCAAAAAATTTAAAAACCTAATTTGATCGAGACGTTTTAGTAGTTATACACGATAAAAAAAAGAGTGCATCGGCTTTTGCATAGCTAAAGTAGTTGCATATGAACCCTTATCGTTTTAAAGAAAATGCCAAAATATTATTCTCTAGGTGGACGCATTCGTGCGATGGACAAGTTTCAAAATATCACTAAAATCGATTTTTTTCTTTAATAACATCTGTGATTTTATACTATTGATCAGTTAAATAACCGAATGGGACAAATATGCATTGAAATAATTTCGAAAATTCTTTTTTATGATCGAGATACATTTTTTAACGCAATTTTTTTCAAAAGATTTTCATAAATATATGTCGAATTTTTAATTTGCTTAGGAATAAAGGTCACCGCCAAAATGTCTCCCATGTGATGACAATCTCATTTCGCATGCAATTTGCGATTCCGACTTCAAATCACATAGTAGGTGTGATAGAATATGCAACCGCAAAATCTAGGGACTTGAAATTGCAAGCACACACAGAGGTGAACTGATATTTTTTATTTAAACGGAGCGACAAAGAGGCATCTCAAGGATGCAATAATAAAATTGGATATGTTTATTTTCATTTCTAATAAAAACTTTTGGCCATTTCTAATGTAAATAAAACCAATGTTCGAATCAGCTGTTGCTGATAAAACCGATAACATTGGTTTTCATGACACCAAGTCATTTTTTCTTATCGTTTTCAAAACCAATATTGACAACATTGATTTCTATGACAGTCAACAAAATTATGCTGACTTAAACAAACCCGCTTTAAAAAAACGATGAATCAGAAGTCTATTTCTAGAACGAAAACATGAGCGAAAGAATGATAGTCACTCGAATAAATTTGGGTTTCACTATCTCGAACGTCTTTGTTCGTCTGCACTTCCATTTGTCAAATTGTGTTTGAATTTGACATTTAGATTCGCAGTGTTCGAAATAGAGAAACCGAATTTAGTATGAAGGCGTTAGCGCTTTTGTTAAGGTTTTTGTTGACATGTCTTTGAGTCTTCGTTCATGTAAACTTGAGTTAGTGAAACTCAAATCATAGTTTTTTCTTTTCTTTGACATACATAAACAGGCTATACAGTTTTCCTTCAAATTAAAATTTTTCAATACAAACTACTTTTTCTAGTGAATAAAAAACTTAAAGTTGGTAAGATAAAAGTTTGAAATTATCGCTTTAGAGGAGTTTCAAGCAGTTTTTTCGCTTTTCAACTAAAACAATACTAATATGTGTCATTTCAAGTTTTATGTCTTTGCCAGTTCTGTTTTGGTACGCTAATCGCACGCTGTGCCTATCGTAAAAATTTCAAGAACTGTTTGTCTGCTTATGTAGCCGAAAGAAACAACAGAATATTCTCGTTTCGAACCAAAAGACTTAAAAACTTTCTTTTATAATGTTTTTTTTTACTTATTTAACGCAAAGCTATGCTGATTACTTCTTTTATCATATCACACTCGTTCAACAAAACTGTATTAACTGAAAATATTATATTTTTTACTTTTTGTTAAAGAACGGCATACAGTACTAACTCTCATCCCACTGTTAGAATCTTCTATCATTTTTAGGCATGAGCGTAGGGCGCCAAATTGATTTTGTACGTCAATGCGAATGCCTTTTGACGGATATTCTGTTCCATACTTAATCTTCTTTAAAATCCAACAAAAAAATCACAACTCTTTCAAAAAATAAGTGTTTTTATTTAAAAATTAAATAAGTTCACTCTTACTGAGACACCCTTTACATGATTCTTATAAACAGAACGAGTTCATAAAAGTTTCGGGTACTCATTTATTTTGAATTGAGATCAGCATTTCTACCATTTCGCACATCTCTGTGAAAAAGTCAGTGGAAATTTCATGACAAGAGCCGTGGAGCCATTTGACGGATATTCTGTTCCATACTAAATCTTCTTTTAAATCCAACAAAAAAAATCACAACTATTTCAAAAAATACGTGTTTTTATTTAAAAATAAAAAAACTCTTACTGGGACACCTTTTACATGATTTTTATAAACTGAACGAGTTCATAAAAGTTTTGGGTACTCATTTATTTTGAATTGAGGCTTAGTCCACAGAATTGAACGATAAGACAATAGACATTGTAATTTTGGGTGGCTGCGAAGAAATATGATTTTTGAAACAGAATACGTCATACAAGTTGGGATTTACAAAAGTGTGTAAGTTAGGAGGAAGGTACTATAATTTTTTTCTTAAAATATTAAAAACAAATTCGATTTTATATTTTTGCCTTAAACCTGGTTCAAAGATAGCCTTTTAAAAAAGATAGCCGTATAAAAAGTGTCATTAAAGTTTAGCAGGCTGTTCAGAAGATTCCGAAGGGGTACCCTACATCACTCTGCTGTTCAGAAGATTCCGATGTATCCAAGTTTCATCAGAAATGGGTGCTGGTCGCTTGTAACGCTTCATGCGAAATCTGAATGGGATTTTTTCTAAAATTTAACCTGCCCTGAAAAGCAATTGTGCATTAGATTACGTTAGATTCTTTTCCAACAAAAGGTTTAATTTGACATTCTTAAAAATGCCAGCGGAGGCAAAAATGGGTTGTTTAACCCTTTAAAGTACTTCGTTTTTTTTTATATCGATATAAGATTTTTACAGTGGGTGTAAGTGACCACTGATAGTATTTTTTTTACAAGAAATTGGTGTTTTGAACATTGTGAGTAAATACTCTGTTGTCGAACAAGTACGATATAGTTATATTAAAATATTATCAAATATTTAAATAAAATTAAAGTGGATGTTTGGCAAGAATAATAAATCCGGATTTACCTGCACACTCTTAAGGATCGAAAGAGGTTCTTATTTCGTATTTGTAGAGCGGACAATTTGAAGCAAACATTTTAAATCATAGCACTAACTAAACGATTACTTGTTAGGATCCTAAACACAAAAAAAATCGTGGTTCTAAGGATCGCATCTTACTAATTTTGACACACGATAGGGAATATCAGGACAGATATTCTGGAACTGATAGATAGAGAATTTTTTGGCAAATTCAGATACAATTGCCTTTATTTTGCTCTTCTTTATACACCTTGGAAATACCAACTCAGATCACAATTCGAAAAATTTTTGCCAATTTTGATCTCATAACTTTTTCTCTGTTATTAAAATATAATTTATTGTTTATAGTAGTAACGTAAAGGCACTAACATTGTGGAGGGGGTGTTATTTTAAAGGGACAGTTAAGAAACTCCGATAAACTTCCTGCGCTACGTGTTGTAGCGACTCACGTTTCGTGTCTGTTTTTAAAGTTCTTGCCTTTTATTTTGTTATTATTATTAAAATGGAAGACTGTTGAGAGTCCTTTTTTTATTGCGTGGAGTTTCTAACGAGGCTTGTTGAGATTGTTGCTAATAATTGACTCCTTCAGTAGACCAAACACTTCAGGCACACGCACACTATGTATGTTTCGATTTTGAGCTGGTGTCGGAAGAGCTCGAAATCGAGCTGGATTTTTTACTCCCAAAGCCAAAACGTAAACCCTTTTTACGCTTCTTAAGACTCACACCCTCCGGAGCATGGTTGTCTTTAGTATGCAATTGTGTATCACTGTGATATGAATCGGATACATTGGTGGCTGAGTCGGAGATGTTGGCTTGTCGCAATAGGTCTTCCGATTTCAAACTACCAGCGGATTGCAGTGTCGACACCGATGACAGAAAATCCCTATCCAAACTGTGGAAAGTGATGGGAGTTATTGTTTTCGGTGGCTGATAATGATGTTGCTGCAGATGTTGTGGCAATATTTGTCGCTCCAGCGAAGATGTTGAAAAACGACTGGGCGACTGCTGTTTCACATTGCCCTGTTCCGGTGCCGATTGCACCGATGATGAAGTGGATGAGGTAGATTGTTGACTTGCTGTGCTATGTTGTTTAACCATCTTTTTGGTCTTATTGCCTGTTGTTGCTGGCACGGCTGCCGTGGAGCCGTTGTTGATATTGGCTGCTCCACCTTTCATGAGTGTCTGTATTTGCGGTGGTTGTTGTGTTCTTCCCAATAGGGTGTAGAGATCCTTTGCAGCCATCAAATCCGAACTTTGCGATCTCAATAGCGGGCTGTGCGAGAAGAAATAAAAACGTTATCGTATTTAATTGTTGTCATATTCAAGTGTTTTTGTCTTTTAAATGCATTAGTTTCCAAATGTTAGTGATTTCTAAAGGATTAACACACATTAGGGATAAATAAAATGGCATGAGAATTTAATATCTAAACAAAAGAATACTGGGGGATTTTGAGCTTACGTGATCCTTTTATAACGCAAAAACCAGTCAGATACATTTTTTATAAGTGTTAAATTCCTTTTTGGTAAGAAGAAGAAGAAGCAGTCACATTTTAACATGTTGATTGATATCGAAACCAAAAAGAATCCAACAACAAGAGGTATTATAGGCGAATTAACATGGGGTTCTTGTGCTCTAGATGGAGATATGTCAACATTTAAATCAACTCTAGCAGACAGTCTTAAGACATTTTACACGTTTTTCCACTGCAAACATGGAAAATATAACTTGGAATATTTTATTGGTTATTTTATAATAATGTATAGACTTTTTGTCTTATTTTGACGAAAACCCCATCTCATGCACATGGAATGGTATTCGCCACAAGGCTCGAGTTCGACCATAATTCCTCTGGTTGTTTGATTCTTTGCGATCAGTAACCCTTGTTTTCATGTACAGGCCAGAACTTTTGCTCCTATACCTGAATATTTTGTTTAAATTTCGTGCTAATTTGAATTTTTGTTAATCAATGACTTATCTAATAAGTTTTAGTCGAAGTTTGACCACACCACTTTTCCGGTTGGTTTGAAAGTCTTTAATAATTTGGCTGCGAACCAAATGAATTGCTTTAACCTTGAACAACATTTGGAAATACTGCGCTTATACTCCAAAGCCAAAGGCCGAATATTGCTGCCGTAGTCGAGAGTGTGCGACATTGTCCTGGAACTTCGAGTCAACATCGATCTCAACAACATCAGCCTGATGCGAAGTTTGCACAAAGACCTCGCATTTTTTGGCTCCAAGGACCAGTTGATAGAAAATTTCGAAATGGACAACGATTTGGCTCGCAAAGTCATCAGGTCGCATTAGGGGAGGGGAAAATCAGCAAGTGATCGTTGGGACCTATTGTATCCGCTCAGAAATCCTATATCGGTTAACGGTGAGCATTAGAGAGGGTCCGATGTTAAGGAAACAATTCATTAACTATTAAGGTCGTTAAATATAGGGAGGGCGATTTGAATCGGCGTAAAAAAGTACTAATAATTTTTTCAAATTTCTGGTTTTATTGGTAATGTTAACTTTGTCATTTGTTATTGGAGCACAATACATTTATATGAGTACCACAATTGGCTCATCCGATCAACCCAATTTTTCAGTACATTTTCGATTGCTTCGGATCGAATCTCTTCAATGGAAACTTCAATGGATTGTAGCATACTATTCGTCAAATAAAGTCAGAAACCGAGACCATGGTCTTGGCAAATTTGGTTGACAGAATTCCCTACTGCGAAGGTAGCCACATGAATGAAATTGTGTCATAATAATTGTATGTGTTTGTTCTTTGAAATAAAGTTATATTTAAAAAAAAGTAGGATTTAAATCATCCAATATATTTTGACCAAATGTATTGCATGCCTTAAAAAAATATTTGAGCCATGTACTTAGGCACGGCTGGTAAGCACGATAGCTTAAGCAACAGTATTTCAATTTTGCTTGTCATAATATTCTTTAAAAACTTTTAGTTGGTTTGATAATGGGCCATATTGCCACAACTATTTTGTTACCTTCCCTACAAATGTAAAATTTCGCCCCCTTTTGTTATTGTTATATTAGGTGAATAGGTAGGTTTGGACACCTTTGAGAAGGTGATTTTGTGACATGTAAGTATTAATGATGATGAAAATCAATACAAAGCACATGGTAGGTTAACTCCATTAAAATTAAAAACCTATACACTAGAGTCACCAAAAACTGAGGTTATCAGAAAACTTTAATATCGGTTTTATTCAAAACCGCATTTTAAAAAACCGGCATTAACCGACATTCCGGTTTAAGCCTTTTGCCTAAGAATATATTTTTCCCATTCCTAATTAAATTTATTGACCCCATTTATAGACTCGACGAAGAATGCATTTATCAATTGTTACGAATCGAGGTTTGTTTTTACTCAGAATTGAATTTATTGGACCTATTTATTGACTATGAGAATGCATTTATCAATTGCTACGAATCGAGGTTTTCTGTATGTTCAAAAAAGCCAATTAAAAACAGGTTTTTAACCCCTTGAACGCTCTCTTAATTTATCCAAAATTTTAGAATGTCACATTTGTATTTGGCACAAGATTTCCTTGTTTTTTCGTCACCCCAATTTAGACAGGTTGCAAAAAATTAAAATTTTTGTTTTTATTGTTATTTGGTCCAAATGTACTGAAGCCATTTTTTGGCCCCCAACTTTGGTTGTTTATCCATTATGTTGTTAATTGAAATCGGAATTGAAATGGATGCTAGCGGGGGGATCTTTGAGCTGAGGCTGTATTGGGGCGGCTAGCTAATCTTCTTACAGATCGATTGGAGATTGGATGTATTTTGAGCCAAATTTTTTTAAAACATCAAATATTTACTAAGTGTATAAACAAGAAGTTAATAAGGACTGTAATGTATTATTCAAATTAAAAATAATAAACTAAAACGGCACCGTGCCTCTTTAATGTAATTGAAACGCCATTGCTCCTGGGACAAGATTAGATGTTAATATGTGGCTTCTAGAACTAAACATAAAATCATTTAAACATATGTGTTCCTCAGATTTAAGCAGATTCTAAACAAATCAAAACTATTTTTTTCAATATCAAGAGCGTCCATCTTTGGTAAAATAAATTTATTTCTGCCAAATTTCCTGAAGATCGGACAAAAACTGCGACCTGTAGTTTAAATTCAAGCTTTAGATGTAAGGATGAACGGACAGAAATATAAATCAAATAATGAAATCAGCAGGTGATTATACGTCGGTTGGTATACTTAAAGGTATGTCTAGTTCAAATAGTTTTGGTAGTTGCAAAAATATGCCATAAAGCTAACATATTATATCCAGTTTCACCGAGTGGTGAAGGGTAGAAAAATGGTATTCCGTGCGGGCAAATTATGAATTTTCTTTGATTTTACATACACCAACAAAAATAACCGATAAAATGAAAAAAAAACCGACAGTCTTCGATTGAACAAACCCTTTTTAATCTTTCGTGCACTGTTTTAGGGGATAATTGCCAGAGCAGGCTATCCATGTTTAGATTTTAATGACACAACGGGGTTTTGAAATACATCCGATCATCTTTAAAGTTGTTGTAAATGACAAAAATTAAATTTAATAACTCAATTAGTTCCCTAAATAATAAAATTTCGAATTTAAATATTCCCTGTGCTGGTTAAATAATTTCAACCACGAAACCCCAAAGGGCGAATAGCCCTCTCTGACAAAACTCCTCTAGTTGGTAATCGTTAAAATGTCAACTTCATCTTCTTCTTGCTGCAAGGAATATATCAGTCTTACACATACACATACTATAGATGATAGATCGATAAATATATATTTCCGGAATAAATAAAAAAAAATGATTAATAAAATAATGAGTGTTTAAAGATAGAATAGAGCAATTAATGATTATACATTTATAATACAATAGGTAATACGAGAAGTAATAGTAGAAGTTTGTAGTAGAAGTAGTAAATAGTAGAAATCAAGTCTATATGGTAGTAGTAGTGGCACACGAAGTAGGAATTCATGTAGATTTCTGTTTTGGGTTTCTGAAATTGTAAAAAAAACCGAAAAACAAAAAAAGAACACAATTAGAAAAAGAACAAGGCTTTTACTTTGTGTAAATGCCATGCTATTTTGTACGAAGATGGTTGATAGGTTCGGTCTTCATCTAGTGAAGCCCAATCAAAAAGTCAAGTGACGAACTACATCTGTTGAAAATCACCTCAAATATCCGCTAACAAAAATATCCTCAAATATCCGCTAACAAATTTAATCAACAAAAATACTAAGCGTATTCGTTTAACGTCGCATTACCACGGTAAGCGGATTTCCTTAAATAACATTATTTAATAAATTTATTTTTTCAAAACAAATGGTCATAACGTTTTTTAATAGATAAACTTGTTTAAGGTTTTTATTTTAAACTATTCTAAATTCTTTCGCTTGCTAAATAAAACACCCTAATATTTTCCGAGCAAAACATATATAATCCAAATATGTTTATATAAGTAGTCTTTTGAGTATATGCTCCTAACGAATTCATAGAATCTTACTTATTCACTGACCCGATGAAATTTTGTCTAAAACACTTTTTGAAATAGAAAAACTTGTTGTTTTTTCAAAAGTTTTTAATTGATAATATTACCGAACTATCATACCATCTTCGTACGTGGCTTGTGGTGTGACAAACAAAACTTCTTAACGTTTTTTTAGTACAGTCGAAAGAAATTTGTTAAATGTTAAAAACAAAAATGTAGTCTCAATAGGTTAATCGTATTATATTTGTTGGGACTAACCGACGCAGTCGTGATCTAATAAATTCAAAAATATTAAATGAGAGCGAATTGTAGAAAAACCTTGACATATGGATCTGTAAACATTTCACAAAATCCAAAAAGAAATGCGAATTTTGATCATCCAAAAAAATAGCTACCTGACATCAAAATGAGAGAGAAAACCTTGATATATATTACAATACTCGTAAATGTAAATTTCCACTTTTAAAATGGCCCATCAACGCAGCAAAAACCGTAAACTCCGTTTTGAAAGGTCAGGTCAAAAAAAGAAGATATTTAATTTGCGGTTATAATAAAACATAAACCCGTCTTAGCACGTTCTTTTTTGCTTTCATGGTTTAATGCTTCCATCCGCCTCACGATCGAAGTGGACAACGATTTTGTTCGGAAATCAGTTTTTTGTGATAAATTTGGTGATAGTAAACACTGGCCTTGATAGCCAAGAAGCCAATGTGTCCTCAGGGAATGACATCTTAGTGCGGATTTTTGAGCGGTGTTATCAAGACAAAATGTACAAAATACCTTTACCCTGAAACCCGAATCAATGAAGATTAATAGTTTTTTTTTAGCAAAAGCAGAATATTTGGTCGGGCTGAAACTTAAGAACAACGGCTAGAAAACAGCTGATAAGAATAGTCGACTACTGATAGGTCATCGAGGGAGCGAAGGTTGTCCTCTGTAAATGCCATATAGGCAATATATCAAAATGTAGTTGTAATTTTGTTGTTGAATGGTTAGTTTCATTATTGTGGTAAGTACCTCAACCCCGTTTATTCATTTGTGGTGCCTTGAAACTTTTGGTGCCTTACACTTTTTTCCCCCAATTTGTTCACTATTGTTGTCGGTGGCGTTGTAGACTTAGACTCATAAAACGAGGTTATATTCTACCCTTTTTGTTTTGATAAATATTGCCTAGATGTTTGATATTCAAAAAGGCGGATCACATATCGTATCTTACATGATATTTACTTATATATCCATGTGTCAGTGTCTGCTGTGGAAATTATTTTCCTAATCGACCAAAAGTATCTACAGCCAAAATATGATAACGGCTAGCAATATAATTATGCATTTAAACTATATTTCCACTACTCGGTATGTGCTGGAAACTGATCGATTTAAATCGAATTTGATAATTCCTTTTTTAAAAACATCGTGATATGTTGGATGTTAATTGATTGATTTTAGTTCTTTTCGTATGGTGTAAATAAATATGGTTTTGTAAAAAAGTTTGTTTTTTCTCGCCAAATTAAACAATAGAGTTTACTCGTCTAGTTGCTTTTTCTCAGTATAGGCAAATCTTGTCTTTTTCGGTACGATTTAAATTTATAATTGCAAAGTAACGTTTATAAATTCTAATTTGTCTAAAGAACAAAAAATTGATCTCCAAGCCCTGTAATAATTTCTCTATAAAAAGCATTAACAAAGTAACGTCGACAAATTTTAATTTGTCGGCGACCTAAAGAACAGAAGATTGATCTCCAAGCCCTGTAATAAATTCTCTATAAAATGCATTAACTGTCTGCTCTGACCATTAGATCCCGGGCAGTGTAAAAAAAAGTCGTTCATAGCCTACCTTAATGTTATAAGCTATCATAGATTTGTTACGTTCTATAATTAAAAGTTGTTTTCAATTTGTTAGGGAAATAGTACAAGAAAAAAAAATAAGCACCCTACTGGGTACGAGAGTATATATTTTTGGTACGGTCAAATTGAACACCCTACAAACTCATTTTAAGAATTTAAAAGTCATTTAAGACAAATCCCTCTGTGCGTCTGGTTCGCACGATAACTTTAGACTGGAGCTACCAATCGTTTTAAATTTTCCAACACCGATTATGGCATTAAAAATGGTTCCTATTGCCACACTTTTTGTGGCACCGCCCTGACAAATATACTATAAACGGCTGTAGTTTACTGTAATTAGCTTTATCGGCCGATAGGCTTCTTAATTACGGAAAATGTAAATAAATAAATAAATATATTAAGTTTAACCCGATCTGCCAAAAAATAGTACTTAAGGATTTAGTTAAGGGTTAGAATGTTTAAAACGTACCTCGAAAATATTATAAAATGCTTCTTTATGACCGTACGTGTATCAATGTCAGCTAAATTCTTTTTTTTTGTTGAAAAAATAAAATGGCCATAAACAATGCATTTTGTGGTTTATATAAAAATATTGTTGTTCTGGAACGGATTGACCGATTTGTACGATATTTGGGGCATATGAAACTGATCAGTTCTATATTATGTAATCAAATTTTAATTTATAAAAAAGAATTCAAAAAAATATGATAGCAGCTAATTTATATGAGTGTAAAGACGCGTTTCAAAACGTATTATATATTCTGGCCCGTAGAAGGCAAACATGGTAAAAAACAATTGGATTTAAAACCACGCCTTTGCTGAAACCAACATAACGTGGCATGAAAATCAAATTCCACCATGGAGAGGTACCAATTGAGCAGAGCGTTAAGATTGTTGAAGCCCTTTACGAAAATTGGCGTTCAATTCAAAATGCATTTCGTGACTTTTTGGTCAGCATAATCGCACCACTTTCACCCCAGTGGATTCGCACATTTGGGCAAATGCAAAGAATCCATGAGTGATTGTTTAAAAGCCGCTGCATCCACAAAGTGTGACAGTTTGTTGCGGATTATGGGCTGGCGGCGTCATCGAGCCGTATTTTTTCGAAATGAGCACGGCCAGGAAGTTACTGTGAATGGTGTTCACTATGGCGAGATGATAACGGACTTCTTGTGGCCAGAAATTGAGGATATGAACCTGGACGATATGTGGTGACAACAGGATGGTGCCACTTGTCACACAGCCAACGAAACCATGGATCTTTTGGGCGTGAAGTTCAATGGCCGTGTTATCTCACGTCGTGGCGATGTTAATTGGCCGCTACGATCATGTGATTTGACACAGTTTGACTTCTTTTTTGGGGGATATTTAAAAGAAAAAGTGTAAGCCACTTCAAGAGTTGAAGTATGAGATTATTCGACCCATTAAGCTCCATTATGTCTCAAAGTCATTGAGAATATGGACCATCGGATAGAGGTATGCCACCGAAGCCGCGGCGAGCATTTGGCCGAGATTTTGTTTCACACATAAGAAACACTCTATTATAAAAAAAATATTAGGATAATTCTCTGAAAACTTTTTGTTTTATTTATATCGTGCGTTTTAGTTGGACCACCATTTACTATTCACGTGATTCCGCAGAAAAGTAGTAATTAGAAATTTTTGAAGTTCACTAGCTGACGAACATCAGAGCGTAGATTAAAACCAACATAAGTTTTCATCTATTCAATTAATTTCGCTTACATTTTGTATTCTGCACCATATTTCGTTCATCTTTCATTGCGATTAAAACAAAAGCGGTTGCCACGTCCCATTCTAGTACCTCCCACAAAAATTACCTTTAATGAGATTTTATTTAAATCGGTACACCTTTGGGAATGGTAGTGAAAGTGGATGCTTATATTATAATAATTTAATAATTATAAGTGATAAATAAATTCAACGATGGAAAACTAAAATCTAAAATCATAAGACACTAGGTTATGTGAAATTCGGATCAACCGACTAAAACTTCCTTACTAGTTTTTATAGAAATCTTGAAGAGAAATAACTGCGTACAAAACCAGTATCAGTATTTTACACCGGATATAATTCAAAGGATTGGAACAGTTATAGCACTATAACTATAACTTCCAGGAAACTGTTCCCAGTTATAGTGCTGTAACTTTCAGGGAACTGTTCCATTCAGGCATTCTTATTTCTAGTTTTACACGTTGCAGCCTTCCCTAAGGCGGAAAAAATAAGATCTGAAAACAGTAATTTTGTTAAAAAATAGTGTTAGTTTTTCATTGTACAAAATGAATATGAATCGTATTATCTGTGCAGGTTTTAAAGAATGATTTGAGTTTTTAAAATACTACCGGCACGACTGCGACAGTAAAATTGATTAGAAAATCGTTGAAATAAAATAAACTGGGTAAAAGTAAAACAAGTGTCTTTGTAATAAAAGAGGAAGAGTTAATTTCCGTTGTCATTTCCAATTTTTGTTTTGATTTAAAATTAAATGCTTTGAAATAACCGATCTAAGAAAATGTTATTTGTCAAGTTTTGCTAGTTCGAAAGATCACAACTATTTCCATAGGACCCTAAAGGATTAAAAAGTTATATAAAAAAAACCTAACGAAGTTCGCCAAAGTCCTCTCATTGCAAAACTTATTCAACGCTGTAACTATGCAGAGTGGAAAGAAGGGAGAATCAATACAAAAGAAGCGAACCAACGAAGCGCATGCGCAGCTACAACATACTTCGTGTTAAAAACATTTAAACAATTATTACAAAGAAACATTCTTGGGATGTGGATTGGGTCCTCTAAACTGAACAAAAACACAATGTGCAACATTAGTAGGCAAGACAAACCTCTGGTTCGATTTACGAGGTGGGGGTAAAGGTGCACGACCTACGAGGCCACTCGTTGGTGGCGTTGCTGGTGGTGCTACTGATGCATTGACGTGATGCGAAGTCGCAGCATTTGACGCAGTTGTCGTAACTGTGGCCGACGATGGCGAGTTACTGTGAGCGGATTTTTTCGTACGCGGCGGTACTGCTATAGAAGAACGATCCGAACGTTCTGATGATACCGAGGGACTATGACGATTAGCTTCGTGTATCATAAACACACTAGATGATGGAATAGTAATTTCAAAAGAAATACAAATTAAAACCAACAAAAAATATCAGAAATGGAGATGAATGTTGAAATGATAAAATGATGGTAAAAAAAACACACACAACATTAAGACTAAGTGGGTTAGAATTAACTATGATCTACAACATATACCTGTCGTTGTAATTGTAAGTGGATGCAGTTGCAGACGCAGAGGAGGAAATGGCGCCGGCATTCACAGCAGTAGCGTGACTATTGCCGACATGATTCAAAACATCTTGGGGCATGGTTGGCGCTTGCAAAGGAGTTCGTGGCGTTATCGCCGGCGTGTTGACTACAGCATTCGTACTGATTGTGGACGAAGGAGCATTTCCCAAATAGAACTGCACAGACTGGGATTCAACGTTATCTTCGCTGCCCGAAGAGTCCTCACGTACGGCACTCGAATTACTATTTAAGATGGTACTACCACTAAGACCAGAATTTCGACTATAACCATCGATTAAACCTGGATAAATACACAAAATTTCTTAAATCTTTTAATCATTTAGACCTAAAGTTGAATTAGCAATAAGTACAATTACATATAATAAATATATACGGTATGTTGGTAAATTGTAGGAAGCATTATGTAGATTGTTCGTTTAATTATACGACAGCATACAGTACATATACATATGATTCAGACAAAGGATAAGAAGGAGATATAGATAGAGGCCGAAACAGGAGAGCTGGCTTCATTGCGCACAGGATTAAAAGTTAGATTGTGTATGTGCGTATGTGTTTTTATTAGTTCTAATGCCTTGTGAGTGTTCTTTAGTTTGGAATTTACATTTGTTTGCTTCAATTTCAAGATGATGAGTCACAATATGATAAGTATTGGAAAGAAAAGGTTAAAAATTTGCATACATCATGCCAACATAAAGACAGACAACGGATTATTTGTACATACATGTGATGTAGGTATTAATGACAACCAACATAATTTAATTAAATACATACGAGATATAAAAGACAGACAGATTGATTACAAATCACAGGCTTGGCTTACCTTCGCGAAACCCAACACGTGTTGTCAAAACGTTTCATTTTCGCCTCTATTTCATTCTTTCAGTTTATTCATCTTTTGCGGATGGTATAAAGTGTGTTTTTGATTGTTTTGTGGAAATGATTTGTATAAAGAAAATGCAAAATTTGTTATAGAGAAATAAACGTTAGAAATTTTGTTTGTGGTGGTATTAAGTTGTGTTGGAGCAGAAAACCAATAAAAGTCCCCCTATGGAATGTCTCGTGTAAACGTGTCAATGCCAGTAGTTTTATACTTACTGAAAACCCCGAAATTTGTTGAATACCTTTTACCCCTTCCGGTGTATATACAATATCGACCTGTCTTCGTTGTTGGACATGATGTTTAGAGTCTAGTTTTATTTTAAAACATTTTTGAAATTATCTCTAACGTTAAGAAAATGGAAATTATGATTCATTTTTTAGTTTTATTTATTTTTATAAATAATATCGACCGTTAATATAAAGTTTGTTTTTGACGTCTGATCAATTTCCTATATGAGTACAATTACTAGTATGAGGAATTTATTAATAATCAAAGAAAGTTAAATATGTCTGCAATGACAAATGAACTGCAAAAGTCTTAAGATCCAACTCAATGTTGGATTAAAAAATACAGTTTATAAAGATAAAGGCTAAATCTAAACTGCAATGCTGTCCGTTAGTATGCCAATCCAATTTACAAAGCTAGACGATACCAACTTCGCGATGGCAGTACTGACAAACCGATAATGGCAGCTATGTCAAAATCATACCAATGACATCTGTTTATATTGTTTACAAGCTAACACAGGCATTGTCATCTTAGTTGTATAGAAAAAAAAATTTATGAATAGGATTTCAAACGTTATATTGTGATTGCGTTATACAGGATGGCCCAAATAAACTTTTTTGTTTTTAATTTTTTTCGCTCTTTTGCAGGTTATATAGTTTTTTTTTATTGATATAAATAGGGTGAGGTATTTTTTCAAAACAAAAAAAAAAATACAAAAATTTAAATTAAGTGTGGATTCTTTATTGGTTATTTGAAAGGACATTTTATGCCATTTATTTTTTGAATATAAATTCCCTCAGATGTTGGCCACAACTACGCCTCAGGGTGTCCCTTCAGAGGGTGCAATTTCGGATGACTCATTCGAGCATTTCGACCGGTATGGTGTGAATGACACTCGTAATGTTGTCTTACAAAACTTCAGTCGTAGCTGGTTTGTCAGCATATACTTTGGACTTTACGTAACCCCAAAGATAAATGTCTAAAGGTGTGACATCACTCGATCTAGGCGGCCAACTCACCTGTCCAAAACGTGAAATTAGCTGCTTTTCGAAATGACCTCTCAATAGATCCATAGTTTGAGCAGCAGCTGTATGGCAAGTGGCACCGTCCTGTTGAAAGCAAGTGTCGTCAAAATTACAGGTAGCATCGATATCAAGGCGCGATAGCGAGCACCATTCAGGGTTTTTGAAAAAATATGCATCGATGATTCCAAACCGTGGTTTTCTCAGTGTATAATGGCACCTCTTGAACCTCTTCTTGTTGCTCTTCAGTCCAAATGCGGCAATATTGTTTATTGACTTTGCCATTGAGCCAGAAATTGGCGGATCTTTTCGTTTCTCACCGCACGCTCATTTCCATAATACAGTTGCCAACATTTGAAGGTAATTATTTTCAAAAAATAAATGCCATAAATTATCAATAAAGATGCCACACTTGATTTGAATTTTTATATATTTTTTGTTCGGAAAATATACCTCTAGATGGATCACCCTATATAATAGCTACATATGATTACAGCAACGCGTTAAAACCAACGAAATTATCATCGTCATTTTAATGTCGGAGCAGCAACCAGTTACAACATGATTAGGAACATGGTCTCCCGTTTTAAGGAACAGGGATCAGTGTCAAAATCCTTGCGTATTAAATTTTATTATTATCATATTATTTTAAAAATAAGGACTGAAACCATAAAAGGGGCTCAGTATAGGACTATGATTGAAAATTACTTGCGTACGCAAGTTGAGAATAGACCTTACATATGATTCCAGCTAAATGCAGCCACTGCACATACAGCAAGAGCCACAATAAAACTTCTTCCAATCCCACGACAGCCGGATCTATGGACCGGATTGACCCGAAAAGCAATTCTTCGGTCAAGGGCACACAGTTGCCGCTACAACAACAACATAGAACTTCTTCGTAACCCTTTTGGTGAACCCTTCAGTATTATTTGGGCCAGCCTGTTATAGGCCGGAAAATCACAACCAGCTTTTTTCGTAAACTGTGCCATCTCAAAGTGATGTTTGTGTATCGCACCATAACCCTTCAGTATTATTTGGGCCAGCCTGTTATAGGCCGGAAAATCACAACCAGCTTTTTTCGTAAACTGTGCCATCTCAAAGTGATGTTTGTGTATCGCACCATAAATATTTATAATGCTACAGGCAGCATTGCCAAACGCTGTAGAGGTGGACTAATAAAAACCGCCACTTCACATGAAGTGGAAAGCCAAGGTTCGACTTCAATGAAATCCAGGTCTTAGTGGTAATCAAATGGCCAAAAAACTAATAATACCCAGCGAAGAATCCGACGCACAGTCAAAAACTAGATCAAGGTAAAGCCTAACAAGTTCTAAAAGGCACACCAAAGCAAACAAATAGTTAGAGTCAAAAAAGCGATGGATTTTGTACGCCTGTACGAACGAGGCGAATGAAAAAAATTAATTGCCAACCATTTGTGGGATTTGTATGGGTAAACGACGTGAAAAGCTCCAAGTTTTCGTCAGTCTGAACCGGCCCTTATTCGATTCAAACGAAAGCGGATTGAAGAGTGTTGCCAGCTCTTTAGAAATAAAAATCAAATTGAATACAAAATTTTTGTTTACAAAAAGAAACATTGTATTGATTTTGAATATTATCTCTGATTAACCTTATAGGTCTTTATAGGATTATAATAGCCTGGTACTAAGAGCTTTTCATATATAAAACGAAGTAAAAACGTTGTTATATTCGGCCAGGTAGAACCTTATATCTTATATGTATCCTCCGTTTCCACGCTATTATTTGGGGCGTCCGCCCCAAACATAAGCCTTTTATCAATAAACTTCAAAACTACTCTATATTTGGGTTTGATGCAAAATTAATTAGATTACCCATGTGCCCATTTGCCTGTTTTGACCATGGGGGACGTTTTTGACCACACATGAGTCGAGACGTCGAGCAAATATGCTATTTTTGAGGTATTGAGTGCATGGAATGTACGACGATCATGAATATATATAGATTAAAATCAAAAACTTTGAACTTCATTGGAAAGAGTGTGTATTCAATTTGTCTTCCGTTTGCAACACCTCGAAATAATGGTCGGAGACCCCATGCACTGGGTCAATGATGCCTACTCGTGATATGGCGCACTACACATTGACGCGGTCCGAATGCAGAGGGTTCTTTGCAGAAGTTCTTTGGGGTTTGTTTGATACCAGTGCCGCTTTGTTTGTTTACACACCCACTGAGGAGAAGATGTGCCTTATCAGAAAGGCATGCTGCACTGCAATGATCGAGTGCGCATTTGAAAAATACGCTTCAACACAAAATGACTTCTCACGTGTGCAACGCATGATGGCAACTGAAAGGCAGACGAAAACAAATCTCCCGTCATCCACTATAAGCCACGCACACTCTCCACTCCCTTCGACCAACAGTGCCGTAGCCTGCAAGCCAAAAAGCAAATTACCGCGCTCCACCCTGTATAAATTCTATGATGATCTAGGAATGTCCGTCTGCCTGTCAGTGAAAAGCAAATCACAGGTCGCACTATTGAAGCTAGCTGGCTAAAATTTTGCAGAAACATGTGTTGATGAACTGAAACGGGCCAGATCGGTCAAGAAGAAAAAATGTTTCCCACAAAAGGACTGTGTCAATCTACCCTGAATTAATCAACTACCCTGAATTAAAAAAAGAGAATATCTCATGTACTTTTATTAGAGAAATGACGATGATATTTGGAAAATACGATGCTGATATGAATCGAAACACATACAGAAAAAAAAGTGGGCAATGCCAAGTCCACTTGAAAAATTGCATATATGGCAATCGTTAAACAAATTTTAAGAGAATCAAATCAATGACTAGGAATTTATTATGGACTATACAAAAGGGCGTGAACTTTGAAAGGAGTTATCTCGAGAACAAATGCCGATATGACGATTCTAGATGCTATATATTATATTTGTATGGAAAGAAACACACCCTGATACAAATGATGAAATGTTTAAATTGGACCTGAATCCATGGAGGGTGTAAATAACCTTCAGCCAGGCAATACATAATTTAACCACTTGTCCTTTTTTAATTACATGATTACAATAAATAAGCTCTCTTAGGGCATAGTTGTATTTCTTTTATTGATAACATTAATTGTTATGAACATTTGAAATTTGAAATATTTAAAAAAATGGCTAGACGCATTCAGCACATTTCATTTTTATGTAGCGTCAAAAGTCTACGACTTACAAATTGCATCTGATTAAAGAATTAACACTCTGTTCCTCGGTCCACACTACAGCACATTGCCCATTATATCTTAAATCTGTAGAAAGTTCTACCTGTGTGCAAGAGTGGTGGGAAATTCCTCTTCAGAAAGCTTTGCTGCAATGTCACTTTGCCATCTTGTTAAAAACTTGTCTTCATTTAAATATAGAAGCAAGAGGTCTTGAGCCGGTTAATCCCTGTTCAATGTGGATTGTTATGTCCTTCATGGAAAACCCATACAATTTTTGTCAATGTTGCTGATAGCTGTTCCTATATTCAATTTCCTATATTCATCCTTATATTCAAAAGACGCATCGTAATTCTACTGAAGTCCGTTTTTTGCGGACCATATAAGCATTGTCATTTTAAATGGACCAGATTAGTAAGAAGACCTTGTTTTACTTATTAAGCATTGCATAGGACCGTTAAAAACCTATTAAGGAAACAATTAAATTATTTTATTCACTGACCATGACTACTGTTAAATGCCGGTCACGAACCGCAAGCATTTTAAAGGGACGCTTTTACATGGCTGTTATTTAAAAAGTGCATAAACCGCCGCTGAAAAGTGAAAGGCTTTGCCTGGGCTGGTGTTACAATATGTTTATGTCAACTTGGAACGAATATAACTAAAATGAAGAAACCATTCTCTGATCTAGAGAATGATACATCTATCCCAACTAATTCTTATTCCGAAAAATATGTATATGTACATTGTGAGCTGCGACAGAACAATAAAATTTAAATCATAAGCAAATATTTGACAAACAATTATAAAAGATAATAAAGCACCGGAAAGGATTAAAGCATATCAAATAATTATCAATGTGAAACCAATAATGTATGCAGTTCTTTCTATACACATGTATAATAATTATACAAAACATGGAAAACACAAAGAATTAAAAAATAAAATTGTTTTATTAAAAAAAAAGGAGAGATAAAAGGGAATACTAATAAAAATATAATATGTGTAAAATATTGTTTAAAATAGATAGAAATTAAATTTACATAAAAAAGGAATCTTTACGTGTTCTGCTTTCGGGATAAACACAAACAATAGAAACGATAACAATAACAACAGAAAAGGAAAGTTTTTCTTTAAAAATATAAACTAAAATTGACAAAAGAAATAAAAATAATTCAAATCAAAAACTCAAATGCAAATAAAGAGAGAATTTTTTTTTTTCGGTATGTACTTAAAAAATTAAATATTGCACTTAAGAATAAACGGAAGTTATGATAGAGACACAGCATGTTTTAAACTTAATCAAATATGTATTCAATATTGGTGGTAGGTAAGTTTTAATATTTAGAATATAACAAACCAGGTGCATGACCAATTTTTTGTTTTTGAATATTCACTCATTAAATGTCATTTGATGAAATACGATTTGAAATGGAAGAGTTTAATTTGTTTTATATCGAATTTTCGATAATGTAAATTTTTTGTTTTGTCCATACAATTATTAGAATAGCATCATGGAGGGTGGGTAGATTCATTCAGCGGAAATCAAGGAAAAATTTTCAAAATTTGGCTTACCTTGAACAGATTCATCATCTAAGTCGTCGGAGCTGCTTGTTATCCGACCTGTAAAATAAGTGGGAAAATACAATATTTAGTAGATTAAAAAAATATTATATGTACATTAAGGTGCCAAACGAAAAAATAGTGCAGCTATCACCAACTCAAAATAAAGTTTGTTTTGTTGTTTGTTGTATTCAAAAAATAGTTGCAGTCTGGACGCAAGTAAATGTTCATGATCTAGCTCGTTTTTAAAATTGTCTGCTGTACAACGAAAAGTTCTTCTATTATTTTTGATCAATTATAATCGGGCCTGTTTCGGTTTCTGCATTGGCAAGAATTTCGAAAATTTGATTATGTAACCTTTTCAGGTCATCACAAAGAATTTCTGATTTAAAAAGGAATTATGTTCGCGATTTTAAAAAAAGTACTGGTTTTGCATATGTATGACAATACATTCGTTTTTTGTTAAAGACATACATAAGTTTGTTAATACATATATACATATAAATAATAGTTTTTTTAAAAAGAATATTTATTAAGACATACTCGTACCTTCTTTTAAGTTCTATCTATCACTTGCAAACAATTTTACGATTTGAAGATTTGCAACCCTTTTTTTGTTAGTTCACTGAAGGAAACTCTTTGAAGAAATTTAAAATGAAATTTTGTGATTAAAATTTTTAAATGAAATCGCACGTTTATCTCAAGAGCCCAAAAGTACATCGTAAGATTAGGGTTTCGTTTAAAATCGAATATTTTTGTAAAAACGGCCCGAAATGTTTAAAGTATTTCGGAAATTAACATAGTCTGGAAAAGTAGCTAAAGTTTACTTGCGATTAGATGTTTAGTGTTATTTTGAGCGATTTTTATAAATATGTAAATCCATAATATTTCGATTCTCACGACAAATTTTTCGATTGCCTTTTTAAGCAGTTGTTGGCCTGAATTAAGATGTTTTGCAAGCACTTCGATTTTATGTCTACTGGATCCAGCTTAAAAATACAATTTATTAAATTATTCAGATTGTCTCTTCTAATTCAGTCTGTCTCGTTTAACTTTAAGCTGAAGCGTTCAAAGAGATTCTGGCTGTAGACAAAGCATTAAACTAACTGCGACAGGTTAGCTTTAAAGGAGTCATTCCTGCAGTAGTAGGCACTTTTAGACATTGCCGAGTTCCTGCCTACAGTCTTTCTGAAGGAAATCAAGATGGAGATAAAACGGAACATCTTAACACATCTAAGGATGCTACAGATGCTGAAAATTCTTATTATTGGTCCTCTAAATGGACTGTTAGAAATATTGATATATACCAAGCATGGTTTGAAACGAAAAACTTCCAACTAGATAAAAACTGAACAAAATCCTTGCTAGATAATAACAAGAGTAATGAATTTGACCTGAGAGGAGGTTCTGAATGACTAAGAAATGACAGGTAAAAATAGCCGAATACTGCCGTTTGTGCACGTCTGGCGTCTTAATGGAGAAAAAAGACTTGTGATCACAGCATGCGAATTTATAGAATTATTAGGCGTGTTTTATTTGAAAAGCGAATTAATCTTAAACCAATGTTAAAAAAACTAAATGATTATTATTTACTTAAAATGTTTTGGAAAATAGTACACATTAATAATTTTAAATCTGAAGAAAGAAACTTATCAGCTTAATGCTTTTCTATAAATTTGATGGCTTTATCCAACATATTTTCAATAAATGAAAAATTTTAATTTGTTTCATAAAGATTTCGAAGTTAACGTCTTATTTATTGAAGCCAAATTATGAGAGCTTTAAATAGAAGAATTTAGAATTTCGGAGACATATCACATTTTTTAAAAAAGGAATGAGAGGAAAGATTTAAAAAAGTTCTTAAAAATAGTAATACAACAAAAACGAATTTCTTGAGTCTGACAAGAAATTTCCCAGCTAATTTAATGCAGCATATTTTAGTGATAACTTCTTTTGACACTTAAAATTGTAACCAAGTTTTTTTTTTGAAAAAAAATATGGGGCAACTTGTATTTTGAGTTGGTGGTAGGAGGCAGAAAACTTTCTTTAATGTTTTCACAATCGAGGCACTCTAAAGTACATACTTAAGAACATGTCACAGTTCTAGATTGGTAAAATATGTTCTTGGATGGGTGATTCTGCTACTCCCAGTCACTTTGTAGATAAACACTTAAGCAAAGGAGCTGTTTAAACGTTAATCTGAATAATTTATGAGTCTGGAACTTTAAATATTTGTCGAAAAAATGATCTAAAGATAACTATAAGCTTATTTAGTTACAGCAAGGAGATGTAAGGCTAACGAAACGTCATACTAACCTTATCTCTTTCATTTTTATGTTGTAAATCGCAAAGTATTGAATATCTGATTTCCTAAGTATCTTTTTAAAAAAATAATGTTGAATTTATCAGTTTCAGTCAGTAAACTGATTCACATTCTTATACCCTCACTAACAAACGGTTTAATTAAAAATCCTGTGTTTGCTCGTTTAGGGTATTTTTAGGCCCTATGCATAAAAAGTGTAGTTTGGATGGGATCTAATTGGCAGCTCTAATTAAAACAAAGTTAGCAACTAATTTCTAAATATTAAAACTTGTTTTTCTAAATAATAAACCCGATATCATTGGACATAAGTATATTTCTAATTGAATTAAAAATTTGTGTTGGGTCTAATCTCATCTAATTTAACACAATTAGGTCTTATTAAATATTAGAAATTTCTAATCTGGTGTTAATAAACATAACTATGTTAAATTATCACCAATTTAAAAAAAAAAAACATATTAGATCTAAATAAAAAAAAGTTATTCTTCCCCTTAAGAGTGTTTTCAGACGGACGAAAACTAGTAGATTTTTAAGCTAGTTTTGTGATCTTAATTTAAATAAGACATGAATCAATACGACATATCAATCATATGGGTATAGGTACCAATGGTGTATATGCTTCATTGTCCGTGGTCTTTTGTTTTTTATGTTCAGGGGTATATGTTGAAACAAGGTTGCTACACAGCGATATTAAGCAGACAATTCCTCTGCAATACTGAAATGCTTTAAAGAAAAATTCTAAACTTTACGCATTGAAGAAGGATATGAGTACAGTACCCAACGTTATGCAAACGTATCAAAATAATGGTAAGCTAGTTTCCCTATACGTCTATGACTACACTAGTTCTTTCTTTTTTAATATTGTAGTTATCTTTTTAAGCATGTGTGGTTAGAGCTAAAAGTTTTAAATTTCATATTCCTTTTCAAACTTTCGACCACAATTGATTGCTAGCACTATCGGACTAGACAAAATTTATAATAGGAATAACATACTCGAGCAGATCCAACGAATTTATGTTGACGTAAGAAGAAAACTACATTAAATCTCCCAATTGTTTTCATATACATATGTGTATTACACAATCATTTATATTTGTGAATAAAATCAACACGAAGAAGGATGGACCGCTCAAATATCTAGCATTCGAGGGAACAAAAACATTTTTGTGTTGTCAGTTATGTGTTTCTCTGAATTCAAGATATTCCTCATCAAACTTACCTCGAGAACTCTTGATAGAAGAACCACCACCATTACGTCCATATAAAACACTTTCCAAATATGACAATCCATTGTTATTGACAATATTCATACCCAAGCATTGCTCAATTTGTTTCCATCTATGCAGACGTTCTTGCAACTCATTCGTTACTTCGCCCAGCGAATTGCGCGCCTCCACAATAGAACGATCGACATCGTCAATACTTTTGCCATGCGTAGAGACAAAGGCTCCCACCAAACTTGTGCGCTTCTTGCGCAACTTTTCACATGCTTCTCTGGCGGACTGCAACTGTTTTTCCGCTGAAACGCGTTTTTTCAAATGATTTTTACTCTCCAGTTCGTATGTGTACTGCAACCACGACTGCAGTTGAGGTGGAGGGGCCCAACAATTGTCGACAAGTTCAATTTCTGCTCTTGACAGTTCAGTGCGCAGCATTTCAATCTCCTTCTTAAGCTGTTGAACTTCTAAATCAGAGTTTGAGGAAGTTAAAGTGGGTACTTCTTTAAGTCGACGTTCCAAGTCCATTTTCTCGGTGGCAACATTTTCTTGTTCCAATCTAGCACGTTCTAGTTCCTGAAAATTATATAATATACAATATTTATAATAAGACTATTTGACGTTGTTAAACCAGCTGACCTTTTGCATTTCCTGCAAACTTTGCTCGGCTCTTTGTAAACCTTCCATATCTTGAGCCATTCTCCTCAAATGTCTTTTAGCGTTTTTATTCTGTTGATAGGCATACCAACAACCTATGATAGCACTTAATAGTAGGGTAACTAAAATATAATCTTTCCAACGAGTACCAGTCTCTGAAATAATATAAGAACATAAGGGCTATAGCTTCTCAAACATATGTACATAAAATACGATTTCAATACAAACCTCTAGGTGGGCCAAACAATACAACATCCATGGCTTTGAGAGCAATCTTTTGTTTATGTATGGGATCTTTAATACCCAAAACTGTTCCCACGTAATGCATGTTATTAACAGCCAAACTGTTATTGCGAAAATAATCATATAAATTTAGAAAATGATATGGTTAATTAAAATGAAATTATTACCGAGGCAAGGCTGCTCCAGACACTTTGTGCTGCTTAAATAATTCAACATATTGTGGCAACTGCACAGATTGTGCCAACCAATCGGTCGTTTGTTCGATAGTCCAGTTGTGAACCTGTTTTAGAAAATACGAATAATAAAAAGTAAGTGAAGCAACGACTGAGCCAATATGCCGAATTATTCAATGAGGAATCGATAAAAAGTATGAAATGCTAAAAGGACCTTACATAGTTGCCAACTTGCATACTTACTTCAGATCTTAACCAAGCTTCCCACAATTCTTTAACAGATATATGCATATCATCGTTGAAATGGAAAGCTTTTTGACGCTTTTCATAACCGGAGTCGTATTTCAATTCTTCACGTAAGAACTTAAATGAAAGTAAAAGTAATTATATGTCATTAATAAATTTATTCGTTGTTTTTTGGAATATTTGTATTTTTTTAAATCAAGCTTGGAACTGTACGATTTTTGGGCTCTGTTTAGGTATTTTTGAAAAGGTAAAAACTTAGCAATTTTATCCTAGTATTTTCCGACCACCAATCTGAAAATTTTTAAACCGCTGTCATTTCGCACCTTGCATTTTTGGGCATGGGCGTAGATAGACATATTTTCATAAAATGATCCAAATACGCTGGTGAAATTTGTCCAGTCGTGAATGAATCACCCTGTATATCATTTAAGGCTAGGGTTAACTTTGAAGAACTTGTACTCGTATGAACATTTTATACATGGTGTACCCTTTTTGTAACCCATACATCGTTATTGCCCTTTATGATGAATTACATTTCAAGATCCGTACGAAGCTGCACTAGTGCCACGACATGCCGTTTGTACCTCCTCCTCACCTCACACTGGCGGCTGTATTCGACTATTCCTACCAGTCGTTTTCTATTCCTTCTAACATCAATCCTGTTGTTCCGAATTAGATGTGGGACCCAAAATAACTATTTCAATAGTATTCAAGGAAAATTGTATTCCAATGTTAAATGCTATTACGAATAATTCATCTATTCGGAAGTTCCAACTTTCGACAACTATGTCCGCAGGACACCCGCCTTCGTCTAACACCTTTCTGACTGTAGCTTCATTCGACCGACGGTTGTTAAATGCGCCTTATTTAACTTTCATAATTTCTATGGCGGAACTGCTCCGCCTACGCAACTGAGCTGGAGTTCCCTTTCGAATGGTTTTGTCTTTGGATCTAGAAAAAACCTACGATAGGGTAGATTATGGAATTTCGATAAACAATTATGTGTTTAAAAGCAGATTGTTCGTATCAATAGTCTCATCGTCTGTATTGACTGTTAGGAGTGGGGTCTTTCAGGGCTCAGTTCTTGGTTAATTTTTGTTTGTGCTGTTTATTAATGACCTTTTCAAAAGTTTGGACGGTTGTTGTACACCATACTCTTTTGCTGATGATTTTTAGCTATTATTTTGCGGAGAAATCCAGTATTTGGATGTTTTACAAGCCAAAACTGATTATATTATAAAATTATTGAGCGTATGGACTCCAACAATCTTATTATTAATCCTTCTGAAACAACGTCAATACTGCTTTCAACATCATCCTCTATCAACATAGATTTGCAATACAATGGTACGTCTATAGAATTCGTTCAGAGTTTAACGTGTTTGGAAATAGTACTGGATAACAAGTGTTGCTAAAGCGGCATATTCGCAGTATTGCTTCACGTATTAGTTTCACCTTCGTCAACTATACAAAAACACCAATTTAGTTTTACCTCGTTGGGTGAAAACAAAACTGGTTCATGGCTTAATTATGCCAAATTATGCCTAAGCCTTCTTTCTACCTTTTTATATAAAAAAGGATCTGACACACTGCAAACAATTGACACTTAATTTCTCTGGAAAATGATTTTCAAAATTCGCTTTACATCCCTATACACAGACAGGTCTTGACTGAAGAAGGATTCAAACCTATCAGCTGTGCAGACAACGTAGCAATACTTATGAGGGGCAGACACCTAAACACTCTCTGCATAAGGGCTTTGAAGCATTGGCACAGTCGCTCAACTGAGCTTAAGCAAGGGGCTTAAACGTTATCCCATAGAAATCCGAGATATGCCTCTAAGACAAAAATTTCAGCCCTGAAAGAACTTAGTTAAATACATTGGTGTAATTCTTTATCAGAACTGTTATGGAAAGACCTCATAAATAACAGAGCAGGAAAGCTCAAGATGCTGGTCAATGTGTTAGAGATCAATCGGATTTACATAAATAGAGGCCTTAGGCTTAAGATGACACACTGGCTCAACACAAATATTACCAAAGTTTGGTGGACTTTAATGACAAAGAAGTACAACGTAACAAAACTAGATAATGTTCAGCGCAGCAGGTTCGCCTCGGTATCAGCGAAGCAGTCTGCACCACTTTTAATAGGGCATTGGAAGTAATACTTAACATAAGCCCGTTTGATATGTTTATCAGACACATGGCGAAAATGTTTTGGGGATGCCCTAATGAAAGAAAAACAAATAGTTACTTAGACCGGGCAATCACCACCTAAGGCACAACTTTTCCGCATTAAAAGAGTGGTATTAAACATGTGCGAGAAGAGCTTTGAAACTATTGAGTACTTTCTGCGCCTATGCTTAGCTTTCGCGAGATCAAGTCTACCGCATATTTCGGCCAGTGTGAAAAACCTATGGAACATAAAGGAGATGAGCCGGAGGAGGATCTACAGTTTTGTGGACGATACAGAGCATTTCTAATGTTAGAAAAATAACAAACCATCGAACTAGAGTGCAAAACAAGCCCTTTACTGGCTTAGGTGTATAGCCTACGGGTATGTTTCTTTCCAATTAACGAACGTACCCTGATTGGTTAGCATTAAAAGAAGCATATTGCAGATGGCCTTAATAAATTCTTTTTGAATTTTTAACCCAGTAACCATGTGCGGTGGCATGTAATAACTTAAGGCCTCAGAGAGATTCCAATGTCGCTTGGTATTACGATAATGTCACAAGTGACACAAAGCCAATAAAAGCACATAGTGTCCTCACGACTTAAAATCCTCTTTTTTTAAAATTAACAGCCTTCGGTCGGGCTTTGGAATATATAGTAATTCGGACTATAAATCCCTTTACCGATATTTTGGTACAATATGTGAAGACGAGAACATTAATTCGCACAAATTTTATAACATTTTTATATTTAGTCTCCAAAAACGATTAAACTTTCTATTTAAGAGGTCTGTTCATAGCAACTAAACGTATGGACTACCAACTATCCAAAATAGTTGGGGTCACATTGGACCGCCTTTTCCGAGCCCCTGCACATGATGCAGTTATCTGCGATAAGTAGATAAATAGTTCGGTCTGTACGCATCGCCGGTGTGGTCAGCAAACGTAAGTATGACGCAGTGGAAGAAAACTCAGACCTGCCAGAATGCCGTCCTGAGAATATTAAAAGGATGTCTCCTCATGTCTTCTGAGGATCACCTACATGAGGAGACGAATGTCCTTAACGTGCGCAGACACAATTTCTTATTATATTAGTAAAATCTGTTTGGTAGTCTTTGCAGTATTCATCCCAAACACCATTCAATGGGCAGAATGCATCCGCCCAGGCTAATGACCTTTATGATCTAGAGATCATCGAAACGATCCGGGAGGTTAGAACGACATTCAAAAGTCGCAGCGGCAGTATCCAGCTATAGCATTAATGTAATGCTTAAGCAACATTTCCCGGAAATTCCACCATAGAAGAAGGCGCCACCTTGGCAGATGCGCGTGATTATGGCTTAGCTAAGATCTAGATGGTGCAGCAGCCGCCTTAATTCGAATTAAGAGCGAAGTGATGGCAACGTCCCCGATATTTGTCCCGCTTACAATCAGCGACTATATGACGTGCTGTTGTTTTTGTTGTAGCGGCACAATAATAACAGTCATTCGCCGAACAATTGCTGCTTCGTCTCAATCCGATACGTCGAACCGGCCGCTTCCTTCTCTTATTGTGGCGTGTTTCCCTCACCTGGATATCGAAGCAATTCCCCTAAAGCCACTCTATGCACATTAGGTTAAAAGCGAAGTATATGAAACTTCCCATAATTTATAATTTGTTTGAAAATTCGACGCCACCCAAAGTTTTAAATTATTAAATGGAAAATTAAAAGCTCGTCTCACAATAGGCCGGAGCCAACAGGTGTAATAATTATTCCCAAACTTACATCATCTGATTCACTTAAATCAATGTTTCCATTATCATCGTCATCCAACTGTTGATGCAACGTTCTTATAGCTTCCATGCCCAAACGATCCTGAACATTATAACAGTCCAGATCATCTGCATGACAAGCACCATCTGCAGAGCCACTGCCTAGAGAGCCTAAATAAGAAACAAAGTTAACGTTTTGACCATCAAAAAACAATTGAAATTCCAATGAACTTACTAAATTCATTACTAACGGCCTGGGACATGGCTTCGCTTAGCAAGTTATAGGTGTTTTTAGGTTCAGCATGTCCACTATGTGATGCCTGACTATATACGCCCGGCTGATGTTGCTGCTGCTGCTGTTGACTGTTTATCGCAGCTGCCTGCGATGGGTAGTGATGGCCCAAACCCCCACTACCGATACCACCTATACCATGGGAAGAATACTGCTGTTGGTGTTGATGATGATGCGGCTGCTGTTGTTGTTGTTGCTGCTGCTGTTGGTGAGGGTGCGGCGGCTGGGGCTGTTGCGGAGATGGTGGGGCCTGCTGGTGCCCGTGGTGTGTTGTGGGAACTTTTTGTTGTATATGTGGTGGTCCACCCTCCGCCGGGGCTTGGTGGGAACTGCTGTAATGACTACTTGCTATTGTATCACCCGGTGAACCGCCGCTACTATAGACCCAACATTTGTGTGTAGTTAGTGTGAGTAGTGTAAATGTTAGTATAACTTTTAAAAACTGCATTTTCTCCGTCTTCCGTGCGTTTGCACAGCACTCTCAAGGCACACAATATTCGTTGAAATATTTGAACGATTATTAAAATAAAGAGATTTATGGGGCTGTAGATGAAACCAAAAGATGTTATTTCAAATATTCATGTACCAAAAAGTTATTAAAAATTTTGCAAATGCGTTTATTGTTATACAGCGCGCCATATAGACGATTAGACTGTGAATGGTTCAACATACCAACTCATTCTAATCGACAGAGTTCGCCGTAGACAGCATGGGAAATGATAAAGTATAATTAGCGTATTGAAATCGTTATATTGGATCTAATCATGATATCTTAACATGTTTATCTTTAGATAAACGCTAAATAAAGAACCTGTATTTAAATATTTTTTCTCATCACAGATAGTTATTGTGGTTATTACTAATTTGACGGCGACAATGTTAAGAAAGAACGAGGCAACGAAGCCGAGAAGTCGTAAAGGGCCAGAGAAAGACGGTTGGTAAATGCGGATCGCATGCGAAACTTTGGTAAACGAGATCGTAATATGTGTGTACTATAAAGTCTTGAAAGAATGATTTGGACAGTAGGAAAGATTTAAACAGAAAGTTTAATGACTAGAAACGTTCTATTAAACAATTTGAGGAGTTTTTACTATTTAGATCTTTATGTTCATTTCCCTTTCTTTCAAACCGATCCATGAAATATGATAGCATTTTAGAATTTCACATTGACCAGAGGAAAATCGTTTTTGCACATTTTGTATTAGAGTATCTGAAATAAAGGGGAAATGAACCCTTCAAAATGTCACCGGCGTGTCTGAGTTTAGTAAAGTGCAACGGAATATGTGTGTCAAACATAATATTTCAAAAACAATTAGTACTAAATAATAGAAATATTTTTTCAAATATTCGGTAATGTCAAAATTTAAAATTTGTATTGCTTAAATTGCGTTTTTGTTCCTAACTTTACCCAGTTTTAAATATTATTACCAACAAAAGGGCCAATCTTAAATATCTTTACTAAAAGTAAAAAAACCTTTCAGAATTTTGTATGGCACTCGTTTTATTAATCATTAAATTAAAAAGAGGTTTTAGAGCTGAAGTTTTTTTTTGTTTATAGTCACCCATATGTCCATATGTTTGAAGCGAACCTTGGGGTTTTTGGCCTTATTATCGGGTCAAATCCTTAAAAAAAAGTAATTATTTGGATTTTGAAGGAAATCGTACTTTTTCTGTGTACGAACATTGGGTCTCTGGTCCACCTATGGGACGTATAAAGGATTTAAAGATTTTGAAGCAAGTGGAAAACCAGTAAAACGTAACCAATCAGTGAGTAGCCGGACTATTTAACATTTTGCCAAGCAGTTTAAAAACGTTTAATTTGTCTTTCATGACATTTCGTAAACATTTAATGGAACATTTTCGTTCCTTGGTTTCTTGATTATCACTTATATGCTTTCATCAGGTTTTTTCTCTTTTATTAGGAACATTTAGGATTATTATTTTAATTTATATTTTTTTATTTTATACAGAATTTTTTCTGGCAGTTAATGATGTTCTACGAGTATTTAATGGACTTCGAATTACATGTCAATAAAGAAATGAATGAATGAAAATCGAAACAATATATTTTACAACTGAAGCAGTTTGTTAAAAAAAATTAAAAACAGACTTATGATGATTCCATTTCCATGCCATTTATGTTCTTAAAATAAGTTTTCAAAATAAATTTAATTAAACATTAGTGTAAAACCCTCTCCAAGGTAGAGGGTTAAAATATTTGGCCTGCCCAAACTAAACGACATTATTATATCTTGTTGATTTCTCATTCAGTTTCCATATATAAAAAGTAAAATCAATTCGCCGTATTCATCTGATTTTAAATTCATGAACCAAACTTCCCGTTTTAGAAAACTTTTTTCTAAAATAAATATAAGTATTCTTTTTTTTTATAGCACCAAATCTGATTAGCCATTTGCAGGCTTATTTGATGTACGTGAGTGATATTTTAACATTTCTTATATGGCGTATTTAAAACGTAATTAGTATGAAGCTAAATAGATGAACAGCGATGAATATGAGAATTACCAATTCAATATATTGTTTTATATAATATGATAGTTGTATAATCCTAATATACATTTAAAATAGTTTAAGAATAGTTTTTTTTCCTGCTTCGTTATAAAAAATAATACCATACAAAATTAAAGTTTCAAATATTTACATAACGAAGGCAAACCATTTCAAAAAACCTATTTGAAATATATCCTATCCTGAACCCATTTTTACCCTAATAATGACTACTACGATAAGACCAGCTCATTGACATGAACGCACAGAGAATCAATGCATCTGGTGTTGAAATTTTGGGTTAACCTAAATAATTTGTTCCTAACTTAATCTACATATGCACGAGTATAAAGTCTGTAGGTTGAATAGAACCGTGGGAGATTGACTTGAAGTTGGACCACTTAGCACTGTTGGACCATACAGGTGCGGAATTTTATATTATTTCAATATAAGTTTTTAATTTGCAATATATAAGGATGATCTCCGATTAATAAAGGGATACGGTTACGTGTCAATATGTTTACCTTCTTGGTAATATAATGTATGTGGTCCTTGAAATTTAGTTGAGGGTCAAGTATAAAATCAAAGTACTTAATCTTCAGTTCCCAGTGAATTCGTACATTTTCAATAGTCACGTTGTTCTGTGGCAGATAACACGCTTTCCTCTTTCGAGGGAAATTTATTGCCTGTATTTTTCACATGTAATCCTAATTTTCCATTTTCTAAAATAGACTAATAAAAATTTAAGTTAGAAATTATATTGGATGCTAAGACTTCGGAACACAAAGTTGAGTTATCGTCTGCAAAACTAGACATTTCACATTGAATAAATTGAGGAATATAAATTGTAATGTTAATGTCAAAATGTCAGATTCCAAAAAGGTGGAGAGGAGAGCCTTGCAATTATTCACGATTAATTCCTCAAAATCTGAATTTCATCTTGTATTTTTAAGTTTAAGTACTTTAAGTCTTCGATGTGTTTGTATCTTTGCCAGTCACTACGGAATCTAATTCTCAACTTGATTACATTTGTAATACGAGGGCTGCAATATATATTTCTGGCCTAAAAATGAAAATGCGAATATTTATCATCAAAAATGGTTTTATTGTGTTTCAAAGTATTCTCCAGCATGATTTATACACTTTTGCATGCGCTCAAATTAATTGACTGGTCAAAAAGCTGCTGGTTTGAGCCGATGTGGGAGAGCTCGCATTGTCATGGTTCACAATGATTCGTTTTTCGAATTTCTCCGAAGACTTCAGGCAAAAAAATTGTGGTGTACCACTCAGAATTGACCGTCCTACGTTGCTCAAGCGAAACAGTCGCCACATGACCAGTTTTGCCGAAGAAACAGGCGACCATTTGCTCGAAGTGCTTCTTCCATGAACAACTTTCGTTGGATTTGGCTTGTCTTCGAAAACCCACACGGTCGATTGCTGTTTTGTTTCGGACTCCTACGCATAGATCGCGGTGCCAAAAAAGGGCTGTGCGGTGGATGGTCTATCAATTCGACATCTTGAGTGGTCAAATAGCTCATCGTTTCAGCTGATGAGGGAGAGCTTGCATTATCGTGATACAAAATGATCCGTCTTCTCTTATTATCTTTCCTTATTTCTTGGAACACTGTTGGCAAACAGATGGCACTGTGGCAACATGGCCGGTTATATCGCAAAAAAACCCAATCATTAGCTTCGATGTACTATTTCCACGAACAACTTTCGTTGGATTTGGCTCATCTTAAAAGACCCATACGGTCGATGATGCTGTTTTGTTTCGGGTTCACAAGCATAGATCCACGATTCGTCACATGTGACAATGTTAAACAAGTACACTGCCTTTGAGCTACCGCAGTTAAACTTTTTCCACATCTCTTTGCACCAATCGACACGAGATTTTTTTTGAGGGATTGATTCAACGAGAACAAACCTTTTTTACGGCCAGTAGTTCTATCATATCGAATGAATGATGGTGAAAGAAATGCCCAAGGATGCCTATATATCACGGTATGTCACATGACGATCTTGTATTATCAGTTCTCGCACGGCATCAATGTTCTCTGGCACAACGTCTTTGAGCGAGCATCGGCCAAGATTAAAATCATTAAACCAGTTTTTCACAGTGCTATAGGATGGGGCTTCATCGCCGTACTAAGATTTAAGTTCATCGATGCACCCTTGTCGTGATAATCCACTTCGAAAGTTGTGAAAAATGATCGCACAAAAATGTTCACGAGTTAATTCCATTTTTTTTTGCCAAATTGATTTTTTCAAGTCACTGTAAACAACACAAATGATGGTCGTATGTCAAAACGTTCTGAATACGATTATGCTAAAAAATGCCAACCTTTCCAATGGAAATGTCAGGCCAGAAATATATATACAACCCTCGTATACAATGGAAATATCTTGCATGTACGAGGCGCTATGCATAATAGCCTGATTTATGTAATTCTTCAAGGACAACAGTAATGTGTCCTCATTACTACTAATGTCGTTTATATCCGGTAACACTAGGTTGCGATCGTATTCTAGAGATTGTACCCGGTTGATATCGTTGTTTAAAATGACTTGGACTGTTAGCTCAAATCAAAAAAATCTAAAAAAACAGCGTTGAAACAACAAGTAAAAGGTTTATCTTCGAGTCATGTAAAAAGCTTTTCCTTAAAATGCATTAATTGTTCGAAGCCGAAACTAAACAGTTTCCTCCTTAAAGCTATGATGCCGATATAAAGTCAGTACTTTGCTATTCGCATTTATATGTACCGTTCACCGTAGTATGATGTAAATATCACCACTATACGCACATCCAATTATTGTCGATTTTGCACACAAATAATTGTTATGAAAAATGATTTTTAATGTACATAGTAGGGACATAAATACTGTTACAACATTGAACATACCCATTTCAATAGTAGAACTGAACATACCCCGTTAATGTTATATGGGGTTTGAAAGCTATCCTCAATAGCGTTAGTCTATTACGGAATTTTAAAATTGGTTAAACTTTCAACATGGAGTGGTCAGATAATGAGAATCGTATCGCTGTAATAGCGTTTTTCAAGTGTAAAATAAAAAAAACGATATTTTCAAACGCTCTGGCCACTAGGGATTAGCCGCATGTTCGTCTACCGATGCATAAAACTGTTTGAGGAGACTGGAGATGTAAAAGACCGCAACCGGTCGGGCCGCCCACGCTCTGTTCGAACACCGCATGTCATTAAAGCCGTTAAATCAAGAATTCACAGAAATCCGCTCGAAATCATGGCCCGTGAGATGAATATCACGCAAAAGTCCATGAGTCCAATCATTAAAAAAGACTTGGGACTTGGGGCTTTCAAACGACGTACGGGACATTTATTGACTGCAGCTTTAAAAATAGGATTGAAAAATGCAAACGTATTTTAAAGCACGCTGACAACTTGCACAGAAAAATTTTGTTCACCAATGAAAAAATTTTTACCGTTCAGGAAAAATTTAACAAGCAAAATGATAGTGTATGCGCGGTCGTCTAAGGAAGCATCTCTTACGATGGGGTCACTAACCTGCATTTCAGCGAACAAGAAGCAAAACATCGGCCAAAGTTTACCAAGAAACCGTTATGGAAGCTGTTGTGAAGCCTCTTTACAATTCCCTGTTCCAAAACCAGCCATGGACTTTCCAGCAGGATTCTGCACCGGCCCATAAGGCTAAAACGTCCCAGGTCTGGCTTCGAAACAATTTGCCAGCGTTTATTTCCTCTGAAGAATGGCCCTCAGGCAGTCCAGATTTGAACCCATTGGATTACGACGTACGGCGTGTGTAAAGGCAAAATGCGGACATTTCGAATAAGTAGATTCGTTTTGGATACAATATACATCAATAAATATATTAAAAAATATTTAATCCAAAAACATTCAGCACTTTTTATTTTACTGCATAAAACGTGTGTAACAGTATTTATGTTCCTACTAAGTATTAATCGCTGTAATTCGCACATTTAAGTGCCGATTTCGGACACCAAAAATTGTTATGAATAACGATTTTTAAGAGATCCTGACATGTCTATACTGATGGTTTAGATATGTACAGTTTTATAGTACTAGATCGTTCGGCATTGGAAATAAATATAATCGGTTTAGAGGGAAACATCTCTAAAGCAACAATCAATTCATGCATAAGACCGAAAGCCATTCGTGTAGAACATTCCCAACTCCCAATCTTGGTGTTACTTTTGCTACATGTCAAGTCCCAGAATAAACCGAGATATGTCAAAGATCTCTACCAAACAATGAGTGACACGATAAGACAGCAATTTACATGCGTGTCGTAGTCACACTTTGAAATTCACAACTGGAACTTTCTTTCTGAACTTTTCCAAAGTAAGTGTAACTTTAAAATTTACAGAAAATAAGATTGAGGTCATGCTGTGGTTTCATACATGGCACATGACTAGTCCACTAGGTAAAAATGTATGTATATAGGCAGGTGGGTGGACTGACTCACCAGTATAGCAAAAATATACATAAACACAAATAAATTTAAAATGCGTGAAGATAACAGAAAAAAAACTAAAGCCGAAATGTTAAATTGTTCAAACAATTTTTTTTTGTTAATTAATTTTATTCAATTCGATGCAAGCAATATCATAAATACACATGTACACACGTAGACGTAAACCGCGAAAACAGACAACAGCAACAACAAGTGTTTGTATTTTTTTTTTTTTGAAGGTTCGATCGTTCGTTCGTTTCATACCTTGTCAGACGAAAACGAAAACTTGTTTCGAGACTCTTTTTCCGAAATTGTTACAATGAATGTTTCCATCGTTCTGTTTTGTTTTTGTTTGGCGGTTTGTAATTAGACTCGAATACTTGAACTTGGGAGAAGTTTGCAATAATAATAATGGAAAATAAAAACGGCGACGACAACAGCAACAACAAAAGCCAATAAAATAGGCAAACAGCAAAAATAATAAAAAAAAAAACACTGAATATAGAAAACAGATATTTTTGCACAGGCAATAGATAGAATCTCAAGCGACCTCCCTCCTCTCCAAGCCGCTTGCATCTTTCGGCTCTAAATTTAAATTGGAAAAACTGTTACTTTTCTTCCCATGCTCTCCGCATCGTCCGTATCAGATCGACACTTATTTGGATGACACTCCACCTCGACGAGTAAACAAGTTTCATTATTTTTTAGAATAATAAAAATGAAAATAAACAATAATTCATTTGATATTGTTTGATACGATAACTTTTTCTTGCTAGACTGAGCGCAATTTTGTTTGGATTTTGTTATGAGAAAGCAATTGATTGAAGATCACTATCTGGGCTTTGTCTAATTTAACAGCGAATGGGTACATACTGATGCTTTCACTATAGAGTGTTGAATCGAAACAATTCATATTTTGTTAAAACTTTATGAATTTCAATGCCAAACAGGCAAAACCGTCGTTAGGTACGGCCAGACCGCATCGTATGTACCCTCCACTTAAAAAATACTCACAAAAGTGTTGTTGTAACAACAATATATTTTGTTTTGAAGTCCTGTTCGTCTGTTGGCAGACGGGACTAACGTCCGGAACGTTAGCATCAATTCGTGGCCAATATGAATTGAGCACATCGAAGCAAATGATGGCGTTCTGTTCGGTCACGGTCAGTGCCGTTAACGTAGGAGATCAATTCTGAGTAGGACACAAACAACCATATGTTTACCAATAGTATTCGAAGAAATAAGGAAAAACAAGAAGAGAGAATATTTTGCATCACGAAAATGCTATCAGCTGACACGATGGGCTATTTGATCACGCTAGATGACGAATTGATAGGTCATTCGCTGTACAACACTAAGTTGGCACCCAATGACCTCTTCTTATACCCTAACATCAGGAAAAAACTGCGTGGTCAACGTTTTTTGACGCCTGTGTCAGACCAACGGTCTGACACTTCTTAGGCCAACAAAGTTTGGCCTAAGAAGTATTGCAATCGATCTTACGACGAACGTTTTATGCATCAACGATAACATCCAAAGACGAGAATATTTTAATTCCAATTGACTTTCCGTTTCAAGTCAAGCATGCCTAGTCTCCAGTTCAACATGCGTTTGCATTGACGATTAATGAATCTTAAAATACATTTAAATACATCAATTTTTATAAAAAGTCGATTCAGCAAAGTCTTCCTAAAGACCTTAAACGAGGGCCGGGGCTATGTAAACTCTATTAAAATATGTTTCCTCTCTCATTAGTATAAAGCTACGCTTTCCTTCTCTCTCTCTCTCGTTTTCTTTCTTTCATCTGGTTTCCACAATGAGCCTTTAAGGCATCCGAGTGAACTCGTCATTTCTTCCTGGCGAGCTACCCTTTCCATCTAACCTCACCTAGTCAGTCGAGGCAGCCACATGAACAAAATATTGCAATGTTTGCTGTTTTGAATAATTCAAAAAAAATGCCAAAAACGAGTATTTTTTTTTTAATTTTGAAACATTGTTTTGGACCATGGTGCAATAAACGAGGTATAGTCACTAGCCCAGCAACAAATACTGTACTGTCAAAGTTACTTGAAACGAAACGTCAAAAATACATTTTTGTGAACTTCAAGAATTGTCTTTTTAAATTTATAATTTGACAGTTGAAATAAATGTCTATGAGAAAGAATTGTGAATCTGTTCAAAGCATATCTCTATCTTCTTTATTGTACCGTGATTTGGACCATCTGTACGGGATTAATTTCTAAGGTCGGGATCTACTGTATAATATGAGTCGCTAATTTAAGCGATGTCTCTAGTTTCTTAATGTGATGATGCGGGAATTAATTAAATAAATTCGAATAAGTTAAGTTATAGCTAGCAAAAAACTCAATAAAAAAAGATATGGTGATCATTTTGAAATAGTCTATCTGATAACATCCTCCTAAAAAGTTTGCCGACAATAGTTTCCCCGACCGGTCGATAACATGCTTTAAAGAAGATTATAAACTGGCGACAGATTTCTTTGTGGTCTTTTTGAAGACACTATAGACGGGGGTTGATTGTATCACACACGCACTTGACGATGACATAATCAGTTGTCCTTTAACTTCAAATTTCGTCTTTCAAATGGATGCTTTGTGGTTAGAGTTTTTGCAGCCCCAAGTAGTTCAAAAAATTACTAGCATACCCAATACGTATCTTTGTGGATACTTCTACCCGTAAGGCTTTGAGCTAAAACTACTTAAGTCATGCCACAACTAAGGAAATTCCGTAACCAAGTCACGTTTTGGTAACCAAAATGCTCTTACATGGTGGCACTAGATTTGTCTTACTGCTCGACTTTGCGTATTACTTTTCATTTTTCGTGTACGCGGTGACGTCACATAATAGTGCGCTCCTTCTCAGATCTCAGATGACCTTCTACCGGATGTCAATTTCAAAGACAACTGCTAATAAACGACCGTTATCAATAAATTTCGATCCGCCGTCTCGTTGAATCATGCATCGGTAGCAAGCACATACTCACGTACATACAGTCAAGCACACAAATGCTGTGACCTTTACACAAAAGTAAAGTGTATCCCCATGTCATATGCATGCATACTCGTGCTAAGGCAACAAGTTCCGTCACTCAGCGATGGAAATGGATAACTACCAATTAAAATTTAAGTTAGATCTCTCAGCGACCCATCAATTGAACATGTCGAACTATCACATCACAATTAACGGTATATCAACGGTACTGTCGATCAGATGGACGGCGAGAAGAACTGCGGCAGGTGAACAGTTAATAATAATTAATCAATTGAAATTGCTCATTTTTTCTATTTTGTTTTGTTTGGGAAACATTTTTATTCCATTGATTCATTGCGAACGAGAACGGCCATACACAGATGAAAACATTAGCAAAAACAGGCAGGCAAACAAAACAGGCGCACACACAAACACCTACAGCCCAAACACCAAACACGACATGACAATCGGAAAAAAACATTACACTACAATGAAGATTTAGTTTTGTGGGATTGCAAATAACAATCTGGGCGAATCGAATCTATTCTCTTTTGTATTTTTATTTTGTATGCGCACTTTTCCCTTTAGTTCCGAACAGAGCAAGACGATTTGTTTTTTTTTGGGGGTTTTTGCATTACTATTCCGAACGAAGTTACATATTTTTACGGAGCTGGGAAGAAATTAGCATTTGTCATATAGTTGAAATCACACTGTACTTTTGTTTAAATCTTTTAACAACAATTCTTTTCTCATGTTATAAGTTATACAAGTTGGCACAGATTCTTTTTTTTCATCTTTACTTATTCACTGCCTCTAACAATTTCGCATTTGCAATTTGAGGAGCAGTGACTAACTTACGTTTTTGTTTTCAACACTTTTTAATAAAACATCATTACACAGTGGAGATTGTTATCGTTGGTTGTGGAAAACGTTCTGTTGTTGGTTTTGTGGTTAAAGTTGAGATTTTTATATCGTTTCAACAAAATAAAAGAATTATATCCGTGTGCCCAACGAACGACTGAATAAAATACAAACGTCAAATGTCAAAAGCCTAGTGGTTGGTAAATCGTCTTCGATTGCAGAGCCAACTGATTTAGTATTGGAAAAATCGATAAATATTTAATCGTTTTTCCAAAGACGATAAATTGTAGAAGATGCAAATCAAAGACGATAAATTGTAGAAGATTTGCAATATTCTTCTTCTTGGCAACAGAAACGATATAGCGTAAAAGATGGGTGATATAAGCTTTTACGAGAATTTGAGAAACACAGCAATCATTTTGGCAGAGCTGTTTTTTGTATTTAAGGTGTGCGAATTACGTGTTTTCTGTGTTTCAATATTGCCGTATTTAAGTTCTTCTGTTTGTGATCAAACGAAAGTGGATAAATAAACAGAGAATTTGTCAGTTACTGCTTTTCCACCTTAATTGCAGAGAAGAAGCACACCCCCCATTTTGTACAACGCCATACAGTAACGAACAAATTCTCGGTTTATTTGTTCTCTTTCGTTTGAACACAATAACAGGAACGCTAGAGGGTAAAAATTAAACAACAAAAAACTATTCACACACCTTAAACACAAAAAAGCTTTCCTAAAATGTTTGTGTGTTTTTTAATTTCTCGTAAAAGCAAATTACGACCATCTTCCACAATTTATCGTCTTTGCAAAATTGTAGAAGATGGACGAGCTTCTTCTTCTTTGCAATACGTTACGAAAACACCACACTGTAACGCACAAATTTTTAGTTTATTTGTCCACTTTCGTTTTTACACAATCACACGAACGCTAGATGCTCAAAATTAAAGCCCAAAATATACTAAATTCACACACTTTAATAAAAAAACAGATTTCCAAAAATGATTGATACTAACGATTTTGTAGGTGTCAAATGACAACGTTGCCACATAAATTTGAATATAGAATCTATATTATAGATAGATTTTAGTATAGCTTTAATGTTTTCTGTGCATACAGTGTTTTTTTTGGACAAAGCACTAAATAGTGTAACTATCAATCATTTTGAATGTAACTAAAGAACAAGGATATTTTAATAGCGATAGGCTAAATTTCTTGTTCAACTCCCATTAATTTTTCCCTCCTAATATTTTTTCCAAACATAACTACCCCATATATTCACCCCTAAGGGGACTCCCCTACATTTTTTTTTTTAAATTTTCGGCGACGACCTCCTTTAATATAAATTAGCCCTAACGATGATGAAAAATATTGTTACTTGAGGTCTTCACCGAAATTCGAAAGAAATACCCATCACTTGAAAAAATTAAACTAATTTGACTAATATTTACGAACTATAAAAAGTTTCGAATTTTAAATACATACATGTTTTTTTTACTTTTAATAAGAAAGAAAACAAATTATCATCAATAATAACAGAAAATTTAAACGAAAATATTATTTTGTGGGAGTTTTTGTTTTGTTTGGTCGTTTTAAGTGCATTTTTCATTGAACTTTTCTTATGGGTTAGCGATAAAGGGTATTCATGACAAAAACTTGTATGGGGACTCCCTTAACGGTTGAAGATAGAGTATGGATTTGTTCTGAGAAACTGTTGGAATTGCAGAAAGATTGGGAGTTGGTCTTACATTTAACTCCTCTAGGGGCACTTTTGGGGTAGTTAAAGCGGTGGGAGCCGTTTTAACTTAATTTTAGTAGGGGAGCCCCCTGTGGGGGTGAAAATAGGGGGGAGTTATGTTTGGAAAAATATTGGGAGGGAAAAATTAATGGGGTTCGGTCATACATTCTACCCCTCTGGGTGCGACTCCTAGGTAGTTGAGGAGCTTTTGTGAATATTTTCCCCCATCCCACGACCTTGATCAGCTTTCACTTGCCCCGATCCCACCTCCCCTATTTTTTTCGCCCATTCATTTTTTTAAACCCCACAAAACAAGGGGGTTAGTCATACCCAACTCTTACTATTAAGAATCTCCATAAAACACTATCCCACCCCTAGTGATGCATGCAGAACCACCTCGACTCCGCCTGTCTCATACAGCTCCGCCGTTATAACTGTTTGAATAATTTGTTATACTATTTGGATTCATGTGCATTATTTATCTCTGTCGATTCACTTTAATATGGATATTACATATTAAGAAAATATCGAAACCATAAAACTAAGTTAAGGGATTTTAATCTAATTACAATACATAAATCTTAATCATAACATGGAATATGAAGTAGCAATGGAGAAGCCAGCTTACACAAATATTCTAGACTTTCTATCATTGGCATTCAAAAACATGGACCGGTAAAGTCCAATTTTACCGCGTTTAATTTTTGGTCACATACATATACTTTATAGCTGTGTGCGCACTTTGAGCTAGGTCGGAAATAGATCTTATAGAGCTGAAGGATCAAAACACGTAATGATATTAACCAATTACATTAATGGTAAAATATATATTGTCTCTGCTCTTTTTGAAAACTCTTGAAATTGAACATAACTAGAGATTACACGAAACCTCAATAAAAAAAATTCAGGAAAATCTATCGGTCGATTAGGACGTATATTGGTTTCCTTTGCGATATGCTTCTTCATTTCAATAATGTAGAAACACAGCACTTAGTAACGCACAAATATTTGGTTTATTTATCCACTTTTGTTTGATCACAAGAACTCAAAAAGGCAAAATTGAAACACAAAACATGCTAAAATCGCAAACTTCAAATGCAAAAAGCAGCTCTCCCAAAATGATTGTTTTGTTTCCCAAAGTCTCAAAGAAGAAGCATATCGCCCGCCCATGTTTTACAATTTATCGTCTATGACTTAATTTACATTTTTTCCAATAGCAGAAAGTGGCGTTTAAATTCAAATAGCATGAGATTTGACTAGCTAGTCAAATCGAACAGACCTAATATTTAGTTGTGGAGTCTAAATTCCTTCACGTATATGCAAAGCTCGCTCATTGCATGTATAACTTTCTCTCTGTACGAGTCCTGTGAGAATATAACTTTTATAACGGTAACTGAAGAAAATGTAAACATTCATTTTCATGTGCGAAACCGTTTAACCGAACCAACCACTATTGCACGAGCTGAAATCACTGGCAAAAATACAAAATGTAAATAAAACTTCCTTGTGTGGCGGAGGCTAATGTCGCTCTTGCTGTGATTCGTGTGACAGTTGATAACGGGATTTTCGATGGAATGCACGTATAGAAAGTGCTAACGGACAAAGGCAAGTAGGTTAACTGCTGGTCTGGTTGCAAGGAGGAAATTAATTGTTTTACAAATAAAATGTTTAAAAAGAATAACGCTCAGTTAACGGAAGCCCAAACTGAAATTTGTTGAAATGAATTGCGAAAAGGCCATAAATTGTGAAGAGCTCAAGAAAACAATGAGGTCTAAGGGCTTTTTCGAAAGTCAACAAAATACAAAGTGTCTGTGTGTGTGCGTGTGGGTGATGGGAAAAAGTGATTAAACAAATTGACCTGGATTTCAGTCCTTCCTTGTTCTTTTGTATAGTTTTCTTGTCAATTGTCAAGAGGATGCAAATCTTATGTCTCAAAGAAAAGAAACAAACAAGTTAGTAGTAGTATAATGTCTCCTCGAAAACATACATACATATAAGTGTATGTGTATCTATGTGTGTATACATATTAATATGGTAGATATGCATGCATGTGCAAAAAGGTTGATGGAGACATGGGAAATGCATATTTTGTGATTTGTTATTATGTGTATAGTGCAGTAGGTTCTGTTGTTGGCGTCGGAGATTGGTTTTACTCACCAATGGATGCACTTGGTTTGAAAACAAATTGTTGTTCTGTCAATGTGCGTGTGTGTGTATGAGTTTTGAAACCTCAAAGTGTGTCAAAGTTCTAATAACAGTCAATGTTCCACTTAGGGGAGCTGTGCAGTGCAAAAAATGAAAAACATTTATATGTAGTTGTGTTTTACTTTCTCGCTTGTTCACTTTGCCTCTTTTTTGTTTTTGTTTGTGAACTGTAAATGTGGGAGGAATCAAACATTTGTAGGCACAATTATTTTGTGCATACACATACATGTACATCCCATTAATAACATCACTCTTTACACCGTTTCCATTGAAATGTCGTATGATGACCATTTCTCCCACATAAACAGCCTTGTTTTAAAGAAAGTTTGGCCGCTTAAAGATGACATCATTAAATATTTTTCAGTGTTTAGAAAAAATCTATCCCATCCTTGGCACTGGATCAGAAAACATCGAACCGTTGCATATTTAAAGCAAAAACATTAGTCCCTCTTCTTTTGGCAAGCTGGCATATGCGCTAATTTTTCAGTTTCTTCATTTTTAATCGACTTCCGTTATTGTCACATTAGAGATTCAGCACAAAAATACGGTCTGAATCTTATACAGGGTGGCTGATGAATATTGGTACGTTAAGAAAGTTAAGTAACTTTTTTTCAGTGTACGGAATTCATTTTTCTTTTGTGCATGTTAAAGCTCATTCAATTTTATAAAATATAGCTTAAGTAGTTTTAAAAGTAATGGCGGGCCGATTGTTGATGCATGTGCAGCATCTTACCAAAAAGTTGATCATTACTGCTTGGAGAGTTGATTGTTTCTCAAATGGATTGGTTTAGTCTATTCAAATTTGTTGGTTTTGTTTTGTAGACTTCCTGTTTGCAATAAACCCACAATAAAAAGTCAGGTGCAGTAAGGTCAGGCGACCAACAGGGGCCAAAGGAATGTGGAGTTTCAGGATATCAACTTATTGGGAAATTTTCGTCTCAATTCTGTCATAACAGGAATGGCTTGAGGAGTTGCACCGTCTTGCTGAAACTACACAGAGTTGAAAGAAAATATTATTCGGCATAATTCTGGATAGAAAAACTCTCTCAACATGCTTAAGTAACGGTCTCCAGTAACCGACAATGCAGCGTGATGAAACTGCTTACCACACTGTGACACGAAGTTGATGCAATTCCGTCTCATGGAGTTTCTGTGTGTTGGAAGCACTCCATTTTCGACAATTTTGTTTGTTCCAGCATTTGAAGCATCTTCTGGCAAAAGCGAATCGGGAAGTCTTCTGCGTTCAGTTTGTTGGCCATTTCAATTTTTTATGGGAATAAGTCCAAATCTTTGTGCATAATTGACTGCTATGACTTTCTGCTTCTACCCATTTGAGCAGATAAGCTTCTTGTCGAAACTCGGATGGTTGTGTATGGCAGCAGCTACAGCAGCGATTGTTTCCTCCGTCTGAACTGAAGGGTTTCGATGGTGAGGTTTTCTGTTGACTGTCCCTTGCTCGGCAACATTGTTAACAAGTCTCGTTATGGTCTATCTGCCCGGAGCATTGCCGCCAAACGTGCGCCTATACTCTCTTTAAACTGAAACTACGGACTCCAGTGTGCGATAGCTGCGGACAATGCAAATTCTTGTTTTAATGGCCCAGCTATCCATTTTTGTTAAATCTTAAAATCAATCTGCAAAATAAAAAAATAACCAGCTTCATTAAATAGGAAAAAAGTTATAATTTTTTTTTTGATAACGGCTTTTATTAGCCGCCCTGTATGTGCATTTCCAGGATCGCGAATTGGACACTCGTACAGTCAGTATACAAGTATGAAAACTATAATTATTTAAGCTCTTGATAAAGGCCTAATTGCATGTCGGTAGCATTGTTTTTGATTGAATAAAGCAAATTGTATAACTTCAACGTTCTCAAAATACTTATGATAACCATGAGATCGTGAACCGGAAAAAGAAAGAAATTTTGGCCAGTATGTAGATAATTCTAAAAATCTGTTCATTTTGCCGCCCTGGCACACTAGAGCTTTTTTTCTCACCGTGCGTATATCTGACCTTCAATTGAACCTATGTCTCTAATTTTTCGAGACCCTCAGTTTTAACACCGGGAGTCGGCGTTGGAGCGGATATTTTCGTTTTTTGCAGAACTGCAAAATCGAGTTTTGAAAACGCAATGGCCACCAATGGATGGCCCGGCTGATTGGGCTCTATCAAGCCAAGAATCGGTTCACTCTACGTATGGACTTTTAGATTTTAAAAACAATCAATTTTTTTCCCGAAACTAAATAAAACAATGATTCGACGAGTACCCGAGGCTTTGACTCATATGTATCGGTCCCTATACCATTCGTCCATTTAAATCTGGACATAGTGGTACTCAGTAGATCTAAATATGCGCTTTAACATATGTCAAAATTTGGGGTCTAGATCTACAGGTCAAAAATCTATAGAGTTCCAAAACTCTAAGCTCTTCAACAATAAATATATGTCTCTCAACAAATGGACAAGTCAAAAATCCGAATACGCTTTTTATTGCAAAGTTGATTAAATTTGGCCCTAAAAGAACCTATTAAACTTGAAACATAGGGCCCCAAAGACCGGATCCTATGAACATGGCCCTATGTACTTAAAAACAATTCAATTTCATAACGAATCAAAGATACCTTCGTAGGGTACTCGATTTTTTTAATTCAATAATACTACCACACTTATATCAAAATCCCTCACTACTGCCAAAGACATATTCGAAGAGCATCGGCCCTGCTGAACTCAACGATTTGCCAACTTTTTTTTTGTCAAACACTTTAGGGATTTCGTAAATAAAAACGTGTAAAAAAATCTTAAGTCGGTTGTGGTCGACTATGAGATGCACTTTATCACCAGCTAATCGGAATAATAAACTCTGTCTAACCGTCCGTCTCTGTCCATGTAAAGCTTTTGATCAAACAAAGAAATTTGGCGAAGGTAAGTTAATTGGCACAAATAGATAGAGAAATAGATATATCAAACATGTTCTACCGATTTTCTGACATATAATTCTGATTTCGATCAAATTTGGTATAGTTATCATAGTATATGGATCAACCATATGCGCCCATTTTTTTGATATTGTCTCTATACAAATGATCTGAAGGCCCAAATAATGGCATCTTTATAGAAATATCGATATCTAGTCAAGTATTTTTACTATTTGGCTAAACTTGGGTGACGGTCGGGTACCAAATAACCATACAATTTTCTCACAATTTTTCACATTATTTTAAAAATCTGGGTAAATTTAAAGCCTGTTGTTTTAAATAAACTAACCCATTCTCATAGTCTAAAACAGGAGTCTATCGCTTCATTTCTGAACGGGAAAATAGTCTCTAATCTAAGGCTAAAACCGAAAAGTCGGTTGAAGCGGTTTTTTACTTAAACACGGTTTTAAAAAAAAACACAAAACCCTGTTATCTGAAAACCCCGGTTTCTTGTAAACTATATTCGATATGGTCCAATATAACCAAAGTTGGGTGTTGGCTGCTTGTCGCATATCAAATGTGGCCTCTAAAGCTGCAGGTTCTGAAATTGGAAAGGACCTTTGTGTTGAGGCAATCCAGCTACGCAAGAATACATTTTTGGTCGCTTATAACGCACCATGCAGGTGTTCAGCATTATCGGGTTTACTTTGTGGCATCTGTAGGTTCTTTAATTGGGACACAGATATATAAGTTATCAAAACATCTACCGATGTAGTCCAATTTTAATGGGGTTCGTCCTTAGCCAAAACTTGAAAAATTTACCAAGATTCTTCGAAATCGATTTATAAGTAGTTACGATCTGTATTTTGAATACAACGACATATTGACAGGCGCAGGTTCACTATAGTGTTTAACAAACCGGGGCTTTCAGAAAACCGACATTTCTGTTTTTTTAAAGTAATAAACCGGCATTTACCAACATTCTGGTTTTAGCCTTTTGCATTAGAATGGAAATTAATTTCCGAACTAGAAGTAAGTGCCCTGGAACAGCTTTAAATTTACCCAGATATTAAAATCTTAAAGCTGAAATCTGGTTTTCGGGCATAGAGACCGTCCGTCACCCAAATTTAGACAAACTGCAGAAATATTTTTATATCTATAACTTTATATAGATATTTTAAAGGCATATGTCCATGTATATGGGAAGCCATTTTTTTTAGCCACCTTGACAAACAATAAACCTATATGACTCAAATCAGTCTAAAATTTTTTATTCGTCAATCGAAATATACGATGCCAAATTGATTAAAATCGGAATTTAAATTTTAAATTGGGAGAGATCTTTGCATTGGGACTATATCAAAACGTGCACCAAATTTCGATTCTGGATCTAACGGTATACTTAAAGGTGGGTCTATAGTTACTTTTTTTGATATAAACATATTTCGTACTTGAATATTATTAACATTCTCTGTTTTGACATACAACAACCAAAAAAAAACGAAATCCGGGTTTTGCTATTTTTGAGAAACCGACTGTCGGGCTTAGACATAAGAACCGAAATGTCGGTTTGGGTCACTCTAAGGAACACACATCGCTCAATGGAATTAGAAACTGCTTCTGAATCGATCGTATACTTAACATGGCTATATCTCCATTCCGTTAAGGTGCTAAAAAGTCAGTACTAAGTACTAATTCTAAATCTGATACTTTGTTTTGAACCGAGCACCTGTTTTTTTTAAACTATGAGCATTTAGTGACAATGGAAACAGTGTATCGTGGGTCTGATAACCATAGAGAGCGTGAGTATAAAAAAACATGCTCATTATTTGAATAGCATGTTCCAACTTAAACACTTGAAAATCGTCGCTTTGCTTCCCAGCGGGAAAAGGAAGGTCTCAGCAAGGCCATTTTAGGGAGCTCGAAAACAAGCTTGCTCATTTTAAATTTAACTGAGGTTAAGATAACAGATGCCGTCCACGCTTTCTTCTAGAAAAATATAAAAATAATATTAAGAACAAATACTATTTGAGAAATATAAGTGAATTAAATTTATTCCTAGCTCCCTTCTTGTGAGGAGCATCCTGCCATACCTGGTGAGTAGGGTGGAGTGAAATTCAAAAAAAAAAAGTTAACCTCGGAAAGAGATGTAGTCTGGGGTCCTAAAGAGGGGAAAAATAAAGAAAAAAATTTAAAAAAATTTTTAGGGGTCCCTCGAAATTTGCAAATTATCGCTATTTTGGCGTTGATTTTAGAAAAATCCTAAAAAGTTTTATGTCAATAAATGTTTGCAATAGCGTAAACAATGAAATAAGGGCATGAAAAAATTTAAAAAAATTTTTCTCATTGTTCAAAAATTTCAAAAAGTAAAATAAGTCAAATCGTCCCTTCTTCAGAAAATTGACTGAACAATGAAATCGCCACCAAAGCTACAAATATTAGTCGATTATCCTCATATTTGGCTCAAATACTTTTGTTTGGGCACTGAACAAGCTCAAACTTTTAAATTTCGAATAAGTTAAGTCGTTAATTTTTAGGATTTTTCTAAAATCAACGCCAAAATAGCGATAATTTCCAAATTTCTAGGGAGTGGCGCGACCCCTAAAATTTTTTTTAAATTTTTTTCTTTATTTTTCCCCTCTTTAGGACCCCAGACTACATCTCTTTCCGAGGTTAACTTTTTCAAATTATAAAAAAAGCATGTTTTCACTCCACCCTACTGGTGAGTGATGGGCAGTAAAGATATATGTATAAGTACTTTTACATATAAGCCCTTTTTCGTTACCACACAATTTGGTTTGGTGGGCAGAGTAGCAACAAGAAGATCTTATGTTCGTATTCCAGGGAAGTCAAACCGGAAAAAAATAAAAATTAAGTAATTTAAAATAAATCTCCGTTTGTTTTTTATATTAAGTTTTTTTTTTAGATTTTTAATGATATTTTTATAGACCATTTTCTGCTGGCCTTCTTTAAGGTTTTTCAATAGAAGGAAGCGAGACGAAGGCCTTGCTCTGCAATCTTACCCTGTTTTTATTTCAATAAGACTAGAATGTAGCAAGCCTGCCTTTCAGTATTCTAAGAAGACTTTACAGAAGGCATTGCTGGGCCCTTAATTTTCGCTTTTCTACGATAGGGTGATCAAACTAGAAGTATTTCTTTCAAAATAAAACAAAAATACAAAAATTGTCGTTTCAAATGAAAAATAAAGATTCCAGATTTATTTTTCATTTGAAAGGAAAATAAATCTGGAATCTTTATTTTTCATTTGAAAGGACATTGTATGCCACTTTTTTTTTGAATATAATTTCCTTTAAAGGTTGGCCGCAACTACGCCACAGGGTGTCCATTCTGAATGACTCGTTCGAGCGTAACGTTGGCTTCCAAAACCTGATTCGTAGCTGGTTTGTCAGCATAGACTTAGGACTTTACGTAGCTAAAAAAAAAATCTGATATCACACGATCTAGGCGACTAACTAACTTACCGGTCCAAAACGTAAAATTAGGTGCTCTTCGAAATGTCCTCTAAATAGATCCATTGTTTGAGCAGTTGTATGGCAAGTGACACCGTCCTGTTAAAACCAATTGAAATCGAGATAACCGGCTTACATTTCAGGTAGCAAAAAGTCCGATATCATGGCGTAATAGCGATCACCATTCAGGGTTACGTTCCGGCCATCATCATTTTTGAAAAAATATGGACAGATGATTCCACCAGCCCATAAAAAGCGCTAAACCATGGTTTTCGTGGTACAAGTCTTTCCATGACGAAATGGAAATCAATACCGAAAAGAAAAATCCCTATTGCAAAAATACCTCTAGATTGATCACACTTTACTCAAAAAGAGCAAACCCAAAATTAACAGCAAACAATGAATCCGACTTACCTATGGACGCATTTTAAAGTTTCCATCGTAAAAATAATCGATCATTAACATTTATAATAACTTTATGATATCTCATAAAAGGGAGGGAGGTACTAGAAAGGGCGTGGCATCATATTTTTTTTATGCGATATTTATGAAGAAATAACATATTGCATAATACCACTTTAAGCGAAACTCGTGCTTTAGGAAAAAAGTTGTATTTGGGTTTCATCTACGCTCGGATGGTATAACTTGTGTAACAGGTTAAAAATTCCATTTCTTGTCAGCTAGAGTTATTTATAATCGATTTTCTTACTGCTTATTTTCAGCAGAATCACATGAATAGTAATAAAATTATATATTATGCGAATACCAAAAATAGACTGAATGGTGCATTTGCACTGGCGTTGATGAAAGGCTCTTGGATTTTCAGAACCCCAAAAGTTCTGCTTATTATCAAACAAGGCCATTCAAATGAAAATGAGCTTCATCACTTTGCGTTAAAATAATTGATCGCTGATTTAAATGATAAAATTCTATTATTCTGGTTCTTTGTTCAGTTGTGAATCTCTCCATTATTTATTCTCCAAGTGTTAAAAGTTGTTAAATTTTAAACCCCATTGTAACTTTTGGCCCACCCTGTATTATCTGTGTGTATGATTGGTTGGATATATGATTCGGCCCGGACGAACTTAATTTGTCAACTTGTCTTAAATATCTTTTAACCTTTTAAGTGGTTAGATATTTTTCTACTTTTGTAGGAGACGTGATTCGCGATACGATGAAAATGGTTTTCGCCATAAATCTATTGTAGAAATTAGAAAACTTGTTCTTATTAATTATTTGGTTATTTTATCGAAACAAACGTAAATGTATAAATTCAAAATTTTCGAATTGATATGGTTCAGATCACATTTCAAATCCAATTGGTATCTGTCAGACTACTCAAAGTGATTCCTTCCTTTCCCAACAGAGAAACCCAACAATGCCCACGTCCGCAATATCACCCTTACCACCCGACCAAATGTTTATGACTTTCTAGCATTTATTTCATTTCAATCCTCTTTTTTTGTAATGTGATACGACATGAAAGCACCATCGCACACCACACGAGACTTCTTAAGACACAAAAAAGTGAAGGCAAAATTGATACAATTTCGCCTCTCCAATACAACCCATGCAATAGTTCGACAAAAATGAGTGTTAGCTGTCGCTTCACATCAGACACATGTGATAATTTAATTTAGAGAAATATTTAACGCAGCCATATGAGAAATGTATACATGTCTGAATTGATTTGGAAATTCAAATATCGAATATTACAAAGGAAAGGGTGCGCGACCTGCAGCCCATTTAAGAGGTCTCATTATAGTGATTGTATTTTGTTGTTGTTATTGTTTTTCAGAAAAGGACAAGAATGCAGATGAGACATGATTCGGATATTTTGGCGAGAAGTGATACAGTGAAATAAAAATGGACGACTCATCATCTCTGACCCTAACAAGCATAATACTGATAGCCTTTTGTTTGGTGATATTTGGACTGATATTGTATCGATATTTTGGGCAGGGCCAAACGCTATGGACGCGTTCGTATAAAGAAGAAAAAATTGGATTGTCGGCTCATAAACTATTCAAACCGAATGGGTATATGGTAAGTAGATAGATGACTTCTAGATTAAAGATGTAACAGGTGTAAATGTGATCTGTCAATTTCTTTGTTCCTTAACAGACCAGTTAACGACCTAATGTATCCACAAAATATATTTTGACCGAACTTGACATAACGGGCAAATTTCGTTACGAAATTGATCATTACTTATTAGAGATACACCGTGTACTCCTCCGATAGTAGTGAAACCGTGTCTTCTGTATGAGTTGGAGTACTACCTCGAGACTGTTATCCGCCAATCATTCGATTTAATACATTTATAGGGGATTTTTGGGCATAGCACCGGCAAATCAAACATAAGAAAAAAAATTGAAAATAGGGTCATTATTACACAACAAAGAATTTCTTTAAAATCGCAAAATAAGAACTCAACTTGGGCCTGGGATTTGTTTTCTAAAATCCTCGAGTCCTTGGCTTAAATCGCCCATTTTACCGAAACACAAAATGTTGGCTAGATCAAAAGCTGTTGACTTTTGGCCGTTGAAAATAGATTCTGGACCACTGTGCGACGTTGGACAGGATCACATTTTTGAGGCCTTCTGGACTGATCGCCTATGATACAGAGCCGTCAATACATATTCGCAGGGCCCGTGCATCGTTACCCAAAATTGAGACAAATCTTAAAAGTACGTGCATATTTAGATAAGTGAAAAATGTTGTAAGTGAATAGTTGACCTTTGGTGTTGTTATTTTATAAAATTATTTTTCGGCTTGAGGTCATTTATTTAAAATCGTTGTTCTATGTGTTGTTTAATTTTTATTTATCCCAATATTTCGATTGACTTCGTCAATCATCTTCAGGGGTTGTCACTGACAAAATATACAAAACATGATTACATTTAATAAACAAAACATTAACACAATATTTGAAAAATAATTACATTAACAAAACAATGTCGTCCGTCTGATTATCGCTGTCAACTGATATTAGTGTTACTCTTCAGCTTGCGTCTGTGCTTATGCACCACATTTCTATATATGTGTGCGATCCCATCTGTGTCCGTTTTGTAATTAATTCTCTTCTCATTAGGTACGTCAATAATGTTAAGCATTTCGAGAGTGTATATTCTTCTATAATTTCTCTCTTGCGCTACAATTATTACGTCGGTAAAGTCAGGCTTATGTCCAGTCAATGTACAGTGGGCCGCAAGTGCGGTCTTTTGTTCTATGGGCCTATTTACGGCTTTTAGGTCAGATTTGTGGGACGAAATTCTTGTCTTCAGTTTAGTTTTAGTAGTGCCGACATATACTTTTGGCGTATGTCGGACTTGTCACCATTGCACTTTATTTGGTATACAACGTCTGATTTATCTTCGTTATTTATTCGAGATTTTGTCCTGCTAAATAAACTGTTTACTGTACTGTGTGTCTTTAGTGCAAGTTGATATTTGTCTTTGTTATAAATGTTGGAATAACTAAGCCTTTCTGAAAAACCCGGTATATATGTTGTTGGTTTATATATTTTTGTTAGAGGTTCTGCGATGACAGCTGAGGAATTGGATTTTGATTTCCATTTGTTTAGTAGGTCTGTGATAGTCTTGTGTGGGAAGTCATTTTGCCTTAAAATGGTTCTAATTTTTACTAAATTGTGTTTGTGAAACTCTATGTCGCTAATATCTAAAATTCTCTTGATGAAGTTAGTCGCTGTATTAATAATGACTCGTCTAGGATGCTTTGAACTAAAGTTAATAAGTCTGCCAGAAGCTGTAGGTTTTTGGTACCAATCTAATTTTAGTATCTGACCTTGTCGACAAACTATTGAATCTAAATATGGTAATTTTCCGTCCTGTTCCATCTCCATTGTAAACTTTATTTGTCTGTTAAATGAGTTGAGTACATCTAGAGTGTTCTTAATTTCTTTTTTCTTAAAAATTCCAAAGAGATCGTCCACATATTTCGTTAATAATTTGGGTTTGTATGTCATCTTGTCTAGTGAGGTGTCTAGAAGCTCTTCCATAACTATGTTGGCTATTACGCTGCTCGTATATCTTTTCATCATATTTAATTAAAAATTTTAACTCTTTCTAAGTTTGAAAACCTTTTGGGTCGGGGTTCACATAAGGTAGAATCGACAATTTAAAAAAAAAAATTATAAATTTTGTTGTGTCCAAAATTGACCAAAATCTTAAATATGGGACCATTTTTGGATTCATGAGAAAATGCCACTGTTTCTTTAAATGTATGTACCCGATGATAAAAGAAGAATTTTCGGGCCCAAGAGCCCAATGACAACGCCTCGAATGACAATGGATCGAATTCAATCAAATCGTTAAACTATTGCCATATTCATATTCGAGAGGAAATCAAATCATCAAATACAGTCGAGTTGTGTAGTTAATGGTATATTAACGACAAAATGAGTTTTAAGTCCTAAAAGAGCCCTAAATTTAAATGTAGGTACATATTTGGATTTGTGAGAAAATAACTTCACTCAGAACTTTTTGTCATTTAAGGGCGAATTGTTTTGTTTACAGTGTGTTGAAAAATTCATCTCATTCAAAAAATGGAATTATCCCGTGAACATTTTCGTGCGATGATCGAGACAAGGGTGCTTAAATCAACTTGTTTTGACTTTTGGCGCAGAAGCACCATCAAAAACCACTGTTAATCGCTGGTTCCAAGAATTCTGTCCCGGACGCCGTTTGCTTCAAGATGAATTTCGTGAAGGACGTCCAACTTCGGTCACTTTGCCAGAAACCATCAATGCTGTGCGTGAACTGATTAAGCAAGACCGACGGATCCGAAATATAAATAGCAACCCTCGTATTATTAAAAAAAAACGTAGAACAACTAGACGGTCAGAAAAATACATTTGATATCCTTGTTTCGAAATTCAAAAACTTTCTGTGAAATTATGAACATTTCTTATATGTTTAAGTATATAACCTCTGCCATCAAACGACATCGATGTCTTAAGACTAGTGAGTACTCGTATAACATTCTATTTATTAGGAAGTCTATGTTTCTAAGTTCAACCCTTAGGCGAAACAAAAAACTGTTGTTTTTAAAACTTATAAAAAAAAAAATAAAATTCCTGTGTTTTGGACTTGCAACTTTAAAACATTGAAAGGGCCTCCGGTAAATATCGGTCTATGGTTACTCGACTTATAATATAAACCGATTTACTACAAATCCAAATATGGATTTATTTTAAAGATTTGGTTCAGATTGGGGTTACGAAAAACAGACCACTTAATTTACCGTCGAGGGTATACAGGTTCCGCCCAAACTGAATGATGTTTCTACTTGCTTTTTTTCTGATATGGATATTTAGACTTGAAAATATATAATTTTTTAATTTCAGATTCATTCTGGTTCCGAACTATTACTCAGTTCTAGCGGAAGCTTTAAAAGATTTGACACCGTTGACAAGGAAAGCTGTAAAAATACTCAACATCAAAACTCGCCCAAACATGCTACAACGCCTTTGTGGAATTTACCTCAGAATGAGTCGGAAATACCCCCACAACCGCTACGACCGGCGCCTGCCCCAGCTCCACCACCAACACCTCCGGCCGTTTATGCAAGCCAGCCTAAAATAGTTACATTCTCATTGCAACTGAACGATGAAGGCCCATCGGTATCGAATCGCGAGCACAGTGATGTGTTTCGGCCTAGCAGCATATTGCATTCGAATCCAAGGCGTAATGTGGAGATTCCTACCCTGGAAGCTCCTCCAAAGGCCAAACTGGCATTTAATCATGTAACCAGCAGTATACCGGCTACAGCCATACCGCGACCAGTGGTTAAGAAATCACCCCAACAAAATGGTTTTTCAGTGGAAGACAATCCTAATAGCTTTAAAAGCTCCGTAAGAGAAGAGAAACTCTTGCAACGAGCCAACAACACAAATCCTTTTCTAGAAACTTTATTGAAAACAAATTCCAACACTGCCTTATACAATCAACAAACAATGACCAACAATGGACCTGACACATCGACTCCAGCTGCCAATCCTTTCATCGAGACAAAAAATGATTCGCCGCCCACGGTTAGAAGAGATCAATTTCGATATAACGAAAGTCCAGCCTTTACATTTCGAAGTCGTTCATTTTCACAAACAGAAGTTCCCGACAAGGAACCTTCTACGATTTCTTTGAAAAATCTGGCCAATGTTTTTCACAATCCAACACAATCTCTTCCAAATCCGGGAAATCCATTCGCAAGAGTTGCTCGTAAAATTAAAGGACCACATATGTTGCAGAAAACGATATCGGAAGATTTCCTATTTCGAAAATTTGGCTACGGCGGATTTGGTAATCATCAGAATGACAATGGTCAGGTAAATGGAAATGATGCAGCTGGAGGCGGCACCGCATCGTGGAACTTTAGCCGACTGCTAATGCAAGAAGATGTACCGTTCAATTTGTGGCGCCGTAATAGTTCACAGACATCATTGAATTCGGGAAGTATGACCTCGTTGGATGGTGCCAATTTGGAACGTGCCGTATCTTGTGAATCCGTGGATTCGGATTATGCATCACTTGAGTATACTAATGATTATGATCAGTCAACATATACCCAGATCACGGGATATCTATGTGTTGGATTACATTTTGATAAGTAAGTACCTGCAATTATTTAGGAATGTGGGACTAGAAATATTTATCAATCCAACAGGCTTTTCACATAAAGAGCTATAACTCTCCTACATTCGAGTGTATCGGTCGACTCAGAATCTGGAGCTTATTCGATTTAAAAATATCTGTCTGTCCATTACTCACAATATCGCAGAACCAGCATCAAATTGCTAGGTTGGATCGAGTGGGCCTTTCGTACAAGACGCAAGTCAAGTACCCTGACATAACGATCAGAGAAAGGATGAGGTAGAAACCTCATCGTGTCGGCTAGCTAGTAAGCTAACCAGCGGGGTGAAATAGGTACGCCGTACTCTGGGGGTTAAGTAAACAAACTATGCAACTTAAAGATCTTCCGTCTGGTAGGAGACAGTTAAGATGGTTGTCGGGTATAGAAAGATACTCTCTTGCCAGAGGGTCTTTACAAAGGATCTTTAGACGTTGTTGGGTGTAGCTCCTGTTGATCTTGAAGAAATAGGTTGAGGTCCAAGGAAAGGTTAGCACTGCTGCCTGATTAATGAGTGATAGAGAGTGTGGAGAGTATCCCCGATCCGGAATGCAAAGAGCGGTTGCGCGAATGTAACTTGGGTTACGAAACCTGACCAGAGGTTGTTGTTTTAGCGGGACATAGTACCGTGTGACAGCCCTTGTTCGAAGAATTCCTCCTTTTTGGTCGATCTGGTGCTTAGAACCGGCCGTGGGATCGATTGTTGTACCGGAGGTAATGTGGCGCCATGGTCATCTAGCGATGACAGGAAATAATGCGGTTTTCTCAAGACCTCGCCCATACGTTTTAGATCCTTGGTTCTTTTAGAGGGGTCGGTAGAAATTGACCTCGTTCCGAGCATTGAGAAAGCCATGTCCATTAAAGCATAGCTTATGACCGTAACACCTTAATTTGGGCACTTGCGTCTAAATATATGCTATCTCACGGCCGATGCCTTTAACTTTGGGTTTGGCGTTGTATGGATAGCAAACTGGAAGTAGTCTTTGGTTACGAGGTCTGACCGGAGACCCATAATTGTTGTTTTGACCTTCAGGAAGTATTGTGGTGTCTGTGGTTTAAACCGAAATCGCGGGAAGAGCTTCCGCTCAGTTTGTACGAGTATTTGCTTTGCAACCGGTTGCTGAGACCCATAGATCAGAGGAAGTTTAGATATGCCATATAACACGTTTAGAGTTGGTAATAGAGGAATTGACCTAAAGGGGCGCCGGCCACCGCTTGGTAATAGCTCCTGTGCGATGGCACCATGGTTGTAGTTGAATAACAGTGACAATAATGTAAAAAACTAGTCCATATTTCTTTTATCCGTCTTAAGCTCGTAATCAACCTACAGGCCGCAATTTTTGACCGTTTCTAATAAAATTTTACATTGCTATTGAAATTGAATTTCCACATGAAGCTAAATAAAAAATCCTTTTCTGTGCCGGACCCTGGGAATTAAGGTAACAAAAAACAATGAAATTTGTTCACAAATTAAAATAAGGTTTTACACCACTCGGTGGATCAGGGTATTATTGGTTAGTTTCTAGACGATGCATGTCTGCATCCACCACCTTAAGGTTCTGATCCATTTAGACTCACTAGCTGATTTCATTAAACGATGCATGTCTGTCTGTCCATCTAAAGCTTGTAATGAAACACAGGTCGCAATTGTCCGATGTTGATGAACATTGGAGCACGTCAATTTTTTGCAGCAAGGAAGAAAGTTATTAAAATTTATGAAAATCGGTTCGGATTAAGATATAGCTACCAAACGTATGTTCATCCGAGTTTTCTCTTTCAAGCTCTAAAGCCACATTTTAATCCAATCCTGATGAAATTTAGTTTTTGAGCCAAGGAAGGACGTTGAAGAAACCCGGTTTAGATTTAGAAGTCACATCTTACATCCACATCTGAAATTTAGCACATGCAAGTATTTTGAGCCAAGAAAGGACGTTATTGAAATAAAAGAAAATTAGTTCAGATCATGATATATGTTCATAAAATTTATTGTCTTTAGAAACCACACATCCAATTTTGATGAAATTTTGCGTACTATCATTATTTGCAGAAAGAAAGGAAGTTATTAAAATTTAAGAAAATCGGTTCAGATATGTTCATCTGACTTTCCTTTTTTTAGTTCTAGAAGCCACATCTTAAATACAATCTTGGTGAATTAAAACGAGTAAGTTCTTCGGGCCAAGGAAGGACTTTATTAAAATTGAAGAAAATTGGTTCAGATTTAGATATTGAACCCATCAATACATGTTTATCCGATTGTTCTGTTTTTTGCACTCGAAGCCACATCTTACATCCTCTCTTAATAAAATTTAGCACTAATAAGTTCCATGGGAAGGATATTATTAAAATTTAAGAAAATAGGTTCAGACTTTTCTTAACAACTGACTAGCTTTTTACAAGTTTACGATCTGGGCAGATTAAAAGGCCTTCCGTGTTTCATTGTCCAAATGGGGCCCAAAAACCGAATCTCTATTAAAAATTTACTCATAGATAAGAGTAGCCAGTTAAATTTCCCCGCGTATCTGAAAAAGCCATTGTTGGTAAGAATGGACTTCATTTTGTTTCCGGACCGGACCCTACGAAAGAAATATATTTACATATATTTTAAAAAGAAAGAAAAAAATATGTTAAATTTATTAAGATTTGGAAAATTTGATGCTCGAACCTAGGCCCCTATGGACCATCTTCAATCATGGTTTTATGGATTCGCCATATTACTGAAATCCTCTCACGACTTTACATAAGCACAAATTTTAAAGAAATGAACCAAAAGTATGCAAAACCCGTAATGTTAGAGCTTTGAATTTAGTGTGCAAGACTATGACACAAGCTACTTATATAAGCTACGCTATATAATGCATAAGCCGTTCATAGTCGGCTTAAAACAAAAGGTCTCGGTCCGTGTTAAGACATATCATTCTATATTATAACAGCTTACTAATTTTAAAGTCTACACCAATCGTTTATGATAAGGGCATACAAGTCGTATTTTAAATAATTGACTCGATACAGTCCGTGTTTTTTCTGATATGTGTAAATATATAACCTATTTCTTAAATTTTCAGAAACTCAATCGTGTCCCAAGGGTTTGACTTACAGGTTAATGTTCTAGAAGCCAAAGGTCTGATATTACCATTCAAAGTGGATTCGATCGATACATTTGTGCGGGTCTTTTTAGTTCCCGATCAAACTGGATCCCTGCAGACAAAGGTAAAGAAAATATAAAAAAAACATTCCCGAATAATGAGAGTAATGGGGCTATTTAACAGGTTGTTGAGGATTCTGCCACGCCGACCTACAACGAAGCACTTCACTTCTGGCTGAGTAAGATGTATCCGAGACATTCGCTGTGGTTTCACTTGTTTCACAACGGAGATGCTCATACGCTGATTGGTAAATATATGTGAACAGTATTAAATTGAAATATACTACCGGAATCAAAATTTAAGATTTTTATTTAGCTCGTATCATTGATTTAGAAATTCGAAATATATGTTTGGGTTCCCAGCAAACCAAACGTTCAGAATTCTGTACGACAATCGGCAAAATATTCCGATTTCGGATCAGAATTCTTACCGAGTTCGTAGCGAAAAACATATGAGATGGTTGGCACGAATTCTGAACCACTTCTCTTAAAAAAATCCTCAGACAAACCGAATAGAATTCGTAACGATTTCGATAATAATTCTCGATAGAGTTCAGATATTATTCAGAATTGTCTGATATCAGACATTGATGCTAATTTGGTTTAATGGGTACTTTTAAAACAAGTATTCACGAATGTATTTTTGATATTCTTAGAAAAAGTATATTGTTTAGAAAAAATTATACTATATTAAGGAGATCCTAGTTTACATTTAATGGTGTTCCAATTTTTAAAAATAAATCTAGTAAAAAAGCTAAAGTTGGGCGCTGTCGACTATATTATACGATGAATGTTGACAAAAGCCAACTGAAAATAGGTTTTTGGGCCCAATGTAACGGGCTCTAAACTAACCCAGATTTTAAAACTAATGTTATATTTTAACTTGTGAAAAAATGTCATTGGTTTCGTAAAATCAGTTGAACATAGCTATATCTTTATCTGAACCGATAGAACTTTCTCGTGCTAAGTTTCATCAAGATTGGATGTAATGTGTGGATTCTAAAGCTAAAAACATAAAATCGGATAAACATATATGTATGGTAGCTATATCTGACGGTGAATCGATTTTCTTCATGGAATTGGCACAAGTTTTTTGGATCAAGGACGGACGCTATTGAAATTAAAGAAAATCGGTTTAGATTAAGGTATAGCTCCCACATATGTGTTCATATGATTTTTATGTTTTTATCACTAAAAACCACATTTATATCTAATTTTGATGAATTTTAGCAGGATAACGTTTGTTTTTAAGACAACGGAATGACGTTATCAAAATTTAAGGAAATCAGTTCAGATTTAGATATAGCTCCCACACACATATGTTTAACCGATTTTAAGTCTTTTGCTCTCGGAGACACACATTTCATTCAATATTGATGAAATTTAGCAGAATAAGTTTCGTGGATAAAGGATGTGTATTATTGAAACTAAAGAAAAACGGTTCAGATTCCAAAATAGCCCCCACACACATTTGTTCCACCTATTTTATATCTTAGCTGTAGAAGCAACATACATAAATATGCAATCTTGATTAAATTTGCCACAGTTCATAATGATCGATCAGTCACTAGCTCGGATAAAATAGGGTGATCTCGGTCTCGGTTTTGATATACTTTAGTTGTAGTATTTGACCTGAAACATCTGACCCTTCCTTGATATTTCATAATAGGTGTTCTACTATTTAAAACTCGATTTCGATCATATTTGTTAAAGTGGATGACGATGGCAAACAATCTATTTTAAGGCAATTTAGATATAGCTATAGAGTTTTTGGAGTCGGAGTTTGGAGAATTTTGCCGGAGTCGAAGCAGAAGACAAAAAATGTACTCGATTTATAATCCGGATAAAGGTTAAAATTGTATTAACAAACTAATTAGCAGCATATTTTAGGTTATGTTAAATTGAAAATCTGTGCGAACAGACTTACTAAGTTTTAATAGTCAAATACCACGAAAACTAGAAAATTTATGAAATTAGCTCGCTTCAAAGTATGTTCTCTTAAGTTAAAATTTAAAAGAGAACATGACCAATAAAAAGAAAAGCCCAAAAAGTTTTTTTTTTCGGTAAAATATTTGGATCTCCGTTAATCTTAAGGTAGCCAATACCATTACCTGCAAGATCGACTAGATCCCCGTCAGTTACGTAGAAAACGAAATGCAAGAGAAAGATTTGTATGCACTCCTTTGTGTTCTCACAGTTTTTGATGTAGTCGCTGGTGCCAACTTTAAATCTCTTTGCCGGACTTATAATCAGAAGGTGTCCTGCTCGAATGGTCGAAAATGCCAAGAATAAAATGTATCGCGTTATTGATTTCACCTTCTCAGTTGTGGAGAGTTATGAAAGCTTTCTTAATCTCACTGAGATGTTTCCTGCCTTCTTATGATACTCAGGGACAGCACATGTATCATTAAATTTAGTGCGCTGACCTTTGTACCTAATTTAAAATCTAACATTATATGGACTTTAGAAGGTAGTTCCCAAAATAATAACTCAAATTGGCTTAAATGATCTTACTTTAACAGTATACAACATGTGAACATTGTTCCATTGATCCCCTTTTGACCCGTTTGAAAGTCCAAGCACATTGATTGTTTTTAGCTTCCGGTTAAACTCCCTTGCTTTATTTTTTTTTTATAATTAAGCTTATTTTTTAATCTTTTATGATAGAATTGACATTCCACAGCGGTTCATATTCTAAAAATCTATTGAAAACAAATAAATATACATATGTAGTCGAAGGTCGTAGTTGCCTCAAGAACCGTAGTCGGAATAGTTTTAACACCCGGAGTCGAAGAGGAGTCGTCTGATTTTTGCAAAACTCCACAGCTCTGCTTACAAATCGTTTGGGTCCCAGGGCTTCCAGTATACATGGGCATATGGGTCTCAAAACAAAAATTTTCTCACGCAATCAAAAATAAAATTATACTTGCAATTTGACTAAATTGGGATAACAGGTCCGAAAATCCGCCCCTTTTTAACATACTCGTAGAAAAATAAGCACCAAAAAAATAATAAAATTTTCTGACAATGCAAAAAACATAATTTTTTAACTTATAATTTTTTGGGCCGGATTTCAATTGGCTTCTCAGAACATCTTGAAGTGCAGCTAATAATACAGTCGGCACCGTCCGACTTAATCTTTTTTACTATTTTTTATAATTTAATATGTTGTGTTGTTTCTTACAATTTCAGTTTCTATCGGGCTTAAATATTACAAAGTTAGAATACTCGTAATCTGAATTTTATGAGATTTTCTGAAAATCAAATCGATTAGTTTGTATTTAAAATGGGATTTTTGTAATATTAATGGAATGTTTTTAATTTCATATGGAATATTTTCAATTTCATTTGGTGTCTTCAGAATTTTAAACTGAATAATCTAAATTTCAAGTGATGAATTAGAAACTTAATTGTTTTCATTTAAATTTCAATTGGATTTTCTAAATTTTAAATGAAATATTTTCTCAACTTGAAATAGAATATTCAGAATTTTAAATGAAATATTGACGACATTTGAATATCAATTATGATTTTTATATGAATTATTAGTAACTCTAAATAAATTTTTTTGTATTTGAAATAAAATATTCTGTTATTCGAGTGGAATTTTGAAATTTAATGGGATTTTCTAAATTTGAAATGTATTAGGTTGAATTTAAAATAGGATATTTGTAATTTCAATGAAATGTTTTTAATTTAATTGATGAATTAGAATCTTAGTTGGTGTCTTTTTAATTTCAATTGTAGTTTTTAAAATTTCAAATTGTATAGTTTCATAACTTCCAATAGAATATTCTGAATTTTAAATGTAATATTATAAATTCAAATGTACTTCATATAAATTTCAATTATGTTTTCTGAATTTTATATCGGTTATTCGTAATTCCAAATACAATCTTTTGAATTTGAAATAAATTCTTCTGCTATTCAAGTGGAACTTCTAAATTGTTAATGATAATTTATGAATTATAATAGAAGAAGGTGTAGATGGACCTAGATAGGCACAATATTTTTATATCGTAAATTGTCTGACCCATTTATAAAATGAAACATTTTTATTCAAAAAGGTGAAGCTGAAATGGAAATCGGGGAATTGCCCAAACCCATAACAACGTGGATACCATTAACGGATTCGCGAAAAGTCAACGCACAATGGGGTGAAATAATGTTTTCGCTTAGTTATTTGCCGACGGCTGAGCGCATTACGATAGTTGTGGTAAAGGCACGCAATCTCCAGCTAAGAGTGCCGAGCAAACGGGATCCGGAGATTATGCATGACGTTCAAAACATTTTCGTTAAGGTAATTATACGCTTGTTGTTGTAGTCCTCTCTACTTGCCGCCGCCGCCGCCCTAATGCTGTGTGTGGTTTACAGGTTTATCTGATGAACAACGAAAAAAAGGTTCTTAAGAAGCGCACTTCATTGAAGCGCAAAGATCGCTGTCCAGTTTTCAACGAATTCGTGATATTCAGCCTGCCGCCACAAAGTCTGACAACAGCACAGATACGATTTACGGTGTATGGTGTCATTGACGATGCTAACGTTACGCCCCTGGGACACATCGTGGTGGGTAGCTGTTCCAATGGCAAGGGTTTACGACACTGGCAACAAATGCTCTTTCAAATGCGGAAACCGGTGGCGATGTGGCATGTTCTTCGGCGTGTCTCTAATCAGACGTACACCGGCGGTAGCAATGCAGATGCTGCCGTAGTCGATATTCAACAACGAACAACCATCCAATGTGCCAAGCGAAATAGTGTTTTCTAAGAAAGGCTATCTCAATACAACAAACAAAGTAAAAACAATTTCCCGGTAAATTGAAAGAAAGAATGCATTTGTAATGCGGCGTGGGAAGAAATTAACTCATCAGTATGTAAATAGATTAAGGAAAAGGGATTAAGGACACTCAATATTTTTAAAGGGATAAACACTCCGTGTTGATAGTTAAAAAAAATTAAGAAAAATATTTTTTCACGTATTTTGGCCAGCTTAACTCAAAAAATGCAAAATTTATGTGGAAAACATCTAACAGTCATTGTTACACACCGATTCTGAGCGACAGTTTAAAATATCGTCGTCAAGGTGAAACCGCGGGAAAAATGATGTTGTCATCGTGGTTAGTCACTTATTATTGTGTTATATGAGTATATAAGGAATTGTTAGGGCGCCGTGATATGATGAAAAAAGTGCGCAACTATCACATATGAAATCAAAACAAAGCTGCTTTCATGTATTCTTCAACCCTCAATTGTCTTGTTTACACTTAGAAATAAATAAGACAAATCTGCTAAAGAGATTGCAATTAAAAAAACTCTTAAATCATTTAGTGGCAAATGCGTTTTATTTGTCGCAAAAAAGCGAAATTGTTAACTTGTCAAATAAAACACGTCTATTATCTCTAGCATTGCTCCTTAGCATTGCTAAGACTGAACTTTTTCATATGTCGCTCGTAACGCTTTATGGGAAATTTTGTCGGAGTCTGATATATGTGGTTTCTAAATCAGCATGCTCTGAAATCGAGAAGGACCTTTGTGTGGGGGCTATAACAAAACAATGAATATCATGCCAAATTTCATTGTGATCATGTTTAATTTGTTAGCAGGATCGGGTTTTATTTGTTGCTTCTAAAGCAGCAGGAACTTTTGTATGAAGGCTATACAAAAACATGGACTGGAAAATCCTATGTATTTATTTAAAAAAACTAGTAAAATCGTCGTTAAGTGCGGCAAGGCCGCTATTTCGCCATCCCTACGCAACTAAAGCGCAAAGGGTTCGCTTTATGGGCCCTTTTAGCCCATGGGTCCGTCCCAAATCTCAGCCAAAACTTCAAAATTACTCTACATTTCGGTTTGCAAAATGTTATTTAGTTTGAGTTCCCAATGTTCATATTGACTATTCATAGCCCGTTTTGATCATGTCGGAGGTATTTGGGGCACATGAGACAAAATTCCAGCAAAATTTCTATTTTCAAAGTTTTAAGAGCGTCCTAACTAACAGTATCCATTTTAACGATTGTTCGTCCACAAAACATTATGATTTGTTAAGCAAATACTCAAAAAAGTCTACTTTTTACCGAGGTACTTTTAGTCCCTTAAAAGAAAGCTTTTTTCCCACAGAGCCGATTTCGCCAATTTACAATCCCAAATAATTTATGACCATAAGCCATCATCAAGCAAAATTTCAGGATCCTGGGTTGATTTGTTTGACCGCTATCGTGCTTTCTGGCTAGATCGTCTTAGAAGTTTACGACGATAAATTATACTTATATACTTTATATACTTATATACTTTATACTTATATACTTTATAAAATCTGCATTAAATATGTATGAAATATTTAGAATACCATCTACTTAATGTATGGTATATTAAACCGATGTGGCCTAATTTCGTTGGTCCAAACCTGAACAATACACGAAGTTTCATCGAAATTGGTTCATACTTTCGACCAACAGTTTGATTACAAAGGTAGATGGACAGACGGGCGGATAGACGGACATTGATCAATGGAATCAGATAGTTATTCTAAATCAATCGGTATACTTAACATAGGGTCTATCTCCGTTACTTTATGTTATTACAAAAATCAGATCCAAGTAACTAAAATCAGCTCTAAGAAACTAAGAAGATTATAAGCACTGGTTTCGTCAGTCTTTGGCACTAACGTACATTCAAAAGACAGATGGAAATCGATTGAACTATAATTTTGAGATATTACAAATAGTACTCGTACAATGATGATCATAATAATCCAAAATTATTATCAAAGCGAGTTAAGCATGCCAAAATACAAACAGTTCAGTTACCAAAGTAAATCATAAAAAATATTAAACTTCAAAACATCTCCTTCCCTGCCCGCATATCTATTTAATCTATTGGTGATTACCCACTGTACCCCCTACCATAGAAATTTATACAAGTACAACAGACTATTTATTTACATGCATCAACAAATATTTAGATCAACCTTAAACGATTTCAAAATCAAATTGTTCTGTACATAAGATAGGAGTATTTATCGATTTTTATACCTTTTATTATGATGAAAACGCAATAATATTTTGTCCCATTCTAACCATTTATACTATCACTCTCTCTATCTATCTCTCTGTCTCTGTTGTGATAAATCACTACATAACTTATAAATTTGAAGATAAAATTAAACAAACGATAAATAACATTTAACAATGAAGACAATTTTGACCAAAAAACAAAATTTTTTATACCTAAATTTAAATTAATAAACTAAATGTTGTTGATAGTATTTAATACATGTTGAATTATAAAAAGAATCATATTTATTAATAATATTTACATAGCTAAAAATATTCATACCAAAACATACATACTTACAAACCTTAAAGCTTCAAAACTGTGACAAAACAAACAAAATTGAAATACGAAAAAAAAATATTTAAAATAATTTATGGTTATGTAATTGCCAAAAGGATTTTGAACAAAGTGCAGTCCTATCATAACACTCGATATTTTGTTATAAATGATAATTCGACAGCATTTCAAAGATACTATTAAAAATTGGACTAATCGCAGGCTATGTCCAGAATATATGTCGCATTAATAATTTGTATACCCTCCACCATAGGATGGAACGTGTACTCATCGATCAAGACCCCTTGAAAATCGGTTGGGACTACAGAATCGCCGTTGCAAAAAAAGAATTTCCGTTGCCATCGCCGATTGTTTTCAATCGTAATAAATATTCAGTTCGACACATCACCAGATGATAATATGATCAAAGATAGATCGGTCATTTTAATAAAATGCGAAATTATATAAAGTTGTTTGCTGGCAAAGCTTTTTAAGTTCTACTGTAGGCTTATGTAAAACAAAAATATTCAAATATTCATTTTTTAAAGTAGGTGTGAGGTTTATTGTAATGAGTCCATTTCATTGCCTAATGTTTAATATGGCAAATAGAGATGAGTAGATAAGAAATAATATAAGGCACTTGTAAAAATCTTTCCTTATTTTCTACACTTTTCATCGAGAAAACGACTTGATTGTCTTTATGTTATATTTTCTTAAAGTATATATGTAAACAGTTTTTCTTTCCTTACGATGGCCTAATAATGAAAATGCGAATATTTATCATCAAAAATGGTTTAATTTCTTTTCAAAGTCTTTGAACGCTTCAACAGCATCTTTTGGCGACGAAAATCGTTGACCACGCTTTTTTTCTTTAAGTTCGGGAATAAATAGAAGTCTTTAGGTGCCAAGTCAGGGCTGTACGGCGGGTGACCCATAAATTCGATGTTTTGGCCGGTCAGAAAGGCGCTGGTCTAAGTCGATGTGTGAGAGCTTGCATTGTCATGGTGCACAATGATTCGTCTCTTCTTGTTCGTTTTTCGAATTTCTCCGAAGACTTCAGGCAAACAAATTGTGGCGTACCACTCAGAATTGACCGTCCTACGTTGCTCAAGCGGAAGAGTCGCCACATGACCAGTTTTGTCGAAGAAACAGGCGACCATTTGCTTCGAAATGCTTCTTCCACGAACAACTTTCGTTGGATTTGGATCGTCTTCGAAGACCCCCAAGGTCGATTGCGATTGTCGATTGTTTCGGGCTCATACGCATAGATACATGATTCGTCACTTGTGACGCCTTTTGATCGCGGTGCTTCAAAAGAAGTATTTTTTTCAAAATTTCTATGCACCAATCGACACGAGCCTTTTTTTGAGCGAGTGTCAAATTGTGCGGGATCCAACGAGAACAAACCATTTTTATGTCCAGGTGTTCATGCAATATCGAATGTATGCTGGTGAAAGAAATACCCAAGGATTCCTCTATCTCACGGTATGTCACATGACGATCTTGGATTATCAGATCACGCACAGCATCAATGTTTTTTGCCACAACGGCCGTTTTTGGATGACCTTCGTCTTTGAGCGAGCGTCGGCCACGATTGAATTCATTAAACCAGTTTTTCACAGTGCTTTAGTATGGTGCTTCATTGCCACACAAAGATTTAAGTTCAGCGATACACTCTTGTCGTGATAATCCAAGTCGGAAGTTATGAAAAACAATCGCACGAAAATGTTCACGAGTTAATTCCATTTTTTTTTTTGTCAAATTGATTTTTTCAAGTCACTGTAAACAACACAAATGATGGTCGTACTTCAAAACGTTCTGAGTACGTTTATGCAAAAACTGTCAAACTTTCCAATGGGAATGTCAGATGGCGCCAGGCAATACTTAGTGTTGCCTAGGTCAGAAATATATATAGCAACCCTCGTATTACCTGCGATATATGGATATTATAAGTATAATTTTAGAAATAATACTTAGCAAATGTGGAACTTTAAGTTTCATCATCTGAAAATTGCAGTGCACTAATCAACATTCGGTTTCCAAACAACCACAACCATTTGTTTGGCAAAAAAACGGTTATGGCAACAAATATGTACTGTAAAAAACACGCCCGAGAGGAAAGGTGATTGTTTCACGACTATTTAAAAAAATCCTGGAAAATGGGCCGATCTCTATAAAATTTATATAAAGGGTGGTCTAACTAAAACGCACAATGTTCAATGTAAATAAAACCGAAAGTTTTCTGAGAATTTTGACCCAAACATTAAAAATTTTAAATTTTAATCGGCTGTAAAAAAGTACTGATCATTTTTTCAAATTTCTGGTTTTATTGGAGGGTTGAACATTGTCATTTAATAATGGAACACAATATCATTCACACAACTTTTCAAAACATTTTTGATTGCATTCAGAGACAATTGAAGAGTTGAAACATGAAATCGAAGTTGCTATTGAGAGATTCGACTCGAAAAAATCGAAAATGTACTGAAAAATTGGGTTATCGGATGGGGAACTGCTGAGCCACTTGTGGTAATCATATGAATGATATTGTGTTCCATTATTAAATGACAAAGTCCAGCCTTTTGAATAAAACAAAATTTTTAAAAAATTATCAGTCCTTTTTTACAGCCTATTCAAATTTAAAATGTAAATCGGCCACCCTGTATTTAAAAATCTGTTATTATGAGACAAGGACCTATGACAATTATGTACTTTTCCACGGTTAAATTTGTTAAACACTGAAACAAAGAAATGTCGAAGTAAGTTGCGCAAGAATCTTGCTGTTAAGGTGTTACTCACAATTAACATCGTGCATAATGGTTGAATTTCCCTTTAGTATACAATTCTTTATGCGAATTCTCATAGACTGTATAAAATTATGATAACTCACAGAGAACAGGTTTGTTGCCACAACCGAATGATGATACTTGTGTGTATTCCATCGCTGCAACCGAGTATTGAAGGTAGACACGACAAGTTTCAGTAGAGGGAATTGACACTATCAGTTGCAGAAACAATGCACTTGTAACCCGAACTAAAAAAAGGTGATTATTGTAACTGAATATGGTTCTTTTTGAATTCGATTGTCATTACCACGAACATTTGTTAATGGGACCAGCTGATAGTTAAAATATGTGTATATATGAGTACATAAATAATATAAATTTTAAAACATTAAAATAATCGTTTAATACTTACTTACATTCTCTTTTTTTTATTATTAAATTAAACTAAAGACTTAGAACAATGAATTACTATAGGGATTATTTTGCGATGTTGGGATAACCATTAATATGTTACAACAGAGAACTATTTGCGGTTTGGTTACTAGAAGAACCTTATCTAATGTCACCACCAAATATTGGTACAAAAGTAACATCTACATCAACCAGTTTTGGCAATTAATTGTTTTACTAAATTTATTAGCTGTTAGTACCGTATGACCATCTTATGTGTAACAATAATAATTTATCCAACCGTAGTTCCAACCGATTTCCAACTGATTCGTTCTCTGTGTGTCGGTAAAAAGGCGAGGCATTTAGTCTTTTTAATGTTTCCTTGACTATGGACCACAGTCCAAGATTAAAGGGCAAATCGGACAGTCCGAACAATATTTTTCAACGTGTGTGCGTTTTTCATACGTTATGCTGTTATCATTTTCTTCCAAAATATTTAAACTTTTCTCATTATTATCGATCCCATGACCGGTTTAAGGTGAACCTTTCACTGATCCTATTATATTTGGATAGAAAAGTGTCACTTTACAGCTCCAACAATAGTACGTATAGTTTGTATACTTATACAAACTTTGACGGGCCATTTTCGATGCTATTGTTGGTGCTGTGAAGTGACATATTTCTGTCCACATATAATAGGATCAGTGTTAGGTTCACCTTTAACCGGGTTTAAACATGGGATCAATTATAACACAAGCGAACAAAATTGAACTTTTTGTGTTGAACATAACTTTTTAGCATTTTTTTTTGCTTATTTGAGGTCGCTGATTTTAAATCTAGTCTTAATTTTTTTCTTATCAGCTTGACTTTTTGAGATACACCGTTATGTCAAAAAATTAAGGAGCTTTGTCTACATATATTTTAAAAACTTAAAAGCTGTTCATCATATTTAGTTAAAAAAATATCTCAAAAATTGCCAACAAAATCGACTTTAAGTCGTTGGTTTTTAATTTGCCCAGTAGTTTTAAAGATATCGCCGAAACATTATTTTCCAAACAAAAAAAAAAAATTATAAAAAAATGCGACAATATCAAAGTTTTGATCTAAAAACATTTAGTTCAATATATTTTGAATGAAATAAGCTTTATTTTAATTCAAATCGGTGCATAACTTCTGATTTTCTTCACAATTTAATGAGAAAATTGAATAGATAAAACGGCAGTTTCCATACAAAAAAAAAATTATAAATAAATTTTAGAAAATTCATCACTAAATTATGTTTAATCCTGTTTTTTTTGCCTCTGAATCTTAATAACATTAATGGAGTTATAGGCTAATAAAGAAAAAAAAAATAATATTTTTAAATCTTAAATTGTTTCCATTCCCATCCCAAATGACCTCAAAAACAAATTCAGTTATTATCAACAAATAAATACATTTTTCCCTTGTGTAATGAGCACATTTTCAAATATTTTGGAAAAGAATGATTAGGTCATAACGTATTATCATCGGGCGTTTAAACAAAACTACTTTCGAACTTGTTCTCAGTTAACAATAGTTAGAATCAATAAAAGAATGAAGGAAAATTATATACATTTAAATGAAAAAAAAAAATTAAGCACAGAAATAATTAATCATAAAATACTATTCTGTTTGCCAAAATCTCCATACAATCCTATACAAATGCATTATATACTACGACATAGACAAAAATTATACTTTGTTACTTGTATTCAAATCAAATTTGTACTTAAACATAATAATTAATTATTACTTATAAGGACAACAGGAAATGAAATGAAACGAAGGATTAAATGAGACGTACATACATCTAATTGTAATTGATTGTTGACATTTAAGATATTATTTATTTAATATTTACCTAATAAAAGAAGATGCATCCAAGTGTTTGAACCCCAGAAATGAATTGAATTGCTTTTTAATACGATTTTCAGGACCCCCTCCCCCAATACAAAACCCCCAAGTATTTGAAGAGACAGTGAAATCTCTCAATATCGTCTATTGGTGAGCTATTTATAGATGGGCGCATGAGGGCAACCAATCACATCGCAGGAGTCTAGAAAAATTTAACACAGCAGCAGCACACCCAGACATTACGTCGACAAGCAAAGAAAACATTTGGTATCGTCGCTGTTCGTTCTAGCAGTCGAGGCATCACTTGAACACGTATCCATCGATCCATACCACCAACCCATATGTTGTGAGCAGACAGACAGACAGACAGTTGGGACCACTTAAAGATCACGGCAGCAATATCACCACCACTGATGATGCTGCTCTCGGAGCAATTACAAAACGTGTGTATTGCAACAAGAGTCAAGTGTGAAAAATTCCCAAATTAAATGATTTACGGCTGCCACACATTGTCGTAGTCGCCGAACGGTCTTGTGTGTGATTCCTGGTGTTAATATTGAAATTAGTATAAGAGGACATCCAGCTAAGCTGACAAGGTCAGTTTGTAACAGTGCCTAAAGCGAACCACAACAATTTTTCTTCAGAAATCTCTAGCGTAAAAACAAAAAATAGATTCGAAAATATTGTTTTTATATTCAAAAATAAAGAAAAGTGTTAAAAAAATACAAGTTACGAAAATGTTATATAACAATCACGAATTGTTTTCTCCCACCAATACCTCGTATTCATCCGATGAAATGACCAATTCAAAATCATCCACTTCGCCGTCATCGTCTACCTGTAGAGAGCGCCGCATGTTGCGCACTCCAAAATGTGCCAGATGCCGTAATCACGGTGTTATATCCTGCGTCAAGGGTCACAAAAAATTATGTCGCTGGCGCGAGTGTACCTGCCCGAACTGCCAATTGGTGGTCGATCGTCAACGGGTTATGGCCGCCCAGGTGGCTCTACGTCGCCAACAGACTTCTTCGTTGGATGAACCGTATGAGACTTACTCGGATGACAGTACGTCCACGCAAAATAGTGGCACCCACGTAACAGCACCATCGGTTCTGCAGCGTACACAACAAGCTTTAATAACGCAGAAGAAGATTTATAAGCAGCGTCTGCGACATGTTCAACAGTCAACGTTGTATGCAAATGCCGCCATGGAAAGTAAGTAGACAATTTTTTTAAGAATTAATTATGAAAACAGTAAATAACGGATATAAGAACATCTTTTATAAGAAAAAACGGATATAAGAACTTTTTGCAAAACACAAAATAATTATAATTATAAAAATAAAATAATTATATCTGTTTATAATTGTCTCAAAGAAGAGCAAAAAACTCTTATAAGAGAGAAACTGTTATATCCTGACTTTCCTATATCCGTTTTCTACTGTAAGTGATCTAAGCTTAGCTAAAGTTATAGCTTAATTACTGACATAACAAAGTGTGGAATATAAATCTGTTTGATAGACCGAATAAGCTCAAACGCGTAGAACGAATAAATAAAATGGGATGAAAAAATAATTGCTATGTCTACAATAGAAATTTTAGTCCCTACAATCATATTTAGAGTAATTTTTGAGATTATTCCAATCACAAAAGCAAAAAAAAACTTGATTGATTTTCTTACGCAGACTGCCCAACACACTGGTTAATGTAAGTTAAACTGAGTTTAAATTATAAAACTGTAGCCAGTGGGTACCATTCGTTAGAATATGATTGCAATAAGTCCCATTTTCGACCTTTTTTATTATCTAATGTTAGCATTGTCTAACGGACTTGTTATAGTTTGTAAATTGACCTCGGTTTAAAATATATAATCATTAATGTTAGTGGGTACCAGTTGTAAGACTATTTAGATATTGTACTCATGTTGCTGTCAGTTTAGCAATTGCTAGGATAACTGATTTCATTATCGGTATAACAAATTTCTAATAGAAACAGTCGCAGATCCCGTTTTTAGTGTCAGTTTTAACTACGGTTTACATGAGAGTTTAAGCTAAAAAGGTACATACATAAATTTTAAGTTAAGAAGGAGCAAAATTCCTTTTAGGATTATACAATGCTTTATCTCTTAGCTTAAGCCTAGTATTCACCTTAAACGAAATTTTTGCTCCCACAAGAAGCAAACGAAATTTACCTGTGGTAAATATCGTTTAGCAACGAACGAAAACGAAAAGGTGGCAGAATTGGCAATTGTTTTAGGGATGTTTATTACTAGCAGTGTAGACTTCTTTTCGACGCCTGCAACGATAATTTTTGTTCGTACAAAAACTTGGTCAAGGGATATTTCACATTTGCAAAAACAAAAAATAAATGAAGACATTTTCGAGGGCATTTACATAAATATGATTTAAATAATACATTTTTTTAATGTATAAAGCCTAGTATTCACCTAAAACAAAATTTTCGCTAAGGAGTTTTGCATTTAGAAGAAGCAGCCGTTTTATATTTTCAAAAAAAAAATGATTTTAATGATATTCATTTAAATACACTCAAAAACGACAATATTTGTCAATTTATTTTTATGTAAATTTTAAAAATTCCTTGACCAAACAATTATCAGAACATTAATTTTCGTTTACAGATGTTAAAAAAAGTTTACACTGCTCTTATAATCCCTTTAACAGTTGCAAATTCGCCACATTTTCGTTTTAAACCTAGTATTCACCTAAAACGAAATTTTCGCTTATGAAACGAAAATTTCGCTTCCATTAGAAAAACATGTAGCAAAGAAAACGAAATTTACCATTGGTAAATTCCGTTTAGCTATTTTAGTTTGGTGGTACTCAGCTGAAACGAAAAGGTGTCGGAATTTGCAACTGTTACAGGGATCATACGATTATTATACGAGCAGTGTTGGCTATTTTCACCATCTGCAACCGAAAATTAATGTTCTGAAAATTGGTTGGTCAAAAAATTTTTGACATTTGAAAAAAATACAAAATATGATTAAAATCATTTTGCTTCTTATACAGTATAATTCTTCCATATAGAGATAAATGCGAAACTCTTAAGCGAAAATTTCGTTTTAGGTGAATACTATAAATACTTAAACTTAGCGAAAATTTCTTTTTAGGTGTATACTAGACTTTATAACATGAGTTTCTACCATCGTTGCATAAAATAGTACAAATGAAAGTTCATAACTTTTTTGAATTTTAAACTATAATTTTACCTTGATAGTTTTGCTCACACTTGGAATCATCTTCCACGGATACTGGCCATAAACTCAATTCCAAAAAATATTCCTCCACAACAAATATTCTCAATTGAAAATCACACTAGATGAATTTTAATGGACTCAATCATTAAACACATAGACCGAAAAATAAACATCATCCATTCGGTATTTTTCATTTGCTATCAAAACATTACGTTTTCAAATATAATTAAAAGAAAAGCCAATGCTCTTCTAAGAGTATGGGCTTCAATTTCGAAATATTGACGAAAATCCATTAAAATGTAAATTAAAACATCAGTTAACCATTTCAAAAGTTCTGAAGTTGATCTTTAAATAAAACACATGTCAATCTGTTAAGAGAGCAAATAAGAATCCGAACCGGTCGTGCAAGCGGGAGAGAGAAGGATAGATTTGGATACATCAACAAATTAACACAACAAGAACAGCCAATACCTTTAACGGAAAATTCCACATGTTTTCCAAGTATTTAACAGAATTTTCCCTGAACTCGATGCGAGTGCAAGACATACTGTCTGCCCGATGCACTTTGGGTTGGTTCTACACGATGCCAGTATGTCTGGAGTTCACTTACGCATGGCTCTCGTCGAATGTTTAGTTGAGAAAGGATCCTGCCAAAGGATCCATGGATATCATGTGACGACTTACAGTGGTGTTGTAATATGATCTTTAAAATGCATAAAATTGGATGAACAAATTTGTTTGTCTAAGTGGCATGCAGAAGGAGGATGAAGAGAAACAGGGAAATAACAAATTGGAAAATATTAATAAGTTTGAGCAGACAGACTGGCTAGCAGTCTGTGTCTGGCTGACAAGAGGTCTCCTCTTGTGTAATTGGAGTAGGGGGGAGAAAATATTAACTAACTTAGAGGGGTACCCAAATCGAGTATGCTGCATTCTAGCCTAAGCAAGTATTCAAAACTATGCTCAGCATGTGTTGGATTTTTTTTTGAAGTACCTTGTCTAGGAGGAATGTGGCATACAGGCATATGCTTGTGTAAAATGATCTTGTAAGAGTTGGACAGATCCTTAAAGTCAATCCAGACAATGCGGTGCCATACTGTCTGGAACATTAAAAATCCATATGTGATTGTTGTGTAGGTTGAAGGCGTAGTATGCACATAAGTGTGTGTTTATGCAGGAAACCGCAGGACCAAAACGCCATCATTCAAGGATTTAGAGCAGGCTGTAATGTTTTTTTTTTGATAGAACCTAATATTTTTTATGTCACAGTGAAAATGTAACAGTTTGTGGGCCTAGTTGAGAAGATTTCAGTTGGTTTTCTAAACATAACTATGTATATCGCTTTTGTTCTAAAGGTACTAAGTCAAAAGAGTTTTGGACAAAAGTTGTACAGCCTCATTTTCATCCACTGTATAAATATTGAATCGTCCGTTTCACTTTTTGATCACAGTTATGTGTGACTTCCTTATTATAAAAAGTACTACAACTGTCTAAGCAACCAAGGAAGCACGTCTTTTGACTCTGCTGAACATTTAGCAGTTTTAAGCAAATATCCTTTTTGTTAAACAAGTGCGATACAGTAGATGACGGATATAAGAGAGTCAAGAAATACCACAAGTGTCTTTCTTATATGCGTTTTTTTCTTCTTATAAGCAATTATAATTACAGTATGTAACGCCTCTTATAAAAAAAACCCGCATATGAGATTTTGGAAGACACCGTATATGTAATTAATTATACTTATTTATATTTGCTATTAAGAAAAGACGCATATAAGAAAGTAACTTGTGGTATTTCTAAACCCTCTTATATCCGCCATCTACTGTAATCACACGGTGTCTTGCAAAGACAGATTATATGCGTTCTTTACTTACATGAAATGTTCTTATATATGTACGTTACTTACTGTACATTCAAAATGTTGAAAAGCGTTCAGGCCACGTAGTGAGTTTTAAATCGTTTTGTAAAAGTAATACAAATATTTTGAACTTTTCAATAGTGTATACAGTAGGGCCTAGTATCCGCTGTAAAGTTTGTTGTGTAGGTCTTTTACCCTACTTATTATACTCCTTAAAATTGTTTCACTTTAACTCCTATTTTCCGGCACAGTGCATTTAATAAAAAGAAGAATTTAACGTTCGTTTGTTAAAATAGTAGCTTACGCTTTGTAATATTAATAATCCAATTCAGATAAGGGTATGTTTACATTAGAAACTCAATTCAGATATTCTTTCACCTGCGACTGAATTAATCTCGGATATCCAACAGCAACTGTCAATCTGACTTCGTTAATAGCAAGTGGGTTAGCGTCAAGTCGGTAAAGAAACGAGTAAGAGTAAGCACACTTATTTTCTCCAAAAAAAATCAAACATGACATAGCCTGCTATTTATAAACATATGTTTTTTGTTATGTATACTAAAAAATAATTAACCAAGAAGAGGTATCATCAGCGAATTAGTATTGAGTTCATCTTTACAAGATGGGATAAGTTTAAGTTTAAATCAACTCAAAGACATTTTGCAAAACAAAGAGTAGATATTCATTAATTTTTTATAGTTCATTAATAACTACTCTTAATTTCGTGCAACGTTGGTATATTGAAAACTAGGTTGTTACCTGAAAAGAACACGGCTAATGTAAACAATGCTATATCTCTCAATTGTAACTGAATTCACATCGCTAATACACTAGCAACTTTAGCTTACGTTTTCATTACCCACTATAATCTCGATTAATAATGTCAGTTTAACGGTATATTTTCGATAGTTATTTAATTACAATATGGCAATAATCGGAATTAATTTTCAGTTTTATTTTACATGAGTATAAGAATATCCACTATTTGTTGTAACTTTAGCAGAATTCCTTCATATTTTGAGACCTATTATTAATTTGAATACTTTTTTTCCTTTCAGAATACAACCAACATTTTTCCACCTGGAATTCACCTCTGGTAGAGCGCATTCGTAAACGCAGAGCGTTCGCTGATCCTGAATTAAATCAAGTCAATGATGCAACTTTACTGAATGCTGCCGTTGTGGGGCAGATAACGCAGCCAACACAAACACTACTGTACGAATATGAAGCAATGCTGCCTACTTTACAAAACTCCTACATGTTGTCGTATCCCTCAAACACCGCCGCAATTCCACTAGCCCATGCAAGTTTCATTACTACCCCATGCGCAGCACAATCACAGCCGGCACAAAATGAAATTCCAGAAACGGTGGTCAGCAAAAGGCCCAAATTAAGTTTTTCCATAGAAGCCATAATGGGTTTTCACTAGTGGACTAATACCGTTGCTCTTAGGTCCAATGGTTGTAAATAAAACGAAATGAGTGTGATATTTTAATAAAAAGATTTAGTTTTAAAAATATAGTAAAATAAATTAAAAGTTTCAAACATTAAATTATTCGTCAATGGTTTTTATTAATTAAAGATTTTCTACAATTAATTGGTACCATTTACGGATATCTTTGTCAAGATATTTTGATTTAGGTTATTTCTTTCATGTCAGAAAAAGAAGAAGCCTGTGGGTATACGTGTCAATGTGAAAGACATAGGGTGGACCATTTAAAATCGATTAAAAAAAAGTACTGATCATTTTTTCAAATTTCTGGTTTAATTGGATAGGTGAAATTTGTCATTTAATAATGGATCACAATATTATACCAAAACCAGCTCGGCAGTACCTTATCCGAACAACCCAATTATTCACTAGATCATCGAAAGTAAAAAATGATAAATGTAGAACGTATCACAATTGAGATTAAAAAAATTGAATCATTGTGTTTGTATTAAGTGGATCAGACTAATATTGGTCCGACCAATTTATGATATCTGGTCTAGCCTTGTAAAATTGGTTGTTGTTGTAGCGGCAACTATGTGCCGGGGTGGCAGCCCTTGACCGGGTCAATCCGGTCCAAAGAACCGGCTGTCATGGGATTTAAAATTGGTGAAATGGCTCTACGACAAAGTTGTGGACTTGGTTGTGTCACTTGAAAGGAAAGGGTAACACCATGCTTGGTATGTAATTTGGGGAGTAGCAGCTGTTCGTGATCTTCTCAATTCGTTTGATGTGGTAAACAATGTATGAAGTTAAGCTGATATTTTCCCATATTAAAGGGAAGATTAATGAATACGAATTTCAAATATATTTTAAAATTCCAACAAGAAATTGGCAATTCTACACCTGCCGTTACGAATATTCGACATAACAGTTGAACCAATCGCCACCTAAACTACACGCTTTGTCATGACAAATATACATATGACTGTCCTTGACAGGACGCACTCTTCGGTCCTTTAGATGAGAACAAAAGTCACCTTTTTGTCGCTTTTTTCTGGTTTGTCTTTAACAGAATAGTTGGGAATTTTAGTTCCATTCCATGATCGCTCATTTTAGTTCCGATCAGGGATGATAAATGTACAGAAAATTTTATAAAAAGGTACTTTTTGGGCCGATTTGTTATATCCCAGAACACTCTGTGATACAGGGTAATATCACGATTTGGACTAACTATTTGTTTGCATTTGGCGATGTTCGTTTCGCCATCGTTCAGGATTGGGCCATAAAAGAACCGTATTGAAAATTTTCTCCGAATATGAGTTTCTGCCAATCCACTTATATTGGTCAAATGTAGTATTATACATTATGGGCTATCTATTTTTAATCCTAGTTATTTGCACCATAATTTGCACATAAAATATTTAAATCTATGAATAATTCTCGTGATTTGTAACATTTAACTAAAATATGTTTTTCATATATGTAGTCCCCATGAAATGTCCTTTGCAATTTGAAGCCTTGCCGCTATAGAAGTCACATATAACAACCAACCTTGGCTAAAGACGCAAACGAAACGATTAAGAGTTACTACACACATTTTTCCAACAAAAAATCAAACTTGCTGTATATTCTAAAAAATAATCGAACAAGAAGAGGAGAAGAGAGATAAGTAAAATTATAATGCAACTCAAAACTGATATTTTAAAGTCATTTTACACATTTTTACAATGCACAAGTGTAAGCATTTGATTATTTTTTTATATTTCATTGACTATTTTATTACACTTTGTAATTTTTTATTGCCTAATTTGAACGAATTCGCCGATGAGCCCTTCTGTTGTTCAATTCCTGTTGGTGCTTGTGCTGCCATTTAACTTCCGATTTTGTTCAATGCTGCCAGATAACCATATTACAAACTAACTAGTTAACTTGGCTAGTGACCACATAAAACATCCCATTGGTAATGGGTGATCCAAGTAGAGGTACTTTTTTTAACAGATCACGCGTGAGTCGTGTCATGCTGTCTATTATTTTTATTTAGTGTTGTTTGGCAGTTTATCATGGAAAGACTTACGCCTAAACAACGTTTACAAATCGTTCAACTTTATTACGAAAATTCGCGTTCTGTTCGCGTCAACATAAGCGGCCTACTGAGCGTACTATTCACAACATCAGCCGTCTTGAGACCCAGCATTCATTATTGGATAATATTCGACCGAATAGACCACGTCCAGAAAATGTAGCGGCCGTAGCTAAGAGTGTACACCAAGACCATGGAGAGTCGATTCGGCGCCGTTCGAACGACTTGGCGCATTTTACGTCGAGAGCTTAAATTAAAAGCGTACAAAATACAGTTTGTGGAACTGAAGCTCTATGGGCTCTTGAAAAGTTCGAAGAAGATCCGACGTTTTCGAACCAAATTTTGTTCAGCGATGAGGCCCATTTCTGGCTCAATGGGTATGTAAACAAGCAAAATTGCCGCATTTAGCACAAAGGGCAGCCAGAAGAGGTTCAAGAGCTGCCACTTCATCCAGAAACAACGGTTTGGTGTGGTTTGTGGGTCGGTGGAATCATCGCTCCATATTTCTTCAAAAACGATGCGGGTGAGAACGTAACCGTCAATGGCGACCGTTATCGTGCCATGATAACCGACTATTTGATGCCTGAAATTAAAGCAAGTGATCTCGGCGACATTTGGTTTCAACAAGACGGCGCCACTTCCCACACATCGCATCAATCAATGGATTTATTGAGAGAACACTTCGGTGAGCAGATAATTTCACGTTTTGGGCCGGTCGATTGGCCACCAAGATCGTGTGATATCACACCGTTAGACGTGCCAAAAAATTCATAACAAATGTTGTGAAGTAATTTTTAATGATATTTAAATGAATATGATTAAAATAATATAAGCATATATAAAATGAAAAACGGCTGCTTCTTCTACACTGCTTTACTGTACAATTTTTCCTTGTAGAGATAAATGCAAAACTCCTAAGAGGCAATTTCGTTTATCCCTGTTTGGAAAACAGAGAATTTTCACGATTTTCTTTACTTCAAGTATGCCAATTTTCCAAAATTTTGTTTAATATTTTTATTTTGCTATCTTCCTTTACATTTTTTATTTTTTTAAGCAAAAATTAACAAAAAACATTTACCTTAAAATGTCAAAATGATTTGTCTCGCTTTAATTTTTTACGGCCATGGTACAAGGTATAGTCATTACAAAATAGTGCGCTAGATTGTCAAAGTCATTTGAAAGAGAATGCCAAAGTACATTTTTGTGAATATTTGATGATAATTGTGAATGTTGTATAAAGAATATTTCCTTTACAAACTTCATCGGACGCCATTGCCAAATTTTAAAATTGACAATTTAAACTACTACGAGAAGAAATTTTAAATCAGCTGTTAGCATAACTTTACCTTCTTTATTGTTCCATGTTTACGGCAAAGTAAGTTTCCTGTGTGTGTTCTTCTATGTATCAGTCCTTGTGTTTTTTTGACATCCAAGTTAACGAAAGAAAAATTTTTAGGCTTTCTATCTGTTTGGTCCTTAATTGTTGTACTCATCTGTATTTCATACAAAACGTTTCATACTGCACGGTGTTTTATGGGAGCTTCTTATAGGAGAAAAACCAAGCATATAAATCTTACGCTGCGTTTTTTTTACTTCCAGTAGTCTGAAAACCACTCGCAGTGCCGGCATAGAAAAACCCTGCAATACATTTTTAAGAGTTTATTTCAATGGTTTTTTGACTGCTGGAATTTGAAAAATACACGGCTTAAGAAAAAAATCTTCAATGTGCCTAAACCTAAAAGTTTTTAAAACTACTGTTTTATGACGCAAATTGTTAACAGTTTTCGGTAGGTCAAAACATTCTTTTTACGAAGGTGTGAGTTATCTCTTTAGCGACCTCTACAGCGAGTTCGCAATAAAACGCGCGATATGTGTTGAGGTAGGGTTACAAGTCGAGTGAAATAACTTAGAGAAAGTGAATTCCTCCACGACCCCACCAGATACAATTCGTGGCTACGCCGATGATTTCCAATACGGTCTACATACTACGCTGTGTTGTTGGGTCGTCGATATTGATGCCGCCTCCAACATATTTTACGTTGGCTTGGTTTTCTAGTTGAAAGAGAAGAAGAAGACAATGAGTAAACAAACAACTCTCGGTCATTTTTAAATTAATATTTTTTTTGCCACTTGTTGTTTTTTACTGAAAACAAGCTTATAAATGTCTGCTCAAGATCAAAGAAACGACATAATTCTTGAATGTGTGCCGGATTTGGTTAAGCTCTTAACAGGATTTGAGGTATGCGATTTGCGACAACCTTAACTTGCTGCACCCATCACATCTGCATCAAAATTTAACGGTTACTCCCATTCCCCCGCAGGAGGACGATGTCAACACCCAACATTGTGTCCACTTTGCTTGGAACATCATAAAGAATCATAGGAATCTTAGCACAAACAGCCATGATGTACGCCGCAAAATTGAAGGAATACAGGAGCGTTTCCGTGTTGAGAATTGCCCCGAATATGCTGATTACTTGGGGCGTTTATGCGAAGAAGTTGTTCGCCATCCCTTATGTGTAGACCACTATGAAGTAGATGTCCACTGGTCATTGTTAGATTTCCTCTTCGCTTTGGCCTACAATCCCACAGGTGCCTTAAAGAGAAATAAACATAAGATTGAAATTATACCGGTGGTGTGTGAAGAGGCTGTCGTTGTAAAGGATGCAGAGAAGGCATATTGGGAAAATATTCTTAAGGAAGATTTTATACCAGCACCAGCGTATGATGGCAGTGATTCTGAACTGAGTGTAAGTGAGGTTTAGTAAAACTAATCACGATATTTTCGGATTTTCAAAGTTTTAATGTAAAAAAATAAGTTTTGTAGATTCCCCAGTTTTGTCCTCTATAAAAATAATTAATTTTGTAGTTTCCATCAGGTTCGTGCTCTATTCCGTCACAGTCATACGATTTATGTGAATGGCGGCGATCCTAATGGTTAAGCAATTTTACGGCAGTAGCTAGATTACTGTTTAGAATTTAATGGACCTTGACAATCAGATAAGGAGATGACGATTGGACCAAACGAGCCGTTTTTTGTCCACATGAGCTGAAACGTCCAGCACCTTTGCTTTTTTGAGGTATTTGCGTCCCGACTAACAGAACTAATTTTAAGCATAGTTCGTCCACAAAGAACTACGATTTGTTTAGCAAATACTCGGAAAGTGAATTTTTCCGAGGTTTGTCTTTAACAGAATAGTTGGGAATTTTAGTTCCATTCCATGATCGCTCATTTTAGTTCCGATCAGGGATGATAAATGTACAGAAAATTTTATAAAAAGGTACTTTTTGGGCCGATTTGTTATATCCCAGAACACTCTGTGATACAGGGTAATATCACGATTTGGACTAACTATTTGTTTGCATTTGGCGATGTTCGTTTCGCCATCGTTCAGGATTGGGCCATAAAAGAACCGTATTGAAAATTTTCTCCGAATATGAGTTTCTGCCAATCCACTTATATTGGTCAAATGTAGTATTATACATTATGGGCTATCTATTTTTAATCCTAGTTATTTGCACCATAATTTGCACATAAAATATTTAAATCTATGAATAATTCTCGTGATTTGTAACATTTAACTAAAATATGTTTTTCATATATGTAGTCCCCATGAAATGTCCTTTGCAATTTGAAGCCTTGCCGCTATAGAAGTCACATATAACAACCAACCTTGGCTAAAGACGCAAACGAAACGATTAAGAGTTACTACACACATTTTTCCAACAAAAAATCAAACTTGCTGTATATTCTAAAAAATAATCGAACAAGAAGAGGAGAAGAGAGATAAGTAAAATTATAATGCAACTCAAAACTGATATTTTAAAGTCATTTTACACATTTTTACAATGCACAAGTGTAAGCATTTGATTATTTTTTTATATTTCATTGACTATTTTATTACACTTTGTAATTTTTTATTGCCTAATTTGAACGAATTCGCCGATGAGCCCTTCTGTTGTTCAATTCCTGTTGGTGCTTGTGCTGCCATTTAACTTCCGATTTTGTTCAATGCTGCCAGATAACCATATTACAAACTAACTAGTTAACTTGGCTAGTGACCACATAAAACATCCCATTGGTAATGGGTGATCCAAGTAGAGGTACTTTTTTTAACAGATCACGCGTGAGTCGTGTCATGCTGTCTATTATTTTTATTTAGTGTTGTTTGGCAGTTTATCATGGAAAGACTTACGCCTAAACAACGTTTACAAATCGTTCAACTTTATTACGAAAATTCGCGTTCTGTTCGCGTCAACATAAGCGGCCTACTGAGCGTACTATTCACAACATCAGCCGTCTTGAGACCCAGCATTCATTATTGGATAATATTCGACCGAATAGACCACGTCCAGAAAATGTAGCGGCCGTAGCTAAGAGTGTACACCAAGACCATGGAGAGTCGATTCGGCGCCGTTCGAACGACTTGGCGCATTTTACGTCGAGAGCTTAAATTAAAAGCGTACAAAATACAGTTTGTGGAACTGAAGCTCTATGGGCTCTTGAAAAGTTCGAAGAAGATCCGACGTTTTCGAACCAAATTTTGTTCAGCGATGAGGCCCATTTCTGGCTCAATGGGTATGTAAACAAGCAAAATTGCCGCATTTAGCACAAAGGGCAGCCAGAAGAGGTTCAAGAGCTGCCACTTCATCCAGAAACAACGGTTTGGTGTGGTTTGTGGGTCGGTGGAATCATCGCTCCATATTTCTTCAAAAACGATGCGGGTGAGAACGTAACCGTCAATGGCGACCGTTATCGTGCCATGATAACCGACTATTTGATGCCTGAAATTAAAGCAAGTGATCTCGGCGACATTTGGTTTCAACAAGACGGCGCCACTTCCCACACATCGCATCAATCAATGGATTTATTGAGAGAACACTTCGGTGAGCAGATAATTTCACGTTTTGGGCCGGTCGATTGGCCACCAAGATCGTGTGATATCACACCGTTAGACGTGCCAAAAAATTCATAACAAATGTTGTGAAGTAATTTTTAATGATATTTAAATGAATATGATTAAAATAATATAAGCATATATAAAATGAAAAACGGCTGCTTCTTCTACACTGCTTTACTGTACAATTTTTCCTTGTAGAGATAAATGCAAAACTCCTAAGAGGCAATTTCGTTTATCCCTGTTTGGAAAACAGAGAATTTTCACGATTTTCTTTACTTCAAGTATGCCAATTTTCCAAAATTTTGTTTAATATTTTTATTTTGCTATCTTCCTTTACATTTTTTATTTTTTTAAGCAAAAATTAACAAAAAACATTTACCTTAAAATGTCAAAATGATTTGTCTCGCTTTAATTTTTTACGGCCATGGTACAAGGTATAGTCATTACAAAATAGTGCGCTAGATTGTCAAAGTCATTTGAAAGAGAATGCCAAAGTACATTTTTGTGAATATTTGATGATAATTGTGAATGTTGTATAAAGAATATTTCCTTTACAAACTTCATCGGACGCCATTGCCAAATTTTAAAATTGACAATTTAAACTACTACGAGAAGAAATTTTAAATCAGCTGTTAGCATAACTTTACCTTCTTTATTGTTCCATGTTTACGGCAAAGTAAGTTTCCTGTGTGTGTTCTTCTATGTATCAGTCCTTGTGTTTTTTTGACATCCAAGTTAACGAAAGAAAAATTTTTAGGCTTTCTATCTGTTTGGTCCTTAATTGTTGTACTCATCTGTATTTCATACAAAACGTTTCATACTGCACGGTGTTTTATGGGAGCTTCTTATAGGAGAAAAACCAAGCATATAAATCTTACGCTGCGTTTTTTTTACTTCCAGTAGTCTGAAAACCACTCGCAGTGCCGGCATAGAAAAACCCTGCAATACATTTTTAAGAGTTTATTTCAATGGTTTTTTGACTGCTGGAATTTGAAAAATACACGGCTTAAGAAAAAAATCTTCAATGTGCCTAAACCTAAAAGTTTTTAAAACTACTGTTTTATGACGCAAATTGTTAACAGTTTTCGGTAGGTCAAAACATTCTTTTTACGAAGGTGTGAGTTATCTCTTTAGCGACCTCTACAGCGAGTTCGCAATAAAACGCGCGATATGTGTTGAGGTAGGGTTACAAGTCGAGTGAAATAACTTAGAGAAAGTGAATTCCTCCACGACCCCACCAGATACAATTCGTGGCTACGCCGATGATTTCCAATACGGTCTACATACTACGCTGTGTTGTTGGGTCGTCGATATTGATGCCGCCTCCAACATATTTTACGTTGGCTTGGTTTTCTAGTTGAAAGAGAAGAAGAAGACAATGAGTAAACAAACAACTCTCGGTCATTTTTAAATTAATATTTTTTTTGCCACTTGTTGTTTTTTACTGAAAACAAGCTTATAAATGTCTGCTCAAGATCAAAGAAACGACATAATTCTTGAATGTGTGCCGGATTTGGTTAAGCTCTTAACAGGATTTGAGGTATGCGATTTGCGACAACCTTAACTTGCTGCACCCATCACATCTGCATCAAAATTTAACGGTTACTCCCATTCCCCCGCAGGAGGACGATGTCAACACCCAACATTGTGTCCACTTTGCTTGGAACATCATAAAGAATCATAGGAATCTTAGCACAAACAGCCATGATGTACGCCGCAAAATTGAAGGAATACAGGAGCGTTTCCGTGTTGAGAATTGCCCCGAATATGCTGATTACTTGGGGCGTTTATGCGAAGAAGTTGTTCGCCATCCCTTATGTGTAGACCACTATGAAGTAGATGTCCACTGGTCATTGTTAGATTTCCTCTTCGCTTTGGCCTACAATCCCACAGGTGCCTTAAAGAGAAATAAACATAAGATTGAAATTATACCGGTGGTGTGTGAAGAGGCTGTCGTTGTAAAGGATGCAGAGAAGGCATATTGGGAAAATATTCTTAAGGAAGATTTTATACCAGCACCAGCGTATGATGGCAGTGATTCTGAACTGAGTGTAAGTGAGGTTTAGTAAAACTAATCACGATATTTTCGGATTTTCAAAGTTTTAATGTAAAAAAATAAGTTTTGTAGATTCCCCAGTTTTGTCCTCTATAAAAATAATTAATTTTGTAGTTTCCATCAGGTTCGTGCTCTATTCCGTCACAGTCATACGATTTATGTGAATGGCGGCGATCCTAATGGTTAAGCAATTTTACGGCAGTAGCTAGATTACTGTTTAGAATTTAATGGACCTTGACAATCAGATAAGGAGATGACGATTGGACCAAACGAGCCGTTTTTTGTCCACATGAGCTGAAACGTCCAGCACCTTTGCTTTTTTGAGGTATTTGCGTCCCGACTAACAGAACTAATTTTAAGCATAGTTCGTCCACAAAGAACTACGATTTGTTTAGCAAATACTCGGAAAGTGAATTTTTCCGAGGTACCTTTAGTCTTTAAAAGGGCAACTTTTTCCTCCTTATGACCATCATCAAGCAAAATTTTCAGACCCTAGGTTAATTCGTCTGAGAGCTATCGTGCTTTCAGTAGACTTACGGACCCAGCTAGATTGTCTTCAAATTTACTACTATCAGTAATATACGAGTATGTACCTTAAGGGCCTCCAATAAATATTTCGATGTGTTGAAAACGGAAAGAAAAAAATATGGCATTCTTTTGTGGAAAGTATAATTGTATAATATGTTCTAGGATTGGTCCGACAATGATGACTCTCCAAACACCGTGGCGAACATAACCACAGCATTGGAAAATCTCTCCACAGATGAACAAAAAAGTATAACCACAACAGGTGCCTCGAATCTAAACGAACTGAAACCGCCACAGAAATCAACGACTTTTAAAATATACAATGCCAGTAATCCAGAGGAGAAGCTGTGTGGAAAAATTCAACACTCCTGGTGGAATACTCACAAGGGAGAGCAATGCACGGCGGTCGTCGAGAGCGAACACACCATGGCAAACTTTTCGATAAACTATAGTCGTTACCTGAGTGAAACCTCAAATAATCTGATACGTTTCCAAGAGCCAGCGACCATAGCCGAAGAACATGTAATGCGAGAAATACTTTGGATGTTTCAGAGACCTACCAATTGTGGAGTCTTTTGTTTGGATGAAGACAAACACTTGAAAATAAAGCCAAATGTCACCATACCAAGTTGTGGAGTGGTACGTAGATATTCTAATAGAATGTTGATGAAAAATACAATTTTACAATACTATTGCAGACTGCTTTCCAATCGTATTTAGAGGATCAATACTTACCTTACATAAAAATGATGAATGTCTTAAGACAATTCCGCAGGGACATTTATAGCTGTGAAGAACGACGACCTCCCCGGACCTTGGAATGCTATGCGGCTAATTTACACTTACACTTGTCACCCGTCTGGCATGATATACTTGAATATGAAAAACGTTTAATACAACCAAGGGATTTCGAAACAAACACCTTAATTACAATGCGTTCCTTCTTTAACGATTCCTTTAGGCGATTGGAGTCCTTGCATGAAATCCATGATAAAGTTTTTCTAGATTGGCGTCAGCATTCGGCTCACATCTCAAGTGCCTTTCTATTGGCTAGTTTAATGCATTCCTGTCAAATCGAAATTGATGTGGCCAAAGGGAATTTATTCATGTCGTTGCTGCTGGCCTGCATTAAGGTCTTTTGTGAAATAATTGATACTTGGTGGACTGACGGCCGATTGGATGATTGGCAGCAGGAGTTTATTGTGGAAAGGTAAGCTATTTTAAAATCATTGTTATCTTTCTCAGCGTATAAACCTGTTTTCAAAATTAAAGAGTCAGCAATACTGACCAAGCTGTTTGCATGAGGGAATATCGGAAAAACAAAAGTAGAGCATTTTTCGTACCCACCAACGTCAGCAAAGTCATAGAGGACAACAGTCTGTTTCAGCTAATGCGGGAACACTCCTTGGAAGCTGGTCGTACTCTGAATCTTCTCTATGAAATAAATCGCATTGGCGATTTGCGCAATAATTGCGATGCCATGGGCGGAAAACTCTATAATGTATTTATTGGTGATTACCTTAAGCAGGTGAAAACATTACAAACCGAGGTAGCATTAGAATGGCATGGAAGTACAGAAAATGCCATAGCTGAGGTACCCGCCGATGACAGTGGATTTTATAATGAAGCTGCCACAAAAGTTCCCACCACTGATAATTCGGAGAATTCTATACTGAATTGCTTAACAACCACCGACAGTTATCTCTTGATGGCATTTGCTTTAAACACTAGCGAAGAAGATCTGTCCCATTCAATTGCTGCAGATGACCAAAATGAGTCCCAAAAGGAAATGAATGCCGCTTCCATTTATGAGCTTTTGCAGAAAGAGAGCAACAGTAGCTTGCCTTTGGAGGAAATTTTGATTACCTCATTAACTCACATATTCAAAATGCGTATTGCCTTCGCTAATAGTTTTGTGTTAAAACTTTATCGTGAGGAATTTATGATTCTGAAGCATTTACAAAACATACGAAAAGTTCTGTTGTTGGAAGCCAGCGATGTTATGCATATGTTCTATAGCAAATTATTTAATCAGGTACAATATTTCAATATGATTTAAAAATACATAACATAATACTTGCAAATTAGATTGAATCTGGTGAAACATGGGCAAATCCCTCTCTTTTGACCATGCAATTGGACGATATAATCAGTGCGAAATTTCCGGAAATGTCTTCTCTTTTTTGCCTTGAAATTAATTCTGCCTTTCGCTGTCAAACGACTAAAGTTGTTGAGGCTGTAGAGGAGTTGACGGTCACATATAACTTCAACCGCGAACTGGCGCACATCATTTCGGTGGATGACATTAAAGCCTACAACAGCGTGTTCTGTTTTCTACTCAAAGTCAAATGGGGTATAACGACATTGGAAAAGTTGCAATTTGCCCGTTCGCATAAACGACGCATACCATATGCCAGTTTTGAAATGATTGATTTGATAATGAGACGTTTGGAGCAATTGCGCTTCTGGATGATGTACGCCATACAGAGTATACATTTTCATTTGATGACGCACGTTTTGCAATCGATGGGCGAACAGTTGGATGTGAAAATCGAAAGTTGTGAAAATCTTAAAGAAATGGAAATTGTTCACAAATCCTATTTGAGTACGGTGTGTGAGCATTGTTTTCTCATGGATAGCGTTAATGTAATTAAAATGGGCGTAGAACAGGTAAAGCCATTTAAAAGACATGTTAAATTTCCCTTCGGGGTTTAAACACAATCTCCTTTTAGCTTTTAAGTTTGGTCTCAATACTGCGCAGCGAGTGGGTGAGTTGTGTCAAGTACATTGAAAGTAATAATCCTTTGGCGGTGTCGCTGGATGACAGTTCGGAGGATGATGTAGATACTGATTTTGTGGCCAACTCTCAAATACAAGAAATGGAGAGAACGTATATCTGTTGCCATCAGTATTTGGCTAATATCTTAAATGATCAAGTCTATTTGAAGAAGAAAACGTTTTGTAAGTATTGCGACATTGTAGCTGGTTAATGCCACAGTGCGATGATAGTTTGGTAACTTCTATTTTTCCTTGTTTGCTCTGTCTTTTCAGTATCTGGCTTAAGAGCAGCATTTAATACAAGTCTGCCGCATTAATTTTAAAAGTTAATTATGGTTTTTCATTGATACTAGCATTTTTTATATTCGTTATTTATTGAATGAGAACTAATATTGCATTAAGAAACATAACAATTGTGGTTTTACTTTTTTTGAACATACGTACTTACGTTTAACGGGCTTCAGTTCATGCAGAGATTATTAAAAGGGGTTGGGTCTTTTGGTGAAAATGGCCTAACACATTCACAATTGAAATTTAGAAAAAAGAAACTAATGAAGCTAGTAAAAAAATCTGGATGTCAGAAAACCCAACAAATTTTTTTTTCAAAATTAGGGAACTGGAAAAAAACTAATAAATAAAATTTAAGATTGGGACAGTCTTTTCGATTGACTGATAAAGAAAAAATCTCAGATGAAAAATTTAAACTTTACTGTTTCAGTCAATATATATTTACAACCTCCAGAGATTTCAAGCACTTTTGATCGTGTTATTATTTGTGTTGCCTAGCGGATTGATTACTGCCATCAATAAATAAGTCGTTGAAATCTGTTTACAGCTATAGAAGTTACGGACTTTGAAAGGCTTCTGTCGCAAAAGCTAATTAAAACGATGAGTCATATTCAATCAGACCAATAATTTAGAGGATTTAATTCATTAACCTAAAGACATGATATAAATATTGCAAAATAGGTGCAGAAGGAAATGTATTTATTTTTTGGTTTGAATAAAACTTTTTGTGGTTCTCATTAAGCACTATTTTTATCTTTTAGAAACATAATTTAAAAGGATCCTCCAAAAATATAGAGAATAATCAATAATTTTTCCTTATATTACTTTAATATCCCATACATTAGTAAGATGAATATTTGGAAAAAGTAGCAAAAGCAAGTTTGCATTTACAAAAATGCTTTAAATAGCTACCAAGTTAATAAGAAAACTTCAGTTTCGGTTTTAAAAAAATTAAAACCGAAACTGAAAACCGACACTCCGATTTTTATGTCCAAACCCGACAGTATGTTTCTCCGGTTTATCCGAATTTTGCTGTCTGGTTTTCCGCTGCTTGATTTGTGGTTGTTGTATGTCAAAGCACAGAAAGTTCATAATATTCAAGCAAATATCAAAAAAAATTTAAGCTAGACCCACCTTTAAGTGTACCGCTCAACTCAGTGTCACCAGCTGATTCGATTTTGGGATATCTGGCTGTCCATCCGTCTGCTGTCTCTCAAAAGCTTGTTTTCAAACTACAAGTCGCAATTGTTATCCGAACTTTATGAAATTTTGCAAAAGTAAGTTTTTGGGTAAAGGCTTTTGACTTTTAGAAAATCGGTTCAAATTAAGATATAGCTCACACACAGATGTTCAAACGATTTTATGTCTTTAGCTCTAGACGTCACATAGTGTAGGTACAACCAATGTTGATGAAATTTAGTAATGTTCTTACTATCGATCAGTAATCAGATCACATAAAAATGGGTCATACCGGTCCACGTTTTGATTTAGCCCATTGCAAAGATCTCTCCCGATGTAACATACTCGAACAACTGCCCTAGGACATTTATTTTAATTTCGATTGCAATCAAATTTGGTATATTTCGATTAATAAACAATTAATTTTGAACCGATTTGAGTCATGTAGGCTTATTGTTTAAAATTGTCTGGGGACTCAAAAATGGCTTCCCACATACATATGACTTTAAAATAACTATATAAAGTTATATAAAAAAATAAAAAATATTGATGCAGTTTCTCTAAATTTGGGCATATGTGTGGCAAAAACACATACATACATAAACAAATATGATCTCAAGTTCCAGGGCACTACTACTTTACTTCTGGTTCGGAAAATAATTTCCATTCTTATACATAAGGCTTAAGCCGGAATGTCGGTTAATACTAGATTTTTACTAAGAAATAAAATCGAGAGTCGGTTTGTTCACGGTTCACGGCTTTAAAAAAAAACCAAAATGACGGTTTTTGAAAAATCCCGTTTTTTTTTCAAATTTAGTGGCATATTGGATATATGAAAATTTAAGAAGAATGGCCTTTTGCGAGTTATTTTAAAAATGGAGTTAAAAGTGGCTTCGATCTTAAGATTTATATGTTTCGCAATTAATCATCATATGTGACAGCGCATAGAGAAAGGGACCTAAGGGTAAAAAAATCAATTTTAATTTTTTTTCTTCTTTTTTTTTGATGTGGACAACATCTGAACATCGAATGAGACCGATCCCATGCCCCAAAAGTGTTCCCTGCCAGAGATATGCGCGTTTTATGAAAGTGAAGTCGACGATTCTAAGCGCAAATAGAAAGGGACCTAATCTTTAAAATGGCTCTCCTGAACAAAACTGGTTTTTAACCGTAGGTCCTTTTCTATTTTGCGCGTCACATATAATCTAGTTTCCAAAAAATCTAGTTTCTGAAAAGTCCGATTTTAGAGAAGAGAATCGCCGAATTATCCAAATCAGGACGTGATACTATAACAGACTTTTTAAAAATTTATTGATTTATTATTAAGAGACAAATTTTAACCTTTCCAATAAAACCAGAAATTTTAAAAAATTATCAGTACTTTTTTTTACAGACGATTCAAATTTAAAATGTTAGATCGCCCACCCTGTGCTGTAAGAAATGATTTTAAGACACACTAAACAAAATGAGTTCATAATTCTTTATGCACCTATGAATTGAGCTACTTAATTGTATATATTATTCCTTAATATGTATACTAACATTATTTTTTTTTGTAATAATTTCCATATTATTTATTAATTTGATTTTGCAGTTGCATTCAAATTTGACATCTTGCACTTGCACAGTTTTTTCCTTACCTAAATAGTTTTCTCAGTGTGTTCCAAACTTTAATTCCTGCTTGTATATAAGTATATACAGGGTGGCCCAAATAAGACCAGCTGATGTGAAACACAAATAACTTTTTTATTTTTTAACATAATTTATTTTTTCTTTTTGCCGATTATATCTAAGCTCTTGGAAATTTAAAATGAATACGTTCAGTCCAGAACAACGCATTAAAATTATTGATTTTTATTATTCTTCTCAACGATCAATTGTTCTGACGCAGCGAAATTATCGCCGTTTTTTTTAACGTAAGATCAGCGCCCACATCTTCCAGGATTACAAGTTTAGTTCACCGTTTTGAGGAACTGGGTTCAGTTGCCGACCGTCCAGGAAGAGGAGCTCATCGAAATATTCGTACTGAAGACAATGTGGAAGCTGTGAAGCAGAGTGTTGCATATTTCTTTGATAATGAGGATGAAATGCCAGAAACGGTCTCCGGGGCTTCTTACAGATATGATCGACAACTTTTTGCGGCCAATAGTGGAACAACATCCTAATTTGTGTTTTCACCAAGATGGAGCCACTGCGCATACATGCTGCGTGAAATTTTTGGTAAACGCATAATTTCAAAAAAAATCAGATTTCCCTTGGCCTCCTCGTTCACCAGATTTAACTGCGGCCGATTTTTTTTATGGGTTTATTTAAAAGACAAAGTGTATGTTAACAAACCACAGACACTTGGACAGCTCAAGCAGAATATTCGAGACGAAATACGGCGCCTGCAACCAGAAACATTACGCCGTGTAATGCAAAATGCGCTAAAAAGAGCCAATGTCTGTATCGAGCAAAATGATGGTCCATTGTCTGATGTCATATTTCACACATAGTCACGTTAAATTTCCATAAAATGTACTTAACATATAAAACTAAATCATTTAAAAAAACCCGTTTTTACCAGAGTAATACGTGTTTTACATCACTAGGTCTCATTTGGGCCACCCTGTATATAGCCATTTAAAATTTTACATTTGAATCGGTTTTAAAAAAAGTACTGATACTTTTTTCGAATTCTGATTTTATTGTAATGGTTGGACTTTGTCATTTAATAATGGAACACCATCCGATGCGTTCTCGCTCCACCCAGTGGGCTGAGGATTGTTTGGCAGGAGAAGAAGAATGCTACAGAAAAATCGTGTTTGCTGACGAAGCTAATTTTCATCTCTGTGGCTATGTCAATAAGCAAAATTGCAGAAAAAGGGTTCAGAGAACCCACACGTGACTATTGAGAAGCCAATGCATCCACAACGATTCAGTGATTGGTTCGGATTTTGGGCTGGCGGCATCATTGGCCCGTTCTGTTCAAAAAGACCAAGGAGCTGCCGTTACCGTCAACGGTGAGCGTTACCGCGTCATGCTCAACGAATTTTGGTTTCAAAAAATTCAAGAGATTGACTTGGACGACTTATGGTTTCAACAAGACGGGGCCACATGTCACACATCCAACGCAACCATCGATACTTCCGCACCTTTTTGAAAATCGAATTATCAGCGGAAATTGTGATGTCAATTGGCCGCCTCAGAGCTGCGATTTGAGCCCTTTGTATTATTTTCTGTGGGAAGCCTTTAACGATAAATGTTATGCAAAGCATCCAGAGACAATTGTAGCGTTGAAACATGAAATCGATTTTGCCATTAAAGAGATTCGACCCGAAACAATCGAAAATTTACTAAAAAATTGAGTTGATCGGATGAGGTACTGCAGAGCCAGTTGTGGTAGTCAGTACTTTTTTTACAGGCTATTCAAATTTAAAATGTAAAATCGCCCACCCTGTATATTTAATTATTTTTTATTCATTGCTCTTGCAAGTTCATTTTTAGCCCTCCTTGAACATATATTCCTAAATGTATAACTACTCATATGTATGTTTCAAATAGTTGACCTCTTAAATAAGTGCTATCGTAATGCATTTTTAAAATGCCTAGGTTGATCGAGGTAATTGCCGCTCTAGTTTTAATTCTTACTTAAAGAATCCTCTGTATGCGGCTGTACAAATTTGAGATCGCTAACTCAACGTTAAAAGATTTTGGCCAGAAAATATGGAAATTTAGTCATATTGCAATGGCAGAAATTCCAGTGCCCTCATAACTTGATAATGAGTTAGACGAGGTCATATCAATAATTCCGTGACTTTTCAAATAACACAGTTTTTTTGTAAACAAAAAAATATTTTTCAACATAATCTCCTTTTAGCTCAATATACTTTATGTATCCCTTCCAAGAAATAGGATCTTTCGAGGTCCATAAAATAGGCATTTGTTTGATCGATTATTTCATTGTTGGAGCTGAATATCTTTCCAACGAGACATTTCTTTAGGCTTGGAAATAGGAAATAGTCACTGGGGGCTAAATCCGGAGAATATGGCTTATGAGGCACCAATTCGTAACCCAATTCATGTAATTTTTCTTTTGAGACTGCACACGTGTGCACCCGTGCATTATCTTGATGATAAATAACTTTTTTCTTGGACATATGGGGTCGTTTTTTTAATTCTCTTTGAATCGGTAAAATTAGTTGGCTAATATTCAACATTTCTTGTTTTTTCGAAGTGGATTTTTTCGCTTGCATCCCAAAAACTGTTGCCATCACCTTACTGGACGACAAAGTCACCTTGGCCTTCTTCGGAGCCGGTCACCTGGAGAAACCCATTGTTTAGCCTGCTGCTTGGTCTTCGAAGTGTTGTAATGGATCCATGTGTATAAAACACAGTTACAAAACGCAGCAAAAACTCATTCGAATTGCGGTTAAACAACTTTAAACAATCCTTTAAAGTTGTCGCACGATTACGTTTATAGTTAATTGAGAGCAAACGCGGCAAACAGCTTTCTTAACCCCAACTGATCATGAAAAATCGAAACCATACTGCCATATGAAATGCGTATTGCAACAACAATCTCACGCACTTTTACTCTTCGATCTGACAACACAATATCGTGGATTTTTTTTCCGACATTTTCGGCTGTATTGACCTAAATCATGCTTTTCCTTGGTTTGATTGACGGATTTTCACGAAAAAAAATAATGTTTAATGAGCACTCGAAATTCACTTTTTCCATTTTTAACAAAATTCACGAGGTTGTATATTTTGAACAGCTGTTAAACACAAACTAATTGACGGAACTCTATCAAAATTTGACTGTAGTCTACTAACAAATGGTATTTGATGGGAGCGGTGCTGCATTTCATATAACTACGAGGGAAGTTGGAAAAGTCACGGAATTATTGATATGCCCTCGTATAAAATTAAAATGTCAATTTTTTTTGTTAGATAATAGCCTTGAAATTCGAAATATCAAAACTAACAAATTTAAAAAAAAAACCCTTCAGCGTTTCCTAGAAAATTATGTAAGAAAATAGTGCTTAAAACTTTAAAAGTATCAGTGCAGTAGCTTTGAAGTTATGAGAGACATGGACTATCGAAATGTAAGTTGGGGGAAAAGGTCTTTAAAGTTTTGAATACGAAAAATTTGAAATAAAACGTTCATAAGAGTTTTATCGGATGCTACATGTACGTTTGTTTTCCTTCAATTTTTGTCAACTATTCAAACGCTCAGATTTTTTAATGACCAATTTGTTTTTTATCTCTTTAGTTGGATTGTTTATATATATATATGTGGGCTGTGATGGTCAAGTTATATGTTTTTGATGTAAATAAAACTAAATTATTTCATCTTTTCCTCAACGTTTCGTTGGTTTGTTTCCAAATTCATCAGGAGAACTGGAGAAACTATGTTTTTGAAAGTTTCCCCACTTAGAAAATACTTATACAATAAAAATTGCAAACACATTACCCCTTCACAAACATCATCTCAATTTTGAATTTCTTGGTCAACCAATTTGCTCCTTTGAGTTAAACAATAACAGACTAGGTGTTGACAAACGGACATGCCCAGGCTTACAAAAAAATAGCATCCCCGTATTGTCATGGTTGCCCTTAGCAACCATTGCTGTAGTTCTACCCGTCTAGTTTAACATGAAAAGCATACAAGGTAAGAATCATCACAAATTTGCTAATATTTTGTTAATAATACACTTTTGCATCGCATTACAGAGGTACCATATAGACCGAGTCTAGTGCTACAGATACTCATGGTTTGCAATGTCTATCTATCGATAGCTTGGAATATAGTTTATGGTTGTTATATACTGTACAATGTAAGACAGTCTCCATACCATTGTTCTATTAGTTACTTACAATATATGCATCTCTTTCAATAGATTTCCAATCTTTACGATCTACATGGCATATGCGTGATAATTGCCTATTTGATAGGATCCCTGGTAGAGTTTTACCGTTTGCGTATGGGCTATAAGGGTAACCTGCAGGCTCGGGTGAGTTTGGCAACGTGTTCTTGTTAAACTACGTTAATACTAATGGTGTGGTTGTTTTTTTTTTTTTTTTAGCCCGGTGACTTGTGTACTTTCTTAATATTATCACCTTTGGTACAATTACCCATATTGGTATTCCTACAACTCTCCGCTAAGGGATTCGTTGGTTTGCTTATGACCATTACAGTTGGCTCCCTGGTGATAATGTCATTGGAGTTTGTTTTTGGTATTGCCATACTTTGGCCAAAGTCTGGTAGATGTGTAGTAGTTAAGAAATGAATGTTTAAATGTCATACAATTATCTTTTATTATAAACTATACTAGCTATAAAATTTAATAAATAAACAATTGATCTACTGTTTGAAGCCACTACACTTTGTTTTTTCGTCCAGATTGTATTTTTTCAACAAGTCGTCAATGCGAATGAGATGCCCCCGCATGGTCGGTAAAAATATGGATAACACTTTTATATTCTCATCGTGCTGGGGACCTTGACCAATTAACTGTGTTCTTGTGGGTACCCAACTGTAGATTATCTAAAAATAAGCAAAGCAAGACATAAAGAGGAGGGGATATCATTTGTTATTGTTTTTCTTGGACCTACTTTTATGGTACTTTGCACTATGAAGCCATGATAAGGTTTTAGTGTTCTTTCGTAGGCATCTTGCAAGTGTTTCTTTACCGCTTCCGTGTGTTGTGCATCATTGTAGATATTCTCGAAGAATGTGCAGATAAGTTGCAGTCCACGCTTGAGCCATAGCAAGGCATTTGCTGCTAAGTTGTCTATACCTACGTTGAGTATGATTAAATCGTCTAGATATTTGTATTTGTTGCAATCTTTTTCGTAAGCTTTACGAATTTTCTGAAATAGCAATAAACACTCGTATTAATTATTTAATTTTTTTATGTGTATACATTAGGGGTGCGATAGAGCACGAGTTTTCGATTTTGATACGACTTACCCCCTTATTTTGTGGGGTTTGGAAAAAAATGCATTAGCCAAAAAATAGGGGAGGTGGGATCGGGGCAAGTGACAGCTCATCGAGGTCAAAGGTCGTGGGAAAATATTTACAAAAAGCCCCGCGACTACCTAGGAGTCGCACCTAGGGGGTAAAATGTATGACCGACCACCATTAATTTTTCCCTTCCAATTGTTTTTCCAAACATAACTGCCCCCTATCTTTACTCCCATTTTTTGGCCCACGCATTTTTTTCCAAATCCCACAAAATAAGGGGGTGAGTCATACCTAAATCTTACTACTAAGAATCTCCATACAACACTATCCCACCCCTAGTATACATATATCTGTAACTACAAGGAAAAACGACTTCCGAACTATAACTATCCAATATCTTTAAATATGCATAGTATTTTAAAACGGTCATTTTTTCTTGAGAGAATAGATATATTGAAAACTTACAATTATGTTCCCGTTCATGTCATTGATAACAGGCGTAAAGAGAGAGCCGAAAGAACCTATTTGAAAAAGAAATTAAATTATTAGTTTTCTATGAGATCCTATTTAAGATACAGATTAAGAAAGTTTACACTAGGCCACTTTACTTGGAAATTACTCCATTCCCCTCACCTCTCTATCCTTCAAACTGAGAGTTATGTATTAAATAAACAAATACAGGGTGGAGCGCGGTAATTTCATTTTTTGCACTGCAGGTTGTTTCGGCACTGTTGGTAGAAGAGATTAGAGAGTGTGCGTGGCTAATAGTGGCTGACGGGAGATTTGTATTCGTCTGCCCTTCAGTTGCCATCATGCATTGGACACGTGAAGAGATCTTTTTGTGTTGAAGCGTATTTTTCAAATGCGCACTCGATCATTGCAGTGCATCGTGCTTTTCGTTTACGATTCGCTGTTCCCCCACACGGACGTATTCCTGGACGGCAATCAATTGTAAATTGGATAACTTCATTGAGAGCAGCAGGAAATGTGTCATGTGTACGAAGGGGGCCTGAGAAAAGGAATACCACACCACAAAACATCGAGAGAGTTAGAGCAGCAGTACTGCAATCTCCGAAACGCTCTGCTAGGAAGCAATCAATATGAATCGGATGTAAATAAAAGTATTTATATTATTTTCAAATTTCTGTTTTTAATTCAAAGGTTGAACTTTGTAATTTTACAATCCATCCGATGCGTTTTTGCTTCGCCCAATTGGCTGAAGATTGTTTGACAGGAGATGAAGAATTTTACGAACAATCGTGTGGATTTTGTGTTTGCGGCATCATTGGACCATTTTAATTTTTAAAATGAGCATGGAGCCGCCGTTACCGTCAACGGTGAGCGTTACCGCGCCATCCTCAACGAGTTTTTGTTTCCAAAAATTTAAGATAATGACATGGACGACATTTAGCTTTAACAAGACAGGCCACAGGCCACATGTCACACAGCCAAATCAACCATCGATATTTAACGCAAGTAGTGATCGAATTTGCCATTGAAGAGATTCGGCCCGAAACAATAAAAAATTTACTAAACAAATGGGTTGATCGGATACGGTACTTCATATGACTACATGTTGTGGAAGTCATATAAATGATGTTGTGTTCCATTATTAAATGACAAAGTTTAACCTTTCCAATAAAACCAGAAATTTTAAAAAACTAGCAGCCGATTTAAATTTTAAATCGCCCACCCTGTAGTCAGAATTATCGACAAAAAAGAAATTAATAAACATTTAAAGATCAAGAAATTTTATTACAATTCGATAAATGCATGTTTCACAAAATCAGACTATTTCATTAGGAATACAAGTAGAGTTTATTGTGAAAATTTGGCAAAGTTTGAGGTCGGATATATAGACACAAGGGCTCGAAAAATGGGCTTTATATTTTTATAGTAGTCAAATAAAATGACTACTTTAAAATCTGCATTCAAATAAAAGCAAAATTTTACTGCGAATCTAAATACGTTTTTTTGAAAATTTGTCTGAGATAAAGTTTCGAAAGGGTCTAAATTGGCCTTTATGTTCGAAAACAGCGGACACTCATAAATGTGGACACAAGACTACTCTAAGTAAAGTAAATTTTACTACGAATGCAAATATCGTTTTTTTCGGAAAATTTGGCTGAGTTTATCAGTTTTATGGACCCGAAAGTAGGTCCTCTTGGTCAATACACGTGACTTAAGGGACTATTCTAACTGTTATTTCTTCCATTTCAACACAGAATCCACGGCAGAGGAAATATAAAATTCGATCAGATCGACTGATGTTTTCAGATGTATATATCCGATTCGAGGGCCAAGTAACAATGGTGACAGCCGCAGCTGACAACTTAAATGCCTCGCACCGACACAAACAATTATAACAACCCAAGAAACTATTATGATCGACTAATGTTTTCAGATGTACGATTATATATATATATATATATATATATATATATATATATATATATATATATATATATATATATATATATATATATATATATATATATATATATATAAAAATATATATATATATATATATATATATATATATATATATATATATATATATATATATATATATATATATATATATATATATATATATATATATATATATATATATATATATATATATATATATATATATATATAAGTATTAAATGCGAGGGCCAAGTAAAAAATTCTGTAATGCAGCCGCATCAATTCGTATTGATGCTAACGTTCCGGAAGTTTGTCACGCCTGCCATCAGGGACCACATGACGTGCTGCACCTTTTCAATTGCACCTTTCAAATTTAGTTCAGCACTAGCATCTTCTTTTGTGCGGCCATCATAAATATATCATAAAGTTTATTGTGTATTCCTACATGATCGTTGTCATATCACCCGACTAGGTCTGTGCTTCTTACTACTCTACTCTAAGTAAAGTAAATTTTACTACGAATGCAAATATCGTTTTTTTCGGAAAATTTGGCTGAGTTTATCAGTTTTATGGACCCGAAAGTAGGTCCTCTTGGTCAATACACGTGACTTAAGGGACTATTCTAACTGTTATTTCTTCCATTTCAACACAGAATCCACGGCAGAGGAAATATAAAATTCGATCAGATCGACTGATGTTTTCAGATGTATATATCCGATTCGAGGGCCAAGTAACAATGGTGACAGCCGCAGCTGACAACTTAAATGCCTCGCACCGACACAAACAATTATAACAACCCAAGAAACTATTATGATCGACTAATGTTTTCAGATGTACGATTATATATATATATATATATATATATATATATATATATATATATATATATATATATATATATATATATATATATATATATATATATATATATATATATATATATATATATATATATATATATATATATATATATATATATATATATATATAAAAATATATATATATATATATATATATATATATATATATATATATATATATATATATATATATATATATATATATATATATATATATATATATATATATAAGTATTAAATGCGAGGGCCAAGTAAAAAATTCTGTAATGCAGCCGCATCAATTCGTATTGATGCTAACGTTCCGGAAGTTTGTCACGCCTGCCATCAGGGACCACATGACGTGCTGCACCTTTTCAATTGCACCTTTCAAATTTAGTTCAGCACTAGCATCTTCTTTTGTGCGGCCATCATAAATATATCATAAAGTTTATTGTGTATTCCTACATGATCGTTGTCATATCACCCGACTAGGTCTGTGCTTCTTACTCTTCGGATCAATCCGTTGCATAGAAACGGATTTCGGGCGATCAGTGCCCCAGTTACTTTTGCTCCATTCTTCATTGAAATGTTGAGTAAAATATTAACGTAACTACTGAAAAACTCCACTCGAACGTTCAGCAGTCAATGGTGATTAATACCGAATGTTTAAAATGAAGATAATAAAGCTATTCTCGAAAATATTGATAAGGTATAATTAAGATACATAATAGATATTTGGCAATAATTAGTTAATACATGTGTTTTGTCAAACTTAATCATACAAAAACGACAATTCCGTATTTTTATAAATTAGAAAAAAGGTGTACCTGTTACATTCATGTATTTGCATATTTTAATTAGAAGATATTCTAAAGTCAGAGGCACTGTCCTTGTTGAACATTATAGTACACGACTTGTATACTTAGTAGGGACATAAATACTGTTACACACGTTTTATGTTGTAATATAAAAAGTACTGAATGTTTTTGGATCAAATATTTTTTAATATATTTATGGATGTATATTGTATCCAAAAAGAATCTACTTTTTCGAAATGTCTGCCTTTTGCCTTTACACACGCCTTAAGCCGCACTGGCCAATCGTCAATAGCTGTACGAACCTGTTCCATTGGAAAATTGGCCACAGCTCGAACCAAAGCAGTCTTAAGAAATCCAATGTTGGGGTATCTTTTGTGACAAACCTTGTCCTCTAAAACCGTCCACAATTTGTTATCCAATGGGTTTAAATCTGGACTGCCTGAGGGCCTTTCTTCAGAGGAAATGAACGCTGGCAAATTGTTTCGAAGCCAGGCCTGAGTCCTTATGGGCCGGCGCAGAATCCTGCTGGAAAGGCCATCTCTGGTCTTGGAACAGCGAATTGTTAAGAGGCTTCACAATAGCATCCAAAACGGTTTCTTGGTAAACTTTGGTCGACGTTTTGACTCCTTGTTCGCAGAAATGCAGGTCAGTGACCCCATAGTAAGAGACACCCCACCTAACCATGACTGAAGCTGGGTGATGACCCTTTTCCACTCTTGGGATCAGTTCAGATGCTTCCTTAGATAGCCGCGCATACACTCTATCATTTAGCTTGTTAAATTTTTTCTGAACGGTAAAAATTTTTTCATCGGTGAACAAAATTTTTTTGTGCAAGTTATCAGCGTGCTTCACCAAAAGACGTTTGCATTTTTCAATCCTATTTTTTTTAAAGCTGCAGTCAATAAATGTCCGGTACGTCCTTTGAAAGCCCCAAGTCCTAAGTCTTTTTTAATGATTCGACTCATTGACTTTTGCGTGATATTCTTCTCACGGGCCAAAATTTTCTGTTTTCGGAGCGAATTTCTGAGAATTCGTGATTTAACGGCTTTGATGACATGCGGTGTTCAAACAGAGCGTGGGCGGCCCGACCGGTGGCGGTCTTTTACATCTCCAGTCTCCTCAAACAGTTTTATGCATCGGTAGACGAACATGCGGCTAATCAATCCCTAGTGGCCGGAGCGTTTGAAGATTGTTTGACAGGAGATGAAGAATTTTACGAACAATCGTGTTTTCATCTCGGTGGCTATGTCAGTTAGCAAAATTGCCGCATATAAGGTTTAGAGCACACACACGTGAGTTACTGTTTGGTGTGGATTTTGGGCTGGCGCATCGTTGGACCATTTTAATTTTACCGCCGTTACCGTCAACGGTGAGCGTTACCGCGTCATGCTCAACGAGTTTTTGTTTCCAAAAATTCAAGATGATGACATGGACGACATTTGAGCTAAACAAGACGGGGCCACATGTCACACAGCCAACGCAACCATCGATATTTTACGCATCCAGAGCCAATTGAAACTTGAAATCGAATTGCCATTGAATAGATTCGACCCGAAGCATTCAAAAATGTTCTAAAAAATGAAATTGGGTTGATAGGATATGGTACTTCGTATGACTACCAGTTGTGGTGACAAAGTTCAACCTTTCCAATAAAACCAGATATTTTAAAAAACTATCAGCCGATTTAAATTTCAAATCGTAAATTAAATAAAATAAAGAATTATCGAAAAATAGCCGGCATGGTCAAAACGAGTGAACAATAGCTAATATGGGCATATGTATACCCTAGCTAAAGCAAATTTCATTAGGAACACAAGTTGAGTTTATTGTTAAAATTTAGCTATGTTCAAAGTCGGACATATAGACCCAAGTGCTCGTAAAATGGCCTTTATATTACCACTTCTTAAAAATCTGCATTCAAATAAAAGCAAAATTTTATGGCCAATCTAAATTCGTTTTTTTGAAAATTTGTCCGAGATAAAGTTTCGAAAGGGTCCAAATTGGCCTGTTATGTTCGAAAACAGCGAACACTCATAAATGTGGAAACATGACTACTCTAAGTAAAGTTAATTTTACTAAAAATGCAAACATCGGTTTATTCCGAAAATTTGGCTGAGTTTATAGTCCGTCTCATGGACCCGAAAGTAGGTCCTCTTGGTGAATAAACGTGACTTTAGGAACTATACATAAGATAACTGTTATGTCTTCCATTTCAATAGAGAATCCACGGCAGAGGGAATATAAAATTCGGTCAGATCGACTGATGGTTTCAGATGTATAAGTATATAGTATATCCGATGCGAGGGCCAAGTAACAAATTCTGTAATGCAGCCGCCTCAATTCGTATTGATACTAACGTTCCGGACGTTTATCCGGCCTGCCATCAGCGACCACATGACGTGCTGCACCTTTTCAGTGACCAGCAACTTTCAAATTGAGTTCAGCACAAGCATCTTCTTTTGTGCGGCCATCATACACTTATCATAAAGTTTATTGTGTATTCCCGCCTGATCGTTGTTATATCACCAGACTCAATAGGTCAAATAGGCATTGCATAGAAATGGCCGTCGGGCGATCAGTGCCCTAGTTAATTTTGCTGCAGAATCGGACAGAGTAAACAGCGCCCTCCACTGTCTCCAACACACCCTAATCTTTAAAATAAAATTCTAATTTTAAAGAAGCTTAATTCCAGCAAGTTGTTCTTCTGTAAGAGTTATATCGTACACAACGCACTGATTTTAGAGAAGTTCCTTATTTGTTCATTAGTGAAATGCCAAGTGAAATGTCAAGTGAAATACAAACGTAACTACCGAATACACTTCACTCGAACGTTCAGCAGATAATGGTGATTCATACCGTTTGTTTAAAATTCCAATTATAATGTTATTCTCGAAAATATTGATAAGGGTAATAGAGATACATGTAATACATGTTTTTTTTCAAACTTAATAGCACAAAAACGACAATTACGTATATCTTACATGTGAAGGGCAAAATAGAAAGGGACCTAAGGTTAAAAACCAGTTTTGTTCAGGAGAGCCATTTCAAAGATTAGGTCCCTTTCTATTTGCGCTTAGAATCGTCGACTTCACTTTTTTTATTTCTGCTCCTGTTAACGGTAAAGGCGCGTGATACCTTCCATATAAATCACAAATAAAAGTATTTGAACAATAATTAGTAGTCGGTTCAGTGCACCTGCCATTCTGCTTCGAAATATCAATCCACCACGACTTTGCAACGAACCAGACTTTCAGTGAAAATAAAATTTGAAGGCAAAATAACGTTTGCCGGGTCAGCTAGTTTTTAATATATTAGAACAAAGTTGCACTATCAGGTACATTTATGTAGTCGACTTTTTTGATTAGAATATATTCTAAAGTCAGAGGCACTGTCCTTATCAAACGTTATAGTAAAATGATATACCGCGGTTTCCAGGTAAACTATTATCCCAATGAAGTATTGCTATCACGATGTTTAGCGAAACGGCCAAATCAGGATATAATTATGTCCAGCATTTTGTGCTGTTTAAAGATATATTTTAATGGGGTGTTTTTTATTGTTTCGTTTAATCTTTTACAGGACATTATGGTAACCACATGTTAAGTTTATGGGTTGTCCTATTTCTGCATTTATAGATTTTTATATAACGTTTAAAAATCAATTTCAAGAGATTTTTGAGTGCAAATTAAATTGTTGTCTCTCTAGTCGTTTTTTTTTGGAATTCACCAACGATGCTATTAATTACTTCAAGCAATGTGATCTCATTTTATCAGGTTTGGTTAAATCTTTTGTAATTCAATGTTTTAACAAGATGTAAATTTCGCCTTGTTGTGGATCGCCGTTGGGTGGTGGTAGTGTGCACGACTATCATGCCAGTAAACCCATGTTCAACTCCGTGTAAGAACATCTTAACATTTTTTCAGCAGCGGATTTCCACCACTTAAATGCCGCAGTCTTTAAGAATAAGAGATTTATCTCTAAGCCATGTAAAGGCTTTTCTATAAAATGCATTAGCCTTTTGGAGCCGACGTTTAACAGTTTGTCCCGGTTTGTGAGTATAACAATTGAATCGTGCACAGTTCACTGATTTGAGAACAGTTTCCCCTTGTTTCTTAATGGGATATTGTGGGAATTAAGTAAGTGTAAAACATGAACCAATTTTGCAATTAAGAACGTTGCTCAAACCGGCTCTCAGTTGTGTTCGGATTGAACAGGCTAGGAAGAGCCGCTCTGTATCCGATGGCAAAAGGATGGTGGTTAAGAACTTTATTACTTCTATAGCCGATTATGTTTTTTTTAAACAGACAATTGTTGCACGATTTTCAGGGCATTCGATATGAACAATCGGTTGATATCCGATGGAATGGCGCCTTGAATATCCTCGATATAGCACCTAAAGTCCTTACGGATCTGTCGAGAAGGTGGACCAACCATCAGGATGTGATGGTTGAACTAACTTGACAGGTGACATGCCGGCAGGAACTGTCTAGTCAGCAACACGTTGTATTACGTGACTGACATCATCCTAGTCTCCTCATAAAGATGATCCACACTTGTCAATTAAACACAACAGGTAGCAATACAGAGTGCACAATTGTGTGTCATTTGCAAATTTCTCAATTGAGTAAAAATTTCTCAAGGAATGAGGTCCATACTGGTGCGGCACAGTTAAGTATAGAGCGAACAATGGATTCCTATGTTACTTCTAATGACTCCATATCTTTGATCAGGAGCTACTAGCTAACACTTTAAGTATCGTGTTCCTCGCTTTAACTTTTCGGTTGATGTAGGTGGAGTGTGAAGAGAAATAGAAAAGGTTGTAAACGACTACCCCAAGTATCCTTGGATTGAGTACCGTGGCGATACGACTGCCTTTGACAACGATGTTAAGGTCCATGTTAACTTGTTTAGTCCAGAAAGTGTAGAAGGACACAGTGGACTTTGCAGTTGACAACTCAAGATTACGTTCCAGAAAGGAGTGTGTGATGGTGGCTAAATAGTCCGATATTTTAGCACTTCAACGTTTACGCCTAAGGAGATGATGCGACAATCATAAAAGTACGACACCACCGAAACATCTGCTAGAGGATAAAATATAAAAACTTAAGCTTATCAAAACAGCCATTTTAACCTTCAAAATTAATGAAGTTTTCTTTGCTTGGTCGCGTAGTTCTGACACCGCCCTCGTACATAGTAAATATTAAAAGTTGCAGGTAAGATATCACTTTACAAAAGCAGACAAAAATGGAACCAAGAGTTAATAACATGCAGCGTAAAAAAGTAATGTGGTTTCATAAGTAACACTTTCATTATTACACACTAATAAAGTAATAACTACAACTAAAAATCAAATCCACAATTGTGGTGAAACTGAAAGTATTAAATATCTTCAATACACTAAACAGAGGTATAATGATAACCAAATCCAATAAAAAGATATTTGTTAGTTGGCCTTAAGTTGAATAAGTATTTCATCTAGATTTCTGGGCTAGAACTAAGTTTTTCCATGTGAAAAACATTAGTCGTGAAAGAATGGGCATGTTAATTTGTTCGCAGAAAACTAAAGACGTTTCTTTAATTGCAAGTGGTGCCCCAGATATTTCATTTATTGATATTCAAAAAGTAGCCGAGCCTTTAGGCCTTTTATAGTTACAAATTTACTTGAGGGTTCTTCAAAATATACAAAAACTTATAATAAACTTAGATCAAATTGATCAAAGAAATTGTTGTTCTGCATTTTCACGAATTTTGTATACCCTCACCCTCACTGGGCGATTATAAAGTTACCTACTGGTAAGAGGGTAAAAATCATTTGGTTTGGTTATACAAAAAGCGTATTGCATCGAAAAATGCATTTTAGGCATTACATATTTCTTGACCAAAAATACGTTTCATGACTTTTTCAGTCATTTGAGCCATGAACGTCTGTGCGGCTGGTTTGCCACAAAACTCGAGCAAGGAGCTAGCAATCGTTTTAAAATTGCGGTGTAAAATGCTCCTTTTGGGATTGAAAATAAACCATATTTCCAGACACCTTCTGGTACCTCCTACAAAAATTTACCATTTTATTCTTGATATATTTTTAATCATATTCATACGATCTTAACCAAAATCAATGCTTAAGAACAGGGTTATAAGCTTAACTTAGCGACAAATAATTGGAGTCTTAGCCACGCCTCTACATGGCACACAAATTCAATTTTTTATTGCAGATTTATATCCACATAGCTTGTCTTCCAGTTCGTGAAATTTGCTTAATTTGTGAACGCCGTTATATTTTTAAAAGGTCTTTGTACTTGCATATCAAAAAAAAGCCGCTGAAACGAACCATTATTGTACCTCCCATTCAATTGTACCATTCCGCCCACTTTTTATTATTCAAATTCTATAATCGAACCCAAAATCAATACTTTAGTACAAATAATACTATTGACAAATAATTAGATTACTAACCACGCCCCTTCTTGCGCCTCCCACACTAATGACACTGCAGATTATAATCACCATAGCTTCTCATCCAGTAGGTAAAATTCGCTTAAATTGAGAACTTCAAAATACTTTTATAACGGCATTATACTTATACACATGTACGAAAAGAGTGGATGACACGCCCTTATTCTGGTACCTTCATTGCATAAGCTTTAATCCGCCCACTTTTGTTTTTCGCATAACAATTTTAATACTATTCATACGATTCTGCTGAAAATTAGTAATTAGCAAATCGAATATAAATAACACTAGCTGACAAAAATTTGGAGCCAAATACACACACGGTGCTATCCGAGCATGGATTAAAACCCACATAGCTTTTTACTAATGCACGAATTTCTTTTAAAATTTTGTTTCCTACAATGTACGTATTTCATCTTTGTATGCATACTTATATAAGACGTGGATGCAGGCCTCATTATAGTACTTTCCATTTAATCGACCCTTTACGAGATTTCGATAAATTGGTATGGGCTGTTTCTTTTAATTTAATTTATTATGTAATCGTACGTTCAAATAATAAAAGTCTTGTCGCTGCCGTTTTTTTACCTCTGGACTTTTTGGAAAGATCTACCGAATGAAATGGTTTCAACCGAATGAATGATTTCGATCGGCATCTCACAGTTATAGTATAAATTTCAGCTACTAACTCAGTTTTAACCGCTCCAGAAGACTTAAAGTGGTTTGAGTTGGCGGTAGCTTTATATGGTTAACCTCTTTAGTTAAATTGTTTCTTGGTCTAGCTGTCCAAAAAAAATACTTTTGTCGTCCGATGTTTTTTTTTTGGCAATCTGAAGTTATGTTTGACCTTTACCTTTTAAGTGTCGAATGACGAAACACTCACTGTCCTACAGTGCAGAGCTCGACCCATATTTTTGGTATTACATATTTTGTTAGATATTTACAAAAATCGTTTACAGTTATAAGCGCTAGCAAAGCACTTTAACGGCTAAAAGTTGTTATTCTTGTAAATTATAAACGGTAATAATTTAAATGTTCAGTTGAACCTATTTTTTGTCCGCACCTACGATTGACATTTCCCGTTTTAGACGATGTCCCATATTGTTCTAAATTGTAAGGCGTTGCCAGACTACAATTTTTAGAAACTCTTCCAATACACAATAATTGCAAGCAATAATAATTGAAAAAAACCAAAATGTGAATGGGATGAAACCAATTGCAAATGAAAGTTGACATTATCCATAACAAAACCTTCAAGGTTTTTTTTTTCGTTCAGTGAGAGATTTTTTTTACACGCTTTAGAATTTGGTGATTTTGGAACGCTGTCAAACAAGAAGAGATCATTGAAAATTTGATAAAAAAAATAATGCTTATTTATTTTTATTATCCTGGAAACTTGTGGTATCTTACTGTTTTTGGGGTCGAGGAACTCATTTTTGATATTTATTTTTACCTTAAACTCACGCTAGCTGGCGCCGGCATACAAAATAAATGATTTAAAAAAAAATGAATTTACAATATTTTTTTTTCTAATTTTGCAGGTATATTTAATGGTCCAGACATTAGAAGATTGATGAATGATAATGATTTTCATAAATCTTTGGATAAAACTCAATTAAAGACGTAATTGAAAATGTTATTGGTAAAAAACGAGAAGCAGATACTGCACAAAGAGTTAAATATCTCTTGAAATCCCTTGAGGAACTTGATGTGAATATGTCATTAAAAATTCATTTTCTCCATCACCATATGGATTGGTTTGAAAACCAACTTTTCACCGAATCTGATGAACGGTTTCACCAAGTAGCTTTAACCATAGAAACTAGGTACAGAGGAAAGAAAGTGGATTCTATGTTAGGTGATTTATGCTGGTGGTTAAAGAAAACAACCGATGAAGAGGTTACTCACGAAGAGCAATAACCAGAAATATAAAAAGATCCACAGCCTACTACTTCTGGAGCTTTTGCTACTTTAAACATGCAAATTGTCAGTGACGATTATTAAGCGGATCCAAATAAGATATAATACTTTTAAATCACTCCTATTCTGCATTTCGATTACGTCCCCGCATTTCGCTACGCACGGATCGTAAATTAAAAATTAATATCAAAAATTAATTCCTCGAACCCAAAAACAGTAAGATACCACAACTTTCCAGAATAATAAAAATGAATAAGCACTATTTTATCAAATTTTCAATGATCTTAACTGAACTAAAGAAAACCCTTGATTTGGTTTTGTTATGAATAATGTCAACTTTCATTTGCAATTGGTCTCATTCCATTTGCATTCGGGAAGTTCGATTTTGTATCACTGTGTTATTAGTGACCTAGATTTGTTTGTCTGTGACTGTCCCCTATCATGAATAAAAATCTCCCCAGAATTTATTTTTTCGGATTTTTAAATCGTTAATTTAAAGAAATGCGTAATATATTTTTCCACATTTTCTCCGATTTGTTAACTCGAGTAGAGGTTGCAAACCAATTAGCCTTTTATTCGTGAATTTATTCCCCCAGGAATTTGTTAATTAAAAACTTCTTTCGCAAAACAAATTAAAACCCATTTTTGCAATTGATTCAAATTACATGCATCAAAACATAGACAAAAACATTCAATGCATTTACACAGATATAGCAGTATCATATTGAACGCTTTATTTAATTTGCTTATCTCTCTTTAGAAAAGGGTTAATAAATCATTTGAAAATAAACATTTACCTATTGTCTACTATAAAGTTCAAGATAACATTTGTCTACAGTACAACTTAAACAAATACGCGTCATAAGCTGTTGCTTACTTAGAAAGAAACAAGTAAAACTACTATTCTATTAAGACCCTTCTATAACGAAATATTGAGAACAGCAAAGCGTACATGTTTTCTTAAGTAATACAAATCTTATATATATTTTCGAAATAACACTTACGTATAACGTCCACAATTTCATTTGAAGCAGCTAGGAAAGCTTCCGTTTCCACTTTATCAGCCGCTTGAGGAAAACCCTTGAGTTGATTGAATCGAATGCGAGCACTTTGTTCCATGTTTACCAAGCTGGTGACGACGGTGTTGTGCGTGTGTTTCAAACAAATTCTAGAATATTACTCACCATTGAGCGAGCGGAGCTAACAAAAGCATCTAATATTTTCTATTGACTACCGAATCAATACCTTCGAATGTGGAAGGTATAGTTTATCTTATCACCATTGTGTCGGAATTGATAATAAAATTTAGCTTTTTAAATATTGAACGCTTTGCTGGCAGAATAGCAAGCCGAGTGCGAGTGCGTTGGAGATGTCGATGTCGTTTTGAATGGATGTTCGGTGAGAAGCGAAATGATCAATGAGCTATTGCTGTTAGTTTTTGCCTTCCTGTTATATTTTTTGTTATCTGTACGAATGCTCGTACTTCTCTGTCGAGTTGGATGATTTTAGTGAGTAGCACGTAGCGAAGTAAAAAAGTGTGATGACGTTTTGTTGGCTTCTATGAAGCACTAGCAGAGTAGTATAGTAGCGTTGTGTTGTTTGTATTCGTGTGTACGGTCATGGTCTTTTTTGATTTCGAGGCATTTCTGGTTTGTTAGTAGTGGCAAAGCATTGCTTTCATTAATAAAAAATTGTTTTCTTTGTTTACGTGAAGATGACTAGCATATTTAGTATGCCATTCCCAATAGAGCGACAGGTATACAATTTCATTAATTGTGGATTATCTCTTACGTTTGGGCACTACTCTACTTTTACTCAGTTTGAATATTTATCTAAAGCGTGATTTTTTTGATATGACCATAAATACTCATGACGAAGAGGTGACAATCTTTATTGAGTTTATTCTGAAGCTTGTTCAAATCAAATCGGAAGACTGGCTGTGAGTCGGTAGATTTTTGCAGTTCCAACCATTCGTTAACCAAACTATTGGAATTCGTACGAATTTCTAAAATTTTTAAAGGGTACTTTGGGGATTCAATGATATTTTCAGCTACTATAAAATCAACCTCAAAGTCGTTGTTTTCAATAATAGAAGAGTCGCCTCGTAGCCAAGGATGATGGGCCAATATAACGGCCGAGTTTGGAGAGAAATAAAATGAATCGTTTTCTTTTTGTTCTCTGTAGCTATCTAAGAACCCTTTGGCCGTAGTCTTCTTTAGTTGAGTGAAACGAGGGGCCAATTGCGTTTGACAAGGTTCTGGTACTACCCTCCTCTGAGGCAAATGTTCCGTCAAATTGTTCAACGTGAAAACATGGTTGATATAGTCAAAGTTCGAACCCATAACACCTTCCAGATCATGGCCTAAATCGAATGTGTGCCCGATTTCATGACACACAGCTCCCAAACTGGAAGCATATACACCGGCGCGTGTTTTGCGATAATTACTATCATCCGGTTCTTTAGACAAATCCAGTTTTTGCTTATCCTGAAAACAGGATATGATATTTTCGAATTCCGCGGGCCAGGCATAAAAGTAGGTGGAACTGAACAAGGCTAAACCACCAACTCCACAAGCAGCATGTCCTTGGATATGACGACGGATGTTTTCGTAAGAGAAATCCTTTGACTTAGCAACTTCCTCTCCCAGATATTGGCTGCAGGCTATAATAGCCACAAACTTTAGCTGACAATTTTGGTCCCACTCCGGCGATGCCAACAACTCCTTGGCAAAGCCCGACCAAAGATCATTTTCCGCCATCTGCCAAATTTCAGCCTTTGTCCTGCTGGAGACAAACACTTGACACTTGCCATTGAAGGTAAAGCATAAACGTTGATAAGAACGTTCTCTTAGTTTTTCCGCAAACACCAACTGTATCAATTGCAGATTCAAATCAATAATTCTCTGGTATAACCTAACTTTTTCGTCAACACTTTCATCTTGAGCCACAATTATCAACGGCTGCACCCTATACTCCGATTGCGCCGGTTTATAAATAACATTCAAGTCAATTGTGGCGTTGCAATATTCCAATCGTATGGGAAACTCTTTGTGTTCCGTACCCAAATCCACTAAAATCTTAAATTTGCCTGTTGAGATGTTTGCTGTTGTTAGTGTTTTATGATGTTCTGTGATTAATGAAATGCTCTTCGCCCTGGAACATTTACGGTGGTCCTCCACCCTACCTTTAATCAACAGAAATTGGTGTGGAACTATTTCATTTTCTTGTAAATTGAATAATTTTATTGAATGTAAACAATTCATTGCAGCCGCAAATCATCCGACAACCGATAGAGATGGTAAATCGTTGTTGTGATTTGACGGATAGAGAAGACATCGTCGATTTCATTAACTGCAAAATCGAAAAAACAGGGTTGTTAAAGAGCACAGTTTATTGACGATGTGAATGAAATCAACTGAACATAGTTAACTAATAAAGTCCCCAACACGCTTTAGTGTGCGAATTTTCCTGTGAATCGGCAAAAGAAAACATACGTTGAGAGTAACACCAGTAGTCGCAAACCTACACAGTTAATTCGCAGTCAATTTTTTTAATTTAGTTTTCCAAATAAAAATAGTTTAAATATAAAATCTATATTTAAAAAATGAGTTTGAAGGTTTGTTTGTTTGCATTTCTTACTACCGTATAGGCTCAAAAACGGCTGGATTTCACAGAATGCAGCTGTTTTTTCGGTGGTTTTCAAGTAGGCGTGGCACCGCCCACACACATCAAAATTTTAAAGGGCATATAACATAACCTATTAATCGTAGAAAGGTGAGGTTTGGTACATATACAACTGATGTGATGCAAAATATTTGTTATGGAAAATGGGCGGGGCCACACCCCTTTTTGAAAACCCCGTTATAACACCCATAATAGTAGTCTGACCGTCATGAAATTTTCAGAGTATATTACAGTTGACCGAGAGATATGCAGATACTATTTGGAATAACGTTTGCAAAAAGGTGCGTGGCCCCGACCACACATATCAAAATGTAAACGACCATATCTCACATACTATTAGAGGTAGGAATTTTTAAAGAAACCGTTATTACGACCATAATAAAAGTCTTAAACCAAGTAAGGAAAAAGGGACGTGACGCCGCCCACACACCTCAACATTTAAAACTACTATATCTCACATATTATTATAGGAAGATATGGTTTGGTACATCTACTACTGATATTATGCATACTATTTGGGAAAAGTTAATGCAAATACGACTCTTAAAAAGTTTGACCATGAACCTATACGAGTGATCACAAATACGATTTTTTTTTATTATTTTTATTTGCAATCTATTTTACAACAATAACCAAATATGATGAGTTTAAATATGGCATATGCTACGTTTTTCATAAAGAACAATAGCCTTATAGACACAAATAAATATCAATATCTTTGAGGTCAATTGTGAAATCATACTTAATATCGTTATAATGCATTTACTACTTGCCCTACTTTCAACAATCAATTTTTACGTTTTACGACGCAGCATCGGGAAAGCATCGTATTGAGTTACATTTAAATTACAAGTATGGGGTAGCGAAGCACTCCGGGTACAGCAAATTATATATAAACTTCAAAATAAAAGGCTGAAATGTATGCAACTGCACAACCGAAAAGGTGTTTACATGCTAACGCGAAGGTGCGCTAGGTGACATTTGAAAAAGTCTTACATTTAGCAATGCAGATATTTTTTCAAAAAAAGTCGTGACTGCTCTCGGCCCTTCAGACATACCAAATCCAAGTCAGCTGCTTTCATTTTGACGCCAGTCCAATGTTGGCGAGTTACTTCTTCTTAAATCCTGCAACATTCCGTTAAGAATTTTTTTTTTAAATCGGTAAGCTGATTTACTTATAAGATCTGTTTACTGTTAAACGGGAATTGTACGAGTATTTTATAGAGAACTTCTTACATGGCGAAGAGATTAATTAAGATATTATATATTGTATTTGATACAATGCGGCGCTTTTGATTCAAAATTCGGCAATTCATTCATATGTCAATTCATTGTTTGAAAACTTATTGCTGATTAACATATCTCATCTGTAAATTAGTCTAACTGCCCAATATTAGCCAGCTCAACTACAATAAAAACCAAACGAGCGATTTATGAAAAACAGAACTGAAAGTTGGAAAGTGGTCCAAGCAATTAGAGATTATAAGTACGAATGTTGCAATCAAAGACGATAAATTGTAGAAGATGGACACACCAATCATTTTGGGATAACTGATTTGTGTGTCTGTAAATTTAATGTTTTCTGTGATTCTTGTATTTTAATTTTACCTTTTTTGTTCTATGATTGTGATCAAATAAAAGTGGATAAATAAACCGAGAATTTGTGTGTAACTGAGTTTGTGTTTCTTACGATATTGCAAAAAAGAAGCATATCACCATCTTCTACAATTTATCGTCTTTAGTTATCATTGCCTCGCATCCTTATTATAAGAGCTTCTTATTTTTATTATTCACTCTATTTTCATCACTTTATCCATCTGCATCACTATTTTTCCTGATTATCGCTATATTGGGATTGACTTAATTGTGGAAAAATACAACTTGACAGTGTTAATTAAGATTTTAACTTTCTAATGAAATAGTCCTATTTATAAAACAATGTTTGACAGTGCGTCGTGTTGTGCTGTAGTACTATATCCGATAACTGCAATAATTATCGATAACGTATATTGTCATCTCCGTTAGTACTCATTTTTCCAAGGCGGTGCAACAAAGATTTGACACGTCAATTTTTTCCCTACAAAAAATTACTAAATACTGGTGGAATAAAGTTTTGGGGGAATTTTGTTAATAAATCCATAGACCTTAAGTAATTTTCATTTATTTTGAAGTAGTCATATCCTTGGAACAGTTTTCGGGAATTTTCGTAAATAAAGCGTTGAAAAATATAAAAGAAAAACATGTCGCAATCTACCGTGCCCTGTTACACCATTATCAATTCCCCAGACCTGGAGGTGCCAAATGAAATGCAGCTGAAGCAGGATTTGGAAAAGGGCGATACCAATGTAAAAATTGAGACATTAAAGAAAGTCATTCAGCTGCTGTTGAATGGTGAGCGTTTATCCGGTCTGATCATGACCATAATACGCTTTGTGTTGCCCGTCCAGAATCACACCATCAAAAAGCTGCTGCTTATCTTTTGGGAAATTGTACCCAAGACCTCGCCGGATGGCAAATTGTTGCAGGAAATGATTTTAGTGTGTGATGCCTATAGAAAGGTAAGTGGTTACAATTAGTTTATACAAAGAACAATGAAATGTGTTTGAAAATGATAAGTACATTGTTGATTGAGATAGATTCGTTTCCGGTATATGCAATACCCTTCACCATTGGTAACACTAGCAAGTGCGAATTGCAACCGAATTTTAAGAAATGTCCAAAAACAACGGATATTAAAAATTGAGTTACTAGTGTCCCACATCATCCCACTATGGGTTAAGGAGAATATTCGCTCCCAACAGTAAGCTGTTCACGATATAATTCTTATACACTGACCGTTACCCACTGTTTAAAGTCCGCTCCAAACGTCTTTTCCATTTAATAGAGTTTTAACATGGCTTAGAGATTTATCTCATACTCGGAAAGACGCAGGTATTTAACGAGGGTGTAACCCGCCCCTGACTTTTTGTTAGATGTTATTACCCGGAGATGGACCTGGGTTTAGTGGCATGATAGTCATATAGAATAGTAGTCTATGGAGGCTATAGGAAAACATGGATCAATATAGTTGAATTTGTCGTAACGTGTCCTGCGAAAGTTGTGCAAAACCGGATTTAGTTTGTGGCTTTCAGAGTGGCAGGACTTAGAATCGGGAGGGCAATTGGCATAAGGTAATATGAGAACAAGCTTAAAAGTCTTGGTTTTTGATCTCTCATAATTGAGACAATATCAAAAGAAAATTTGCTTTGTGATATTAAAAACTCAATCCAGGAGAACCGGATGTCATAACGTTTAATACAACCAGAGTTTGTTATTGGCCACTACTTAAGTTAGATGCAAAATTCTTTCAGAATCTGTTTTATTATTAAAACGGCTGTAAGTTTTGAAATCCTGAAGACTACGTAGTTCGTTCAATTTGGTTTATGTTTGCTATCCACTAAGGATGGATATACGAACCTCGCTCAAGGTAATCATAGATTCTGAAACAATCGGTATAAGAAACATAGGGTTCATCTCATTTAGGGTGTTACATCAGCACTAAGTCATCAAACCCTGTTCCAATGTTTGTGTCAGCTTATGTGCGCCGAGGCTGGCTATCATGTGACGCTTTCTGGAAGAATCGTATCTTGGAACAATATTATTTTCCAAGACTTCAAACGTTTTTGGACTTTTTGAGTAACCGAAGATTTAATGAGACCGCAGAGAAGATAATCTAAAGTACCTAAACACTATCTCGGTAGTTAAATCACTTTGATAAATAACTCGTGTAACCAATTTTTTCTTTTGGGATTTGATTGCATTACGCGTGTCCACTTTTTGGGAAATGTGTGCAGTCTTCACTCCACATAATTGCATGTACTTTCTGAACATTTAACAGTATATGAAGGCAGATCAGTTAATTTTGTGCCAATTGACAACCTTTGGCCATTTGGCTTTATTTCTTGGACCAGCAGAACCTAATATGGCTAAGATATCTGGATAGACATTTGGGTCCTTCTTAAAACTGTGCTCTATAGCTACAATTGGTCCTCCTTTTTCAATGTGTAATATTTATAGAAGAAATACTGTAGAAATTATGCTTGCCTTTTTTGTTTACTTAAACTAGAAGCCAGCAGGTTTTGTGTAAGAGTGAACAATAAATAATAATAATTTCCACCAGCTACCGTAACAGAATTCCCGACCATATTTTCATTACTGTATTTGTATTATTAAAGCAACCCTTAAAATCATACGATTGCTAATTTATAAATTTTCTTATTATTCTTTTACAGGATCTTCAACATCCCAATGAGTTTTTGCGTGGTTCAACTTTGCGTTTTCTGTGCAAACTCAAAGAACCCGAATTGCTGGAACCTTTAATGCCCTCAATTCGTGCCTGTTTGGAGCACCGCCACTCCTACGTTAGACGTAATGCTGTTCTTGCCATTTTCACCATTTACAAAAACTTCGATTGGCTTGTGCCCGATGGACCGGAGTTAATTGCCAATTTCCTAGATACCCAACAGGATATGTCATGCAAACGTAACGCTTTCCTTATGCTCTTACACGCCGATCAAGAGAGGGCTCTTAATTATTTGGCATCTTGCATTGATCAGGTAAACAATTTTGGCGACATCCTGCAGCTAGTGATTGTGGAGTTAATTTACAAAGTATGTCATGCCAATCCCGCCGAAAGATCGCGTTTTATTCGTTGCATTTATAATTTGCTTAATTCTTCTTCAAATGCCGTACGCTATGAAGCAGCTGGTACTCTGATCACACTCTCGTCGGCACCCACAGCGATCAAGGCTGCTGCTGGCTGTTATATTGAGTTGATTGTTAAGGAAAGCGACAATAATGTTAAATTAATCGTATTGGATCGTTTGATTGCCATGAAAGATAATGAGAACATGGAGAAGGTAATGCAAGACCTGGTTATGGATATCCTACGCGTCTTGGCTGCTCCCGACATTGAAGTACGCCGCAAGACTTTGGCTTTAGCCATGGACTTAGTGTCTTCTCGCAACATTAATGAAATGGTTTTAGTATTGAAAAAGGAAGTCTCAAAGACCCATAATGTCGAACACGAAGATACCGGAAAGTACCGCCAACTATTGGTGCGCACTTTGCACTCTTGCTCCATTAAATTCCCCGATGTGGCTGCTAGTGTTATTCCCGTATTGGTGGAATTCCTATCCGATACCAATGAATTGGCGGCTGCTGACGTCTTAATTTTCATCCGGGAGGCTATACAGAAATTCCCATCTTTGAGAAGCTTGATAATTGGTCATTTGATTGAAGCATTCCCACAAATTAAATCGTCGAAGATTCACCGTGCAGCTGTGTGGATTTTGGGCGAATATGTGGATGATAAGAACCAAATACTGGAAGTAATTGATGTGATTACCCAGACATTAGGTGAGGTTCCCATGGTTGAAGCTGAACAACGTCGTTTGACTGGCGATCAAACGGAAGAGGAGATGGCTGCCGCAAACCAGCCACCAGTCACTCAACCATCAACAAATTCCAAGGTTACTTCTGATGGAACTTATGCCACACAAAGTGCTTTCAGTTTGGCTCCGTAAGTGGGACAACACTTGGGTTGCAAAGAATTAATTGGTTTTAACAAATTCTGATTTTTAGAGTTGCCAAGAAGGAGAAGCGTCCTCCATTGCGTCAATATCTTATGGATGGTGATTTCTTCATTGGTGCCGCACTGTCGGCTACTTTAACTAAATTGGTCCTTCGATATGCTGACTTGGAAGCAGAATTGGTATGTTTTCCATTTTGCCTAATTATATGCAATTGTTATTACTTAACCTTCCTGTACAGCGTTCTCAGAACCGCTTGACCACACGCGTTATGCTAATCATGAGCTCCATCTTACACTTGGGAAAATCTGGATTCCCCACTAAACCCATTACCAATGACGACACCGATCGAATCTTCATTTGCCTGCGCACGCTAAGTGAGCGCACCGAAGATGCCGTCGATGTATTTAAACGTTATTGTCGCGAAGCGTTGGGTAAAATGTTGGATGCCCAGTCGGAAGAAGATCAACGTGTGCTGAAGGAAAAACAGAAGGCTGCTGCCAAAGTGCAACCTGACGATCCAATTCTATTTGCTCAACTCTCCAATGGACGTGAAAATCAATTGGGTGAGAATGTCTTTGAATCCAGTTTGAATCAAGCTTTGGCTGGCACCAAATCGACCAACTTGAGTGATATCACTTCGCCTAACAATAAACTAAATAAGGTGACACAGTTGACCGGTTTCTCCGATCCAGTATATGCAGAGGCTTATGTTAATGTCAATCAATATGACATTGTATTGGATGTATTGATTGTTAATCAAACAAGTAAGTTTTAGTGCAAATACCAAAAAGGTTAGACATTTTAATACTACGCTTATTTTTTCAGACGATACCTTACAAAACTGCACTTTGGAGCTGGCTACTTTAGGCGATTTAAAATTGGTGGAACGACCACATCCCGTTGTTTTGGCTCCCCACGATTTTTGCAATATCAAGGCTAATGTTAAAGTATCATCAACAGAGAATGGCATTATTTTTGGCAACATTGGTAAATCCGATAATTATTTTACGCAAACTGTACGTTGTGTTAAATTCGGTATTTTTCTTTAATTTTAGTTTACGAAACATCGATTAATACAAATGTGGTTGTACTCAACACCATTCATATTGATATTATGGACTATATTATACCAGCTTCGTGCACAGACACCGAATTCCGACAAATGTGGCAAGATTTTGAATGGGAAAATAAGGTAACTATGCTTTTGATATTAAGTTGTATAGCATTCACTGATATTTGTTGTTACCTTTATAGGTTACAGTCAACACCACCTTTACCGATTTACATGAATATCTGAAGCATTTGTTGAAGAGCACAAACATGAAATGTTTGACACCAGAGAAGGCCTTGTCCGGACAATGTGGCTTCATGGCTGCCAATATGTATGCTAAGTAAGTTAACTAATTTTCAGAATTCGCAATCCATCCTTCCCTCTACGAGTATATCTTATTTGTACATAAACAGACAACCGTCTCCTAATAGTCTGTCACATATGAGTATCAAGGAACGGTGAACTCTTGTCTCAAATTCAATAATTGGCCTATATTAGATATTTGGACCGGCCAATAAAGGCTTTAGGTCATTTCGAACATAGTATTATGGGTAATCTTAAACAGAATTTGAATTTTACGACTTAGCTAAATTGTAGGCTGAGCCGAAGAGCCGTCCGTCCTTTAATGTTTGTCGATATATGGGTATCCAAAACATTAAATGGGCCACAAAACAACAAAACACATTGTTACGAATCCGTAACATAGATTAATTCTTCGAATTGAATATATTTGAGGCCTTGGCCCCTAGAGTTTCGGAAGTATGAATCATTCAAACATCGACATTTAGTTACTCAGTAACAGTGAAATTTTCTCACTAATCTCAATATCTTTAAAATTTTGTGATTGGTCTAAATTTAAGGCCGTAATCTACGGGCTCCCTATAGTCTTTTAGGCCTACTTCAATAAAATGTATATAGGTTCCTTAAACCAATAAAAATCACGAATATGAACAGGAAAAAGGGGGGTTGTAGGACCCTTTAAACTTAGTTCTGTCAAACATAAAATCACAAGCAACAACCAAATACCCCAATGCTGTTACAGAACTCAAACCATGGTAGAGAGATTTAAAATATGGTACAATTCATTATAGGATTGGTCCAAATCCAGAAGTTAAAAGAAAATGAACAACAATTATTTTTTTCGGCATATTATTGGTTTATTTAAAAGACCAAACATTTCCGTTATTTGTGGAACAAAGTTTCAATCATGTTGCTGTCTAGCGCAACCTCTTAACACATTTTTCCATGATCTAGGAGACAGTCTCTATCTAAAATACACGGTTAGCAAGCTTTAAGTCGCTAAAGAAACTAGTAATTACCACACCAACTTTTTTATTAAAAAGTCAAACATGAGACACCCTGCTATATAAAGACCAATTAAAAAGGAAGAGGTCTCATCGGCCAATTTTAATTGGGTTTGCGGGCAAGAAAGTGAATTTTTAAATTAACTCAAACTGAAAGTTTAAAGACATTTAACACAGTTTTTTAATGCAAAAGTGTAGCAATAAATTGATTTATGTTTTTTTATTGTCTCGTTTTGACTTTGGCCGTTGCAACTTCTTGTTGCTCAATCCTCTTTAATGTATACAAAGAGAAACGATAGTGATGTTTTTTGTTAAGACTCGATTTGAGATTTATCCAGTCTTGTTAAAACGCAAATCAGGTTAAAGTATATACAACGCAAAATTTTGCGCTACGGTCGTTTCCTGTTGCAAAATGTCACAAATAAACAAAAATTCAACTCTCGATAAAAAATGCAAACACTCGACAGTCTAGCAATGATTAAACCTTAAATACGTTAAGTTTCCCATAAATGCACGACTAATAAAAATACCGAGTACTTTGTGGTTTGTGCACAAATACAAATGTCCCTATTCTCAAAAAGTAGTTCATTTATTGGATTTGTATCCGACGGAAACTCTCGATTGCAGCGCTAATTGCTTTAAAATCTTGAATATTTCGAACAATTCTGGTTGGGATCCAAAATCTTACATTCAATTTGAAGTTTAAAAAACTATTTGAAGGCTATCGGGGGTCCAAGAAGACAAATACTTAACGTCCTCTTGGATAACGTGTATGAGTGTTTAGGGTACTATTGCAGAGTTTCGATTGGAGCTCTTGCTTCTGTGGTTCATTTTAGTTCCACCTGCTCTTTTATTGCAGCGATAAAGAATTACTAAAAACTAAAAAAAAAGAAATACAGTTAATTAATTGGATCGAAATTACAAAAAGTGGATTCGTTTAGGTACCAAAATGCCCAGCTATGCCTTCGGATAACACCGGTCGCGTGAACCAAGTCCTTTCTATAAATCCTACCTTCGGGTGATATTAGTAATTTTGAAAAAAATTAGTTGCCAGTTCCTTTTAATTGAAATGAAATGCGCAGCGCACTTGCTCACTACTCTAAATTAGAACACTTCGTATGTCATTTTCTATAAAAATGTTCAAAGATTTTTTATGAACTTTGGAAAACCGCTAATTCATATTTTGCTGGCAATTCTAACGAACACATAAAAAATACATTTTCTTTTTATACACAAATAAATGTCGCTATCCACAAGAGAATGTTAAAAAAGTTTTTTTTCTTCTCCGGTATTTATAACTGGGTGCTCCAAAACACCCCAAAGACTAAATAAAAATCAACTTGATCGCATGGTATTTCAAAAATGTGGATAAATTTCCAGTGTTAAGTTAAGCCATCAGAGCATAGATTTCCATCTAAATTCTTATCGATTTTAACCTAAAACACTAAAAATAATATTGCCACAAAATTCTCAATGTTGTTAATTGTTGCCAAATTCTTCCGAAATTCGGCTAGAATTATATACCGTTCGTACGGAATCATATTCGAATTATATACCGTTCGTACGGAATCATATTCGCTTGACTTTGACGATAAACCAACGATTTTAAACGATGTGAACAAGTTTATGAAGTCATATCTAAGGTATGTCCAAGTTCTTCCTATGTTGTTCGATAAGTTATATTAAATGGCGCTTATTCTGTTCATTGCTATATTTTCGCATGAATAAAATATTGATACACAGTTAGCAGTATTTAAAAGTTATATAAAAACAGAGGTGGTATTTTAGAGTAAATTTTAATATTTCGAGAGAGAAAGTTCTTTTCTTAATGCTATGGTGTTTCCATATAACAAGTCTTACTATATGGCACTTTATGTCAGATAACTGCTACAACCGATTACTGGTCTTAAAAGTCACTTTAATCTTTTTGAGCATATATTTTCAAGCACCTTAACCATCTGTTTGCTACTCTCTGCTGTATGGTCGCTTCTGCATTTATCTTCGAATTTACTACACTAAATACTTCCTGAATGACTTCTTCAAAAAGCTTCGTACCCAAATACTACTTTAAGAAATGAATCCTTGGACTACTTTTATGAATAAACTTTATTCAACATTTTTTATTAGATATTTAATTTTTCATTTACATATAAAATTACAGATCAATATTTGGAGAAAACGCTTTGGCAAATTTAAGTATTGAGAAACCCGTGGAGGATCCTGATTCCAAAGTTACCGGTCATATTAGAATACGTGCCAAGAGTCAGGTAAATTGCATTCTACGAATCTCCAGTCTTATGGTATACATCATTTCATATATATACTTGTCTTCTTATTCCAGGGTATGGCTTTGAGTTTGGGCGATAAAATCAGCTCATCCCAAAAACTGTGTATGCAAGCTTCATAAAATGTTAGCGAGGTTCATTCCAAAACAAGAAATATGATTTTGTTCTCCTTTGTTTCTGTGCATTAATTTTAAGTATTTTACTCTTTCAAGATTTATATGTTATTACAAATATGTAAAAGTACTACGTATATAAGAATACATACATACATACAATAACATTAGAAGTAAATAAAGCTATATAATACATACTACGAAAAGTTTGCTCTTGTTTCAATTTGCAAAACTAATTTTATTTTTTAAGTTTTGAAAAAAGTGTTTTATCAAATAAAAGTCACGAAATATCACTTGATCACTTTTATGCTGTTGTTAGTATCTCACAATAGCCATTGTCACACGCACAAGAGTCATTAAATCTAATCTTGTGCAGTGGTCAGCAGCTGCAATAAGTACTTCTAAGCGAATAGTTTAATAAACATCCATTCTGATTACCCCCTTCCATATGAACAAGTTTGAGCAAGCAGCACTCTTTAACCATGTGATCTGAAATGACATTAAAAAGAAGGTGTGTTATTTTTGACAACTTCAGTACTTTACATTTTACAAACCCTAATGGGCGCTTTCTGAATATATTTTTAACGATGTGGAATGTGTACAATTTCCTTTGGAGATCCATCCTTTAAAGAACAGAGTGTATATTGAAGCCCCACAAGATTTTAAATGTCAGAATCCAACCGATGCAAGGAGAATGAAGTGCAGAAGTCCGATATGTTTTGTCAAGCTTGAAGGAATAAATTGGGGTCAATTTTTCAGCAATAATAAAGAAAAATAATAAATAAAATAATTGTTTATGATTACTTATACAGCTAGTTCATGGTGTTTCCACTATAGTAAGGGTCGTCACATTTTATCTTAGTTCCCTGGAATTGCTGTTGAAACTCTTAATCTGCGTCATCCATTCTGTGATTAGAAAAGAAAAGGTAAAACAATACATACATACATATAAAATTCAACTTGGAATATTTTGGCGATACAACTTTTTTAAAATCCTTACACTACATATTAATGAGATGATTGAATTAAACGATGTCTGTCCGCCTGTAATGAAGCTAATGCAAATTTTAAGGGCAAAGTCCCTATTCATTTGCTATAAATTAACACAAGACGTCAGCATTGAAGTCTACGAAATAACCAGTATTTCTAAGAAACGCTTACGTTTTTTGGTTATTGCTCTACAGATTTTCACTCTCTCTTACATGATATTTCTAAATTTATAATGGGTTTTCTAATAGGAACATAACAATTTCGTATCTCTATGTCAACGCACCCTAAAACATTTTTAGAATTGATGAATGATGAAATGATAAAAATATGTTCTAATTCATTTGGAGGATTCCGATAACAATTGAATTTGTTATGTCTTTGATAATATTAATATTTAATATTAAAGCTTAAGAGCGTTGTACAAACTTCTATCGAATTTCATTAAAAAGCATGTGGCGCTTACGTCTTTATCACCGTAATCTTGCCCGAATTCGTTGGAACGCGCAAACTTCTATACACCAGATGCGGGCAGGGTATCGCAGGGTAAATTATTAATATTTGCGTTTTTATACACCTTTTTATACCTTTTTTGGGATAACCAAAAAATTAATTGATCTTCTAAGCCGAAATTCTGAAAATATACTTTTGAACTTTCTAGTTATGTTGTTTCTTTAGTTTGTCGAAAAGTTGGAGTCGGCTCTGCCCACAGACTAATAATTCATCTTACTTCAATCGCACTCGGTTTAAACTTCGAGTGGATTCTTAAGAATAAAATATGCCCCATTTAAATGTTGGTTTAATGCTTTCCTTACCATAATTATTTGATGGAGGCGACAGAGAAGACAATTCAAAAATCGTTAATATTACAAACTGAAGGTATTACAAACTGGGAATACTTAATTAATCAGGCCAAGGCTAATAACAGGTCAGCAAAGTTAGTAAGCAGAAATAGATTAGTTTTAAATGAGGACGTTTAATATGAAACTAAAGCTTATTATAAATGTATTGATAAATCGTACTACAAGGATGACCTATAGAACAAGGAGAAAGGCTGTGCTGGAGAGAGGCGCTATGATAAAGAATATTTTTGTGTAAAATAAGTAATAAGTCCACATTTACGCGGAGTTGTGAGTACAGAATTGCATTCGTTAAAAAGACCGATGAGATTTATAAATATCAGAAAAGGTTTAAAGCAAACAAATTGAAAAGGGAGGTGATTATTAGTGCGTTTCTATGGCTGTACGTGTCACTTTCTATTCAAAAACAACCTACGAAGATCAACCAAAGTAAGGTAAAAAAGGAACGACCATCATAGGATCATTTACATGAGGCCACGAAGATCTTTACCGCGGACGCAATTTCTTGTTGACCAAGCAGTACCTGCTTAGGTGTCCTTGCAGTAGTCGTCCCAACATCCATCTCATGGACAGTATGCCTCCGCCCAGGCAGATCAGTCGGGATCTTCATTATCTAGAGAGAAAGGTCCAGCGGTATAAGAGAGAGTCGTTCGATAATCTAAACTATCAGGCAGGTCTAAATGATAATTACGCTGATGTAGTCGCAGCAGCCGTATTCAGAGATTTTACTTGAGGACAAGAGCTACATCGACAGAAGCGCGTGGTTCTGGCTCAGCCAAGATCTGGATGGTGCAGCCGCCTCAATTCGTATTGGGCACGACTTGATGACACCTGCCCCCAGGGACCAAATGAAGTGTTGCATTTTTTCAATTGTCCGACTAGTTCCACTCAGCTGACCCCCAGGTCTCTTTATTTTATTGCGATTTTTTTCAAATAAGTGGTTCTGCCCATAGTTGGTAAGCTCCAGCGATTGACGGTATGGCCTTTTTGAAGCTGAAAGTCTTTGTAGTACGTAAGATTTGTCTTCAAGAAAAATGTAAAAGGTTAAAGTTTCGTTGTGAATTTCAGCAAATATTTCGCTTTCAAAAAAAAACAGTACAGCGGAGTAATCCAAATATGCTATTATTTAAAAGATGTGTATAAGACTCTAGGGTGGAAATAGACTCATTTAATATATTTGTACAAAAAAAACTTTTCCTAAGGAAACCAAATATTTTTTTAATTTTAAGATTTCAAAGTTTAATGATTGGGCATGAAACTCGACCATTCACAATAATGGGCACATAGATTCGATATATCACTGAAATTCCTTCACGCCTTCACATGTGAACCAACTACAAATAGTTTTGGACAAATGATCTAAGGTCTGAAAACCAGATACACGAAAGCAATGATCCTTACGAATTCTTTTAGCTATACTCATGACGTTTTTTATTTCTGACCCGATATTGATCTATATATTCAGGTAGTTTTATATTTTCTCAGCTTACTAGTTTATCATCATATTCAAAGGGTATACTATAGAAGGCCCTGCTTCTCATTATTAATTATTGCTATTGTAATAATTGGCGATTGCAATTTTATGCAAATGCATATTTGTTGCCGTTAGTCTAAAATTAATATAGGAATCGACGATTTAAAATTAATTGTCATTCATTTGATTAGCATAAAATTTTTGACTTAAGTCTGAAACAGAATTTTCCTTTGGGAGTTTTAATTTTTTTCGTGTTATCTGTGTAGTGTTATCCTGATGTTTTAAATAAATTAGTTAAATCATGTTCATTGAAATAGCTTCGCAAATGTCTTCATAACTTTTGTTACTTTTTGCAATTGCCAAAAGCTAGTCTATACGTAATTTTAAGCAAACGACATTAAAACCAAGCAATTATCAGAACATTAATTTTCGTTGCAGATTGCAAAAAAATACAATACTACTAGTGATAAACATCCCTGTAACATTTGCAAATTTCGCCACCTTTTCGTTGAGCTGCATACCACCAACGGAAAATTCCTAAACGAAATTTCCGAAACGTTTCGTTTGCTTTGCAACATGTTTTCCATACAAGATGCGAAAATTTCGTTTCTGTTGAACACTAGGCTTTAAGCGTGAAAATGAAGTTGATAGTGTTTTGCTAATTTGGCAAAAATATTTGTACATGCATATTTGCTTGAATTTGCCACAAGGTTTGAATTCGCCGATGACATCTCTTGTGGTTTGATTCTTTTTGTGACAACTTCTGACATTTTCAGACATTGAACCCTAGATGGGGTCATATGCCATTTAACTTCGATTTGAGAAATTACTAGAGCTGTAAGAAATGTTCCCATATGCGAATTATTCGCGTCATATTGAACATTCGCAAAACCCAATGTAGGAATTTTCGCATTCGCAAAAAACAATTTTGGGAATAATCGCCTTTGCAAAAAAATATTTCAGTGTTCGCTCTCTCATTCAAAAAATAAAAATTCTTGATTAAATGGCGAAAATCGGCAAAGCTTGGTTTTCCTAAATATAAATTGGCTCTACTGAACTTTGAATATTTATAAAAAATTAAATACTTCATTTTTTTGAGAATTATATATAAGAAAAATGTTTGTTTTTCCTTCGGCCTTGTACGAAAATCACCTTTTCATGTAAAAATGTGTCTAGAGCACTGCAAAAAATTGTATTTTTCTTTAAGTGTCACTGGGAAATGATGTTTGTATCTTCTATTTCACATAAAATACGATAGTCCTGGTGAAATCACACTTAAAGTAACTTTTAATAATATTTATGTTTTTTACGTGGACGAACATGAAACTGAACTGATTTTTTGTGAATTATATTTAAAATATTCTTGGTTTTCGTTAAATCAATATTTAAAGCCAAATTCATAAAAACTTATGTAAAGTTTAAATATCAAATTTTCTTTATAAAATTCTCCTTTAACCTTATTTTGAGTTTTTATAACCTACACTGAAGAGTGGAATGGAGTGGTGAATGGTATATTAAATTTGGCATTCTGTTTGCAACACCACGAAATATTGATCGGAGACCCAATAAACTGTATATACTCGTATTGTTGATCGTCGTTAATTTCTAGGACGATGTAGCCATGTTCGTTGTTCCGTGTGCTGTTGACTGAATCAACCTAGGATCCCGAATATTTGCAGGGTGATTGCTTATTGTCTAAAGCTGTTTGGGATTTTAAATGTGCGAATCGACACTGGGATAAAAAAGTTTCCCTGAAAAGAACTAAAAGTACCTTAGTATAATCATAATTGTTTGTGGACTGACAATAGTCAAAATGGGTACTGTTCGTTGGGACGTACTTAAGACCCTCAAATAGCTCCTTGTTGTTAGCATTATTCTGCCTGTCCAAACTTAACGAAGTTTTTACTTGTTATGAATAAGTGGGTTTTTGTGCAATATACGAGTATGTTTTGAACTTAAAACACAGACAGACAAAATCAAAAAGCAAAATATAATTATTCGCATCTGCTTCACAAAAACCAATTTTGTAATATTAGCATTCGCAGAAATGTTTATTTCAATATTCTTTTTCACAACAAATGTATTTAAATATTCACTTTTGCTAGATCCACTTTCGTTACATCCCCAAAATTTACCAGGTGATATATAGAGTTTGCAGATTCAGTAATACGTCTGCAAAGTCACTTAGGACGTCTACAAAAATCTAATCGTCTTCGGTTATAATCATGGGTTTTTTTTCAGAGCACATCCGTAGCTGGATTTCCAGAGAGATCTGTTATTTAGGAAGATATTGATGTTTGTCAATTTTAATTTCATGCGATGTTTGTAATACTCGTTAGAGTATTCCAAATGTACAAATGTCAAAAATGAATAGACAACAGTCATATTAGTAACAAGAAAGGGACATTTCTTTATCACCCTCGTAGAAGTTCAGACAAATAACAGAAAATTCTGTAAAACAATCGTAGGGATTCTTTGCCGCAATGGGTTTTATATGCAGAATAAAAGAAAAAACCAAACCCCTTTATTGTTGTTGACCGTTGACGACTGAATGCTAGTTTACATAAGTCCGGAAATAGGCTTTCTTTACGAACAAACTAAGCTGTGACCAACTTTGTTGTAATCCTCCATAGACTTATTTTTAGTACGAGTGTGAACGCTTAGTGTGTTTCTGCTGGTGTTTCAATTCAAAACGGCAAAACGGGCCGACCCCTTGTGATGGGCTTCTGTTTCGGTGTGTGGAAGCCCCTGAAGTGGTCTTGCCGAGTTGCGGGCTCAGCGAGCCCTCGGACAGAGGGTGTAATTTAAAACAGCATAATTTTTAAGTAGTCGGTCTGGCTGTTGTTGGCGCAGCATACTGCTTACAAATCGGCTTATTAAGCGTACGTACGGACAGAACCATTCGTCTGAGTATGTGTGTGTAGGGTGTAAAACATGTACGACTTCTTCATTTGAACGTGTGTAAGGAAGGGTAAACAAAAGTAGATCGTCAAGTCTGCACATATTTTGTTGGGGGATATTTGGAATTGGCATTTGATTTATTGCAGGTTGATGAACGAGCGATGTTCAATACAGGGCATAAGGGTAGTAAGCAAATCAAGCATGAGTGAAACGCTATGATCAGGGCTGGAGGTGTGAAGCTGGCGTACCTGATATAACACTCTTTAATTATCAGGTGTTGGTTGACTCTCGGCGATGTTGACTTTAGTATCTCACAATAGCCGCTGTCACACGCACAAGAGTCATCTAATCTAATCTTGTGCAGTGGCCAGCAGCTGCAATAAGAACTATTACGAAATGGACACGCTGCACGGTGGAGGACATATATGGTGGTCAATGATTTATTTTATAAAAAAAATAATTATACTCTTCCTTTTTTTCTTTTTTTATTTAAAAAAATATCTTAGTAACACTTTAATTGTTTAAATGTGAATTACATTCCATGGGCTAGCAAAAGTGTAGTACTTTGACAACGTTTGCGTTTGTCACGGTATGTTGGAGCCTCCTGGGCGGCAGGGGCGTTTAGTTGGTACTGTAGCCTTAACAAATAGCATTTTCTGTTTTGAATTAATAATGACGTTAACACATGTTAAAAATTCCAAACCGACCCATGAAGCTTTGAAAGTCCTTGGAGTGTAGAATTGTTTTAAAGTGAATTATATTCGATGGGTGGGGGTGTTCAATATATTTTTTTAATTGTTTTATTCGTATTTTGAAGTTTAGTTTATTTTATTTCTTTGACTTTTTTTTTGTTTCTTGCACAATTATTATCCTTAAAATGGAAAAAGTATCCTTTTTTTAATCCACAAGCGATTTAAAAACATTACGATTGGCGGTCGGTTGGGCGGCATTCAATGAATGAATGCCTGAAGGTGGTGGCGTTTCCGTTCGTTCCAACGTCGTAGCCCGTGATTGTTTAGTACGTATACCCACGCCGTATTGACGGTAATTGACTGAGGCTTTGGACATCCAGATACCTGTCTTTTATAGCCCTACTAGCTTATTATTTTGTTAGTCGGGGTTTATTGGTTGTAGTTCTTCTTGCATTTCATGAAGAGCCTGACCGGCAACCATCCCTTCTTGGGGTGGTGGTATTGAACACTTTGCAATACACATGCCAATATATGCATACATGGATGTAGAACGTCTCTCTCTTTATATGGATATGTTTTCACAGATATTTTTTTGTTTGTGTATGTAAACGTTTTGTTGTTTGTAGTTTTCTTTTTATACTCAATTTTTTAAGAAGCTTTATCAATGAAAATATCCTTGACAGTGGCGTTTCAAATATTGTCGATGGCTGAATTTTGGGGAAGATTTTTGAAATTCAGATGGTAAAAAAACAATTTTATGTAAATGGATTTTAAATGAATTTGGTTGGTAAATTCGACAAAAAAAAACAATCTTCCTTACTATTCAAAGTGTAGTCGGTGCATTAGCTAATCGTTAGTCAGGGAAAATGTCAAAATGGGACGTCCCTTTTGCTAATCATAATCTTAAATAGTGAATTATAATTGCCTGGCCAAAAATTACATACTACTAAAATTTTATAACGACTACCCATAACTTGACCAATATGCTTTTTTTCAAGTCAAATCAGTATTAAGCTGAATGGACAGTGCCACACCCTCTTGTACAACTTTACTCGTAGCATAGTTCTACTTTTTAACAATCGATTTATTGTTTTGGACAGTAAGACCAGTTATTAAAGAGGGCGTAACACTCCATGCAATTCTTAAATTTGACAGACCATATCTCATAAACGTTTAGAGATATGACAAAGATATTTGTAATATTAGGCTGGTGGAAGAAAATGGTCTGGCTAACCGAAATAGTGAAGCGATCGGTGTAAAATTATAAAAGTAAGGCAATTAATGACTAGGAAATAAGTATAGGGAATTTTGGTCGAGCGGGCGGGCACCGGTAGCTTAATACCAACATCGTTTGTTGCAAATATCATCGTCCTATTTTTAATTGTTCCTGAGATATATTTTTCTAAGTTCAGAACTATATGGGTGTTGTCACCCTTAATATCGGGATTATAAGCATGGAACGATTTAGTTTAATTGTGCTTAATTTAAGCAAAATCGGATTCATAATGCATATTTAGAGCAAAAGGGTTTCATATCGGAAGGGAAGTTCGTATGGGGGTACATGGAGACATGGTACTATATAGTAGAACACATATGCTGGATCGTAGGGCGAAAGGATCTCAAATCAGGGGAGACCTTTTATGAGCGATATGTGAAAACATTGAAAGATTAGGTTTAATATCTGCCCAGTTGGTACATCCAACATTCGTTACATATTATAATGGGTAATCCAAGTAGAGATACTTTTTTCAATACCCTTTTTTGACAGATCACGTGTGAGCGTGTCATTTTATTTATTTATATTTAGATATATTTATTTATTTAAGTCTATGGAAGTACAGTATTGTTTGGCATTTCATCATGGAAAGACTTACGCCTGAACAACGTTTACAAATCGTTCAACTTTATTACGAAAATTCACGTTCTGTGAGGAATGTGTTTGGTGCACTCACGCAGAGAAAAGATATGGTTACGCTATGGTCACCGCAACAATAGTATGCTCTCTATAATAAAAGCATGTTCGTCGCAACCATAGTATTGTTTTATGAATTTCATTTTGACAACAGTATGTGACAATATTACTATTGTTGAAATGTAACAATAGTATTATTGCCATATAAACATGGTTGGTGCTACAAAAGTATTGTTGTTTAAAATTTACGTTAACAATAGTATGATTACGGCAATCATACAATATGATTGCGACTATGAACATAACAAAACAGGTTTTATAAAGCATACATGTATGTGTGTGCGTATGTTTTTTGATATACAAAAAACATACACACGATACAGTGAATGGTTGTTGTACGAGTACATTAAAAAAAACTACAACAATCGGAAGGTTGTTCGAGGGATTTTTATTGTCTTTACTTTGTTCGGTGAAATACTCTAATACCGACTGGTTCTCGTTTATTTAAAATCTGCCTGCACTTAAGTATATAGCCATTGATCATGGTTTAATCACATTCGTTACTTGGTGTCTACGGATGGTGAAGTAGAATTCACCCCTGCTGGCAACTAAAATTATTTTTGACCGTTGGAATATATAATTTTGTTTCTTGAATAAAATGTTTAATAAAAACATGGCCTCAAATCTGGCTATGAACTAAAAGTAATGCAATTTTAAATAAAATACTTAATAAAAACCTATATTTTTGAATAAAAACAATAACCAATCCTAATAAATTATTTTGGGGACCATAGTATGGTTGAGTGTGAATCATACTATGGTTGTGGGGATCATAGTATGGTTGCGTGTGAATTATACTATGGTTGTGAGGATCATACTATGGTTGATGAGAACCATACTATGGTTGTGAGGATCATAATATGGTTGAAATGATAATAGTATGGTTGAGTGTGAATCATACTATTGTTGTGAGGATCATAGTATGGTTGTGGAGATCATAGTATGGTTAAGTGTAAATCATACTATGGTTGTGGGGATCATAGTATTGTTGTGCCATAACCATATACCCAACAATAGTATGATCCTCTTCGAATATTGTCACCCCAACCATACTTTTTTTCTGTGTGCTTCGTTCAACTTATGGTCAACATAATCGGCCTACTGAGCTTACTGTTTGCAACACCATCGCCCATCTTGAGACCCAGCATTCATTATTGGATAATATTTGGCCAAATAGACCACGCAGTGAAGAAAATGTAGCGGCCATAGCTGAGAGTGTACACCAAGACCGTGGAGAGTCAATTCGGCGCCGATCGCAGCAACTCGGACTAACGTATAGAACGACTTGGCGCATTTTATGTCAAGATCTTAAATTGAAAGCGTGCAAAATACAGCTTGTGCAAGAACTGACGCCGCCCGACATTCCCAATCGTCATCGTCATCGCCTCGCTCTATGGGCTCTTGAAAAGTTCCAAGATGATCCGACGTTTTCGAGCCAAATTTTGTTCAGCGGTGAGTCCCATTTCTGGCTCAATGGGTATGTAAACAAGCAAAATTGCCGAATTTGGGACGAAGAGCAACCAGAAAAGGTCCCACACGCAGAAAAAAGTATGGTTATAGTGACAATATTCGAAGAGGATCATACTATTGTTGGGTATATGGTTGTGCTACAACAATAGTATGATCCTCACAACAATAGTTTTATTCACACACAACCATACTATGATCCTCACAACCATAGTATGATTCACACTCAACCATACTATTATCTCCACAACCATATTATGATCCTCACAACAATAGTATTTTTCTCAAACAACCATAGTATGAACCATAGTATGATTCACACAACCATACTATGATCCCCAAAATTATTTATTAGGATTGTGTAATGTTGTTATTCAAAAATAGAGATTTTAATCAAGCAAGTTATTTTAAATAGCATTACAATTAGTTCATAGCCAAATTTGAGGCCTTGCTTTTATTGAATATTTCATTCAAGAAACAAAAAAATTTATATTCCAACGGCAGTCGAAAATACTTTTAGTTGCTAGCTGGGAAAATGCTACTTTACCAACCGTAGAACCCAAGTAACGAATGTGATTAAACCATGATCAATGACTATATACTTAAGCGCAGTCAGATTTTAAAAAAATACGAGCCAATCGGCAGTAGAGTATTTCACCAAGCAAAATAAACACAATAAAAATTCCTCGAACGACCTTCCGATTGTTGTTGTTTTTTAAAATGGACAACAACCATGCACTGTATCGTGTGCATGGGTTTTTTTGGTATATATATATATATGCGTATATATATGTGTTTTGTTATATTTATATACCTGTTTTGTTATGTTTATAGTCGCAACCATACGGTATGATTGCCGTAATCATATTTGTTAACATAAATTCTAAACAGAAACTTCAATCGGTTGGAACCTTTTGTAAGAGCTATATATAAACATGTGTCGATTAGGTATTAGTGAAATTTTATATGGGTTAGTTATAAATCTCTAACATCACACTCTGCTTAATTTCCGCAAGGGTCTTAAATCGGGAAGGACCTTTGTACGGTAAGCTATGGATTTGTACGCATTTATGGCCAAAGAAATGGAAAGATTGTTGAAAAATTGTAACAGGATGAATCCAATGATTAGGCTAATATTGTAGAATATATTATGGTAAAATTGGTTAGGGAAGCGTAGCACCCACCGCCTACACTACCCTAAACTTAAAAAGACAATATCTCATGAACGACGATATTTAAAACGTATAATGTTGACATGGATCGAAACACATCCTCGCCGAATAAAAAATCGCATTTATCGCCAAAGTAATGGTTCAATAGTTATAAAAATGTAGTATATGAAATTAATTACTGTTGAGTTATAATAAACTAATTTATTATTAAATTGGACAAAGGGGCGTGTTACCGCCCATACAACTCTGAAATTAAAAAGACAAAATCTTACAAAATATTAAATTTCCCAATATCATATTTGGAACATAAAAAATGTGTGGTGCCAAGCTCCCTTAACAAAATCGTCCTATTATATCGGAATCGGCAAAACTTAACTTGTTTAATTGTGTTATATTTTCAATCCTCTTCAGTCAGCATAGTGCAAACGAGTAGTTAATTTTTGGTAGATAAGTTCGACGACAGGATTTGGAATTCCTACCCACAATCCTTTTAATACCTCCTAACAGGACTACCAACTTCACTCTTTTGTTTTTTTTGCAATGCGCCGGAGAAGCATTTAATAGAATTAGCCCATAGTCGCGCAAATTAGCCATAACACCATGGCAGACCACATTTATAGGCAAGTAGGAACTGTCCACGTCACTGTTTATTGCCGAACACATGTGTGGGGCCACAGAAACTGTAGTACGAGTAATGGCTAGTCTCACCACCCATACTAAGAATATAGATATATCATGGTGTGAGTTGCACACTCACACACATGCATACTTAATTTCTTTTTATTTTCGTCAAAAACAATGAAGGCGACACTGAGACAAAAACACATGCAACAAAATTAACGACTGCAACAATCACCACCAAACCGCTAGGGGGAAAACAGACAACTTGTAAATCGTTGTATTTTCTGAAAGAGGCCACCACTGCCATCAATGCCACCTCCAGCACCAACGACCATCGGCTACCCCCACCTGCAATTGATACAAAATTAAATAATTTTGTGTCGTCCGTCGTTGGCTGTTTTTCCAGTTTATAATGCGACGACTGCGGTTTGGTTGGTTGTCGATTTGAAACAAAGGCCTTAAACAATTCTTAGATATTATTGAGGGGGTATTATGCAAAAATGGTTTAACAACAATGTCCATAAATATCTATTATAAAAGAATTGTAGAAACCTTGGAAATTCATGAAATCCCATACAACAACATTAGTCTTACTTACGCTTATAGTTTGATCATATGATTCTGGTTGTTACTCGATTGGCGGTTGTCCTGGTACAATGGTTGTAGTAACTATTAAAAAATATCTATTTTGAAAAAAGGATGACTTTGGATATAACTTCGTTTTTTAAAAGCCTTGAAAGAATACAGGGGTAACTTTCGCACGCCCGAAATTGCTCCCTTGGAATAAAGCATACATTTAGTGAAAAAAGTAAAATATTTAGTACCAAAACGAATTTCTCACTTGTTTTTAATAACTTTTAAAACTAGGTACGCAGCTAGAAAAAATCCTTTCTCCTAATGCTACATTTTATCCCGATCGGTGCTATGCCCCAAATACCCCTAAGAAATTAAGCAACTCGAATGACCGCAGAACAACAGTATAGTTCAGAAATTAGCCTGAAGTTTTTAAAAAGACAATACTTTTTAAATTACTATGACATCAGGATAACAGCTTTTAAAAGTTATTAAAAAAGTGCAAAGTTTGCGTTTTGTTACAAAAAAATGTGCATTTTTTTGATCCGGGACCACTGTGCGGCGGTCGCCAAAAGTTAAAATTATCCAGCTAATTATTCAATGAATCGGAGAATCACTTTTAATACCATTCTTTTCTGTTCCAGTTATGATTTTTGTTCATGTTTGTCCCAAAATTTGTCTCATTTATGCAAAACTAGATTATATAGAGAGACCAGGTAGTATTTAAAGGTACCATTTAAAGTTAAAGTTTGTCAGAGGCTTCGGTGGGATTTGTGCAATAGTCTCACGTAACATGGAAGCGGTATGAAGTTGTGATGAAAAATGTTGCCCCAGTTAATATCGCGGCGATCTTTCTGACGAATTGCCACATGATTATTTTCTCCTAGTCCATGCTTGAACGTCCATCACTTTGGCCTTACAAACTTGAGGCCACCATTCCAGGTGCTATTGTCAATACAACACCGTACTTATTGGACCCGATCCTCTAAAAATGGACGAACCTCTTGAACCAAAGCTCTTTTGGACCGAAAGATACTACCAGACAGAAATTGACACAAAATAAGGAAAAAATCGACAGAGACCAAGACTTATCCGTTCGGCCCGAAATATTTATTGAGTTTTTGCGGTAGAATATTTTTTTTTAATTTTATTTAAGTTAATTTAAGTTTAACCCGGGCGATCACACTTCTAGGGATCTAGGGTGAGAATTATTGAACAATCCACTTGGGTTTGACCAAACATCAAAGATTAACCATAAAGATTAACTGTTTGGTGTGGTTTATGGCATAGCGGCATCGTCGGGAATTGTTTCTCTCAAAGGAGAATCTGTCTAATTCCAATAGGGATGGGTGCCAGTTGCACGCAACGGTCAAATCGAATGTAATACTTTATGTGACATTTAGACCTGAAAGTACTGAAATCGACAAAACCTATGTATGATAAGAGCACGCCTTTGGCCCAAACTTGAAGAGATTGTGCAACTCTTTATTGCAATTATTTGTAGATAGACAGATGGACGGGCGGACTTCGCGCAGTGGAACACCCTGCACTACAATGCAGTGTAGGCAACACAAATACTCCACCTCACGAGTTCCCTAAGTAGAGTATTTTTCGTAGTTATTAGAACCACGAATCACAATAATACGGTTCACGGTTCTAAAACCAGTTGTTTTTAGAACCTCTGAGTTTTAAAACTCTGTCCTGATTTATGAGTACCTGGTTTTTGTTAGGAAACAAATTTGATTTAAATGTTTAACAGTGAAAGGACTTTTTAGTTTGCACTCGCCTTCGTAAGGGAAATTGTATAAAGCAAAATGTTCCAGGTTAGGGATCCATCTATTATGACTTTGAGAGTCCATTATTATCGTTCCCCTACCGTAGCATACATTCTGGAGATTTGATTTCTTTTAATATCAATAATGGGTAATTATAAGCGTCATTATGTCGCCTGTATTTATTTTACGTATGTGTAATATGTAAGAGAGAGAAACGACGAGACAGAGAGAGAGTGAGATTGTTTGCATTGAACGATATTTATTACAAGTGAAGCCAATTGAAATATGACCCAAAATGTAAGTTGCACTTATTTTGCTTTTTGGTGCTTATGTGACGGACAAGACTATACGTCCGTTGGTCTATAAAGGGTGGGCGGTTTTAGGGGTGTAGTAGCATCACCTACATGAATATGCACATACGCATGCATATGTGACAGCGCATAGAGAAAGGGACCTAAGGGTAAAAAAAATCAATTTTCACTTTTTTTTTGATGTGGACAACATCTGAGCATCGAATGAGATGCCCCAAAAGTGTTCCCTCCCAGAGATATGCACGTTTTATGAAAGTGATGGTACACCAAAGATACACGTATTTAAATCTTTAAAAAGGCTCTCCTGAACAAAACTGGTTTTTACCCTTAGGTCCCTTTCTATTTTGCTCGTCACATATGTATGTGTTCATAGTAGGAACGGAACACTATTGGCATTGGTGTAACAGACGCTCACCGGCATTGTGCAATTCACACAAATGAAACATAATCGTTGCTTATATGTATGGGTGCAGTGCCTATCCGTCACACATACATACACATACGTACTGGAGCATACACATTGATTTTGCATTGCATTGGCTTTGTGTAATGGGATGTTTCGGTTTGGCGTCGACCACGCTGTCCGAAATGCACTTTCGAACAAGTGAAGCCTATTTAAAGGCGTTATTATTTTAAATTAAATAACAAAAGTCTTCAGGCAAGTCGGTCTGTCTGTCTGTACGAGTATGCATGTAATGGAAACAATAAAAAACAAATCACTTGTATGGCATCGAAATCGTATCTACAACAGGGGCGCCTTACGAGCGTGTATTGGTTGTTGTGCTACTCATAAAAACATGTTCACAGGTACGTCCACTTCCAAATACGTACATGGGTGCATATAACTATGACATGGCTACGTATAACAAAAGCCAGTGGCGGAATATATTGTTTAACTCGAAAACAAGTAAGAATGTCTACAGTCTAACAGGCCGACTATGCTGTGGTATACAGAAGACTCAGCGATTCTTTATGGAATTTAACTTAATTTAAGAGCGACAGGGCCTCAATCCGCAGGATTTTATTGTGTCAATGTGCCCAAACCCATGGACGATGCGGCCTTATTTCACCTGCGTCGTTTACAAGTCTTAAATTACGTTCTAAGCTTAATTATTTTTTAGGATTAGATTTAAAATGTGGCTTGCAGTACCTGTAATCGGGGGCCAATGTTTGGCAGCTATTATCCAGCTTCACTGAGGTAGGTCATAACGCACTTTTCTAAATTTGAGCAAGTTCAGGTGTAAACTTTGGCTTGTAGAGCGACAGTACCTCAAAATGTTCCTTTGTATGGATGGGCTGCAGGAAAACTTGAGCCAATATCGTCAATTTCACCGTGACTTATAATTTTGCGCTTCTAACGTATCCTCTGCTAGAATGGCAGTGCCCCAAATTAGAGAGGGACGTTGTGTGAGGGATATATGAAAACATGGATCGAAAATGTCCAAATAAATCATGATTGCAATAAGATGTGCTTTGTGGATGTGAGAAACATCAAATCCATTATATGGATTATTGGCAGCTAATAAAGTTATTCTTATTTTCGAAAACTTTTAATAAAGTTCCACATGATATACTAATTTTTAAACTATATAGGATTGGTTTTCACTCTAAAATCCTTAATTGGTTTCGAACTTACTTGTCGAACTGGCATTGATCGGTTTTTTGTCGACAATTTTTTTCGGATATTTACTCGTATATTCCTACTTTTTACTTTTTTTATGAAGTTGAATATTGCTTTCTGCAGTCAAAACATCTGTTGTTTGCGGATAACTTAAAAATTGTTGAAGCTGTTCGGTTACTGCGATAGATTTGTATGTTGGTCAAAATTTTACCATTTACCTATCAATTTTTCTTTAGGACATTTCGTAGATGCCACAATAAAATTAACTCCCAATACAATATTTCTTACCATAATTTGGAAACTGTTCATGAAACTCTTCACCAATTCACCAATTTGATATAAAATTGGTCTTTACTAGTCACATAAACTATAAGTATATCATTCCAAAGGCTTACTCCTCGATGTATTTTATTAGCAGAACACAGCTAAATTTTGGATCCATATATGGTGGTTAAATTTTAAGGGCCGAAGCCATTTCTTGCCACCATTCTAACCATTGCTGACGTTTGGAATGCTCAAGAGGCTTAAGTTCGTGAGACAATTGCACCTTGTAAGCGTGTAAATGCAAGTCGTTATGCATAATGTTCATCAACGAAGAGCGTGAGAGGTGCATTTGTTGGGCACGACGACGAGTTGAGGTGGACGGCTCTTCAGCCACACTATCGCGAACAGAAGCAATATTTTCTGCCGTACGAGCATGCACTGGTGTTTTTACATCTCCTACAGACCCGGTTTGCCCAAATTTTTGCACGATTTTTCCGTTTTACAAAAAAAAAATTATTTTGTTCAACTGTTCGCTCGAGACTGGAGAATGCTTAATTTATTTGGAAACTCAGCGCTGCAGTTCATATTAACAGAATTGAAAAAATTCAAAAGTATTTTATAAAATTTGCTTTAGTTTCACTAAATTTAAAAGGGTATCATTTTTTTTGAAAACAAAAGTAAAATTTTCTTACAAATGCAAATATATCCCTATATGTGACGCGCAAAATAGAAAGGGACCTAAGGTTAAAAACCAGTTTTGTTCAGGAGAGCCATTTTAAAGATTAGGTCCCTTTCTATTTGCGCTTAGAATCATCGACTTCACTTTCATAAAACGCGCATATCTCTGGGAGGGAACACTTTTGGGGCATGGGATCGGTCTCATTCGATGCTCAGATGTTGTCCACATCAAAAAAAAAGTAAAAAGTTTTGTTCAGGAGAGCCATTTTAAAGATTAGGTCCCTTTCTATTCGCGCTTAGAATCGTCGACTTCACTTTCATTAAACGCGCATATCTCTGGGAGGGAACACTTTTGGGGCATGGGATCGATCTCATTCGATGCTCAGATGTTCCACATCAAAAAAAGTTATAAAATGAAAATTGATTTTTCCCTTAGGTCCCTTTCTCTATGCGCTGTCACATATATGTATTTATATGGTCCCAAAAATCGTTCTACTTCTACTATTGTTATATGTATATAACAAATGCGCATTATAGTGCATTTGTTACGAATTCGAATATAACAGTAATTTTACGATTCGACTACATTTCGGGTCCGGATCAAGCGTACTAAAGCTTGTCTGTACTGATCGGATACTTGGATAATACCTGTAACCCCAAACATTCGGTGCAAAACAAATTTGATCTTAATTAAAAAAGTGAATTCTATTAAAAGGCCTGCTTAAGAGGCCTTTAACAACTGACGCACACACCAGCTATGAGAAATATTTTTATAATAAAATTATTTCTAGGACCAACTGTTTTTCTATGAATTATACAACGTTGAGACGTACTTCCTGAACACTTGCGATTTCTTTTCCATTTAAGATTTATTTTTAATTAAAACAAACGTTTGAAATGTACTCAAAAATGTTAAAACACATACGTATCTTATAGTTATCCACGTGACCACGTGACGTGCTCATAGAATGGGTTGCAAGCTGATTGTAAATGTTAAATGGCGTCATTCCAGACACAAAAAGATATTGAGTACAATTTTAGTTTGTTATTAAAATCAATTAAAAAAAAATTGAATTGGGCATTTCTTTAAAATCTACTTTTAATTCATATCCATTTTTTTATTTTTATAGGAGTAAATTTTTTCCAGTCTTTTTCGTATCCCTGGGAAAATTTAAAAATTTGCCGGGAAAAGGCTTTTCTTCAGCAGTCTTTGGCAACGATTACTTAGGCAACAAATCAAATGACTTATACGGGAGACTCATTTTTATTAATGAGAATTACCCTTTGCGTATAGTCTTCGAGCTGTGCGTAGAGCAATCTTCAACGCGCAATATCATTTCCACCAATTCCGTTTCGCATGGGTCTTCGTTTTGTGCGTACATATATTCATACATGCGTTGCACATTAGGGCGTACCAATCCTTTTTAATAGTTTTTTTCTTTTTGTTTATAATTATTCAGCCTTTTATCATTATTAGGACTTGAATTTTTAAGATTTGGGCCAATTTTGCACTCCACTAAATTTAAGGCCTCGGCCAGCGGGCGGGGTCTATGGACCCTTTGTCATGGACATATGATTTTTGAGATTCTTCCTATCGGGGAACTGAGCGAAGCAGCACAAGACGAAAGAAATTCAGATTTTAAACACATACAAGGAAATGTTCCAAAAAACATTTTTTTTTTCGTATTTACCTCTGCAATATTTTTCTCTTTTGGAAAGGTGTACATCTTCTGCAAGTATCTTTACACAGCCTATGACAATGTGAAATCGGATTTCGATTGAAACTTATTGCAATTTTTAGGGAAGGTGATTGAATTAAAGGATTTCGTTCGTACATGTAAATGCCGTATTATTACTAAAATATTTTCTTTTTCAACCACTGTGGTTTTCGTCAGAGACGTCAGAAGCACAATAAAATACACCAGGGTTCAATAGCAGAGGCTAACGTTTCAATTCAAATTTTTCTTTCATACAAAATAAGTCGCTCTAATATATGTACCTTAATATTCAGAAATCACTTTTATTAGCATTTCGCAAGTGGACCCATAAAATTCCCATAAAAATAATATTAATTAAAATTAAAAAACAAATAACCGTGATGAACCCTTTTTTTAAAATACTTTTTTACAAAAATTAAACATTTAATGTAAAAACACAAATTGCTGGTATTAAGAACAGTTAGAATTTTAAAGTCCGAAAAGTTCGTTTAAGGGTCAGGGGGAGGAGAGATGGGATGCAATATCCTTGCAAGTACAAATCAAATGTAATATTCAACATTTTTATTGAATGAAAAGCGAAATGCGTCATAACGAACGAACGTTGCCACACAGCAACGGTCTATATGTCGCCTTAGGTTCTTTTTTTCGTACTCCCAACCCCTTTCTCACTCTGTGCCAGCTTGCCGCCGCCTGACGACGACGACGATGACCTTCCTCAATGTTTGTGTGCGAGTTTGTATGTCTCACAATTAAAAGGGACACTGTGGCATGGTTGACATGACATGTACGTCAGCATTTTTGCCTGTTGCATTTGAATTCCAATGTCACTGCTTAAATAAAACGTTTAACTCCAAGTCCTTTTTTTTAAAACCCTTGTACTGAGATTTCCGATTTTTGAGCCAAGTATAAAGGGGTTTTTTTTTGGTAATGATAGTAGATGAGAAGGTCGTTACCATATAATACTTACAGAGCCTGGTGATATCCGGAATATGGTTTAAATGGAGAATTTCAAATCCATTATAATCCAAAAAGGTTTTATTTTTTCTTTAAAGCTAGACCAATGTATTGATCAATTGCTTATTAATAATTTAAAACGTATTCAGTATTCAATCCTTTGTTCACACTCTTCCGTACTGAAACAATTAATTCATTGATCTTTAAAATACGGACGAATGACTATGACTTATCAACATTTTTTTATGTTTGTAGGACTATTATAAAATTTATTTCCTTTTTTCTAAACCTTTTTTGTTTTTTTTTGTAGCTGTTTAATATTCATTTTATTTCACTTGAGTATTATATTGCATTTCCGTTTTGAATTACTCTTTTTGTCATCTTATATAGTTTTGGTTTAGTTTCGGTTATAACCGCGTCCTGTTGGCTTGAGACCAGAATTTCAACTAATTTCAGTTGAGTTGGATGCTTCATATGTAAGCTTGAAAAATATCAATTGAATTGCAGAAGAGATCCACGATGACGACGGGGACGAAGCGGGCAAGGACGAGGACGAGCAAGAAGCAGCAGCAACTAAAGTGAATTAAACTGAACTGAACGAATGAGCGGATTCCATTCACAAATACGACGACGACGGCAACGACGATGATGGGAAGGTTGATGACGATGTCGGCGGCCCTGTAAAGGTTACCGCTTGCGAACGAATTGTCCTCTGCAGCCGACAATAACAATGAGTCCACATCGACTACACAACAGCTAAAAGAGCACAGCAACAACACCCAACGGTGGCCACATAGCTCGGCTGCAATCTTTGAATCCTTCTCGCTTTACTGACGTACCTCCCAGCCATTCCACCCATAAAACACACGCATACCGTCATCGCCGTCGTAGTTGTTGCTATTGGCATTTTCCTGAGCGGCACTCCCCGTTTGCCATCGTCAAAGCGTTCAGAAGTGCTGTTTTTACTTCTGAAATGAGAAAAATTGTTCAATGAAATATTGCTGCCGCTGATGCAAATCTATTTCAATGGTATACATGCATTCAGATATGTATAAGTATATCTAGAGACGATGTATATGTCCTCGAAATCCTTTTTGCTTTCTTTTCAATTTCTGGTTTGCGCCAAAGCGGACTGATTTTCCCATGCACTTTTGCCTCACGCGAAATGCATGGGTACGTGTGAATGTTGGCCATTTTGCAAAACTGTGAATGAATGCCATCCGTGACGTCATCGTTGTTATGCTGTCGCCAAACTTCGTCGTTGGCTTCGTTTTCGTTCGCTCGTATTAACATTCGTGAGTAGGTCACTGTGTTAGTAGTGTTGCGGCCCTTTCAAATGCAACAACAGCAACACCAGATCAACTCGTCTATAAACATCGTATGCACACCGACACACATACGCGCACGAACTTTCCATAGCGAAGTTTTGTATGCCGTTCTCAGTCTTCTGTGTGTGTGTATATCAATGACATCAATGACGACTACGGCTAGCACAAAATTTACATCCGACTCACACACATATACACATGGATGTTAACTTTGTGTGTATGTGGTAATTTGTTTAAAATTTCATTCTTTTCCTGTGCTTGCACAGTGTTCCAAAATCATATTAACGTAGTCAACAGAGTTCTGTATAACTGGATTGTCCGCAGTGCAGAGACTTTAAGTTCTAATCAAGGAAAACAAAATTGTGTTAAATGGTTTACATAAAAAAGAGGATTCAAAGGCAACTATTAAGAACCCATAATGTTGTACGGGGTAGGCCTAGGAGGCTGAAACAGCAAATGGATTGCCGATTTCCAGTGGTTCAAGTAAGGTGCATTAAAGTTTACTGTTATATTTAAAGACCTCTAACCGGAGGATGTTTAACACGTCCAACTATTTTTTGCTTTTTTCTAACCAGCTCAGATGAAAATGGGTCATAGCGGTTCACGTTTTGATATAGACCCGGTACAAAGGCCGCAAGCGATTTAACAAACAACTGCACTAGACCAAAATTCCATCAAATTTGGAATAGTTTGTTACGATAGACAGACAACAAATCTTGAACCTTGTGGGACAATTTTTACACACTACACCCCACTGTGGTTCCCTTTATTATGACTTAGTGCTGATGTTAGCAGCACCGTAAAGGAATGGAGATAAACCCTATGTTAAGTATTTTGATCTATTCTGAATTACTATCTAATTTGATTGAGCGACAATAACAATGTCCGTCCGTTTTTTAGTCTGTCCATCTGTCCCTGCATCCCTTCCTCCCCTTCTTCCGACCGTACATCTGTCTATCTATCGTTGCAAAGTACAGGTCGCAATTATAAGCCGATTTCGATGAAACTTGGCACATCCTCCAAGTTTGCTTCCAAGACGAAACCTACTGAAATTGGTTCATATTGGTCCATATTTTGATATCTTACATATGTTTTTCACGATTTAGTTAACTCGAGACAGTGCTTAATCCTCTAAATAGCAATGTAGGGTGCCTTATACGAGTACCTTGACCGACTTTTACTTTTTTTTTTATGTTGCATTTGGTCTGATGACATTAAAGGTATACAAGACCATGTGGATATAAAATAACAATCAAATTTTCTCACGATGCCAATAATAAAATTATTTTTACTTTTTATTTATTTTTAATAATGGGGTTGAAATGTAGGGCCGAAAATCTGGCCCACTCAAATGTGAACGTTATTTGTAGAATCGGGCTTAATTAAGGACCCGGTCCTGTGCCTGTTGCTTAAATCTCGTTTTCTTTAAATCATGATAACGTCCTTGCTCGTAATAAAGTACTAAGACAATTAAGCCAAGTCCTTCCGTTTATCTCAGTTTATCTCGAAAAATACTTATTTTAGGACCAAAAGAAAAACAAGTAAAAAAGACTTAAGTTTGGCCTCACATAATCCTTCGCCTGTTTTTAGTTTATCTTGGGTCCATGAATCCGAACCCAATCTAAGCCAAATCATCAAAATAAATCCATAATGCGATTAGTAATAAAAATGGCTTTATTTTGAATATGCCCATATTAACCTATTATTGAGTTTACTCGTAAGGGCTGATTTTTAGGGTCTATTTTCGAAATGAATCACTATTTGTATACTAAAAAATCGAAAAGTCGACATTTAGTCTTTTATTAATATAACGCTTACCCCATCCCTTAATGTAGGGTTAAACGTAATGTAATCATAGAAATAAGTGCGTGGCAGCTCTAACTTCTCCGAAAAGTTACTTAAAATTGTACTTTAATCGAGTCAGAGATTTTAAGGACTCAATTCTTTTATTATTTTCATCATATGTGACAGCGCATAGAGAAAGGGACCTAAGGGAAAAAATCAATTTTCACTTTTTTTTCTGATGTGGACAACATCTGAGCATCGAATGAGACCGATCCCATGCTCCAAAAGTGTTCCCTCCCAGAGATATGCGCGTTTTATGAAAGTGATGGTACACCAATGATACACGTATTTAAATCTTTAAAACGGCTTTCCTGAACAAACTGGTGTTTACCCTTAGGTCCCTTTCTATTATGCGCGTCACATATATTGATAATAATGCAAAAGTATTTATATTCGAGAAAAAAATTTAATTTCTTTCAAGACTATCGATTTACTTTTTTTGTTGAGTAAATTTGTGTATCCTGAGAATAATCGAAGACGATCGAATAACAGTTTGTACCCATACGCAGAGAAAAATGGTCACTGTATGGTCACGGCAATAATAATATGTTCTTCGCAGTAAAAGTATGTACGTCTTAACCATAGCATTGTTTTTTTTTAAATTTTATTTCGACAATACATAGTATGATTGCCGCAATATTAATATTGTTGAAATATAACAATATTATTATTGACAAATTAAAAAAGGAATATATGATTGTAGCAACAATACAAATATGGTTGGTGCGACAAAAGTATTGTTTTTTTGCTTTAATGTCAACAATAATACGATTTCGGCAATCACTATATGAATGTAATTTTTCTTCATTTCAATATGCTTTTTAGAACAATTTTATTGTTACGGATCTAATGCAATAATATAAGTAGTTTTTTTATATATATATTTTTCTAACAAACTGCTGTTTAACTGAAATGTTTTTAATAAACACGCTTACGTTTTTAAGCTTATTTGCTCTACTGTTAAATAAATCACTGCAATTATTTTGAATTTATTGTATTTTTAAATAATTTTCATAACTTAAATCTATTGTTGACAACCCGATTTTTAAAAATAATTTTACGAATCATAGTATACTTATAACTGTGTGTGTACTATGGTTGTAGGCATCGTAACATGGTTGCATGTGAATCATGCTATGGTTGTGAAGATCATACTATGATTGTATGTAAAACATACTATGGTTCAGAGGATCATAATATGGTTGTGGAGATCATAATATGGTTGAGTGTGAATCATACAATGGTTGTGGGGATCATAGTATAGTTATGTGTAAATCATATTATTGTTGTAAGGATCATAGTATGGTTGTATTTGTATCATACTATTGTTGTGAGCATCATAATATTGTTGTACCACAACCATAATATGATGCTCTTCAAATATTGTTATCCCAACTATATTTTTTTTCTACGTGCACTGTAATCTGTCTCTTTCGAAGGTGGTTTGGCAGTGGTTGATGATGCAGACTCATTCATATTAAAGCTTCAACTGTGTATGTTTTTGTGAGTGTGTGTATGTGCATCTATAAGTATGTATGTCTCCATAATGTTTACTTTTTCTTTTAGCAAAACAACTCATTTTACGACCGTTCCACTTTTTGTTTCTGCCTGAATGCAGACGACTACTGCAACGCTAAAGCTCTTTTGTTTTTGCGGCCTCCTTCGTCCTTCCGAAGCAAGCCGACGTACGTCATCAATTACAGCTTTGATAAAACACAAGAGAAGCATCGTAAAACTTCTCAACAGAGAGTGCATTGAACTTGTCTTCTTCATGGATTTTTCTTCCCTCCACCCGCCTTTGTATTCCTCTTTGTGCTTTCCGAACAGCATCATAGAGTGGGGTGTTACTGTGATGTGTTCCAACTGATAGAAAGCTTTATTTATTGCATATTCGGGAAAATATGCACCAATGTGTATATGTTTGTACGTACGTATATTTGTTAGAATGCATGGGGGATTTTTTACATTTTTTAAATGTAAAAGAAGAAACAGATCATGAGATATTTTCAAGTCTCAAAATTCTAATTTATAGTTTTCGGTTTAAATATACATTGAATTCAATGTGGATATTCTTCGTTGCTACTTCTGCCATTGTGGCATTGCCACACTTCGAAGCGTTGTTGTTTGGCTCGCTTGCAACGGAGTTTGTTGAGGTCTGTGTAGACGTCATAGACACGTCGATTCATTTCCTTGATTTGACTTTGTTGACATAAAATATCAAGAGGTCTCTCGTTATCGTTTTCCATTGATAAAATAAGACACTACGTGAATTTTGTTTGGCATGGAAAGTAGTATGTAGATTTTGTAAAAACGTCATTTAGTAGTTTCTTAAATCTGAATTTTGCAACACCGAAAATGACGGTTGTCATCCTTATAAGCCGGGCATTAAACGACTTTTCGGTTTTAGGCTGTTAATCTTATACGAACCTGGTACATGTTTGTGAAGGTTGACCAGTTAGTTGTGATAGTTATTATAGTTGGTATGTCAACAGCGGCCAAAATAACAGCTGTGGAAATTTTTAGAAAGTTTTGCCATTTCATTGAGCATCATAAAAGTATTTTCCGCATTGTGGACCATATTTTAAGAAGGCGGCCAAAAATCGTTTTGTTATGGTTACTGATTTTAATCGTTTGTCACTTAGTGAAAAGTGATTACCAGTAAACTTCGGGAGATAAACAATTAAAGCTCTTTTCAACTATTTTAGAGCGAACAGGCTGATCAAAAATTGGAAAAAATTGCATACTAAAGATTTGTCAAGCTTAGAAATTTCATTTTTTTAAAATCTTAATTCCTTTTCGGAAAAGCACGTCAAAGAAATCTGCCACCATTTTGTAGTCCGAACCCTCTTATGTGAAACTGTACCGCATTTTATATCAGCGTGAACCAGAACAATTTTTCTGACCCACGGTGATCTATTTTGTGCAAACTTTATGAATATAAAAGTTTTCAAAGAATTTTTTTGTAGATATTTTTTTATTTATCTAAGGCAAATTTTTGCTACCATATGGCTGTTAGGGCTCCTTTTCCCTTAAATATTGATTATTGCCGTCAAGTCATTAGTTTTAAAGAAGCGTACGAATATGGATTATCCCCTCTTCATACCAGAATTCGTTTTGTGGAAAATATTCCTAAACAGTGAGAAAAAACAAAGATAATACTCGTATAGAAAAAAATTGCAAATAAAAAAACAAGTTCAAGAATAATAGGCCTCATATCCGAACAACCAATACAAGGACAAGGAACCTCAAATGTTGAAAGCACTGCAAGCAGTTTTTGTTCCAATCCAAAAATGCAGCATATATTATTAAGTAGGTGTAAATCTAGAATTACAAGATATATAAAACAACCGAATGATAAATGATAATAAATTTAAAGAGTTTGCCAATAAAACAGCTGTCCTTTACAACGAAAATACTCTTGGAGATATATGCCATCAGTTTATAAAATTGTGTACCAGTAAGAGATCTATCTGAAAAATGTAAGAGAAAAAGAAAAAAGGAGCAAATACAAGAAGTATGTCCAGTTGTAGTACTTATAAATACACTATCACTTTTTTGTTGTGTATTTGAGATATACTTACGAGTATATGTATGTTTAAAATCAAATAAAAATGGAAAACAACCTCTTTTGATTTTTTCTAGGTAAGCAGAATCTTGAAAATGAAAACTTGGTTTTTTTTGAAGAAATATTTACTGCAGTAGTTTTTTAGTAGACTGAGTTATGCAGATTTTTTATATACATACCACTTATACACGCAGAAAAAAAGTATGGTTGTGGTAACAATATTCGAAGAGGATAATACTATTGTTGGGTATATGGTTGTGCTACAACAATATTATAATCCTCACAACAATAGTATGATTCAAATACAACCATACTATGATCCTCACAGCAATAGTATGATTCACACATAACCATACTATGATCCCCACAACCATAGTATGATTCACACTCAACCATACTATGATCTCCACAACCATAGTATGATCCTCACAACCATAGTATGTTTCATATACAACCATAGTATAATCCCCACAACCATAGTATGATTCACACGCAACCATGTTATGATCCCTAATATAATTTATAAGAGTTTGTTTAAGTTGTCAACAATAGACTTGAATTATGAAAATTATACAAAAATACATTAAATTCAAAATAATAGGAGTGTTTTATTTCGCAGTAGAAAAAATAAGTTTAAATAAACATAAACGTTTTTATTAAAAATATTTCACTTAAACAAAGCAAAAGCAGCTTGTATACTTATAAAAAAATTTAATTTCGATAAAAAAGTACTATTATTGCATTAGATCCGTACCAATAACATTTGTTCTAAAAAGCATATTTAAATGAAAAAAATACAATCATACAGTATGATTGCCGTAATCATATTATTGTTAACATAAAACGCAAAACACAATACTATAACCATATTTTCATTTTTAAATTTGGCAATAATAATATTGGTACATTTCAACAATATTAATATTGCAGCAATTATACTATTGTCAAAAATAAATTCAGTTAACAATGCTATGGTTGCGACGAACATACTTTTATTGCGAAGAACATATTATTATTGCCGTGACAATGTAGTAACCATGTTTTTTCTCTGCGTGTATGTGACGCACAAAATATAAAGGGACCTAAGGGTAAAAACCAGATTTGTTTAGGAGAGCTATTTTGAAGATTTAAATACGTGTATCTTTGGTGTAGAATCGTAGACTTCACTTTCATAAAACGAGCATATCTCTGGGAGGAACACTTTTGGGGCATGGGATCGGTCTCATTCGATGCTCAGATGTTGTCTACATCAAAAAAAAAGTGAAAATTGATTTTTTTACCCTTAGGTCCCTTTCTCTATGCGCTGTCACATATGTAGAGAAGCATCAATCCATTAGCTTGGCACCCCTCGAATAACAACTCAACCACTTTAGACGAGCTAAAGGCCATCATTGCAGATACCACTGCCTGAATAAAGACGAATATCTTGACCGAATCATCTATACTTCGACCGATCGTTTATAACTATACTAACAAAGGCAAAGCGGTTACTAGAATTGTGTGATATTACTTAAACATACATAATGGCATACATGTAGCTTAAAAATTTTCCAATATCAATTTAATATCTGACACCGTTGTAGTTTAATTTATTGTTTCTTTACCTGACGTTCTTCTTTGGTCTCCCTGGTATATAAGTATAATGTATCCACTGCGTTCTTCTACGAATGGTATTCAGTACTGATCTTTTTGATACTATCAGGATTTTTTTTTTTTAAAGTATAAGTCATAGATTTTTTCTTAATCGAAACACAAAAACTAATTTTAAGCTATCATTTAGTCTATAGTATGGATTTAAACACAATATTTGCGAAAAGAAGACTATCTGTTAATAAAATGCCTTAAACTGCATAACATATAAACACTTTTTCCATATTATAAGTATAATACCAGCAGAAATTAGCATTTGTACATCTCCTTCTGAAAGATGCAGTCCACTAAATTATAAATTTGTGTTACATCTTCAGTACACTTCAGTTTGTCTTTGTTTAAATAAGTGGGTTACAATATTAACTGTAAATCGTCTTAAAGGCGGAAAATGTGAAACCTTGTCCCGACTATGTTCCAGAGAAACCAAAAAACGGTCTTTTGGTAAGTGTAAAGTACTTCTATAAGTGTAAGTCAGCTCAACTGACTGAAGCTTGCTTAACTGCTTTTCTTTTTTTTTAATTGCAGCACTAGTAATATTTTAAGTTAATCATCGGTAACTAAGACTGGATAGAAAAATTGCCTAAGTTTAGTCATTTGTTAACAACAAAAAACTTTTGATATAATATTTTATTTAATCGGAATATTTGGTGAAATTATGATGATGAAAATAAACTAATTTATTTCATTCATTTATTTCAACGTTTCGTTGGCTTGTTTCCAAATTTTTCAGGAGTGGTGTTTTATGGAAAATCCTAACAGAAAGTAAATTAATTTTTCATTAAAATTTAGAATCTCTTTGGCATTGACATACGTTTTACAACCGTCTTATATTACTTATTTCCATTATGAAACTGGACTTCACGTTAAATATTAAAATAAATATGATGAACTAATTGAATACTTGACCCCGAGCTTGAGTATTCAATTATTCCATCATATACTTATAGATATAGAAGCCCGAATATCAAATATTTATCTACAATTATTAAAATAAATAATAGTCATAAATTGCGGAAAAATTCACAGAATAAATTAAAACTAATATCACAGAAATTTAAGGTTGTAGCCGATAGTTATCCAGGCTGAGTAATTAAATGGCTACAAAAAAAAATAATATTAGTCCAACAGCAACAGAATTTGTAATATTTGTTAACAAATGACTTAACTATATGGGTTTTACTACCCAATCTTATTTATCGAGTGTTAATCTATTACACAATTAGCGACTTAATAAAGGTAAACCCTTTATTAGTGTAGTAAGGGAACCATAGCGTATGATTAATGATGAATTGAAAATTAATATCACTCATACGCGTAGTCAGGGAGTTTTCATTTCCATTGGTTATGGAACACATTTTCATTTATGTGGTTGGAGCATATCAGCATTTTTAGGACTTACCTTTAACCAGCAGCAATTTTTAAGAAAAATTTAACCATAAATTTGACTCTCCCAAATTAAAACCAAACTGTCACTCTCCGAGGACGCATTGGTTTCGGGACAAACATGTGCTCGAATTCCGATCCATTAATGCGAAATTTTTGCTAGTTAAAATAGCCGCCAAAATGAAAATACCCTTCGTTAAATATAAGTTAACGCGCAAAAATTTTGTATATATCGAGGGATACTAAAGCCCAAACTGAGGAGTTGTAACGAAGCTGCTCATTGAGACTCCTTAACTACTGATTGAATTAGACCTTGGTTTATTTGTCTTGATAATATTGGGTGATCCACTTAGAGATATTTTTTCAAAACAAAAAAATATATAAAAATTCAAATTAAGCGTGGAATTTGAAAGGACAGTTTATGGCATTTATTTTTTGAATATAATTTCCGTCAAATGTAGGCTGCAACTAAACCTCAGGGTTTCCATTCTGAGGGTCCAATTATGGATGACTCGTTCGAGCATTTCGGCCGGTATGGCTTTAATGTCACACGAAACTGAATCGTAGCTGCTTTGTCAGCATAGACTTTGGACTTTACGTAACCCCAAGAAAAATGTCTAAAGGTGTGATATCACTCGATCTAGGCGGCCAACTCACCTGTACAAAACATGAAATTAGCTGATTTCCGAAATGACCTCTCAATAGATCCATTGTTTGAGCAGCTGTATGGCAAGTGGCACCGTCCTGTCGAAACCAAGTGTCGTCAAGATTACGGAATTCAATTTCCACCGCACCAAACCGTGGTTTTCACTAGGTATAATGGCACCTCTTGTACCTCTCTTGTTGCTCTTCAGCCCAAATGCGGCAATTTTGTTTATTGACTTTGCCGTTGAGCCAGAAATGGTCCTCATCGCTGAACAAAATTTTGGCCAAAAACAGCGGATCTTCCCACCGACCGCTCATTTCCATTATACAGTTGCCAACATTTGAAGGTAATTATTTTCAAAAAAATTATTGCCATAAAATGTCCTTTCAAATTACCAATAAAGATTCCACACTTGATTTACATTTTTATATTTTTTTGTTCTGAAAAAATACCTCTAGATGGATCACCCTATATATCCGAAAATATAAAAAACGCTTAGTAACAACAAAAACAAGTTAAACCGTCGTTTTTACTATCCACCGTTCCTATGCAACTAAAACTCAAAAATATTACCTGTTTTTTGGTCTCTTGCCATCTCTTATCGCAGCAAAGATTACTCTATATTTGGATTGGTAGCAAAATTTTCTTTCATTTAGGTGTCCATATGTCCATATTGACTATTAGTCGCCCGTTTCGACCAAAACCATTGTATATATCGAGAGATAATAAGCCAAAACTGAGAAGTAATGTCGAAGAATCAATTGGACCTCGTAAGCGAATGATGCGAAGTCTTTGTGCAAAGTTCTTACCAGGCTGGTGTGAGAAAGGTTAAGATCGATGGCGAGTCAATGTTTCAGGAATGAGTCGCACACTCTTGCCACATTCTCGTTAGTGTACTTTGTACGACGACGGGAAACGTTAGTCTTGTTCACTTGCATGTTAGTCTCACGAACTTTCTACCAACGTGCATACAGCAGGCATAGTGGCTGTCACTTTTTGGCTAAAAATGTATTTTCAATGAACGCACAGTTTGAGCTATACACTGAGCATTATTCTTGCCCATAAGTTTACATTATTTTCCAACGTCCATTAAGCGGTTTCGGAGATATGATACTGATTTTCTGTCAAGATTTGGAGCGCGAAGAAGATGGCAATGTTAAAATAACATATGATTCGACAAGTTAAAAAATAAAGTCGAGCGGGACCTTCTATATACATATACCACACACTTCTAAAGGTTAAGAAAAGCCAACTAAAAACTGATTTATTGATAACTTGGAAGGGCTCTACATTTAATCAGATTTTAAACAATGTCACATTAGAATTTATCGAGTAAATATCATTTAAAGTGGTTTTATTGTTTTTAAAAATGTTCTCCGTAAAGTTTAATACACTTTTTCATGCGCTTTAATAAATTTTCGAAGCACTTTTTCCACTCCGATTTGGACAACATCAAAACGTTTTTTGAACGCTTCAACAGCTGCTTCGGACGCCGAAAAACATTGACCTTGTACTTTTCTTCATTTGAGGGAATAGGAAGAAGTTAAATCAGAAGCTGTACAGCGGAAAACCCATTAATTCAACATCTTGCGTGCTCAATTGGACTATTGTTTCAGCTGATGTGTAAAAGCTCGCATTGTTGTTATGCAAAATGATACTTCTTTTCTCTATGTTTTTCAAGTTTGCATCTGGCTACAGTAGTATTGTCAGGTCCCGAAGTATAAATTACAACTCTCGTTGGTACATACATGTATACTAATGCCAGTTTTTTGACTACCAAATCATTTGAATGGGAACTAGGGAAAAAATTATCCCGCGTTATCCAAATTGGTCTACTTTTGGCTGTTTAAGCTGGAAGTTGATCGATCGTTTTGAAGTGTTTTACATTTCATTATGATTATAAATTGTATGTGGCTTCTAGAGCAAAAGTTCTAATAAATAAACTTGTGCCAATTTTAGTCAAGATTGAATGTAATACGCGTATAAGGCTTTTACAGCAAAAGACACAATCTTTGATTCTGAGATTATGGGCCACTTTGCTGTCTCTGGTTGTTTCAAGCGGGAAAAATAAAATATATTATTTAAAGTCTTTAAAATTGTTTTTTTTAAAAATGTATTTGTTTTTCAAAAAATTTCCTACTAAAGTGTTCAAATATCATTACCCTGGTTGTCCCTAACACTACTTTCAATTGAATGTTTTCAATTTGAATTTTTCTCAATTTTTTACAAAAATATTAATTATTTATTTAATAAAACCAGTATATGTGACGCGCAAAATAGAAAGGGACCTAAGGGTAAAAACCAGTTTTGTTCAAGAGAGCCATTTTAAAGATTTAAATACGTGTATCTTTGGTGTACCATCACTTTTGGGGCATGGGATCGGTCTCATTCGATGCTCAGATATTGTCCACATCAAAAAAAAAGTGAAAATTGATTTTTTTAACCTTAGGGACATTTCTCTATGCGCTGTCACATATAGTAAACAATAATATTCAATTAATTTTTTATTCAATTTATATTTTAATGAATGTTTATTTTCTTTCCCTGAAAATACACAGTATTCCCCTTTAAAATCTAATATTCGCTAAAATTCAAATTTTCAAACCAATCTTGATTTCAAGCAACTCAAATATGATTGAACATTACATGAAGTGGGTGCACATCTAATAGTTTTTCATCAACAGTCTTATTAAAATTGAGTAAGTCGTGTATTGTCATCCTTACGAACGTTCACACTTAAGTTGGTCATTCCCCGGTTTTTTCTTTAAATTGTTTTTTATATTTAAATTGTTGCATGATTCCGTTAAAAAATTAAAATTTTGATGTGTACTTTTTAAAAATGACTACTCATTCTTAAAACTAAGACATCTACCTGAATTAAATATTAAATGCTGTAAAAAATCGAATGCCAAAAATGATGTCGAAATTGGCCCATCACTAATATGTGTGGGAGCTATATATCCATCATTTGTACACAATACTTCATTCTTCAAAATTTCACAAGATAAGATGTAAACATAAAATCGGTTTAATATATGTGTGGAAGCTATACCTAAATCTTAACCGATCTTAACTATTTTTCAAAGATTTGCCCTGAAACTAACTTATAATGTCCTGTTCCACAAAGGAGTGCAGGGTATACAAATAAACCATTAGTTAGAATACTAGTTACAAACTCTAAATTTTTTTGCATGTCGCTTAAACCGGAGCTGGCCCTGAGAAACTGACGTCCTTTGTAAGTTTACATTACTTTCTAAGAATATAAGTAAAGAGTCCATGGAACGCTATTCAGTAGTTCAAAACTTCACTACGAGTATATTGATTGTGGTGCTCCACTGATTGATATGCTATTTTGCAGAACGAGATATTTCTATTTTAGAAAGTTTCAATGCTTATCGGAAATTTAAAAATAAAAATTGCCATAAAATGCTACATTTCCAAAACAATTGCCAAATCAACTTAATGCCGACAATGAGAACGTAACCACGGCAACAACAACTTTTGGTGTCATCTATTTTTAGATGTGAGTGAGTTTATTTTTAAACACATTCAAGAACAAAACACACACACACACATTTACCGCCATAGCAACAAGAACAACTACTGCAACAACAACATCATCAGCAGTGACAACAACACATCTCTGTGGAGATGTGTCTATGAATGTACCCAGTTTTAAAAACTTTACATCAAAAAGCTCCATTTCAATGGTACATGGAGAAAACGAGAGAGAGTATGAACTGTATACATAAATACACACACCACACACACAAATGCAGGCGTGCTCGCATTGCAACCTCACTCAGGCATAGTTCAAGGAGACCTGTTGGCTGTGGAAGAAAGAGAAACAACACAACAACACGGCATAAGTGTTGGTGAATGAAAATGGAATATCGCTGCGTGTGTTTTCTTTATGTATGGTTGTGTGTGAGTGCATATATATTTATGCATGTGTGTATGTATAAATATAACATCATTTCATAGAGAAGTATATACGGTGTGCATACCGATCTAAAGTTAAATAATGGGAAACCGAAATCTTTAGTTAGATGCACTGCGAGTATAAGTGGATATTGGAATGAACGTATCGATCCCTTACCGAGAAGAAATTTTACAGGAGAGAGTTTTTTGGTTGTTTGTCTAATTCATCTGGAGTTATTCTTGAAAATATAAATATTTAATTTTTAATATTTTGGGATTAAGACCGTCGTACTTTTTTTTTTATCGAATTTAATTAAAAAGCGAGTTTCGAAAAAAATTCCGCTTATGTCTTTTTTGCGATGAGGGCTCGATAAACACACAACGCTACATAATTGTTTAGGTATATACTCGTATGTACTCTTATGCGTTTATATTTGCAGGGAATCACCTGTTTTTTCTCTCACATTGTTTGTCAATTTAGCCGTAGATACGTCAAAAATGTCGTCCGCTCGCTGTGATAAGCATAATGCCTAACACGATACAAAACGGGATGTCAGAGGGTGCCGATGTTAATTCCATATCTGCAGTGCATACATGCATACGCAGGAATATATATGTATGTATACATGCTCATACATACGTCAGCAACAGTCAAGGGTCAAAGGAAATAATACACTCTTTCGGTCTCTCTACACACACACAAACACATGGCCACAGTTGTGCTCAGCGAGATGAAGTAATTTTTAGCAAGGATTACTAGCATGGATATTACATGAACGTGCATCACTTTACGCTCACACACACACACACACCTATAAAAACACAAAAGAAAGGTCGTACTATGTGACTTTAACTAAAGTCCATGGAATTAGACTCAAAATAAATTTTTGAATGAACTGCATTTTCTTAAAGCTCTTTAGCACTGGGAAATTTTTTTCTAACACCTCTAGAATATTGACTACAATTTTCGCTACTCTTTTTCAAAATAATTACACATGCGATTTTAGTAATGGCCCAATTAGCGTCTTAATATCAGTGCAAAAGCTATGCTGTCTACAGGAAGAATATAAAATAATTACACATGCGATTTTAGTAATGGCCCAATTAGCGTCTTAATATCAGTGCAAAAGCTATGCTGTCTACAGGAAGAATATAAAAAAACTATTGATAGACATGTATTCTTAAAATTACAAAATTATAACGTCATTAAGCCAGGTTGAGTCTCATATACTCTCCACCGTGGTTTCGATACTGAAATAGTAAATAAAGGGTGGATAAATTTTAAGGGACAATGTTGAATGTGAACCACACCTAAACGTCAATTTTTTCCGCATTTCATTTGATATTTCTCAATTTCAGACTAATTCAATTTGGGCCGTAGAAAGATACACAAGCAAGCAACGCGTTAAAGTTATTCAGGCTTATTATGAAAATGAAAATCAATTTTCTAAGAAAATCGTCTTCAGTGATGAGGCACATTTCACCTTAGTGGATTCGTCAATAAGCAGAATTGCTGCCTTAGGACGAATGAAAATCAAAGAGTGATAGTCGAAAAAACAATGCACTTACATAGAGTGAGGAATTATGTATTAGGAAAAAAGTTTTGTGGGTTTCATCCTACGCTCAGATAGTACCGTGTGTGTAGAAGGTGCAAGAAGAGGCGTGGCTAAGGCTTCAAATTTTCTTCAGTTAGTCTTATTTATATTTACTATGCTTATTACTTATTTTTAGCATAATATTATAAATAGTGGGTTCTAATTTGCACTGAAACAGAGCCATTTGTGTGGGAGTTATCAGTAGGGGCGGTGCTGGAAATCCAAATTTTGTCACTAATGATGTCGTCTTAAGTATTGGTTTTGGCTAAGATCGTAGGAGTTAGATTTTTATAAAAAGTGGGCGGAATGGTGCATTTGTATGGAAGGTGCCAGAATGGGACGTGTGAACCTATTTTTTGATATGCAACTACAAATATTACGGTGTTATTAATTTTAGCAAATTTCACGGACTGGGTGACAAGCTATGTGGATTTTTATTTGTACCGAACAAATGTCATTTGTGTGGGCGATATCAGAAGAGGCGTGGCTATGAATCCAACTTTTTGTCACTAAGTTAAGTTTTACCCCATGCCGATGTAGTGGTTTTGGGTTAGATCGTATGAGTAGGATGAAATTTTTTTTATAATAGAAGAAGTAGGTACGATTGTGTGGAAGATACCAAAAGGGGTGTGACTATTCAATCTCAATGACTTCAATGGACAACATTTTAAAATTTTGTTGAACTTTATGCTCGTATTCAAAATTTGATTGGTTTGTTATTACATATGGCCATGCTTAATCGAAGAATATTAAAAAGCTAGTAACTGGTGGCTTCCCTGAATTAATCATCATTTTTAAAGGGTCCAATAACCTTTAATGACACTTTTGAAATAGTCTCGAAAAATTAACTGACGCTTTTTAAGTACAGCATTGCTGCGCTGCGCTTAAAGTAGTAAGCAAGACCAGTTTTTCATTCTAAAGTCTAAAGACGCTATAGTCGGACGGGGACGACTTAAAGATACCTTTCACCACTCTAACATAAGGTTGATTTGTAAAGGCGCTCAGACCAGTCTTCATTATATGTGATTTTTAGTTAAACTCAGGATTTTAGCCGAGAAGAAAGACTTTGATTATTAAAAAAATGTTCTTTAACAGTACTAAACTCCTCTAAAATTCGGTTGAAAAAGCACAGCTTTTATCAAAAAACCTTCAACGGGTCGTACATAACCTCCATATACAGGATGATTCGTTCACGACTGGATAAATTTCACCAGCGTATTCCTTGGCTCATTTCATGAAAATATGTCCATCTACGACCATGCCCGAAAATGCAAGGGGGCGAAATAGCAAACTACGCAAGAAGTGGCAACTAACCAGTTCCCCGACGATAACAAAAGACTTCTGAATAGAGAAACACAACAGATTTGAGGGGGAAACAAATAAATATAAAGACGTACATTGTATTTTTTGTCGAGCTTCACTTATGACAACAAATTTGATTTCTCTGGCTTGAAAGCATTGAAAAAATTTAATCTTAATTGCAAAAATTATCACTAAGGACAAGAAATGGCGATTAGGCCAGAACAGACGCAAATAAATCTAGTCGCTTTATCAAATTTTGATGATGAAGGTATCCCGAACGTACTTATAAAGTAGGAGAGAACAGATCCGTTGCCACATCTGAATATTTTGCAAACCGAACGATTAAATGTGCCTGCACCTCAGGTATTAAATCAGTATAACCGGCTTAATGTCAGTAGTAATCGAATTACTTAACATTAATAACGCTTATTCAAACCAAAAAAAAACTTAAATACCACTATACAACCCGTTTTTTGGATATCCAAAAAAAAATAACCATAACAACAAAATATTTGCTAGACTATTGGTTGCAACAACCACCAGTTGAGGCTGCTAAGCTAAGTACCTTATCTGCGAATTATGAATATGGCCGATCAATAAGTTTTGTATACACGACGAAGATCATAATTATCATTTTGAGGTTCGAATATCCATTACGATTATCACATTTGGTGAACAGATATTCTTCTTTTGCAACGGAATTTTTGTAGTTCCAACCGATTTCAAACTAATTTTTTCACTGTGTGTTAGGATGACGTTCGATGCATAACTAAAATGGAAAGCCCCTGTGAAGAAACAAAGTGAATGTTAAAAAGTTAATTATCGGAAATTACATTGGTTAATAGGTAGAACTTCTAGCCCATCAATAAACAATAAATTTGTGCTATTTATTAAAGTTCTAAAGCATATATGTGACAGCGCATAGAGAAAGGGACCTAAGGGTAAAAAAATTAATTTTCATTTTTTTTTCTTTTTTGATGTGGACAACATCTGAGCATCGAATGAGACCGATCCTATGCCCCAAAAGTGTTCCCTCCCAGAGATATGCGCGTTTTATGAAAGTGAAGTCGGCGATTCTAAGCGCAAATAGAAAGGGACCTAATCTTAAAAATGGCTCTCCTGAACAAAACTGGTTTTTAACCTTAGGTCCCTTTCTATTTTGCGCGTCACATATGGAAATATGGCATCTTAATTTGTAGATATTCCAAAGAAACGAATATAAAGACAATACGAACCTTTCAAAACAAAATTCGCAGAGATTTAGTAAGCGCTCCGTGGTATGTTAGAAATAAAGAACTCCATCGATACCTTAAGATGCTATACATGCTATATTTTAGCAAAATTGTATTAAATACGCAGCATGTTACTATACATGAAGGGCCTAAATATGAGACGTACTAGTATATGAAAATATAAACTGCTATGGTCCATTTTTGCAATAGTGAATAAGTTTTGGCTCAAAATGTACCATGCTGTGTTTCAATGAAAGAGAACCCAAACGAATCTGTAGTGAAAGTCTTAAGCCAGGAAGGTCTGAGGAATCTGGTTTTACTTACTGGAGGAGACGCGCGATAACGTCTAGTGTTGACAATGTTAAACCCTGCTAATATAATTAAATAAATTATTAGTTACGAAATTTCACCTTCGTATCTTACCATTTTGGAATTAAAAGTCCTTACATAAACGACCACTTTTAAAATGAACTTGTAATCGTATTTGTTAAACCTGTTTAGGCATGCATGCATAACATAACGAAATAATGTACGTATGTACGTTCGAACGTACCCTTTATTTGATGCTGCCAACTAAATTTTCTAAACTTATATGCACAAAATAAGGTAAAGGTAATTGTCCGAACTAAGAATTATTTTTGTCATTATAACGAATTGGACTGTCATGCATCCAATCGACAGTGTTTGAAAACAAAACAAATATCTGTAAAACAAACAAGCAGAAGACGTAACAAAAATAAATAAAATTTGTTTCTATTAATTTGTATACCCTGTAGTACAGACTGTAGTACAGACTGTAGTACAGGGTATTATGACTTAGTAATGATGTTTGCAACACCTTAAAGGAACGGAGAAAAACCCTATGTTAAGTATTCCGATGGATCACTACTATTCCTTTGAACGATGTACGTCCGTCCGTTCACGTATTGTTATAGTCTTATGTCTCGACTTTGACAAAACTTGGTACATTCTTCAAATTTTTGCCAAGAAAGAACCCTATTGGAAGTGATCCACGTTGGTCCTTATTTTGATATCATAAATATGTTTTTACAGCTCTAAAAGCCAAATATTACACCTCATTAGACCATTCATTCGCACAGAGCATAACGAGTAAACAATACCTAGAGGGTGATCTATCTAGAGGTATTTTTTCAATAGGGGTTTTTCACAAATTACGCAAAAGTTGTGTTTAAATTATTTTTGTTTGAGTATTGCTTGCCATTTCATCATGAAAAGACGCAAAAACAACGCTTTGGTTCGTTTAATGGGCTGGCGAAAACATCGGTCGTCGGTATCGGTCGGTCGGTATTTTTTCAATAGGGGTTTTCAACAAATCACGCGTGAGTTCTGTTAAACTGGTTATTTTCTTTTCAGTATTGTTTGCCATTTTATCATGGAAAGACGCCAAAACCACTGTTTGGTGCGGTTTATGGGCTGGTGAAATCATTGGTCCATATTTTTCCAAAAATGTTGATGGCCGCAACATACTTTTTGGTACCTGAAATTAAGTTAAGATATTAAAAATTATATAGTTACCCTTGACTACAGGACGGTGCCACGCAACGGATCTGTTGAGAGGACATTTTGAAGAGCAGCTAATTTTACGTTTTGGACAGGTGAGTTTGTCACCCAGATCGTGTAATATCACACCTTTAGACTTTTCTCTTTGGGGCTACGTAAAGTCCGAAGTCTATGCTGACAAACCAGCTACGATTCAGGTTTTGGAAGCCAACATTACGCGTGTCATTAACGCCATACTGGTTGAAATGCTCGAAAATAAAACCCTTAGAATGGACACACTTAGGCGTAGTTTCGGCCAACATTTGAAGGAAACTATATTCAAAAAATGAATGGCATAAAATGTCCTTTCGAATGAACAGTAAAGATTCCACACTTGATTAGAATTTTTGTATTTTTTTTTATTTTGACAAAAAAACCTCCAGATTGATCACCCGTTATCTCTAGTAAAATATGACCAAACCTGTGCAAGTATTCAATAACTCCAACACAAAGGTCCCTCGCAATTAGAGATCCTGCAGCTTTAGAAGCCGCAAATTTCACAATCACGTCCAAATGCTGCATGGTACGTTATAAAGTAACATTTATTAACTGTAATGAAATTGGATCGCAAAGGTCCGTATTTTTTAATAGACCCTATATAAAATTCACGATTTCAGAGCCTACAGCCCTCTCTTACCATGTCGGTACATGTTTTCAAAAAGGTTCCACACAAAGTATCCTTATGATTGGAGATCCTGAAGCTCTAAAAGCCACAAACTACACGCTCGCGCCTAAATTTTGCATGGTACGTTATGAGTGGCCATTTATTAACTGTGGTGAAACTGGAACACGTAGGTTTCCAATAGACCTAACACAAAGGTCCTTCCAGATTTAAGAATCTTCAGCCATATTTTACATCCGCTTTTTACCAACGACCAACACCTATGACCTGAAGCATTGGACGATATCGGTCCCTCCCGATATGAGGTCCTGCAGCTTTAGAAGCCACAAATTTTAACACCATCATGCTCCAATTTTTTATGGTAAGTTATGAGCGACAAAAAATTAACTCTAACATATTGCATCCGACCTTGCACAAGCTCCAGACAGAGATGCTTAATCCTCTGAATAGCAGAGCGGTGTAAGGTATCTTATAGTCGGCTAAGAGCGACTTTAAATTTTTTAACTTGTTACGATTGTAATTTGGCTTAATCGGCTTAGGGAGGAAAAGCTTCAGTTTAAGGGACTAAAGACACATTAGACTACTTTAGACATAGGTCTACTTCTTCGATTCCGCTAGCCGATTGGATGAAGATATTTTAAATGGTGTATATGAGCAAGTAAAAACTTAAAGTTCCGCAACTATTACAATTACATTATTAAATTTTAATTTAATAATAATTTTAATTTTTATTTAAATTTGTTTAGAGTATATTTGACCATGTTTTAGTTATTTGAAGGAAATAATATGTTGTTATTACCAATTATTGCAACCAACGAAACATTAAGTATATAATTGTTGGATGCCGCAACAGGTGGCTCTGTTAAACAATTTTGATAACTCCATTTCATTAATAAGAGCGATTAGTTAGCACTCGGTACCATAAGTTTAACATAGCTTTCGATGTCAAACTGAATTTCCATTAAAATAATTCACTTTCGGTGATTTTAACAGAAAGTCTTTTTCTCCAATATCATTTTTGTGCGAACTTTTTTTTCTGTGTGTATAATTTGATCAATAATTGTACGAATTATATGATGTCAAGGATTCTGAAATGATTAATTAATTAACATTCGGTTGTACTGATAACATTTTTCAATCCAGCAACCACGATTGTTGAGCAGGCAACGATTCCACGACAGCCGGTTTCAATTCTTCGACCAAGGGCTGTCACTCCGGTAATGTGTGCCGCTACAACCAGAATTGAGTAGGCAAACGGGCGTGGCAATCTCATTTGTTGCCCACGTTTATATGTCATCACACTCAATTTTTTTTAAAAATTAGATAATATGACCTTAATTCCGTGACATAAGGTTTTTTTTTTAATAATAATTCATTTATTTCTTATTATAAAATTTAGAATTTATAAACTGTTCCAGCACATCAAGGGCATTATAATACACATTATTTTAGGAGAAATTCAAGTGTCCTATAAGTAAGAAACCAGTTAAATCTTATCAATCGACTTTTGAATATATTTTTGTTCGTTTTTAAATGGATTGACTGATACTCGTATAGAAACACGCATGCAGTCATAGGCAATACGTAAGTACCTAGTCAAATAATCAATGCAGTTTTTCGGCTACATGGTCAATGACGTCATCATATCTGTGACGTATACCTGTATGTATACATACAGACAAACTCGGTTCATTGTGTGTGTGTATCGTGAACTCGCATTCGGTATCGGTAAAATTTCGCACACCGTTCAGGATTCACTTCAGTTCTTGTTTTTTTTTTTTTAAAAAACAAAAACGTTGAAAACGAATTAGGTCAAATGACGCACAGCTTGTATGACAAACGCACATACATACAGACATACATACGTACAAACATTCAAACATTGGGTTAAACCTCGACAACTAAGACTGGATAGCAAAACCTCAATAGTTAAGTTATATGTCGACATTAAGTGCTAATTTTGAGCATGTCTATAGAAAAAGCACTGCTGTACTTAAAAATATTTTAAAAAACATTATTTCTTGTAGCTTTTTGCACTTAGCCATTTTAGTTCTTAGTCCAGGCTAAGTTCTAAAATGGCGATTAAAAATTAATTTTACTTTTGTTCCTAACTCTTGTTTTTGATGAGGTATTACCTTTGGACTCTCTTTTTAGTAATTAACAGAATTGTAACTTTTTGTTGACAAATGACTTAACTATTGCGTTTTTGCTAGCCAGTCTTATTTATTGAGGCTTTACCAAAAAACAGCACTAGTATCTGGTTCAACACCAGAACAAAAAGAGAAAAAAATTATGTTGCATTGCAATCTTACGAGTATCCACTACTTATCGCATCGAGCTGAAGATATTCAAATCATTCGAATCATTTTCACAAATGAAAGAAAATTATGAAAATGTTTTTTTTTTATTTTTTTCTTTGTTTTCTAAACAAATTTTCACAGAGAACAGTTCATATACACATTTCGGGGCACCCACACATAGTATATTTTTATTCGTTTCATTCTTCATATATGCAATCGCATCATAAATATGTCGGACGATATATAGGTAGACATACTCGTATACTATACTATGAACAGTGGTTAGAAAACGATTTTGTAGAGATAATGTTGTCCAAAAAGTGATCATGAATCTAAATACGAGTATGCACTTTTGGTGATGATCTAATAACACTGCTCTGCAAAAATTAACTTCTAAGTCCTACTTTAGAAAAAACAAACTGATCTTTATGTAAAATAATCTCCTGAATTAGAATTGAGTGTCCATCCCATCACGCATAGTTTTGGTGATACCGTAAAAAGATGAATTTCATACTAATTAATATTGCCCATTTTCAAGTGAATCAGATAACAATTGCCGAAGTTTTAGACCAGTTATTGAAACAAGTCAAAATCATACGTGATGGGACAAAATACTTAAGGATCAGTTGGTTTCCTTCTAAGGATGATTTTGTTGCTGAACAGTGTAATTGAGGAAACTGCTCAAGCAAAGAAAAATACTTCGAATCGAAAAAATCGATTGAAAAACGGATTCTGAACTATCGTATTTTCCATCAGGGACATTACAATTTTACATATTAATAAAAAACAAATAAAGAGATTAAATTTATTTTACGAGTAGTGCAAATGTTATATTTTAAGAAGGAAATTCGATTTCGGTCATACGACCACCATGAGCCCGTGTACAGAGATCTATTATTTGGACCTAATTTCGCGTTAGATGTTGTCTCTGAGCTCGTCTAATGTTGTTGGCTTGCTGGCATTGACCAATGACTTGATGTGGCCCCATAAAAAGAAATCCAATGGCGTTAAATCACATGAACGCGGTGGCCATTTGACCTGACTATTTCTCGAGATAACACGTTCACCGAATTTTCCTTTGAGTTAATCGATACTAACGCGTGCTGCTACTACCGGGTGTAATTTTTAATGATTTCAAAACTTTGCTAGTAAGTGAACTTTAACCAAGTGAACAAAACTAAAGTTTCGACACTGAAAATCATTACAAATTTTCGAGGGTGCATTGACAAAAAGATACAAAATTGTTATGTCCCTATAGGACACCCCTTTACAAACACATTTTCTGTTGTAATGTACATTGTTCTGTATAATTTTGATAATTCAATGGTTCGGTGGAAATGGGTGTAAAACTTCAAAAAACATATAAAAGAACATATGTATAGCTAATATCAAGCAAAACCGCCACTAGTCAAAATTGGCCTGGGAATTTAAAAATGCTCTTCTGAGCGAACTGGTACCGCATGCCCAAGAAGTCATGGACCACATAAGTGATTAAAGCATTATTTTCATTGTTTGATACCCTACACCAAACTGTGCTCAAGGCATTATGACTTATTGCTAATGTTTGCAGCACCCTTAAGGAATGGACAATAGACCAAATGTTTAGTATATCGATTGCTTCCGAAACAATATTTGATTCCATTGAGTGACGTCCGTATGTCCATCTATCGTTGCAATAAAGTTATAAACCGAATTCGATAAAACTTGGCAATTGATTGAAACTTATTGCAATTGATCCTCATTAATATATATTTCGATATCAAAACATTGGTCTTTCCCGATTACAGAACCAACCGATCTAACAACCACATAATACATCCGATTTCGATCAATATCACAGAGCATATTTCGAGTGACCAAGACCCATTTTTGGAGACATTTGACCATATCGGTCCATGTTTTCGAATAGCTGCTATATAAAGGTCCCTCCCGGTTTAAGGTCATGCAGCCCTTGAAGCCACAAATTATATACAATCACTCTTCAATTTTGCATGGTGCTTTATGAGCAACTAATAATGAACTCTGCTAAAGCTGGACTACATAGATCCATAAAAAGGATGTTCCCGATTTCAGAAAATGCAGGTTAAGATGTCACTTATTACATCCACCTACTAGCAAATTTCTCATAATTCATTACGAAATCCGTGATATCTTTTAAAAGGTCACCCAATGAAAAATCTCTCAGCAAGAGCAGCGAAGTTTCGTTGAAAACAGTTCAAAACAAGTAAAAAAGTTTCAGTCGGTTGATCCGACTTACATATACCATTACGTAATATTTCTTCCATCCTCCATTGCCTAAAGAGTACCGATTTGATCGAAATCTCGTAAACGGTCGATTGAGTAGAACGTGATAGAATTGGGCGTGGCACTCACTTTTTAATTATGCGCATACAACGATGAAATAACTATATTTCTGGAAACAAAATTCAAGAGAAATTCATACATTAGAAAAAAAGTTATGTTGGTTTTAATCTTCGTGAGTAGGAGGTGCAAGAAGAGGCGTGGCTAAGGCTGTTAATTTTCTTTAGCTAGTTTAATTTATATTATATATTCCAATTACTAATTTTCAGCAGAATCGTTTGAATTGTATAAAAATTATAATGCGAATAAGAAAAGTTGGCGCAATGGTGCATTTGCAATAGAAGAACCAGAATGGGGCGTGTCATCAAGTCTCTTCGTACAAAGCTGTTATAAAAATATAATAGTGTTCTCAATTTAAGCGAATTTCACGGACTGGGTGACAAGTTATGTGGTTTATAATCTGGACTATAATAATGTCATTTGTATGGGAGGTACTTAAATGGGGCGTATGGGAGGTACTTAAACGGCTTGAGTACAAATCCGTTGTAAAAATACAACTGTGTTCACAACTAAAGCGAATTTGACGCTCTGGGTGACAAGCTATGTAGGTTATAGTCTGCACTATACAAAAGTCATTTGTGAGGGATATATCAGAAGGGGCGTGGCTAAGAATCCCCTTATTTTTTACTGGGTAAGGCTTATAACTCTGATCTGAAGTATTGATTTTAATCCTTCCAATTGTGTTAAAGATTTTTCAAGAATATCAAAATTTGGCGTAAAAGGTACATTTGTGTGGGAGCTACAAGAAGCGATTGTAGCTCTTTTCAAGAGTTATCATGCAAACTTGCGGCACAGACGGGCATGGCTCAAAGAATTGAAAATGTCATTAAATTAATTTGGTCAAAACATATTTAAGGTATAAAATGCTCTTTTCGATACCTTACACTTTTTTTCCGTCCCAAATGAAATATACCCACCTACCAGTAGAGTGAAGGTACGGATAAAAGGTACGTTGCTACGGATAAAAGATACAGAAGTAAAACTAGTAAATAATTTTAAATACCTGGGAGTACAGAGGAACAATAAATGGGTGTTTCAAAAAAAAGAAAGTGTCGAATAGAAATAACCAGACATTTGTTTTTCAAATAAGACAAAATACTAGCAAGTCTAAATAAAGGCTAGAATTGAAAAAAAATAGCACCGACAAACAGCTAATAAAATTAAAAAAAACACGGTAAATATCATATTTGTAGAAATGACAAATATAAAATTATCTAAGCTATTATCAAAACTAAGATTGATGAAAAACGGCCAAGAGCATAAAAGAAACTCCCTGGTTGAAAAACATTCAAAAAAGGGCTGATTGCCGAGATAAAAGAAGTTTAATAAATGCTGCCAAAATTACAAAACTTTATATTATGGGTTGCTATATATATTTCTGGCCTAGGCAACACTAAGTATTGACTGGCGCCATTTGACATTTCCATTGGAAAGTTTGACATTTTTTAGCATAAACGTACTCAGAACGTTTTAACGTTCGACAATTATTAGCGTTGTTTGCAGTGACAGTGAAAAAATCAATTTGGCGAAAAAATGGAATTAACTCGTGAACATTTTCGTGCGATCATTTTTCACAACTTTCGACGTGGATTATCACGGCAAGAGTGCATCGATAAACTTAAATCATTCTATGGCGATTAAGCACCATCCTATAGCACTGTGAAAAACTGGTTTAATGAATTCAATCGTGGCTGACGCTCGCTCGCTCAATGACGAAGGACGTGAAGAGAACATTGAGTGCCAGAGAACATTGATGCCGTGCATGAGCTGATAACGCAAGTTCGTTATGTGACATACCGAAAGATAGAGGCATCCTTGGGCATTTCTTCCACCAGCATATATTCGATATTGCATGAACACCTGGCCTTAAAAAAGGTTTGTTCTCGTTGGATACTGCACAACTGACAATCGCTCAAAAAAGGTTCGATTGGTGCAAAGAAATTTTGAAAAAATACTATCGCGGTGCTTTAATAGACGTTTATAAGATCGTCACAGGTGACGAATCATGGATCTATGCGTATGAACCCGAAACAAAACAGCAATCGACCGTGTGGGTCTTTGAAGACGAGCCAAATCCAACGAAAGTTGTTCGTGAAAGAATCACTTCGAAGGAAATGGTCGCCTGTTTCTTCGGCAAAACTGGTCATGTGGCGACTGTTCCGCTTGAGCAAAGTAGGGCGGTCAATTCTGAGTGGTACACCACAATTTGTTTGCCTGAAGTCTTCAGAAAACGAACAAGAGATGACGAATCCTTGTGCGCCATGACAATGCGACCTCTCACACATCGGCTCAAACCAGCGCCTTTTTGACCGGCCAAAACGTCGAACTGATGGGTCATCCGCCGTATAGCCCTGACTTGGCACCCATGACTTCTTTGTATTCCCGCACATTAAAAAAAAAATGTGTGGTCAACGATTTTCGTCGCCAGAAGATGCTGTTGAAGCGTTCAAATACTATGTTTTGGAGGTGTCTCAATCGGAGTGGAAAAAGTGCTTCGACAATTGGGTTGAGCGCATGCAAAAGTTTACTTTTATAAATCATGCTGGAGAATACTTTGAAAAACAATAAAACCATTTTTGATGATAAATATTTGCATTTTCATTATTAGGCCAGAAATATATAAAGCCGCACTCATACTGATTGCTTTTTCTCTCTTTAATTTAAATACTTTATGTTGATGCTAAAATCCGCATTCGACTATGCAAATAAAGAAGATGATGCAGCCGTGAGCACAGAAAAGTCAATAAACACAGAAACACAGGTGCGCAAGCAGTCAGATTCAAAAAATTTTCGTGCGCAAGAATTAGCTACGATGAAGTTAAAGCATACGAAAATAAAGTGCCAGTTTCTACTATCAGGAGGCAATCTCTATTATATCTAAGAAAATATGTAAACTTTATATTAGGACAAATAGTAGCTAAGACTCAGAAAGTTAAAATTTCCTAAATATAAGTTATGGTTAAGAAATTGTAAAAACTTTACCTAAGACAGAATTTTCCCAATTCAAGCAAAGGTTACATAAATTATTCGTTAGTCGTTATAACAATTTAAAAATTGCACTTGATAATATGCCGATGCCTCAGCATTATGCAATACCTCAATGGAAACTATTTCTTGTTTTCTATAGCATTCATATATGAATATACTTCACCCACTGTGCAATACAGGTATATACTCTACATAAACATAAATAAAATGTGTACATATATGCATATAGTTTTTTTTATAAATGCCCTAGTGTGCGTGTTTTGCGTTCTCTCTCATTGAAATATTTTCCGTTAAATTATTGTTTGTTAACACATTGAAATTCTCAAAATTTCTATATTTTCTTAAACTGTTTTTTAATATTTCACAAATCTTGTATTTTGTTTATACGTCACACTGGTATGTGTGTGTGTGGTGTGTATTTTATTGAATACTTGTGCATGAACATATGCATGTGTGTATAAACTTTCCTTATATATTTTGCCAAATCAACAAAAAATATTGAAAATGTTTGGAAGTGAAATATTGTTCACTGATTTGTTCTTTCCTTTTTTCGATCTTATTGAAATCGTTTAATCTTTTTTTTAATGTTCTTTAATTAACTATATCACAGTTCACATGTATGCATGCCAGCTGTATAAATGTCTGCTTAATAAGCATTTTTGAAATGTTTGTCTCTAGATATAAAATTTGCAAGCATAAACCTAACTAATAAGATCAACAGTAAAATAAAAGTTCTTGAGTTTTGTTTACAGACAGAGAACACAGAGAAAAAAACAGTTGGAAGTCGGTCCGAACTACAAAAATTCGGTTTGATAAACAGACTTTTTGTTGAAACAACCAACATTCTCTAGTATTGATGATAACATGGTTCAAGATATCATATGATGGTTGCTAAAACCATATCACGGTATTCATAGCTAATCACACAACTTAACCAACTGAATTCAGTTTAACTTCTGGCTGCGACAACTTGCCGTTTTGGCAACCAACCAATTGTGATGAACATATTACTTTGGTATCAATAATTGGTGGTGAACACAGATTATTTTTTTTGTAGTGATCAAACTGTTGTAACATAACATTCTTTATTTCAAAATATAAACCCTATAATAGTTTATCGGTTCTAGGCACAACCAAATCTTTCTTTACTACGAAAACATATTTCGAACTCCCCAAAAAATGTATAAAACCAAAAAAAAAGTCAGACAGTTTAAGTTGCTGGGTTGGGCGGTTAACGGCTTTAAATGATACTTCCTTATAAATAAACGAAATATAAAAAAAAATATTTTCCAGAATATAAAGAAACAGGCTTATTTGTAATTTAGCGACATTACACAGACTTGATCAGAATTTTTGCCTTATTCAAAACAACAACCAATTTTTGGTGGCGACCCATTTTTCCCTAGTTATGTCTTCCCAAAGCTTGGCAATAAATATTATTGGTATATATCTCAATTAATTCATTTCAGATTGGACCATTTTTGCAACGCTTATCAAAACATCTATCCAAAGACGTATTCATTTCAATAAGTACTTTAAACCAACAGTCTACGAGCATAAGAACAACCAATGCATATACAAGTTCAGATCCAATAATCATCCTAATCTATTGTGATTAACGAAACTTGTTATGTGCAAATATTCTTTGGTAATGACAAAACATTACATTTATTTTATAAAAGAAGACGAGTCATTGGGGGAATTACCATTCAAAAGCTCTGATGGTAGAAGTTTGACGCCAAAATCTTAATGCCTTTAAACGACACTTCAAAATACCAAACCATTTTAGTACTGCTTTACTTAATGCACACAGAGAACAGATTCGCTGCCACAACCAACCGAGGGAGGTTCCGTTAACCCAGAGTATTCTATTAGTACAACCGAAAGTGAGCTGGTGTTTTGTAATTTTCAGTTAAAGGAACTGTAGTATATGTGGAATAGGGATATAACCAATTTTTTGGCATAGTACCACGTGATGCGCCATGATGTTTTATTAATGAAAAGCATTATCTTGCATCATTTTAAGAAAAAAACTTCACCCACCAAAAGCATTTTCTAAATCAATACAAAAAAAATTAAAAAAAATTAAAATTTAAGTAATTTTATTTCATATCATGAGTTATTAAACTTCATATACAATGGTTATATTAAAAATAAAACACAACAATATCATAGCATTCATTTAATTACTATTGTAGGATAAAAATTTTAAGTTTAAAGTACGTGTAGATCTGCAAAATGGGTATATATCCTGGACAATTTTTATTGCACGTTCTGCACAAATATTGCTACTTTGCTGATTTTTGATGAATGAATCATCTTGTACCCAATGTTTAAGAAAGCATTTCTTGTCGTTTTCGAATCTTGCTAATGATAGGCTTAAAAGCTGAAAATTATCTTCGTTGAATTGGTGATCTGAGAACCATATATCGTACCATTGACCGCAAATAAAATCACAAATTGGTTATAACTCAGACCGATATTTTGGTATTAGTATAAAAGCTAAAAGTGCAAGGATGGCCCTCGAATTCCATCGTGCATTGCTGATCGGCGGAATAGTTTTAAATTTTATAAATGGAAACTTTTGGTTTTTTTGAAAATATCTGAATGCATTTCCTAATTCAAACAGATACTGCATATCATCGCGCCACTTTATGTTTTTTGTGTCTATTTTTTCTTTATTTTGGGTATAGCTTATCTTGAGTTCGTTGTAATTGTTGATTAATTCTGGTATAAAATTGTAACATATTTCGGGAGATGACGTTTTTCCTCCGAGCAACTCATCCATAACGTGCCTTAATATTAAATCTAAAATATGGTGTTGACAACCAACGTATTGCGGCGTATTCAATTTAATTGATTTAAAATAGTTTTGCAATTGAATAACTACTCCATTTTTATTCCCTGTGTTTACTGCTGTTGTATCGCAAATTATCATTTTTATGCATTCGTAAAGTTCGAACTTACTAAGAATATCTTTTATTCCATGAGATATAGAATTCGCTTTTCCATCATCCAAAACCAGTACTCCAAGGTAGATTTCTTTACTTTCATTTTTTAAAACTATCACCTGAATTTCTTTACCATTTATTTTTTTGCCATCAAAGTGCAGACACCAATTTTCTTCTTTTAACTGCTTTTTTAATAATTCTTCTTTTTGTTCAGCTGATTTAATAACTGCCTTATATATAGCTGGTTGCGAAGGTGTGGAGATTTTAATTCCAGATTGAGCCAATTCCTCACAAATTTTTGCAGCCTTTCTTGTACTTATATGAACTTTGTTCACAAGCTTCACAGCTGGAACTGTAGATTGTGGATTCCGTGTTAGTCGTGCTGGAGGTTTATAATTATCCGATTCTGATGAGGAAATGTTGTCTTCAAATGTATAACTTGATAATGATTCCAAATCTATTTCTTTTGATTGGAAATCTAGATCTTCAGATTTGAAATCTGCCACTTCGTTAGTTATATTAAAAATGTCTTCAAAATTAACACCACTTTTTTGCTTTCGTGAATATTTATGATAAAGTTGAATTAAGTTTTCCACTTTTCTTTTCACTGATCTTTTAGTAAGTTTTGGAATACTCATCTTTTCCCATAATGTGTGTAATTCACCAGATATTGTAACATATCTTTTATTTTTACTTTTTACTGATTTTGCTAAAGCATTAAATCTTCCAATTATTATCTTTTGACTAGGCATTTTGTTCAGTTCGTATAATTCGGTCTCTATATTGGGAATCATTCGAGACATTGATAAACTGTTTTGGAATGTGATTAATTGTTTCTCCTAGATTTTGGAATTTTTTTTGAACCACTATTACACTTTTCTTATAAGACATATTGAAATGCAATGAATCACGAAGCCAAATTATTAACAATAAAGGTGGCTATACTCGAAAACGCGTCGAAGAAGCTAAAATTTCCATTAAAACTAAAATAAAGTTTGACAGAATTGTTTTTTGTTTTCATATTCATATTCTAAACTTCATCGCTGTTGGTGGGTGAACTTTTTTGACGCTAGCGACAAAGTAAAAACGTATTTCTTCATAGTTTTTAATGGCCTATTGGACTATAGTATGCCAATTTTGAAATTCGCAAAATTCGTTAAAAAGTTATAGCCCTAATGTGGAACATATGAAATATTTGAAACTCATTTTTATGACGATCAAAAATAGAAATACTTAATAGGGTCTCCGATCAATATTTCGTAGTGTTGCAAACAAAATGACAAATTTAGAAATATTGTAGTTTATATAAGTAACACTTCAATCACCAAACCTGCAGCTAAAGCCTTTAAATCGGTTAAACATATGTGAGGGAGCTATATCTACGAATTTCAATAAGGGGCTGCATTGGCCCAAAAATTTTACTTGTGCTAAATTTCATTAGGATTGGATTTAAGATGTGTCTGCTTAATCTAAAAACGGACGAAATTAAATTAGCTTGTGTTTCTGAGTCGTTCAGCACTTAATGTTGGGTCTAGATTAAACATTCCTGGTAGTTTGCCATTAAATTTGCATGAATTACCCTGGTCCCATAGAAATTTGATCATAAGCTGTTTGTAATAGTAAGAGGGTGAAATCGACCCAGAAAAAAAAGATTTCCTTTAATGGACTTGTGGTACATCGGCAAAAACACTTTCGGAGTTTTTGCTTTACAAATCATATCTTAAATTAATTGCTGGAAGTTTTGGCTAATTTGGATTAAAAACACGGTCCCTCCAATTTGTGATAAAATTGCTTCATTTTTGGTACCCATTTTTCTTGGCCCAAACCTTTTTTAAGAGGCTTTGTTAAAATGTTAGCCTATATGGTCCAAATTGGTTAAAGATTGGATATTTGACAATCGTAATATATATAAATACGGTGAACTGATATAACCCATTCTTAGCTGGTAACCGATCGATCGTAAAACACTGTGGACACTTTTATCAGGATTTACTTACGGAATTTCAAGGGAAATGTCAATAACCACAACTCGCTAGTTTCCCCTTCCGCCACCTTACTAACCACCACTAACCACCGCATGTATAGGGAATATTTCACAGCATTTCATTTTCTTTAGACATTTACAAAATAAGCAGGTTTTGTTAACAATGACTTAAATAAGTACTGCGTTTTTGCGATTCAGTTGTAGTTTTTGACGCTTAACATAAAACTCTAATAACAGGCGTGATCTATGTTCGCTTATTAAACGAGTAAGTGGTCGCTAAGGCAAAAACTTAAAAACTTAATGAGATTTTTTTGAATTCTTATGAATTCTAATAACCGAGAATTCTAATAAACTCACTAAAGGTTATTCCTGAATAAGTTTTTTCCCAATAACTTTAATTATTTTAAACAAACGGGTTTTAATGCAAATTGTCTATAGTTTTCTGTAAGCAAAATCATGTTGATTTTATGTTGTTCAATGATGTGAAGTTATCGCGTTAGCTACCTCCTAAGCGAGTTACCATTAGCACACAGCCAATATTGCTCACAAGATTGTTCTCAAAAGACTTTTAAAGAACATATAAAATGGATTCTCTAATAATGCTCCCAAAAGGCTCTAAGAAAATATGCATTTTCTATCTAGTTGTTATATTTATGACCATTATATATAAGCGGCAAAAGATCCGATCCGAAGAACAACTTCACAGGAAAAAGCAAAAAAATCGTTATAATTTTGGCAGTTTACATCACTTCGGATACAAAACGAACACTGGGAAATAATATTTATTTTTAAAAAAATAAATAGTTATCCATTAAAAACTACATTTTAATATATTTTTATAATAATAATTGTTTTACTTATCTAAGTAGGTTGTGCATTAATTCAAAATTTCCGGGGATTCCCGGGAATGTGGAAAACAATCACCTATTTCCGGGAATCAAAAACTGTCGGGATTTTCAACACGCTCATAAGTACATTTGAGAAAGATCCAATAACACATGTGGTTGAAGCGATATAAGGCCTTGAGGCCCTGGAGTGGCAGAACCTCAAAAAGGAAGGGATCTTTGCATAAGAGAAAAAAATAGCCCTTAAAGATTAAGTTTCAGCACATTCACCATGCGACATTTGAGCGCAGTAGGGTTTGTACTTTCAAGAGCCGCCAACATTTTAATCGGGAGAGACGTAGCAGTAGCACTATTGAAAGTGGACCAAGTGGACCCAATTCAGAGTAAAAGGCCGTACTGAAGAAGGAAATAAACTTCCTTTGTATGTAGACCAAACGTACACTTACGCAGTACTCTGCGGGTTAAGAAAATTGACTAGGACAAGACTAAAATTGCGGTAGATTCCCACCTCTTAAATCCCTGCTTAATTACAAGGAAAACATTAATCTCTGAGGCATGTAAAAGCTTCTCTTAAAAACAAAATAGTTATTAGGAGCCGGCATTATACAGTAGGCTCCAGTTAGTGAGTATAAGAATTATAGTGTGCACACCTCAATGATTTAAGATAAATTCCCTGTTTCTTTCTTAATGGAATGTAGATCCTCTATTTTTAAGTAAGTATTGGAGAAATGTGGCCTAAGTCGTGACTAGTAGATATATCCTTAATGTCACTGTGAGTCATGGCCCACTGTTTGTGACCAATGGAATTGTAATTACACTATTTACTAATCCTCTAGAATGTATTAAACTTTGCAAGTAACCGTAAACGTTATTTTAATCGACACAGATTCAAATAACTTTAGGCATACTGCTTTACTTATACACTTTTTTACATTGGAATCCATTACAGTTTTTGAAAACATTTAAATTTTTTTGTACCGATTCCATACATTTTCGTTTCAATAACTGCAAAATTAAAAACCCAACATTTTGTGTCGATAACCGAAAAATCTAGTGTTTCAATGGATTTATGTGTGTCTTCCCCCTCTGTTAGGATATTCAATACAAATGTATGCCTTGAGAAAATAGCAACAATAATTTAGATTTTATTTGTACCGTATTGCACTCTATATTCAACGGAATTGTTAATGGATCGCCGACGAAGGCATAGATGGAGAAGCAAACAACCCACATACAAATTTTGCCTTGTCCATGTACGCGTACACGTAACTTTCGGACAAAAAAGAACTCCTACTACAATCTCAGAAATATTTAAATATTTTTTAGAAAACAAACAAAAAAACAGATGAAATTTAAAAACAAAATCATTATCTCTCGGAGAAAAACCATTTTGACACAACGCATACACACAAACACTCACACGCACACACGTGCACTTCTCCTTCTGTATCTATTTCTGATTAAAAGCTATTTTTAGCCACTGTGCCCAGATACATAAGCGATAAAGTTTGTTGTATGTACGTACGACAACGACAACAAGAGAAATGAAGGAAGAGTTCTTATAGGAAAATATTAAAAAAAAACTGAAGAGAATCGAAAGAACATAAAGAAAACATAAAAACGAACAAAGAATTACCGCAACATAGACAACACAGTAGGCACAGTGGGCCCAATTGTACCAGCACACCCAAGATCGTTTGCCAACATTTGGCCACTCTCCACTGGCGATCGCATGCGCCTTGTCACCCAATGAGAGGGAGAGCGAAGAGCAAACTGTTCCTCCCATGCTGCAGTAATGGCATCGTCATATTGTGTGTACCGTACGTTCAGGGAAAAATGATCTGATGTGAGATTCTGACAAAAATATAGTCTGCCGTTAGTCGTCGGACCGTTCAGTCTTTTTCGTTCGAACAGTGCTTATCGAGTAGTGTGGTAGCCCGCACACCTTTTATATTTCCTTTAAGGTGAGTGCTGGTGGTGATATACAGACAAGTCCGTTACAGTGAGCTCCAAATTTAAATAAAGGAGCTGGTAAAGGCCGAATAAAATCAAACGAATCTAAAAAAAACAGAACAAATCAAATAAAAAGTGAAGTATTTTGAACGATAAATAAAAAATGGAAAAAAATGGAAAATATTCCAAAAATTAACAGATACAAAATAAAGTCTTAAAAAAATATAATTTTAAAAAAATTAAAAAAAAACTATGAAAATTCGAATTGAAAATGTTATTAAGCATAGTGCCAAAAGAGTTAATTGGAGTTGTGTTTACATTTTAAGATAATATCTTTTTTTTAATTATTAATTTTTTTTTAATTTTTATAAAATAAATTAAACGACAATACAGATTGCGTCTTATGTAATCGGTGGTGTGGTCTGCAGTGATTTACGATTTCGTTTTCTAGTATACATACACATTTGAAGGAGAAGGAAAAAATACCATAGATATATATAAGAATATATATATAAATTCATTTTAATACTGTGTGTACGTTCAAAATCTGTATCGGGTGCCAGAAAATCTACCAAACGTATCGAAACGAAACGTTTTCACAACACTAAGCCAGCCAAGGAAAGCATTAAAGCGTTGTGGCATTTAAAAATAAATTCAAAAGCAAATCGTTTATTATGAATTATTTTATTTTTCGCCAAATATATGTCGGTCCTATGGTTGGAACAAATAAGAAACGACAGCATAATCATTGTTCAAGGCCTTGAGCGCAGCCCCAAACTAACAAACGTCCAATTCGTCAGACATCTGGCAGGGCGGGGGAGAGGGCTTATTATCGTCACCATGTACAGAACCCGAAAATATTGTCAACAACATCATCGTTAGACACCTCAAATTCACACATTTCTCAGTGATCGAATATAATGGCATTCATTACATTTCATCTCACGTCGTTTCAATTTATTCGCTTGTTTGCCAACGAAGAATTTGAAATTTGATTTAGCTATTTTTAGCTTCTCAAGAAAGTATCTTCTGTATCTATGAAATCGTTAGCAAGCAAACAAACAAGCTGTGTATATTCATATACACACTTATGTATGTGATAGTGAATTGTTGTTTTCACAGAAGATCGATTTCGGTAGCTGTGTATGTGTGACCCAAAAAAACCGAAAATACTCATACATTGTTGCAGGTGAAAGATCGAAGGAGAACTTAGATACCAACACATACTACGACAACAACTTGTAGGAGTTTTCCATTAACACGCACACATAAAGTCATACAAATACTCTCCCAAACACACTCACGCACACACACACACTTAAAACGCATACAGGCATAGAAATGATAGAAATATTTGAAAATCTTCACAATCCCACCACAAACACACACCTACGCCAAAGATTTCCCCGTCCCCTTACAAACACATTCTCATTGATAGAACTAAGCCCACGCATTAGGTATTTTCCCCAACATACACACTTGGATTATAATTTTCCCAACCCATACTCTCGCACACAGTGAGAGAGGAGATCATTAGAAGTTCGCGAACGACAAACGCACCCGATATCTGTGACATGCGCAGACTGCTCAGTACTCTTCCATATACGGTCAGTTAACTGTCAAATGGTTGGATGAGTGCAAACGAGAGAGAGAGACCGAAAAATTTGATATGGAAAATATGTTTTTGAACTGTTTTGGGTTTTCTGGAAAAGTCGTTTTTTATATACAAACTAATACCCAGTATGTATAAGTATATATAATATGAATTGTCGTTTAACAATCTCCATGCAAGATTCTGTTACTAAGACACATATACACTCTGTACTCCTACACATTTGCAATATATAAATATCAATATATATATATGTATTCGTATAAAATACCTATGTATATACAATCATAATATATTGTTTACATTTAAAGCAGACATATGTGCTAGTGTAACGCAACATCTGTTCTTATTTTAGATACAAGAAAACCAAACCATTGAATATGATTTCAAAATAATTTGCAATTATGCTTTTTATACTACCACGTATAAATTCATAATTATTTATGAACATTAGATAAGAATTGTCATTACTTAATAGGTGAGAATAAACGTACAGAGTTGTTGTGCAAAAAATTATTTCAACAAAATGCGACTTACAAGATTTTGCGCAAAATAGCGTCTTGTACAATAATGTTGAGTGTCTAAAGTGGTCTTGACATTTCACACCCCGGAATTAAAATACTTAAATTAAATGCGGATCGCCATTGACCCGAAATCTCAATAGCATCTGTGCTGCAGCCAATGTAATTCACTTTTTATCAAAAGTAAAATTTTAAAAAATTTTATGTGTTTAAATGACCTTAAAATAAAATTGATTAACGAAATGAGGCAAAGAAGACGATCGCCATTGACCCAAAATCTCAATGGCAATTGTTGTCGGCCAAAGTTTAATTTGAAAATTTTCAAAAATTTTGTAGAACTTTTTTGAGTGTCTAATTTGAAACAACAATGCCACCGAATTGAGCAAAAAAAAAACAGATAGTTCTTGATCTAAAATCTCAACAGCTATCTCAAAAGCTTTTTGTAAAAATTGTTACAATTATTTTGAGTGTCTTAAGTGAAGATAGCCAACATAAGAAACTAGAGTTTGCCTTTGCATATTTCAAAAGCTATTAATTGAAGATTGACTTTGACCTACAAATGAATTAGTAAACGTGGTGCAGACAAAAGTTTGCAATTTATATTTCCTTATGGTTAAAAGTTAAGTTTTATTTTTGTATAATAATATAATAAAACGATCGCAATTGAGCCTTCGAAATACTTTACAGCGTACTTGTTGAAAAACTTCTAATAAATAATGCATGAATCATGGGTACAGTTTTCAAATAAAATTATTTAATGAAATGAGGCAAACTAGAAGCCAAAATAATACAAATACTTTTTTCGTTTCATAAAATGTTTAAAAAACGTTAGTTAAAATGTTGTAGTGAAAACGAAGACTTAATATCTAAACTTTACACTTGATAATTTTCCAGATTTGAAAATTGTTAACCAGACTAAATTATTTTATTTCAATGCTACATTTGTTCTTGTAATGTTTTAAATGCATCCCATAATTATAGGGTCAAAAAAGGGTATTTGAAAGTATTGAAATACTGATGCAGAATAAACAATTGAAATGAATATGGCTAAAAACCCAAAGATTTAAATATTAATTTGTATGTTAAGGGAATGAACCTCTACTTACTTGTACGAGAGTAGTGCTTTCTCTCCATTGATTTACGGAGACTCTCTTTTACAGGATCAAATTTAATTTACAAGTTTATGTGTTTGGAGTGTTGACATCAACTGATCACACCTTTATAGAAATGGCGAAACTATATTTTTCATAAAAATCTATGCTAGACCGGAGGCCGGCTTTGCTGAAATTGTTTCTTTTACATAGCCAGTGTTGAGACTTTTACATAGCCGAAGTTAAGGCGAAATTTTTACTTCTGCCTAATAGAAAACGCCGAAAGATTTGCTTTCAATTGAGTTTCTATGGCTTCAAGACAGATCGAGAATAATTCAATTGCCTTAAAGTGATAAGATTAAATTTCTTGTATAATAATAGCCTAAGAATTACAGTCAATTTCAAACTGTTGTCTCTCTGAGCTGTGCGAATCTTTGTTTCATCTAAATGATATCGATTGTAATGTGTTGTGGAATTGTTTATGACATATACCAATCCTAAATAAGATTTCTAACGAATCCAATGAATAAATCCAATAACAGACAGTAAATCCAAAAAATACTGGGGCCTTATGTGGAGAAGAATTTTTATTTAATAACAAAAACATTTTTGAGTTTCGTACCATTTGCTGGATTTGTATGCAAAAACAACATAAGTCCTACCCCTGTATGAAAATACAACATACGTCTAAGCCTACACAACAACAATTCGAACTTTAATTTGCTAACTACATACTTAAAGCCAAGAAGGTATGTTATAGAGCAGAATTACCGTTAAAAAGTTCTGCTGCTATGGTGTGGTGTATGAAGGCGAATGCTCGAGTATAACAATTGGGTTTCTATGGGAAGAATGGAGCCGTTTGAGGGTACTTCTCTTTATAATATAACTACGAGTATTCTGATAAAATATCCCACATGCCACATTCTTTTCTAAAGCCTTCGAGACAAAAACATAGGTGTTCCTAAAAATGTGAATCACACTTTCCTCTATATCCTAGAGAGTAGTGGACAATGTATGGACTAATACCAACAATACATGAGTCTCAGAAAAAGGAAGCCTTAATGTATATCAAAAGACTGACACTCAGAGCTTTCCGTGATCAAAGAGCTTTCTTATAACCCAAAATTAATTTTTACTACACATGTTTCAAACATTTACATGCGTTTTTTTAAAAAGTTCAAATCAAAGGCATTTTGCCATTTGATATCAATTGGTATGAGGGAGAAAATCTTTAAAAAACACTTTTCGAATATATTTAAAATTCAAGCCAAAAATTTAAAATAACTTCATGCCAAAAGAATATGTAGATATAGCTATATTATTTAAAAAAACGCTCAAATAATAATGGAATTGTTTACTTTTTATGTAGTATTAAAATATATTATTTATTAATGGATAAAGCTTGTATGCTGAATTTTATCTTACATTATATTTTCTACTTTTTACAAAAAAAAAACGACTTTTATAAAAAAAGTTTTTTTTCTCTCAATTTACAGACACTTAACCTAACCAACAAATAAACCATGGCTGATGATGAGGTGAGGTAAGTATCACAACCCTTGATCAAAGGGTAAAAAACATTTGTTAAATAGACTAAACTAACGAAAGACATCTTCTCTTAATTTTTTGCAGTAAAGAGTTTACAAAGAAGCTATGAATGTTTAGTGTGACGTCTCCATATGGAACCATTGTGAAGGTGAATATCTACAAATTGTCAATGATACTACTTACTGCGTTCTCTTAAAGCTTAATGCTTAATAACTGCAAAACTCTAATCATTTTCTTTGAATAAAGCCTAAAATCATGGTAATCAAAGTCAAGCTTTGGACAGAGCCATCTGTATACTAACACGCAAAGCAAATACAGCAGACATCAACAAAGATTTGAATAAACCACAAGCTTCATAAAAATAACAAAAAAAAACTTGAAAGCTTAACATGCAGCATGGGCTTAGATTTTACATATACTTTAATAAAGTCACATCATTAATTTTGTTATTTTGTCTCTCCTTTTAGAAAAAGAAAGCTGAAGCAGCGGCAGCGGCACCGGCACCAGCAGCAGCTCCTGCAGCAGCACCTGCAGCAGCTCCAGCTGCCGCACCAGCGGCGGCGGCTGCTGCGCCAGCAGCCGGAGCTAAACCGGCCGCACCGGCGGCTAATGGCAAAGCTGCGGCTCCGGCTGCTAATGGCAAAGCAGCCGCTGCTGGCCCACCAAAAGATCCAAACGACCCCAAAGTCAAGGCGGAAGAGGTATTCAAACCCTAAATGTCTATCAAGTGCCGAAGATCTTTGTCTCCCAGTGTTTGTGTGCGTGCGTGTGCCTTGCGTGTTTACTTTTTCTTCACAGTGTGCCCAACCTAGAAGTCAAATGTTGCGCAAGTTGAGAATTTAACCCGAATCTTGTTTTATTTATCGTCATTTAGGCTAAGAAGGCTAAACAGCAGGAAATCGAGCGCAAGCGTGCTGAAGTGCGCAAGCGTATGGAAGAAGCCTCCAAGGCCAAGAAGGCCAAGAAGGGTTTCATGACCCCCGAAAGAAAGAAGAAGCTCAGGGTAAGTTTACACCTCATCTCACCGAAGCAATTGAGAGAATACAGTAGAATTTATTTACTTTTTCGAACAAATATAGTTGTTGCTCCGCAAGAAAGCCGCTGAAGAATTGAAGAAGGAACAGGAACGCAAGGCCGCTGAACGCAGACGCATCATTGAAGAACGTTGCGGCAGCCCCAGAAACCTTAGTGACGCCAGCGAAGGTATGTTCATTCAGATCCATTCTCACAACTCTCTTTATATCGATCGAACTCGTTCTCAAACTCTCTCTATATCAAAAAATCTTCAAGAAAATGTCTCACATAAAAACACCTCTTCTTTCTCACTTCACACCTTTAAAGTTCTCTAGTATATTTTCAAAAAAAAAAAGAAAACAACGCACTTTGGTGTTATTTTTTTCCGTAGAAGAAATTTTGCGACAAAATTTCGTCAAAAAAAATAGAAACTCTCTTTTTCTCTCTTTCGGATTTAGTATGTATATTATTTAAGTTGAAATTTTTTTCGATTTGTTCAAACACTTTATATTTCAAACACCACAATATTGATGCATCATCTTCTTATCCATATTGTTTGTTGTTGTCTACAGAGGAACTTAAGAAAGTTATCGCCCAGCACCACGACAGAATTTGCAAATTGGAGAATCTGAAATACGATTTTGAATACGTTGTCAAGCGTAAGGATGTTGAGGTACACACCACCACTGCCAAATACAAAAAAAGAAAAAAACAAACAAACAATTTCTACTGCCCACTTATCACTGCCACCGCCAAAGCCACTGTCACAATTTCAATAATTTTCAATTATTTACAACAACAGCGCACTCACTTACAAACTTTACTTTTGTTTTGTAATCTCTTCATTACTCTCTATCTCTTTCTCTATATTGTTATCTTTTTTACACTAAACTTTAATTGACTTTTTTTTTATCAAACGTTTAAACGTTTATTTCGTCAGAAAAAAAACGACAGCTAGAGCAGAGAGCCGGAAATATCACCCAACAAGATTTTGTATTAAAAAGTTATGCTCAGGCTTAGAATACGAGCATCCTTTTGAGATTTTTTATTATTTGAAACACTTAAGACTGATTTTGTATCGAAAAGTTATGTTAAGGCTGAGGATATTATTTTGAAAGTGGACAATTTGTGTTGAAAGGTTTTTTTCAAGGCTTAGAATATTATTTTGAAAATGGGTTTTTAATACCTCAATTTAAAAGCGAGAGACAATTGACTTTGAAACCTTTTTTTTTTTAAATATTTAAAAACAATTTATAAAAACTTAAGAAACTTAAGAAACTGCGACAAAATTTAATTTTATTTCGGATGGATTAAAAATGCTTAAACTTTTATAATTTTTTTTACTTCACATATTTGTTAATTTAATTTTAATTTTATTTCGGATGGATTAAAAATGCTTAAACTTTTATAATTTTTTTTTACTTCACTTATTTGTATTTTTTTAACCAAGAAAATTTTGTTTATAAATTCAATTTCAGAAAATTTTAAATTAACAGAAAAATTAAAATCAATATTTAAAGTCATTAAGATTTAGGAAAGGTTAAAAACATAAATTTTCTTTATAAAAATATTTTTAAATTGTTTTTGTGAATAAGAGGGTTACTATTAATACCAGTGTTTATTGAATTTTTTTTTGCTTTCAAAGAAAACCGAAAGGAGGAGGATTTCCAATTTTTTTATTTTTGGTCAAAAATATGAAGAACGATCTTTGCAGTAGAGAATGTTCGACTGGTCAATTATAATTTATTTTGAAAGTTCTTTGCTTTCTGACAAAGGTACGATGAGTATATTTTTCCAAACCTTACCAACTACTTGCCAGTACCTTAAAACGATGCAATCATTAAAAAATCGTTAAGAATTAATTTTGAATGATCTTCAATAAATGCGAGCCTTTTATTTGAACCAAACGTTCCGTATAAAAAAATGGAATGCTCAAAAACTATGCAGTCATTACAAAGAAATGAGAAAATATGTTTTCAGGAGCGTAAAGGAATCATTGTTAAGGGGATCTAAAACCCGTTCTTTAACAAATTGAGGATCAAAACTATGTCAGACTTGACGAATGGCAAGTTTTTTTAAGATATTCGCAACTGAAAATTGGTACTAAAAGCACCAACAAAATGGAAACTATTTCCAAACTGACAACATTAAATACATGAAACTGAATAAACCTGATTATAATTCTTATAGCAGTGTAGTAGAATAAATACGTTCAGCCATGCGCATAAAATGGCACAAGGTTTTCATGAAAAAAAAAATAATTTTAAATGATAGAAAAAGGTTGGCATTCGGGTAAAAACGACCTGTTTTAGTTTTTACCCCAATGTGTTTTTGCTATCCCTTATGTCTTCTTATGTCATAGGTAGCCTTAAAGTATATACATTAAACCTTATAAACTATGCATAATTGTTGCACATATACCAATCACAAATTGGACTGCAAATAGAGGCTTGTCTTCAAATTTTTTCGAAATCCTTTAGAAATTGTCTGTAACAAATACTCGTAACAGCGAAATTAAATTTTTTGCAATGGTTTTTCAGTATAGTATCGGGAAGGTATATATATTTTATAAATATACATATTACACAACACTATCTAGGAAGCAATCCACTTCAGAAATTTTCTAACTCTCTTGTAATTTGTAACAGACAATTTTTAAAAACGGTTTCAGCATAATTTCGAACTTATCCTTTTTTGACACTGCAAGTTTGTTTTAAGATCTGGTATAAAATATGGGGACTTGTTAGAAGGATATTACGTTTACTTTATGGATATTTATGTGTTAAAGAAATACACAGCGAAAAGACACTTAAACAAAATTACAGAAAAATATGGCGAAAACATTTTGAGCTTTTTCAGCACCATCAAATTAATTTTTTTTTTAAATTACACGTAATTCACTGAGTATAAGTTAAAAAGGAAATGTTTAAACGTTTTAGTACCAACTTCGATCACGTGTATCTCAAAAACTGTCATTTATTTTGACAAACAGCTAGGACTAATAATTTCTCTACTGACTAACTGATAGAAAACTGTAGTTTATTTAGCTTTTAATGGTTTTTTTTATTACAAAATCTGTGGTTATTTCCCTTCAGCCATTATGACTCTCTGTCTTTCTGCTTTAAAACCCATTCAACTGAACATAATTCTAACGCTTGATAAATAAAATGCGTTTCTCATAGGCTCGAGGCGCACTCACTTACAAGTGTTTTTTTTCCTTTCTTTCTTACTTTCTTTAATAATTCACTTACACTTACAAAACTCAAAAAAAAACAAAGCCCGCACTTTGTACAATTCAAACTGCAACAATGTTAAAAGTGTTTTTTTCTAGCACAAAAGCGCAATGCCTTAACATCTAAAAAACAAACGCAGGTGGAAATAAACTACAAAAAGTCCGCGAAACAAAAAAGGCCCCTAGCAGATACGATAAAAGCGATTAAGTACAAATTGTCCTTGTAGACCCCACATACACGTACACACACACTGTCACACATAAACAGTAGGTTAGAATACATGCACACTTTTACACGCCCACATAACCTTAAACAGGAACACACCTACACCCACTCTTAGTCAAAGTTTTGTTTTTTAATACCTTCGATCCGGTTGTATTCCCAATTTGTTTAGGCTGGAACTTGTCTTTCTCTCTATTTCTCTTAAGACGTATTATTTTTTTTTGTTGTTTTGCGGAAAACGTAAATAATTTATATTTTTGGAAAATTATTTAGATACCCTGTCTAAGATTTGTAAAGACTATCACAATAAGATACTCAAATTGGAAGATTCAAAAATTGATCTAGAATACGAAGTTGCCCGCAAGGACTTTGAGGCAAGAAGAACTTTCATTGATTTTTTTTCATACCACTTAAGTTTTGTTCCCTACTACTACAAAATTGTATTTTGTTTTTTATTTTTTTGGGAACAAAATTTGTAGATTTTTGGTTTTATTTTTCTAAAAACTGTTTATTTTTATTCTCTAATAATTTTTTTCCAAACAGTTTTTTTTATTCTTTAAACTATGTGTAGTTGTAAAGTTTCAACTCAACTGTAGTTAGTCAATAACCAAAAAAAAATCAGTTCAAACCAAGTTATCCTTGTAGTCTTTAACCAAGTCTCTTCGTTTGTGGGCTTTCGGGTCTCAAGGAATTCGCCTTAAACCAAACAGAAACAAAGCGAACATTTACGAGGCCTGTAAATTAAAAAGATCCCTTTTTTGCTATCTGTAGTAGTACCTTTTAATATTTGTGTGCATTTCTATTTTGTATTTTGCTATCTAAGGCAGGGCCTTTTCTCGTTTCCTAATGATGTGTACCCCCCACCCCCCCCCCCCCACTCCTGATAGAAATCAAAGCGTTTCTAAGATTTGTTTAATTTCCCACCACCACCAACAACAAGCTGTATATTAACTTGTTTTTTACTTTAATCTAATTCTCTAATTTTTTGCTTTTTTCTGATTTAAAAACAAAATCTAACATTTTTTGCTTTTTGTTCTGTAGAAGCTTAATTTATATTTTTGAATAGCTTTTACTAAAGTTTTGTAAAACAAAAACTATATTTTTGTTGTATTTTTTTTGAAAATATTTAGAAACATGAGAGTTGTTTTCCCTTTAAGGAAAATAAATATTTTTGCTCAAGTGTTTTTAAGGTTTTTTTTTTGTGAAATTTTTTGAAAATTCCATGAATCATACGATTTTTTTTAAGATTCTAAGAATTTTTAACTTGGTTTTTTGCACAAACTCCCTCCTACATTACCAAACGTTGTACGTTATCTTTTTTCGACGTTACATAGTCCTTTGGCACATCATTACGTAAGGGTTCAATTCATCGTTTGGTTTAAATCATTCATCATTAGGTCCGAGATATGGTCAGGTATAATCCATTATTTAAATGATATGTTTAATACCTTGTCTGAACTGAATATTCAGGTTAACGAAATTTAGCTGTATACACTTTAATGCGATGAAGTCTAGCTTACGGTGTTTAGTATTTTAAATCACACAACGTTCAAAATGTTTTAAGGCTTTTTTCTACTATGAATTCGTTGTACTATATTTCGGTAGTCAAAAAATATTAAATATTTTTAGAGAATTAACAAAAATTCCGGAAGTCATCTTTTTTATAGCGTCATCTTTAAGCTTCTGTAATTTTTGTTTACATCGTTTAATACTCTCAGACAACAGAAATTCAAAATGAAAAGTTTCAGAAAAAAAGCTTTTTTATGACATCCTTTGTATAACCCCCCTTCGGCACGTTGCAAATATAGTTCGTTTTTTTTTGATTAATTGTAAGACAAAGTAAATTTATATTCTAACTTTGCTTTAAAGAATATAGGATGGTCAAGATTTCTTTATTTTCAAGTTGATCCTGTAAATTGTTTTAAAAACAAGTTAAATTAAAGCATATTCATTAAATTTAAATCCTAAATCAATTATTCATATTTAAATCGATTTGAAAATTGGTAGTCATGAATAAAGTCAGCGAAGATTTTTAAGAATATATTGACAAAGCTGATAATATTTTTCTAACGAACACATCATATTAGAATACTTTTCACAGCTTCGCAATAATTTTTAGATTGCTCGTTTTCTTAACATTGACATACTTCGCTTCTGACAGACTTCTCTTAATCAGCTGTGAAATTTAAAAAAGTTTAATTTGTTTTCATAAATTGTCTAAAAAAAGTACAACCCTGGATTGAAGAAGTCTTAAATTTTGACTTTTTTGGTTTATTTCATATTTAACAGAATGTAAATGACGAAAGGGAGAAAGAATTTCTCTCTCTTCTCATGAACACCGTACCGCCGCAGACGCTGGCTACTCTTATTGCGTCGATAAAGTTATTGATAGAAAATAAGAGATAGCTCTATCTTAATGAGAGGTAGAGGAATATCTGATTTGTACATGTAGTGAGTAGAATACATGAGGCGAACAGGTGATCCAGCTCACCATATTTAATAAGCACAGGTATTCGGCGATCTTCTCCTGGTTGACACCAATCATAAACTGATACTCAACTTCTCGAAAGGTGCCCATTAGACCGAATCAAAAGCGGAGAAGGCTTAGAGATGCTATATATTTCAAATAGCTTTTCCATTAGTCTTAGCTGACTACAAAGTCAATAGATGACAAAATGTTGTTTCTTATTTTTTTTTAATTTCGTTTGTTAAAAATAAAGAAAAAAAATTTAAAGTAAACATTAATATTATAAACTCTTAGAGTTAAAATATTCAAAAAGATTTTTTCTTGTAGCCTTTTGATTTTCCTCTTAAATGCTCTCAAAAACTATTGTTTGGTTAACAAGTTTTTTGAAAAAGGTAAATTACTCCTGATTTTGAAAATCTCAAAGTTAGAATATTCGTTAGAAAAACGAGTGGCCATTTGAATTCCCGCTCTCTTTCTCTCTCGCTCCCTGTAAATCCTTGGTACACACAATAGAAACTGTCTGACCTGATGTTTTTATTAGATTTTTTTTTAAAGATTTTTAAAATTTATTTTTTTATATACCAAATCTTTCTATATATATACGATATTCAATTAATCCTCTCTCTATAATTACCAACATACTACTTATATATGTGTTTATATATACATGTATACTATATCTGTGTCTGTGTCTATGTACCATATCAGCCGAACTACAAACTGTATGCAAAGAATATTGGCAACGTCTTTTCAAATTGGAGGGCGATAAATTTGATTTAGAGCATATTCAGAAATACAAGGCATTGGAGGTAAATAAGCCAAAATTTGACAATCAAAGAAATTTTGGTATTGTTACTTTACTATTTTTTTTCTTATATAATTTTGATTTTCTAACATTGAATTAAACCAAACCAAAACCAAAAAGAAAGTGTCATGAAACTTTTTCATATCCCGTATTATTAAAAATAAACCCAAAAATAAAAAAATTAATCAAAAAAAGATGACAACAGACTCAAATGAGCAAGCAAATGGACCTAATAAATGGTCCTTTTTGTATAAAAAAATTAAACGTATAGCCTTTAACCAAAATTAATTTAAAAGAAAAAAGAACATTATCTCTACTATGTGTGGTTAAAATGAATTATGATTTTTTTGTTTAACTTACGTTTTCTTTAAATTTAAACATTTTCTGTATGGCTACAGTTATTGATTGCGTGTGTGTATTGTTTAAAGCATATTTTCTATCTCCGCCTTTACATCCCTTGTGTGAAAAGGAATTGGAATTAATTGCCACCACCAACCAAAACAAACCAAAGTCAAGCAATTTTAATTTATAGCCACTATTTAGAATACACTATTTGATAGAACACATAACATGAATTTATTTTATCCTTATATTGACAAATCAGCAAATGAAGAAGAAGAGGAAAACTCAGTTTCATTTTTAAATCAATCGAAATATTTCAGGTGAATTACAAGAAATCTGTGAAGAATACCATGAACGTATTTATTATACCGAAAGTTCGAAATTCGATTTGGAATATGAAGTCAGAAAAAAAGATTGGGAGGTACTGCCACAATTACTACTATATACGAATGACAACGTTATATCTAAAAGATATTATGTTCTATGTCCATGTCTAGATAAAATGATATGATGTGTTTTTTAAATGTCTACGTTTTTTCGGGTAAAACGTGTGTGAAGTACAAACAGCATTGAAATCTTTATGTTTTATGTGTGCACATTTTTCGATCTCACGACCATATTTGTCCATGTTGAACATTAAAAACAACACCCACCAAAAAATAACTCAACTCAAATTCAAACTCTCAGTTATTTATCAATTTATCCCATACTAAAGTTTTGGCTAAACCAATTTGCCAAAACTCCTCAAAAACAAAACTGAAATATAATTATAACAAAACTTTTGTTTTTCCTAAAAAAAAAATCAACATTTGTACAAATCGTGTTCGCCTCCGATATTCCACAGATGCTTTACAAAAGATTTGTCAAGAATATTACGATCGTATGTATACTTGCGAAGGCCAGAAATGGGATCTGGAATACGAAGTCAGGAAAAAAGACTGGGAGGTACAGCTATCAACTAAATTGAAATTCACAAATAACATTTACAATTGTTAACGTTATTTTCTTTTTTATATCATTTTTTTTTACATTTTTACCAACAAGTTGTTATTTTTTTTCATATATGCTAAAGTTTTTTAAAAAAAACTCAATATTCCAACATATGTACTTGCTTCTTCAAACTAGTTATACAAACAAACCAGCAAAAAAAAAAGAAAAGAACAATCACTTACACTATGGATTGTTTGCGATTTTTGATTTTTGGTGAAAGATACTCATATTTTTTATCGGCTCTTCACCTAGCCGTCGCCACACACCAACACCTCCACCAAACACTGACCAGTCACCTACCCCACAAAACCGTAGCACTTTCTTAAAATGAATGCTTTTGTTAATTCATACTCCAACACACACACACATGCCACATTCCCAATAACATTTGATGGCCCAGAAATTCCTATCTTTTCTCACACACACACACACATTTCCACTCCAATAACTTCACATGAACACACTGACATATTTTCCGTTTACACTTGAAGGGGAGAAAGCAAAGAGCTTAAAATATTACTTGTTTCAAATAAGTTGTTAATCGAATTAAACTTTGAATCGATTTTAACGAAAAATTTTATATTATTTTGACATTAAAACACCAATATGATGTCTAGTAAAACTGTTTTATAATGAATTCTCTTAAAAATTATATTTCTATTGGAGTTTTGCCAAATTTATTTAAAAATTAATTAAAGATATTCCAAACATTGATGAAATGTTGAAATTAAGCTCGAGGTCAAAAAGGTCGAATAAAAAACAACAAATCAAAGATATTCCTAATAACTTAGAAGTTAAATCAAATAATGTTGTAAAGAATATTTTAAATATTAGGATCAGTAGATTGATCGGGACATTTAAACAACACGACCTCAGTGTAAATCACACCTCAGTATACACGAATTCACGAACACTACAGTCGTACACGATCGCCATCAAAAAAACACAAAACATTTAATCTTAAAACAAATCCTAACCTAAATTTTCAAGCAAAAGTTATACACACAACCTCACGAAAACACAAACCATTTCAAAAATCATTTTTCTTCGGTGAAACATATCATAGAAGTTTAAAAATCTCACTTCCTTCGACTGTCCTTTTTGCCAAAGTCTTACTGACGATATTTGTCTATGAACCTGCACATAAAGTAAATGGTCTATATTTCACTTTGAAATAGCAAAAGTGCCTTTCCTTCCAAATCCATCGTGCATTTTGGCCTATTTCTTACACCTTCTATATTATAAAATGTTCTCGTTTAGCATTGCAATATAACATTTCCATAAGAAAACTGACCTCTTTCAATAGAGGGCATCATTAAAATACCACTGCCTGCCTTTACTCTGCCTTCAGTAAGTCGTCCCGACTTTGTTAAGGTAGATGCAACCAAAAGCTTTTTTGCCCTCGTTCACAAGCAATCCTAAGTTTGACGACTCCTTTTCTATGCTAGAAAAGGGGAATACATCGTAAAACCAAGAGGTGCAAATTTCGTAATTAATGAAGCATTTGCACATGTTACAAAGGGACAAAATCCACTGATGTTTCTTCTCCGGAAGTTATGTTTAAGCTTTTAGATGGATATTTTCCTACAAAGTATGCTTCTATTATTTGTGTACTCAATGCTTCTATGCTGTTCGCAAAGAAAAGAGGGTATGTAATAATTGTTTCGCTCTCTACAATTTAGAAGAAACGCTTTATCATATCTCTAAAATCTTTTTTGTCTTCGGGCAGCTTCCGGCCAAGCGGAAGATACAGAGTTTCTATTGATACAAGACAGACAATTCACTTTCCTCAGTGAAGATTATATACCTCGCATAACTTAAGAATACCAACTCGTAGGTTGACTAACGGAACTCTCACCCTAAAACAATGTGAACCACTTACCCACCAAACAGTTAAACCACCCACTACCCCACATAATCGCACAACGATATAGATTACCTTCACACCAGTCACACTAAAATCCTTCCACTGAACATCCATCTGGTCACACACAATATCCAAACATTTCATTACAGCTCACAATAAAACAAACGAAAAGAAAATGGAATTTTCTTAGAAATATCAAAACAAAACAAGCAAAAAAATGAATCTCTGTACGAAATATTTGTATTGTTTCACGCGCAAATTAGTTGCATTTTTTGTAATTGTTGGATAATGATGTTTGTTTTTATTTTAATAGATAATAATGATGTGATGACATTTTTATTTTTTTTAAATAATGTTTTGTGTTTTTATTTGTTTGCCATATACCACAAAAAAGAAAACAAGTAATGCTAATACATTAATAACTCTCTTTGTTTGAAAAGAAAAAACAAACAAACAAAATAGCATTCTGTAAATCATGCTCATTTTTTGTTGATTGCGAAACAATTTAGAAGAAAAAAGTAAAAACTCTGTAATCGAAGAACACAGTAACACAGAGCACACTCAACGCTCGGCTTCTAATTTTTTAGTAGAACTTATTAGAAACACAGACTTTTTAAAAAGAGGAAAAGAAATACAATTTCTTTCGCCACCCACCCCATTACCGCCATTATGATCCATTGTTGTTTTTGCACAAACAGAAATCTGTGATTTATGATCTGGTTTTCTTTCATTTAGAACATGCATACATAGAAAAAAATTACATTAAATTACTAAATTTAATTTAAAAAAATATATTTTAAAACGAAATAAAACTGAAAAAGCGAATATTATGACATGAATGCAACAGTATGGCGCAAAAACTAAAGTATTGTGTTTGAAATCTATGTGTGATTTTTTTGTTTGTGCGTGTTTCCTCTTTTGTTTTTAACAAAAAAAATCCCATGTAAAGAATATCCCACTTCTGAACTTTTAAGACTTTCTAAAGCAAAACAGCAAGACAACGTTTAGCGTTTCCAAAACTGATTACCACGGGTAAATCCTCCACACCCTGAAATCCCTCAACTACCGCTAAAACCCAGAAATCGAAACAACAGTCTGAAAAATTATTCTGACAAGAAAAAATTTAAACACAAACAAATAAAAACACAATTCATTATATAAAAATGTTCAACATCAATTACCTGTACCAAATCAGTTTGTTTAGTAGAACATGGGGAGCTCGGGACACCAGCGACTTTACTTTTTGGAATCTTTTCTCTACTCATAACATTTAGTTTTGTGTGCCATACTGTGTGCAGTACCTCGTTTTGTCAATTCGTTTCTATATTCACCGATATTTTGTATGATTTTATTTTTTACTATGTTCACTGTTCACTGTAGTAGTCTTGTGTATTTTACACTCTATGCAAATATGTTCAAATTTGCAAATCACTTCAGTTTGTCACAATTTTGTAAAATGTAGTAATATTCTCAACTAGAATTCAAAATGTTATGCTGTTCTAAGTAAGAAAAAAAACATCAAAAAAAACTAAATATAAATGTATAAATCAAAAAACAAAAGAAAATGTAAAAATAATTTCACTTTTTAACTGTATACCTCTTATATATAACTCTCTGTGTCTATTTTGCTCTGAATTTTGTATATAAAACTGTCTATATCTAAGCTTAAAATTGCATGCTTAAATCGTCAGCAAACTGCATGTTCAATGTTCTCTATATACTTTCTGTGTAATATCTATGGCTTTATTCTTTAGCATTTGCAATTTGTATTCTTTGATTTTAATCTATGTCCTTTTTCCCTTTCCTTCACCACGACTTAATCAACAGATCAACGATCTCAATGCCCAAGTTAACGATCTTCGTGGCAAGTTGTAAGTATTTTTTATAAGCTGTAAGTTTTGAGTCGTTCTTTACTAAATGGTATTTTCTTTTTTGAATCGTTTAGCGTCAAGCCTGCTTTGAAGAAGGTTTCCAAGTACGAAAACAAATTCGCCAAGCTCCAAAAGAAGGCTGCCGAATTCAACTTCCGTAACCAACTTAAGGTTGTCAAGAAGAAGGAATTCACATTGGAAGAAGAAGAGAAGGAGGTAAGTTATTGTAAACTTTGTGCCGCAATCAACCATTATTAAGAACAAAAGATACAAGAACAACACGTCATGTACTATAAACACGAAGTCTAGGTTGGAACGACCACAAAACTCTCACGACTTCCCTATAAAAGACAAAAGACTTAAGACACCAACCTTCAAGTACTTACAAAAGGGTTTAACCAATGAAAGTTAAAAACTTAAGTCTTAGGACACAAAACTTTTCGAAGGAACTTAAGTCAAAGACTTAAGGCACACTCTCTGCAAGATCCAATTGGAGTTCAACTCTAAAGACTTAAGACACATGACTTTGCACACCACGGAGAGTTACAAGCCAAAGACTTAAGACACAAAATTTGCATACCAATGAGAGTTTAAAGCCAAAGACTTAAGACACAATTTTTTAGCACTAATGAGAGTTTAAGCCAAAGACTTAAGTCACAAACTTTTAACCAACTACTGAAGTTTGCAGTCAAAGACTTAAGACACAACATGTTAAGCTCCTTTTAGAGTTCAACATCAATGACGTAACACATACCAGAGAATATTTTGAAATTAAAAACAAAAGACTTAAGACACAACCCGACAATAGTTTCGAGGAAAAGACTTAAGAAACGAAATTTCTAAATCTGAATACCGACTCAGACTAATGTTTCGTGAAATACTTAAGAAATAAACTTTAACCCTTGGTATTTTACTTAGCTTTTCGATAATAGACACTATTAGATAACAATTTTTAAATTGAATATATTCAAAAATCGAGTTAGAAGATCTATCTATGGTTAAAAAAGTTTATGAATTGAAGCCTTCTTATGGAATTTTCGTACTTTTTAAAAATATGTAGTTATTTATCACTTAAAGACTCTTTAAATATTTTTAACGGCGCTTATGCATACCTTATAAATAAAGGAATTAACTACATTTAATAGAGCCCCTTATTGAAATATAAAATATTATTGTGCTATTGTTTTCGGACAATTTAAGATACCAATTTTTCACCGGCAATTCCAAAGAGGAGGTAATTGACAATTTATTAATACATAAATATTGTTCAGCTAAATCCTTTTTGATTAAATTATGTAATTCATTGGTAACGAATATTCAGGTATTCGTAAACTTTACTATATTCCAAATGAAAGTTAAATTTGTCTTATTTCGATATTAATAAAATAATTCTTTACCATGAGTTGTATGTAGCATACGACCCTACAAGCTTGACTCCAGAATTCTCCGTCTCTATTGAAATGGGTTTCCTTTAAAAACATAATCTACACACTATAAGCCAACATCACAATTTACATTCGTTTACACACAAAAATCTAGTAACATCCCAATTATTACTGTATCATACTAATGCCTACTTTTTTGATATTATCTATAGAAAAAGATTAAAGATAGCGCTGTATTAAATAAAGCCAAAAAGTGTAAGATATATATGCAGATGAGTGTAATATATGTAAAACAAACTAAAATGCAATTGTTATTGTGGCAACCTACTGTTGAGTGTTTACCAAAGAATTCGAGCAACAGTGTTTTTTTTTGCAAATTTAATAGATTTAGTGAACTTGACCATATTTAGAAAGAAAATCAATCAAAACTATGCACCAATTGATTTATGTTTACTTGTCCTCTATCGACACACTCTCACTCATATATGTATGTTAAGAATGTCCTCTCTAGAAAACACTTTGTAGTTCATGTGTTGTTTGTTGAACGATCATACTTAGTGTGTTAGTGTAACGAATCCTTGATTTTTTTTTCTTTTAATTTTGTCATACACTTTGTTTATTATTTCGGATTATTTGTATGCCATGATTACTAATATTTTGTGTATCTGTGCCATTTGCAGAAGAAACCCGACTGGTCCAAGGGCAAACCTGGTGATGCTAAGGTAAAGGAGGAAGCTGAAGTTGAAGCCTAAGTGTTCCCGATTTATAATATTATGACCGTATCCCGCCCTAATTTTAAATAAATCATTTATAACTTTTTTTTCAACAAATGTACATCTAAATTATATGAAAAAGAAAAACAAACAAACAACATAAAAAAACAACCAAAAACATCTTTATTTCTAAATTTATAAATACAACAAAACATACATACTACACGTGTCTTTATATGATGAAAAAAATTCCCATTTATAAGAATATATAGTGAAAAAGTGTATATTTTTAAAATGACAAAAAATCAGCCTATATTTTTATTCGATAAATATTCCCATTCCCGTACCCTGGCAAATCACTTCCAATTGAAAGTAGGAAAATCAAAAACAACTTATTACGTTTGAAAGTTCCTGCAAAAGCTTCAAAGCCAACCCCAAAAGAAATATAAACACCAGCCATAAAATCACGGCTCTCTACTACCTAATTCGAAGCAATTGCACGCGTTTCTAAGATAATAAGGAGATAAATTTGCCCACATATGCACTGCCCAGCTTGGCCGTCCCTGTATATATTGAACGTCCGTATAAGCTTTTGGTTCAACATCGTAAATCAGATTTTGAATATGTTTAATAATGGGTTTTCCATCTTGTATATAGGAACATGCCCCAGAGACTCCAGCACCGGCCTAATTTGTTCACCTCTTCTTCGAGACAAATGGAGTTTTAAAGTTTTAATTTATTTAATCGGAGTGTCTTTTTCTAACATTTTTGTGTATATTATTATTTTATAAAACAAAAAAAATAAATAAAAATTTAAAAAAACACCACTTTATAATATTCTAATTAAATAGAGAAACAATAGGCATCGTACGAGTATTGTGTGTTCACACAACAACAAATAAATTTTGTTAAAATGAATTTGGGACAGTTTTCTATAAATTAAAATGGCAAATGAGGGAACAACGTGCTCAGCACGTGTCGCAAGGCAAAAGGTGGATGGACGATTAAATCTTGATTCTACAGAAGGTTTTTAAAAAAAACTCCTTTAACCTGTTCAGTTTAAAAGTTGAACAAATTATAAAAAACTTCATTGTTAACTGTGGTTATTCATACAATAGGTCACACAGCATCTCAGTAAGGATACCCTTAGGCAAAGAGTCACAGTATCAAATGAAAAATAACAATAAATAAGTAGTACTGGTTAAAAAAAAGTATGGATCGATACCAGTATCGCAACTAAAGTACATCGGTATTAAGTAGGGAATAAATGAAATCTGCTAAACAAATTGTAAGTCATATTCAGCTGGCAATAGTTATTGGACAGATTTGAAAAATATTCATTCTATTTTGACATTGACACGTGCGCATCTGTGCATTATCTTGATAAAATGGTAATCGCGGCACGCATCTTGCAGGCAGCTTTCTTAACCCCAACTGATCATGTAAAATCGAAACCACACTGCCATATGAAAAACGTATGGCATCAAAAACCTCGCTTACTCTTACTGTTCGATCGGCCAACACCATATCGTGGATTTTTCGACATTTTGGTGTATTGACCTCAATTGGCCACCCAGAACGTTCAGCGTCATTTGTACTTGTGCGACCACAACGAAAGTCAGTAAACCACTGTTTACATCATTGGAATCGATGGTGCAGAGTCCCCATAGTATTATCATACTTTTTCTTGTTTTAATTGATGGTTTTATCCTCAAAAAATAATGCTTAATGACCACTCGAAATTCACTTTTTTCCACTTTAAACAAAATCGACGGGGTTGTTTGTTTTGAACAGCTATAAAACACAAACTAAATGACGGAACTCTCCCAAAATTTGACAGTAGTATATTAACAGATGATACTTGATGGGAACAGTGTTGCATTTCATATAACTTGGAAGTTGGAAAAGCCACGGAATTATTAATCTGCCCTCGTATACTTTGAATTAACACTAAAATGTACGAATAAAAAAGTATCAATATTATATGTAAAATCATTAAGGATATGCGACAACGTCAGTTTGCTCCTAATAAAAATTGCAGACGCTTCTGAAAATAAAATACTTGATGTCTAAAATAAGCATCGGTAATAGTTCGGGTTTTAACGATTGGGCCCGGTTCCTGATATACTTGTAAAACACACAAAAAAATATATAAATTGAAATCAATTGTGGAATCTTTATTGATAATTTGAAAGGACATTTTATGGCATTTATTTTTTGAAAATAATTTCCTTCAAATGTTGGCAACTGCATTATGGAAATGAGCGTTCGTTGAGAAACGGGAAGATCCGCTGTTTTCGACCAAAATTTTGTTCAGTGATGAGGCCCATTTCTGGCTCAACGCCAAAGTCAATAAACAAAATTGCCGCATTTGGGCTAAAGAGCAACAAGGAGAGATTCAAGAGGTGTCATTATACCCAGAGTAAACCAAGCTGGTGGAATCATCGGTGCATATTTTTTCAAAAATGATGATGGCCGGAACGTAACCGTGAATGGTGCTCGCTATCAAGCCATGATACTGAAGCCCGTAATCTTGACGACACTTGGTTTCAACAGGACAGTGATTGTTTGACAGTGCTCAAACAATGGATCTAAAAAAATGGATCGAAAATCAGCTAATTTCGCGTTTTAGACAGGTGAGTTGGCCGCCTAGATCTTGTGATATCACACCTTTAGACATTTTTCTTTGGGGTTACGTAAAGTCCAAAGTCTATGCTGACAAACCAGCTACGATTCAGTTTTTGGAAGCCAACATTACGCGTGTCATTAAAGCCATACCGGTCGAAATGCTCGAACGATTCAAAAATGGACCCTTAGAATGGAAACCCTGAGGCGTAGTTGCGGCTAACTTTTGAAGGAAATTATATTCAAAAAATAAATGTCATAAAATGTCCTTTCAAATTACCAATAAAGATTCCGCACTTGATTTGAATTTTTATATTTTTTTTGTTCTAAAGAAAATACCTCTAAAAAGCAGCTCATTTAATACAAAAAAAAGAAAGCTAAAACGCTTTTACAGGAAGTTATTTCCCGGCTATGAATGGATTGATTTATCGCTTGCAAAGCCCTTTACGTTCTGTATTTTTAACGGGCTCCTCTAGACCAAGCGTGCAACCCTAATCTATGCCGAAACGTCAAAGGGAATATTTCGATTTGTACACACAAAGAACAGATTTGCTATCATAACCGATTTTTTTGCCAAGCAAACGTTGGTGGTTGCAAGTACTATCCATGTATTCCATCGTTACAACCGAATGTTGGTTTAGGTAGACAGCAATTTTCAGTAGAGGGAACTGACGCTTTCGGTTGAAGAAAACAAGTATTGGTTATCCTAACAGACTAAGATGATTAATGGAACTAAATTTGTACATGTATTGGTTTTTGTTGTAGAATATTTCACCGCCTGCAATGGCTCAACTGATCAGTGTCGAAGTGATGACCCAATCTGAAAAGAATTAATAAAAGTATATAACAATATTTATTATCAAGCGTTAGGTGACCGTAACTCGGCTGTTGTTTTGAATACTAGGAGGATTATCTATGGAGGTCTATCTGATTAAGTCTGAGTTATGTCACTAAATAACAGTTAAGCCTGTTTCTATATTTAGAACAATTTTTTTTAATTATAGTTCGTTTATTTATTGTTGGTATATTTTTATGATCAGTATCGCTTGAAAGCATTCACCGTAACCCAAGAAACTTAAGCTGTCTGACCATTTCTTTTGTTTTTATACATATTTGCGGACTTCCAAATATATGTTCTTCCACAAAAAATTATAATTTGTAAAGAAAACACTCAAAGAGGTGTGTTTTCTTCCGAGGTATCCTTAAAGGGAAACTTTTTATGGTCCCAAACAGCTTGTGATCATTAGCCATTATTATGCAAACATTTCAGAATCTTATTATATATATAATTGTTGAGTCTCCGATCAATATTTCGTGGTCCTACGAACGGAATGAAAAGTTTAGTGTACCAACTACCGTCTTTGTTGATATGTCACAGCATAGACTTGACACATCACAAAAAATTTGATCACATATCTGAATTACAATTGAATCACCCTGTATATATTAAATGATTAATGGCGATACCAAACGAACGCTATACAAAGTTATTCGGTCAATGTATGTCATATTTCTAGTTAGGGTTGTACTCTACAATAATAGCATAAAATGATTTAGAGCATACTTTTAGGCTCATGGTTTTTGATCAAATTAGTTTGTGAGCAGCAGAACTGCCAATCAAAATAAATACAAATCGTCGTGAAGTTTACTTTACTTACGAGTGAATATTCTTGCAAGCTACACTGCCGCTCGCATGAATAGAGCAAACCTAAAGTGTTTTTTTTAAAAAAAAAAATGTTGGTAGTGACGTGTCTTTTTAAAAAATATAAATCAAGTTGTTGTCAAAACTTTATAACACAAAATTAGTTCTATTTAATTTGTTCAAGTTTTGAAGAATAAAAATAAATTTATATCCAAAATACACATGCTATTTGAATAGCCCCCTTTTCATGTTTTCGTTTGTAGGCGATTATTTCAGTTTTAAATTTCAAATATGTTTTCGATATTTATTCTAGACTAGAAACAAGTATTTTCGCTACGATTTATTTATAAGTGCTCGCACTCTGGTTGTGAAATCTTTCATATATTCTTTTCAGTAAGAATTAGCACAAATTTTTGATACATTGCAACGAAATAGAGGAAGTGTTTGATTTCATCATTGAGTTCTCGTTTACTAGAGTATTGCTTTCGAATTCATAACGGGTGGCTTTTATAAGGGGTATAGAACTTTAAGTTGGCAGCACTTTTTTAACTGGCGGCGATTTTATCAGCTGTCAAGTAATTAATGCTTAGCTTGGTTCGGCATTTCAACTTAAATAGATGTCTGAACAACGCTTCCAAATTTTGCAAACTTATATTATCGCTCACTACGTCCATTTTACGGAGAACATAATCGTCAATTATAATTACATATGTAATTCGATTTACTATGGAACGTTTTCGCAGCTCGTTTACTCTAAATGATAGTACGCGTTCACGGAGATGTCGTACTGCAGAAGTCATTGTTGTTGTAGGGCGTAGCGTAGCTACGTGCCACAATCGATTTATTGACGGAAATACTTGGTATCCACATAGTTTCAGACCGGGCTTGACTATTTTCTGTGGCGATATGAAAAGCCGCTAGTCTACGCCGATGAGCCCAAACGATTATCCACTACGAGGATAACATTCGGTGCGTTATTGCCATAAATGTCGGAAAAAGTCGTCGAAAATTGGACTCGCAGATTAGACTACGTCCCAGCGAGCCGTAGCGGTAAATTGCCAGAAGTCATATTTACATTATAATGCTAGAAGATTATCTTTAAAATAAAGTAAATTTCATGTCAATTTAAAAAAATGCATCTTCGTGTTATTTAAAGTTAAACATTGCGTTTTGGATACATTCCCATACATTTTAAATAATGTTTATATATGGATGATCGACAGCTACAGCTGATTATTATAATTCTAAATTTTTTAAAAATTTCAAACTCGTTGAGGGAACTGGAAGCTGTAATGTGTCATACTAGAAGCTGGTTTCCCGACTGGGTAATCAATTCAATAGGTGCACATTTTTTCGTAGACTACGAATGTAAAAGTTTTATTTATCGGGACTCTCTTTCTTTTTTCTTTGCAGAAAACTTATCTCAATACCACTTTATTTTTCACGTCGTATTCGTATTATTAAATGTGTTCGTTTACTTTCCCAGTAAAAATTTGCAAGTTTCTACTTTTGAGAGCGTAAGGCCAATTTTACTCTATTAAAATTTGCAAAAAAAAAGTAAACAAACAGCTTCCAGTAAAAATTTACAATGAAACAGCTGATTTTGTTTGCTGTTTGCATTACATTTCGTTTTATTTTGAATTTTAAATTATTAAGATTTGTAATAAAAAATAATTAAATAGTTCAAAGCTTTTCCCGCTTTGAATTTCTTTAACCCATATCGTTCTTCCAATTCATCGACTCCACGACACTTTCATAGAGCTTTTCATTAACATGACACTTTCAATAAAGCTCTAGATTGTGACTAACTGTGTTTATTTAATTAGTTCCGGTTCTTTAGCCGCTAATCTAGTAGCCTCAAATTTATATCCATCGATGAGCTTTATATATAAACAAATTACTGCAGTCGGTAAAATACAATAGCGTGGGGTTACTAGCTTAGTAACCTAGTATGTTTGCAATATGATTATTTGGCCATATTAAAATTACTTATTTGAGAGTATTGTCACATTGTTTCTCTCTACACCAAGGAGAATTGAACAAGAGAGTTCATTGACGAATTTGTATAAATTATAAATTGTAATAAAACAATGAAATATAACAAATCGATTAATGGGTACATTTTTGCTTCGTAATGTGTTTTAGTTTGAGTTGATTTATAGTTTCACTTAACCCATTTTGTGCAGATGAACCCAATACAAATTCGCCGATGAGACCTCTTCTTGTTTGATTGTTTTTAGTATACATAATAAAAAAAATTGTTTTATAGCAGCGTGTGTCATGTTTAACTTTTAATTGTAAAAATGTGAAGAAGTTTCTTTAGGTACTTGAGGGCAAATCGTGTAACATCAATGCCAATTGTGTTAGTTTGTAACATAAAACGGACAAAGCCAATGTTCCATTTGTCAGTTTCTTCAAAAATTTGTAAATTTTGGGGCAAAGTCGAAAGGGCCATGGATTTAGTGAGCAACAAGTTTTATTTTAAATATTAGAAACCACATTTTTTAAATAACACAAGAAAAATAATTATTTTGAAATTACAAGAAATTCCTAGGACTCCAAATTATTATCCCTATTAATTATATTTCCTATTACCGGGAATTAAAAAAATTACAAAAATCGAGCACCCCAGTCGCCGTACCGTATAAGAAAAGTTAGATGTGCCCTCCAGCCCTTTCGATATCCTTCGGTTATGATTTATATCCAATAAATTGTTTCAACCCTGTGTTCCTGAATATTTCAAAAGACATTTGATACATTTTCTTTGATCATTGATCAATTTTTTCGAATACATTTATTTATTTTTTTATAATACGAGTACGATTATCGAGATTAAAATTTGCGATTAAAATAGAAAAAATCCTAACATATTCTTTAAGAAATATGTTTGTGTTTAAACTACGGTAGTGTGAGTATCATGAATATCTATAATTATTGCATATTATATTTCGAATAAACTATTTAAGTAATTATCAAAAATGACTAGTCGTAATCGTCATCATCACTGGCCTCTTCCAGCTGTAGACAATGACGATTATCTAATTCTTCCAATTGCACTTCAATAAAATCTTGATCGCCGGCGATAATAACGCCACCGCCACGGTCACCACTGCCACGTCGCACATCCATGAACAGGTCAATGTGATGCTAAAACGTTTGAGCATTGCGACAAACACCACACCCTAGAGCGAACTCCTCCCCTGTAGGAGGATGTATAACATGCAGTGGGCATTCTTCACCAATGAGTTGTTTGGCCTTCGGCCCAGCGGGACATTGGGGCAACTTGTTCTTTGGAATGTTAGTCAGACGCTGGAAATCGTCGTGGCAAGTGTCGCAGAAGTGAGTGGTGCCGAAGCAGAAGAAAACGGCCACCGAGCAGCAATAGCGGCATTTATACTCCAGAAAATCGGTGCCATGTTTAGGACACATTTGGGCACGAGCTACATCCGAGCAACCACCACAGACCAATTCTTCGGGATTGAATTTTTCACCGATTTCCACATCACAGCGAGCCTCGCCGCCGTAGTAGGCTTTCTGGCATTTAAAACACACATAATAAGCATAGCGATCCATGGCCAGATTGGTCAAATCTCGGCTCTCGGTGTCCTTAACGATGCCTTCGTATTTAATTCTGAAAAAAGGGAGGAGAATTTATTAAATTATTTGCATTTTGTGTAGATGCATTACTAGAACCTACCGCATTTGGGCTTTGCGTTTAACATCCTGCTTGAGGGAATTAATGGGTTCCAAAATTTCGCCCAACATAGGATGTTTAATATCCGCCTTACAGATGGGACATAAGGAAAAGCCAAAAGTTATACGTGGACCGCTCCAGCGTTTCTCCAAGACGGCCTTGCAGCAATGGTAATGGAAAACATGACCACATTCCAACTAGAAAGAACAAATATTGTTAAAGTTTTATTCCCAGAAAAAATATTCCATTACTTACTTGAATAGATGGAGCACATGCCAGAGCCTCGACAAAACAAATCATGCACATGTCATCTGCATCCTGTGTCAGTTTTGGTTCATTCAATCCATCGGCCACATTATTCTCCCGAGCATGACAGACGTGTTGCAAACAAGGCAAACATTTCTTTTCATTGACAACACCACCACAAACGTGGCCACATGGTTTGGTCTTCAGGCAGGACTCGGCTGCATACTCCTGGCACTGAGCATCAGCACAAACGTTGCCGATTTCCAACAGACCAGAATTGCCCGTTATGCCACAGAAACGGCAACGACCCACCGAATCTTGGGCCCCCGATATAATGGTATGGCTACCATCGCGAAATTCTACCATGGCCTTGAGAGTTTTTGAATCGGCCAAAGCCAACAGCCAGAATAGTTTCGTACGTCCACAAGACTCATGGAGTTCAACTCGTATAGCTTCCTCTTCCTCTTTGCAAACCTAAGGGGATCATACAAAATATTTTTCAGAGACTAACAGTAGGTTTTCAGAAAAATGCTTACCGTCCTCTTGTGAGTCCTGGTCTTACGATTTAAATGCAGGAAACGATCACAGTCGCCGCATAGTGAACCACAATTTTCACATTGTATAATGGCCGAGGTCTCGCCATCGTCATGATTACTACACATGGGCCGGGTGTCCGATATGGTCCATTGACCGGAAGACAATTTCTCGACATGGTCATTGTCCAAAACGCATAAACTCGCCAAGGCCAACCATAAAGTGGCTGTCTTAACACAATTTTCGGGTGAACGGAAAATCTCATCCAGACGAGTCAAATTCAAAACTGCTTCGGCAATGGCTGCTTTGGTCATTTGAGACCACTTCTCTCCTAACTTTCCCTAGAAAGGAAATAAAAAATTTAAATTGAATCCTTCAAGTTAGGTAGTTCGTCGAACTTACTGTAGCCAAATCCCTGATCAGAGATATTATACTTTCCGCCTGCTTGGTGGGTATGACGCCATTCAAGAACCATCTCTGATTAAGGTTTTTGGGAGTTTCCTTTTTTACCTCTCTATTGGTGGAGCGGGACGTCTTTAACTCGATCGTACGATCAAACTCAAAGGCATATTCCGATCTGGAAAAGGAATCTTCTACCTCAACATGTTCCGGCTCGGAACTCATTGGAAGCTTGATGGATTTTAGAAGATGCACCGAGAGATCCAATGAATTATACAGGCGTACAAATGAGGGTGTCTTCTCCATATTTGATTTGCCGCCGGCACTTTTGACCTTAACCTGCAGTTGCAGTGATTTGGCGATAACAGACAGAAATATATCTAACAGGCCCAAACTATCCATGTCAAAGTCTATGGCTATTTGATGGGCTATATTGTAATCAGATGGCGGCAGGCGCTGCACGCCCAGGATGTCAGCGAAAGTTGCCGGTGAAATTTCCGGTAGTATCCGCCTAAGCAAAGAGGTCACCTGCCGTTGTACCCGATCACTTCCGGTGTGCAAAAGACTCAAAAGATCTTTGATTAAACCATGCTGATGTGAGAGATACGAACGTCCCACAACGCTGCCCGACAGAGCCAAGACCATGCTTAACATCTCAAAGCAATATGTATCCGCGGTTCGTCCCCGTTCAGATGTGGCATCTGTTTTCGATTCTTGCCCATTGGAGCCGGTGCCATTCGGATCTCGTAGCGTGTTGGCCAAATTAACAGCATCCCAATCTTCTCTGGCACGACGAGCTTCCTTTTTAATCGCATGTACAATGTGAACTATGACTTGCTTCTGCAAATGTGATAATTTGCTGCGTGAGAATAAAATTCCTACCATATGTTCGCGGAGGTCCAAGGAGTCGGCCAGTATGGAATTGGCACTTGAATCCATGGCATTTTGAGAATGACTTTTGCCAATAACGCCACCACTTTCATCGTTTGTTGGTTCCAGACTTATAAGTTTTCCAAACACTTGACCTGAAATAAAGAAAATGACGAATTAATTCTTGAATCGTGTCGAAAAGTAAACCCTAAACTCTTGTAAACACTCTCTAAACAAATCTAACGCATTTCGAAATCGGTATTTATGGAATTTCAATATCGACATTTAAAGTATTTGAAAGACAACATTTATCGAATTTTGGAATCGGCATTAAAGTATATATACGGGTTGATATATATATATTTCTGGCACGAAGTGTTGACTGGCGCCATCTGACATTTCCATTGGAAAGTTTGACATTTTTAGCATACACGTGCTCAGAAAGTTTTGACGTACGACCATCATTTTTGTTGTTTACAGTAACTCGTAACCATTTTCGTGCGATCATTTTTCACAACTTTCGACGTGGATTATAACGACAAGAGTGCATCGATGAACTTGTATGGCGATGAAGCACCATCCTATAGCACTGTGAAAAACTGGTTAATGAATTCAATCGTGGCCGACACTCGCTTAAGTCGTAGGTCGTGAAGGTCGTCCAAAAGCTGTCGTTGTGCCAGAGAACATTGATGCCGTGCGTGAACTGATAATGCAAGATCGCCATGTGACATACCGTAAGTATGAGGCATCCTTAAGCATTTCTTCCACCATTCGAAATCGCATGAACACTTGGCCGCAAAAAAGGTTTGTTTTCGTTGGATCCCGTACAATTTGACAATCGCTCAAAAAAGGCTCGTGTGGATTGGCGCAAAGAAATTTTGAAAACATACAATCGCGGTGCTTCAGAAGACATTTATAAGATCGTCACAGGTGACGAATCATGGATCTATGCGTATGAGCCCGAAACAAAACAGCAATCGACCGTGTGGGTCGTCGAAGACGAGCCAAATCCAACGAAAGTTATTTGTGGAACAAGCACTTTGCACTTCTTCCGCTTGAGCAACGTAGGACGGTCAATTCTGAGTGGTACACCACAATTTGTTTGCCTGGAGTCTTGCGAGAAATTCGAAGAACGAACAAGAGAAGACAAACATTGTGCACCATGAGAATGTGAGCTCTCACACATCAGCTTAAACCAGCGCCTTTTTGACCGGCCTAAACGTCGAATTGATGGGTCATCCGCCGTACAGACCTGACCACCGAATGAATTTTTTTTTATTCCCGCACATCAAGAAAAATATGCCTGGTCAACGATTTTCGTCATCAGAAGATGCTGTTGAAGCGCCCAAAAACTATATTTTAAAGGTGTCCCAATCGGAGTGGAAAAAATGCTTCGTCAATTGGTTTGAGCGCATGCAAAAGTGATAAATCATGCTGGAGAATACTTTGAAAAACAATAAAACCATTTTTGATGATAAATATTCGCATTTTCATTATTAGGCCAGTAATATATATAGCAGCCCTCGTATTACTGATTATCGTAAAGTTCTAAGACGATTTATTCATGTCCGCCGGTGTGTCTGGTGAAAGCTCGTGCTTTCAGCGGTCAAACGAATCTACTTATACTTAGGATCCTAAAATTTCGCATGATGATGGCTTATGGTCATAGGATATTTGGGATTATAAATGGGCGAAATCGGCCCAGGTGGAAAAAAGTTTCGTCTTAAGGAACTTAAGGTACCTTAAAGCAAATTTTGCTACCAATCCAAATATAGGCCGAAATGGACCAAAAAGGTTCCATTTTTTTGCGCTTTAGTAGCGTTGTAAAGTTCAGCTAGACCGATGTTTTTTACTTGTTTATACATATATGTGAATTATGATACGATTTCAATAAAACTGAACATTATGCGGACTTGGACCAGATCGAACTGTATTGAAACCGATATTAAGCGGTGCCTTTTGTTAAATAGAGGCCATAAGAAATAGTTAAGGGTCCGGTCTCTCTAAAGACCATATAGGCGTCAAATTGCCAACTGTGGTAAAGCAGACTATTTCTGTCCATGTTTTGGTATAGTTTGCATTAAAAATTCCTCTCGATTTCGGGCCTTGTCCATAATTATCCAATGCATTGCCATGCATTTTTTGTAAAGCCCCATACAAGTGACCCTTTCGATTTGAAGCTGTGCTGCTCTAAAGGCCACATAGTAAGTGTGATCGTGACCAAATTTTTGTGTTTAATACCGGTTATGCGATAACATGACAATCGAAAACGGGGTTTTCAAAAAACGACATTTTTGATTAAACCGAGAGACGACGTTCTAAAAAACCAGTTTTTTGGTCACTTTACATAAGAACGATAAACGCCGACTAGCATTTCATGTCAAAATCTATTACAAATTCTTAGAAAATTGAAAGGCGTAATCAGGTAAAAGGAAATCCGACAGAATTTCGTTTATACTCGTATTAGTGAACAAAAGCAAGTTTTGATTTCACTTCGCAAAGTTTTTCATAAAATGTCTATAAAGTGAAAAATACGTTAAAATACTTTATTTCCATTTAAACTTACCCGTTATTAACCGGAAAACCCTCAAAGTCTCTCCTTCACATATCTGCTGCTGTATACGCACGGCATTGGTTAACTTCATGTTGTATTTAAATGCCTGGACCTGTGACGAGTTGTTCGCTACCAAATCGTAGGGATTTGTTAATTGATCCCCAGAACCACACATGGCCGCCGGCAAGCCTAATATCTTTATTTGACGCACTCTCAACGTATTCTCCGGTCCGGTAAATTCCAACCGGAAATGGGTAAAATTGTCATCGTTTATTTTGGCCGAAATCCAAGTGCATACCTTAGCATCCACTTCTACGGTTTTAATGAGACTAGTGTCGCCCAGCGACTGCCCGCCGTAGAACACGACAGATGACACCTTATTTTGGATATCACGGCTATTGTCAATGTGAATCAGGAGCATCTTACAACAGTATGTCAGTTTGTTCATGGATATTTCCACTATTTTACTCTTGTTGCGGTCCTCCTCGTCGCTTTCCCAGAATGTCTCAGTGGAATTATCAGTTAACGACTCGGCCATGGCCTGACGAGACGATACGGTTACATCAAAGTGACCATTGAGGTCACTGTAGTAAATGATTTTGCCACCAGCATCAGACACGGCATACACTTCCTTAGACGCCGGCTCTTTGACCTCGGCATCCTCGGGCATGCCAAACACTCCAGGATTTTCGTTTTGTTCATCGGATTTCGATAGAATTTTCGATATGTTGCCGAATACATGAGAACTATGCAAGAATTGGTGATCGGTCTGGCGGAATCGTATGCCAAAACATTGGATGGCAATGCGCTGCAGCGGCGAACCCAGCGGCAAGTATAGAGTCAAGTCTGCGACAGACTGCAAAAAGGTATGCAGGCTTTCGGTGATCATGTGCGAGAGGCGACCACTGATTTGCGTATACGAAACCGGATGTTCCAAAGCCGGTTCCACCTCGTCAAATTTCCCCTCTCCGTGCTCAGCGTTGGCTGGCGGCGTTATGCTGAGCGATGACACAAACCACCACATTAGATCGTGCAGGCACACAGAACGTGTCACCGAACGCAGCAACCAATTCAGAGCCTGCAAGGAGTAATTACGGCACGTAGCTATGCGGAGACTTCTTTTCATGGCACTGCGCAGTTTCTTCAAATCATGCTTTTGCGTCATAAAAGCCATTGCTGGCCTTTGCAATAAAACATTCACCTGATTGGCCGACTCGGCATCAGAATTGTTTCGCTGGTTTTGCTGCTTGCTTCCCTCAAAGTCGAACTTTGAATCCTTGCCACCTTGACCGCTCACTGAGTCCCCACCCTCGGCCACTTGTGATTTGTGCACGACCGAGGTGGCAATTAACATATGCTCGGGCACTAAACGTCTCAAATTCTCCGAGGGATAACATATCAAAAGAGAACCATCCGAGTCTGTGGTGGAGTTGTTGCGTTTGCGGAATACCACCTTGGGATAGTAGGATTCTTCACGTAAGTTGGTGTTGCTTTGCTGTTGAACAGCTCCCCATCCCTGGCCCATGGAATAGCTGCGGTGAAATTTGGATAGAGTGCCCGTACTGGAGGTCATGCAACTTGGAGGATTTGGCTGATCGTAATTAGCAGGATCTGATGACTCGTAGGATATTTCCGACAGGGGCTGCAAGTGAGGAAACAGACAAAATTATTTGAAAATATATTATCGATTTGCAAAAATCCTACCCTATCGAAACCACTTTCATTTGGGCCCATACCAAATATTTCATATGGCAAGTCATCTTTGTGGGCCGGACCGAATGTCTCTAAGCAAGCGAATGTCTCTGGAGCTAGCCACGGCTGTTCGGGCGAGCAGGATCCCCCCGTAAAACTCTTGCGGAACATGACATTGCCTAGAAAATGGGAAGACACACATTGGGAAGACACACATTTTTTTAGTTAAGATTCCAAATTGTCCTAGTCTGCCCGAACTTACCTCCCAACTTGCCGCTAATCCTTAGACCAGCACGACTGTGACGCTGTCCTCCCTCACCCCTACTCGTACTGGGTTTGTTCATTTCACTCATGCTAAAGTGTTGATGCTCTGCCACCACGGGCATTTGTTGCGGTGAACGTTTTGTGGCGCCCGATCCCAAACCACTTGCATTATTTCCCGTATCCGTGGGCAAATTCGAGATGTTCGATGAGAGCTCCAAGAGAAATGTGGCATTCTCACGCATAGTGTTGTAGATATCGGAGTTAGCTATCAACGTGGTCGTTTTAATACCGAACAAATTCAGTTCGCTGCATGGACCCACCGAATTGGTGTTATTCAAATTATTCGTATTCTTGTTGGTCGAAATATACTTATCGCGGCAAGTGTCGCACATGAGGAACCAACTAGACGCTCCCTTGCCACCCTCACCGCAATTGCCAGCCCAGCCCTCACAGAAGATGCCAACGCTGTTGTAACCCTTACCTTTGGCCGATTTGCCGCAACCGGGATGGACTATACGCATGTGGTAGGTAACCGGTATCGGCAGAAATACCTGGCATATCTCACACCAGGATCCATCGTCCTTCTTCTTTTTGGACTTCTTACTCTCTTTATCTTTGGGTGCCGGCTTCTCCTTTGAATCGCCATTCGATTCGCGTGAATTGAACTTCTCCTGGTTCAATGAGTTCGACTGGACGATGTGCACGCAGTTCGAGCAAATATGTTCCCAAAGATAGACCAGGCTGCGGAGAGCGGGTGGCAGTACGGTCACTACCTCGGGTAGAGCATGCAGCTTTTGCTTTTCCCCCATGTCACCGGCGCCAGTGTCGTTAGCTTCGTTGGATAAACCTTTACGGTACTTGCGATTATTAACCGAGAAGTTGCCACTCTTTGTCAGAGTCTCCAATGTCGAAGGTCTGATGTTCAAATAATTGCCGGCATTGGCCACCTCCACCGAATGCCTCTGCTGGGCTTTTTGTTCTTTCGACAACTGTTGCTTGCCATCGCCATGATCGCGGCGCGTTACAACCGTGGTACCTTCTTTCGGTAAGTTTGGATGGAATTTCAAGAAGCTCGCGCAAGCCATGGCATCATGTACAATGCCCTCATGCCACAGGAAAGCGGCAAATACGGCTCTTATGCTTTCGGCAAATGACGGCGGCATTGCCCGTTTGATGGGCCCCATGGTCGTTTTCTTTGGGGCCGGCATTGGTTTGAAAAATGCATTTGTTGTGGCATTTGCCGCGGACGATCCTATGGGATCTGGCCATATGGGAGGGCTCGAATTGTCGGTACTTCCCGTGGAAGAAGTGTTGCGTACATCTCCGAACAGAATCTGATCTTGCACAGTGCTACCTCCACCCGGGGTGGAGGTGGTAATTTGCAATATACTCATTTCATCTTCCAGATTGGAGATATCCGAATCTTTTAGAGCGCCGCCTTCCGCAGATAACCCTGGCGGCCCTACGCCCACCGACGACGACGACGATTTTTTTGAACCCATAACACGACGTGCCGAATGTTTTGGGGTACTCAGCAGAGCAGCCGTCTGGCTTGGTGTAAAGTTAGTCTTACGCATGTTCGACATATCAAAGTGAGCTCCCTCCGAGGGAAACGATTCGTCCTTAGCACTTCTTCCCGAATTACTGGAATCTTGTAGGGTTGAGTTTTCCGAATGTTCCGCAGAGCGAGCACTATTGTTAGGGGAGTCCGGCACTTTCTCGTCTAAAGGTATCTTGATGGGACTGCAAGACCGCTGCGAACTATTGCCATTGCTGCGCGAATCCTGGCCACCCATGACCCTCACTAACTCCCTCACCGATACCGAAGCAATTTCTCCCACATCCGAAGGTTTGAAGGAATAATCTCTACCAGAGTTGGGATCATTATCACCTTTGAACCACTTTTGTAGAGCTTGCAATTTTATTGCACCGCCGCCTACTACACCAGCTATAGCCGAGCCTATGGGATTACTGGCACCCGAATTTCCGGCTGCAAATGGATCTTCTTTCTCCTCGTCCTCGCTGGCAAATGGTGGTTCATTTACCGAATTTTTGGATTCCGTATCAGCACAAATAAAGGGGTTTGTCGAGACATGGGGAAAATCTACACCTTTTGCTGGATTAGGTGGAAAATCAAACATTTTCTTATTGGGCGATTCGGATTTGGGCGATGGCGATTCCACCTCGGCATTAATAGGTTCCAAATTATCCAAAATGTCACGTTGTCTATTCCTTGACTCCGGCATACCGGTAGACATGGGTAAAGGTGACATCGGTTGGCTATCCAAATGCATATCGTTTGTGTTGTTCTCCCTCGAAGACGTGCTGCTTTCCACGACAGGGTGCAGCAGCGTTTTGGCCAAATGCTGATTGTATTGCAAACACCAGGCTTCGGTGGGGTACCAACCCATAGCACAGTGCTGCCTTATCGACTCTGTCGAAAGACGCAACCATACGCCATCGTCATTTTCAATTTCATCTATGAACGAAATAACACCATTCAACTTGATGATTCCCACCTGTTCGGACTGCAAAGTCGGATGAGATCTAATACGCAAGCCAGCGGTATTTTCGGTATAGAACTTCCGCAGTTTGTTAGGCGTATGATGGTTTTTCATGACCCGCTTATGGGCCGGTGGTGGTATGCTGCCCTCCTTCACTTCTACGCGATACACCTCCTCCAGGAGTATACCATCAATGGTTACGGTCAGGCAATAGCTGCCCACAGCATTGGGTGTCCAGTGAACACTAAACGTACCATCTTCCAAATCTTGCGCATAGAGCGTCTCTGTGACTCGAGTCTGGATGGGACTGTTGTAGCGGAGTTCTTCGAATGAATAGTTGTTGTAGGGTTTCATGAATGTGATGGCCTTGAAGCACATTTTCTCCTTAATGGTGGGTTCGTAATTATGACGCGGTGGCGGTGCCACACCACCGTAGTACGTTTCCGACTGTGAGGCACGGCGTACTTTAACATTGCCATTTCCGGCCGAACCAGTGGGTATAGCTTTAATTTCCACCTGTTGGGCATTGAAGGTAAAATATAATATGAAATTAATTAAAAATAGAATTAATTAACTTTCTTTGGCTTTTCTTTCATTGATGTATTCGTTTAGTTTATGAGATAGCAGTTTCTATGTTTTCCTATAAAAACTGTTTCATATAAAGCACGCCGATGAACATGGCTTACTGACCAAAGTGGACCACATGTGGTCACATCTACTCTTAAGTAATTCTTCTGAGTACAACGTTACTTAATATCAGTTACTAGTTGTGAACCTAATTATTAGATCATATTTTTGCTTAAAAAGCTATATTTGGGGAAACATTTTTACTTATTTGTTTTACATATTATATGCTACACTTCTGGATGTACAGAAAAGTCGAATGAAAATAGGTTTTTAGAACCTCTTGGACGAGCTCTAATTATTTTGGTAAAATCAACAGCATATGTCCTTGGCAAATTTTGTCAAAACTCATCAAGATGGGATGGAATTTGTGCCAAACTTTATAAAGATTGAATGTAAGATGTGGCTTCTATTTATAGGATGATCCATCTAGAGGTATTTTTTCAGAATAAAAAAACCAAAATTCAAATCAATTGTGGAATCTTTATAGTTCATACGAAAGGACATTTTATGTCATTAATTTTTTTGAATATAATTTCCTTAAAATGTTGGCAACTGTAATATGGAAATAAGCGTTTGGCGAAAACAAGAAGATCCGCTGATTTCGACTAAAATTGTGTTCAGTGATGAGGCCCATTTCTGGCGCAACGGCAACGCCAATAAACAAAATTGCCGCATTTGGGCTGAAGAGGAACCAGAAGAGGTTTAAGAGGGGCCATTATATCCAGAGAAAACCACGGTTTGGTGCGGTTTATGGGCTGGTGGAATTATGGGCGGTCCATATTTTTTCAAAAATGATGATGGTCGAAACGTAACTTTCAATGGTGCTCGCTATTGATCTATCATATCGGATTCTTTACTACCTGAAATTGAAGCCCGTATTCTTGACGACATTTTGTTTCAACAGGACGGTGCCACTTGCCATGCAGCTGATCAAACAATGGATCTAGTGAGAGGTAATTTCGAAGAGCAGCTAATTTCACATTTTAAATTAACATAGGATCATGAAATCAAACATGATGACTTATGTTCATATGCTATTTGATATTGTAAATCGGTCCTGGGGGGCAATAGTTTCCCTTTAAGAGACTAAAGGTACCTGGGAAAAATACTCTAGTTTTGGTATTTTTTTACAAAGCATAATTGATTGTGGCTGAGTAAGTTTTCGATGAGGTTCGGTCGCATGGGCTAAAAGGGCACAGTGGAGGATATGTAAGCGTGGGTACAGAGAGAGAGAGTACAGAGGGTATGTAAAGTTCGGCCTGCCCGAAATTACCATTGTTTTTTCTTGTTCTTTTATTAAATTCGACACTGGTTTTATATGAATAGCGAGACAATGTTGCAGCAGTTTTCTCAGTGTAACCAGCATACATATATTCTAAGAAACATCAACTTTTGCATCGGCAGAAAAAAGTATTTAACCTACGAGTATCCTACGAGTTTGTGCCTGTACGAGTTTGTGTCTGTAAAAAGTTCTGGCATCTTTTACATAAACTGAACACCTATATAAGTAAATAACATGGTCTTTGTAAAAAAAACTCTCAGCCAAATAATATGAAACGAACTCTGGCTTAAAGAATGTTTTCCCACATTTTCGGTTAATGAAATAGTTTAGGACGCCCTGATGTGATGGACAGTTTCCGCGAACATTACAAATGTAAGGAGACCGATAGTAACTTCTGGCACTTTTAAACGGTGGTCGGAGTTAGAAATAAATCTTCAAACCAAGAAAACCTTTATATAGTGGACAGCTCACTGTCGTGAGAAGTTTAACCTTGTTACTCAGTAGGATGTCGAGGGGATCAAGTAAATAAATAAGAAATGGACTATCAAGAATCACATCTTTACAACGAGAATGAGAACAAAAATCAAGCAATTACTGAAAAATATTTTACTTAATTTTAGTTTAGTTCTGTACATATCAAAGTCCAAAATGATACACTAATTAGTTCATTTAAAGTTCATTTAAATAAAGAAATTCTACTCAGTTTTAGTTTATTTTTCTACTAATCAAAGCCTCATATAAGTTACTTAAAAATGAGGAAGTCGAACTGAAATAAAGTTCAAATTAGTATAATTTGTTCAAAATTTCAGTCAACATTGTACTTAATTTTAATAAATTTTTGTATAAGTACATAACAAAGTCCCAAAAGGTTTACAGAACTGCGCTTTAAAGTTAAAAATGTTTACTAAGTGTAAGTTCATTTTTGTAAAGATCTGTAAGGAGCTGCTTTAAAATGAGGAATTAGGTCGCCTTAATGTGATGGAAAGTTATGAGCCGGGTAGTAACTTCAGATTTTTTTAGGCCTTGTGAATAAATCTTCTGTATAAAAAGCATTGTCTGTTCGTAACCGGCAGTGACTATAAAAATAAACCAGTGGACAGCTCACATATATAAGAGAAGTTTACCCTTGTACATCAATAGGATGTTGAGGGGATCAAGTAAATAAATAAGATGGGGTTTATTATCTTACACAAAAATCAGTGATCTTTGCAATGACAATAAGAATAAAAACCTAACAATAACTGTAAACTAATTTTCGTAATTTTAGTTGAGTTCTGTAGAGATCAAAGTCCAAAATGAACTAACTAGTTCATTAATAATAAGAAATTCCTCTCAGTTTAAGTTCAAGCCTCATATGAGTTACCTACAAATGAGGAAGTCGAACTAAAATTATGTTTATAGAATTTTTTTTAAATTTTCAGTTAACATTGTTCTTAATTTTAGTCAATTTTTGTAAAGATCAAGAAATTATATAAACTACTTTAAAATGAGAAAGCTTGACTGAGTTTTAGTTCAGCAGTTAATTTTTCCAAATTTTTAGTATGACTATCAACATTATTTTTGTTACAAAAATCAGAATAACTATCCTTAGGTTACAGTACTCTCTTGGCATGATATTTTCAATACGAGTTTCATAAACGAAACATTAGCCCTTTACCCCATTATCCCCCACAACTTACAAAAACTCCAATGAACCTACAACATATTTACTCTACTTACCTTCAATTCGGGCACCACAATCGCATCCCCATACTGATCTCTTATGGTCACAGTAATTTGTGTGGGCCAACCGTAACGTAATGCTTCAGTGATTGTGTTCAACTCGCATCTATAGAAATGGAAACATAATCATTATTTGTAACATTATCAACTGTGATTATGTTCGGAGGCACACGTGAATGCAACGGAAAACGAAGGGTTGAACGAGCACCACCGCCGCCACGAGAGGTGGATACCACACAGGTGGTGTTGCTCTCTGTTTTGTGGATACTTACTTGTTGGGATCTAAGCGCGGCTCCGGCTGTAACCACGCAGCCAAACGAGCACCAGAAGAACCAGGGGCACCGCTTATGAAATCTTTCAAAAATTGCCGTTCATTTGACTGAGAGCTGCAAGGAAAATATGAAAAAAAACATTCAGTATTTTGGCTATCGGTTTTGAACACATTTCAAGATAAAGAGAATGGAAAAACAGCGATGATGGTGTTTTGAAAATAAAAGAAATTTAAATCCACATTTATTATACTGGGCTTAGGTAAAAGTTAATGATCGTTGAGTTAGAACCAAAACACATTGACTATTATCAGACAAAAAAACAACCACAATGGCAGCGGCAACGGCCAACGCCGAGAAATGTTATCAGTTATTGAACCGCACAGCACGACGATACGCGGCGTGTTTGTCTGCTGCCTGCATTTCCCAACACATGGAATATGGACGGACGTACGTGTACGGAGCACTGACTACCTGTAGTTTCACTTACGATTTCAAGGCAGCACGTCAAGTCATGTTTGTTTTTGATTTTTTCACAATGAACGAATAAATGAATGAATGGATGCATTTTCTGATTGTATAGAAAACAAATAAAAATTTGTACTAACATCATGACTAATAATACTCTTATCTTATGATTCGATTAATATTTTTCATGTCCATATGGAAAGGTTTAACCAAGTGTTTAATGTCAAAACGTTTAATGAATGCAACTTTTTGTATTCGCCTACTGTGTCCCCCTCACTCGGGAAAAGTAAGCAACGAGGAAACCAGTTGATAACAATTGTAAACGAGGGTTAATTTAGTTGGTGAGATTTTGCAAACCTAAAAACGAGAAGCCATTTTAGCTGAGCCCTTTAATTTATGTTCCATTTTATCGCTGTATTAATTTTAAAATATTCTATTAATAGCAGCCTTATGTGCTCGCAAATTCCTTAAAATAATGCAAAATCTTTCGAGTGCTAATATTTTTACAATATTTAGTAGCCATTCCATTCGCCAAAACAAAGATATATGTAGATTACGCAGTCGACCTCTACTTTACGTCAATTACTTCATGAGGTAAACTTTCTTCCCCCTACACGCAGACAAAAAACATGGTTACTATGTGGTCACGGCAATAACAATATGTTCTCCACAATTGAAGTATGTTCGTCGCAACCATAGTATTGTTTTCTTAATATAATTTTGACAATAGTACAATTGCCGCAATATTAATATTGTTGAAATGTAACAATAGTATTTTTGCCCAACTTAAAACTAAAGATATGGCTGTAGCAACAATATAAATATGGTTGGTACAAAAGAATTGTCTTTAGGATTTTATGTTAACAATAATATGATTACGACAATCATACTGTATGATTGGAATTTTTCTTCATTTGTCCACTAGCGGGCCAGTCTTAAGAACTTTTTGCTGAATCTTGCGTACAGCAGACGTGTTCGGTGCACCATTGCGCCCAAAAATTTTTTTAATACTTTTATTATTTCGTTGCACGACTGTCACTGTCACAATTATATATTTAATTGATATTTATAGACTCAAAGGAAACCGCTTGATGGACCGACCACCCGGTCCAGCAACAGTACTAAAGCCAAATGGTATTTGTGTATACCCTTTACCAAAGAATGAAGTGTCATTTCGTTTGCATCACCGCGAAACATTGATTGAGATTCCAAAAACTATATGTGACAGCGCATAGAGAAAGCGACCTAAGGGTAAAAAAATCAATTTTATTTTTTTTTTTTCTTTTTTTGATGTGGATAACATCTGAGCATCGAATGAGACCGATCCCATGCCCCAAAAGTGTTCCCTCCCAGAGATATGCGCATTTTATGAAAGTTAAGTCAAAGATTCTACGCGCAAATAGAAAGGGACCTATTCTTTAAAATGGCTCTCCTGAATAAAACTGGTTTTTAGCCTTAGGTCCCTTTCTATTTTGCGCGTCACATATATATAGTTATTTTTCAAAACAAAAAAATATAAAAATTTAAATAAAGTATGGAATCTTTATTGGTAATTTGAAAGGACATTTTATGGCATTTATTTTTTGAAAATAATTACCTTCAAATGTTGGCAACTGTATTATGGAAATGAGCGTTCGGTGAGAAACGGGAAGATCCGCTGTTTCGACCAAAATTTTGTTCAGTGATGGACCCATTACTGGCTTAACGGCAAAGTCAATAAACAAAATTGCCGCATTTGGGCTGAAGATAAACTGAACGGAAAGAGGTGCCATTATACCCAGAGAAAACATCAGTTTGGTGCGGTTTATAAGCTTGTGGAATCAACGGTGCAAATTTTTTCAAAAATGATGATGGCCGGAACGTAACCGTGAATGGTGCTTGCTATCGCGCCATGATATCGAGTTTTTGCTTCCTGAAATTAAAGCTCGTAATCTTGACGACATTTGGATTTAACAGGACGGCTCCACTTGCCATACAGCTGTACAAGCAATGGATTTATTTAGAGGTCATTACGAAGAGCAGCCAATTTCACGTTTTGGACTGGTAAGTTGGCCGACTAGATCGTGTAATATCAAGAAAAGTCAAAAGTCTATGCTGACGAATCATATTATGGAAGCCAGCATTTCGCTTGTCATTAAAGCCGGTATGGTCGAAATGCTCGAACGAGTCATCCGAAATTGGACCCTCAGAATGGAAACCCTGAGGCGTTGTTGCGGCCAACATTTGAAGGAAATTATATTCAAAAAATAAATGCCATAAAATGTCTTTTCAACTTACCAATAAAGATTCCACACTTGAATTAAATTTTTATATTTTTTTTGTTCTGAAAAAATACCTCTAGATGAAGCAGCCTATATATGCTGATGTATGCCGGCCGTGTGTCTGTTGCAAGCACATTGCTTAAAAGCGAGTTAAGCTTTAACCCTTCGGTGGCTTAAATCGTCCATGGGGACACCATTTTTTTCTTTTAGGAAACTTAATCCACCTCAGAAAAAAAAACTTTTTTGAGTTAATACTTTCGCTCAACAAACTTAACTACCGTGTTTATTTTCGATATGTTTGTACATAAGTATATAAGTTCCTTTATATTTTCATTAACTTGCTTGCAATAAGGAATCAACTCACCAAATACAAAGATCTGTTTTTTGTTTCATTCTGATCATGGTATGAACCTGAAGATACACCGGCTTAACAATTAACAGAACTACATTGCCTGGAACTAACCTATGTGTCTACAAGGGAGACGTATGTAAGTCTCTGTCACCCTATGCTTAGGCATTTCTACATCCCAACTTTATCAGAATGCATCCGCATTTAGTGAGTTTTATATGTGTGTTTTTTTGTTTTTGTCGATTTCAGACAAAACTATTCTTTCAATACTTGAATGAGCGAACATGCCACTAATTCTGAATTCTGATTACAAATGACGCCAATGTTGTTGGTGGTCGTTATGGTTACACACACACACAAACACTCACTCCCACAGATGGGGTCATTATAAAACAATCTGTCCGTCCGCCTAAACACCCGCTCTCCCGCCCGCCTGACGTTCTGTCCGCCTGCCCGTAGGTCTGTGTTTTCCTCCCTGTTTGTTGAAATAAAAATAAATTTGTTTGATTCGTTTCGTTTCGTTTTTTTTGTTTTGTTCAGTTTTCCAACTTTTGTAAAGTTATTAATGTTATAATTATCATGTAAATTTCTATACTCTATTGACGGAACATGAGGACTGACTGAAAGCCTCTGACCGGCTGGGGCTGCGGTTCTGATTGTGGATGCATACAACACACAAGCTAATGTTTTCCAACAAAAACGAACTTAAATGTTATTAACATTTAAAATGACTGCAAATAAAGCAAAGTAAATATTTCTACATTCGTATTTGAAAATGCATACACTCATTCCTACATGCATACATACTGACGTTTCTTGCTTTGTTAAGATAATATTGAAATCTACTCGCAGCATTGCAATACTTAATTGTACCCGAACTCATGCCCAGAGAAGGCGTTTTATTACGTATCGAAATTAAATGCTGATAATTGCATAAAGAAACTAGTACTTTAGAATCGCAAATTCTTGGCAAATTAGAGCTCATCTAAACTTGCCGTAATAATGGTTGAATGGGTTATCTGCATTCAAAGGGTAGCAACAACTGTTCAATTTTAATCCATGCCGAGAATTAGCTTTAGAACGCTGAATACATATGTACTTTTACTTTTGTCAACTCATTATACTAGGGCAGATCATTAATTCCGTGACTTTTCCAACTTCCCCCGTAGTTACATGAGTACAACACTGCTCCCATCAAGTACCATCTGACAATAGACTACTGTAAAATTTTAAGAGAGTTCCGTCATTAACAGCCGTTCAAAACATACAACCTAGTGGATTTTGTTAAAAATGAAAAAAGTGAATTTCGAGTGTTCATTAAACCAAACTAAGGGAAAGCTTGATAAATACTATGGGGACTCTGCACCATTGATGGTGAATAGTAAAAAGAGGGTTTACTAACTTTCGTCGAGGTCGCACAACGTCAAATGACGCTGAACATTCTGGACTGTCAATTGAGGTCAATACAGCCGAAAATGTCGTACAAATACCCGATATGGTGTTGCCGATCGAAGAATAAAAGTAGGTGAGATTTTTGCTGCCTAACGCATTTTTTATGGTAGTATGGTTTCGATTTTACATGATTAGTTGGGTTTAAGAAAGCTGTCTGCAAGATGCGTACCGCGATTACCATTTCATCAAGATAATGCACAGGTGCACACGTAAGCAGTGTATGAATTGGGTTACGAATTGGTACCTCATCCGCTATATTTTCCGGATTTAGCCTCCAGTGAATATTTCATATTTCCAAACCTAAAGAAATGACTCGGTGGAAAGAGATTCAGATTCAACGATGAAATTATTGATCAAACAATTGCCTATTTTATGGACCTCGCAAAATCCTATTTTTTGAAAGAGATACAAAAATTGGAGAAACGCTGGACTGAGTGTATTAATCTTACAGGAGATTCTGTTGAAAAATATTTTTTTTTGCAAACAAAAAAACTGTACTTACTCGTAGTACTGTTACAACATTGAACACACCCATTTCAGTAGTAGAACTGAACATACCACGTTAATGTGATATGGGTTTTGAAAGCTAACCTCAATAGCGTTAGTCAGTAACGGGATTTTAAAATTGTTTCAACTTTCATCATGGAGTGGTCAGATAATGAGAACCGTATCGAAATGAAAAAAACGATATTTTCAAAACGCTCCGGCCACTAGGGATTAGCCGCATGTTCGTCTACCGATTCATAAAACTGTTTGAGGAGACTGGAGATGTAAATGACCGCCACCGGTCGGGCCGCCCACGCTCTGTTCGAACACCGCATGTCATCAAAGCTGTTAAATCAAGAATTTACAGAAATCCGCTCCGAAAACAGAAAATCATGGCCCGTGAGATGAATACCACGCAAAAGTCCATGAGTCGAATCATTAAAAAAGACTTGGGACTTTCAAATGACGTACAAGACATGTATTGACATGATTGAGGATTGAAAAATGCAAGCGTCTTTTGGTGAAGCACGCTGATAAATTGCACAGAAAAATTTTGTTCACCGATGAAAAAATTTTACCGCTCAGGAAAAATGTAACAAGCAAAATGATAGAGTGTATGCGCGGTCATCTAAGGAAGCATCTTAACTGATCTCAAGGGTGGTAAAGGGTCATCACCCAGCTTCAGTCATGGTTTGGCGGGATGTCTCTTACGATGGGGTCACTGACCTGCATTTATGTGAACAAGGAGTCAAAACATTGGCCAAAGTTTACCAAGAAACCGTTTTGGAATCTGTTATGAAGCCTCTTAACAATTCCCTGTTCCAAAACCAGCCATGGACTTTCCAGCAGGATTCTGCGCCGGCCCATAAGGCTAAAACGCCCCAGGCCTGGCTTCGAAACAATTTGTCAGCGTTCATTTCCTCTGAAGAATGGCAAATTGTGGACGGTTTTAGAGGACAAGGTTTGTCACAAAAGATACCCCAGCATTGGATCTCTTAAGACTGCTTTGGTTCGAGCTGTGGCCAATTTTTCAATGGACGAGGTTCATTCAGCTATTGACGATTGGCCAGTGCGACTTAAGGCGTGAAGAATCGAATAAGTAGATTCTTTTTGGATACAATATACATCAATAAATATATTTAAAAATAGTTGGTCCAAAGGCATTCATTACTTTTTATTTTATAGCATAAAACGTGTGTAACATTAATTATGTCCCTACTAAGTATTTAATTCTAAAAGTCATGGAAGTATTGATATGCATTCGTAGCTACATAGCTGCACGTACAAATTACGTTCAACATAGCTGTCGTTATGAGAACACTCTCCAATCCTACCGCCTTGTCTAGATTTGCAGATGCTATTCCGAATAAAGTTCTTAAAAAACATATATTCGCAAATAAATTTTAAAAAGAAATATATTTTTTTCTTACTATTTCCAAAAAAAATTAATTTTGGTAGTTTGAAGCTATCATAGGCTATTAACTAGTAATATAGGCCAAAAACTAACAAAACAAATATGTTTTCAAAAAATTAATGAAAATAGTTTAAACACCTTTGTCAAACCTAGAAATATCGAACGAGTTTGATTACAAAAAATGTTAAGCTGGTAAGACTGAAACTAGAGTACATTTTGACGAAGAACTTTTGAAGGAGAATATGCTGACTTTTCTATTTACTACAAAACTATTTACGATAGCTAGAAGCTATAGTAAGAGATTAGCGACTGGGAAAAAACAAAGATAGTTTAAAAACTTCTATTAGTTTTCACTTTTACCCTTACATGTTCATTTCAATTTTTTTTTTTTTTATTGACCAACATTCAGGCGATGTCCCCTATTATGCAGTGCATTGTGGATGGAAAGTAGGGGATCAGAGGGGGAAAGAGGGAGTAATGTTTATTGAAATTTGTCTTGAATTTGTGGATGTCGTAATCGGTGGGAAATATATTTGAGGGAAGTCGATGCCACATACGGACAGTACGGGCAAAAAACGAATTCGATCTGTAGTATATAGTGCGGTCGACTGGCCAATCGATAACAATCGGGTAAGAATTCCTGGAAAGTCGCGTATTCCTGGAGAACATCCTAACGTCAGGAATAAGTCGACGAATGTCATTGGAGCACGCACAGTGAAAGTAACGATAGAACAGCGACACACACCCCACATTCCAACGAAGCTCAAGGAAAACAATAGAGTTGGATACCCTACTGTCACCTATCAGCGGCATTGCTCTCCTTTGAACACGGTCAAGTAGCTCCAAGGATGACTTTATAGTACCTGCCCATATATGGGAGTTGTATTCCATCTTAGCCCTGATATAGGTAGTACAGATATTGAAAAGATCAGAAGAAGTAAAATATTTTTTACATCGCTATATTTTTTACACTTGAGTGCTTCTTTCGAAACTTCGAAAGCATATCTCATCCAACGAGCGTCACATTGTATCCTCATGCCAGAACCTCAGAGTATCTGATTATTCAACATCCATACCATCGATAGATAATGACGACCCCTTGCATTTTAAGAATTTCGGTCATATGACCACCACGAACCCGTGTACAGCGATCTTTTCTTTGGACCCAATTTCGACTAGAATTTTGGCAATTTCGCATTGGATGTTGTCTCTGAGCTTGTCTAAAGTTGTTGGCTTTTTAACATTGACCAATGACTTGATGTGGCCCCATAAAAAAAATCCAATGGCGTTAAGTCGCATAAACGAGCTGGCCATTCGACCGGACCATTTCTCGAAATAACACGTCCACCGAATTTGCCTTTCAGTAAATCGATAGTAACGAGTGCTGTGTGGCTAGTGACACCGTATTGTTAAAACCACATATCGGCGATGTCAAGCTCATCCAATTTTGACCAATAATCATTTTCTAACATGTCACGCTAGCGCTCTCTATTGACGGTAACATGACGAATATTTTCAGCGATGAAAAATTCGCCCAACCATACCTCCGGCATGAAAACCACACCACACAGTAATGTTTTGCGGATGCAATTGTGTTCTTGAACCACAAGTAGGATTCTTGCTATCCAATACGTAACGCATATTTTCTCTATCAACAAAATCACCCAGCCAGAAATGAGCTTCATAACTCATACTGTCGGGTGGGAGGATTATTACGGCCGAAAATTGAGGTAAGCGCTCTTAAAGTTGCGACCACCGACTCAGAATTTCGGTAGTTATTTTTAATGATTTCCAAACGTTGCTCGTAAGTGACCATGATGAAAATGTTGACTTCGATTAACGTTTTGACACTGAAAGATCATTAAAAATGTGTCAACGCATTGGACGTATTGAAAAACCCGTCGTAGTCATAAGTCAAGCAATTTATTATCCATACAGTTAATCAGATCTTGTATTCAAAACAATTTCAAAAATTGTCTAGTAGTGTTTTAAGGTTAAGCGACTACATTCTTGTTCAATAACCGAGTACCAATCGAACACGCCTATTATTAAAAAAATGTTAAATATAAGTATGCCCTTTGATGTATAAATCTACCTTCAACCGTTGACGACCCAACAAACGGCGAAGCCATTTAAAACAAGTAAATACGTCGTTACGTCGATAAGTTCGCCCAGACCGAATCTTATTACCCTCCACCGTCACTAAATCGCAAAAACTGGTCCGATTTTTGGGCCCCTTCGGCCCATGCGTCCACCCCTTAATCAGGCTTTTAGGTTATTGCCTATGCGACTAAATTCTGGTTTAATAACCGAAAACCAATCGAACACGTTAAGTTCGTCCAGACCGAACCTTATATACCCTCCTCCGGAACTACGCCACTAATGCGCAAAAAAGTAATTTTTCCGGCATTTCAGTCCATGCGCCCAACCGTAAAATAACACTATTTTAGGATTGGTAGCAAAATTCGCTTTAATTTGAGTTCCTAAAGTCCATATTACCATTGTATCTACACAAAAAACAAATGCTTAAAAAAGTGTGCCTTCATCGGAAGAACTCGATCTTTTGTTCTTAAAGTGAAACTGTTTTCCCCTTGGGTAGATTTGGCCCGTTCCCAATTCCAAACAGCTAATGACCATAAGCCATCGCTAAGCAAAATTCCAGCATCCTATGTTGTTGCTGTTGTTGTAACAACAATATATCTATTTTGAAGTCTTGATCATCTATGGTGGATCTGCTTCGATATCCAGGTAGAGGAAACGCGCCATTTGAACTGGATGCGTCCACAAAGACCTGGGGGTCAGCTAAGTGGGCTTGGCCGGACAATTGAAGAGGTTCAACATATCATGTGGTACCTGATGGCAGGGACAGATGTCCGGAACGTTAGCATCAATTCTTGCTTAGTAAAAATTGAAGCGGCTGCATCATCCAGATTTTAGCTGTGCCAACCGCATCTTATGTTGATTTGTTTGACCGCTATCATGATTTTAATAGATACTCGGACGGACGGACATGACTAGATCGTCTTGTAATTTTACGATGCTCAGGAATAAATAAATATTTCGTGATGTTGCAAACGGAATAACATATTCAATATACCATCAACTCTTCGGTGGAGGGTATAAAAACAGGTTTTAAAAATACTTAAAAAAGAATATGAATTTGCAAGATACGCCAACTATGCAAAACCTAGTGAGGGGTTTACTCCACTGCGGTAGTAATATCATCCTAAAAAGGCAACGTCTTGTCGCCTATTCATGCGCCCAAAATTGTTGCATAGTGCAACGAATGAACTAGAACTTTTTGATGAGCGATTTATTTCAGAAGGACATTTGATGAACTTTGAAGAAGACCATGCAGACCACCTCCATATGTGGGAGTTGTATTCCATTTAAAGTCGAATGTAGCACTTAAAAAATGTGCTTGTTTCATGCCAAGAAGAGCGACTGACTAATCGAAAACTATTTCATGTATCTATAGTGCCGACCATGGTTAGCCCACAAATCGTTTATTTAAAAGCAACATTGGGTCTTGCGTTAGCATTAAACTTGACCTATTCACAAAACCCCATTTTGTAACTCTCGCATGGTCATCATTAAGTATTTCTGAATTTGTTCAACTATTATTTTTATTTAATACCCCTTTTTGTCTTCGAGAAATCACTGTGCGCTGCCAACAGCCGCCAATGTTTTCAAATACGATGGTATTGACACCGTACAATCGCCTAATTGAATGTCTTGAAAATTATCACAAAAAAGCACAGTCCGCGGTATCTATCATGTGGGCGAGTGATAATGAAGAATACAAATATTTAGAAATTCGGTTTCCAATGACTTTTCGCCTTTTAATAAACTATAAATTGTATTAACATGTCATAAAAGTTACAAGTCAACAGCTTGACAAACAACGTCTACGAACAGGTTATCTAAGAATGCCCGGACATACGAGTACACTGGGATGGGAACAAAAAGTAAATTAACTTCACATCCGGAATAACCATGAAAAATGTGATATCATAATAATTCAATACGTCTCATCTAATACGAGTAATGCATTTAAGAGAATAGAATCCGCGTCAGATTCAATCGAAGCATTTAAAGCGTAAAAATGAAAAACCTAAAAGTTCAATAGCCAAGCAATCAACCAGCCATCAGGGCAGAGCCGGCATTTCTACTTTGATAACAAAAAAAAGTAAACACAATATCTGGTGGAAAAGTAAACCAGTTTCTGCTGTCTGACACCATCACATCATCAACATCATCATTACCAGTGATCAATGGATGGAACGAATGGAGGAACGAATTCAATCACTGCACTTTAGCCGCCAACGAACACGAACAACAACAACTGCAACCACAAACAAACAACAATGAAATCGTTCGATAAAAGACTGTGGTGACAAACCAACAGTCAGTCACATCGAAGAAGCACAAAAGAAAGAGAGAAAGGTTTTCTTTCGGAAGATTTCCGATTAAATTACAAGTTTTGCTGTAATTGGGTGAACAATTGCTTACAGAGAATTGGGTATGTCACAGTACTCATCTACTTATGGTTTCCTATGTTTTAAGTACACTGAGAAAAATTAGGATTATTAAGAGCCAGTGGTCAATCGTTATGTGATGATTAGTGTGTACAACTATCACACAAGAAACCCAAGGTAGGAACATCTTAAATGGACCAAATCGCCCCACACTTTCTGGTACCTCGCACTCAAATGTACCTTTACGCCCACTTTTGGTACTCTTGTACTATCGGTAATACTTTTTGCACGTGCTCACTAAAAATTAATACTTAAGAAGGAAGTAATAAGGCAAGTGTGGTGACAAATAATTAGACTCATTGCCATGCCCCTTCTGGTACATCTCACACAAAATTACCCTGTTTTATAAAAAAAAAACTTGTCATCCAGTGCCATTTTCTAAAAGATTCAATAAATAAATAAATATAAATAGAAAAAACCCATTGCGTAAAACTGAATTGAATTATGAACACCGTAATATTTTAAAATTGACTTTGTAGTCGCATATGAAAAAAGTGGTTGACACGCCCCATTTTGGAACGTACCACACGAATGCACCATTCCGTCCACTTTTGGTATTCTTGTAATATTTTTCATACAATCTAGCTCAAAATCAAAACTTAAGGACAGAGTTAAAAGGATAAGTTGGTGTCAAATAATTGGATTCTAGCAACGCCCTTTCTGGTACCTCCCACACAAATGACCCCGTTTCAGTGCAGATTAGAAGCCATACTTGTCTCCTGGTGCATGAAATTCGCTTAAACTGCGAACTCAATAATATTTGTATACCGCCAACTTTCAATTTTCGCATGGGGCATGCCCGCCCCATTCACCTTTCACACATACGAGATGTCAATAAAATTGAAACGTTTCAGGCAATGGGAAAAAACGAGGAAAAATTTAAAAACCTTATACTTAGTAGGGACATAATTGAATACAACATTGAACACACCCATTTCAATAGTATAACTGAACAAACCCCGTTAATGCCATTTGGTTTTTGAAAGCTAACCTTAATAGCGTTAGTCTGTAACGGGATTTTAAAATTGTTTCAACTTTCATCATGGAGTGGTCAGATAATGAGAACCGTATCGCTGTAATAGCGCTTTTCAAGTGTGAAATGGAAAAAAGCGATATTTATAAACCGCTCCGGCCACTAGGGATTAGCCGCATGTTCGTCTACCGATGCATGAAACTGTTTGAGGAGACTGGAGATGTAAAAGACCGCCACCGGTCGGGCCGCCCACTCTCTGTTCGAACACCGCATGCATCATAGCCGTTAAATCAAGAATTCACAGAAATCCGCTCCGAAAACAGAAAATCATGGCCCGTGAGATGAATATCACGCAAAAGCCCATGAGTCGAATCATTAAAAAAGACTTGGGACTTGGGGCTTTCAAACGACGTACCGGACATTTATTGACTGCAGCTTTAAAACAAAATAGGATTGAAAAATGCAAACGTCTTTTGGTGAAGCACGCTAATAACTTGCAAAGAAAAATTTTGTTCGCCGATGAAAAAATTTATACCGTTCTGGAAAAATTTAACAAGCAAAATGATAGAGTGTATGCGCGGTCATCTAAGGAAGCATCTGAACTGATCCCAAGTGTGGAAAAGGGTCATCACCCAGCTTCAGTCATGGTTTAGCGGGATGTCTCTTACGATGGGGTCACTGACCTGCATTTATGCGAACAAGGAGTCAAAACAACGGCCAAAGTTTACCAAGAAACCGTTTTGGAAGCTGTTATGAAGCCTCTTAACAATTCCCTGTTCCAAAACCAGCCATGGACTTTCCAGCAGGATTCTGCGCCGGCCCATAAGGCTAAAACGTCCCAGGCCTGGCTTCGAAACAATTTGTCAGCGTTCATTTTCTCTAAAGAATGGCCCTTAGGCAGTCCAGATTTGAACCCATTGGATTACAAATTGTAGACGGTTTTAGAGGACAAGGTTTGTCATAAAAGGTACCCCAACATTGGATCTCTTAAGACTGCTTTGGTTCGAGCTGTGGCCAATTTTCCTATGGACGAGGTTCGTGCAGCTATTGACGATTGGCCAGTGCGACTTAAAGCGTGTGTAAAGCCAAAAGGCAGATACACGGATCAATAAATATATTACAAAATATTTGGTCCAAAAACATTCAGTATTTTTAATTTTACAGCATAAAACGTGTGTAACAGTATTTATGTCCCTACTAAGTAAAATGGGTAAGGTTAATGTAAGTCTGATCAACCGACTGAAACTTTCTTACTTGTTTTCGTGGCGCTTTAATATCTTTATAAACACATTAATGTTGTTGTTGTTATAACAACAATATATTTTATTTTGAAGACCTGTTCGTCTATTGAACTAGATGCGTCCACAGAGACCTAGGAGTCAGCTAAGTGGGCTTGGTCGGAGAATTGAAGAGGTGCAGCATGTCATGTGCTCCCTAATGATAGGCGGGATCAGCGTGAATGTTGTTCAGACCTGACTAATAGTTTCGATGATCTAAAGGCTCTCTCTTGTGCTGCTGGATCACTCTCTCTCTAGATCATGAAGATCGTACCTGTTATGCCTGGGCGGAGGCATCCTGTTCAAGAGATGGTGGTTAGGATGACTACTGCCAAAAAAAACACCCTTGCAGGTATTGCTTAGGCAACAGGAAATTGTGTCTGCGCACTGTACGGACCTTCGTCTCATTTTGTAGATGACATGAGAAGACACCCTGTTGATGTCCTGTGGGCGGTATTCTGGCAAGTCTGAATTATCTTCCACTGCGTCGTACTCAAATTCGCTGATCGCAGATATCTGTAGCATGTGTAGACGATCGAAAGAGGCTGTCCAATGTGACCCCAAGGATTTTGGATTTTACATTGAGTGACAACCGCACCTCTGCGGTTCAAGCAGTAAGCAGTGTGGCTGATGATTTAGATGATTTTGAAAGCACGAAGACTACTGAAGAAAAAACTTAGCGGGTTTAGAAGCAGCTGTACAGTCTGCCTGGCAACCAAGGCAATTCATTTTACCAATTTATACGTTGATTCTGAAAAAAAAACAAAAACAATGGTCTCGAACCAGAATGAAAACTGTTTAAGTCATACTTAATTAAAGTCTCTAAATTCCATTTGAAATTTAAATTCTCCAATTAAAATTAAAAAGTTTCTATTTCAATTATTCCGCTTTGAAATACAGAAAATAATTAAGTGAAGGGTGTTCTTTTTAGACGTGTGGTTTTCAATCAGGCCACAGTTTTTTCGGAGCTGTCACTCGACTTATGCTCAGTTTGGTTTATAAGCAGAGGGAATCATTGGTCCATATTTGTTCAAAAATAAAGACGGCCATAATGTTACAATGACTTTATCCTATCTGAATTGAAGGATGTTGATTTGGACGACCTTTGGTTCCAACAAGACGGCGTTACATGCCATACAGCCAACGAAACAATCCATTTATTGAAGGAAACTTTTGGCAAATATGTACTAGTGGTACTGTTTCGTTGAAAAAAATGCTATAATTTGTTTTCAAAACATTCTTTTATTTTTATTCTTTTACTAAATATAGAGCTAACATGGCTTGCATGTGAATGATTTTTTGTTTTTAAAATCCCTTTTTAATCATTTATTAATTTGGATATCCTAAAAAAAAAATTTTTTTATGATTTTTATTTGTTTTTTACAAAAATCATTCTATTTATAATACCAATTTTTGTGCGTAAATTACACTCTGCAAATGTTTTGGGCCCTCCCGTGATTACGATATTTGAAAAAAATATTTGGCATATTTCGGGAAATAAAGAACACGCGAAGTTTTTCCGATACTTTAACTGATGAAATCGGCCAAAGTGACAATATTTGAATTGCCTGAGATGAAATTTGTAAGACAAAATAGTTTAATTTTACCGTGGCTTAAACTGCACACGTCAGTTGTCACAATATTTGGTATTAGTGGATTTAACTAAAATTTAAAACTGGGTAACGAATATTTCTTAATCATAAAAATATTTCGATGTGTAACATTTTAATGTTAAATAAAAAATTTCAATTAAATTCAGTTGTAGTTACTATTCATAGCTAACATTTTGCTGAGTGCAGGCAGAACAAAAAGATTCCCTACATAATCTAAACGAATTCGGTATCTGGAAGATTCCGTTGTGTTGTTTCTTTAGATGACAGAAGAAATTTGTAAGACAAAATAGTTTAATTTTACCGTGGCTTAAACTGCACACGTCAGTTGTCACAATATTTGGTATTAGTGGATTTAACTAAAATTTAAAACTGGGTAACGAATATTTCTTAATCATAAAAATATTTCGATGTGTAACATTTTAATGTTAAATAAAAAATTTCAATTAAATTCAGTTGTAGTTACTATTCATAGCTAACTTTTTGCTGAGTGCAGGCAGAACAACAAGATTCGCTACATAATCTAAACGAATTCCGTATCTGGAAGATTCCGTTGTGTTGTTTCTTTAGATGACAGAAGTCGTGATTTTTCATTTCTGCTGTGTTTGGGTTGATTGTGATGTGATTTTCAGTTTCATTTGATTATATGATCCCTGTTTATGCGTCCATTGTCCATGTTGACAGGCGGACGGACGGATGAAGGGGCAGACGTCTACTATTCTCCTACAATTAAGTTTATGTTGGACTGGGCAAAATAATGTAATGTTACAGCAACAATATTATACACAAATAAACGCATGTATGTATTGTACAAAAGCCTCCCCGAGGTTTTTGCTTTCAAAATTTTGAGTCTGGAAACTTGCAACTCCAATTACATGTTCAAGTACGATGTTGTTACATACTCACCGCTTGCAGATGCAAAAGCGGCACGGATCGAGATGAAGAGAGAGAGGCCGCTGTATGTTGGTGTAATACTCGTACGCGAACACATAAAATGAGATAGATTTTGTCTAATTGCCCCCACAGACATACAAAAGCATCGACGGAAGGACGGACCGACAAACAGACATTTCTCAAAATATTCGAATCAACAGACATCGTGTCAGTTTTAAGCACCCCATTATCGCTTAAATCGAATGCGAAAATAACAATAACAATAAGAACGACAACAACAATGAACATCACCACCACAACAAAATAAAGAAAAGGGCAAGTGAAAAATTATCACTCCACTCCAAGTGGAGGGAAACAAGTGTTGTTGGCTGGCTGGTTGGCTGTCGGTTCAAAGTGAGTTCGTACGTGCGTGCGTCTGCTACTTTAGTTGTACTCACAAGTTGATGGATACGAGTAGTAAGACTGTGTATCTACGATCTGAAAATACGAGAGTTGGTATGATCGCCATGGTCAATGGGACCTTCTTAATGATGTTTCTCACAAAAACTTATAGCAATTTTACTGGCCTTAGCTGTAAAGTTGATCACACATGAAGTGATTTCTTCACGACGGCATACGATTAAGGTCTTTTAAGGCACTATGCTAAATTCGATTTAACATAGAGTATCTAGAGGGAGGACCTTAATATGAGCTAAAATGTTGAAAACCACAAATAGAAACCAGTGAAATACAGAGATGACGAGCGGGGTCGAATATTTATACTATATTCGACCCGAATATATCAATATGCAGAACAACCTTCTGAAATAGAAAACAATTAATGATAATGTTTAGCTTGTTTGTTTTATTTCGGTCTTTTGCTTTTACACATTAAACAGGGATTACCCGCTCGATACCTCGTGTATCTATAGACAAGTTTTTAACAAAATGGCAAAGTGCCATTGATCTTCGTCGCTGCATACTGCATTTATCGCGATTTCGGGTCCTTGACGACCTTCATCAGAAAGCTTCGCACCAATTATTGAAAAGAAAACTGAACACTTTAAGACCGGGTTCTAACCAAACGTATGAGAATTGCTGTTGTAAATCTCACTTTTCCAGTTTTCTTCGCACAATTGCCCACGAAAATCAATGTCACTTTGCCATTTTGTGAAAAACTTGTATCCTATTTAAATATGGATGCAAGAGGGCTCGAGCTGGTTAATCCCAACACAATTAATGATAATGTTGATCAAAGTCGATTCAGGAATATAAGACGTCATTTGTATAGGTACAAAAACATAAGGTCATTTCATTGCTTTAACATAAATTCATGGGTTTTAACTTCTGAGTCGTTTGTCTAAAGTGTTGGACATCCTTGTTTAAAACCATAAGGCCATAGGGAAATTTTGGGAAAATCTTTCCTTGGAAAATTTTAGGATATTGCGAATCCATGTTTTGTGCCATTTGTCGGCAATTCCTCAGACAAATTTTAATATTTTTGTAATACCCATATCGTCGCTCTCGCTCTATTGTAATCCAATTGCCCACCTGCTCTTTCGGAATCAGAAATTTGTTTTATCGTATCTCTTTTGGCTTTTGAAATCCGGTTATGCTTTTTGAATCATATACCTTGGATCGTTATATACAAATATGCCTTCTATGTATTCTTGTTTTCACGGTTAGCTTGGATAAAATAGTGTGTACAGGACGGGCAAGCTTCGAAGAGCACTTACATAAGACAATTGTCGACTAACCAACCGGTCCCGGGGGTTTACTAACATCGAGAACCCTTTTAACTCCAAGAGTTTGAAAAACTATCTGAGGCGTGACACTTAATTTGTTTCGGATTAGGGCAAAACTTTGCTGTAAACATTTCAGTCACGGTTAGCTAGGATAAAATAGTGTGTACAGGACGGACAAGCTTCGAAGAGCATTTACATAAGACAATTGTCGATTAACCAACCGGTCCCGGGGGTTTACTAACATCGAGAACCCTTTAAACTCCAAGAGTTCGAAAAATTATCTAAGGCGTGACACTTAATTCGTTTCGGATTAGGGCAAAACTTTGCTGTAAACATTTCAGCCAAGAGGATAGATTTATCAATCAGTTCACTAAATATTTAGTCGTTCACTGATTATTTAGCCCGATGATTTACTAACATCAAACCCCTTTAAAATTCACGAGATTTAAAAAAATGTCTGAAGTTTTTGACTACAAGTATTTTCTGTAAACATTTCAGCCAATAGGTTAGATTTATTAACCAGTTCACTGAATATTAAGCCATCTTTAACAAGATTTGGGTTAGATAAAAACTATTCTTTACAAAGATTCTTACTTCTTCACCTTTGTACTGTAAAAAAAAACTTTCCACGCCTATGCATTCTGGCACACGAAGTTCTTGCCAGTTTAGTATTGGTGTTTTTTATAAAAATGACAATTTCTGAACACCTCCTCTTTGGATAGCATCCCTGTATACCTGAGACATAATTTCAGTTGGTATAAATGTCTTCATTCCAGCATAAGTTTTTATATATAATGGGTTATCCAAGTAGAGATACTTTTTTCAATAGCCTTTTTTTGACAGATCACGTGTGAGTCGTATCATGCTGTCATGTTATTTTTGTTTAGTATTGTATGGCATTTCATCATGGAAAGACTTATGCCTGAACAACGTTTACAAATCGTTCAACTTTATTACGAAAATTCACGTACTGTGAGGAATGTGTTTCGTTCGTTTTCGAGCCAAATTTTGTTCAGCGATGAGGCTCATTTCTGGCTCAATGGGTATGTAAGTAAGCAAAATTGCCGCATTTGGGACGAAGAGCAACCAGAAGAGGTTCAAGAGCTGTCACTTCATTCAGAAAAAACAACGGGTTTGTGTGGTTTGTGGGCCGGTGGAATCATCGGTATATATTTCTTCAAAAATGATGCTGGTTAGAACGTAACCGTCAATGGCGACCGTTATCGTGCCATAATAACCGACTATTTGATGCCTGAAATTAAAACTCGTGATCTCGGCGATATTTGGTTTCAACAAGACGGCGCCACTTTCCACACATCGCATCAATCACTTCAGTGAGCAGATAATTTCACGTTTTGGGCCGGTCGATTGGCCATCAAATCGTGTGATATTTTGTAATTTGTCTTAGTGAAGAAAAAGAACCGTTGACTGCGACAACAAATGTTCTATCCGCAAGAAAATTTCCAATGAGTCCGCACAGATATCTAGGAATATCAGTTTAAAGCAATTTATATACCAACCCGTTACGCCAAACTGTGTCAAACGCCTTTTAAACATTCAAAATTATCAGACCTGTTGATTATTTTCTTCGTCTGTTAGCTTTGATTATGTTTATTATTCGATTTACTTGGTGAACAGCACTGTGCTGTTTTTTGAAGCCAAATTGTTCATTTGCTATTAAAGACGAATTTTCAACAAAATCACGAAGTCGAATTTGAATGATTTTTTCAAACAATTTTCCTAAGTTGCTTAATAAACTAAAGGGGGTGTAACTATTGGGATCGTGCTTTGGCTTGTTTGGTATTAAAATCGCGATGACTTTGGCTTTTAAAGTTAAAGTTGATCTGTAAACAGCTGTTGAAAATAATTACTATTAATTGCACTGCCTTTGATGGCAAATTCCTTATCAAATACACCAGTTACTAATCAAATAACAAACCTAGTTTAAAATTTGAAAACTTTCATTTCTCTGCGTTTTAGCTAAAGACCTTTTTACAGTTTTGCCCACCAGTGTATTTATTTGCAATCCTCAAGCTTTTTTTCGTGACTCTTTCTTATTAAAATAAATCTGTTTGCTGTATCCAAGGGCAAAAATAAATTACCATACAAAGGTTTTGACCACTTTCGGAATATTTTTAATCTTATCCAGCCTTGTGCTGCCACCCTCGTTGTACACAACCACATTTATTTGAGGGTGTGTGCGTGTATAATCGTTGCTGTAATGGACAATATTTAAATCTTTTAATAAAAAAACAAGTTTTTGTTCGTTTTGTCTTCTGTCTGCTCTATTCTTTCTGCAGTTCGTTCTCCAGAGTTGTTGATATTTTTGTTGTTGATTGCAGTGGCTTTTGTACGTTCATGGGGTCTATTCTTCAGTGTGTGTGGTGGAGTTCAAAACCACTGCCAGCCAGCCAACGACTCCAGCTCATCCATAACACAGCACAGTGCAAGCGAACAAAACAAAATAAACAAGATCAGCTGTAATAAAGAAAGAAAAACTCGAAACTACACTTCCTCCCTCCCGTACAAAAGCAACAAATGGTGGTTTCCCAAGTACAAAACCAGAACTCGTAAATGTAAAGGGCAATGGGGGATATTTCGCCGAAGAGATGGGGGAATTTATTTTGAGAGCAACTAAGATAGAGAGGTGAGAGACAAAAAATAAGAGCTGGGTTTGAAGTTCGAGCACCAACATTAAACAACACACCGAGACCCACACGCACACATTAAAAAAACACAACTTTATTAATGCAGCAGCTCTAATCTAATGAGAAAATTACGAAAAAAAACAACTGAATGAACGCACCAACAACAACAACCATAACAGAAGCAACAACTACACATTTCGGTGACCAAGCAACCCGTATAATCACATTAATAGAGGTTCCCTATAGCTGCAATAATATTGGGGGTGTTCATAAGTGCGTTGCCTTAGTAAATACGAAATCACTCTCACTTTTTCGAATGTAAAATTTGGATACGAGAGTTACTGTTTATATTTCGGGTCCTGACAATACTAGTGTTCCCAGATACAAACTGTAACTTCCGTTGGAAACTTTGACATTTTTTAGCATAACTTCAATCAGAACGTTTTGTCATTTGAGGGCGAATTGTTTTGTTTCAGTGTGTTGAAAAATTCATCTCATTCAAAAAATGGAATTATCCCGTGAACATTTTCGTACGATGATTTTTTACGATTTTCGGCGTGGGTTATCGGGACAAGAGTGTTTAAATCAACTAGTTTCGACTTAACTTATAACTTCAATCAGAACTTTTTGTCATTTGAGTGCGAATTGTTTTGTTTCAGTGTGTTGAAAAATTCATCTCATTCAAAAAATGGAATTATCCCGTGAACATTTTCGTACGATGATTTTTTACGATTTTCGGCGTGGTTTATCGGGACAAGAGTGTTTAAATCAACTAGTTTCGACTTTTGTCGATGAAGCACCATCAAAAATCACTGTTAATCGCTGGTTCCAAGAGGTCAGTCTTAGACGCCGTTCGCTCCAGGATGAATTTCGCGAAGGACGTCCAACTTCGGTCACTTTGCCAAAAACCATCGATGCTGTGCTAGAACTGATTAAGCAATACCGACATGTGACATACCGTGAGATTGTAACATCCTTGGGCATTAGTATGACAGATGACGAGTCCTGGATCGATGCCCATGAACCCGAAACAAAACAGCAATCGACCGTATGGGTTTTCAAGACGAGCCAAATCCTTCAAAAGTTGTTCGTGAAAGAAGTACATCGGGGTAAATGCGTTTTTCATTTCGATATAACCGGCCATGTTGCCACAATGCCTTTAGTGGAACGTAAGACGTTCTATTCTGAGAGGTATACTTATGCAACCTCTGTTTGCCAACAGTGTTCAAGGAAATGAGGAAAGATAATAAGAGACGACGGTTAATTTTTCATCACGACAATTCGAGCTCTCACACACACGCAGAGAAAAAACATGGTTACTACATGGTCACGGCAATAATAATATGTTATCCGTAATAAAAGTATGTTCGTCGCAACCATAGCATTGTTAACTGAATTTATTTTTGGCAATAGTATGATTGCCGCAATAGTAATATTGTTGAAATGTAGCAATAGTATTATTGCCAAATTTAAAAAATTAAAATATGGTTATAGCAACAATATAAATATGGTTGGTGCGACAAAAGTATTGTGTTTTGCGTTTTATGTTAACAATAATGTAATTACGGCAATAATACTGCATGATTGTAATTTTTCTTCATTTAAATATGCTTTTAAGAACAAATGTTATTGGTATGGATCTAATGCTATAATAGTACTTTTTTATTGAAATTAAAATGTTTTAAACAAGCTGCGTAGGCTTTGTTTAACTAAAAATATTTTTAATAAAAACGCTTACGTTTATTTAAACCTATTTTTTCTACCGTGAACTAAATCACTCTCTGTTATTTTGAATTTAATTTATTTTTGAATAATTTTCATAATTCAAATCTTAATAGTGACTACTATGGTTGTAGGGATCATAACATGGTTGCGTGTGAATCATAGTATGGTTGTGAGGATAATACTATGGTTGTATATGAAACATACTATGGTTGTGAGGATCATACTATGGTTGTGGAGATTATAGTATGGTTGAGTGTGAATCATATTATGGTTGTGGGGATCATAGTATGGTTATGTGTGAATCATACTATTGTTGTGAAGATCATAGTATGGTTGTATTTGAATCATGCTATTGTTCTGAGGATCATAATATTGTTGTACCACAACCATATACCCAACAATAGTATTATCCTCTTCGAATATTGTCACCACAACCATACTTTTTTTCTGCGTGCAGCAGCTGAAACGATGATCTGTTTGACCACTCAAGATGTCGAATTAATGGGCCACCCACCGTACAGCCCTGATTTGGCACCCGATGACTTTTTCTTATTCCCTAGCATTAAGAAAAAAATGCGTGGTCAACGTTTTTCATCGACCGAAGAAGCTATTGAAGCCTTCAAAAATCATGTTTTGGAGATGTCTCAATCGGAGAGGTAAAAAGTGTTTCGAAAATTGGTTTGTGCACATGCAAAAGTATTGATCTTAAAGGAGAATTTTTAAAACAATAAAACCTTTCCAATGACAAATTATTGTGTTTGTATTGCCACAGTGCAGGGATGCAAAAGTTGATACAATTGTACTTTTTTAACACATTTTCGGCATCAAAAGTACCGTGATACATACGGGGCTCATGTGGGTTTATTTGGTACATTTTACAAATGATCCGATCTGTTGTCTTTTTTACAATACACCACACAGTGGTACAGGATTTTATGATTAAGTGCTGCTGTTTGTAACAACTAAAAGGAATGAAAATAGTACAGTTCGAAAATATTTGATAAATAATACCATCGTTCTATAATACCGTCGTTCTATGATGGTCAATTAAAGCATACAGCATTAAGTGTGACCTTACCTATTGCTGGAAGTGGACTATATTGGTATATACAACGAAATATGTCGTTATAAAGACCGACGTTCTTTAAACACCAGACAGAGACGTAAATCTTTTCAATAACAAAGAGATGTAGGTTATCTAATAGTCGGTCCCGTCACACTATAAATTTATTTTTTTTTTTGTTTCAATAAAATTGATTTTCAAACTAAACATCTTTTCTAGGTTTTCATCGGTATCGAATAAGTATAATTTCAAAGAGCGAAAAGTAAAAAATGAATAATTCCATTTTAAATCTCTGTCACAGAGTAGTGAAGGGCAAACAAATTATATTTAAGTTTTCGAGAGGGTTCTTTTCGCTGTGTCAGTTAGAAAATAAAAAATATTCCACTTACGTACACGCAGAGAAAAGATATGGTTACACTATGGTCACCGCAACAATAATATGTTCTCTCCAATAAAAGCATGTTCGTCGCAACCATAGTATTGTTTTTTGAATTTCATTTTGACAATAGTATGATTGCGACAATATTGCTATTGTTGAAATGTAACAATAGTATTATTGCCAAATTTAGAAATGAAAATATGGTTGTAGCCACCATATAAACATGGTTGGTGCAACAAAAGTATTGTTGTTTAAAATTTACGTTAACAAAAATATGATTACGGCAATCATACAGTATGGTTGTGACTATGAACATAACAAAACAGGTTTTGTAGAGCATATATGTATGTGTGTACATATGTTTTTTTTTTGATATACAAAAAAAAACACATACACACGGTACAGTGAATGGTTGCTGTCCATTAAAAAAACAACAACATCGGAAGGTAGTTCGAAGGATTTTTATTGTGTTTACTTTGTTCGGTGAAATACTCTAATAACGATTGGTTCTCGTTTATTTAAAATCAGCCTGCACTTAAGTATATAGCCATTGATCATGGTTTAATCACATTCGTTACTTGGTGTCTACGGATGGTGAAGTAGCATTCACCTCTGCTGGCAACTAAAAGTATTTTTAACCGTTGGAATATATATTTTGGTTTCTTGAATGAAATGTTTAATAAAAACATGGCTTCAATTCTGGCTATGAACTAATAGTAATGCAATTTAATTAAAAAAAAAACAATTTGATAAAAACCTCTATTTTTGAATAACAACAATAACCAATCATAATAAATAATTTTAGGGATCATAGTATGGTTGAGTGTGGGTAAAAAGTTACCATGGGGTTAAAAACTTTAATACATTTTTCGTTTATAATTTTTTTTCATTTTTCATGAAAAATAATGTCAATTAAATGACCCTCTTTTTCAGCTTCGCAATGATGGATCGTTTTAGAGCATTTCCCATAAGATCTTTCAAAGTTTGTGTCTGTAGCGTTCGAATTTACGCAACAATGTTGGCCTTGAGTTGAAGGATTGTCTCGGACTTGCACCTTCAAATAACCCCAAAGAAAATAGTCGGGTGCTGACAAATCTGGCGATCGAGCTGGCAAAATAATTTCCAAATTTCTGGAAATTATTCGCTCTCCAAAAATTTGACTTAAAAGTTCCATTGTGTCTCGGGCAGTGTGGGCAGTGGCTCCGTCCTGCTGAAACCACATCTCAAGTCTGTTTTCAAGAGCAGGACGTAAAAAATTTTCTATCTTAAACCGATATCGCTCTTCATTTACGGTTACAGCACTTTCATCTTAATTCTCGAAGAAGTAGGGCCCAATGATATTTGCAGATGTGATCCCACACCATACTGTACACCTAATAGGGTACAATTGGCGTTGATGAATCGCTCTTTGATTTTCATAACCCCCGGAACCTACAGTTCTGCTTATTAACAAAGCCATTCAAATGAAAATGAGCTTCATCCCTCATGCGTTTGCGTTAAAATAATTGATCGATGATTTAAATAATAAAATTATATTATTCCGGTTCTTGTTCAGTTGTGAATATATCCATTATTTATACCCCAAGTGTTATTTATATAAGCTGAAAAACAATAAAAAAAATATATAAACGAAAATTGTTAAATTTTAAATCCCCATGGTAACTCTTGGCCCACCCATATTGATTTCAGAAAAATTTCCCTTTTCTTTCTTAATTTATGTTTAGTAATTATGGTAAATATTTCCTGGACATCAATCTCCAAAACAATAATTTTTGTTGCAGGTGCTGGAGATAATCTACACTGCAGTGATAAAAATCTTAAAAAAAAAATAAAAATACACTAATTACTATCAAGCCAAAATTCCTCAATTTTTCGAAACGAAAAATAAGTTTGAATTTTGAACAAGTATTTTCAAAATTCGGTTTGACGGCTTGAGAGGGAAACCAACCGACAATAAAGCGAACGATTTATTTAAATTACCTTATATTAAAAAAAATATGTACTCATACATACAAATCGTTTCATACATTCACATAATATACCTAACATGTGCTCTACAAAACATCAATTGTTAATTGGCCAGTATTTTCCGATCTACCTAAGATTTATTGTTTTCGGTTAACAATCGCACGTTAACATAATATTTTCCAACTGGGTGAAAAAAACCAACAAGTTTATATATATGAAAATCTTGGACATAGGCTGGTATATACATATGCATGCCATACGTTCAAACGATAAGATTCATTTTCTCTTTTTAAAAACAGCAAAAAAAAACAAGAAAATCATTAAAGGGAGAGCGAGAGAAAAGAGAACAAACCTAAAAACCGCACAGCCACCATAAACTGTTGCTTTGACGCCATACTCCGACACTCGGGTGAATGTGCATGAATGAAAAACAACCTGCAAAAGAAAAGTATCTCCCTCACTCTCAGTTTTCCCACCCATCGGCCGAGCCGGGCCGGCTACGGAGAGCGCACCAGAGAACAAAGAGAGTGACTGACAAAACACAAGTGAGCAAACAATTGGATTCGCTGCTGAGGAGAACTATCTAACGGATGAATATCGAATGAGATATCATTTAGTACTGAGTCAAACGCGGAGGTGATCGCATCGTAAAGATCTAAAAAACGTGAATGAATGGTTAGGAATAAAGAAAACAAAACAAAAAACGAAGTATCTGTACGAGTGATGATTAAGTGCGTTCGTTGTTCTATTGAAAATAGAAAACAGAACAACGACAAAATTTGTATTCTCTCTTACACCATCATAACGACAACAAATTCTTAAGAAAATTAAAATGTGTGATGTTTTATTTATTAACCAATGAAGAAGAAAAAATATGTTATCGAAAATAAAAAGTTCAATACAAATTCTCAGCGTTTTTAGTTTAAAAGTGGTAAAGAGAAAGCTTTAATTGCAATAAGGCTAAATCCAAAAGTAAAACAGCAAGAAGTTACGTTACGTCGTTGTTGCGTTAATTAGCCCGTCAAAAAAAAAATAAAATTAAATGTTTTAAACCCCAATTACCAAAACCGCAAGACGGAAAGAAAACAAAACCAAAAGAAAAAATAAAATGTTGCAGTTATACTAAATGATCGTCAAGAGAAGTGTTCAGTTCACTGGATCGTTCGTTTCATTTCTGTTGCCTCTGTTTAAACTAACCAAAGATACCATTTAAAACAAAAGGCTGTCACAATTTCATAATACATATTTAAAAATAAAAACACACTCACATCTACAAAATGATCCGTCCTAAGCAATTATTATCAACATTTCTTCCATCACCAACTACAACAATGTGGGTCATTGTCCAGTTTTGTTTGGTACTGCTACAAATCTTGGCGACAACAATTCCCCCCGTTAACTGTGATAACAATTTTACATCTCCGGCAACAAGCCCAGCATCGATATCCACGTCCAATGCACATGGGAGCAACGCCATCAATAGCAACAACAACAACGATAAACTATTGCATCGAGTAGCGCGATTAACGAAAGTTGACTATTCATTACTCAGCGATGAGACAAGTAATAAAAGAAATAGCAGCGGCGGCGGCGGTGCCAGTTCTTATCCATACAACTCGGCGGGTTACTTGGCCTCCAATGGCTTGCGTACCCTTTTGAAGCCCCAGAAGTTCTATACGAAACAAGAGCGCTTTTCTGCGGGAACCAACAAGAATTTGGTCAGTTTAAATCTAGTCACAGAGCCGCGTAAAGACATATGCAATGGCCATTGTCTGTGTGAGAAGAAAAACGCCTTTTTCACGGTCACATGTGATTTTCAGAAAAATCCCCGGGTAAGTACAATTACGAAGTATAGATCTAATCACCTTAGATACATATGTTAGCAGTAATACGGAAAGCTAGACCATTTAAATGGCGACACGATATAGTCAACCAAACGGGACCATCGTCGTAAACTTCTTAAAAAACATATGCAGTGATTTTTATAAAACCGCTTAGAAGCTAAACAATTAGTATGGATCTTAAAATCTATTCAAACTTACAAACGGGAAGGAGGAAAATCACCATACGAGTTTCTAACACAAATAATGTCAACTCCACTTCCTTTTTCGATTGAAATTCAGAAAATATCAATTAAAAGGCAGAAAACCTATTTGAAATGAAAAAATCAATTACAAATTTAGAGATTACATTTGAAATTCAGAATATTCCATATTAAATTTAAAAAATAACAATTAAATATAAAAGATTTGGAATTCAAATAAAAGACATTTGGAATTCAAAATATTTAATTTAAATAAAAATATTATGTTCAAAATTCTAGAGATTGCAGTTGAAACTAAAAAGATTGCTTTTGATTTTAATTTATTCTATTTAAAAAACATTCCATTCCAAATTCAGAAAATTCTACTTATATTTGAAATTAAGAATATTCCCTATGAATTTTAAAATATAACTTTGAAACTTCAATTGGTGTCTTTTGAATTTAAATGGAATATTCTGCATTCAAAATCAAATTAAAGTTTCTATAGTTTAATTGATGTTAACTAATTTTAACTAGAACTTCTGAAATTCAAGTAGCATTTCTTAATTTCTATTAACAGTGCGGAATTGCAATTAAAAAAGGTGTAGTTAAGCAGAAAGACACAACACAAAATATGGTTGGAAGTCTTTAGACTTCAAACCAACAGTTGTAGAAATCAATCTCCACTCAGAGTGATATCGAGGCTTAGTCAAATTTGAAAATGGAGATTGCCTGTCAATGTTTTTCTAATAAAAATTAACAAATTTGTTTTCTTTTAACTGGATTGTTTAGAGCAAATTGGAAGTCCTCATCGGACTCAGCTTATCTTGGGTGGGCTTGACAATAAACTCTAAACAGAATAAAAGAACATTACAATAGAAAATTGAGAATTGCAATCTGTTTAAACACAATTTAAATACGATCTTACGGCAAACAATTCAATTTATTTTAACTGCATTATAACTTCATTATACATCCGGCTCCATCTCACTTTTCTGTTTTAAGTACCACTAAATTTGTTTTCTTCCACCTATAAAAGCTGATAAAGTTAAGGATATATATTTATTTATTTATTTATTTATTTATTTATTTATTTAAGTCTATGGAAGTACAAATTCCTTACAGACTATTTCTTACATCTAAAAGTAAATTAAATCTAAGTTATTAATAAAATTACATAACGAATCAAACAAATCAATGTTCTGATTGGAGATACTATTAAACTCTTTCATTGCTCTAGTTATAGGTTCATTAAGAGAATAATTCGTCCTATGAACAGGTAAACAAAACAAGTTAAAGCGACGCAATGTTCTGGTAGGAAAGCAAAAATCGACTAGTGCCAACAAACACGATGAATCTATGGAGCCCGAAACCAACTTATGAAGAAAAACTTGAGATAATAAGGTTCTTCTGTTGTCCAGCGTTTTCAAATGAATTAACCTATCTTACACCTCTGATACGAGTACTCTAGGGGTCGTAGCACCCGGTTAATACGCAACTTCACTCAAGGCGTAAACTTCACCGGCATTTTGCGTGTAAAACCATAGCAAAGAAAATAAGTGTTTCTTGAAGTCATTCATTTTACCAAACTTCCGGTGACACTGACAGAAATTTGTACATCATTACTGTGAAAACTCTTTAATAATTGGAAGATGAGACAAAGTATTTATGACTCGTGTCATTTTTGTCATAATGTGAATTTTCCGCAGTCTTTTTTTTACAAACCATTTTTAGATTTTTCTTAAAAAACTGCTGTCAGTTTTGTATAAACTGCGAAAATTCTCTACTCGTATATAAAAACAGTTTAAAATTGAATTTTACACGACACACTAATGTCCGGCAACGTAATTATACTTAAAATAAACTTTTTGTTATTCGTAAATGATGGATCGATTATGTTTAACAATCAATAAATATTTCATTTTGGATCCAACAGTTTTGCGAAAATAAAACTCGATAGACTGACCCTTATAGCTCCGTTTGTAATAGGACGTTGCCGAATTATATCAACTGTCACATTTAAATTTATATTAAACTTTAATTGATAAAAAATTAGTAGTCTTAACAGAAAAGTATAAAGTTCAAGGGATTTTAAAAATTCAAGCGTTGTGCTGCCACCAAACAGTTTTCTGCTTCTGAGTAGGTAGGCCTTTCAGAACGAAATCTTTAAATGTTTATATTGAAGAAACAACACCTCGGTTATACCATCCATTAGCGTAAACTTTCAAAATGCTACAAGAATAGCATCTTTGTACGAGTAAACTAAGAATCATGACTTTCCTAAATCGTACGTGAGTGAAACAAATTTAAATTTTTATTTTCGATTTGGAGTCCAAAAACCGTTTAATGGGGAGCATTTTCAGTTGGACCTTTATAATTTATCATTTTTAATCCGCTATTTTTAAACTTTACATTTCGTTATTTTGCCCAACACATGTGAGAACCACTACAGATTCGAATAAAGTAGAATTTAAATTAATTGTCATCTGTAGATAATTTGTCACAAATCTTTAATCTATTTTCACATTACATAGCACAGCAGTCAGATGTAGACAAAGAATCGAAGACCAAATTCGACCTAAAATATTGCGTTATTCATATAGTAATACCTGTTTTATAAAGGGTGGTCCATAAATATGTATTGTTTAAAAAAGACTAAAACAGAAACCATTAAACCACAAAATTGTCAACACCTTTACATTCTACTTTCAACTTGACATGTCCCATAAATTATTGAGACCACTTAGACTTAGACTAAGAATAAAAAAACTGTAAAGAAAAGAATTTTTACTAGGCTAGTCCGTGCCGCTTCAATTTGAATTCATGTTTAAGCTCATGATATACTTAAATTAGTACATATTCAAAAAATCTATTAAATATATAGAGAAAAAGGAGATGCATGGAATTTCCTAAATGAATTCGCCTACCTTTGTATATCCAATGTAGTTAATGCTGAATTCAATAGTTTAAGACCAATCATTACCCAGTAATCAAAAATTGATTTTTTGTAAATTATACAAATTTGTTAAGTGATCCTACATTTCATAAAAGATGGTTGAATGGTTAAAACCTCCAAACGGCGCACAGCCATTGAACCTCCACTTGTGGGAGATTAAATACAAATTTGTAATTTTTCCGTTAAAAACTTTTTTAACTTCAAGAACAACATTATTTATTCTGATTAAAATAAATATAATATATTATAATATTATAATAATATAATTATAATATATACATATATTATACAAAATTACGAAAATAACATTCCAGAAAACAAAATTGGCACAGTTTGTCAAGTTTTAAGTTGGCCTGCAGTCCTCTACAAACTTTTTATTTGGAGTAAGTGCATACATTCCATCAATGATCGGTTTTTTATCGATCGATGAAGCCAACATTTTTCATAATTCAGTAAACCCCATTTATTTACCCTGTTAAAAATCTGAAGAATTGTGGTAACTATCCGGGTTAGGCAAGGGACACGTTTAAATACCTTATTTAGGCAATTATAGGAGTTATTAACCTCTTATGGGTAATTATAGAAATACGACTAAGTACCTCATTTCGGTAAATACTGAATTACGATTAAACGCCATATCACTGACTTTACTATACCCTGTCTGCACTACCGGCAGGGAGAAAATTGTAAAGTTATTTGTTGCCTATATGTCCATACATAAAGCGCATACGGTCCAAATTGATCCATATTGAGCTAGGTCGTTTTGATTATACGGGATTTTTTGGCCAAGACTCCAGCAACCGACCCTATTTAAGAAATTTTTCGTCACAAAAAAGGATCGTACTCAACGCCAATGCTCAAAAAGTTTGCATTTTTCATAGATACCTTTACACTTCTTTCGTTTATTTGTCAATTTGGAATTGATTGCAGTTGCAAGATTTGAAGTTAAAGAATATTTAGAGCGATATTACACCACGCAAACATTTGCGCAAATTTGTGCTTGTTAACGGTGTGGCTGAAGAATGCGAGGGCAATTCAAAGGATATTTCATTTTGGGGGGATATTTCATTAGGGCTATTTAAATGAAATGGGTAATTAATAGAAGGTAATTAACCGTCGATGTTTGTGTAGGAGGAGTGACCAAATAACGGGGATGCAGAAATTAGGGCAAATATACGTAAACAGCAATTGAGCGTGGAGGAAATAAAGCGGGGAATACTTTACGACGGTTGGCAGCTCTAACTGAAATGATCAAAATAAACAAAAATATTTTTCTTTCTTTAAAGATTCTTTAAATTTTTATGGAGGTATTATTATAATTAATTAAGATTCTTTAATTTTTTTGGAGCTATTATTATTATTATTAAAGATTCTTTTATGTTTTTTTGAGGTATTATTATTATTAATGATTCTTTAATTTTTTAGAGATATTATCTACATATTAGAAATTTTTTCAACCCAAAAAGTTTATAAATTGTTTTCCCCTTGATCTATGAGTAAAAATCTCCCTCTTGTATGTTTTAATTTTAAGCTTTGTTTTCCGATACCTGTCCATTAATGGAAGGTGTTAACCTAGGAAAGTGTTCACTTTTGTGAGGTTTCACTGTAATCCATTGATAATATATAATTCTTTAGCCATTGCTGTAAATATCGATAAATCTGACAGTTAGATGTGGACTACGAATTGTAATGTGACATCTTCGAAAAACTAAGGGCTTCATAATTTCAAATATTAAGAAATCTAGTATCAAAATCCTCATTAGATGTTGAACAACATTTTCGAGATTTTGTTACAATTAAAAAATATTGAAATTCCGCCCCAAGGCATATCTTCCTATGCCGATTTTTCCTTACATTTCCTGAACTGTCGGATGAATAAGCTGGCAAAATACGACCAGAGTTAGATTGATATTTCAAAGCCATTCTTTTAAACAGCAGTCCAGTTTCGATCAGTGATAGATGTTCCCCGGCAGATCCCTAAGTATTTTCCTCGCGTACCTACATTTGAACCACTCTATACGTACATATGCCTTTTTTAATATTTTGCCCCAGTTTGACAACTATTTCGGGGGAAATGTAAAAAAGATCTTCATCAATTTGAAAATTACTTCTGAAGTGCTAAAATGTGATACTTAACAAATACGCTAAAATTAAGTTTGAGATCTGCCTGTGAGACCAAAATCAACAACAACAAAATTCCCATTCACCACCAGCGGCATCACCACCACCACTAGCAGCAGCAGTACGTCCTCCTCAGATCGCACGGATTACATCCAAAAATAAATGGGGGTATGTGGTGTATTTTCTTCGAATGTGTCTCTTTTTTCCAATTTACTTTAAGTTCGTTCTCCCTTCACCCCACAAATATGCAAGCATATGTTTGTTTTAGTGTGTGTGTGCATGCTTTTCAAGTCATTTAAACCGAAATTGCAGAGATTTGTTATTGGTCGTTGTCTAAAGTATCTCTGCCACCCCTCGTCACGTCTTCCTGCCCGCCTGCTGCATCAACAAATAAAATTAATTTGAAATTTTGTAAATATTGAAATAATGAATATAAATTGTTTGGTTCCTCTCTGGGGCGCGCACCCTCACACACTCGCATGAACTCGTACTTAAAACTGAAACACCGAAAAACAAATGCAGGAAAGAAAGAAATTTGTCTTCTTAACTCCAATAAGGAAATCTCATTGAAATTTATGCTTTATTTTTATTCAACTTTAAAATAAAAAATAAAGCACACACTCACTTACTCGCATACACGACATACAGACGTTGAGCGGATGCTGACGACAAAATACAAAAAAAAAATATTTTACGCACACACTTACACTCTCTCACTCCCCTACAAACCAACCAGACCAGATCTCAAATTAGTTCTTCGGAGCTATCATGAAAAATGAAAGAAAAAAGAGTGTTCCATTCCCCAATACTCACACTTACTCCCATTACTCACTCATAAATCATCAAAAGAAAATGAATGAGGAAAAAGAGCGCGCGCCGCCGCCCGCTTTTTACTCACTTTGACAAACTGTTTTTCTTTATGCAAAAACGAAAATGAAGAGCGCCAACGGTACGGAGGAACAGATCACACTGACAAAGAAAAGAGTAAGGAAAAGTCATAATTTATTATAACCACCACCGATAAACGAGGAGAGTCTACGGAGTACGTATGAATGAATGTCCGTCCGTCCGACTGCACATCCCGAAGACTGTCTTTGTTTATTGTCGCTATCTGCATATGTACGCATACCGGTGTTGTCCACTCTCTAGTACTCAAATGCTGTCGCCATAATGAAATACATATACTCGTACACTGGGACTGGGGCTTGTCGAGCGCAGCACAAGTTTTGTCAAATTTGGAAAGTCCGTCGTCAGTCTCAGCTGAGAAACCCATTTAAAATCAAGGTTAAATATCGCTTAAGCACCGGATTTCATTAAATATTTGTGGACAAATTTAAGACCATTTTTATATGTTTACCTTTTGAGGCGTCAAACGATTAGCCGATAACAACTGTTTAGTAAATTATAAATAATCGATTTATCTACAACGGCGGCTGTGTGGTTTTTTTTAGTCACTGTCTCTTAGTCTCGGTAGAATGCTTAGTTTAGGCGCAACTTTAAAGAGAACATCAACAGTTTTGCTATTACTCAATAATTACAAATTCAGTTGGTATGAAATTGAAAACTGCTTATCTTAAATTCCGATAAGATAAAAACTGGGTTTATTTTTATGTTGGAAATTGATTTAGCCGTTTGTACATAAATTTTACATATGAGACGTGCAAAATAGAAAGGGACCTAAGGTTAAAACCCAGTTTTGTTTGGGAGAGTCATTTTAAAGATTAGGTCCCTTTCTATTTGCGCTTAGAATCGTCAACTTCACTTTCATAAAACGCGCATATCTCTGGGAGGGCACACTTTTGGGGCATGGAATCGGTCTCATTCGATGCTCAGATGTTGTCCACATCAAAAAATGAAAAAAATGAAAATTGATTTTTTTTTACCCTTAGGTCCCTTTCTCTATGCGCTGTCACATGTACTTTTACACACGCATAGAAAAGATATGGTTGCAACATGACCACAACAAACAATTGCATGTTATGTTTTTTTATTTTTCGCCATATTTTTTTTGAATTTTATTTTAATAATCTAAGTGTGTTTTACGCAACTCTAATAATTAAAATGTTTTTAAATTTTTAGGAATAAATAATAGGTTGTTGGAAAAATGTAAATGTGATTGTATGTCAACAGTAGAGTGATTTTGGTAATCATAACGTATGATTATCATTTGTTGAATTACGAAAATAATTTATAATAATTATTCAACTATTATATGATTTTAATAGACATTTCGTAGTCACAATTAAACCCAAAATAAACTAATTTGATCATTCTAATTCTACAATTTTGGTTCCGGTCCAATAAATGCAATAAAATAACAAAATAAAACTCGGAATCTCGGAAACCGAATATTATATATTTTGCACCGACTATTCCCTATTTAAATGGACAAATAATCATTATCTTATTTATAGAAGACAATTTTCGGTTCCTAGGGGTCCAGGGTCTATAAACAATATTTCATATTCGGATTTATCTCGATATTGTATCTATATGTCCATGTACACTTTTTGATCATAAAAACTATTTTTGTCCCCTTGGGTCTTATAGTCTAACGGACTTCAATCTTAATCTTATTTTTAAAATAAATCCATATTTGCAATTGAACGTAAGTTTGCTATGCTTTAAGTACCTATCAGATTTTTTGAAACCCATGTTATGAAGAAACCGACTGTTGGATATTATTTTTACAAAACAGCCTGCATTAACCGGATTTTCGGTTTTAGCCTTTTGCCTTAGAATAGAAAATATTTTCCCATTCAGAAGTGAGTTGATTGAACACATTTCTAGGCTCTGAGAATGTATTGAAACCAATTGCGACGTAGAGAGGTTTGTTATTTAATAAATTAACTAGTATAAAAGCTGAAGTCGGCCGTGTCTATACTATTTTCATGAAATGGTCCACCGTGACTTAAAAAATCAAAAAGCTCGCATAATTTTTTGAAGCACAGAAAATTGAAAAAAGCTATCTGTTATATATCTCAGCAAAGGAGATTGACGATTTTTCTCCACCATTAAATGAAAAATGGAAAATTGTCCGCTCTATTCCTACCAAGATAATGAATATATAAATGTTGCTCGAACAGGATACTCACTTAAGGAAAAAATTAAGTTGGATTGATTTTGTAATATATGTTTAATTTTTGATTAAAAGTTTATTTTTTTTTGCTAAAAACATCTGAAAATATATGTAAAATTACTAAAATATGTATGAAGGCTAAAAGTATCACGTGCGTAATATAACGTGCGTAATCAATAATTTTTTTTGCCTACCCATGCATAGTTTTTTTTGAACAAAACATGATTAAAAAGGTCTATTATTAACCTTTATAACAACATTATTTCCGAAATAAAAATTGCCTACAATTCGCTTACTTTCGTACTTCTTCTTACGGCTATAAAATGCACTTCCACTTTTTGTCACTTGCATAAGTCAACTTTGATTGCATGGAACTTGGGTCTCCAGTGCTCAATTTTCCAATATATATACTTTTTGGAAAGAACTCATCATATACAATATACGATTCTAAAATACCATTCTAAAATTACAGTCCATTTCTGTTTTCACAATATTCAAAGACAATTAAACGTGTACAATTGTCACGTACATATAACCATGAAAACACCCATATATTATTATTTTAGAACTGCACTTCTGGATATGCAGGAAATCCAACTGAACACAGGTTTTTGAACCCCTTGAACGGGCTCTTCATTTACCCAGATTTAAAAAATAATGTCACATTTGAATTTGTCAGATTTTTTTTATTTGGATGGTTACCAAAAAATGTTAAAGTGGGATGTTTTTAGGTTCCGGTGTCCGCCACCAAAACGCAGCCAAATATATGTATTTGGTTTTATTGTTAATTGATATTTATATTTCCAAGTATACTGGATGCCGTTTTTCAACCTTCAGATAATTAAATGGAGACTATAAAAATGTGCCTTTATGGTTCGAAATTGATTTTCTGTTCACTGATATGGGTGGTCTAGAATGGTTGTAAAGTAAAATCGGAAAGAACCTTCGACGTGAGTGGCACGACTGGACAATTTCATTTCATGAAAATATGTCCTTTTCGACCTTGCCCAAAAATACAAGGGGGCGAAATGACAGTGGTTTGAAAATTTTCGGACTGGTGGTTGGAGGGTACTAGGGTAAAATTGCTAAGTTCTGAAGCAGTGGTCGGCTGGGGTGAATAAGCTCCAGCCGAGAGGTTCAATTTTCGACCACTTTTTGTAGCATTTGCGCCCGTATGTCACCAAAAATGCTGCGAATATAACTCTACAAAAAATAGTCCAGTGGTGTTATCACCAGTGGTGATCTTGGAGGCCACAGGCCCACGACGCGAGATAATGACCTCATCAAAAGTTTCCTTTAATAACTTGATGGTTTCGTTGGCTGTAGGTCGTACATATCAACATCAAAGTCATTAATCATGGCTCTATAGCGGTCCTTATTGACTGTAACATTATGGTCGGCTTAATTTTTGAAGAAATATGGACCAATGATTCCCTCGGCCCATAGACCACACCAAACAGTGACTTTTTGAGAATGTAACGGCGTCTCAACAATGGCTTGTAGATTTTCTTTACTCCAAATGCGACAATTTCGGTTATTACGTAACCTACGCATTCAAACAAAAGGAAGCTTCATCGCTGAATAATACATTCTTGTCAAAATCTGTTTCGGTGGCCATCTCTTTTTGGACAAATTCACCAAGATTTGCAAACGTTGTTCCAAAGTAAGTCTATTCATTATAAAATTGCAAAGCTAACTGAGCATAAATCAAGTGACAGCCGCCAAGAAGACCAGGTGTAGCCATTTGGAAAACCACACGTCTAAAAATCACCCTTTCATAACGTTTAAGTATTAGATATGAGAACCCGAATAACAGCTACATTCTCATCTATTACAGTTTTTACATTCCCAAAAACAACTTCGGTTCGTTGATTACACTGCACGTGTCGACATTAACATCATTTTATTTGAAGGGGGTATTTTTGTATGCAAATCTAAGAATTTCACCAGGAAGACAGACTCAAGTGCCAAAAAGCACTACATGATCATCACTGTTTTTTTGAGTGCCATGCATACACTTTGTTCTGTGTGCCCCGTAGTGTGCAGTGTGTCTGACAGATCTTTTGTGTGCTCGTATCTTGTAGCTATGAACACTTTACACCAGACGACGTCAGTGGCAACGCCAAAGATGCATGACATGGGGTTGGCAAATGGTGGGGGAAGGAAATGATATTTCACTTTCTTGTTGTTGTTTTTTTCTTCTCATATAAAACTCAAAATTTGCAAACAAAATGAGAAGAATGAAGCCAAGTCAGTAAGACAAAGAGTGCGACGGAGAATGGGAGAGAGTGCGGTCCGTTTGAGTAAGTGATGACTTGTATTGTTTAAATTCGTCGTTGAATTTATTTATTTTCGCAACAACACCCAATGTTGATTATATTTATCAAAGCGATAAATATGCTGCGAACAAATCTTTGGATACTTTGTGACCTATTGTCAGTTGCGATGCTTTGTATCTGTGCACTTGATGTACTACGTGTGTCCTTCACGTCATCGCAATTCAAATGGACAAGACTGATAGATAGATTTCGCATACGATAGTTTTGGATTTCTTAGTAAAAATTAATAGTAGCAGCGAAAGTATTTCCTCCAATCGCTTAATTTATTTACAAATATTCAGACGGCATATTTATTATACGCCGCTTGTTTATAGTGGAGGGCTCCTAGCTTCTTGAACGTTGTTGCTATTTTCAGCAGCTAGTGTGTAGTATTTTTCTCTTTTGACTTCTTTTGTGCGTAGTGCTGCTTACAGCTATCGGCCGAATTCTATAAACATGTCTATGAGAAGAACAAAAGGAACGAAGACTGAGTGGATTTGTATTTTGTTTTTCTTTTCAGTATTTTTTTTTCGTTCAACCAGTTGATCGAGTATGCTAATTTTTTTGTTTGTCTCGTCGTTTTTTGTGTATTTTATTTATACTACTAACTTTTTTTGTTTGTTTATTATGGTGAGCATATGGGGAGTACAAAGAGGAACCTGACCAAAATGTGAAATTGTGAAATATTTATGTACGAACATATTTATAAACACATTTCAGAACTTCTGGAAGGGCATTGGCTGGATCGAGTTTACAATGCTGGAAATTATCGTTGAATTACATTAAGGCTCAGTTTGTTTAGATCCATCAGCGGGAAATTATGAAGAGCTCACAATTATTGTACAATTGAATAAAGCAAAGAAATGAGTTATTTATATTAGAAGGATTTTATGTTGATTTAAAAAAAAATAACTTTGGTTAATTTTGATGGTAAAAATTATTGTTTTGTGTATTTTGCTAAAGAACAAGAGGTTTGAAATTTAAGACAGTCATTTGTTGTCCTTTAATAAATAGTTTTTTTATCAGAAAAAAATCGGACCTATATTTTTTTATGAATGTTACCTTAAAAAAAATCTAGGATTCACAAATTGTGAAACATATCCCATTCATATCAATGTTAATTGCAATTAATTTAACTCGTTTAAAAATTCAACGAATTTTTTCTTTAAAATTCAACACTTGCAAGTGAATCTTTCGTTCCGAGTTTAAAATTAATTTTAAATTCGCACAATGAGTTTTTACATAGAGCCAAACTGTTATTCTGAAAAGAGGTCGTAATTTATACTTTCTGCTATTCTTTTAGTAAACGAACGACTATGGATTCAAAAATCTAGGATTCACAAATTGTGAAACATTTCCCTTTCATATCAATGTTAACGGCAGGTTAATTAAATCATTTAAAAATTCAACGATTTTTATTTTAATACACGCAAGTGGATCTTTTGTTCTGAGTTTAAAATTAATTTTAAATTGCAATTCTTTGTAGATTTTTTTTATTTTTGCAAACAATAGCAAATAAAAATATATTTTTTTAAAGACTAAAACTCTCAGTTCAATCGCTACAAATGATGTCCCATGTAATATAAGTACACTATTTAAACCATACACCGATGTGGACTATAGGCGTGTTTGATTGGTTCTTGGTAATTAGAAGAGAAGGTGGTAAGGTAATAACTTCAAAACTTTGCAAGAAATTCTATTTTTTTGCACTCCTTTTTTTTTAAAAAAAAACTTTAATCAATGAAAACAAACGATTAATGAAAAAATTCTCAAAAAAAATTCTAAACAAAATATTTTTTTTTATGTTAAGTGTTTATCGACCTTTTTTGTGTATATTTTCAGTTCGGGCCTCTATTCGGGCTTTTAAGGTCATATATGATGAAAAAAAATAAAAGATTATTTATTTCATTGTTCGCATCCGACGTTTCGCTGGGATTTTTTCAGCATCTTCAGGGTTGAAATTTATTGAATCTGGCAACTACATGTTACAAAAGAAAATTTATTTATTTGTGCAATAGCGTTATAAACACGGCAAACATGGCGTAGAGCTATTAACTAGCGAAATTTGAGAAATTTTATTCTTGTCGTTTGCAACATTTTTAAAAGACAAAATATAGAGATTAACGGAACCCTTAATAACTCAAAACTATATTCAGACATAAGATGTTTTAATGTGTTGGTACAAACATGTAGTTGACCTTCACTGAACTGTCAGCTACAAATAGTAAAAAAAACTAAATAGTCATTATGCTACATTTTCATATACATGCTACATTTTACATATAATTTAATATTATTTGTAAAGCTCAAACTTGCCTGAGAAAAAAAAAACTTTCTAAACAAATATTTTGAATATATCGATCGACAACATTTAAGTGCATAATTCATACGATTGCCAACAATGTTGTCTGTCAATCTTCTAAGGCACCCATGTTCAGTTGCGTGCGGAACACTGTAGCCGCCATACTTCAGCAGGTAGCCTTACGACAATATTCCGATATCAGCGACTGACTAAAAGCAATCATAAACAAGTCGACAAGCACTCTTAATTGCATTTAATTGAAGCCGTTTATAAGAGCTCGGCTGTAGTAGGAGAGCACAAGTGCGAGCAAATGAAAAGGCCCAATTCAAAGTTCAAACGGATCCGATTCTATATTGAAAGAAGAAAAAAAACTGGCTAAAATTACAGCACACGGTTGTTTATTATGAGTAGTATTCAATGAACAGAAATCTGTATGAGTCACGTTTATTTATTATTCGTATTTGATTCTCGGTCTTGAATATGTAGTGCGCGTTTTTGTCAAGTTTTTTTTTTTATTATTTTTTGATAAATATTTCGTCATAGTGTGATTATTATTCATTTCAGCTAGCGTGTGTGAAGTCAAATTACTCTAGACATTATTGTTTAACAAAAAAGGAAATGAGTATATTTATTAAAATTCATTTTAACAGGTTGCCTTTGTAGAAAATTTTGATTTTATTTTTTCTCTATAAGATTAATTTGAGATTGCATTAAAAATCCATAATTTTTTTTGACAGTGCTCCGTTTTATACTGTAATGGTAACGATTATGTTCGTCCAAGTTTCGAATAAAATAAAAATAGATCGGATTTCATATCAATACGAATATTTACGTGTTGTTTTGCTACACAAAATAACCATGACATCTTAAACGATTCTAATTAAAGCCGTGCTAGGCTACTTATCAAATGAACGGATTAACATAAATACATTTTTTAAACGGAAACATGACTAAGATACGAATCGGAACTTGTTAAGGTACGAGTATTCTGAATTTTAATACCATGAATCAATGTTTGAACAAATATTTTTAACTCTAATTTACAAATCTGCCTCTTTAATACTAATAATCACATTAAAATAGCTGGCATATGAAAAAGTTTCAAGTAGGACTGCCTAAAGCGTAAAAAAACGCCTAAACGACAACGTAGATTCTTTATTTAAGCGGCGAAAATGCAATTATCTTATATATATATATTTCTGTCCTAATAATGAAAATGTGAATATTTATCATCAAAAATGGTGTTATTGTTATTCAAAGTATTCCGCTGCATGATTTATACACTTTTGCATGCGCTCAAACCAATTGTCGAAGCACTTTTTCCACTCCGATTGAGACACATCCAAAACATGGTTTTTGAACGCTTCAACAGCATCTTCTGGCAACTGAAATCGTTGACCACGCATTTTTTCTTAATAAGCGGGCATAAAAAGAAGTCATTGGGTGCCAAGTCAGGGCGGATGATCAATTTGACGTTTTGGACGGTCAAAAAGGCGCTGGTTGGAGCCGATGTGTGAGAGCTCACATTGTCATGGTGCACAATGCTTCGTCTTCTCTTGTTCCTTTTTCGAATTTCTTCGAAGAATTCAGGCAAACAAATTGTGGTGTACCACTTTTGAATATACCTCGTACGTTGCTCAAACAGAGCAGTCGCCACATGACCAGTTTTGCCGAAGAAACAGGCGACCAATTGCTTTGAAACGGTCGATTACTGTTTTGTTTCGGGCTCATACGCATAGATCCACGATTCGTCACCTGTGACGATCTTATAAACCTCTTTTGACCGTGGTGCTTCAAAAGAAGTATTTTTTCAAAATTTCTTTTCACCAATCGACTCGAGCCTTTTCTTGAGGTATTGTCAAATTGTGAGGGATCCAACGAGAACAAACCTTTTCTATGGCCAGGTGTTCAGGCAATATCGAATGTATGCTGGTTGAAGAAATGCCCAAGGATGCCTCTATTCACGGTATGTCACATGACGATCTTGCATTATCAGTTCACGCACGGCATCACTGTTCTCTGGCACAATGGCCGTTTTTGGACGACGTTCACAACATTCGTCTTTAAGCGAGCGAGCGTCGGCCACGATTGAATTCATTAAACCAGTTTTTCACAGTGCTATGGATGGTGCTTCATCTCCATACAAAGATTTAAGTTCATCGATGCACTCTTGTCGTGATAATCCTCTTCGCACGAAAATGTTCACGGGTTAATTCCATTTCTTTGCCAAATTGATTTTTTCAAGTCATTGTAAACAACACAAATGATGGTCGTACATAAAAAAGTTCTGAGTACGTTTATGCTAAAAAAATGTCAAACTTTCCAATGGAATAGTCAGATGGAGCCAAGCAACACTTAGTGTTGCCTAGGCCAGAAATACATATAGCAACCCTCGTATTACTGATCGCATATTGATCATACGGGACTTAATCTCCTTTAATTAAAGTATTTTGTTGGTATTTACTAGTGGTCGCTTTTTTGACCTTAAGGACATTATTGGGCACCAACCCCAATTTAAATCAAATCTTAAAAATAAATCATACTTGGATGCGTAATAAAATTTACTGTATGTTTAGTAGCACCCTTATTTACTATTTATAGCTCATTTTGACTATTCGGACCGTTGTTTAGAGCCCTACGGGCTACACGTCCGAGTACAAATTTAAGGCGGACCTGAATATTGACCTGAAGTGAAATTTGATCAATATTGAATGACCCTACGTTTCATAGGACCAAGGGGGAGCTTATTTGTGATATCATCCGAAAGGTCCAGCAGCCATGCCTTCTTTTAAAGTATTAAGTACGCCTTAACTAACAGTCGCCATTTAATCCATTGCTGGTTCACACAAAATAATAACCTGTTGAGCAAATACTCAAAGAAACATACTTTTTCCGAGGAACCTTTAGTCCCTTGAAGAGAAACATTGTCCTACCTGGGCCGATTTCTTCTATTTACAATCCCAAACAGTGGTCTTTATCATAAAAAATGTCAGGGTCCTCGTTTTATTCATTTGAATACTATCGTGAACAGACGGACATGGCTAGATAAGCTAAATAATCTTTCCATTGTCAGCGATTAATTTTATATAATCTATTGGATATTCGTTGCAAACGGAATGAACAATTAAGTACACTCTTCATCCATTGGTAATGGATCCATAATGGGCCAATTTGTAACAACAAAAATATGCCGTTATTGTGCCATAGATTTTATTTTAAAATTTAGACGCCTCAAGAATGTTTTTTCGATATTTCGTAGTGGAACGTTGTTTCCTCATGCCAATAGCTATTGAAAATCGACCCACCCTAATAAATATTCCTCTGCAGTTTTTGTTTATTAGTATAAGTACAGTAAAAAGAACAGATACTATCATTGGAAAATAAATGCAATGGTATATTTGCTGATTATTAAACTAAGCATAGCTTATCTACTGCTGGCTCTTTGTTGTGTGACAGTTAGCATGCACAACGGCCACGCACTAAAGTCTGATGCCTAACAGGGTATTAAAACTAATCGTTATTATTGGCTACTTTATTGGTAAGAGTTTAATCTCAGTCATGGGATAATGTCTCCATATAAAGCCCTATCCTCGAAACTGATTTAAAAAAAGGAATCGATCAACTAGGGTAAGGATATTTAGTACACATTCCACCTATTTGAGAAATGTTCCACGTATATTTCTTGATAAGTGCTGATCAATTTTTTTCCAAGGTAACATATATCAAAATCAATCTTTCCCTTGAGATCAGATTTAGTTACAAAATTTCTCAACCAATTTGGTTGCTCTTCTTTTCCCCTTAGACGATGATGGACGATTGTAAAGCGACATATACAAAACAAGAGAAATATGAAATTTGGAATTCTGATCTTTTGGGAATACTCGTGTGTTTTGGCAGCGGATATAAAAAGTTTGACATAGACACGATTGCGAAAGCAACAAAGAATACTTCAACTAAATGGAATTCCAATGACAAATGAAACTTTTTCGTGGAATTGTTGCTTTTTTATTCAATGAGATTTCTGTATTCTCTAGATACTGTTAAAAGATTATTATATAAATTGTAATCTCAACCCACTCAATGGAAGATTTTTCATAGGAACTCATCATTTATCTATTTATTTTGTTCTGAGCTATATTGAAAGTTCGAACGTTGCGATAATTTGTAAAAAAAGATGTTAACCACAAATTTGATAATTGTGGCAATTTATAGCCCTTGCCTACAGCTAAGAGAAGTCCAAGTATAATTTGAAATATCTTCCAAGCGTCTGACATCTGTATCTGTGTTGTTAATATTTACATTTATGTATATTTTCAGTATGCCATACTTATGTTGTGACATTCGTAATAAATATTATGTATGTATATATGCCTGTATGTTTTGTTTTGTTCTATCATCACCTTAGATGGATTGTGTGCCGGTGTGTGGGCGGATCATTAAAATAATTGCGACCATTACAAGATTTTTACGAGTTGTGAAAAAACACTCAAAATGAAGAATGAGGTTTTCAGGTCATATGTCCTCGACTCACATAAAATATCTGGAGAAATTCCAATCTTTAATTATTAGTATTAATAATGAACATATGCTGAAGGGGCGGGTGTCAGGTATGCCCTTCGTAGAACCCCTATGTATAAAAGCAATCCGTCTATTTTATTGGCATTTACAGCAGGTAGTTTTTAACAAAAATTAAGTTTAGAAATATAGCAAACACTATAGAAACAACTAAAATCAAAGTTAGTTCCTCAGGGTTGATACTTAGAAGGTAATTCGATTTAACTGGTCAGTAAGAAATGTCCCTGAAATTAATGGACCACGTTTACATTTTATTAAATTTTCATATTTCAAGCCGATATATTAACATAAAAACTATAAATTCTTCTAAACAAAAACCCAAAAAATCATAATGCTGTGATCGCCGAAACTGAATTGTACCGTAAATGGTTTAATTGTACCACTACTGTTGTACTTATAATTATTTCTGTAACATAGTTTTGATCGAGTACACAAGTATTCTTGTAAAAAGTATGGATGGACGATTACTGTCAATAATTATGATAACATATGTCTCACCTAATTTTTTTTATAAAATTTTCACATAGGCCGATAACCGATAGTTGCTAGTGCTTTTTAATTAGTTTATATTACAATTTTTATTGTTAGCTCGTTTGTTTTATTTCGGTCTGTTGCTTTTACACATTGAACAGGGATTAAACCGGCTCAAGACCTCTTGCTTCTATATTTTAATAGAAGACAAGTTTTTAACACAGTGACATTGATTTTCGTGGCTGCACACTACTTTTATCATGATTTCGGGTCCGTGACAACCCTCTTCAGAAAGCCTTGCTGCAATTGTTGAAAGTAAAACCGAACTCTATAAGGCCAGGCTCTCCCCAAACGAATGAGAACTACTGTTGTAAACCTTACTTTTCAAGTTTTCTTCACACAATTGCCCACGAAAATACAACTCACTCTTGCCACCTCTGAAGAGACTCCACATCGAGAGCCATCAATAGATTCTTTTACAACGTGTGTGTGTGAGTTGTAAAAAGAGTTTAGTTGACTATGTTAACTTGCTTTTTTAATAAACCTACACAAGTAAACCATTTTAACAGAAACTCAAAACAGCTAACAATTTCTTAGCGATCTTAGTAATCTTTTTAAATAGACCAGTACAAATAATGTAACATTAGCATTACTTTAGTATCAAACAATTTATCAAACATTGGGGAGTCGTTAAAAATAATAATGAGAGCCTGCATGAAATGTAAACGTTTTTGACTAAGAATTTGGTTCAAAGACTTCATAAAACAAACTCTAAAGAATGACAAATTTACTACGGTCATTTAAACACAAGTGTTCCAATATTGGCATTAACACCGACATTTTCAGTTTGAAGAGCAAACATTTATAAAAGATTTTTCATCAAATCCAACTGCAAGTGAACAAACGTGACGTGACTTTGAACCAAAGTGAGCGACAGTGTACGTTTTCCATTACACACACACTTATTTAGGGAAACATTTGTCATTATCTCCAGTCGATCTGTGTAAATAAGAGCAACTTCTGAAATTAAGAACAAATACAAGGAATCCTTTACAGAGAGAGGGAGAGGGAAAAAACTAGCCGTATGTTTGTAACACGTCCGCGATCCGGACGTGTTGTTCGGTTAGAAAATCCAATAAAACACGCGTGACTTTTCTTACGGGACCAAACTCGGGTTTGGTTTGGGAAGATGCCACAATTGACTGCCTGTGTGTGCGTGCGTGTGTGTGAGTGTTTACATAGGTTCTCTCAACTTATGTTGATCACGTGTTGAAAAACTGTGGGAAAACAATGGAAAATCATCATAAAGACAAACGTCACATCGCACATTTAATGTGAGTGCAACAACAAAACACCAGTCAGACATGCTGAATCAAACATATGAGAACTCATACAACAACAGCAACAACACCGGCAATGTGGTAGAGGAGTTCGTTCATCGGTTGGCTGGGTTACAGGTAGAACGAATTGTCATTGTGGGCATCGATCGGTCATAAAAATCATATGAAAAACCGACCGTTGAAACTCAATCACGTCTGAAGTGTAAACAATACAAAATTCCAAAATAGGAATTCCTACAATGATCGTCTGTCGGTCTGTCTGGCTGTCTATTGAACCCTGCAGCAGCAAGCAATTTAAATTTGAAAACAAGAATGAAAATGAATTTCAATTTAAAAGCTCATTTAATTTGTATTTTATGGAAATTTAGACATTCAGTGACACTGCGAGCAGCTCTTCGGAATACAATCGGGGAAAGTATTTCGACTCGGGCTATAAAAACAATAAATACAAAGTATCTAGATACAATATTCCGTCGAGTTCTTGTGAGTATTAATTTCCATACAAATCAATAATAGAACATCTTGTCCATACGAGTATTCAATCTATATATCGAGACTGAATGGAACAGATTTCTTTACGACGAGGCCATGGGAGACAATAAATTTGTCCATTTTCTTTTAGGAAGCACTCCAAACTATGATTGTCTGAATATCACATGTGTGCCTCGAATATCGCTGTGAAGTGAAACAATAATTTTAAATTTAGAATGCGTCCGTCACTTTACGCTCGTTTTCGGTCGCGCCATTGGGAAATGTTATGGCACGCGTTGCCATTCAGGCGTTCTGCATTCGGGCTTTTACGATACGCCTGCAGTTGAGGGCATTGCAAGAGCAGTGTTTTTTCCACAAAAAAAATTTAAAAAAATATTATTTCAATATTTTCGCAGCAAAAACATAGTAGGTATTATTCACCGCCATTTGCATTACCTGGTAATGACCTCTTACTACCCTCTGCATTATTTTGAAACCAAGAATAAGTGTTTATTAATAATCGTTCAAATAACCACATTCTCTTTGTCTATGCTCTCTAATTTTACATTTACTCGTATTTCAAGGGGTATAAATGGAAATGTACTTTTTATTTGCAGCATAAAACGTGTGTAAAAGTATTTATGTCCCTACTAAGTATAATAACTTACTTGCAATGTTACTTGGTAATCAGAATTTTTGCTGGACAGAAAATATATATATTATTCATTTCCGTTTTCATTACCAGGAAATGTCCTCTTATTACCTTTCGTTTTATTTAAAAACAATTTTTTTTTGTCGTTTTGTTTACCTTATTCGGTCATTGATCTCAAAGGTCTCGAAACAGAATAAAAACTGTTCAAGACAAAAATAAGTACTTGATAATAATAGAATAAATAAGGCCTTAGCGGTATAATGAGCGGTTATAGTTTTATCAAAAGGCCAATATATACTTGTAGATACTCCAGAATGAGAAAAGCATCGACGGCAAATGCTAAAGTTCTAAAGTGTCACTACTAGAAAACGACTTGACATTTTTCAAGACTTATATGTATACTCGTATTAAAACACATGTTTTAATTTCTCAATAAATCATATGAAATGCTAATGATATTCAGCAAATAGGAATTTTTGATTTCAGTTGATTTTAATATCATCCAAAGAGTTGTGCTCACCAAAAGTTTCGTGCGATTAAACTGGTTTCAATTTATAAGCAGATGTTTACCAAAATATATATGACATAAATTGAATTTTTGTTATTTGCCTCCTTGTATTTATTATTCAATAGCATTTCATATTATAATAAACTTAATCGCAAAATATGTTTGCCGAAAAACAGGAAATTTTGAGTAAAACCCTTTTAAAAAAATACGATTGATAAATACATTGCGCTACATTTAATTGATCAATTCCACCTTTGCTATATTGACAATCAGTAAATAACACAAATTATTTTCTCAAGTTACTAAACTTTAGTACAATGACTCGGCGTTTAATCTATAATTTGACTTTCTATGATTCTCTGTATTGTATTGTAAGTGGCAATGTATCGATGGCACAATATCGACTGCTTTATCGACCCAACCTAATGGTCATATTGTCACTCAAAGTTGACCGAAACTTTTTACTTACTTCTCGTATTCGATATATTCAAATACTTTGAAAGATCTGCTTAAAGTAAGGGCTCAAACGCTATAAAATTGGATGCAAAAATTTCGTATGAGAAAATATAGACGCATACCGAAATTTAAGTTAAATAAATATGTTTTCTTTTAAAGATCAGAAAAATCGGGCTCATAAGAAGGCCACAAACAGGCCTTATGTTGACAAGAAACGAGTAATACTAAAATTAAAAATAGATCATAATTAAAACTCAAAATAAATATTACGAATCTAGAGATAGCTTTATTCCTTAGATCGTCGGAAAAAGGGATCGTACTCACGGTCTCTTGGGACTTATAAACGGTCCTGTAATTAAAGCAAGCGAAGTCAAAGCTTAAAGCAAATTTCGGCACCAATTCAAATACAAATTTATGTTTAAGATCCTAGGGTCCAACACCGACCCTTATGGCTAAATCATCCGAACAATAACAAATATTGACATATAAGAGCTCAAATAAAAGCAAATTTCAAAAACTAATATGGATTAAAGTGGAGCTCATTTTCATGGTCCCTAGGAACATACAAACTGCCCAAAAACTACTTTCGTTACCACCCTAAATATGGATTTTTTTATAGGGATGTCTATGAATTTATTTCACCCTAAATATGGATTTTTTTATAGGGATGTCTATGAATTTATTTTAGAATCTGCCGGAAAGTAGTGTTCTCACCCATGATCCCTCTAAATCCAAAATTTAATTCAGGCCTCCAATAGTTTATATGGACATAAAGGAACTCGATTTAACACAACTTTCGTTACCAGTCCAAAAATGTTTGAATATTCCGCTGGGATTTTGACTCTGGGAACAACAAACATACAAATTGGTATTTGTTCCATTTTCATAGCGACTCCCTAGGTGAGGAGTTTAAAGAATTAAACTGTCCGAATTTTTTTATGTTTTACCAGATATTGTTGCGTTCTAGTAAGTTTACTATACGATATGTTATTCTGGCAGCATTATACACAATTAAGGGGAAAATTATAACATTGTTTCACTTTGTATACATTGAAGAGAATTGAATAATAAGAGGGCTCATTGGCGAATTTGTCAAAAGCTAACAATCAAAAATATAAATTGTAATAAAATATAATAAATCAATTAATTACCTCACTTTTGCTATGTAAAATTGTATAAAATATTATCCAACAATAACATTAAGTTAAATTATAGGTTCACTTATTCCAGTTCGTGTATACAAATTCGCCGATGACGCCTCTTCCAGATAGATTATTTTTTAGTACACATAACAAAAAACATATGTTTTTAAAAAGCAGGGTGAGTCATGTATGACTTTTTTTTATAAATTTTTAGAGAAAAATTATAGATACAATGATTTAAGAGTCTCCGCGCCTTAAAGGCTTTAATAGAGACTAATTGCCTAACATTTATAGATACTTTACATTTATTTAACTGAAAAATAATTTCAGAAAAAAACATTATAATTATACAAGTGTTTCAATTTTTAATTTGGCTTACAAATTGATATTTGAGCAATTTCTTTGATATCTTAAGGTAATTGATTAAATTCATGAGGTCCAGCATAATCAATTTTTTTGTTTTGTTAATTCAAGTCTGCATCTTGATGGTATAAGGTCTGAGCGATTTCGTGTATTCAATTGAGATTGATCAAAGTGTTGATGAAACTGAAAAAAAGCATTTCCAAACAGTTTTGTTGATCTCTCTTATTGAAAGAACATTTTTGGCATAACTTCTATATAGTTCAACAGTGGAAAAATCTCTAGGTAGGTCATAAACTATTTTTAAGGCTTTATTTGAGATGTGCAGATTTTTGAGGCATATGCTGCAGGTATATAGACGAAATGGCAAATAATTAGGGAGTAATATAGTTCAAGTTAAATTTCAGTGGACAGTCTAGGCTTAAATTTCCGCAGAATATAGTTAAAGTTTAATTTCAGTGGACAGTCTGGACTTAAATTTCCGTAGAATACCAGTAGCCACTGGTATTCTACGGAAATCTTGTTTTTTACCATTTCAATATGCATATCCCAGAAAGGCTTGAGTAAATAGTAACTCCTAGATATTTAAATGAGTGAGATTCATTAACAAGTTTACCATCGATAAAAACTGTCATATGTGGTTCCCTTTTAAAGTTATTTTTTTCTTCTTTTTAAGTTGATTCTGAAAAAGAAACAACATAAAGGTCTCGAACCAGAATAAAAAACTGCTCAAGTCATAATAATGATAAAAGACCGAATAAATAACAAAAAAACGAAAAAACTGTTAAAAAAATTATTTAAAAAAATGTAGGGTTATGTTTAAGCGACTTGAGGCCAACTCGCTAGCTAACTATGTAATTTCCATACAAATGATTGTTTAGTAACCTGAAAATAATACAGCTCGTGAGAAATAAAACTTAAAAACTCTAGTGTTTCGGCTTGTTGCTTGAAGACAAAAGCTGTACAATAGCGAAACAATTTATGTTTTATACATTTTGCCTCTTTACGCCACGCCATAAAACCAGAGCTTTTCAGTTTTGCATCACTGTTGTTTCTCCTCTTATTTTTGGTCAGATGCCATTTCTTTATTGAAAATTCGCACTTAGTGAAACTTAAATAATGTCATTTCAAGTTTGTGTACTTAATGTGTTCAATCGCTTTCAAACTCATGGAAAAAATTAAAAAAAACAGCTGAGTCCACACTTTTCCATGGCTCAAATCTTATAGCACTAAGGGACTCAATAAAAACATTAGGGCGTTTATATTGGGTTTACCACGTGTGAGGAAAGGACAAGAAGCATCCTGTTCTTTTAATTCGATGGAGTATATAAAGTTTACATTGTAACAAAATCCCTGTAACTCAGAGTTGCAATTTGAAGTTGCAACGTCATAGTTTTAGGACAGACGCCCTAAAGCCCTAAAGATTAGTTTAAATTCAAGTATTTAATTTTAAAGCCAGAATTTGTGGCCTTGCTCAAATTCTATTATTTCAATATGTGCGTTTCATCAATATTTCTTTTAGCTTTCCATAATGAAGGCATTTATTTGAGTGCTATATTAATGCCCACCAATTTGAATTCATACTAAAGTGGAACTATAATTTCTATTTAATTATGTGAGTGTCTGATGCGTGGTACGTGCATTTTTTCCCAAAATAAACGTATCAAATACAACGAAATTATCAGCAGCCACGATGAACTGCCGGACGATCATCATCATCCGCATGATAATGACGATGCTCGCTGCAAGCCACCACATAACAAACCCAATGAAACTAGAGAGAACTAAGGAAAACCTAAAGTTGTTGTCTAATTCTGATTCTGATTGGAGATATTTGTGTCTATGTTTCCGGTTCGCTGTATATCCAATCTAAAAATACTCATACGCATTCTTTGCTTCTAAGTGGATCGTTCTGGTTCGGTCGATTTCCACTTTATTTCCTCTTGACTGGAAATAAAGGAATAGCAATAGGAAAAACGAAAAAAAGTAGAAAGTGACTGCATGCATCAATTTTTGACACATGAAATGGCTTTGCTTACGTGACATGCCAGTGATTATGTTCGTTCGGCGTGATCACCAACACCGCCGGCCAGACGCATGGACCGAAATGGAAAAAAACCAAAAACGGTTTTAGTTTTCAATACTTGACGCAGCCGTTCAATTGGTTTCCTTGGCGTATTTGATGTTTTGTCATTTCCCCCACCCTTTCATGTCATGAAAGATATGAAAGCCACGCTATGTGACAACGAAGCAGCGAGTTTAAATAAGAAAATTACAAAATGTCATGTGGGGTCAGAGTCAATCGTTCGCTGTCTGCTTGAATATAAAAAACGCGAAATTCACTTGAATAACGTTTTTTTATTCACAACCGTAAGTTTAAATTGCTTGTTAAAGTTTTACAATATCGGATTTTAAATAAAATTAAACAGCCTAGATTATGTTACAGCAAACTCGATTACTAATCGGAAAAAGCCCTTAATTAAGTTGTTTAATCAAGGGGTTAATTATAGGTACGGAGATCTACAGCAGGGCTCATAATCCTACAAAAGAATTAATTAAATAATAATAATTGTACTATCTTAAAATCCCACTTAATCAATTTGGGTGTATGTTATATGTGTAGCATTCCCTTTTAATTGAATTTGTTTTGTGTAATTCCCATATAGTCTGAACCACATTTAAAATGTGTCTCTTGGTCATCACGTTTAGCTTTTTTATTTTTTTTACAAAAAGAAAGACAAAACTTTTGTTAACCTTTTTTCTATTGTAAATTAATTTTAATCGATAGTACAGTTTTAGTTTTATCTCCATTAGAGAGTAATACAGTTGAAGTTTAATTTCAGTGGACAGTCGAGGCTTAAATTTCCGCACAATATAGTTAAAGTTTAATTTCAGTGGACAGTCTAGACTTAAATTTCCTTAGAATACCAGTGGCTGCCGAAATCTTGTTTTGTACCATTTCAATATGCATATCCCAGAAAGGCTTGAGTAAATAGTAACTCCTAGATATTTAAATGAGTGAGATTCATTAACAAGTTTACGATCGATAAAAACTGTCATATCTGGTTCACGTTTAAAGTTAAAAAAAATTATTTAAAAAAATTTAGGGTTATGCTTAAGCGACTTGAGGCCAACTCGCTAGCTAACTATGTAATTTCCATACAAATGATTGTTTAGTAACCTGAAAATAATACAGCTCGTGAGAAATAAAACTTAAAAACTCTAGTGTTTCGGCTTGTTGCTTGAAGACAAAAGCTGTACAATAGCGAAACAATTTATGTTTTATACATTTTGCCTGAGAAATAAAACTTAAAAACTCTAGTGTTTCGGCTTGTTGCTTGAAGACAAAAGCTGTACAATAGCGAAACAATTTATGTTTTATACATTTTGCCTCTTTACGCCACGCCATAAAACCAGAGCTTTTCAGTTTTACATCACTGTTGTTTCTCCTATTATTTTTGGTCAGATTTCTTTATTGAAAATACGCACTTAGTGAAACTTAAATAATGTCATTTCAAGTTTGTGTACTTAATGTGTTCAACCGCTTTCAAACTCATGGAAAAAATTAAAAAAAAACAGCTGAGTCCATGACTTTTCCATGGCTCAAATTTTATAGCACTAAGGGACTCAATAAAAACATTAGGGCGTTTATATTGGGTTTACCACGTGTGAGGAAAGGACGTGAAACAGTTACAAGAAGCATCCTGTTCACTCACAACCGTTAAACTCACAACCGTAAGTTTAAATTGCTTGTTAAAGTTTTACAATATCGGATTTTAAATAAAATTAAACAGCCTAGATTATGTTACAGCAAACTCGATTACTAATCGGAAAAAGCCCTTAATTAAGTTGTTTAATCAAGGGGTTAATTATAGGTACGGAGATCTACAGCAGGGCTCATAATCCTACAAAAGAATTAATTAAATAATAATAATTGTACTATCTTAAAATCCCACTTAATCAATTTGGGTGTATGTTATATGTGTAGCATTCCCTTTTAATTGAATTTGTTTTGTGTAATTCCCATATAGTCTGAACCACATTTAAAATGTGTCTCTTGGTCATCACGTTTAGCTTTTTTATTTTTTTTACAAAAAGAAAGACAAAACTTTTGTTAACCTTTTTTCTATTGTAAATTAATTTGAATCGATAGTACAGTTTTAGTTTTATCTCCAAACGGGCTCCCACGCTAATCGCTGACAATGCCTATAACAAATACCACCAAATTGACTTCAATGCTCCCTCAAGCGTTACCAACAGTTTAGCAGTGACACATGAGCGTTTTGTAGTAAGAGGCTATTGTCAGTCGAATATAATGACCATATATGCTTCAGTAAAAAAGTGTTAACTATTTTCAAGTACTAACGAATAATAAAATATTTGCTTTGTTTGCTGTAAATACCAACTAAAGTTGATTTAAAATTAAAACTTAATTGTTACTTTTTACAAATGTAATGTCTGTATTTGTTATTTTCTTGGAATTTTAGCATTTTAATTGTAGAATGTTAATGTCACAATTTATTTGTTGAAATTAAATAAAAATTCTACGAGTTAAATCCACAGTATTTTAAAATTTTAACATTTATAAAGATGAAAAACCATTTGAAGATGGTGTTGGACACACTAGACCTTCCATCATTACCAGAGATAGATGGCGAACCAATATTTCTGGCGGCAAATGAATTTAATGATTTAGTTTTTGCCGATACAAATCTTTCTTTATCGTGCCTCTGTAGCGCTATCCGTTTAACGAAAAGCCGTTTCAATAGGAAATTTAAAATAAAATGCACCAGTGATGCCACCGCTTCAAAATTAAACTAAGCAGAAGCTCTCTGAGGTTGCATTGGCTTCTCGGCGATCATGTGCTGGTTCGTCGATCCCCAGATGATTTGTAATTATAGGAGGAGCGATAAAATTGCGCCTTGTCAGAAAAAATGAAATTTCGAGCAAAATTCGTAAAACTGGTTTTCTATCTAGGTTTCAAGATGTCCGTGCTAAAAAAATATACCATTTAATAGCAAACCACTAGATGGACAATTCTAAGATCATCTAGCCAGTCTGTAACATGTATCTCTAGTTGTTTTTTTCAACAAGACCTGCATTCTAAGCCAAATTATCCATATTGATTTTTTGTCTTTATTCTCAACATTGTCAGCCAACTTAAATTTCAGATTCCAATTTAAGTATTTAAGTATTAATCTCAGTCAAAATCTAATAATTCAATTAATCGATTTTTAGTGGCAAAAAATCGATTAGTCAAAAATGATTTTTTTTAATAAAGCTTCAGATCAAAAAATACCACTTTTTTCTTCGATCATGTAACCAAGTTTATAGGTTTCGACCTAGCCGAACTGATGCCGTTTTAATTTGTTTTGATACCCTCCACTGATGGGTGGATGCTATATCAAATTTGCCATTCCGTTTGTATATTGAAAATCTAAGACGATCTAGCTGTGTCCGTCCCTCCATGTATCTGTTGAAAGCGGTCAAACGAATCAACCTAGGATTGGTCATAAGCTGTTTGGCAATATAAATGGGAAAAAGTTTTTCTTTAAGGTACAAAAGGTACATTGGAAAAAGTACACTTTTTTAGCATTTTCTTAACAAAACATAATTTTATGTGGTCGAACAATACTAAAAATGTGTACTTTTAGTTGAAACGCAGCTTAGACCTTAAAAAAGAGCATAGTTGGGGGACGTTTTGTCCCAGGTGCCCCAAAAAACGTCCCGCATGGTCGAAGCGGGCGATCATCAACCAAGATGGGTACTTAAAATTACATTTGCTTCGAATCCAAATAAAAAGTGGTTAAATTTTAAGTGCCGATGTTGAATGTGGACCACACCTAAACGTCAAGTTTTTTTTCTGCATTTCACTTGATATTTCACAATTTCAGACTAACTCAATTTGAACCATGGAAAGATAAACAAGCGAGCAATGCGGTAAAGTTATCAGTCAGGCTTATTATGAAAATGAAAATCTATTTTTAGAAGAAAATCCTCTTCAGAGATGAGGCACATTTTCACCTCAGTGGAAACGTCAATAAGCAGAATTGCCTCATTTTGAGGAATGATAATCCAAGATTGATTGTCGAAAAACAATTCACCCATAAAGAGTGACTGTTTGGTGCGGTTTTTGGGCTGGCGGCATCATCGGGTCGTATTTTTTTCTAAAATAAGGACGGTCAGGCAGTTAATGTGAATGGTGTTCGCTATCGTAACTTTTTATGGCCCGAATTGGAAGATATGGATGTGGACGATATGTGGTTTCAACAGGACGGTTACACTTGCCACACAGCTAACGAATCAATGGCTCTTTTGCGCGACAAATCTACATCGGCCCTTAAAATTTAACAACCCTTTATAAAGAAATTTTGAATTTTTATCTGAGATTAAGGAAGGACACATGGGTCGAAAAGGCCCAGAAAACGGACTATTTTTACTCTTTAGTTGGGTGGGGACAGTGATGGTTATATATGGTTCGTCCTGGCCGAACTTAAAGACATTTTTAATTGTTTTTACTGTCTGCCAAATATCTGATTTCCCCTAACAACAGTTAAAGAAAGTAAGTGGAGAAAAACATATTTTCGGTTTTTAGCGGATAGAGCCTGGGTTCAAAACTTAAACTACCAGTGATTGCAAAAACCTGAAGTGCCATTTTCCGGACAAAAATTGCATCTTCTGTTTTAATTTTGACATCTGTATTTAAGGCATAGCTTTTCAAGCTGGGCCAGTTACACTTCAATTACAGCCAAATAATAGATGTAAAAACAAGTTGCACTTTCAACATTTTGATCATTAGAATGAAACCAATATTTTTTTAATATATGTAACTACAAAAAACTATAAAGATAGCATAACAACTACTATATTTATTTATACCCACAGAACAATCATTTGCCAGTTGTCTTGCATAATTGACAGTGATTGATTAATAAGCTAAAATAAAAAATTAATGTTATTCTTAAAATATTTCATTTCAATATTTACAAAAACAGTGAATGTTGAAACTATTACAAAAAAATTACTCTGTTTAGATGAAATTAAAATTAAGAAAACAAAAGTTGTTAGTCTCCCACGGAACTTCAACAATTTCGTAGGTTTTGATATAAAAGAGTGTTGTGGTTAAGAGTGATATTAATTTGAAAACTAACTAACTAAACACACACTATTTAAAGGACACATTAGTTTAGTTTTTGTTTTATAATAAAAGCGTGAACTTACACATTGTACAATTATTTGAAAACTAGTTGGATTATTCATGAACAGTGGCATATTATTTGTTTGTTTAGGGAAATGTGGTTAAACACATTACAGAAATTTAGGTTTTACTATAAATAATTTTTTTCAGAAATATATATTCATGTTAAAAACTAATTATTTCTCTTTCGTTTTCATTTGCAGTTAAGTCCCATCTTCGACAAAACTTTTAAAATGCCCGATCTATCGAAAAGTTTAATTATCAAACTCGGACCGAAGACATTCTTTCGCCTGCACGAGGGTTTCTTTCACAATGACACCGTCAATCGTTTCATTATCGAGGGAAACATGAGCGAATATGAGAAGGTCGAAATAGGAATGGATGCATTTCGCGGCAACAATGGCCCCTTTCCAGAAATAGCCTTTACCAATGTGTTTGCCATTATCATACTGCAGAGAGCATTCCAACAAAAGGCATCAGGTAAATATCAGCTTAAAAAAATACTCTCCCTAGCAATGTTTTAATTTATTTTCTACCCTCTATCTCCTTTTACAGAGAGTTGTAAATTGAATGTCACAAACAGTAATGATGTTTTGCTATTTGAAAATTCATTTGAGAATACCCAAATTCGTGGTTCATTTGTGGGCATTAAGGATTTGAGGATATCGGAGAAAGCTTTCAATTCCGCCCAGGCCAAGGTAAGTTTTCATTGAAATTTGTACACTTGAGTTGAGGCAAATTTAATGTTAACGTTTTACAGCTACACATTGAATCGTCAAATATCGATAATATTTATCGTTTCGATGCCTCTATACGAGAGATCAAATTTGTCAAATGTACCATTGGTTCCATCAATTCGGGCGCTTTTGATGTCAATAACATTCATTCCATTATTTTCGAATCGTGCCGCATAGATGCCATTAAATCGAAAGCCATAACAGAAAAGGTAAGTAAATGCAAAAGACCCTATGTAAACTAGGTTTAAGATGTTAAACTAAGGTTTAAGTCATTTAAACGTTTTGAAATCCTTTAATAATTTCGTTCGAAATTAAGAAGAGATAAAGTTTTAATAAAGAAGAAATTTAATCTCGATTGTTTTCCAATTGCAAGAACAGCCGGTATGTAATGAAAATCGGCTGTCGATTTGAGATTTCAAACGAATAGTTTTTGATAGCGCGAAAAACTCTTCACTTTGTTTACACACACAAATTGCATAACAAGTGAAATCAATGATCTCAAACCCAACATACGAGTATTACAATTTATTCGAAATATAAATACTAAGTCGATTGTTTTCCATCACGAACAGGTATCTACATAGAAAGCTTATTTTAGACTACGAGTATCTTCTAATTGTGATGGAATTAATTTCGAAAACACAATATTACTAAAGTTCTCGCTTTACGGGACCTATTTTATTTTTATATCTCATTTTTGTTACTCACATTCAGAAAGTTAAAGAAATTCTCGTGAAAACAATTTTTCCAAAGGTTTTTTGATCAATAAGTTGCAAGTGATCAATAAACACCATTGAAAATGTAAACCGTTTTTTCTAATTAAACCAAAAAACAGCGTGTATCGCTCAAAATACATTTCCTTCCAACTTCATTTCATGAGCAGATACTCATTTAATCATAAACAAATTCACAAGCAAAAAATTAATTTTCAATGAGTTGGTGTCATTCTCGTATGAGGGTGATTTGCAAATACAAAATCAATCGTCCTTGTGAGTGATAACAGTTGCTTCTTTTCATATAATTTTCGTGAACAACACGATAATAATCATGAGAGAGAATAATATTTATCTTTAAGAAGAGATTTTTTCATTTATTTGTTATTTCCGAAGAAAACGGTTATTTTCGCTATACGATAGCGGCTGTCAAAGTGACAGCGATTCGATTTTAGTTTCCAATGTAAACAAATTCTTATTAGAAAAATAACTTAATTTATAAAGAGTTTGTTCGATCTCGATTGAACATCTATATGTTGTTTGTTGTACTGTCACATTAACAATTATGTCAAAATATAATGATCCATATACGATAGTGGCTTTCAAAGTGACAGCCATTAACCGATTATAGTTTCCAGTGTAAACATATTCTAATTAGAAAAAGTAAATTAATCTATTAAGAGTTTGTTCGAACTCGATTGACCATCTATATGTTGTTGTACTGCCACATTATTGATTATTTTAAATTATAATGATATTTGTTACACCCAGTGCCCTATTTTAAATGTGGCTCTGCATTTAAAAAAACACCATAAGAAAACTCGGCATGTAAAAGCGACAAAAAAGGACACCGACCAAATTTCAGTTCGCCTTGACTTTTTACTATTAAAAAATCAGGGAGATACTTTTCGAAAATCTTTTCTGTTTCTCAACGGGAAATTTTAAATTTGTTATTCATATAACGATAATCTATTCAAAAAACAATAGCATATTTAAATTTTTTTTAAATAGCCTGTCAAACCGACATAGAAAATTATCGATATTTTCCATTTTAGTAAGGAGTTCCACCACCTTAGTTTGTGGTGGTTTTGTGAGTAATATAGTCAGTATTTTCAAATTTTATATACAAATTTTAGTAAATTTCTAACGATTTTTTAAATCTGTTGACGAATCTTGGCTAATGAATAGGACTTAAGATTAAGTGTGTCGATGAAGTCTATAAAATGAATAGATCTCAAGACTTGGTGTAATATTTTTACTCAATAAGCTATTCGATACCGATACTCCTGGTATTGAGTATTTTAAATTCAATATTAATGAGATATCAATACCAGTCAGAGTTTTAGAGTCGGAGTTTCGAAAATTCAGCCAAAGTCAGATCAGAAGTCAAAAAGATTAACGACTCCGACTAAAAACAAAAGAGGTTGCAATGCCTGCAGCCACATCAGAGAAATTCAAAAACTATGGAATTTTCGGAAGATCACTATTTAAATAATTTTTTGTTTTAAAAGAGTGACTTACTCCCCAAGCTTATTTAATCGGGGTTATTGTTGTTTTTTAAATGGGGAACGAAAAAAAAAATCAGCGAAGAAAAATCGAACACAACAACGTCAGACGCATGTTTCGTCGGTGATGAGAGACGACTTTCAATGCCTTGCTTGTGTGCTACCGACCTGCCTATACTCATTTATCGATCTTAAAATAAAAATTTAATAATCTAATATTTAATTAACTGAAAAATATCCAATGAGCATACCCAAGAAAATAGGTAAAGAAACAGAGTAAGAAGGTAAAGCGTACAGCAGATTCTGCCACATTGAACTTCTAAAACAAGTTTTTAAGTAGTCCTAAACGAGATAAGAACGACTGAAAAATAATTTGAAATTAACCAACAACGGTGTGAGATATCCAATTTATTTCGCTTTATTTCGAAGCTATATGTATGCCATTACTATGTCTGAAAATCGTATCATTCAAATGATCGTCTCGGCTTTGTGGGTAATGCTTCAGGCCGTTAGTCTTATCTTTGATGACTCTTCTTAACTGAAGGCCCTGCAGCTCGCCTGCAGCCCAAAGCTTGCTAGGGTAGACAAAGTACTTCACGTAGCGCTAAGTAAAATTATCTAAGGGTGTCAAGTTGCATCATTACGCCAGCTTTTATGGGCGCTCGCAGAGAGATGGTCTATTCGCCAAATTGTACCGTGGACCATTGACGGGAGAGTGTGTCTACTTTGTCGTTCTGGAAAAAATAACGCTGGTTTGGTATAAACTGCACCAAATAGTTAATCTATGTGGACGCCATGATGCTGGATCGAAAACTTGTGAAGTTTTACAATAGGCCGCTGCCAAAAATATACCTTATCCGAAAAAATGTTTTTGTCTTTGCAAATGTGCTTCGTCAGAAATCATGATCGTTTTTCATTGCATGCTCTTAGGCCCACACTGAGAGGCGATAACGAAGCAAATAATCGTGTGTCTTCAAAATGTTGAGAAATTTGCATATTAAAGGCGAATAATGCTGGGCCTTTGTGCTTAATTTGCCTCGAGATCGATGGTGAGACGATGTTCTAAGACTGAGTAGCAGACTCTCGCTTATGGCATTTACATTCTTCTCAGTGCACACCATACGACCAACGTAAGTGTTGTCCAGTAGTAAGCCAGTCACTACTGGACAACACTCAGGAGCTTTTTGCAAAAACTTAAGTACATATGGAGAGGTGTGTGACTAATGGCGACCAAATTTCTTTTTCAATAAACGCAAAGTTTGGTTTATACATCATTGGAAATTAGTTAGCATTATTAGCCAATTAGTTAGCATTATTAGCCAATCGTAAAGCGATTTATTTCGTTCCACGCAATTCTTGATACTGAGTTTTTGTTATAATTTTAAAACAGGAAAGAGCTGCCAATCTCCAGATGGACTAGAATTTAAATTTTCAGTGAACTTCATGTGGAGAGGCATCTTGAATTTTTAAAATTCAGTTTGAGTTTTCGAAAAATTCAAAAAAAAAGTGTAATGCATTAATTCACAAATTCATTTTTGCTGCGTTATATTAAAACATTCTGTAACTTATTTAAACCCAATTAATCTCAGGGGGATCAACTCTGTTTTAAGGTTAAACTTTACTTTGATACCCAAACATTCAAATTTAAACTCTGTTTAAGCTAAGGCTTAGTCTTAAAAGATACATTTCGCATAGCTCTGTGTTTTAAAAGTTTATTGTAGTCAATTATTTTAGATTTTAATACTAATAAGCAGTCGTTCAATTAAATATTTAAATATTTCCAGCTCTACAGTGATCTTGTATCCATAACCGGTGCCAGCATAGGCCTAATCGAAAGTGGTGCCATTTATGGCAGTGGCATTAAAGAACTGAAAATCACCAACAACAAGTAAGTCGCCTTGTGTTTGTTGCCAGCCAGCAGCTGAATATCAAATATTAATGAGTCGTTTTTTTTAATTACTTTTAGAATCGATACCATTTACGAGAATGCAATTTACGTGACATCCATTTATGTCACCATTACGGGCAACAACATTAAACACCTGGGTAGCAAATGGCTGCACGTCAAAGACTGGAGTCGCATCACCGTCGAGGGCAATCAATTCGGCGTTTTCGGTCATATGCTCTTGGAGAGCAGCAAAAATCGCGAGAGTTGCAGCTTTGAACGCAACTCGCTGACCAGTCCGCAGGATGGCAGTTTGAATTTTACCAAGCCCTATTGCAAGATACGTGAGATTTCCGTGAACAAGGCCTGCCGCTGTGACTTCCAGTGGCTGGAGCGTTTGTCCGACCACGATTTGAAATCGGAAATCTATTGCACCATCGATGACAAGTTGGGCAATTGCTTCAATGCGACCATATTGAACTTTTTGAAATATTACAATGAGGTCTGTGACGACACGAAGACGATATTGGATTGCAAGAATAACAAGAACTTAAAGAAGATCGAGGGTCGCTTCTTCACAGCCGAAGAGTTAGCGGCCAAGAATCAACGTTTGCCGGAGTTAATTATGATTTTAGTGGGTGCCATTCTGCTACTGATCCTTATAATCGTCTTGGTCATTATGCTCGTGTGCCGTTTCCGCAATAGATCTACGAAACTGGCACAGGGTGACACCTCACAAGGTCGCAGCCATTTGCATGAATTTTCGCAGGAGGAACGTGTAGTCATCGATCAATCGCTACAGTTAATTCAAAAGAAATATCCCGAGATATACAAGAAAGTCAACGAACGCATACAGATTATGTTCATACAAGATCTCGGCGAAGAGAAATGCGTCAAAACCACTAGTCAAATAGTCAATCTTCTGAATAAGATCAAAAATCCCGGCACGGATTTTGTGGCCCTCAATCGAGTGCTGACGGAACACTTACAGTCACCGTTGCCGACGGCCCCACCGGCCGATCAAACGCCGATTTATTCGGAGCCCAGTTTGACGGGCATGGACGAGGGCTTCTACACGTCCACGACGTTCTCGCGCATGGACTCCGATAACATGGGAGGCAATGGCGGTGCGGGACCGGAACACATTTATGCAGAGCCCAGCTGTGCCCAACAGCCGTTGTTGCCCAACGAATATGCGTCGCCGGCGGACGGTCATTTGGCATCGATGGATTTGTACACCGAGCCCATAAACGAAAGAGGTAATTCTATGCTAAATCTAAGAGGAAATTATGCAACACAATTTTAGAACCGCACTCCTAACGACATCCCTCCTCTCCCAAAACCAAACATCGGTTCAATTCTATGGTACACCAATGAACCCGCGGGAAATAGAAAAAAACGTAAGTGAGTCTAAACTCAACAAAAAAAAAGAGCAATTAATCTTCTGAACACATTCCGCTTTACAACATTCACAAAACCATAGAACTTTAACAGTTTTAAACTGTAATCTCAAAAAGTAGAACAACATAAAAAGTTTAAAAAACTTCATTTATAGGACCATTTTTACAAGGTCAAAAAATCTTTTGTAAACATATTTTAGACTTGACTCCAGTTTAGCGGTACCTTTAGACATGAGGTTAAACAATCCATTCCTGCTAACCTACTAATGCACCCTCTTTCTTGCCTTTCCACCTATGAAACCATTTTCTTACTTTCTTTGTTTTCCACCTTCATTGCAGAATCGAATCTAACCGCACCATATGCCGTAACACGTCCCCTTAACCGGCCCACATACCAAAGTCCTTACAGACCCATCCAATATGCCACGCCCATGCGCAACCAATATTCCCACCAACAACGACGACTGCCCGATGTTCTGCCACAAGACAGCACACAACAGCCGACAACGCCGACAACATCCACACTCTCGAATGTACGACGAATGGCCCAAGATTTGCAGGGCAAAACTAACTTTAATCCCATAGCCAAACCAAGAAATTTGCATTTAGTATCGCCGCCCACATACACCGCTCCCGATATACGACATAAGCAATTAATCAAAAATCCATCCACAGCAGTAGCGGCGGCCAGCGATGACATCGAGTTGGATATGCGCGGTGCTACAGCGTTGCCAAACGATTCGGGCTCAAATCATTCGGGTGGCAGCAACGAAACGGTTCAAATCGACGATGTCATAGAGTATGCCGACTCTTAAGGCAGCCGGCCAGTCATAGTTTAATGTTTATATTCCACAGTGGTCGGTGGTATTGTAAGTTGACAATTCGGGCGAGTGCGGAATTGTTTCTCTGTTAAATAACTCGAAAAAGAAGAGAGACTGGAAGGGAACCGCTTTTTAAAAGACTGTTTAACAGTAATTGTATCGTTAGAATGCATTTAATTATTGTTTACAAAGTTTAACTAAACTCGTGTCAATAGTTGTGGTATTGGTTTTAATCGTTAGCAAACCAGAGTTTAAATATGAAAAGTATAAACCAAGTCTAAACCAAGGAACGACTTTAAATTATTACTAACGAATTTAACAGAAAAAATATTCGAAATCGTAACCAAGAGCGTCCTAAATATTTTTCAAGCTTTTATCATTGACTTTTTCAATATTTTATAATTAAAAAGAACAGAGCATGGTACAATGCTTGTCCAACAACACATAAATAGTAGGCTTCGCTGTCAAAGTAACTTGAAAAAGAATACCAAAAATTATGTTTTTGAATGTTTGATATAGAATTGTTTTTTTACAAACTTCAACAACTGTTTTTGTTAATTTTAAATTTTAAATTACTACGAGAAAAAATTGTAAATTGAATAACACTACCTTGCAAACGAGTCTACTCCTACATTTGTTTATATTTCCAAGAGGAACAAGGATTTATTTCTTGTCTCCACTTACATCCAAAATCGTTTAAACTTAGTTTTAATCTAAACAGAGTTTAACTACTTATTATTGGTAACAGCAAACCTCTCAGGAAAATTTTTAACTAATAAATGTCAGACTTGTGTGGTTTAATCAGCCAGTGATATCCGCACACAAAGGTTTCGTTTTACAATAGGATTTTAAACTTGGTTTAGCTTAAAGGGATTTTGATCCAAAAAGTGAGATGTGGTTTAAACGGAGTACACAATAAAATGGACTTTACCTAAAGATTGAGTAAACGAGTTAAAAGTTGAACTAGGTGGCATATTAAGCAAGAAATATGGCAACAATTGCATTACCCACTAAAACAAACGTTTCCGGCTAGGAACCCAAGCAAATAGTGAAGCAGCCATGTTATAAAATATTCGTTATAAATCATGGAATCAGTAGATAAGAACAGAAAAGAAAAAAGGTGTGCTCTTTTGACATTAAATAAATGTTTTTGACGTTTACAAAAAAAAAGCCTCTTCCAAAGAATATTTAACCTTTTGTGAACAGCTGTATGGTTTTTTTTTATCGTAATATTAAAGTTGTTAAATAATTTTTTGCTTAAAAAAAGAAGAAAATATTATATTCCTATTTTTTCTACAAGTATTAAATTTAGTTTACCTAAGTTTTAACTGTATCTTATTTATTAATTGTTTTCTGTTAAACTTGCTTTTAACGCCAAACGAAGATGAACTCCGACTCTTACTGGATCTATAAACCAAAAATGATCTAATACAAATCTAGTTTTGACGTGAAGCAAAAAGGAACAAGACCTGAGTCATGGTGCAAAACCATATGTTTTGAATGCATAATATTTAACTGACGTTAAACCAATTTTGCTAAATTGCTCCTTTTTATTTTTGTTTATAGACAAGGGTTTCATAATTGTTAAGTTTTTAATCGCAGTTGTTAGACTACCGGATATAATTAAAGTTAAATAATTATAGTTAAAGTTTTTGGATTAGGTAAACTCTAGTTTAGACGAAGGTTAGATATCTAGAGAGAGTTAATACTGACTTAATCCAGTTTTTGTTGTTTGTTAAATGAGGTAGAAAGTAAAGTCAGCAAAGATTGACACACAAAACCGCTTGGCAGTCGCCTTTCGTCCTTAGTGAAAGACGACTAAGTTTAAGTTAAATAATTTATAATAATCTAATTAACAGCTTAATTTCTTTTAACATTTAGTAGATGTTTTCAAAAATTTTAAAGATTCTAGTTTTCAATTTAAGAAGAGTTCTGACCGGCGCTACTCGACAAAACGCTACCACTGCGACAGTAGAGGCTTTCTCTCGACAACCGCTTTTAAAATTACACCAAACATGTTTTGTCGCTGTCACTTTTCTATGAAAATAATTTAAAACAATTGAATTGATTATCATTTTCAAAATTAACTCTTGATGCGAGTTCACAATTTATAAAAAAACGAATGGAAAGAAGTATTTTAAAAATCTTTTATTTGTTTAAATTAATTCAACAATACCAAAAACGATGCGACGGAAAGGCATCGGTCGGAACAGTACTTTAATGTAATTCTTAAATTTAAAACCGTGTTTTGATAGGTCATGTATATAAATGAAAAGGCTGAGTTAATCCTGAACTATTTTTTGTTAAATTATCACTCAGCATTTCAGATTATTTAAGACCGTCCGTAATTTTGAATTGTTGTTTAAAATTGTGTTTTTATCTTTCCACTAATTTTTTTTTTTATCATGAACTTGTTCAAGATATTAGTTCGGTAATTTTAAAATTTAGATTTTCATAAGAAAATATCTATTTGTTATTATAGTAGCTGCACTCAGTGCCTGTGTGACAGTCAACGGTCGAATAATTGCTGCTTTGGATCGAAACGGTGCATAGAACCTAAATAACCTCTGCACTTAGACATTTAGCAGTTAAACTCCTTCTCATGTTTAAGAACGCAAAAGTTTTCAGTTAAACTTAAGACCAATCATGTTCTAAATTTTAATTTGCATAACACGCGTAGTGGACATCCAAAATCAAAAAGTCAATTTTCTTCAAGAAGTTCTATGAGTGAGGTTTTTTGAGGTTCACGTGCACGAGATGAAAATGTATTTAAACTATCAAACAGATAGTTTGAAAATATTTTTTCCAATGCAAAAATAACGCGATGTATTGATTGAATCTATTCCATTTATTATTTTTCCCCATTCAATGATTTTGTGTCCTAAATTGAGGAAACCCCTAGAATGCGCCTCAAGGCTCAAATTCGCCCTCTTGCAGTGCGGATCTCTTTGGTCAAAATGTTGCTTCAGCGCAGTCGACACAATTTCGAAAGGCAATAACTTCAAATCTTGGTAAAAAAAACTAAGAATAAGCCAAAAAGATTCAAGCTACAAGACATATAAATACTAATTTTAAAAGCATCAAGACCTCAAGCACCTAATAAAATATTTTTTTTTAAATTTGTCATATATTATCTTCTATTTATATTCATTAAAAATGTTTTGTGCCTTTTTAAATTGTAAATAGTTTTTTTATACTTTTGCACAGTACAATACAGATTTGTATTTCGGTAGGGACTTGAAAGAAATATCGATTCTTATACTTTTTTACTTTATACTTCACAATACAGTATTGGTCAGTATAGAATACTAAATAACGTCAAAAGATCTAATTTTCTTTAAAATTGTTGCCCAATTTTAAAGATTATGTTGGCATAATCTGGAGCTTTTTTACAAATTATCTAATAAACATCTTCAAAACTCTCTAAATTTTTTATATCGATAGTTCCAGCATCGAGTACATTATCGAATAGGAAAAAGTTAATAGATTTAAGTTTGTTTTTTGATAATTGTGATTAGCGGTTTAGTAAAAATTGTACGGGACATTCTATGCTTTCCGGAAATAATCAGTAAAAATAATAAATATTGACTATTGTAGGGTCAGCTTTTCCAATTATTTTAAAAAAAATCTATTTTTTAAACATTTTATTTAAAAAAAATGGTCTTTTACTGGCCAAACACCATCCTTCTAAAACAATTTGAAAAACTTAAGCTACGACTATTTGTGTGGCCCAATAAAAAAAATTGTTAAGCCTCTCTTCATACTTTAGATGCCAAAATGTTGAGTTCTAAATAAATCGTCAATCACTTCAATTTTTTTGAAAATATACAATTTATTTTACAAGAAAGTGAATATTTTGCCTGTCTCTTTAATTTTTCTAAATTGTGAAGATCTTTTGTTTTTGGCGTAATAGGCTTGTCCGATTGATACTGCGGCTATTAAGCAAGTATGTCGTCTGTAAGGCAATAACTTCAAATCGTTGTAAAAAAGTACAGATTTATTTTGAAAATTTGGAATTTATAGACCTCAAGCTCGATTGTTTTTAAACTTTTACTAAAAAAAATATGCAAAAATAATATAGACGGAGTACTAAACGAGTTTGCTTTAATTAGCTAAAGGCATTTCTAATTTTTTTATTTCTAAAAACATTTACAAAAAAATGAAATAAAAAATTTATTCAAAAATAATATAGAGGGATTAATAACCGAGTTCGCTTAAAATAAAAGTATTTCTTCGCTAAAGGTTTTTCTATTTTTGTTTTTGAAACATTAAGTTTTCTAAGGAATCCGTTCATGTAGATAATTGTTAATAGTTTTTTGAACATATTTCAATTTTATTATTTTTTACACAGATTTAAAGTTAACGCCTAAAGGCTGGTATACACCTTAAGCGAAATTTTCGCATGGGAATTGTACATATCTTTAAGCCTGGCCTTAGTGCCTTCACGCAAAATGCATTATTCGGATTAAAATGGGGCTCATGAATTCGATTAAGCCAACCCCGTTTTTTCCAATTTTTGCGAGAAACTAGAGATTATTAATTGTCAGGTGGTCTGGCCTCAGGTCATTTTCTATATATTAAATGTAAGAAATTCTATACCAAAACGCTGTATATTAGAAAAACATAACCTGAAAATAGTCTTAAAATTTCAATACCAAAATTCTTTTGGAAAATAAATCATAGCCATGAGGCGAACTGCAATTAAGCCAAGATTTTTGGGTGAAATAATAGACATGTATGTACAATATTTCCCAGAGAAATAAATAAAGTGTGTACCAGATATTGTAGAAATACAGTTTTCATTGCAATATTACAGAATTTCTTTATTTGGAGTTTGGCCCATTTTAACGTGAAGAGACTTAGTACCAGGCCATATACAAAAAATTCTTATGTATACATGTGTGGAAAAACAGTGGTTTTTGTAAACAAATAACAACAAACCTTTTTTGTGAAAAGAACAGGCTTTTAATAAAAATTTTCGGAAAACAAATAATAATTTCGTAAGACAATGGCCTCTTCTTAAAAAAAACATTCATCACTTGAGATTATTTGCCTTTCCATGTTGTCCCCGTTTCTAATTTAATATTTTATCCAACCAAAGATTCCGAACGATAAAACCTTATAAAAGTAATTTCTTTAGAAACTTCATATGCCCTATAACTTAATTGGTTCACAATACGTTTAGTTAAATATTTTTATTAAAATTTTAAAAGGACACAGTTAATGACACAAATTGTTAATAGTTATCTGTAAACAACTCAATTTTAATATAATTTTACAATTGGGTAACAATAATGCATGACGGCTGGTATTCTACCAAACTGTGTGTTTTCATTTAAATACTCCCAAAACTTTCTTCGCCGCTTAAATTATTTTTTTTTCTTTTGTATTAAGAATTTCAACATTTCCGCTCCAAACAATTCTCAGAACTTAGTTATCATTAAAGAAGGCCAGTATTTACCTTAAGCGAAATGTTCGTTTTTCATAAGAAATACATGTATTCAAGTAAACGAAATTTCCATTGGGTATATTCCGTTCAGGAATTTTCGTTTGGCAGTACGCAGCTGAAATAAAGAATCGGCGGGACTTTTTACTATTACAAAAATGTTTATTAGTGGCAGTGGAGCCTTTTTTAGCCATTCAGCTAGTTTTATACCTGAAACGAAATTTTCGCTTGAGATTTTTACATATATCTCAAGATAGAAAAGTTTAAGAGAAAAACAGCCGTTTTTGAAAAACAAATATTGAAATTAACTGTCTCGGCAAAAGAAAATAAATTAAATTAATTATTTCCTACTGATCATTTATAATCATTTACTATTAGTGGCAGTGGATCCTTTTTTAGCCATTTAGCCCGTTTTATACCGGAAACGTAATTTTCGCTTTAGGTTTTTGCATTTATCTTAACATAGAAAAGTTTTAGAGAAAAACAGCGGTCTTTTAAAAACCAATATTAAAATTAACTGTCTCGGCAAAAGAAAATAATCGAAATTTATCATTTCCTATTGATATAAAAGAATTGAAAAATACATGTAGGAAAGGTAGCGAAATTTCCGTTTGGGACATATCGTTCTGGAATTTTTGCAGCTGAAATAAAGTGGCGGCAAAATTTTTTTACTTTTACAGGGATGTTTTAAAGTGGTAGTGAACCCTTTATTGCCATTAAGGCCAGTATTCCACTCAAACGGAATTATTGCTTGAGATTTTTACACTTGCATCAATACGAAAAAATCCAGATGTATTACTGTGAAGAAAAAAAACATCTGTTTTTTTAGACAAATGTTGAAAAGACAACTGTCTTGTCATAAGAACAGACCTTAATAAATCATTTCCTCTTAATAAAATCGAGTTGGATACGATTTCCTCGTTGATGTTATTATTTAAGCACGCTGAGAAACGAAAATATTTTGGCGCCCCGAATTGTCAACATACCCTGATGATATGATATGAACATTTAATTTAAGTAAAATTTTTATAATTATTATAACCATTAATAATTTTGAAAAGAAAACAAAAAACAGGCTTGTGATTTTTAACCATTTTCTAATTTTAGTCTTATTTAAATCTATGGCTTACAGATTAGTCACACACACACCCTCTCTCTAGACTAGTTAAAGTTTAAATCTAGCTTATAAGTATGTAAGTAGATATTTGTTTGTCGTTTTTTCTGTTTTTATTTTGCATTAAATGTCAACACTTCTTCCGGTCATTGTTATTGTAACAAAAGCATTTGGTATTTAAAAACTGAGTTAGGTTTTTCTTTTGTAAATACTTTTCGGTTTAAAATTACAAAAATACAGTTCAGCATTTTGTCTTCATTCTTTAGTTTACAAGTAGATCTTATAAAACACTTTTATATATAGAGATATATATATATTAACGATCGGATACTATATACATTGTTGTAACATCACTCACACACACATATACTCATGCATACAAACACATATACATTCAGTACTCTCGTAAAAAGCGTCATTTCTTTGTAGTCATCACATATATTTTTTTACCCTTTTTTAAGTTTGTTTTTCATTTCTTTTATTATTATTTTATTTGTTATAAGAGTAATCTGAGATTTATGTTTGCGGTTAAAATTGAGACGAGAAGTGCATAAAAGAAAATCAACACAACAAAAACCCATTATAATTAAAACGAAATTATTTTCTAAGTTGTACAGTATTTGTAATAAAATCTATTTAAACACGATAAAAAAAAAATAAAATAAAGAAAAGAAAGTAAAGTTTTGTTGTTTGTGATTTAAAAAGTTTACCTAGGTCATGTTTCAATTGGATCACCTACTTAAGTACGCTCTTCCAACAACAAAGAGGTGGTTTGTCCAAACGCTTAGGTGGTTTTGAATGAACGAACGAACACTTGAAATCCATCTCAAGTATCTCAGAATTGACGGAATTTAAATGCATTCATCTGTTTGCTGGGAATGTGGTTAACATTAGTTGTGATCCTAAACTGAACCAACTCATTTTTTGTCGCTATCACCTGAGAACCATATGAGGTGTAGAAATTGTTATAAACAGCAGATCATATTTAATTTAGCTATTCCCATAAACACAAATTCTACAACCCACGCGCTTAAAATTGTGGTGATGCTTTCTTTTTAAGCAATTAAACAAAACTGGTTTTGATTTGAGTACAAAAATCACTTGTCGAATGAAACGTAATTAAAAATGGTGTGATGATCGTTCTCTAAAACTTGGAGCATCACTTAACCGAAAGTTTAAGGTTTAAATATTTCGTATATTCCACTTATAATATTTTGTATGTGTTAATTTTCAATTTTGATCGATTTGATTGACTTTAAAACGTAACTGTAAAAAAAAGTCTACTGTAGAACATGACCGAATATATGATGCTACCACGGTGTAGTGTACGGAATTTAGCAAAGACCTGGTCCCATTTTACTAAAAATAAATATTTTTGTGAAAATCAAATCTTTCATATAAATTACGATGTTCTTTACAACATACACGAAATGTACAAAAAACTTCGCCAATAATGAATGAACAGTAAGGAAATTTTTGAATAACATGGTTTTAAATAGTGTATCTGGCAAATGGCGACCTTCGCTATCCACACACTGCTGCATACGTTTTCTGAAGTTTTCATGAACTTTCACAAGCATTTCGACAGTTATTCCGCCAATTAGGTCTTCCAATGCGTTGGGACGGTAACTCCAAACTCCAAAGGAAAAAATCGCATGGTGCCGGCCAGTTCACAACCCCCCAAAAAAAAAAAAAAGCCGTTCAGGAAACATTTGCGTCAAACAATTCATGGTAACCCTCGCACCATCCTGTTGGCATGCCTCAAGAGCCGGCTCAAAAAATACTGTATCATAGTCAAGTACCGTTCTGAGTTCAGAGTTCGGCAAGACGATTATCCTGTAAAAAGTAAGGGCCAATGATGCCTACCCGTAATATGGCGCACCACACAGTGACGCGGTCGGAATGCAGAGGTCGCTGGTGAAGTTCTCTGGGGTTTGTACCGTATATTTAGGGGAACAGCGAATCGTAAACGAAAAGCACGCTGCACTGCAATGATCGAGTGCGCATTTAAAAAAATACTCTTCAACACAAAACGACCTCTCCTCACGTGTCTAATGCATGATGGCAACTGGAAGGCTGGCGAATTCAAATCTCTCGTCTTTACCTATAAGCCACGCATACTCTCCACTCTCTTTGACCAACTGTGCCGCCATAGCCTGCAGTGCAAAAAAGCAAATTACCGCGCTCCACCCTGTACGAAGAATCATATCTCCAAGGAATAAATATTAGCACTTTAAGGCCCAATTAGTCTTGACGGTTGACGGTGGACGGTTGATTCTGCAACCTGCAGAAGTCTACCGTCGTCAACCGTCAAACTGTAGTTATCTCCCTCTAACACATGCAAAATGCAACCCTCAACTGAAATAGCTGATTGCCTACCGTCAACCGTCCACCGTCAACCGTCAAAACTAAATGGACCTTTACGCTTGAAAGACGTTGGAATATAATGCATAACTGTAACGGAAATAAGGCACACACCATAGTCGTATGGTGTGCACTAGCAAAATGTGGCTGCCGTAGCTAAAAGTGTTCCACACAGACCTGGGATATCGACTTGCTATCTCAAGATTTTACGCAACAGCCTAATTCGTGTTTGGCTTCTCATTATTCGCTTACAAAGTCTAATTAACTTAGCAATTGAAGACATATGACCATCCGCTTAGTTATCGCTTGGGCCTTTAAGCGGCTTGGAATGGACAACGAAGTTACTCGAAAAATCATTTTTGATAACGAAGCACATTTATAGCTCGGCGTATCTGGTAATCAGGTTTTTCGTTTTAAAAGAAAATACATTATAAAAGATCGACAGTCTGGTTCGGATTTTAGGGCGGTGGTATCATTGACCCATTTTTCTTTGACGGAGTCATGATTAACTTTCTTCGGTGCTCGGAGATTGAAGCCAAAGAATTTGAAAATCTTTGCTTTCAGCAGAATGACGCGGCAAGCCACATTCGATATTATGTGCGTTAATCTTGAAAATCGTTTGGTAATTTCAGTCGTCTCAACGATGTCAATTGACCACTTCAGAGCTGTGATGGAACGCCTAACGATTTTTGTTGGTTACTTAGAAGGGGGTATGTATGTTATGCAGACAAACAAAGATTCAGTTTTGTTTGGACTAGTATCGAGCAAGTCATCCGTGAGATAGAGCCAGAAACCGTCTTTAAAGTCTTTCCTGTTAATATGCTAACAAAAATAAAATGTTGGTATTTTTTTTAAGTGCCTTGGATTTGGACCACCCTATACTAAATTTCGGCAAGATCGGTTATGAACTTAGTATGGAGATAAAGGTTGACACATAAACGCCGCTAAAAATTAATAACTTTTTATCTATTTAATGAATCTGGTGACCTTTTTTTAATTTGCAGATTGAATTTTAGATTTAACAAAAATTGATAACTGGGACACTGAAACAAGAATTTGGATTGCCGCCGCTATCACGCACTGGAGTCCATAGTTTCGGTTCAAAAAGAGTATAGGTGCACGTTTGGCGGCAATCCTCCGAGCAGATGGACCATATTGAAACAGTTTTGTCGAGCATGGGACAGTCAACAGAAGCCCTTACCATAGTTAACAGATGACCATACAAAACAAACCAAGAGTTTCGACAAAAAACCTATTTGAGCAGATAGGTATAAGCAGACATTCATTGCATTCAATTATACACAAAGATTTGGACTTATTCCCATATAAAATTTAAATGGCCAACAAACTGAACGCAGCAGACTGCCCAATTCGCTTGGAATTTAATTATTTATTTAAGTCTTTGGAAGTATAAATTTCATACAGACTATTTCTTACATCTTAAAGTAAATTAAATCTAAGTTATTAATAAAATTACGTAACGAAGCAAAAAAATCAATGTTCTGATTGGAGATACTGTTGAACTCTTTCGTTGCTCTAGTTATGGGTTCATTAATAGAACAATTCGTTCTATGAGCAGGTAAACAAAACAAGTTAAAGCGCCGCAAAGTTCTGGTAGGAAAACAGAAATCGACTAGTTCCAACAAACACGATGAATCTATCGAGCCAGAAAGCAATTTATGAAGAAAAACTTGAGATAATAACGAATTTTGCCAGAAGATGCTTCAAATGGTAGAAGAGGATGGAAACATGTTGAACTGTCTTTTCATGTGTGACGAGGCCTATTTCGATTTAAACGGCAACATAAACATGTTGAGAGAGTTTCTCTATCCAGAATTACGCCGAATGAGAATTTCTTTCAACTCTGTGTGGTTTCAGCAAAATGGTGCAACTCCTCACATAGCCCGGCCAGTTATGTCACTATTGCGACGAAAAATACACAATAAACTGATATTCAGTAACTCCACATTCCGTTGGCCCTTAGGTCGCCTGACCTTACTGCACCTGACTTTTTCTTGCGGGGTTATTTCGAACAGGAATTTTACAAAGCAAAACCCACAAATTTGAATAAACCAAAGCAATCCATTCCAGAAACAATTGAGGCTATTTCTGTCTCAACTCTCCAAGCAGTAATGAACTTCTTTTTGGAAAGATGCCGCACATGCATCAACAGGCAGGGGGTAAGTTACCCTCGCCCCTAATTTTTAAAACTGAGCTTTAACATAAGAGTTATTTGAGTTTCTTAATGTAGCAATATTTATCTGCCACCCTGTATCTAACGGAATTATACGCATAATAAAAGTCATAGAAATGTGTGATAGTCACACTCGTCGTCTTAATCATTTCAAAGATATTGTGTTGCCATTGACTGTGATGAAACAAAACAAGAAATATTATTTCATACAATTGCAGTGTATTTTACTTATAAAACAAAATCTTCGATCTTATTAAATCACCCTGTATCAGAGAAATTTACTTTCTGTGCTAGACTATTCACAAATAAGCTCTTCGAAAATCCGATTTCCCTATTCAAACTCTAATCGCCTTAACCGTATTTTGAGCATTCATTTGTTGTAGGGTACCAAGTGTACCAAGTCTTAAATATCCATAATATTTGAATACCAGATTGTTTTCGATAAATTGCATTTGCATCTTTTCCAAGGTTCATTTGGTTGACAACAGAAAAGTGCGTGTATGCCGCAGAGAGTAAAAGAATCGATTAGATAGAGGAACGAAAATAAAAACAAAAACTAGGCGACCACAAATAAAATACCTATTGACCCTAATACATTGAAATGCGCACATTGTGATTAAATTAACATTAATTAACAATTCACACATTTAATACAGACTGTATTTAAATGTACATCCATTCATCCAATCATTTATCTCATTCGCCGAGGTAAATGTGAATGTATGCAAATACGAATGGAATGGAAGAAGAAAAGACCTTTGCGACAATAAAACCACAACAATGCTCTTCTCCGAGGAACGCCGCACACGAAACGTGACGTACACGCCGCTGTGTTGTTGGGCAGAACTTTGCGGATAAGTCTCCAGTCAAAAAGTATCTGTAAACAAAGTCAACAAAAAATGCGAATCCGATGCAAAAAAACTATGGGAGACCCCACATTTAAAAAGAGTGCGGGACTGAATCTCTGCACTGGCATACACATGGGAACCAACACACAGGGTTGCCATTTTCGATTTTTACACTCTGCACCATTCTGTGGACCAGGGTATTCTAAGTTAGTTGCATGGCAAATGTTTGTAATTACAAAAAAATGTATATAATTACCGATCGACTCAGAATAACGAGTTAATTCTGTTTAACCATGTCTGGGCGTCCGTCCGATCAGTAAACTGCTTAGATAAAAATTGTCTTATCGGCCCACGTTTTGATATAGGCGCAGTACAACGGTTTATCCTGATTTCATATACAACCGCTCTAGAGTAATTCCGATTTCGATCAAACGTATGTTACGATGGACCAATTTTGACCATATAACCTCAATAAAAAGGTCCCTGTCGATTGTACTTAGATACAAACGCTCTAGATTAAATAGTAATATAATAGAGATGGACCGACAACCAATACCGGACAATGTTTGACCATAAAGGCCTATTATAAGATACAGTGCACATACAAACGGCTTGCGCCCAAAAACCAGCGTCCAATATATATAAGTACACTCCGCGGCACTTGAATAGCACACCCTAATTGTTTTTAATGCAATAGACTCAAAACTTACTTTAGAAATTATTGATTTTTTTCAGTAGTAAAGGGTGTTTTTTATTGAGGTATAGAACTTCGAATTGAAATAAAACACAAGAAAATCGTTTTAATGTCCATCAATTTGGCTTTATTGGAATTATAATTTTATGCCATTAATGTTTAAATATGATTTCGGGCATGTGGCCGCCGCTGCTGGCTCGAATAAAGCCAATTCTACAGGTCCAATTTTCAACCACTTTTTCGAGCATATGGGACCGTATGTTGGCAATAACGCCACGAATGTTGGCTTCCAAGTCCCCTAACGTGTTTCTGGTTTGTTGGCGTAGACGAGCGACTTCACATATCCCCAAAGAAAATAATCCAATGGTCCATGTTAACCGATCCATGGTTAACCGAATTAATTGCTCTGATGGACGATTATGTCGACCATAAAATGGACGGAGCTTGCGGTGAACTTCGCGAACTGAACCATTACTTTCGAAATAAATTTGCACGATTTGCAAGCGTTGTTCTTTTGTCAACCTGTTCATGATGAAATGGCAAACCAAACTAAATATTAATCACTTGACAGCTGACAAAATGGCCGCCAGTTAAAAATGTGATGTCAACTTAAAGTTCTATGCCCCAAACAAAAACGTATTAATTTTTAACTTTTCTCTAAAAAAAAGTGTGTAAAGGACATATTTTGAGAGAAGCTTCAAATGCATACGACTTAATAGACAAAACAAAAATTAAAAAATCTGAAGTAAATGAACAATTCACTACTATCCGGCGAGATATTTCGAAAGCAGGCATTGCCACGAATGCCACTAAATCCTGCCCGTCACACCAACGAGAGTGGCATGTAGTTGTCTTTTTTTATGGGAAAAAAATTAATTGGAAGGCCCCTCGATGGCCTACAGTTATTATTTTCAGAATTTTAGAAATCATTTAAACCGACTCCATGCATGTTATGAAACATGCATGCTGCATGTTTTGGAAATGACAACGATTGCTATCCCATACAATAGGGTATTTCAATCTAACTTTCCTTTAATTAAGAACTTCTTTCTGCTGTGGATATATCAATATCACAATGCACCATTTCACACTGCGCAAATTGTTAAATCTAACAAACATTGCCAAAACATAGAGAGTTTTTAAGCTTGTCAAACAAGTAAATACGTCGTTATTTTTGGTCCTACGCTACTAAAGCGCAAAAAGTGGTCTTTTTTTGTGCCCTTTTGGGTTATGAGTCCGTTCCTAATCTCAGCTGCTTCTCCGTCCCTAAAAATTTAAATTTACTCTATATTTAAATTGGTGAATTTATTTTAATTTTTGTACACATATGTCTATGTTGTTTATAAATCATCAGTTTTGAACATGCGGGACGTTTTATAGGCCACATAAGATAAAACTGTAACTATACTCGTACCCTTTTTTAAGGTATTTAATGCGTCCCAAACATTATGACTTGTTAAGCAAATACTCAAGTGTACTTTTTTCTGGGGTCCCTTTAGTCCCTTCAAGGGAAACTTTCCCCCATATGACCATAAGCTGTCATCATGCAAAATGATTGGTTTGACCGCTATAGTGCTTTCAATAGACGGACATGTCAAGATCCTCTTAAAATTTAACGACGATCATTAGTATATTTAGTGGTACCCACTCCATGGTGGAGGGTGTACAAAATTATGTGATAGTTATCCTTCAAATGTTATAGGTCAATTCCCATTTAACTTAGGTTGTTAAATAATGTAAAATAAGAGAAATAATATTAATTGTCGTAAAACATTCTTTTGGAATTCTTTTCAAGTCGATATTTAATAACAAAACAATAACACTTCCTTAAGAACCCAAAAAAATAACGAGTAAGAAAAATCTTAGGTAGGGCGAGACCGACTACATTGAATTTTTGGTTTTACCTTATGTATGCAATATACTTATATTTATACTACTCTTTCACTACAAAACTATCGCAAATCACAAATGGTACAATCCAAATGTCATTAAGATCTAGTTTCCGCTTTTTGATCGGTTAAATCCAAAATCGGGAGGCATGAGGACTATAAGTATATGAAACCAATGAACAATCTGGTCTAATTTTACCTCATTTTGTCCTATGTGCGGTCTAATCCCACGCATCAAATATTATAGGAATCTGATAAAAAGCATGTGTGTATTTTGGCTATATCAAGATTCAAACAGATCTGGTCTATTTGTTTATCCTGTCCAAAAACAACATTGAAACCAAATTTCATTGGAATCTGATGAAATTGGCATCAATTACACACACAGAATAAATCAGTTGGAAATCGGTCCGGACTACAAAAATTTGGTTGGATAAACCTACTTTCTGTTGCAATAACCAACATCCTATAGTATTGATGGCAACATGGTTTGAGTTATCGTATGATGGTTGCTACAACCATATCACGGTGTTCACAGCCAATAACACAGTTATAACAGCCGAATTCTGTTTAACTATCGGTTGCGACAACTGAAGGTTCTGGCAACCAACCAATTGTGATGTATATTGTACTTTGGTAGCAATAATTCATTGCAGTGACCAAACCCTGTTTAGCTGGCTGTTATAACATTATATAAGTAGTTATTCCAACATAAACCCTATAATATGTTATCGGTTCTAGCCTGAACAAAATCTTTGTTTACGACAAAAACCTAGTTCAAAATCCCCAAATATGTATAAAAACAAAAAAAATGGTCAGACAATTTAAAATTCTTGGACGGTCAATGCTTTCAAAAAATACTGCCATATAAAAAAAGGAAATATAATTAGATCTAACTGCAATTTAGCGACATAACTCAGACTTAATCAGAATTTTTGCCATAGATAGACCTCCTTATTTTTCAAAACAACACCCATTTCATTGGGCGGCGACCCATATTTTTCCCGAGTTATGGCCAGCCAAAGCTTGATAATAAATTGTTCTATAAGTACACATACCTTAATGACTTCATTTATTTTTGACTTTTTGCCGAAGTTTGTTTGGTAATGGTGATATTCCAATATGCGTCGTACAAGTTTTTGTTTCTTTGATTGATGGCAACAATGAGCCAAAATCACAATCTCAGCACTAGTATAATCAAATGAGCATGCATACTACTACTACACACACACATGCAAAGTCTCCAAAATTATTAAAATCACCAGAGCTCCAAGTGGTTTCACACAAACACTGGAGCAACAAATAAAAGAGGGAGCGAAGCTTTGCTGTGTGTTATGGAGAGCTTTGGCGTTTATCAGATCCCCCATGAAAGAAAAGAGAACCACAGAATGCTAAACAAGCGGTGGCAGCACCAACATCAGAGCGCCTCCTAAACAAGTGATCAGTGTAGATTTAGACGTTTGCGACTACAGAACAACCTAAACACGATTTGCCCTTTAATACTAAAAATAACAATAACAGTAACAACAACAACAACGACGTCGGTTCGGTGTTAAGTGTTTTTAGTGGTGTGTTCGGTCGGCGTGCGTGCGTGTTTTTTTTCGTTAGTACTCCATGTGATTTGGAAGTATCTCCGATTCTAAGAGTAATTGTGTCCGTCAGTCAATCTTTCTTACGGTCATACATACAAGAGTACTCAATAGCACGGTTGTCGGTCGTGAATGAATACTGACTGGCTGGTCGTGGAGACGTTGTCGACGGCGCTGCTAGTGGTGTTTTGGCATATGTGTGGAGGAGTGTGATGGTGTGTGATTTTTTGTTGTTTGCCATTTTTGTTGTTGTTTAAAACAAACATATCTTATGCTATTTTTGTGTTCCGCAAATTTTTTCAAACGCTTAAACGTCGTTTTTGTCTTTCATTTTGCATTTACATTCGAGTGAATAGAAACGTAATCGTAGTCGTACTACGTAATCGGGAGAATGTACATACGTACAAGAGCCAAACATAAGGCCCTCTCTGCTCGTTCGTACAATACCGTAATCATATTAAAATAAATATAATTAACAACAACAAAGAAAAAAATGCCAAAAGTTTAATTGAAATTATAGTCGTAGTCACTGACACTCTATACTCTATGCGACACGAATACGACGAACGAATAATATTCATTAATTTTAACAACGTAATTTAAAAGATAATTAATTTCTTCTCTGCAATCGCCCAAATAAATACAGCGCAGTGCAAAATATTCTCAGGCATGCAAATACTTGTATGTCCGTCTGTCAGCCCTAACCATACTCGTGTATTCCTCGCTTACTCTACATGCGTACTTATCGTGTCTGGAGAATCTGAGTTAATATTCGACGTGTAAAGCTTCGGTGTATCTAAATCTGTGTGTGTGTGAGTAATATATATCGGATAATGCTTTCCTTCTTAGAAATGCGATCACTTACAGCTTCATTCAGTGGTTCTGACCGCCTGCCCAGTTGGAAATTTTGCCAAGTGCCTACGAAACGAGTAATTTTAAATTGACGTAATAAAATCTAGGGATGTAACGAATGTGTGTTTAGCGAAAGCGAATAGTAAAAATTTTTTTTAGCGAATGCGGATGCGGATGCGAAAGGTAAAAATTTTTTTTAGCGAATGCGGATGCGAAAGCGAATGCGAAAGCCAATAGTAAAAATTACTTTTAGCTAATGTAAATATTACAAGGAATCATTTAACGAATGCGAAAATCTATTGGGAATGTCAGAGTCAAATATGCAGTACTTATTTCCAGTAAAATTTATTTCAAAGTAACAAAAATTTATTTCAAAGTAACAAAAATTTATTTCAAAGTAACAAAAATTTAACAAAAAATTTTAATTCAATTCACAGAAAATTCAGTCTCATGGAAAAATATATTAAAGTTAACTTCAAAGTTGAACATTCCATATTTGGGTACATAAGGAATGAATTCTTGGCAAACATTATAATTTCAGATTGAGTTCAGTTTCTAGAGGAGTCTAATATCCAATCAATAAATTTTCAGTTAGCAATAAGTATTTAAAAACATGAAATCCTGCATTTGTAATATCCAACTCCGGCATTAAGACTTCATAAAACTTATGATATACTTTATAAAAATCAGTAGTCAAATTTCAATAGAGCCAAGTTATATTTAACGAAAAGAAGTTTCGCAGCCTTTTCACATTTTAGTCTGGTTCTGAGTGAATTATAAATCAGCCCGGCTCCACTGAATAATTGTTCGCTTGGAACACTTCCTGGTGGTGTAGATAAAAACTGCATGACTAAAGGAACTAAGTTTGTGAACTTAGAGCTATTTTCTTTCCACCACAACAGGGGGTCCTCTGAAATATTTATTTTTTTCTCTTTATTGTAGTTTGCTATTATTTCATTTGCATGACGAAGGGTCAATGAGGTCTCTTCAACGTCGTCTTCAGTATCACTAACATTTGTATCTATAAAGTTTTGAATGGATTGTTGTATTTGCGAAAAACCAGCTTGGCTTTGCGGAGATCTTTGATTGTTGGAAGATTCTGTCGTTTTTGTTCTTTTATTTGGGGGTGAATCACAGATTTGAACATCGGCAGCATGAGCCACAATTAACTTACAAACTTCAGATTGCACGTTCTCCTTAGTAGATGAGTCGAAAAATTTCAATTTGTACCGGGGATCTAAATATGTAGCTACAGTATATAGTGTGATTTTATGTAGTCTCCCAAATTTAGTGTTTATTTCAGAAATCAGCTTAAGTATAACATTCTTAATAGCTGGAGAATAAGATGTCTTCGATAGTTCATTTTGAAGATTCGTTTTTAGGATGTAAATAAGTGGAATAACTGATGATATAATTGCATTTGAGCTACTAAGCTCTCGGGTTATTTCCTCAAAAGGCCTGAGAACTTGTACGCATTCTTCCATCATTAGCCAATACTCAGGTGGTATTGCAATTTTACTACAATTTGTTGAATATAGTATTAAGGAATCTTTGATTTTTAATAAACGCTCCATCATATAAAATGTACTGTTCCATCTAAAAAATAAACACATTATGCATTATATACATATGTATTTATGTATAAAACAAATACTAAAATTACCTAGTTGAGCAATCTTGGAAAACAATCAGAGGTGTTTGATTGAGTCTCTCAGTTTGGATTTGACGAAGTTTATCCTGTGCCAAAGTCGAGTGATTGAAGTGTGTAGCGATTTGTTTGCTTTTTGTTATGACATTCGTAATAGTTTCTTCGGCAAGCAATCCAGCTTGGACACAGAGCTGAAGTTGGTGTACTGCACAATTTGTGTGTATTAAGTTAGAGAGATTCAAGCCATGAACCATGTTGGAGCCTTGATCACGTACAATACAATGCACTTTATTAGGAATCTCCCATTCATTAAGTATAGACATGATTTTAGATTCTACAATTTCTCCTCTGTGAGATCCATCTATACTTTCACATTTCAAAACCATATTTACTCTTCGAAACTCATCTGTTACTCCATGGGCGGTTAAGCTTATCAAAGAAACACCTGCACTGGGTTCTGACCAAATATCTGTAGTAAATGATAGCTTGTTAAATTTTCTAAGCATATCAATAATTTTTTGTCTAATTCGCCCATATATGGTTTGACAAATATGGTCAGTGAAATATTCTCGTCCTCGCAGTTTATAATGAGGTAATGCCACCGCAATAAGCCGTTGGAAACCAACACCTTGTACAAAATTAAAAGGCAAATCTTGAATCGCTATCATTTCACCAATTAAGTTGTCTATTTCAATGGCTCTTGGATGCGATGAGTCCCAAAATTGATTCCTTGTTATCGATTCATTAATCGTTAATTGTCTTTTCAATCCATGTAAAGGTGTTGGATTTGGCTTAGAACTTATTATTGGTAATTTTTCCATTTCTTTCATTTCGGAATATTCCTTGGTATGTTTAGATTTTAGATGTGTCATTAAACCACTTGTAGATCGGCCTTTACGCGAAATGACTGTATCGCAAATCACACACTTTGCCTTCTCATTTTCACACTCCGAGAAGTATTTCCACACACCGCTAGACTTTGGCTTCATCATAAATATTTTATATTTTTATAATTTAGAATTTGAAACGTAGTTTTTCAGAAAAGCGAAGGAAAAAATGTTCGACTACGAAGCCATTTATCTTTGTTTATATTCTGCTTCATTTGCCATATTACAATTGTTTTTATGTTTTGTTTAATGTGTTGCCAGATTGGAAAACTAATAGTTTAAATGACTTGGCCTAAATGTTTCCGCGGATGCGAACGTGGAAATAGTTTTTTTTGCGAATGCGAGAGCGAATAATAAAATAATGTTTTTTGCGAATGCGAATGCGGTTGCGAATGTCCAAAATGAAGCGAATAATTCGCATTCGCATATGCGAATGCGAATTTCGTTACAACCCTAATAAAATCGTAAATATGGTCAGCGATGCTGAACAGAATTAGTGCTTAAATATGAAAGTGAAAAGTTAATTATTTTAATAATGTACATTTACTATGCAGGGTGGGCCAAAAACGCGTTTCTTTTTAAATTAAAAAAAAAAAATATTTTTTCCTCATATTTTTGGATTTGTCTAAAAGGCAAACATTTCCATTATTATGAAAAACAAATAAATGGTGTTTTTTGCTTAGCATTAGTAACTAAGACTGGATAGAAAATTGCAATAATTAATTTTTACACAAAAAGTAAACATTTTTTGAAAAATAAAAATAAACAAATTATTAATTGGGTTGAGGTCGTGGCCATTTGCTGGCCACTCAAGGCTTTGAAGTGTGATAAGGATCGCCATCTTGCTAAAATACAACCTCTTACTCAGGGTAAGCACTCAACTCTTAAAAATCCGGTATACTCGTATAGATAAATATGAAGGTTGTCATCTTTTTTCAGAATGCCCTTAATTTTTACAAGCCGCCAAGTTTTCCACCAAGGAAAGCATCTCCATAAGCTTTCTCCTCCAATTTTAACAGTTTGACTGACTTTGTATTTTTGAATACTTTCATGAGGTCACCGCCTGTAATTTTCTTTTCCGTCACGTTAAAAACGGTAAATTTTTGTTTCATCTGACTATATTACACTTTACCAGACATCAACGCTCTATGTTAGTTCATGCCAATCATTGATTCCATTCTGATCAAATTTTATAACGATTGGTCCATTTGGACATGAATTAGATTTTTTAGATGGGGCGTTGTACCACCCACTTTTCTAACCGGTTGTGTTTCGTGCCAAGCCAATATGTATCAAACATCATCGTCTTATCTTAAACAGTTCAGAGTTGTATAGGCGGTGCCATGCCCCCTTGTCAAATCAGATCGTAAAGTACCTTACAAATACAATCTGGCCGAAAATTATAGATTGTTTCGTAATGATCGGAACTGATAGTAGGGAAATATAAGCAAAAACCCTCAAAAATACTACAAATACAGTCTGTTTACAACACCTCCAAATATTGATCGGAGATCCTATAGTATATATTATTTATCGTCGTACAATTCAAAGACGATCTAGTTATGCCAGTAAGAACCATACGCCCGCGTTACAGTTAAAAGCATATAGGGGTAAAACGAATTAACTTATGCTTATATAGTGTTTGAGATTGAAAATGGGTTAAAAATATTAAAAAAAAAACTGACCTCATGATCAAAAGACCATTGGTTAATATTGGCTTATCCTAGGACAATTCGTTTGACCGATAAAGGGCTTTCCACATACAATCGGACGGATAAACACTCCCATCGGTTAAGGATATAAAAATATAATGTTCGGGGTACGATTGCGTATAAGTCGAGAGCCAATAGACACCAAACTTGGACAATGTGTTAGTTTTGTCTGTCAGGAGATTTGTTGCGATAGGACATTTAGGACCAGAAACGCGGGCCGGGTTCAGCTTGTTGTCTTTAAGCAGTTTTTAAAAACAAACGCTCTTTAAGAACAACTTGTTCAAAATGTTGACGTTAATCTTCAAAAACTCGCAAAATAAGCAATCAAACACGCCTAATATCATTATGTCCGATTAAATGGAACCAAAAAAACAATTATTACTGATTGCATGTTTAGCACGTTTAGTTATTTCGGTCAAGCAACGATTAAGTGTGAACTTAATAATCCTATAGTTTAAAATTATTCTTTAAATTAATTAAACTCTTATAAAAATATAAAATATGATTGAATAGTTTTATCTCAAAATCCCTGTTTGGTGTTGCTCTTTGAAAACAGCTTTACAGTACTTGTATGTATTCGAATACAAAAGACTTCTAGGGAATACTCCTAGAAATACAAAATATCAAAGTGGTACTAATTTGTGAGCCTATACTGTAGAAATAAAAAAATAAACTTATCCACTTAAAATATGTGTTTTATTTTACGCATTTAGGGCACAATCGATAAAAAATGTTTTATATAGAAACAAGTGTGTTAAAAACAAGCGAAATTTAGCGAAATCTAGTTAAACCCGTAAGGCAAGACCGACTATATGATTTCTAATTGTTGTTGTACAATGATAATCACATCGGATTGAAAGCAAAAACTATTAAATGTTATAGATGTCTTTATCTGCTCTTCAAACTCTAGATGTTTCTACAGGGAGAAAAAAATATTTTAAAAAAATGTTTGCACTCAAACATTTATATGTTTGGAACATGCTACAAACATATTTTTGTTTGTATTTCAGCATGTTAGGTTTACACAAACATATATGTTTAGGACAACATTCTAGCATATTTAAATATCATATGTTTATGAATTAACAAAAATTCTGTTTTAAAACATTTTAGAACATTTTTAAAACAGAATTTTTATTACTCGTAGTTGCTTGTTATCGTTCAAGTTATAAGAAAGCAAAACGCATTTGAGAAAAAAGAACATCGGTGAGTAATAGTGGAAGTGTTTTAGTAAATAAAATGGACTTGACTAAACTCAGGTAGTTGTCGGCAGAATTTTTTGTTGTATTCGTATGTTTGTTAAAATTGGATTAACTAACAATTTCAACAAGAAGGTAGGTAGTAATGCCTTTAGATTTTATTTGTTTGGAACATTACCTCAAACATATCAAAGTTTGGATGCAAAGATAATAATGTTTGTGTGCAAAAATACTAATGTTTGGGTGCAAACATATTAAAGTTTGGGTGCAAAGATAATAATGTTTGGGTGCAAACATATTAATGTTTGGGTACAAAGATATTAATGTTTGGGTGCAAACATATTAATGTTTGGGTGCATACATATTAATGTTTGGGTGCAAACATATTAATGTTTGGGTGCAAACATATTGATGTTTGGGTGCATACATATTAATGTTTGGGTGCAAACATATTGGTGCTTGGACTCCAGCGTATATATGTTTGCACACAATTATTTGAATGTTTGGGTACATCTCGACAAACGTATTTATGTTTGGGTGCAAACAAATATATGTTTGCACATTAACATATGTATATTTGGGAACATTGCTACAAACATAAATATGTTAGCTGTGTGTTTTTAGAGCATGCTCCATATATTTATATGTTTCCTGCATAATATGTTTGCATGCAAACATATTAATGTTTTGGTGCAAACATATTGATGTTTGGGTGCAAACATTTTATTGTTTGGGTGCAAACATTTTATTGTTTGGGTGCAAACATTTTATTGTTTGGGTGCAAACATATTAATATGTGGATACGAACATATTAATACTTGGATTCCAGCATATGTATGTTTGCACACAATTATTTGAATGTTTGGTTACATCTCGACAAACGTATTTACGTTTGGGTGCAAACGAATAAATGTTTGCACATTAACGTATGTATGTTTGGGAACATTGCTACAAACATATATATGTTAGCTGTGTGTTTTTGGAGCATGCTCCATATATTTATATGTTTCCTGCATAATATGTTTGCATGCAAATATATTTTTAACATATTTTCCCCTTGCGCATCGAAAATTGCAAAGGTTCGGTCAAATCGGTCAAATGGACGCCGTATGGTTAATAAAAATTCAGGAATATTTAAACCGATTTTCAATAGTTCTTCGGACAATAAATTCTCGCACTCTTGTCGCATATTCCCTTCTTCTTTAAATACGCTCGTATCTTGGAAAACCACCAAACAAAATTTTTGGTGCGGAAAAATTTGAACAAGAAACGCATATCTCACCTAACATTTATAGACGAGGGTTGCATCTCGTAAATGTTGGCGAATTAACGAGAGATAATAATTTTCTTAAAACGGGACGGGTGACCTTCCACCATAGGATGGGAGTAAATATAAGCTTGTCATTCCGTTAATTACACCTTGAAATACTTATCTGCGATTATATAATGTATATATACTATCGATTGCTATAAAATTCTAAGACGCTATTGCCATGTCCATCTGTTAAAGGCACGATTCAGTCCACACTAATGGAGCTACAGTCTGCAAATTCACCAGTAGCTTGTTTCTATAAATAAATCGATAAGTTACCGATTTATGTGACGTCACACCGACTAGATTGAAAGTTACCGATATACGAGTACTTATATGTTTAATAGTCTACGTCTGGTTGGCATTGCAAATAGAACAAATCAGGCAAAAAGGAAAAAAAAGTCCTGACCAATTTTTTTTTTTTTAGCTTAAAATCATACTTTTTGAGAATTGGTAGACACAGATGCTTTATCCTTTTAATACACGGGTGTGGTGAGCCTGAGGCACTAGCGGCTAAAAACAGTCCCCTAATATTTGGGGTATCCAGAATCAGTGAAATCATTTCTCAAATCCAAATAACTACCTGTATTTAGGATTTAGACTCATTTGGCATTCGGACATTATAGGTCCTAGGGGCCCAAAAGTCGGCCTCCTTAAACTATGAACATATTTGGCTAAATTGGAGACCTATGTACGTTGTCTATGTGCCCATGTATCCAAACATCATTCCGTAATGTTTGGAAACCCCAATATTCAGTAACAGTGACATTTTCTCACAAATCCAAATATGTACCTATATTTAAGATTTGGAACAATTTGGCACTCGACCTTGCCCCTTGTCGATTATGGGCATATGGGTTTTAAAAATCAACCCAATTTTTTTCGCGAATCCGAAAATAACATATATTCTACGATTTGACAATATTTGAGGGTTTTGTCCAGGTTAAAGTTCCTTAGAGCGCAAGAAAATGAGGTCCCATCGAAAATACACATGTGGGTACGGTGGACTTTACTCAAACCTCAATATGCTTTACATTTTAAGATTTGTCTATATTCAAGGCCGGAATTAACGAATCATTCGCTTTGTTATCGCTTCCTAGTTTAGGCCTTGACAAAGCGTGGTTTATATTTGGCGGTAATTGGTAACAGGCAATTTTACCGCATGTGGTTATCGGAAAACTTGCACGTGATTGTGGAGCGTTAAAATCATCCTCAGTTTGGTGCTGATATTAAACCGGTGGCTTTCGTGGCCCTTTTTTTGAAAATGCTGCTAAATATGACAATTCGAATAATGGTGAACGCTACAGCGGCATGATAACCCATTTTATTAGTGGCCAGAGAATAAAGACATGGACTTTGAACACCAGACATCACAGTTGATATTATGTTATCGAGTAATCAGTATGTTATCCGTATACATTTTATACGAATAATCTCTTAAATATATAGGTCCTTCATATCCAGCAAACCATTGGTTAGATAGGGCTGGAAACTAATGGGGCTGACAGAAAGCTTTACTTTGAGGCATAAATAAGGTGTGTTCCATAAATCACCGAAATCCATAGTATGCCACAAAAAAATATATATTTGTTTATAAATTTTAAAAGGAAAATTGGATTTGAGACCGCCTTTATTCGATACGGAGCATTTCGCCTTTCGTCCCTCTTTAACGTCGTTTAATTTAAAACTTATAGCGTTTACGTTACCTTTCAATGCCAAAAACTTGTTTTTTATAAACATTTGATAAATCTTTATAAAAAAATTTTAAGGAATTATTATTTAGAAAACAAAGAGACAAAAAACTTTTTTGTTCTGGCAATATTGCAAAAACATATTTGTTCTCGATTGTACTTTATTTGCATACCTTTTTTAAAAATATAAAAGACATAAAATATTTGTTAAGCAATTGCAAGTTTTTAGTATTCAAAAAATGATGTAATTTAGGTATTCCAAAATATCCTCAGCTTTTGCACTAAAACTATATATGCCTCAGTATGGAAGACAAATAAAATTAGCCAACACAAACCCCTTTCCAATCTGGTACATTTTCCGTATACAAAATAGAAATACATACATTAACACGTCCAAGTGTGGAAATTATGCAAAAACAGCTCATTTCATAAGTAAAATTTACACGTTCGTTTATAGCCAACGTTGGCAAAAATATGATAGATTTGCAATCGCAATCGGAATTTTCTGTACAAAAAAACAAAAGGCAACAACAACTCAACAACTGTCAGTGTCACTGCCATTTAAGGGGCGGACCGACTGTGATATGTGCACAGTGCACTTTATTCTGCGCTTCTGACTATAACTTCAAATGAATGATTTCATGCATGCATATTTATGTAAATTTTAAAAGTGTAAATAAATCGTAATGGCTTTTTTTGTATTTGATTTGTTGTATGACTCCCAAACAAACTTGACCTTTAACTACCCAAGTACCTCCCGGTGTAGACAAAAAATTAAAACTGTTTACTCTTCATGGCATCCGGCGACGGCGGCTGGCTTCCATCGCACACATGAATTAATTGATCAAATAAAAATGTCATTGAAGTTAGATTTTCAAAATGATCAGCAACGAGAGGTTGGGAGCGAATACGAATATGCTTTAAGATCTAAATCAATTATCATGAAGCCGCTAAATCAATATTGAATTTGAACACTGTGATTTTTTCTTCTCCTTCTGCTATTTTCGACCAACAACAGCGAAATTTTTCCAATGACGTAAAAATATTGTATAAAATAAAATAAACAAAACAAAAATATTTTTATATAATAAACAAACAACAAAATGTTTTTTTGCTGACATGTATACTTAACCGAGAATGTATTAATATTGAAATAAAATTTTGGAATAAACAAAATAAGATCTTGCACAGTAAAAAAGAAACCGAACTACACAAAGAAAAGTCAATTCCAAGGCGATATTCTCGTGCTTTTTTTGTACATGACAAAAGTCAAATAAAATATTCGAAAATTGTTGTACGAAAAAATGTCACCAATTGTAATTTGTCACAGAAAACTGATAAGTGAAAATCAGTAATCTATGCCTAGATCGAAACACATCCTGGAGAAAAAGTGGGCAGTGCCATGGCCCCTTCAAAAATAGCATTTATGGTTAAATTAATGAAACGATCGTTATAAAATTGTAACAGAATGTTATCAATGACTATGAAATAATTATAGACTGTTAAGTTAAAATTGAATATGGGGCGTGGCACCGCTAAATTAGACTAAACAAGTAAAAAATGTTAAGTTTGGCTGTGCCGAACTTTGGATACCCTCCACCAGATTCCCAAATAAAACCAAATATGGTGCGGAAGTGTGTTCTATATAGAAATCTTTATGTGCAAAACTTCATTTCAATAGGTCAAGCTTGTGGTGAGTTATCGTGATATTATTTCTCAAAGCCCATGAGACCGTTTGTGTGGGCGGTACCAGTAGGATTTTTCCGATCTCAACAGAATTTGGCGCAGAGGTGTGTTCTATATAAAAATCTTTATGTAGAAAATTTCATCTCGATAGGTCAAGTTTGTAGTGAGTTATTGCCATATTATTTTTCAAGACCCATGAGACCGTTTGTGTGGTAGGGCCTTTCCGATCTCAGTCAAATTTAGCGCAAAAGTCTGTTCTATATATTAATCTTTATGCCGAAAAATTCGTCTCGATAGGTCAAGTGTGTGTTGAGTTATTGTCATATTATTTTTCAAGGCCCATGAGACCGTTAGTGTGGGAGATACCAGTAGGACTTTTCCGATCTCAACCGAATTCAGCGTAGAAGTGTGTTGTTTATAGAAATCTTGATGTGTAAAATTTCATTTCGATAGGTCAAGTTTGTGGTGAGTTATAGTCATATTATTTCTCAAGGCCCATAATGCCGTTTGTATGGGAGGTACAAGAAATGGTGGCCCAATCTAAACCATTTTTACATAGATGATTGCGCCTATAAAGAGATTATTATTTGCAAAATTTCAGTTATTTTGCTCAAGAAACTGGACGGATATTTTCAAATAAAATACTAATTTTTATGAGGTAGTGTCGGTTGAGGGTCTCCAACACCAACTTTCCGTAGAGCTATATAGCCTATTTTTAATACCAACCATGCTAGGTTAACTACACATGTTTGTGCCAAATTTCAGCTCCCTTTCAACAGACGGACAGCGGGACAACATGGCTAGATCGTCTTAGAATTTTACGAGGATCAAGAATATATATAATTTGTTGGGTCTCCGATGATTATTTCAAGGTGTAACAGACAGAATGACAAAACTAATATACCCTCCATTGTATGGTAAGGGTATAAAAATTGGCACCGCCCATTCAACTCTAAACTATCAAAGGTCATATCCTGTGATCTAATACCGATATGACAGCAGTTCCACAACAAACTAATTTTGTCCACTTGTTTTAACTATAACGGCTCCTAGATTTTATGCTTCTGAACCGGAATTGTCAAGATCATCTTTGATTTCACTGTCAAAATAACTATTATTAAAAGAGAAAGCATTAGATAAAATCGCCCACTACATTCAGCAGAAATCAAATAGTACCCTTTGCCTTTCAATATTTTTTTATTAGTAAAATTCAATAGAGAATCCTGACATGGATATCTGTGTTATTCGGTTCTCTGCCTCTTTTTGACAGGATTTGCATTAATTTGTTCACAGTGGTTCACACTCAACTGTATTAGTTTGACATTTTTGATTGTAGAGCAAAGAACTCTAGGCTGTGGAGTGGATAACTCTAGTTTTATAAAACTCTTGATTGGTAGAGTCGATTTTATTCATTTCAATTACTGAAAATTTTAGTTTAGGGATTTGTACTGATGGAATACTTGCAGGACTTTCAACCAATCCAATTCGGTTGGCCAAAAAATACTTTGGTTGTGGCAACGAATCTATATTTAGTGCACAGTTGTGGAACTGTTGTGACCTTCCGTAAAAAAATATGCAAGTAGGCCTTATGAGGTAATAAAAATATATGTTTAAATGCATTAAAAATACATGCAATATTAAAAATACATGCAACGATTGGATAATACGACACCCACAAACACATAACATGTGAATGCGCGCAAGATAGTTTTATCCACTTCATAGGAAGATCGTGATAGTTTTAATCGTGAAGATTTAATAGGTCTTGGGGTTTTGCCCAACTGGTATACTATGTACTAAGTAGGGACATAATTGAATACAACATTGAACACACCCATTTCAATAGTAGAACTGAACATACCCCGTTAATGTCATATGGGTTTTTGAAAGCTAACATCAATAGCGTTAGTCTGTAACGGGATTTTAAAATTGTTTCAACTTTCATCATGGAGTGGTCAGATAATGAGAACCGTATCGCTGTATTAGCGCTTTTCATGTGTAAAGTGAAAAAAAACGATATTTTTAAAACGCTTCGGCCACTAGGGATTTACCGCATGTTCGTCTACCGATGCATAAAACTGTTTGAGGAGACTGGAGATGTAAAAGAACGCCACCGGTCGGTCCGCCCACGCTCTGTTCGAACACCGCATGTCATCAAAGCCGTTAAATCAAGAATTCACAGAAACTCGCTCCGAAAAAGAAAATCATGGCCCGTGAGATGAATATCACGTCCATGAGTCGAATCATTAAAAAAGACTTGGGACTTTCAAACGACATACCGGACACTTATTGACTGCAGCTTTAAAAAAAATAGGATTGAAAAAAGCAAACGTCTTTTGGTGAAGCACGCTGATAATTTGCACAGAAAAATGTTGTTCTCCGATGAAAAAATTTTCACCATTCAGGAAAAATTTGACAAGCAAAATGATAGAGTGTATGCGCGGTCATCTAAGGAAGCATCTGAACTGATCCCAAGGTTGGAAAAGGGTCATCACCCAGCTGCAGTCATGGTTTGGTGGGGTGTCTCTTACGATGGGGTCACTGAGCTACATTTCTGCGAACAAGGAGTCAAAACATAGGCCAAAGTTTACCAAGAAATCGTTTTGGAAGCTGTTGTGAAGCCTCTTAACAATTCCCTGTTCCAAAACCAGCCATGGACTTTCCAGCAGGATTCTGCGCCGGCCCATAAGGCTTAAACGTCCCAGGCCTGGCTTCGAAACAATTTGCCAGCGTTCATTTTCTCTGAAGAATGGCCCTCAGGCAGTCCAGATTTGAACCCATCGGATTACAAAATGTGGACGGTTTTAGAGGACAAGGTTTGTCAGAAAAGATACCCCAACATTGGATCTCTTAAGACTGCTTTGGTTCGAGCTGTGGCCAATTTTCCAATAGACGAGGTTCGTGCAGCTATTGACGATTGGCCAGTGCGACTTAAGGCGTGTGTAAAGGCAAAAGGCGGACATTTCGAATAAGTGGATTCTGTTTGGATACAATATACATCAATTAATATATTAAAAAATATTTGGTAAAAAACTTTTTATTTTACAGCATAAAACGTGTGTAACAGTATTTATGCCCCTACTAAGTACATATGTGAAGCGCAAAATAGAAAGGGACCTAAGGTTAAAAACCAGTTTTGTTTAGGAGAGCCATTTAAAAGATTAGGTCCCTTTCTATTTGCGCTTAGAATCGTCGACTTCACTTTCATAAAACGCGCTTTATTATATAAATTTTGCAAAAGCGTTGGTATACGAAACAATAGGACGTGGGTCCTCTCCTACTAACTCTGATTAAAATATGGAGAAGTTGTGAAAAAAAGCACCGCTTCTTAAAAAGCGATGACAAAACTGTTTAAAAAAGACACACCTGTTCTATAATCATTGGATATGATCCAGGTCACAACTTTGGTATATTTACAAGTTGGGTGTATGTGCAAGTTGGGCACTACACTCTTCTTGCAGATCATTATAATTAAGAACACTAATGCCCTGTTCAAAAAAATCAAGAGCTTCTTTAATCTTTTTTGTAGTTAAGTTTTTAATAGACTCTGGTTCCTCCTCACTGTTTGATGGTTCCAAAGAATCAAGTTGCATTACCTCTTCAGTGGTAAGAGGACTTGAGGTCGCAGCAAATTATTTAATCATTTTTTCCTAAATTGTCAAAGCCGACATCATTGGTCATTCCCAAATTACTTTGGCAAATGACAGGCACGGGATCAGCGTAGGAAATTAATAACCCAGATGCTAGAACACATTTCGGCCATTTATTTCTCCAAACTTTATTCAAAGTTTCCGGTTTGATCTCATTCCAAGCTTCGCCGATATTCACTACAGATTTTTTAAAAGTATTTTAGTTTCGGCAATCAACTCCTGGAAAGCTTCGCGCAAATAGAGCGCCTTGTATGTGTCGATTGCTCCCTGATCCATGGGTTGAATTAGAGCTGTGGTGTTTTTTGGGAGGAACTCCATTTCTACTTCTTCCACTAATCCAGACAAGTTTACAGGATGTCCAGGATGCATCATTATCCAATAGAAGCAATATTTTGTTGATCAAGTTTTTCTTTTGTTTAAATAAGTCTTAACTTCAGGACAAAAATAATTTTTAGACCAATCTTCAAACGTAGCTTTTGTCACCCAAGCCTCTTTATTGGATTTCCAAATGACCAGCCGTTTTGACTTATCGACTTCTTTAAAAGCTCTGGGATTTTCTAAAAAGTTGACAAGCAGTGCTTTCAATTTTAAGTCACCCGAAGCATTAGCTTCAAGAATTAACGTCTATCTTTCTTTTGAAGCCTTATGCCCAGATGCACTTTTTTCTTTTTTTGAAGTAAAGGTTCTGTCTGTCTGCCTTATAACGGAATAAAGCCATACTTTGAAAAGGCCGGAAAAGCGAAAAAAAACGTACAGCTAAAGGCCGTATAGCGTGGTATAAGTGTACCTTCTCTTAGCATGCATATAGTGGATCAACTTTACTTCTTTCCTTTAACTAGCTTAAAATCGATACATATGCTAAAGGAGGACTAGAAATACGCATTTAACGACTGTTCATAAAGATCCAAAAGATTTTTTTGGTACCTCTTCGAATGTAGGTGGAACATACGTTTGCGTTCTAAAACACTTGTTACCAGTACGCAATATCCCCTTTTATGAAGGACTCTATGCCGGCCTACCAAGAGAAGACTTAATATTTGTAGGCGAGTAGTGTGCAACAAACCCAGTGAAAACCCATGCAAGGGGTTCTTATAACACACTTTCTTAAAGTCTAGGAGCTCCACAAAAAGGTCATGAAGACCCCTTCCTTCTGACGCTAGCATGAAGTTATGCTTGTGAGAACATTAGTTTTACATGAACATTGGACTTGTTTGATTTAAGATGGCTCTAATCTTCACATCATTGTAGAGAAATTAAAAAATATGAACTATTGCGGTTTTTTTTAAAATTAACCGTTTTTTGGAGAAAAAAACGGTGTAATGCTTAAAGTACTTTTGAGGTAACTTTTCTAGTCAAAACGCCATTAATAAAATAAGTTCTTGTACACAAAAAAAATTTCAAAAATTGTTTGCAAAGTTTTGAAGTTATTGCCTTAGCAAACACTAACTCGTCTATTAATGGAGCGCACTGAAATTCGTGCCCCAATGAAGATGTTCATTATTTGCACTAATAATTTATTTTATTAACTCTGCTAATTGTTCATATAAATTCTATAAGTTGTCATATGTTTTAATGATCCTAAAACATGCGTTTTATAGTACATTTAGCAAATATGGATTCCAAATGAAACTGGCCTGATTCATCGTTAACTCCCTCAATGAGTAAAAAGTTAGTTATGTATGTACGGTCACCTTATCTCGAGTAAACAACGTAGACTGACTATATAGTATAGTACGATATCGCAACCGATAAGATAAATAAACATCTGCAACAACACACGCGTGCATACAGAGACAGAGAAACTGATATGGAATAAATATTTCCAAATACATACAGCAGACCGACATATTGTCATTCACAAAGTATTCAACACTTTTATTTTTTGTGTTTTGTTTTAGTTGAGTAAGATATCATTTTCAACAACGACAGACCTTTGTTTTATTAAATCATCGTCGTCGTTGTTTACGTCGACGCTGTCTGTAGAATACAAACGAAACTTTAGTTCTGACTCCGTTTATCCTCTCGAGTTATTAGGAAATAATTTTTTATTTTCTCGCTTTTTTAGAATAATAAATTACAGTTGTTCGGTGTTAATTGGTTTTGAAAACTGAAAAATGTAAATAATCATACGCAAAAATAATGCAAAATGCCAACGATAAAACGAAATTGGAACGTCGCCCTATACAACAGCCTGCGGATATTTTTTACGGTCTTGATATTGTCTCTGACCGTTGCTAACCCACAATGGCCGCGAGGATTAGCAGCTGCAACTGCCAGAAATGTCTCGTGCATTGCCTATGAGGCTCAATTTACCTGTGATTGCGGCATGATTGCTGAGGTGAGTATTTCTTAACTGCATATCTTTCTGGTCTTAATCTTTTTCTTAATTTTTTTTTAATTTCTTAGGATTTCATTCTACCCCATTTAATCGGTTCGGCATATCAATTGGAAATTCGAAATTGTAAATCCTTGACAATTGATTCGAATGCTTTGAAAGAAACTCAGCACATACACAAAATCACATTTAAGAATGTAGAGAATTTAGTGCTGACGCAGTATGCGCTGTCTTCGCCAGAGTACAGCAGTAGTTCGTCCTTGATTCTATCATTTGAAAAGGTAAGTCAGCTGGAACATAAAACTTCGAACTTAATAGAAGGCAATGCGAGGGATTTCTATTGCGTTTACTTTATCCGGTGGATTATTCTTCTGCCAGCAGGTTCTTGTTTATTCCTACCATTGATAATGGTTTAATCACATTCTCTGAATAACTTTTTGGTTTTTTTTTAAATAAAGTGTTTGACAGAAACATGGTCTCAAATCTGACTATATAAGTAAACTTTACTCGTAAAAATCTGACTTGAAAATTGTTTGAAAATTCTTAGCAGAACAGTTTATTTCCAAAAAACCCGATTAATTAAAAACGTTTAGAGTAGTGAAGTAAACCGCAAATTTGAACAGGAATTAACCGGCTCGAGACCTTTTGCATCTTTATTTAAATAGTTTTATAGTTTTTAACAAAATGACCAAATGACAATGACTGCTCGTTTTTTGTTAAAAAAAACACTCCATAAATCTAGGTACTCGTAATTAAAGAGGGATATGCCAAGGAGGAAAAGTGGCCAGTGCACACCCCTTTAAATAATGTATAAAGGATAAAGGGGCGTGCAATCTAGACACTTTTTATGTTTGCCGATGTCGACGAATGTTTTCGGATCATATTTCCGACCTGCACTTTGAATACAAGTATAGATAAACGAAAGGAGTATGTCTTATCGATTATTAGTGAATCGGCTATCTCACTTGCTTTTTGAAAGATAACATTACATACCCCATTCAGCTCAGCTAAAAGGTACTATTAACTCAAAATGCTAATTTGTTCTTAGAAATTGGCATACAGAAGTCATCTTTAAAATAATCTTTCATCTGCGCGCCAAATTAAGTTCGGCCGAGCATTTTATTTGCCTCCACACATTTTATCCACAATGGAGTTATGGTCAATAGCATCATAGTCGGTACAACTGTTAATCGCCAGTCAGGCAAGCATAAAAGTGTCTAGATTGCACGCCCCTTTATCCTTTATACATTTTTTAAAGGGTTGTGCACTGGCCACTTTTCCTTGGCATATCCCTCTTTTATCCCTCTTGGCATATCCCTCTTTTTGCCAACATCATATTTACAAACGCAATATCTCTAACAGTTCATAAGATATGACACTTCCAAGTTGACATGGCGGTATCGCGTCCTTTTTTAAATATTTAACTTAATATTATATATTCTACAGCAATTATGTTAAAAAAATTTAACTACCGGATTATAATTTTGACCAACATAAAGCTGTTTCAAGGACTGTGGTGCGCCTACTTCTCCAACAAGGTATATATATCTTTCCGTAGTTCCAGTTGGAACATAGGACCGTAACCGACCTGGTTGATTTGGTTTTATAACTCGACATCTTATTCATTTTGTTTAAACAACGTTTAATTTCAAATTTTTTTAATGCAATTTTACTGACGATTCGTTTCGGTTGTAAACATTAACATCATATGTGCCAAATAACATTGAGTGGGAAGAGCCACGCCTCTTAGCCGAATTTTGTTTAAATGTACCCTGCATGTGTTTCTTATGGCTTTATACTCCACATCGAAACGATGGAAATACATATTCTTGGTATGGTACGTTCTATAAAGTAAAGATCGCAATTAATATCAATGATTCATAATCTTTTTACCGGTTTGCACCAGTTATTGACGACGATCAAGGATAATGATTCTCCATCCTGTGATGGAAAAGTTACTGACGTTACGGGATGAACAGCATTTGGTCTGATGGTTAGTGTTCTCGACTATCATATAAGTAAACCCAAGTTAAGAACATCTTAAACTTTTCAGAGACGATTTGCGCTCTCATTAAAGACGCCGACTTTACAATTAAGTGATTTATCCCTAACGAACCAACAAAAACTTCTCTCTAAAGCCGACATTAAACAGTAGCACTTAGTAAATAATTTAATGTTATGGCCAAGAATTTAGCTTTATTATAAGGATAAGAATTTGCCATTATGTTTTAAAAATGATTTTGAGCAAGTGGCCGCCGCCACTGGCTTGAATAAATTCCAGCTGAGAGGCCCAGTTTTCGACCACTTTTTGCGGCATTTGGGGCCGATGTCAGCAAAAACGCGCAGAATATTCTATTCCAAGGCGTCAATCGTGTCGGGCTTATCTGCCAAGCCAAGCGGTCCAGCGGTGTTAAATCGCCCACGACGCTAGTTAATGCGTTTACCAAAAGTTTCATTCAATAAATTGATTGTTTCGTTGGCTGCATAGCATGTAGCGCCGTCTTGTTGGAACAAAAGGTCGTCCAAATCAAATACCTCCAATTCAGGCACGAAAAAATCATTAATCATGACTCTAAAGTGTTTCCTATTGACTGTGACGTTGTGGCCGGCTTCATTTTTAAAAAAAAAATGGACAAATGATTCCCTCTACCCATAGGGCACATCAAATAGTGACTTTTTGAGGATGTAATGCAGTCTCAACAATGGCTTGTGGATTTCCATTACTCCAAATACGACAATTTTGTTTATTAATCGTACCCATTATACCAAAAGTAAGCTTCATCGCTGAACAAAATGTTCTTCTAAAAATTAGGATCGGTGGTCATCTCGTTTTGAACCCATTCACAACGATTTACAAACGTTATTCCGAAGAAAGTCAATTCATTATAAAATCGCTAACCAAACTGAGCATAAATCAAGTGACAGCTGATTTATGCTCAGTTGCTTTTTCGGAGACCAACTCCGAAAAAGTGTGAAAACCACACGACTAAAAAAACACCGTTTATAAAAACTATATCGTACACAGCTTACTGGTTGGAGAGGTTCCTCGTTGTTCCTTAGGGCCTTTGATCATTATTTCGAGGTGTTGCAAACAAAATGACAATGGAATATACTTCATCATATGATCGAAAAGTTATAGCAATACAAAATGACCTATCTTTAAAAAATGTCAAATGTTTTTATACAAGTTTTCAATCTGGGTTCCTTTGGTATTTGTCACACACTGCACCTTGGCTGTACGTTTACCAAAAGCCCCTTCTTATTTCCAAATACACCTTTTAATTCGAATTCAAATGGTGCAGCTGTGATCTGTATCATATTTAAAAACGCATATTCTCTCTACTATCTCCACACCTTGCATTTTCCTCACTTTTTTGTACAATTATCAGATCTTTTCTTTACATATTATTTTTTTAATCAGTCAAATTTATTTAAAACCCTTATTTTTACAGGTTAAAATCAAATTGATTGATTCGCTTGCCATTAATGGACAAATTGAAGAAATAACATTTGTCGACAGTTACATAGAGTCGATACGGCCTTTTGCTTTTAATATCCAGAAAAACAACGCCCTGCGTTTAACAATGGATAAAGTGCAGATAAATAAAATTGAACCACAGGTAATGATTATGGCCATATATCGTCTGTATACAATTAGTTATTGATATTATTACTCGTGTTACAGGCCTTTAAGAAACTGGTTGTAGAGAAAATTGATTTACAAAATTGCGTATTCCTATCACAAGTGCCATCGAAAACGTTCTACGATATCGAAGTAACGGATTCGCTCTTTTTGAATAATGTTAGATTTAAAGAAGTCCACTCAAAAGCTTTTTCATTTAAAAGTGAGTATTTCAGATCAAGGCCAAGGCACGTTGGAACTGTCCTCAGCCACATATAAATAATACTTATACATATATATATTCTGTTCCTTGCAGTGATCTCTAAGTTAACTATAGCCAATAATTACTTTGAAGCTGTCGATGCTGAATGGCTAGAAGCTTTCGTCAAAAAGAGCCCACAAATAAGAGATAATAATTTCGGAAACACAAGTGAAATAGCTTTTAAAGGTAAGCATATCAATGATTTCCAAAAAAAAGAGTATAAATCCTATCCCTACCAATTTTGAGTGTACACAAAATGATCATTACGTTTGCAACAGCTTTAAACATTCACCGGATACCTTAGATAGATATTTCTTAAACGATCTAAACTTGCCTTTTTTGGTTGAAAGCACGATAAACTAAATAAGCTACATCAAGCTCAACTAGCTAAGAAACGACGGAGGCTTATAGTCATAGTCTGAGGGCGAAATTGGCTTAGAGGCAAAAAATGTTTGCCTTTAAGAACTAAGAGTACACTTTTTGTGTATTTGCTTAACTCCGTTTTATTTTATTTGAAACTAAGGACCAAATGAAAATATGGATGTATAGATATTTAAATTAAAGCAATTGTCAAAGAATCCGAGTTTAGATTTATTTTTAAGATTTAACTGAGTTTGGTGTCGGTCTCATGAATCCACGGAACCCAATAATCGGCCGTTTTATTTATTTATGGTTATTTATTTATTGTTAATTTTCGATTTAAAATATTATCTTAACAAATTTTAGTACAGAAATATGCATAGCCACTACATTAACCTTTATCTTCTTGTATTCTTCATTTCAGCAATAAGGGTCCATCGCGATTACGACAGCAGCGAAAAATTAGAGTTGCGTTTTAGCAACAACACCGTACATTTTCCCTACGATGTGCAGCCATTGGAATTCAATAAGGATTTCACCGTTAATATAAAACAATTAAATTATGATAATCCCTATCCCTGCACAGATTTAGATAGTAAATCAAAACCGTCACGTTCAAAAACAGAGTTCTTCAATCACTACCAACATTTCATATACTTCAGACAAGGCGGAGCCTCTTCTTCCACATCCAATGGACAAAATCAGCCTTCTTCAAGTAGCGACTTTAAAGTTCTGAATAAAATCTTTGAGAGTGATTGTACTCGAGACTCCTATTGGCTTTATATAATTATAGGCATCGTCGTTCTACTGGTGCTAATAGCCCTAATAGGGGTTCTAACTTGTTGGCGTGTGGCCAAGAAACGTAAGGCGAAAAGAAAAATGGACATAATACAGCCGGAACCACGTACCTACAAGGAAACCCAAATTGTTTATCAAATTGAAAATGCCGGACTTCTTAAGACTGACTTTTAAAGCAAAAAAAATAGAAAAACTAAGAACTCGTCAAAACATCCCAGAGGTAGGAGGGCATATTGTCTCTACTTCTGTTAATAGATTTGTTGTTGTTGTAATTTAAAGACGCTAGAACACCGAAATTCCACCAAAAATCAAATATTTAATATTTTTTTAATTATGCATCATTGTATTAAACCAAATGTAAATTTAATTGTTAATAATTTTTATGAAAATATAATATATTTATGTAAAACGAAAATGTAAAAGTAAAACCTGAAAACAATTTGTAAATAAACCATTACAATATAATAACTAAAAAAACCATCGATACCGTATCTCACCTAATCAATTAGGTATTTATTCAATCTATATATGTTTGTTACTTACCCAATTGGCAAATATGATTCCAAAGCTTGATGTATTGTCAAGTCCGGCTCAGCTAGGGCCAAGCCCTTTGAGAGCAGGTTAAAATGTGTACTTATAGTTTCACTGATGGTCGACAAATCCTCAACATCCTTGTCATCTGAAATATCAAATATGCAAAATAATACAATACAATTTTGTGAGACGTCTTTAAAAAAGTTTCGTATTTAATAATACTCACCGGGTAGACTTAGATTTTTCTTCATTAAATTTCCACTGCACATGCCACCCAAATATGATAATTCTTGTTCGATACGAACCAAGCAGGAGTTGTTACCATTTAACTGAAAAAATAATACTTGAGTATTATAACATTCTACAGATGTGAATACGCTAAACTTATTTCTCTAAACGTTTCTAATCGAAAAATGAGATAATTAGGTCTAGCTATCTATACCCTCCAGCGAAGGGTAGATTGTATATTAAATTTCACATTCCGTTTGCAACATCACAAAATAATAATCTGCGACCCTATAAGCATATATATTCGTGATCGTCGTAAAAATCTAAGACGATCTAGCCAAGTTCGTCAGGTTGATGAAAGCACGATAGCGGTCAGACAAATCTACCTAGGATCCTGAAATTTTACAAACAGTAAAAGGCTTGTCGTGCCCTCTTGTTCCTGTATAGTTTGATAATTTTCTACCATTGGAGCAATGGCTGGGAAACTGCTCCGATGTTTCGAATCCATTACGCATGCCTCCTACATAAAAAATGTCTATTTCCTCTTTCATCAGGGTCTACCCTAAGCTTAATTCAGTTTTCTAAACAATTAATAAATTTTTTTTCTTCTTTCATCATTCATTAAATATTTTTCCATACAAGGGCTTTTAACATTGAACCCAGCTCTAATCTTGTTGTCAAAATTCGAGACGTCTGTTAAACAGTGGCTACCAGGTTTATTTAATATAAGGGTCCGATCTGATCAGGACTCTACTTTGGTTTGTAGGTCCTGTTCCACTAAAGGAGCTCTGCATCGATGTCCAGATGAAGGTAAAGCGCCATTTAAACTGAATGCGCCCTGAGTGGGCTTGCTCGGACAATTGAAGAGGTGCAGCCGGTCATGTGGTTCCTAATGATTCGGGAATGATTCGGTCTATAACGTGCTCTTATAATTCGAGAGCCACTGATTTTTCCACTTGAAGAGACAAATCTCGTTTACTCTCGGTTTAAGTTGAAGCCTTTGGTTTATCGAGAGTTCCAATGCATCAGTGGCGATTCTGTAGAGGCTTCCCAGTAAAACTTTGTCCAAAATATTATTCTCGCGAAATATACCCATCTGCAACTTAAGATATGCCTGATACAATCTTCTAGTACCCGGTCTACGCCATCCTGGTCAAAAGATTGGATTAGGAAGTCGGTATGTACATTATTGAAGCACCCTCTATATAAGTGTACATGTTATCCTTAAAAGATTTTTCTACTGTAGAAGTAGCCGGTTGTACATGTTATCCATAAAAGATTTTTGTACTCGGTTTACTACATCAGGCAGTACAACAACAGACCTGGCCTTGACATAAGCATGTTGTTTAACAAGTAGCCTAATATATGCTCTTTTGCCATGTTATCCTCTATACGTTCCGTGGTTTTTAGGAAAAAATACGTAAGGCTTATTGGTCGGTATATTATAGCGTTTGCATAACTCGCCTTGTCTGGTTTTGGTATGAAGACCAGTGACGCTCTTTGTCAGACCTGGTGGTGATGTGGTGATGTTGGCAAGATGGTTTATTATCAGATTCGACCCTTGTTAAAGAAGGGCTGTGAAAATTGCACCTGGTCCTGTAGCCTTAAAAGGGGAAAAACTGTGTACTGCTCTAATAATGATGTAAACTCTATTGTACAATTTGGGTTTAAAGTATCGTAGAAGCTATCATAATACTGGGTTTGTGCAACGTGTTCTCAACTGCTCTTTAGTAAATTTGTTTGATATCTCAATTTGTTGGCCGTTGCAGCTTTGATATTCTGGTGAGCTACAATGTATTCATTTCAAAAAATTATATTTTTTTATGTCAGATTTTTTAAAATTCGGTTTGCTCGCTTGCCACCGTTTGTCTAGTAAATCCCACTTTAATAAAAGCGATGTGTTTTGCTCCATAACTAAGAATGGATAGCAAACTAACTATACTTATAAAGTAATCACCTCTATCTAGGCTTAGTACTAAAACGGCTACAACAATAAATTTTCTTTTGATGTAATCCACGACTTTTCATAGGATGATGGTATCGCCCACTATATTACTAAACAGAATTATAAAAATAAAGAATAACTCACCAAAACTGGATTATCGTAACCCACAACCAAGCACTTGAAACCATAACGATTAACGCGTGGATCCTGAGCATACAACGAAGATGTCTCTAGGGAAAATTCAACACAGTTTCCTGGTAAAATCATAACATTCTGCAGCCAATTTGATGTTCTGCAAATAAATTTTTATTATGCAACTTGTATACGTTCATTTAAATATTACAAAACTTAGCAACTTACGTATTGAATTTTTTCACCACAAACCAATCCGGTTCAGTTTTGTGCTCCGCATCCTTGGACGAGGGCCATTTGTAGCAAGAAGTGGTAAGTAATGTTGCATTCTTACACTGACCACTGCCAGCTCCATTCCGATGGCTTTTAACATTGTTGTCCAAAATATCGTAAAAGTCATCATTAGCTTGACACATTTCCGACGAGGCCAAAGGACGCATGGGTACCGACACTAGAAGATAATCTTCTAGTTGGGCTGTACCGCACTGAGGATCAAATTCAATGGTTAACCACTGTACACAGGGAGGAAATTCCACTCGATAGCAATTGATGGAGGCGCTTCTGTAGGGATGTTCACTTTCCACAATACAGTAGTGGTTACTGGTGGTCGGCACATCGCTAGATGGAGCATGGTCGTTTGGTGCTCCTGGGGCTGACACCAAAGCATTGCCACACTCTTCAGTGGTCACGTCCAATTTCTTATGGAATAATTCAAAAGCAGGACGTAAACGGGGTATCGTTGCCAGATTGTTGGGGACACCAGAATCTTTGGCAGAGCTCAATTGATTTAGAGCGGCAATGTGGGGCAAAATGTCCTTAATTAAGCCCAAAATTTGCACAGAACTCTGAAAATGAAGCAAAACATTTCGTATTTGTCTATGGAAGATAACACAAGCATTTTTACCTTGGCATCATTACAAGCCAAGTTTGCGATATGCGCATAAACCAATGGCAGCAGGGTATGGAACAAGTTAGATGATCCTATATTGAAAACATCCAATATCTGAGTGGCTGCCATGTGGGCTGGCGTTTCTTCCGAATCGGCCCTAGCCATAGCCACCGGATGAAACTGAGATGAACCGCCCATTAAACTTTCCACCGCCTCAGCGCCAACACGTTCATTGCCATTGAACTTGGTAATTTGACCATTACGGAAATTCAAGTCGTGTATCGAAGAACTTTCTTCGATCATCAAATCTTTAGGATGTATTTCAGTAGCACCAATTTCTATCTCCATTTCGAAGGGATTAGTTGATCTCTTTTCAAATTTAAGTGTTTCTATGATGCCTTTCGAAAAGGACTCGAGTCTTTTGGATAAATCACGAGCCGCTGACAAACCACCAGCTTCAGCAGGTAAATGTGAAGTTCGGGAATTATTTGCCCAATTAATGTCCATGTGTTCTTCGATAGGCGTTATGTTATGCTCCGAGTCAATTGTTTGCGAGTGATTAGAAGAATTGTCCGAAGGGGAAAGAGAGGCAGCCAAGGTATTACGGGCCAGCACCAGAAGTTCGGTGCATTTTTTTGTTATGTCCGAAGCAATCTGTAGAGCGGTATCACGCATAGTTGTCTCATTCGATAAAGAACCATCGTTGGAGGCACTTCCGTTCGAACTAAAAGTTCCGCCATTGCTTCCGTTAGCTTCCGACTTGATTGGTGTGCTATAATATAGTAAGCAGGGTATTTGACCACGATGAGCATTGGTGCCATTAAAACTCAAATCACAAGCATAAAAATGGAAGGTGGTTCCACAAGGACCGCGCACAGAAGGTAAACCACCATCTCCAGAGCATGTGCGATGACCCTGAGAGCAAAATCTCAGGGCATAACGAGTATTTTCCTAAAAAAAAGGTAATTGCTGTACTCGAACTGTATTTCATGTTTTCATTCCACAGATCTTACCTTTATTAAAACCGATCGATCAAATTTTATTTCCGCCATATCATTTTGTACCACACTCTGGTCGTAAGTACCCGACGCTGATTCCAGAGTTTCCCATTTATGTTGTTGCTGTTGCAACGGTTGTTGCACCTCGCCAGAATTATCGTACAACAATTCCAACTGATATTCATAACTTCCAGATCCGGTATAAACCATACAGCCGGCCACTGCTATGCCAGAGCGATCCACCGAGAATGCTATGGCATCTGGACCAAAGCTGCCCGTGTTCCAGGTGCGACTTTGATCGCATCGCGCAAATCGCGATCCCGAAGAGTGAAGAGTACGTGGCGGTACAAACATTTTGTCATACTGTATTTGAGACAATAAGTAATTAGAAAATTATAATATTATAAAATGAAATTTAATGGGTGGCAAAATATTTGAACACTTTTTAATAACAAATCTTTAAACAGGGGCACCGTAACATTACGTTTGGTTCATCCCACAGCGCTATATTTGGATATACTTTACTTGGATCAACTTGGAAAAACGACTTAAACATGTGAATTTTCAATCAAAAAAGGTGAGCATTTTCAAGTTAGGCAAAAGATTCAAAGCCCCCAAAAGCATTTATGCTTTGTTGAATTCCCATAAGTTAGGAGTACGTACATCACTGTTTTATTTTCAGACTCGATCACTCAGTTAAAGGTCGAATAAGCCCTTATTTTAAAAATTATTCTATAAATAAGTTGACCAACTTTTTTAATTCATAATAACTCAATTTTAGAATATATTGTCTATTACATTTACATTTGAGAATCGAACTATAAGACAAACGACTTGTATGTAAAGCACGACAGACATACCTTAAGATCCGTCCACAGTTTTTTGCATGACGTTTGAAGCTATGTATGTATATTGAAAGCAAGTAAAAAAGCTAAGGTTGGCAGTAGCCGACTGTACTACGAGTATGTTTACTCATTACTACTGTCACTTCTAGATGTGCAGACAGCCAAATTTCAACAAGTTTTCGGCATTTTGGACACATGGGTCGATTTTAGTTTAGGTAAGAAGGACTATCTAACCTTGGACCCTTAGAGGGTTCATTTTGAATGTCCTTTGTCTATGACAAAAATTTCGCTATACCAGATTTAAAAAACTAATGTTATATTTGGGTGTGGAGGAAAATTTTATATTTTTTGGTATCCTTATGCCCATGTTTGAATCGGCCGGATTTTCGGTGGTCACCCGAAAGCCTTTTTTCAAAAATAATCATATTTTGGCTTCGTGAGAAAATTTTATTGGCTATTCCAACCTAAATGTTCATGTATATTCGAAGAATTTTTGGACAGCCAGACCATATGTTTGGTTAATATATGGGGTGATCAATTACCCGCCTATTTTCGGTTTAACCAAAAAAAGGCAAATTCTTAAATATCAGTTTTCATTTTTGAAAACTTTTGAACTGGTTTTCATATACAAGGAACACATATTGCTAAAAGAAATTTTTTATTAATGTATTTACATTTGAAATTGTTAACATGCGTTGGCTTTACTCTTTGTTCTTCAGATTTATATCTACGAATAATTAAAATATGATGCGTTTATGTAGTAAAAACAATGCAGCTCAAAGCAAAGATGTAATTCGTATGTAAATAAGAGTGCCTCAAAAAAACTTCCAATTCTAGTAATGATAATTGATGTGTTTTAAGCGATTCCCTAAATAATAACTCCAACTTTCAGCATTCGTGAGCTGGACTCTTTTAAAAAACCTACAGCGGTGGACTGGTCTTGGACTTTGCATTCAAATAATATTAAAAAATATTTAACGCTTGAAATATTAACAGTTCTGTAAATTTTTTTATACGATTAATTATATTTTGTAGTTTAATACAGAAAAAGTATTGAAATAGAACTATCCAATATAATAATATATAATAATAAAAATACGGATCTACTTTGAATTTCATGAAAATGTTTTAAAAAAATCAAAAAAGTATTTAAAATTTTCAAGCAAAAATCATAAATTTCAAGATTATTTAAATACGCAGACCACATGCTAGCACTTATTTGACCGAAATTATAAAATCGAGAATTGTATTAGGGGAAAATTCCGTTTCTAATGGAGTTTTAAAACAGCCCTAGCTAACAGATGACTCCCATGTGGAGTCGCCTGTTGTTTTCTTCCTAGCCTATTGTTTGAAGAAAACAACAGTACTTCTTACACTTTTAGTAAAACCCAGGTCTTAAAGAGTTCTGTTTTTCCTTCTTAACCGCAGCCAAGTTGCTACTAGTCACCATGGACCGGAAAGCACGTTTAAAGCAGTCGGCTGCCACGATAACACATGCCATCTTGTCATCTTGTAAAAAAATGAAGAAGCAAAATACCTCGAGCCGGTAATACTCGTAATACCGTTTTAATTTTTTAAATCAAAAGAATGAAATAAAAAAAATTGACAAAGAACCATAATTTATTATTTTCCGGGGGTACATTTGTAACATATTGACTCCACAAGTCAAGTCGCTCTAGTGAACATAGTTTAAATAAATGTTAGAACGTCAAACTATAATGGTTTTGGTATGAAATAAGGGGAACGCTTATTCGACAAAAAAAAACAGGATTATCCGAAAATCGGAACGTGGAAATTTTTAAGAAACCGACGGTTTATTCTAGCCAAAGTGGTCGCCCTAAGCGGTCTATAGACATTACGTCCTTGGACATGATGACATGTCACCGTACCAAATGTCATCATGTTTAAATATAACATCTAAATCTGAACTGATGCTCTTCAATTTCAATCCTTTCCATAAAAAAGGGCAAAACAGCAGAAGTCAGAAAAATAACATTTAATGAAGAGGATGGCATGAAAACCAAAAACAAGGATATAAAGGGATTAAAAAAGGGTGACACAGCAAAAAGTGAGAAAAACTATATTAAATCAGCACAAAATATAAATGTGGCTAAAAATTACCAAGAGTAGTGAAATATAAAAACTTGAAACCACACTATCCAAACAACAGCAAGGCATAGCAAATATAAATTTGGATAAATAAGAATACAAAAAGACGGACGAAATATTAAAAAATGAGGCAAACGATATTAAATAAACCCAATAATATGGAAACATTAAATAACATTAAATTAACAGACATAGAAAATATAATGGAAAATGGCAAAATATCAGACCAAAAATGGATTAGAACGGAAATATTAATTTTAAAAATTAAAATTTAATTTTGCTATAAAAGGCTAAAATAGGCGAAAGAGATAAAAATATAAATTCCAAATATGTAAAAATGAAATAAGTGTGAGAGACACCCAGAGAGGCTAGAAAATAAAAACAAGTTTAAGGAACAAAAAACCTAAATTAGAAAAAATTAAAAAAAAAAACTTAATTAGTAGGCTTAAGAGATCAAAATGCACAGAGTCTAATAAATACTAGACTGTATTGATAACCACTAGAAAAAGTAATACCCCTTGTGAGAGGAGAATGAGATTAAGACAACGGAACACCTATTTTGAATACGGCGTTTTTATCTGAAGAAGTACATCATTAAAGGCATCGGCGGGGTGTCCTCTTGGAAAATAATAAATCTGTGTTTTGTGAACGCTCTGTGGTAGCTCAAGAGCGGTTGCCTGCAGAGTTTGTGTACCATAGATATAGGAAACCGAGTAGACGTACCGCGTGTTATATTTCAAACTTGACACAGGTGCAAGTCCTTCTAACCTAAACAATATTAAGAGGCGTATTTTCACAAAGTCATCCAAACACAGTATGTGAAAAGCGTCCTAGTTAATCTAAACAACAACTCGACATTATACGATTTCCCTCACATACAGCGATCGTTAGGCGATCTTAAGATAGCCAATCAAGGATTTTAGATTTAAAATATTTAAATTACCAAACTCGTGGCCATATTAAAACTTAAGAATATTTTAACGTAAAGTAAATCGATTCCCCTCAAAAATCTTTTTATTCAAAATAATGTTTAGTAAAATGTTAATCTAGTCGATCATGTTCTACTCACATCTCCTATGGCCGTTTGGTAAACAATCTCCGCCAGCACACGAGCCAATAAGTGACAGCAATTATCTATTAGGCCTTGATTGAAATCTTTGCTGCAATAGCTGCTGCTAGAGTAGGTATAATGTACACTCCGATTGTAGATATTCTCCAAGCGATCTCTTATCGGATTTGCAATAATATCCAATAGACGCATTAAAACATCCTTAAATGTCCATGAATTACTGAGGAAATCTCGTTTCTCCTGTTGAGTACGATAAATCATCTGTTCCACCAGTATCGGATACTGATGAGAGTCCGTCGACGAGAGCATGGGTAGGCCGGAGTTGTCACTGGGACTTATGATAGAGTGACGTTCGTTGCCATGATTTAGCAGGGCAAACGTTGAGCGCAACTTAACCGTAGGCGAACAGAGGCCAGCCAAAATGGCACTTAACAAACGAGAATGCAAAGTTCCTTGCTGAAATGTAGAAAATCATAATAATGAAGATCTTTTCTTGCCACCTCATGCTCTTTCTTACCTTATCCATTTCCGATAATAAATCACACAAACAATTCCATTTCAACGTAGAGGTAGGATAAAATACCCCAAAGCAGGCCACAAAACTAATGTGACATTCATCCAATATTTCCAGGGCCATCGATAATGCTTCATCACTGCTTATATCCTGGAAAATGTCGTCACAGAATATACCGATGAGCATGGCTCTAACATTGCCTATGCATTCAGCCAATTGAATATTTTCCATATTTGACTTTTTCATTGGCGACTGATGGCATCCACCGCTATTGTCATTAAAGTACTTGGACAATAGGCTATTGGAGGGTTTGGTGAATTTGGTTAAATCCTTGTCTAGTCTATTATTTAGAGATTTATGGGTTGAGGCTGTGGAAATATATTCGGCAATTTCATCGGATGTTCCATATTGAGGATAAATTTCGTTGGTATATTTTCTCAATAAACGTAAGCAGGACTTGTTGACGTGAATCAAGTACTCCAGGGATTGTTTGACCTGCAACTGATGTGACATATCCCGTTGTTCCCTCAAGTAGCCTTTGAAGGCTTCCCAGGACCAGTTTAACATTAGAACTAAACTTTCAAAGCATTCCTTAGTAACGCTGTTGGCAAATTCCTTGGTCACTCTCTTCACCGGATCTATATCTACGGGGGCGGGCGGCTGTTTCGACTCTTGCGTTACGAGACGATAGAGAATGGCGGGAATCTGACCGGAATTAACATCGGTGCCGTTGTTGGCTTTCTTCGAAGACTTAAATGTAAAGACCACTTGATCCTCGGTGGTCACCGTTGCCTGGCCGCACGATCCACAGTCCGAAGAAGGACCCGCTATGCGAGCCCAAACCAAATACCAACGACCAGCAGTAATACTAACCGGTTTCGATAGTAAAATATGGTATTTACTACGAGCTGGACACTCGAAAGGTATTTCTTTAGTTTCGCTTATTAAAGTGCCTTCCTTTTCGTAACCTCCACCATCGGAGCCCATATCGTAAAGTTTCAATTTGCATGAATACTCGCCGCGACCACCAAACATGCCGAAGCCATCTTAAAAACAATATAATGTTTTATTCCTGAATGTAAAAATTCTATATTTTACTTTAATACTTACAAATCATAACATCAGTATCGGCCGAGAATCGTATGGCCTCGACACTGTGACCTGAATAGCCCCAACCACCTCCGAAATTATCGAAACGATTGCAAATTTGATATTGATTATCTTTCAATTCCTTATTTTGATTATCCTCCTTGGGCGAAACGTCTTCAAAACAAGCCGGTCTGAAAAAGATGAAATAAAAATAAAGCGAAATCCAGTTGAGCAACAAAGGATGATTTCAACGATTTATTACGCTATATAATTAAATTAAATTATATGGTTTAATCCATTTAGATCTATTATTTTCTTTGTTAATCTTAACTGATCACTTGTGGCTGTGTCAAACTATCATCTTGAAGATATTTCATAAGAACCAAAAGTGAACTGAATGTTGAATTTGCATGGAAGAAACTAGAATGGGGCGTGTCAACCACCCGCGAAAAGTCATAATGAAAGTATTGAGGTAGGCAAGTTATCTGGGTTCGAATCGCTAATAAGATAAAATGTACCAGAAGAGAAAGAGCATTAAAGATATTGCGAGAATACTAAAAGTGGGCGAAATGCTACATTTATATAGGTACCAGAATAGGTGTGACATTATAGCCAATTTTTAATCCTTAATAACTTAAAAAGCCGAAATAAAATTTTGAAAATATTACGACATGCTTCTATGGAAAGTAATCATACCCAACACCTTCAAGGGGGACAGACGGACAGGCCACGAAACTAATCTTTTTAAGTCATATGATATAAGTATCGCCCTCTTACTAAGTAGAGTAAGGGTAGAACAATTTCAGAATTTTATAATGTGGATGCTATTATAATGGAAACGGTGCCATTTCTTCATCCGATTTTGCCCAAAATTCATTTGACATCTTATGAATTTCAATCACTCCTTCAAGCTTTGGGCGCTCGTTATAGTTGTTAGTAGTGTAGTTGTATGAGAAATGTGACCCCTATTTAAACCAAACTTTTGTACAAATACAGCACAAGTCTTGTGAAAATTTTACTTTTAACTCACATTACATCCTGCGCTGAAGTTAAGACATCCAAACAGGCCAATAAATTAAGCGACGCATGTAAACGAGATATTCTCGAGTCGAATTTATTTGGTAACGAAAGCTCTGGCGTTAACAGAGCACGATAATTCAAAGAGTTCTGTAAAAAAATCAAAATTTATTAACATTAATTTTTTTTCTCAAATCTTCTTTGTCTTACCGATCCTACCTGTTGTATTTCACTTGCCAGAACATTGTAACTCTGCACCTTCTTGTGATTACAATCGTAGACCCATAAAATACTATACATGGGATCCATAGCAAAGGCCAGCTTAGTATAGGTTTTATCATTTATGGCCGACGAGGATGATGAAGCAGCTTTCGGCGATGATGGACTCTTTAAGCATCCCTTAGCATACTCTCGGTTACGTTCCTTACGCTGGCTAGATGATGGATTGTGCATATGATTGTCCTGCAGGTCAAACATTTGGTTTCTGGCTTCATGCATACTGCGAGACATTTGCTCGTTAATGGCATTGCAGGTCGACGAGGAAGGACCCATTTGTACCATGGTGTTTTGGTCGACATTTTGATTGACCTCCGGCATGAGTTTTGGTTTGTTCGAATGTTCCATTTTGGCAAAGTCAACTTGATTGTTGACAAAGTGAGCGGTACAGTTGCCATCACGCCGATTAATTGAGATGGCACTAAATGTTAAGGGTATTGTCGGAATCATCACTGTAAAGAGAAAGGACATTGAAATTGTAGAATTGCAATAATGATTGATAAAAATGGTGATCACAAAATTGAAAGATTATGATAAATTACAAGATAAGATTTGATTATTGTGCCATGTTAGCTGCAAAAATAACCAGTAAGGTTTGCCAGTACAAATTCCAGCACATTTGGAAATAATAGTCCAGAAACAATTTCCACCTAGTAAACATTTTCGAGCTTTGTAAGAAGGACGATTGTAACAAGAACAAGTAGTCTGTTTTGGGCTACTTTCTAAAATATACCCGCTTGCCCATTTTGAATATCAGTAGCTCAAATATGGCTACAATCGTCATTTTGACAAAACACAAAAATGTTTACTAGATCAAAAGTTAGAAACTTTTGGCGAATGGAATTGTTTCTGCACCACTGTTTGCCGAGAAGGAGCTACAGTCCAAGAACACGCTTCTGGACCTAATGTCCAAAACAGAGATAGAAGTGTAAAAAAGTGTCGAATGTGCAGAAATTTCCATTCATTGTTTAAATGGCCATATCCAGAGAAAAAGCCCAGCTTTTTTGCGAATTGATTTGGGCACACAGCCATAACCATTAGCTAACGTTACAAAAAAAGAAGGACGAAGATATGCAAAGCCATAAGAATGCTGATTGGGCGGTAACATTTTTTCGAAGATTCGGATTTTGGCCATTAAATCATCTTCTCTAGATAAAGCTCATTTAAGCAACGCCAAAGGAAAACGGATTTTCTAGCGGTTGTATTTGAGTCCACAGTCGTAAAAGATTGTGCTGTTGTTATATTTGAAAGCTGAAAATGTAATAATGCAGCGGCACACTGTACCGAGGGGACATCCCTTTGCCGAATAATTGCTGATTCGGTTCCATCCGGAGCATACAGCGAAACGTATTTTTGGCTCAGCAACTTGCTAAAGAGCAAAATTTCAATTATTGGAGCGCATTTACAAGTGTTCAACCAAGCATCAATGAAGACATCTATGGTTCTAGGTATGGAGAGATGTAATATGACTTTCTGTACTCAGGGTTGGAACAAGCGAAACTTTTGCAACTGAATCATCTTACAGCAAGCTTTAATAAATAGGGACCTTCGAACATACGACTCGCCACTCCTAGACTTTTTTCTCAAGGACTACGTCAAGTCCTTATTCCACCTTAATAAGCCATTAACTTTGAACGCCACTGCCTAAAAGCACCGGCTACGATTAAGGCGGGTTTGAATTAAGAGATATTCTTGACATAATAGCAGAAATGATTAAAGCTTTCGGCTAGCAAACAAAGTCCCAAGACCCAGCAATGTCATTTAATTTTAAGAATATGTTCTGGTTTTTTATTAATGCAGATGATCTATTTTAAAGTACTTACATATCGTCTTCTTATTGGCAGCCACATTCATCTTAGGCAACATCTGGGTGGTAATTAAGGATTCGTCAATTTTTATAAAGGTCTGATCGCCACTAGCTCCAATCCAAGTCGCCTTTTTACCGAAACTAGGACCAATTCCACTAAAATCAATACAACAAATTGTTCATTATCGTATATATTTCATTAAATTTGGATCAAAAATAAAATGCAAGTCTTACAATACAACACCCGGAGTACAATGCCACAATATCTTTTGTCGCTGTGTGATAAGTTGAGCTACTGTGGGTTTCTCCGGCAAAGCTTCATTATTTCCCAGCGTAAAATTAGCGCCACTATTTTGCTTCTCTCCGTCTCGCGTATTTACTCCCTTCTGCTGAAAGTCATGAGGCAATCTACCCAATTGACCTTTTTGGAAATTACCGAATGTGTACACCAGGCCCTTGTAGGTCAATAGAACAGTATGATTGCTACCAGCAGCAACTTGACATACATTTCCCGAGACATTGACACGAACTGGGCCGCTTACGGGTTGCATATCTCCTGTGCCCAGTTGACCAAATTGGTTGCTTCCAAAGGCATAGACCTCACCGGAAAGGGTAAGCACAACGGTATGGTGCAAACCACACGACACCTGAACTACCGGTGACGTAGAAGGCATTTGCAAGAGTTGCGGTGCCAAGGGTGCAACACGAGGAGGATTGTCCTCTGTGTGGCTGCCAGAATCATCAATCGACTTCTTGTCTTTACGCCGCATTATAAGGCTCTTAGAACGTTGACGATTTAGTTGTTTATTGGAATCTTTTGTATCAGAAACTGGAAATAAGAGAAATGTAAAAAAACTAGTTTCGGGATTGCGGATTAGCAAATAAATTACCACTTTCCGATTCTTGCACAGCTATACAAGAGGCACAAAGACCGCATTTCGAACATCCAGCATCGCCATGACCACAAGCACAGGTGCTATATATATATATAAATGAATATTACCATCTAGACCCAATTCGAAATTGAAAAAGCACGCCAATACTTACGCTCCAGCTACTCGTTCATCCAATGGCACATTCAAGGATGACACACAGGACACATTGTAACCGGTACATTCCCGGCAAACCACACACACCCTACACTGGCCCTGCACAACAGTGTGATCATCGTAGTCACACAAATTGGAAAAATCAAATTTCAACTTCTTAAGACTTTGAGATTTTCCACAGGCACCATTGCCACTGCCATCCACTGTCGTTGTTGCCGTGTTATTATCCTTACTCTTATTATAAACATGACCACATTGGCCTTTATTATTCAAACCGAATGTAAAGACTTGCCCTTTCGCGTTGAGGGCCACACAGTGAGCCTTACCCAAGGCCACCTTCTGAATATGCTGATCGGAAAAATCACTCACGAAGCCCTGGGCATCGCAGTGGACCGTGTCTTTGCCGAACATGATCAATTTACCCGTTTTGGTGACGAAGGCAGACGTGCCGTTGTTACAGGCTGCCTGCACAATAACATGACCCTCGATTTTAGTCATTTTTTTTGGTTTGACAGCCTTGGGTTGACGTCTATTCTTCGAGATATCGCCATCTTCACCGCGACGAGCAGTGCCCGCAAAATATACAGTACCATCATCATTCACCAGCAGGGCATGGATACCATCATGACCCACAGCAATATGAATAATACGTGATATTTTTGAGATAATCAATTCCGTTAGCTTCATAATAGGTGTACGACCCACGGATTTCAAACCCAATGCAGTTGATTTGCCATAATAGTAGACTTTGCCATTGTTGGCGCAGACCAGGCCAAATTCCTTGCCGCACACAATCTCCTGCAGATCGACATCGTTTGGTATTTTCGGCTCGAAGATATTATACGAAGCTTGGATCTTCAATATCTGATTCTGATTGAGCACCTCCTCTTCGAAAGTGGCATAGCCCAGAGTGCGGAAACGCTTGCGTGACAACTGTAATGGCAGTTCAACGGGAAGGCTACTATCACGATCAGCTGTTCGATTTTGGTGGCCAATATTTAGACGACGAACGACCAAAGAGTCCTGAAAGAACAAAAATAAATATATTATAAATTGATTTGACAAATGGCATGTTAGCGGCCAATTTATATTTTCAGAGTTATGTCATCGGCAAACTGAGGCATCCATTGAAAGAGAATGTACCTTTCATAATAAAAGCCACAACTGCTCTCTCGTGGTTAGACTGTATCCACGAGAGAGTGGTGTGTGTGACTTTACCGTCTGCCTTCAGATTAATCAAAATGACAGTTTTTACTAATTAAATTAATAGTTATAAGTGAACATTTTTTTTTGAGTTGGTTCAATTAAATATTTGGTTATAAAGAAACGAATTTTAATTGAGAAAAACGTGTCCATAAATCCATTAGGGAAGGGACTTTTAAGCAAAGGAAAAGTAAAATTAAGTAAAACTAAAAAACAACAAAACAAGTAAAATAAAATCCCAAATAACACGCGTATCTAATTTGACAAGGTAACATTTTCGCTAGTTAAGGACAAATAAGTTTAAAGTTTTGTAATTTTGCAATGCTTAGCTTATCTGTGAATTTGCTAATTGTTAACAGGATTTTTTACTCAAAAAAAAAACTTCGACTTGTCATGCTAAAACTTATGTTTATTAAAATGTATATTAAATTAAAAAAGTGAAAACGCAAAATCGAGCGATTAACATGAATTTTTAAATATAGGGTGGTCCAACCATAATGCACTCAAGATTTTTGCCCAACTTAATTTGACATTTCTTTGAATTTGAATTTTTAAATATAGGGTGGCCCAACCATAACGCACGCAAGTTTTTTGCCCAACTTAATTTGACATTTCTTTGAATTTGAATTTTTAAATATAGGGTGGTCCAACCATAACGCACGCAAGTTTTTTGCCCAACCTTATTATTCATTTCTTTGTTTCAGTGTTTGACAAATTCAGCCATGGAAAGGTGCACAATTGAGCAGCTCGTTAAGATTGTTAAGGCTTTTTTAGCCGAAATAAAACGCTTGTATCAGTAAGTTTGCCCTATCTTGAAAAACAAGCGCATCCTTGCGCCAAATATAGCACGGAATAGGTCCCACCTACTTAAATAGCGATTATTGACGTCGAACAAACGGAGAACAAGAACGTTGTCTCCCGACATGAACATCGATTATGCAGCTAGGGCATGTCAGTCAATGAGTTAGATCATTACTTCGACAGACATCGCATATAAGAAACAACTGAGAATCTTTAGAATGAAAGAGGTGGCAAAAATCTTCGGTATTACAATCTGGAGACAGCACGCACAAGACCGAAGTGCTTGAACCTTATTATTAGGCAGGCCAACATGATTAAATACTCAGAAACAAAATATCAATGAATATAAATCATGTAGAATGCGCATCTCCTACAAGCTTTAATTTTCTATGGCGGGTATTTCTTGTGCGTACGCACTCTTATTTCTTATTACAGTGTATGCTCTCACTGTGTGTTTGCTTGCGCTTTCTAATTTCCCCCCGCATCTGAAGCGTAAGCGAAAAATGTTTATTTTTTAGCTCGGATGGGCATTCTATACAATTTATATTCTTTGATAAAATTGTAAGCCCAAAAACCCAATCAATTTAAAAGAAACTAGAATTGACTTGTACAGTTTTTATTCTGGTTCGGAACCGTTTTGTTGTTTCTTTTTCAAAATCAACGTAAAAAATTGGTGAAAGGTATTGGCTTGGTTGCCAAAGTTTTTCTTCAGCAGTCTTTGCCAACGATTACTTCGGCAACAAATCAAATGACTTATACGAGAGACTCATTTGTATTACTGAGAATTACCCTTTGCGTATAGCCTTAGAACTGTGCGTAGAGCAATCTTGAACGCATAGTTCATTTCCACCAATTCCGTTTCGCATGGGTCTTCGTTAAAAACCATAAATGCAAAAAGTATTTTTGCATTTGATTCTGAAAACGAAACAACAAAAAGGTCTCGAACCAGAATAAAAACTGTTTAACTCAGGGGAGAGTTTTTTTTAATCTTTTGGGTTTATTTCAATTTTGACTTCAAATATAGTTATAACGGTAATATCTAAGATGTTAGGGATACATGAGACTGCTATAATTCAGCGCAGTTTTTTTAATTATGACACAGATAATGCTTCAACTTTTATTAGGAAGTTTCAGATATAAAAATGTAAAAGAAAATAAAAAAAGTTATAATGTAAGCAACTTCGCTGGGACATATGATCCCAGTAGGGGCGAAAGGGTTAAGTCATATTAATGATAAAATACCGAATAAATATAAACAAAAAGAAACAAACTATTGAAGAGAATTAAAAATAGGGAAATTAAGATAGATATTAAAAACAAAACCGACTGATATCAAAAAAAAAACTTACATCTCTGTTGGTGCAAATGGCATTCAAGGAGTCTTCATCGGTGAATAGAGTATAGTTAAAACCCTCTCTTATGGGTAACATGTTAACGGGATTCATGCTCTTTATGGTCAATGACTCCGTATTAACCAAATGCAAATGATCCGCATTTCGTTTAGAATTACGTCGGTAATACAACTGCCCATTACTATAGCCCAGCCAACCAGTTTTCTCCTTGGTAAATTCATCATTTTGCATATAGATGTGTCCTTTGTAGGAACCATTGTAACCAGTTCCAATTTTTAGGAGAGCACCGCCCAACAACAGATACAGATACGTTCCGTCCGATGCCAAGGCGGGTTCACTAAAACCACCCACGGGGGCTTTAATGGTAAACTGAAAGGAAACAATTTAAGTAATACTTAAATATTGTAGAAAAATAGAATCTATACATATTAAGGCTCTTGAATCGAGATAAAAGTTTTTCAATTGGACACTTTTCAAAATTGATGCTTGTTCACGCAAGCGAAAATTTCGGTAGAATAAATTAAAGTACATGGGTCAAGACTTATAATGTGAATTATTTTTTACCTCTGTAGAGATTGTATACTTAATACTTATTTTTAAAGGCGACATTCAACTTTATGTCCCGGTAATTCACCGATTTAGGAGAAATTTCCCTTTGGATAATCAAAGGGAAATTTCTCATTCTTTTTTTTAAATAATATCTCCTGATTCAAGAACCTGAAATATAAGTTACTTCTTTAGAACCCCACTTACCTCATCCACTAAAGAGTTTACCGGTACCCCCTTCGTGTAAAAGTCCGGACATGTTGGCTTCGCCAAGGCGGCACTAATAACTGTGCGCTGTAACATTCCCAAGACGGCTGGCATTTGAATACGTTGTAAAGACAAGTGCCTGGGTGACATTATTAATGCAGCTATAGCTTTAAGCATTTTGCCAGTATCTCCGCGGGCAATACAAAGCCCCACCAAAGCGGAGCAAGCTACAGCAGACCAGTCGCCTTCATTGGTGCCATTTTCTGATGTTGTCATGGTAGCCAAATCAAGCAGTAGATCATACAGGGGATTTATTAGTTCCTCGGGCTCGTGTTTAAAAGACTCCGGCTGTTGGCCCTGTATGACGTCCAGCAATGCTTTTAGAGCTTTTGAACAAAGCATTGGTTGTATGTGACGTGCCTCCGATATTAACTCAAAGAGGCTACGCAGACCGGCTCCCACAATTAGGGGCACGACTACGATTTTCGTTTCCTTCTCTACACATTCTTCGGACTCCGATTCGACATCACTATTCGCCGAATCTTGACGCGACCGTTTGCCTCCCCCTCCTGACGCTTGGGCAACAACTCCGCCATTGACGCCTCCAGCTTGTTGTAGAGCATTTAAAGTGTGGCATGAACATTCTATCGATTGATTACTCGTTAGACAGGATCCCACACAGAGGAGACAGCATGTCGAATTGATGTTTGGCAAATGTCTGGCATTGCCACTCAGCTCGTAAAAGAGTAATCGCCTCGTTTCCGCTTCCAAAACTGTCGAACGTATGGCCGAAAATACGGCAAACTGCGAGGCATTGGATTGCAGCTCGATGTGAGCTACTGGAAACGCTGGACACAAAAGCAGTTGTTCTTTAATTAAGGGTGGATCCAAAGGATTCAAAATACGCAACTCGGGGTTGCCTTCTAAGATGGCCAGAGGCGATTTCTTGTCTTTATTTTTACGTTTGCCCAGTGGTTTACGTTCATTTTGCACTTTCCTATAAAAAAAACATAATTAAAGCATATTAGTTTGTTATGTTCATACCACTCGCATCCTAAAGAATAATGAATTAAGAATAATTAACAGAGTGTAATTAAGTTTGTAATAAAAAAAATTCTTGATACCAGTTTAAGGAGCGACGGAAATCGACCTTTCGAAATCAAAAATTTCAGAATCGATAATTGTGACCGAAACCGTGGCACCTACCAATAATTTATTTTAAACTATATTTTTTAATAATATCGTCATCAGTAGAAATATACAATTATCTTTTAGATCGAAGTTATAGTTAGAAGACCTTTCCCCACAAATTAAAGAACTCTACCAAAATACTAGCGGCTTGTCAATCTCGGAGGAACATAAAGTCTCTAGTCCATAGATGATGTAATTCTAAAGAGAAAATCGTTAAGGTCGGTCCCCACTTGACATAGCCCCAAATTTTCATGTTGACTTCTAAATCACATTCAATGGGAAGCCGTTTTGTTAAAAGCGATAAATTTAAGAAGATTGTCGAAATGAGCTTTATGAGAAATTGAAAAACACACAAACATTTTGGGAATGCTGTTTTTTGTGTTTAAAGTGTGATAATTTAGTGTTTTCGGTTTTTTGTGTTTCAATTTGGACCATCTACCGTTCTGGTGATTGCGTAAAAAATAAAGTGGACAAATAAACCGATAACTTGTGCGTTACTGAAAGGTGTTTTTGATGATATTGCAAAGATGAAGCATATCGCCAATCTTCTTCAATATATCGTCTTTGATATGAACACCAAACTGACAACAACAAACTCTATTGAAAATGTAATAGTTGCGTTTTTGGTTAGCACTCGATAAGAATTTGCATGGAAATCTAATCTATGGCTTAATAAAACTTAACCCTGGATAATTATTCAGTCTTATTATCGAGGCTAAATCCAAGAGGTTCGTATTATTGAGGCTGAATCCAAGTGGTTTTATTTAACTAAACTTTTTGAAACCCTGTGCGAGCAAGTTGATACTAATGGTCTAGGTATTTTTCAGAACAAAAAATATAAAAATTCAAATCAAGTAAGTTGAAAGGACATTTTATGGCATTTATTTTTTGAATATAATTTCCTTCAAATGTTGGCCGCAACTACGCATCAGGGTTTTCATTCTGAGGGTCCAATTTTGGACAAGCATTTCTCTAATGACAAGCGTAATGTTGGCTTCCAAAACCTGAATCGAAGCTGGTTTGTCAGCATAGACTTTGGACTTTACGTAAAGGTGCAATATCACTCGATCTAGGCGACCAAATCACCTGTCCCAAACGTGAAATTAGTTGCTTTATGAAATGACCCTTCCATAGATCTATTGTTTGAGTAGCTGTATGGCAAGTGACACCGTCCTGTTGAAACCAAGTGTCGTCAAGATTACGGGCTTCAATTTCAGGTAGCATAAACATCGATTTCATGGCATTCACGGTTGCGTTCCAGCCATCATCATTTTTGAAAAAATATGCACCGATGATTCCACCAGCTTATAAACCGCATCAAACCTATTCTTGTTGCTCTTCAGCCTAAATGCGGCAATTTTTTTATTGACTTTGCCGTTGAGCCAGAAATGGGCCTCATCACTGAACAAAATTTTGGTCAAAAACAGCAGATCTTCCCCTTTCTCACCAAACGATCATTTCCATAATACAGTTGCCAACATTTGAAGGTAATTATTTAAAAAAAAAATAAATGCCATAAAAAATGTCCTTTCAAATTACCAATAAAGATTCCACACTTGATTTGAATTTTTATATTTTTTTGTTCTGAAAAAATACCTCTAGATTGATCACCCTATATATATTGGGGGGGGGGGGGGAAACGTCCTATATTACATTTTCGTCGAATAGCGACATTTGTGCATAAGAAAAAGAAATAAAACTATATGAAATAGGCTGAAATTTATTTAAATGTATTGACATACGAAATGATAAAAATTAAGAATAGTAAGGAAGTGCGTAGCGGTTTTGTCCACGAGTAAAGCTGGTAATTTTGGTGCCTTTAAGTGAAGTTTGTGGTCCTTAATATTACAAAAATATATGTAATTCCATAAAAAATGTCCTTTCAAATTACCAATAAAGATTCCACACTTGATTTGAATTTTTATATTTTTTTGTTCTGAAAAAATACCTCTAGATTGATCACCCTATATATATTGGGGGGGGGGGGGGAAACGTCCTATATTACATTTTCGTCGAATAGCGACATTTGTGCATAAGAAAAAGAAATAAAACTATATGAAATAGGCTGAAATTTATTTAAATGTATTGACATACGAAATGATAAAAATTAAGAATAGTAAGGAAGTGCGTAGCGGTTTTGTCCACGAGTAAAGCTGGTAATTTTGGTGCCTTTAAGTGAAGTTTGTGGTCCTTAATATTACAAAAATATATGTAATTCCATTTTTTAGTTCCATTATCATTTTGGCCCACGTAGATTCTTTTTTTTCTGTTCCGATGTCGTGCTGATTTAATGAATGAATTAAAATTGCGAAATAGTCCATCGACAAGTGAAACGCATAGCGCTGCAAAAAAACTTGGTCGCTGGAAAAAAAATGTCTACACCTATTCTAGACCACTGAACCTATACGTATCCAATATACGAAGGACCTTTTGTGTATGAAATCATTGGCCGTGTTCTATTGGCAACATGCTTAGAAGGTCGCTAACGCGATAACTTGACACCATTGTACAAGAATACGAAAATTATTTTATTTGCAGAAAACTATAGAAAATTTGCGTTAAGGCCGTTCTGTTTTAAATAACTACAATTTTTGGGAAGAAAGTTATTCAAGAAAAACCTTAAGCAAGTTTAAGCGAGCTCGTTTTTTATTCGCTTATAGTATTTCTTAAATTACTTTTTCTCCAAAAATTATAAATTTTGAAATAAAACGGCTTATAACAAAGTCATAAAGCAAACCAGTTTTTGTACAGAAAGAAATTTCAATAATTTCTCGTAAGGTTTTGAAGTAGTCGCCTTAGCGGCCACTTGCTAGTTTAAACCAATTGTCGAAGCACTTTTTACACTCCGATTAAGACTCCTCCAAAACATGGTTTTTGAACGCTTCAACAGCATCTTCTGGCGACGAAATCGTTTACCACACATTTTTTTCCTGATGTCGGGAATAAAGATAAGTCATTGGGTGCCATGTGGCGGATGACCCATCAATTCGACGTTTTGGCAAAAAGGCGCTGGTTTGAGCCGATGTGTGAGAGCTTGCATTGTCATGGTGCACAATGACTCGTCTTCTCTTGTTCGTTTTTCGAATTTCTCCGAAGATTTCTGGTAAACAAATTGTAGTGTACCACTCATAATTGACCGTCCTACGTTGCTCAACAATCGCCACATGACCAGTTTTGCCGACGAAACAGGCGACCATTTGCTTCAAAGTGCTTCTTTCACGAACAACTTTCGTTGGATTTGGCTCGTCTTCGAAGACCCTCCGAAGTCGATTGCTGTTTTGTTTTGGGCTCATACGCATAGATCCATGATTCGTCACCTGTGACGATCTTATAAAAGTCTTTTAATGCACCTCGATCGTATTTTTTTAAAATTTATTTGCACCAATCGACACAAGTCTTTTTTTTGAGCGATTGTCAAATTGCGCGGGTTCATGCAATATCGAATGTTTGCTGGTGGAAGAACTGCCCAAGGATGCCTCTATCTTACGGTATGTCACATGACGATCTTGCATTATCAGTTCACGCACGGCATCAATGTTCTCTGGCACATCGGCCGTTTTTGGACGACCTTCGTCTTTGAGCGAGCGTCGGCCACGATTAAATTCATTAAACTAGTTTTCACAATGCTATAGGTGCTTCATCGACATACAAAGATTTAAGTTCATCGATGCACCCTTGTCGTGATAATCCACGTCGAAAATTGTGAAAAATGATCGCACGAAAATGTTCGCGAGTTAATTCAATTTTTTTGCCAAATTGATGTTTTCAACATAAATGATGGTCGTACGTCAAAACGTTCTGAGTACGTTTATGCTAAAAAATTTCAATCTTTCCAATGGAAATGTCAGATGACGCCAGGCAACACTAAGTGTAGGCCAGAAATATATATAGCAACTCTCGTATTAACCAAATTATGGGTTATCATTTAATAACGTCTCCTTTATTGACTTTTTATATCAAGCAAATCTCACGCCTCTGGTTGTGATTAGAAATCTCTACAAATCACCTTCTTTATTTAGTAAACACTGTAATAATGAAATTTCTATGGATTTGAAAATAGTAAAAGTGACACCAATTCACTGCTTTATGGAGCTATACGCTACAAGGGCGGTTCGGAAACTTCTTAGCCTAGCGCAAAAAGCGCGGTATAAACAGAAAAAAGTTAAGTGTTTTGGAAACTTCCATCTCTGCTATGAACACATGTTAAATTTTGTTTCGAGCTGGCAACTCCTACATATAGAAACTGGTGTTCACAAAAGACGCATCCGCGATTTTTTTACAATGGAAAAATTAGAAATGTGTGGTGTCATTAAATATTTACATAAAAAAGGTTTATCGGGACAAGAAATTCATAATGATATGGTGAATGTGTTAGGTGAAAGTGCTCCTTCATATCCAACAGTAAAAATTGGGTTGCTGAATTTAAACGTGGTCAAGCATTGAAGATGAACCACGTAGTGGACGTCCAAAAACAGCAACAACAACAGAAATTGTAGCCAAAGTGCATGATATGGTATAAAATGATCGACGAATAAAAGTGCGTGAAATAGCTTATATCATGGGCATCTCAAATGATCGAGTCCATTTAATTTTGCATGAAGAACTACAGATGAAAAAGCTTTCTGCAAGTTAAGTGCCGCACTTGTTAAAAGTCGACCAAAAACGCATAAGAATGAACATTTCTCAAGCTTGTTTGGATCGTTTTCAGCGAGATAAAATGGATTTTAAGCGTCGTTTCATAACTGTTGATGAGACATGGATCTACCACTATACTCCAGAGACAAAAGAACAATCCAAACAATGAACTGAAGCTGGAGGAAGTGCCCCAAAGAAGGCAAAAACAATTCAATCGGCTGGTAAGGTTATGGCAACGGTTTGGGACTTCAAAGGTATTTTATTGATTGACTATCTGCAAAAGGGTAAAACAATAAATTCATAGTACTATTGCAACCTTTTAGATCCATTAAGTGTACAAATTCGAGAAAAACGTCCTGGCTTACAACACAAAAAAATAATTTTTCATCAAGACAACGCACCAGCGCACAAGAGTGTTTTAACAATGGCTAAAATCAACGAATTAAAGTACGAGTTGCTTGACCACCCACCTTATTCTCCTGATTTAGCTCCCAGTGACTTTTACCTGTTCCCAAATCTAAAAAAAATCCTTGCTGCCAAGCGTTTTACCTCAAATGAAGATGCAATTACAGTTGTAAACCACTATTTTGAAGACCTTGAGGAAAACTATTTTAATAAAGGGATAGAATTGCTAGATAAGCGTTCGACTAAGTGTATTGAAGTTTCAGGAGATTATATTGAAAAATAAAAATATTTTTGAAAAACTAACTATTCTCTTTCATTGATAGGCTAAGAACTTTCCGAACCGCCCTCGTACTTGTATTCTGTTAATGCTCACATATCGCCTTTTATGATTCACTTTCAAGGCTTTTCCTTTGTTAAATTTTTGGACCTACTCTAATTTTTTTTAAAAGGCACACAATATCAAACCTCCTTTGTTACTTGCAAATTCTTTCGTCTTCAATCGCTCCACTCGTTATAAACAGTTATTTTTTCCAAAAGTACAGGTAATGCCGCTTTAGGACAGAACGTTGCTAGAAACACTTGGATGCCTTTGCAAAAGTAGGGGCACAGCTACTAGGTGGGTACTACAACAACAGTTCGTGCGCTTCTAACTTACAGTAGTACAAGACGTAAGGCGAAAGGTCCGGTATTTGGGTCTGGTATTTGAAAAAAATGGATAGGAGCGCTCGGGGTCTTGAACATGATTTTCTAATTGGAACTTCCAACTGTGTTTCCAAGCTTAAAGTATTTAAACTACAAACAGGTGCAATTCAGAGACAGTTCTTTTAAAAAATTTTAATTTTTAATCTTCGACCAAAGCTGATAGATAAAAACTGCTGTAGTTTTCTTTTTTAATTCAGAATATACATATGTATACTAGTATATTAGGGTGGTGCAAAATACAAATGTCGATTATTCGAACTCCACAAATCTGCTAGTACTAAGTAATACTCACTTCAAATTTGAGCTAAATCGTTAAAATTTAAAATAAATTCGAGTTCTATGTAGTAACGAAAATAATAATTATACAAAAAAAAGTTAATCATATTATTTACATATTTTTTTCAATTTCCAATTCCCATTTTTGCAATATACGCTTAATGGAAATGTTTTTCAATGGAAACGAACAAAAGTAACACTATGGAGAAAACATCGGAATTTGCATACATACTCGTAGTATGTACATATGTGACGCGCAAAATAGAAAGGGACCTATGGGTAAAAACCAGTTTTGTTCAGGAGAGCCATTTTGGGGAGGGAACACTTTGGGGCATGGGATCGGTCTCATTCGATACTCAGATGTTGTCCACATCAAAAAAAGTGAAAATTAATTTTTTGTTACCCTTAGGTCCCTTTCTCTATGCGCTGTCCATATACATTAAATATTTACTTTTACCACTCTTTTTTAAATAATTATTTGTGCTATCCAATTTATCCTAAACTTTAATCAAAATGTTATGTACTAATATTCCTTGAACAGTGAGTAATGGATATAAACCATCTTTTAAAAGTAAACCCGCAAATAAGAAAGTCTTTCAAAACACCATGTTCTTAAACTTCTTTTTAGTAGGAAAACTGTTTTATATAAAAACGATTAAAAACTGTTTGTCAAACTACACAATGACGAGTGTCTTTGAAGAAGTGCATATTAATTTGTTTATTAAAATATTGTTATTAGCAGTACCAACTAAAAAATTCAAATTACCTTTTAAAAAATAGTGTATATAAGAAAATTAGTAAATTGAAAGCTATTAGCTATACCAAGTAACTTTAATGGTTGTTACGTTTAAAAAACTGATAAAAAAAAACTGGTTTGAACTTAATATTTTTTTTTGAAAGATTTAGAACTCAAATCCACACAAATATAATTTTGATAAAAAATCTTTTACAATTTGTATGGTAATTGACAGCCGAAATCCAGTGATAATAAAATCGAATGCCGAATAATGTGGATTTTAATGGAATAAATTCAAACAAATTTCCTATGTATGTTGAGGTTCGTATATAAGAAATTAGATCCTTATAAATCATAAAATTTTATAAGAAAAAACTCAAATAAGAAAGAAACTTGTCGTTTTTGTCGACTTACAGTGGATCAATAAAGTAGTCAAACAAACGTTAAAAATATGTTGGCTTTAATATTTTGAATATTAAAATTAGTGGAAAGACAAATGTGTTGTTATTTTTTATGTTCTATTATTGCCCTTTAAAATATTAACAACTAAAATATTATGTTGCCTTTTTATTTAATATTAATTAAAAATTGTTCCGAGGTGTAAAAAAATCGCACAAAAGTAGTCGGACAGATGGCAACACTTCTGTTTATTATAAAGCAAACTCGGGTAATCCCCATGTTATTGCATTGATTGCACGCGTCGAGTCGACATCGGAGAAAGCTGTAAAATTCATAAAGGTTGTAAGCGGTTGGTTCATTTTAATAGTTTTTTATTGTTAAGATTTCTAAAAATGTCTAGACTACACTTCTAAAGAAATGAGAAAAATTATTGTGAAGAACTTTGAAGAAGGAAAAACAATCGGTGAGATAGGAGATATAGTAGGAAGACCGAAATCAACAGTTTACGATGTAATTAAAAGGTATAAAGAATAAAACTCTGTGGAAAATAATCCCAAATCTGGAAGACCAAAACCAGCTCGAATGATCGATGGCTTGTTTAACAAGTTAAAAAAATCCAAAAGTTAGTGCCCCAAAACTGGCTAATGAAATTTCTCAACGTGCTGCGAAGTAATGGGTACAATAGAGTCGCTCATAAGAAACCATAGATCAATAGTGTCAATGGAACAAAACCAATAAATGTTGCCAAACAACACAAAGCCATGGATATTTCGATCAGGAATAAGGTTTCACAGACGAAAGCAAATTTAATTTATTCAGTTCTGACGGGCAGTTTTATGTATATGTATAGAGAAAGCCTAACGAATAACTTTACAAAAAAAACCTGAAGGCAATTGTTAAGCATGGAGGCGGTTCAGTGCTTGCTTGGAGTTGCATGTGTATTAAAAATGAAATTATGGACCAAACCAAATATTTATTCATTCTGAAGCAGTGGCCAAAAGCTAGGCATAAAAGATACATTCCAGTTCTACCAGGATAACAATGTAAGCGTGTGGCTCTTGAATACTTGTCCACGTGTTTTGAAAACTCCAGCGAAGTCGCCAGATATTAATGTCATCGAGCATTTATGGGCACATTTAGAAAACCAGCTAAAAAGTATATAATTTCCAACAAAAAAAGACCTCGAAAAGGCGATTAAGGGCGAATGGGCGAAAATTGATCCCAGTGTCTAAAGAAATTTCGTAGAATCAATGCCGAGAAGATTAGAAGCAGTTATCAAGGCAAAAGGCCTCCCTAAAAAATATTGAATATTGTTATGAATAGTTTAAGAGAATTTCCAAGTGTCCGACTACTTTTTTGGTGGTAATTTTTATAAAAAAAATGAATTTTGTTAATTTTTGTTTATAAATGAGTCCCAAGTTAAATATTGTTTTGTTTTTTAATTGTTATATTTTTTCTTGTTTTTTTTGAAATACCAATCGTTAAAACTCTTATTAACTTCGCAAAAACTTAGTGTCAATTTAAATTTATTGCTTGTCCGACGACTTTAGTGAGCCACTGTATATCTTTTATCTACTGTACAAGGTTATTACTCGCGAATATAAAAATTGTAAACACGTGATCAAGTGTTTACAAACATACCATCACAACAGACCTACATCAACAGCCATCCGGCCGGCTGGCTACTCACTTTATAGAAGGCATGCATCAAGGTCATTGACTGGTTGAGAGGAATAAGACCAACCGAAGAATATCAAAACTGACAAGCCGAACATTACGAACAGCTGCTCAGATCAGCTGTAAACAACAGCTGACGACAAGGAGGGAAAAACAACCACCAAATTATGCCGTAACCACCACTTTTTGCGATTATGTTTTTATGTACAACTTTATGTTTTATGTATACATGGAAAATTATCCTGTTTTTTAATTTCATTTCGGGTTTTTTTTTACCAAAATTGAGACAAACTATATAAATGTTTTAAAAACACACTAAACAAACTAGTTTGTTGCCACTAGACACATATTTTTAACGTTTAATTTTCAATATAAAACAAGTGAGTCAACAAGGGCTCTTTTCTAGACTTTAGTATACCGACAATTTTTTCCAGGATTTTTCATTTAATATTTTTGCTATTTTTTATAATAATTAATCACACTTTTTATTACCTCCTTGTATTGAGAGTATATAAATCATAAAAATTTCCACCATATTTAATAGGATTTAGTAAGCCGACCATATTTTCCAATATTTTTGGTTAAAACCCCGTTTTCACATGAAAATTGTATTTTTTTATTTATCGTTTCAATACGTATTTCTCGATTGCACCAAAATCTTCTACGAATTTTAACTTCGCCTTGTATTTATAACATTTTAAATATGTATCATAAAATACTGTATTTTTTCACAATTATTTTCACACAGGACGACAATAGGAAATTTTCACTTATACAACCCCTAAAGTACGTATCTCTGCGGACGACACGAAATTTATGAATGAATGAACTGCATATTGCAACCAATACTGCAAAAACAAACTGTCCCACCGAATTTCAGAGGCCATAAAAACAGGCTTTTTCAGGGTTGCTAGATTCAATTAAGTCCCACAAAAAAAAACGGCACAACTGTGAATGCTGTTCCGGAATAAATTCTATTAGTAATTTTGTCATCCCAAAAATCGGCCTTCTTGAACTGCGGACATATGGGAATGGGAATAGGAACAACAATAACATTTCGTCGCGAATCTGAATATCACATTAATATTACGATTCAAAAAAATGTAAGTCCTTGACGCCAAAAGTATGGTCACTATGGCGACATTAATGTTAAATTTCTGCAAAATTGCAGGCCGTCCTCTAATGTTCGGGGGCATATGGGTATCCAGAAGCAGTAAAAAACAAGTTAAAATATGTACCTATATTAATCTCTACCAGTTTGGAACTCCAACCGGCCCATAGGGGTGCAAGACCGGCCTTCTTGAAATATGGACATACGGTGCTGCCCAAAACATTTGCAACTATGTCACCAGTTGGCCAAAACCCGCCATTATAATAAAAATTAAAATATAAAAAAAAATTTAAATGCAAAGTTGTTGTTTATTAATTCATTTTTAAGGATAATATAAACTAAATTACTAATCGGCAACGATTTGTTGATAATCTATAAAATAACGTAACAAGTCATGTTTTACTGTGCTCAAAACATTTGCAACTTATACTAAGTGACTTCGATGTTAAACAAAATTTAAATTTTTTGTTTGTAATTGATACCGTAACCACGACGTTTGATGACTTCTGCGCTTCTTCTTGGCATGGACTGGATTAAGTGGTCAATGATATCTTTTGGGATGTTATTCCACTGCTCTTTCAGGTCAACGTAGAGATCCTCACGTTTTTTAAATATTTTATTTCCAATTTTTCCTTTTACAATTTCCCAAAGGTTCTCTATGGGATTTAGGTCAGGTGACTGGGAAGACCAGTCAAGCACACGCAATTTTTCATTGGACATCCATTGTTTAACCACCTTAAACGTGTGCTTGGGGACATTATCGTGTTGAAACACCCAAGCAAGCGGCATTTCCCAAGATTCGTTTGGCAACATAACGTCAGACAAAATGTTTAGTCCTCTGATCTCATAATTCCATCGATTTTATGAATCGGGCCAATTCCTTTTCCTGAAAAACACCCCCAGACCATAATGTTGTCCCCACCAAGCTTGACAGCACCTTTTGTATATCTTGGATTAAGACTTTCCCCTTTTGGCCTTCGCACCAGACACTTGCCATCCGAACCGTGCAAGTTAAACTTTGCTTCTTCGGAAAATAGAACATATTTCCTCTTCTGCTCAGACCATTTAAGATATTTTTTTGCGAACTGAAGACGAGCTCACCTATTTTTCTTAGAAATAAATGTATTTTTAACAGTATTGTAAGTTTGAAGTCCGGCTCTATGTCTGATCGTTGGCGCGGATATATCCAGTTGAAGCGAATTTTTGATTTCTTTTGATGTTATTTGAGGGAATTGTACAATTCTTTTAATTGTTTGATCTTCTTTTAGTGAAGTCTTGCGGTTTCTCCCACCTCTATGCGCTGTTTTGGTACTTCCACTACTTTGAACACGAGACACTGTTGATTTATGGACATTATACTTTTCCGAAATTTCTTTTTGTGATTTTTGTGTACCATAGAAGAAGAAAATAATGCAGGTTGTTGGGTAGTTGCAAATCTTTTGAGCAGACCGAATCACTTAAATTTTTATTCTTCGGGAAATAACCACACATTTCTGTAATATATTTTTTTCCTAATAGAAATTAGAAAGCTCACCCCTTAAAGGTTAATTCTTAGTTGGAGTATAAAGTATAAAACCATTAATATCTGAGTTTCAACTAGAATTAGTTCATGGTAGTTGCAAATGTTTTGAGCACCACTGTATGTGAATTAAAAAATTATTAAAATTTCGTCACAGACCCAAATATAATTTTCATTTTTTGACCCATGGTCCCTTGGGTGCAAAAAATTTTGTCCTTCCGAACTATGGAATTTCTTGAAGAATTGTAATTTTGCATTAATTTTACGATTTAACTGAATTGTTTATGCTCTGGGCCAACAAACCGTCCCGTAATGCTCGGAGACATATGGGTATCCAGAAACAGTGAACTTTTCTAACAAATCAAAATATGTACCTAGATAAAGGATTTGGGCCATTTTATACTCGGACTTGCCCATAGGGGTCCTTGAACTATGGACATATGAGGAATAGAAAAGAACAAAAATTTTCGGCTCGAGTCCGAAAATAACATTAATTTTACGATTCGACTATTTTTAATACCTTAGTCCATAGGTCAAAGGTCCCTAAATTGCCGAAAATTTAGTCCCTTCGTACATAGACATATGGTTACTCAGAAACAGTGGAATTTCCTCACTAATCTCAATATGCTTTACATTTTATGATATGTCCTAATTAAAGCCCTCAATGTAGGGGCTCCCTAGGTCCTCCTTAACATCTCGACAATGCGAGCTCTCACACATCATCTGGAACAATGGGCTATTAGAACACCCAAGATGTCGAATTAATGTTTAATCCGCCGTATAGCCCTGATTTTTTACACAATGAAAAAAAACGTTAAGCGTTTTCAACGTTTTTCGATACCCGAAACAGCCGTCGAAGAGTTCAAAAATAAAGCTTTTGGAGGTTTCTCACTCGGAGTGGAAAAAGTGCTTCGAAAGTTATTTTGAGCTCATGCAAAAGTGTATTGATCTTCACAGAAAAAATATATATAAAACCATTTCCAATGATGAAAGATTGTGTTGGCAATGCTGGACTCGAAACATACAGGGTGGCACAATATTACCGTTGAGGTTCGAATGTTTAATAACTTTTTAAATTTATTTATATTTTTTATTTCAAAATTTTGTGGAGCAAACTTGGGGATTTTGAAATGGAACACTACACAACAGAACGAATGAAATATCCAACGTGTTGTGGATAGTGTGCAAGACAGTTCAGAAACATCAACAGGAAAACGTTCGACACAACTGGAGCTATCGCGAAAAGAGCACGAATGTGCGAAGCCGAAAATGTCCACCACTTGCGGAATATAACTTTTCATACTTAAGCCAAAAATATTCACCATTAATATACTGAATAAAAAAAAATAATAATAATAAACCAATAAATAAAAAAGTTATTAAACATTCAAACCACAATGTTAGTTTTGCGCCGAATGTATTTTGCTAATATATCTCAGTAAGCTTGGTACTAAGAAAACCTTGAGCTTAGTAACAGTGTTAAAACTAATATATGACTATTGCTATCCAGTCTAAGTTTTCGCGGTTAAATCTGAAATGCAACAACTGTTTTAACTTTGGCGATTTATTTCTTGTATTTGACGTTTGTTCGTTCAAAGTAAACTGTGGCAGCACTACGCGACCGCCAACCAAACATATGTTGTGACGCCGTCGCTTGTATAATTCAGTCGGCACCATTCTCTCACAAGACAGCGGCAGCAATTGCCAATTTTGTTTTCCAATTCTTATTGTGGAGTTTAAAATTAAAAAATGAGTAATAATACATGTCGGAGCCACTACAAGCCTTCAAAGAAATGGAGGAAAAATATATCTAAACACCAAAACAATGAAACCGAGCTTGTGAGTACGCCAATAGCGCTTGTTTTCCAGCAAACCATAGAACATCCTGATTTACTGCAAACCGCAAATTCTCCAGCTCAGGAGGAGGTCAAAACGACCGATCCAAATAAGTTTGATTTAAACTGTGATTTTGCTCAAACTCTCTTGCACGACTACAGGATGTTGAGGCACCTTTTCAAGAACATTGTGGCTAATGAACAAAAGAAGGTGCAGGACAACGAGCGGGAATTGGACGAATTGAAAAAATACTACATCAATTTGAAAATGGAAGAGGCTAAAATGAAGCGAAAACGTTGGTGTAGTCGGTGTGAAATGGAGGCCACATATCTCAGCACCCATTTACCTTTTTTCTTCTGTACTGCAGAGTGTGAGCAACTGGAATTGCGCTCATATCAGGAAGCTTCTGAGGGTGGAAGTGACCAAGAAGAATGATATCACAAGCTAATCGTTTTAATTTAAACATTTTACTATCATAAGCAGCTATGTCCAACACTATATCTAGTATGATGAAATTCTGACAAAGGAAGTTGGACTTTTATTTCATCATGGTAAGAAATATGTTGTAAAATGACTCCAGCTGCCTTTTTTTAAAAAAACAAATGTTTTTAAGTTATTTATAATAATTAAGTTTTTTGTCATTTTATTTCGTAGTCTAGTCCATAACTTAGCACATATGTGTTGCTCTCTCAGGAAGATGAAGTTCTTTTTTAAAAAAAATCTATTGTCTCATTTTATCCATATAAAATAGCAGTAGTGGTTAGTAAATACATAGTAAAATAATTTGTTATTTATAAAAATGTTTACTTATAATTCTGTTTAAAATGTTCATTTAACATTATCCTAGTATCCAAGCCTAGTTTGGACATCTGAATTTATGGATTGTCATGCAAATTGTTATAGATTGACAGCCGAAATCTAAAATAAATATGTTGCAATTTGCAGTCTGAACAAGTCTTTCGAAATATAAGTTTTTAAAATTTTAAAAACGTTTTTTATTGTAGAATCCGATTATTATTTTCGACTCCAGGTCGTAAAAATAAAAAATCCGTTCTAGATTAAAGCATTCAGTTTGGTGAAAACCTTTTCTTTCCAGTACATTTACTAGTTTTTGGATATACATGCATGTGGTGGAAATCAATTGTTTCGGTAGCTTTTGATTTCAGTTTTTAAACGATTATTTGTTCATTATGGTGCGAAAAACACAAACTTTTTATACTTTCCCATATTAATTTTTTGCATTTAAAGGGGAATTAATCAATTAAAATTCAACATCACGATTTATTTAAAATTTCAGTACCAATAATAAATAAAAAGTCTCCAATTTTCATAAAATTGTAATAGATTTTGACTCGAAAGTCGGTTAATAAAGATTGTAATTTTTTTCTTATTTCTAAATTTAAAAAGATATGGAATTAAATTAAGCGTTTTTTATACGATTATTTATTTAAAAACTCTGTTATTGTTTTTCAAGCTTGAGGTCAGCTTTTATCGGATTTGTATCACCCTGTATGGGCAAAGAAAATGGGCACAAGCTCCTTTCGCTATATAAACCAAATTCGAGTTGCCAACCATTAGTTTTACGTATTATACCCTCACCACACTTTGGTACATAGGCATTATGTACCTGTTGCGCTCGAAAAAATGTGATAAACGTATTAACAATTATACCAATTCCTGAGATGATTTAGACTTGTCGGTCTAGCCCGACTTACGACTTTCCTTACTGGCTGGTATCTGACATAGTGCTAAAGTTTTTGTCAGTCTCAACATGCTCCTTATTAAAAGTCAGAATAAATTCATAATACTGCCTACATCTGGTCTATGTCAATCAGAATAGGTTCCTGCAAAATTTTTAGGCTAACAAAAATGTTAGATTTTGTGATCCTATTTCCAATAAAACCAGTTTATGGATTTGTCTCCACATAAAGCCTAGTATTCACCTAAACCGAAATTATAGCTCCCAAAAAGCCTAGTATTCACCTAAAACAAAATTATTGCTCCCATAAGAAATACATGAAGCAAAGCAGCTATTTTCGTTTGGTGATACTCAGCTAAAACGAGAAGGTGGCGGAATTTGCAACTGTTACAGGAATGATTATAAGAGCAGTGTACACTTTTTTCCCCATCTGCAAACGAAAATTAATGTTCTGATAATTGTTTAGTCAAGAAATTTTTGAAATTTACAAAAAAATAAATTAATAAATGTTGTGAAGTCGTTTTTGAGGGTATTTAAATGAATGTGACTAAATTCATTTTTTGAAAATGAATAACGGCTGCTTCCTCTACACTACAATTCTTTCGTGTAAAGATAAATGCAAAACTCCTAAGCGAAAATTTCTTTGTAGGTGAATACTAGGCTTAAAAACAGTCAATTATTTGTTGGGTTTGCATTGGAAAACGACCTGTAAATACACCAAAAAAATGTCTTAGTTGATTGCAACTAAAATTACAATTTTATCGTAGGTGAATTACCACTGACTTAATTGCAGTTAATTAATACATATTCGTAATAGAATCCAATAAATGAAAGCTACACGAATAGTTCAAATAACATTTATATGTAAACCTTTCATCAATTTTATAATTTATACCTCTTTTTGAAAAGATTTTTTTATTTTTAATAATGAACATTTCAAGATTACATTACTATGTATACACAAAAGATAATACAGACTGAAGTTTTATACAATTGTTTTCAAATATTTTATCCACTTTGTGCAATGCCGATTCTGAAACAATTAATTAAAAATATAAGCACGCACAAAAAACAACTATATTTTAATAAAACTCACTGCCAAGAAAATCAGTAATAGATTATACTACCTGGGAAGTTACTTGTTTCCTTCAGGCTGTGTAGGCTATATAAACCTTTTTAAACGGACAAAACTTGTAGATTTTGTGGTCTTTCCTATCCTTCAAATAAAAATAGAGTTGCCAACCATTTTTCCGATTTGCATGGGAAAATGACCGGAAAACTACTAGTTTTCCCTGTCTGAATAGGCCCTTATGGACTCTTCGGAAAGACAAGATTAGATGTTTTCGTGCATGTTTTTCATAAATAAAAAACATTCGAGTTGTCATCCATTTTCCGGATTTGTACACCAATGAAATTCTTTGGTTGGATGGTTAAATAAATTCTCACTCAATTTAATTATTTCAATTAGTGTTTTATTTATTATCAACAATTTTGTTTTGTCAAAAGAGATGTGTCAAAATAATTTTTTTTTACGTTTATAATGCTGTTCTTCGCATTGAATGTAGGAGTTAAGAATGTAGCAATATCGGACATTTTTTCGGTGTATGGCCTTAAGAACTGCACAGACCGACAGGACACGACAAAACGCAACATAAAGCAAATACAAATACATAATGGAAACATTTAAAACAATTAAAAAAATTCTAATGATTTTTTTTCATTCTTTATTTTTATATACCAAAAGACTAAAAATCAATTCGGATTGTGAAAACGGGCACAAATTCTAGATCCTACATTTTTCTTTACTAAAAAACGACAGCGGCAAGTGATTTGACGTAGGCGGCCGATTCGATGACGTTTCGTAGAAACTTGTGCTCGTATTATTGAAATATTGATTATTTGGCAGCACAAATAATAATATTGGTTATAATTTTACAGATAACTTTAAATGGATAAACAGAAAAAGCAGGAGGAAACGCTGAGAATAATTTTCCGGTTTCGGGGGCGGGAGTTCTGTGGAATACGATGTATGATTGTTTAAAAAATGAGCCACCAGGCTGTGTTCGTTTTTTTTCTAGCAGCAGCGGTTTCACCCAAGACGTCCTTTCAACGATTTTTCGTTTTTTTAGTGATTTTCGCATTACGGATGTATAGCTCACGCAATAGCTTTATAACTGCTATGCGCCTTGCGACAAAAGTCATTTTCCATTAACTCTTGCACGTTGCAGGAAAAAGTAAAAACACCCACACAATATTATCACAAAATATAAATCGGCTTTTATTAGATTTAAATGTATGTACGGCTTTTATAAGAATTAAATGTAGGTACGATTGATGTCAAATGTAAACAAAACCAATGCTCTAAAGTGTATTGTCTTCATAATTGTCTGGACGCCTACGTCCAACAGACAATTCTTCCCTTTTTTGACAACTAAACATATTCTCAATTGTCTTCTGCCAATTGTCTGGTGTAAACGTAGGGTAAGTACTGTCGTGTGAAGCCTAGTATTCACTTAAAACGAAATTCTCGCTTAGGAGTTTTTCATTTATCTCTACACGGAAGAATTGTAGTGTAAAGCAGAGTAGAGGAAGCAGCCGCCATTCCTTTTCCAAAAAATGATTTTAATCATATTCATTTAAATACCGTCAAAAACGACACAACATTTGTTAATTTATTTTTGACGAAACAATTCTCAGAACATTAATTTTCGTTTGCAGATGGTGAAAAATATCTACAGTGCTTATAATCATCCCTGTGACAGTTGCAAATTCCTCCACCTTTTCGTTTCAGCTGAGTACCTCCAAACAAAAATAGCTAAACGGAATTTACCAATGGTCAATTTCATTTGCTTTGCTTCATGTATTTCTTATGGGAGCGAGAATTTAGTTTAAGGTGAATACTAGGCTTGAAAGTCACAACTGTCGTTGCGCTTTCGTTTTTCAGTGTAGCGCCTATCTAAATGCTTCCTCAAAAGGGTTTTCTTTTTGCTAAGTCTGGCAACATCATTTGTTATTGTGGAATCGACTACTTAGATTTTCTTCAGCACTAGTCCGGCCGCCAAAAGAGTAAACTGTGGACGGGTGTTTTGTGTTTGCGCTGATTTTGTTTTTTAATAAAACTAAAATTTTGTTGTTTTTATCGAAACTGCTCGTATAGTCATTAAATTCAAGTAAAGCAACGAAAGTATAATGGATTTCAATTCATTGCTGCAGCAAGCCCAACGCTTGACTAATGAAACACAGCACAATGAGGAGTTACCGCGTGTGGAGCGCACCATATCACAAGTTTTGGAAGCCACTAAAGAATTGCACTCAAGGGTTACACAAACAGGAGCACAGGATATTCAAGCGTAAGCCATTATTAGAATATGATTTACATTAATATACTCTAAAGTGCTTATTCCATTACAGTCACATTTTGCTAGGTTCCAAGGGCATTGACTTGCCTAAAATATCACAGAAATTGGAGTCTTTGAATGCACGCAAGACTTTTGAACCTCTGGACCCCATAGCCGATACAGACATACAGAGTTTTTTGAAAAATGAGAAAGAAAATGCTATTCTGTCGGTGATTGACGAAGTCCATAAAAATGTGAGTAAACAAGTGGCTTTAATGCACTTTGTCGGAGCTGATAAGGATGCTATGCTTAGTGTGAACGAATATCCATAATGTAAACTCTCCAGCGATCTTAAAGCTTATCTATAAAATGCATTAAATTTTCGGAGCCGACGTAAATTAAAATTTTTATCTCCAGGACGATGAATCAGGAATCAACAAATCATAAAGTTTACATATATTACCTGGCCAAGCGCAATTGAATAAGAACATTTCGTAACAATGGAAGTTGATAAGCAGAAATTCCCCAAAGTAATTGAATTATAAAGATTAGTCTACAGGAAGACTTTGTCCTTCTGCTAGGCAAAATGTTTACATCTGGACCATTTTCAATACAAACCGTTTTCAGCAATCTAGCTTAGGTACTGCTACCAGTAGTTCTCACAGATAGAAAGGCGGACATTGTTAGATCATCTTAGATTTTTTCAACGTTTCAGAATAAGTATACTTTATGGGGCTTCCGTCAATATACCCTTCATCATAAGAAAAGGGTATATTGACGTAAAAATCTATGATCTAACAATGTCCGCCTTCCTGATCCAAAATTTGAAAATGAATCTATACTCGCAGCATTGATCTGGCGTTCTTACCTTGTTAGTCGTATTTGGGCAACATTAGCCAAATGATCAGGCAACTATGCCCTTTTTTAGGGATCAAGTTCATCGCAACTAACATTACCCATTTAAACCCATTGTAATGCAATAATTATGATCTCTAAAGCAAGTACACAAAAAAGTACGAGGTACCTTTATTCATTAAAGGGGAAAAGTAGTCAACATAAGTGGTTATAGATAGAGGGAAACCATCCCAAGGTAACTAAATCTACACCGACGAGTCAAAGATGAAAGTAGGGACAAAGGGTGGTTTTTATGTAAAGGATTACCAATCCGCGAATAATATAGACAAACTTATTGTAGTAAAGAAAGATATTAGCTATGGACAATGCAGCATGTTGTTGTTGTTGTAGCGGCACATAGTACCGGGGTAACAGTCCTTGGTCGAAGAATTGCTCCTTCGGGTCAATCCGGTGCTAAGAACCGGCTGTCGTGGGATCAAAGCAGCATCATTTCTTCTGCCGACTAACAAAAATATTAACTTCTATGTGGATAGGCAGCTTTGAAGGCTGTTCAGTCATCCCTGTTAAAATTCCAATTGGTGAAGAGTTGCAAACTGTCACGAAAAACGGACTGTTAGACTCTTTTGGTTTCCCGAACACAGTTACTTTAAAGGCAACGAGGTGGCATATGAACTGGCACGTCTTGGCTGTTACAAACTTATATTTTTAAGCAGACTTTTGGTTCTTGTCTAGGCGACATTTCTATACGGTTAACTTAGCATGGGCTAGGGCCGAGAAATGTAAGGTGCCTAGAGATCTGTCGCTAGGCAAGAACCGAACCAAAAGCCTGCTTGTAAAATCCAGCGATGTCAGGGTGCTCGTGGCCGGAGCATTGTTATGTTAGAATAAAATTCCAGTTGGGAATGGTCCAATACTACGGCTTATGTGAGGATGAGATTCAGACAGTGGAGCACCTTTGTGTAAATGCCCGTCCATAACGTGTTACCTGGTTAAGTACTTTTTTGATATCTGAAAGAGTTATCCTCCTGAATGATGATAGATCTGCTGAGTTTTATAAAAGGTTTGTCGTGACTCAAGGGCAGCTTTCTACAGAACTTATAGCGTCATTTCTATTAAAGAACAACTAAGAACAAAAACAATCATGTTTCTATGGGTAACCAAGTTTATGTAACTTTTCAAGGTTAGACACCGATACAAGTCCTTTCAACTTACCTAAACCTTGTGCGCAAGCAGGCGGATATCGATCAGGTAATCGAGATGCAGTCCACATCACAGAGTCTAGGACAATGTTGAATATTAGCGATAAACTCACCAGCGATGTTCGCCATTTTTAGTGGGTATTTTCCCGCTGAGCTGCTGTTCGATCGCATATAGTTCGTTGATTAAACAGAATATCTTGTGTGGAACTTTTTGCAATATAAGGTGCCAAAACACGAGCGATGCGCCCGAATTCCGGCGAACAAAGAAGTTGTAACGCTCGCAAAACCTGATGAATAAAATTGTTCAACTGAGCAATTCATGATCATGTTAACTTAACTAAAAAAAATGACAAAAAGTTGAGCCTACGAACGGCCACACAATGTAGTTTTCCATCTCTAGTATGGACAGCTGACACTCTCCTCAAAATATTCGTCAGTGTATAAGAGAGTCGCATGGTAATGGTGTGTGTGATTACTTTTGTTCACCATGCTAAGCAAAGCGATTCCTCTCTATTTCATGTATTAGGACAGGTTAACCATTTAAGGGAGCACAGTGATCGTTCCCACTTTCACATCGTCAGGCAGTTTCTCACTTGTCCCATAGTCTGCTTTTAGTTCGGAACTGTTGATGGTACTCGCTCTCAATAGTTCCAGCGACATGTTGTCGGGATCTGCAGCTTTGTTAGGTATCAAAGTTGAAATTGCCAGTGATATTTTAGGGATATGAGGACAGTGGATTTTTACATCCTTGTTCTCTTCGTGTCTTCGACATGTGAAAATTAAGATGGAGATCGATTAAGATGGAGAATAGACTAAAATAATAATTTTTCATTACTTTAATCTGTTCCTTCTGCGATAAGGTCAGCTAGTGCTGGTGTTTGCAACACCTTAAAGAAGTACCGATCGATTCTGAATCACTATCTGGTTCTGTTAAGCAATGTTCGTCTGTCTGTTCATCTATCGTTTACGTCAAAGTACAGGTCGCAGTTGTGAACCGATTTCGATGAAGCTTGGCACATTCTTCAAGTTCAAGAACCTACTAAGCCTCATATTAGATTAACGTTATAAAAGTCTTAAGGTTTACCGAGATATAACCGATCTAACCCCTATTTATAATCTTCTTTTGATACTTTAGTCATTTTTAAATGCTCAAAAACGGAAATGGGAGCACATAAAGTCTGATTGGCGCCAAGAGAAAATGAAGCTAATGAATGCTTTAGTGGGTCCATCGCAAAACTGGATTGATATACAGAAATTGCCCGAACAAACAATAATCAACGAAACATTCGGCAGCCGTTCGTGTCTCAACAGGATAGTAAGTCATCCAAAGGCTTTGTTATGTTAAAGCTTCTCTATCCTTTTTTTACACAGGAAATGGCCTATGCCCGCGAAGTATACGACTATAATGCCATTGTCATCAAGGGTGCTTTTCGGCCTAGTTTGGTACAACGATTTGCCAAGACTGCCCAGTCTTTCGATGATCCCAAGGTCAACGAAATTTGGGAAATTATGAAATATATGGTCGATGTCACGCCGGTTTCACGCAACCGCGATCCCATGCAAAGTCGCCAGCAGGTCACACAATTTGTGGAGCAGGCCAAAAAGTATTTGGAAAATCGCTACAAGCTCTACATGTCCACCATTATTAGCGGAAATCTGCGGGAGGCACAACGTGGAGGAGTTCCCAGTATTTTCAATTTAGTTTCCTCGTTTGTGGGTTTGACTTTCAACCAGGGCAATTGTTTTGGCTTGCAAGATGTGACCATAGAAGGCAAACCTTTGTGGCCTATGGTATACTATTGCCTGCGATGTGGCGATTTGCAATCTGCTTTGAAGTGTATGCAAATGGGAGGGTAAGTTAAATATTTGTGAACTTCCTATGCGGGTTAATGAGTTTGATGTTTTTGTCATAGTGCGGGTCATGAAGATTTCATACAAGTGCTGGAGGATAAAGTCAACAAACCTGAGCAGAAGATTAACTCGAAATTAGAAGGGCAACTTAAGTTGCACTACTGTAATAAAATCAAGAACTCAACGGATCCCTACAAGAAAGCGGTGAGTGTTACCAGTATTCCTGCGTGTGTCGCGTAGTAGTTCAAGAGTTCAATCTGAAACGGATGTTAAAAATGCTTGCACTTTTAATCGATGTCCTTTTATTTTAACACAGGTATATTGTATTATTGCTGGCTGTGATCCGAATGAGCAGCATTTAGAAGTGGCCAAAACTACCGACGACTTTCTGTGGATACAATTGTCCATACTACGCACCGATGTCGCCGATAATTCGGATGCTTTAACGTACTCCGGTCTGCAGACCATGATACTGGAAAAATACGGTGAAAAGCATTTCAATGCCGGCGAACAGCAACATCTTTACTTCCAAGTTCTGGCACTCACAGGGCAATTTGAGGCGGCCATAGAGTTTCTTTCGCGTACTGACAAATATCGCGTTCATGCCGTCCACATAGCTTTAGCTCTTAATGAAATGTTCTTAATTGCCGGCCCTCGAAATGTTCAAGAACCCCTGTGTAAGCCCAACAAAGATCATCCACATAATTTGTTTATAATATGTTTTCCCCCCTCTTTAGTATCTGTCGATATAGAGGATCCTATTCCAATGCGTAGATTGAACATTGCTCGTTTAGTTATGTTGTATGTGAAAAAATTCGAAATTACCGATCCCGCCGAGGCTCTTCAGTACTTTTTCTTTTTGCGCAATCTCAAAGATCCAGATGGTCGGAATTTGTTTCTGGTCTGTGTCAGTGACTTGGCCATAGAATGTCGGGATTATGACCTGATCTTCGGTAAAATGATGCCAACAGGTATGGCTGCGGGGTAAGTCTAGCATTGAGTGTCTTGAGATTGTGTTTCTTATTCTTTACATTCGCAGAGGACTCTTCCAACAATTTGATTGTGTGGAGTTTGATACTCGTGTAGCTGCTGGCATGGTAGCTGAGGAATTGGTGCGCAAAGGAATGTTTGAGGACGCCATTAAATTATTCGATATAGCCAATGTTAGTGTGATGTTCTAGACATTTTTAAATCATTTTTAATATTTCTATATTTTATTTATTTTTTTGTAGATGCAAAGTCAATCTTTACGCTATATTTCCTTAATGCTCTCCCAAGTCGTCCATCAGAGTTCCAAAAAGGGGTCATTAAGAGAACGTTTGTCTATCGTGGCTGGCGATTTTAATGAGCGCTTGCGAGGCAGTCGTATTGAATGCGAGCCTCAGGTAATATCCACTTTTAACTTGTTGACTGAGCTGGTGGCTTTCTTCGATTACTACCACGAACGCAAATATCAAATTGCCCTGGAAGTTTTGGCAAATACCAAACTAGTGCCCATGTCCATGAATGATCTGGAAGAATGTATAAGCAATTTTAAACGTTTGGGTGGAGAAATCTGTAAGGTTTATCCGGACATTCTGTTGGCCGCCATGGACATTTTGTATTCTCAATACAAGGCCATAAAAGGCAAAGATACAGGAATGCTGGACACCGGCAGGGACAGTGTAAGTAGCAACCTAATAACTAAAATGTTTAATGACTTAAAAACATGTATTATGTCCATTACCCTTTTATATAGCAATTACAACATTTGAGACAAAAAGCAAAAGCTCTCACAAATATGGCTGCTACTGTACCATATCGCATGCCAGGCGATACAAACAAGAGACTGGTACAAACGGAAATTTTAATGCATTAATTTATAACATTGTTTTATATTCTACATAAAAAGTAATTATATGTTAAAATAAACGCCATCTTTTTGTAATATAATAATCTGATATATTTTCAGAGGGTAAATTGGTCAAAGTTAAACTAGTTCTTCCTTTAAACGTAAATTCAATTCAGTGGCTGTTCTATGAACCAAACTTGGTATAATCGATTGTCTTTAAAACTAAATCGAACCAATTTTTATTCTCAATAAATTTCTCGTGAACATCAAAGTAGATCCATAAAATGTTATCCGATTGTTTCTTAACAGGATGTTGAGCAAAATCTTAAAATACTTTTAGGGAACTGAGTAAAACTTTTAGTATAAAAATACCGTCGAAAAAAACTATTCTTTGTAAAGCAAATACTCAAAAACGTTTACTTTTTTGAGACGTTATTTTAGTACCTTACCTGGAGTTTACACGAGACAGTTTTGAGAAGACAATAGAAATACTTTAAAGGATCAGGCACACTGAAGCTTTTTTTCTTACGCATCGTATTTTTTTACTTCCGGTAGTCTAGAAAATATTGAAATAAACGTCCAAACTCCACAAACAATTGATGCAAACTTTCAAACATATATTGTTTTTCAGTGGTTTTCAGACACCCGGAAGTTATGAAAAACGCAACGTAACAAAAAAAAAGCTTCAAAGTGATTTGGCCTTAATACTTCCTACATACATACATATTACATATTTCCAAATATCTGGCCAATTGTCCTGTGTATATGTAGGGCTAAAGGAAACGTTTTTCTATTGGCGGATTTCGACCATTTACAATCCCAAACAGCTTACGTACAAGAGACATTATCGGGATTTCAAACGAAAGGACGAACATAATTAGTTCGCTTTTGAATTTTTGGGTTTAATTCGATTAATTAAAAAATGGTGTTGCAAACCCTTTGGTTTAGGGTATAACAACATGGAAATGTTGACCCTTTCAGAGATTAACTTTAAAGCAATCCTCCAAAAGCTCCTGAAATGGACAATTGATGTTATGGTAGCGCCCTTCTGTTACCTTCCTTATGAAAAAATCTTCAAACCCTTCACCAATAACCATCTTTCCCACACAAACCTCCCTCCCGATTTGAGTTCCTGCAGCTTTTGAACTCACTAAGTAAACCCGATCACGCTCATATGCGACGAATAAATAAATTTGGTGGAACGACTAATTATCTATATTTTTTATTATTTATAGCCCCTTACAAAGGTCCTTCTCGATTTCAAAACCATTGGAAGCCACATGTTACATCCGATTTCGCATAGAGCGTTACAAGCGACCAACACCCTTGTCTTGTGAAATTGGACCAAAGCGGTACACGTTTTCGAATAGGCCCTTCATAAAGGTCCCATTTGGGGTTTGTAGATATAAATCAAAGCCAATCAATCTAAAGCTCCAGACAGAGGCGGGATCTTCTGATCAGTGGAGTGGTGTAGGGTATTGCATAATCTGTAGGAATATAGTAGCAACCTTTTTGGTACCAATCATACAAATGACCTATTTCAGATTTCGAAATTTTCTGCCACACAGTCGGCGATACAAAAAATATTTTTTAACTCTTAAATATTTTTTTGTGGTTTTTGTAGAAAATTAATTCGACTAATGAAGAAATTAACAAAACCATTCAGGCAGGAGCCCCATATCTTCAACTTACCAGATGAAAGTCAGTCTGTCGTTTCCAGAACATAGCTTTTCCTATTTCTTCAACTACGACTTAATTGTTAAACAAAATTTTAACCGATTAGATAAAAAAATCGATTGATTACAAAATTGTTCAGTTGAGTGAAAAAAAAACATTAAACGGACTTCAAAGAAATTTAGCGCACTTACGCTAATCTGCTTTGCGTTTTTGTTGAATTATTTAATATTTCGAAACACACTATTTTTGAGGCGTACATTCTAAACATGTAAAATACGGGGACAATTAATACTTCCGTGACTCTTGGAATAAAACAAAGTTTTTTTTTGCAAAAAAAAAATATTTTTCAACATAATCTCCTTTTAGTCCAATACATTTAGTCCAACATGTCTCAAATTTTTATCCCTTCCAAAAACTAGGACTTTTCGAGGTCCCTAAAAGAGGCATTTGTTTGATCAATAATTTCACCGTTGGAGCTGAATCTCTTTCTACCGAGCCATTTCTTTAGGTTTGGAAGTAGTCACTAGGGGCTTAATCCGGAGAAAATGGCGGATGAGGTACCAATTCGTAACCCAATTTATGCACTTCTGCCATCGAAACTACACACGTGTGCACCCGTGCATTATCTTGATGAAATGGCAATCACGGCACGCATCTTGCAGGCAGCTTTCTTAAACCCAACTGATTGTATGGGATCAACAATCTCACGCACTTTTACTCTTCGATCGGCCAACACCATACCATAGATTTTTTCGATATTTTCGGGTGTATTCACCTCAATTGGCCGTTCAGAACGTTCAGCGTCATTTGTACTTGTGCGACCACAAAGAAAGTCAGTAATCCACTTGTTCACCATTGAAATCGATGATTTGATTGACGGTGTTTTTCCGCAAAAAATAATCGTGTCTATATCGGAGTGCAAAATAGACAGGTCTCACCGCGGAACGGATAGGCTCAATCCGCATTCGTATCTCTTCCTAAGGAAATTGGTATTATACAAACCGTCGGGTGACTATTATCGTCATGCAGTCGGTACATTTATCTGCAAAACAAACCAAAGCGCTTAATGAATTAACCAATTGGCTTTATATTATATTATGGAAGAAAATCGTTGTACTCGAAAAGAGTTCGAAAGGGGGCTGTTGATGATTTCAAATATGCCGATGCAAAGTGGTTAGTAAGATTAATTTTTATTTAAATGGAATACATTTTAATTAATTCTACAGGTTTCTCACCTTAACTTTTAGCTGCCATTGCAAGATACAAAAAATGTTTGTATTCGCAAAAAAAGTCGCCCACTCGCAACAATTTTTCGTCCGATATTTAACGGATCCATTTGTATGAAAAGTGAATCACCTGCGGTATACATAATATGCATTTTCCGATATGCATAATACCAAAATAGTCAACTACGGAAAATATCTGATCCGTCGGATCGCATAATAAACACGAATGCTTAATGAGCACTCGAAATGAATTTTTTTTCCATTTGTAACTAAATCCACGTGGTTGTATGTTTTTAACAGCTGGTTAACACAAACTAAATGACGGAACTCTTTCAAAATTTGACAGTAGTCTATTAACAGATGGTACATGATGGGAGCAGTGTTGCATTTCATATAACTACAAGTAGTTCGAATATCTATGCCCTCGTAATAGATAATTATGCAATTGTTTACCTGACGTTATATTTAGTTATAGCTTCCCCACATATGTTCATCCGATTTTTTGTTTTAAGAACTAGAAGCTATACTTAGTAGGGACATAAATACTGTTACACACGTTTTATGCTTTAAAATAAAAAGTACTGAATGTTTTCGGACCAAATATTTATTAATATATTTATTGATGTATTTTGTATCCAAAAAGAATCTACTTATTCGAAATGCCCGCCTTTTGCCTTTATACACGCCTTAAGTCGCACTGGCCAATCGTCAATAGCTGCACGAACCTCGTCCATTGGAAAATTGGCCACAGCTCAAACCAAAGCAGTATTAAGAGATCCAATGTTGGGGTATCTTTTGTGACAAATGGCTAGTAGTCTTAGTGTGTTTCACTTTCATGCTGCTGTTACACTACAAAGCTTACCAGTAGTCTTTCATGAATATCTTTTTTTTTGCGTAATTTGGGATATCAAAAATCTTTTTTTTATTTAAACGTATACTTAACTTAATACTTATTTGTTTTGAATTGTTTAATCTTACTTTAAGTTTTTTTGTATATTTTAAACAAATCTGAAGTAATTTTGTGACTATACAAGGCCTAAAGGCTCGGTTACTTTTTGAATATCAATAAATGAAATGAAATGCAGGTCAGTGACCCCACCGTAAGAGACACCCCACCAAACCATGACTGAAGCTGGGTGAAACCCTTTTCCACCCTTGAGATCAGTTCAGATGCTTCCTTAGATGACCGCGCATACACTCCATCATTTTGCTTCTTGCTTGTGAACAAAATTTTTTTCTGCAAGTTATCAGCGTGCTTCACCAAAAGACTTTTGCATTTTGTAAACCTATTTTTTTAAAGCTGCAGTCAATAAATGTCCGGTACGTCGTTTGAAAGCCCCAAGTCCAAGTCTTTTTTAATGATTCGACTCAAGGACTTTAGCGTGATACTCATCACATGGGCCATGACTTTCTGTTTTCGGAGCGGATTTCTGTGAATTTAAGATTTAACGGCTTTGCGGTGTTCAAACAGTTTTATGCATCGGTAGACGAACATGCGGCTAATCCCTAGTGGCCGGAGCGTTTTGAAATATCGCTTTTTTCATTTCACAATTGAAAAGCACAATTTCAGCGATACGGTGCTTATTATCTGACTACTCCATGATGAAAGTTGAAACAATTTTAAAATCCCGTTACAGACTAACGCTATTGAGGTTAGCTTTCAAAACCCATATGACATTAACGGGGTATGTTCAGTTCTACAATTGAAATGGGTGTGTTCATTTCAAGTATATTACATCCAATATAAGTATATTACTAAGTATATTACATCCAATCTTCATGAAAGTCGGCACAGGTAAGTTTTTATGGGCAAAGAGTGCACGTTTTTAATTTTAAGAAAATCGGCTGTGATTTGAATATAGCTCCCGTACATATATTCATCCGATTTTATGTTTTTAGTGCCAGAAGACACATATCCAATCTGCACTGGTCAGTTTTTTGGAACAAGCACCCAATTTATGAAAAATTTAAGGAAGTCGGTTCAGATTTAGATATAGCTTCCCCACATATGTTTATCGGATTTTATGTTTTTAGATCTAGAAGACACATATTACATTCAATCCTTACGTTCCAAAGACGGATGCCTTTAAATTGGAAAAAATTAGTTCAGATTAATTCAATTTTAACAAAAACAATGAAATATTATCACAAATAAACACATGACATTAGTTTTAAAATCTGGCAAAGTTTTTTTGAACGTCCAGAAGTAAAGGGTCGGCCACACCCGACATTTGCTTTTTTTTTTATAAGTTTTCATTGTAGTTTTGCTATTTTGATTAGTGGAATTTACCAAATTCTGGGCTCTTCTAACTAGATAAAAAATAAATAAAAAACTGAATGCATCATATCCATTAAATCTGGGTAAACGTTTACAGTTGTTGTCGACTATTACCGAGTTTCTGTCTGAAGGAGTTTAAGCCACAAGCTGCCTAATTTCAAATATCATACAGCCACAGTTACCATTTAATTAATTTATATACTAACTGATCGAGAAACATCAAATGTTCAAGAACAAACCTGTGTTACAATAGAGGTTAACGATGCATCTTTCTTTTTAGTAAAATATTTTCTTTTATTGTTCAATCATTGAAATGTTATAAGCAACACGAGTGTTTATATTGCCATAAGTTGCCACTAACATAGTTATTTGTTGTACATAAAATTAAAAAAGTTTGTCTTTAAAAAAAATAAACCAAGCAAACTACGATTATAACAAATCTAATACTAAAGTGGTATAAAAAATAAGTTGTCTTTCAAAATAGTTGTCCCAAACATACATATGTAAATTTATATGTACGCATCTTTAATTAAACGTCAGCTTGCTTCATTATATACTTTAATATAATGTTGTTTTCTCTTCCCTCTACAGTACTTAAGAATGCTTTAGAGTTATAAATGCAAAAATTGGTATTTCGTGCGTCGCCGTAGAGAACAAGCAAGAACCCCCATCAGCAAATGTGTAAAATTCTACAATCTATTACATTTTTCCTAGTTAAGCGACACCTCCAACACTAAAGCTGCTCCATATTTGTCAGTGTTGCAAGTCAGTGATTTAAATATATTGCAATGTAGTTTAGTTCGGTTAAGTTGAGGTTTTGAAGGAATTTCTAAAGTTGAAATTTAGCCCATATATTGATAGGAGGCACACACGGGCTCCTGGTGACCAGCATGTGGCGAGGATTGCAGCGACAAGCACTGCAAATGACATGAGCGGCACAAAAGACGACCGTCTAAGGGATAACAGCGCTTGTCCGGTTCATCAGTTAGCTGCATGCCACAATCTTCACAAATATAACAATCGACATGGAAATCCTTATCCATCGAAACGACGCGAACCGTTTCGTCTGTACCCTCAACAGGAGTGATGCCTAGGGCAGAAAAGAGCAAACATTAAACAGAAGTTGAATTTTTCCTAGAAAGCATGCAAACTACAAACCTTTGCCACAGCTGGCGCATTTTGGTGCAAACATTCGGTGATAATCATTAACACAATAAATTTTATGATCTACGTCGACTGTAAATGGTACGCCATCTAAGCACTCATTGCAAATACAACAACGGAAACACCCCGGATGATAGGATTTGCCCATAGCTTGTAGTATCTTTGAAGGAAAAGTATGTTAACTTTTAATTAAAAAAAGGCTGTCGAAAGCCACTTTATCTTACCATTTCCATTATCAGATGACCACAAATAGCACATTTTTCGGCAGTTTGTTGAAAACCAGAATACTAAAGATAAATTATACAAAATAAAAAATACAAATCATTCAAGATTATTAATGATATCCGAATAATTATTAAATTACGCTCGTATTAAACAAAATTGATCGATTTCATTACGATTACCCTTAACTTAAAGCTAGGTTTTATGGCATTTTGCTTTGAACAGACAAAAAATCATTTCCTTTGCATTTTAGCTTTGCCTTCGTTCAATTCAATCTCTTTATGGAAGATATAATTTTGAAAATTACCATGTATTAATTTTTATTGATAAGAATAATGGTATGTAATTTCCTTAATTAATTTGTATTTATTGTGTTTGACATAATGCCGTGTTCGATTGACAACTCGCTTATGAGGTCGCTCATGCAATAACTTCACAACATTGTAATCTAGATCCTTCATGAGGTATTTTTTCAAAAAAAAAATATAAAAATTCAAATCAAGTGTGGAATTTTTATTGGTTTTTTGAAACGACATTTTATGGCATTTATTTTTTTGACAACATTGTAATCTAGATCCATCATGTAGTATTTTTTCAGCACAAAAAAATATAAAAATTCAAATCAAGCGTGGAATCTTTATTGGTAATTTGAAAGGACATTATTTTTTGAAAATAATTACCTTTAAACGTTGGCACTGTATTATGGAAATGAGCGTTCGGTTAGAAACGGGAAGATCCGCTGCTTTCGACCAAAATTTTGTTCAGTGATAAGGCCAATTTCTGGCTCAACAGCAAAGTCACTAAACAAAATTGCAACAAGAAGAGGTTCAAGAGGTGCCATTATACCCAGAGAAAACCACGGTTTGGTGCGGTTTATAAGCTTGTGGAGTCATCGGTGCATATTTTTTTTTCAAAAATTATGATGGCCGGGACGATATCGATCTTTATGCTACCTGAAATTGAGGCCCGTAATCTTGACGACACTTGGTTTCAACAGCACAGTGCCACTTGCCATACAGCCAACAGCTTTTGAAAAGCAGCTAATTTCAAGTTTTGGACAGGTGAGTTGGTCGCCTAGATCAAGTGATATCACACCTTTAGAGATTTTTCTTTGGGGTTACTGACGTAAAGTCCTAAGTCTATGCTGACAAACCAGCTACGATTCAGGTTTTGGAAGCCAGCATTACGCATGTCAATAAAGCCATACGGTCGAAATGCTCGAACAAATCATCCAAAATTGGATTCTCAGAGTGGAAACCCTGAGGCGTAGTTGCGGATTTTACATGGGCGCTAAAATGGATACTTTCGTTAGGAAATAAATTTGCGCTTCCAGTCAATAACACAATTTTGCGCCGATTCCACTAATCGCAGATATTGAGCAATGGATTCAAAGAATAAATGATGATCGTCAGAAAGAGATGACCACGGCAAAAATAGCAATAAGTTTATATAATAAAAATGTTTATTTCAGGCACATACGACGAGACAAAGAAATTGCTAAAGGAATACGAGGACAAAACAAACAAATCAGTGATATTATACAAAAATGATTACATGAACAAAATTCACAGACTTCTAGAAGACAAATCCATACATAAAACAATCAAAACGGATCCAACTAACAACAACATAATAAAAGATCTATACAAAAACAAATACATTTTTAAAGGTAGATTAACATGTCACTCAGTAGCAGCACCCCCGCTAAGACCCATATCGTCCTCAATGAAAGTCCCTTGCTATAGACTATCCAAATACATTGGGTCTATACTCAGACAAATAACATCCACCAACTACAACATTAATATCTCAATTGAACTTAAACAAAGAATAAAAGACGTAGAACTAGATAAGGACAATACGAGTATACTAGCATCGTTTGACGTGTTATCATTATTTACTAATATACCTATACACTTAGCAATTAAGAACATTCTGGACAAATGGCAAACCCTCAAAGACATCACAAATATACAAAAATTTCTCAAAATTCTTCAATTTTGTCTTAATGAGAACAACTATTTCATATTTGACAACAAAACTTACCATCAAACGTATGGTAAGCCTATGGGGAACCCTCTCTTCCCGACGATTGCTGACATCGTGTTAGATACATTTTTAGACGACGTTTTCAATGAATACGAAGTACGTGGATGACCTATTTGCAGTTATTCGCAAAAATGACGAAGAAAGCATAATGCATCTTCTTAATTCCTACCACAAGAAAATTCAAATTACCATCGAGAAAGAATCTTAAAATCAAGAGATTGCCCACCTAGAGATGAAAATCTTCAGAAATAATGGGAAACTACACTGTATCAAAAAATTGTACGTACAGCAGTCGATTTGAGCAAAAAAGCTTCGTATTTTTACTTGAATAAATAGAAAACACAAAATTGTTTTACACACAAATTTTATTGAATACTTAAGTATCAAAAACAAAAGAACAAAAAATTCTGCTTTGAAAATCTGATCTTAAAACTAGGTAGACTGCGAAAACAGCATCAACAAATTGTACGTATAGCTCTCGAAAACACGTTCTTTTAGTTTGTCTAGACTCTGTTAATATCGGGTATGATAACCTTTTGCTTCAATGACGGCTTTTAAACGAGATTTTATCGATAAAACTAACTTCTTTTTAATATCTGCCGAAATTTGTAGCCACTCATGCTGAATCAAATGCATTTTTTGCTCTTTTCATGAAATAGAATGTTGTCTGATCTTTTTTTCCAGAACATCCCTTAAATGTTGGATGGGATTAAGGTCCAAAAATTGTGGGGGATGTGGCAGCAAAGACTTGCTGCTGTGGACCAAGAATTGCCGAACGATGTACGGACTATGTTTAGGGTCAGTATCCTGCATTACCATAAAACTGCCTCCAAGTCCTAATTTTTCGGCTGTCGGTTTAAGATTTTCCTTGAAAATGGATAAATAGTGGATCCTGTCCATCGTACTTTCAACAAAGACTAGGTTTCCTACTCCTAAGTATCCCATTGCGCCCAAGACCATGACGTTGCCGCCACCATGTTTCACGGTTGGAGTTAGATTTTTTTTGCACATGGCAGTGTTAGGTTTCCTCCAGACATATCTTCGTCCGTCCGATCCAAACAGGTTGCATTTACTCTCATCCATGAAAATTACATTATTCCAAAACGATTCCGGCTTTGAAATGAACTCTCTTGCGTACTCTAATCGCGTCAACGCATTGTTTTTGGTAATGCATGTTTTTTCCTGGATGTGCGACCGTTGTAACCCCTTGCCTTCAAAAAATTTTGAATAGTTTGCGGGTTTACTGTGGGCCCGCCACCTTGGGCTAGGTTATCTGCAATTTTCGGAGCACCAATCTTTGGATCAACCTTCACCATTCGTTCGACAATTCGCTCATCCCGTTCCGACAGCAGTTTCTTTCGCCCCTACCTGGAGCAATTTCTAACGTTTTGGTGTTTTTAAATGTTTTGATCGTTGTCTGAACTGTAGATCTTGGTCGATTTACCAACTTCGATATCTCCCCATGACTTTTCTGTTCGGATCTTAACTGACAAATTAATTTTTTTTATATCTATTGGGACTTTGCAGCGCGAATTATTCATTGTGATCCACTAAAAAATTAATAAACATAGTAAGTAGAAGACAGTAACAACTTTTCATTGGTACCGTTACATTTCTCTTTTACGCCAAAAAAGTGCAATCATAGCGAGCATAAGCTTCCTGTACGTACAATTCTTTGAGCTTTGTTTCGCTGCTGTTGTAATAATTTACTGTTGCTTTTACAGAGAGGGTAATTTTTTGTATTATCTATTGCTTTTTCTTCTCTCAAGTAATTAACAACAAAATCGGTAAAAAGTATTTTTTATTAAACGTATTCGAATAAATAATATTCAACATTAAAGGAAGATTAATTACAACTACACAACCAAAGACAACGAAGATAAATTGTGCAATAAACTTTATAAAAAAAAGTTTTACTACTTAGCGACGAAAAATTTAAAAAAGACAACATAGACAAAAAAATGCATGCGTTAAAGCTAAACAACTCCATTATAAACAACCTAACAGCAAATAAAGGGTGTTTTTTATTGGGGTATAGAACTTTAAGTTGGCATCACTTTTTTAACTGGCGGCCATTTTGTCAGCTGTCAATTGATTAATATTTAGTTCGGTTTGCCATTTCATCATGAACAGGTTGACAAAAGAACAACGCTTGCAAAATGGGCCGAAAATGAGATTCATCTCGATGCTGATTTTCATCACAAAATTTTGTTCAGTGATGATGCTCATTTTTGGTTGAATGGCTACGTCAACAAGCAAAATTGCCGCATTTGGAGTGAAGAGAATCCACATGAGACCCTTGAGACGCCATTACATCCACAAAAACTGACTGTTTGGTGTGCTCTATGGGCTGGTGGAGTCATTGGGCCATACTTCTTCCGAAATAATGCTGGAGAGTCAGTTACCGTTAATGGAGACCGGTATAAAGCCATGATAACCGACTATTTTGTTCCCGAATTGGATGGCATGAATGTGGATGAGTTGTGGTTCCAACAAGACGGCGCTACATTCCACACAGCGCACGTCACAATCGAATTATTGAAGGAAACATTCGATGAGCGCATAATTTCGCGGAATGGACCTGTCAATTGGCCACCAAGATCGTGTGATTTGACACCATTGGATTATTTTCTTTGGGGATATGTGAAGTCGCTCGTCTACGCCAACAAACCAGAAACGTTAGGGGACTTGGAAGCCAACATTCGTGGCGTTATTGCCAACATACGGCCCCATATGCTCGAAAAAGTGGTTGAAAATTGGACCTGTAGAATTGGCTTTATTCGAGCCAGCCGCGGCGGCCACATGCCCGAAATCATATTTAAACATTAATGGCATAAAATTATCCTTCCAATAAAGCCAAATTGATGGACATTAAAACGATTTTCTTGTGTTTTATTTCAATTCGAAGTTCTATACCTCAATAAAAAACACCCTTTACATTAAGTACGTGCAAGAAAAGAAATTCGAAGGAAAAATCAAAAACTTTTTACAGTGTACCCTTTATACCAAATCTAACTGATGGTAAGAAGCTACAAAATACATTAATGATGAGAACACAACAATAGCGTACAAATCCAACCGAACATATTCACGCAACATATTCACAACAAAAACAACAACTCACAAACTCAATATGAGATCACTTGCAGTGGCAATGACAACGAAGACTGCCAAAGAGTGTAAGTTGGAACAACAAAGCGAACATTAGAAATTAGAATCTCAGAACACAAAACAGACATGAGAAAAGACAGGTAGACAACTGCACTTGCACAACATGCAAAAGAGAGCGGACAAAAAGTAAACTTTAAAAACGTCAAATTACTCGACAGAGAGAGAAACGAAAGATACACACTGGAGAGCCTAAGAATCCAACAAAGAACAAACAAATCTTTAAAAGCATCTTTGAAGCATTCTGTGATATTACTATTTAAGTTTCCTCCTCTGATTTTTACATTGTATAATTGTTTATTTTATTTTTTATTACTTGTATCGTGAAGTCCAGTTCTTTTAATAATATGTATAAATTATTGTTCGTGATGTAAACTTAATCGTAAGTTGGGTAAACTATTTACTAATAGTAAAGCAAAAAAAAATAATGTAATGTAATTTATTTTCGTCTACAGCATATCTACTAAATTTCTCCTGATGAAGTTGGAAACAAACCAACGAGACGTTGAGAAAAAGATGAAATAATTTAGTTTTATTTACATCAAAACATATAACTTGGCCATCACAGCCCATATACTTATATATAAAAAATCCAACGAAAGAAATAAGCAGCAAATTGGTCATTAAAAAATCTGAAAAGTGCATAACGTTGATCCACTAGTTAATTATAAAGGAATATTAGAAAACAAAGGATAGGCCAAAAATTACCATTTGGTTTAAAAATTTAATAACTTTTTTATAATTAACAATTGGAGAATAAATAATGGAGAGATTCACAACTGAACAAAGAAACTGAATGGCACAGTTTTATTATTTAAATTATTTTAAAGCAAATGCATGAGTGATGAAGCTCTTTTTCACTTGATTTGGATTGGTTTGGATCGAATGGTTTTGATAATAAGCAAAAGTGCTAGTTCTGGGGTTCTGAAAATCCAAGAGCCATTCATCAACGCCATTTGCACCACATTAGGTGTACAGTATGGTGTGGGATCACATCTCCAAATATCATTTTGCATTACTTCTTCGAGAATGAAGATGAAAGTGCTGTAACAGTAAATGAAGAGTGGTATAAATTCATGATAGAAAGCTGTTTACGTCCTGCCCACACTGCCCGAGACACAATGGTAATTTTAAGTCAAATTTGTAGAGAGCGAATAATTTCCAGAAATTCGGAAATGATTTGGCCAGCGCGATCGCCAGATTTGTCAACACCCTACTATTTTCTTTGGGGTTATTTGAAGAATATGTGAACAAGCCCGAGACAATCATTCAACATATGGCCAACATTGTTGCAGAAGTTCGAACGATACAGCCACAAATTTTGAAAGATGTTATGGAAAATGCTCTAAAACGAGCTCATCACTGCGAAGCTGAAAACGGGGGTCATTTAAGTGACATTATTTTTTATACTTAGTGTATAAAAATTTCCATTTTGTTTAATATATAATCTGAGAAAAAAAATAAAAAATATTAATAAACGAAAAAGTTCTTAACGTTTTTAACCCCCTGGCAACGTTTGGCCCACCCCTGCATACACAATTCACCTTATTATACGGTCTTCAAATATGAAATTTTAAAGTACATCGGATTTGTGGAATATTTAAAAAATCCTGGGATCCCAGGAAACGTTAATTACTAAAATTTCGGGACGGGAATTTCCGGGGGAAAACCCTTAATCGGCTTCCGTTTGTTAAAATACCAATAGATGTCAAACGAAATAAACGGTTTTTAACCTTAAAAACTTTTACAGCTGTGGGATTTAAATTCCACACGCTTCGATCTTGTGCGCGCGTTCTCCAGTGAGTTATACCTTGCTGACTTGGTCTTTTATCGGATCCTCAGTCAGCGCCTATTGCTTGCGCCCTCGAAATCGTCGAAAATCTTTAGTGCGGGGCATTTTCATCCATCCGCTCAACATGTCCCATGTCGATGTCGGCATACAGCGCTCCGTTTATTTACCGTTACAGCAGAGAGATCAATATATTTTCGAAGAACCTTCCTCTCGAACACTCGCAACATAGCTTTAACCATTTGCGCGAGTTCCCATGCTTCAGCGCCATATCATAGGATGGACAGCTCGAGCGTGTTGTAGAGTGTTATTTTGGTTTGTAGAGAGAGAACTTTATAGTTTAGGTGTTTGTAAAGCCAAAATATCACTTAGTAGCTAAATTGATTCTTCGTTTTAGTTCCAGGCTAACGTCGTTTTCTTAATTGATGGCGGATCCGAGATAGACGAACTCATCGATGAACTCAATATTTCAACTGCCTGCATGAACTCTGCCCTAAGGATGTTCACTTGAAATTGTTTTAGTAAATGCAAACAAAAGCTTCGTTTTGTCCTTGTTCCCCACAAATCCCAACTCTACCAACTCCTTCTCTATACTAGCAATGGTAGCAGTGACCGATCGTACATTTATTCCTATGATGTCTCTGTCATCTGCGTAAGCGAGGAGCATGGTCTGAAATTTTATTATCGTGCTCCTCACCTTGTCTGAGGCCTCTTTTCGTATCGAATAGTTCAAAGAGGTCCTTCCCTATTCTAACTGCAGATTTTGTGTAAGTCAACGTTATTTTGCATAGAAGCTTGGTTTCAAACAGATTCGATCTTACTGGGCTGTACAATGCGGCTCTATAATGGACAAAGAGATGGTATGTGTCAATTTGCTTGATACGGGTCTTTTCCAAGAATTGTCGCAATGTGAAGATATATTCAGTTGGGGATTAACTATTTTTTTTAAAGCTGCAGTCAATAAATGTCCGGTATGTCGTTTGAAAGCCCCAAGTCCAAGTCTTTTTTAATGATTCCACTCGTGGACTTTTGCGTGATATTCATTGCACGGGCCATGATTTTCTGTTTTCGGAGCGGATTTCTGTGAATTCTTGATTTAACGGCTTTGATAACATGCGGAGTTCCAACAGAGGGCGGGGGGCCCGACCGGTGGCGGTCCTAGACATCTCCAGTCTCCTAAAACAGATTAATGCATCGGTAGACGAACGTGCGGCTAATCCCTAGTGGCCGGAGCGTTTTGAAAATATCGCTTTTTTCAATTCACACATGAAAAGCGCTATTACAGCGATGCGGTTCTCATTATCTGACCACTCCATGATGAAAGTTGAAAGAATTTTAAAATCCCGTTACAGACTAACGCTATTGAGGTTAGCTTCAAAACCCACATGACATTTACGGGGTATGGTCAGTTCTACTATTGAAATGGGTGTGTTCAATGTGGTAACAGTATTTATGTCCCTACTAAGTATATTAGACTTATACCACGGAAGTGGGCGTAAATCCTGCGGTCTTCTTTTATGAACAGGACATTATGTACAGACGAGTTAGTGCATGCTCTTAACCAAATTACCATCTCCAGCAATAGGGGTCTCAAGCCTTGCATTGTGAACTCAATAAACACTGCAGTAGTAACACCGATAATGCTACGTGGGTTTATGGCCCGATGGAACGTTCTTCAAAAGTCCTAATACTGCAAGATATAATATAGGACCAGGATCACTGGTGTGTTGTGTACCACACCCTCTGAGAACTTAATGCTAAAATTAATTTGCTACCCCGGACACCATAAGTAAGCAAACCGCGACAACCACAGCGATACGATTGAGAGAGCTGTCGCAATGGTCCATCGATGGTTACGGCCATAGCTTAAGTAGAATCTTGAATATAATGCCTGACACAGTGTGGGTAAATATTTTATCGTGTATTCTTTGTAAAAAAAATCATATCGCTCTTGTTCAGCTTAGGGCTTTTAACTAAAAACCTCCAAAATTTTAAATTATAAAAATCCAAATATAAAAATTCAAATCAAGTATGGAATCTTTATTGGATATCTGAAAGGACATTTTATGGGATTTTTTTTTGAAAATAATTACCTTCAAATGTTGGCAACTGTATTATGGAAATGAGCGTTCGGTGAGAAAGGGAAGATCCGCTGTTTTCGATCAAAATTTTGTTCATTTCCCATGAACAAAATTGCCGCATTTGGGCTGAAGAGCAACAAGAAGATGTTCAAGATTTGCCATTAAACCGAGTCATCCATAATTGCACCCTCAGAATGGAAACCCTGAGGCATAGTTGCGGCCAACATTTGAATGAAATTATATTCAAAAAATAAATGCCATAAAATGTCCTTTCAAATTACGAATAAAGATTCCAAACTTGATTTGAATTTTTATATTTTTTATTGCTCTGAAAAAATACTTCTAGATGGATCACCCTATAAAAACAAAGTATTACTCTAGTGCCATTTTTAAGATTTCGTTACAATTCAGGAAGCTACTAATTCATTGTATGTCCGGTAGTATATACCGGACATGCATCAGGGTAAGTAACCCTGACAGTTATGCGCACTTACCACCACACAACAGTGGCCCGTTATAAGGTTATTAAACTATGCTCATTTACGCTATAAGACTAATTTCGCCATAATATCCCAACTTTTCAAGAAATCAAATATCTTACCAAACTTACCATGTAATCCTCTTCGCAATAAACACGGCCATGAACATTGTAAAAAGCTTTGCCACGTAAAGCACGACCACAGGAACAGCATATAAAACAATTGGTGTGATATAAATTGCCCATAGCCTGGCAAGCTTGACCAGCTCCCTTTACCTTCTCACCGCATGTATGACAAATACCTATGCAACCAAATAAGAGCACCTTAATAAACTTCGACTTCACGTGTAGAAATAAAAACTTACCAAAATATTCGCCCTGCTCTTCGCTCTGTTCAATTTCCTCTTCGAGTTGTCGTGTTAATTCTTCAATTTTCCTTTGTGCCTCAGACGGACCAGCCGGACGCGGTGGTGTTACACTGTACGGCAAAAGATTTTTAGCTAAGCCACCTGCAAAGAAAATCAACACAATGGCTTTTTTTAATAACTTGTATAATTACAAATCTATAAGTTCTACTTGAAATCCGTGTGAAACTGACTATAAGATGTTAACTACTCATACATACCAGTGCTACTTGCTTGCGATGGTGTGGGCGATGTTGCTGTCACACTATTGGCGTTGTTATTTGCCTGTATGGGGGTAAACATTTTACTGCTGTTGGGTGTTAGGTTTGCCACGGCACCAGTTGGAGATATTCTTCGATTTTCCACATTTGCTGTTGTTAAGTTCGATATCTGTCCCGACCCTGTCGAGGCATTGTCGAGCGTATTGTATGATGGTAATGGCTTTTGTGGCTTCAACATTGGACTACTGTTCAGATTGGCAGTCATACACACATAATCTGAACTGTTGATTTCCTCTATATAATTTGGATTGACTGACACATTAATACCGACTGCGTGATGCTAAAGAAAGGAAAATAGGTTAGGAAACCGAAAGGTAATGTGTCTGACAAAATCTTACCGTAGTTTTCAACGGTGTATGTTGATGTAACTTATAATCATTCGGACCGCCCATACTCGAGCTGGAACTAACGTACGATTTGGAGGGCGAAACAGGAGTATTGCTCATATGACTGGGCAAGGAGAGGTTGCGGTAACGTTGCGTGGGTGAATTCGGTTCGCAAGCTGTAGCCCCGCCCTGCTGCTGGACTGTTGCAGCTTTAAGTGATGAATTCGAAGTGCTACGCCGATGCATGGGTGAAGCTAAAAGATCCAAGGTATTGACACCTAAATTGGTTTCGATGGAATGTGGATCTATCTGCTGCAGCTGTTGTTGTTGCAAAGCATGAGTTGCATGATGTTGGGGTGAAGACAACACTGCATCAATGTTTTGATGCTGGTAGATTGTGGCTGTAGCCGGTGATGCCTGTGGTTGAGCCCTCTGACCCGAATTCGGTATGATACGCATATTTTCATAAATCGGAGTTCCATCCGTAGGCACTGGTGTGTGCGCATAACGGGCAGCACTCCCCAGACTTGATGTTCCCGGTAGAGGCGGTTGCATTACCATGTAATGTCCTCCTCTCTGGATAGGTTGAGGTTGGCCAACCGATGCTGGACTTTGCGGTTGTGCCCGTTTGTTTATACTCTCAAAATGTTTTGGCGTAGCTACTCCAGCTGAGTTTTGATAGAAGTCAAGATTCTCGTACACAGGCGAATGTCCCCCGCCATTTACAGGTACGTCCGCCGCATTGGATCTCGGCGAGTATTGCTGTTGCAGCTGTTGTTGTTGTAAATGCAATTGTTTAGGTGTGGCGTACTTCGATGCCGCTACAATGTTGGAACGTTCGTACATGCGATAATCCTCAGGCGATTGTTGTTGTGGCTGTTGTCTTTGGGATCTTTGAATACTATTGGAATTAACACCACCATGATGATGATTAGCTGCAGCAGCGGATATATTTAGGCGCTGCATTAAGGTCTCATAATCCGAAGACGATGTTTCATTTGTTGAAGCCATCTTTCGACTTGTAGATATTTTGTTCACCGCGACCGCGTTTGTTCACAATTACGTAAAATTATGTGGAAAAAGGATTAGAAAACGATTCCGATGAATACGAGCAACGCCCTTTGCGTGGGGGTAACAAAATTAAATGACTTTAATTGTCCTTTTTCCAAAGATTTTTTCGGTCATCACCTGAATAAAAGAGAAAAAAAACTACAATTAATCAAGTATCCATTAGGGTTGCCAACAGCACAGATACAAAAATCTTTAATTTGTATTCATACATTTTTCTTATCGGCTGAAATAAAAACTTTTTTAGTCATTTGCCCAACAAAAAATAATCAGATGCAACCCTGCGAACTCAAATGAGTTTTGTGAAAAAACAAAGAAAAAACACACAACAAATAATAAAACAGTAAAACAGCCAAACGTGTGAAAATAATTGAGATTTATAAGTGCATACAAATTGACATAATTTATTTTTTTCCAAATATTATAGCTTTATAAGTAAAAGCACACATTCCATTAATTATGCAATAAAACATTACTAGCTTCGCATTTTGTCATTCCAATTTTCCAGGCCTTGTTGATGACTTCAGGCTGTAGCTCAGGGATTACTTGGATAATATTGGCCATAAGTGCTTGGATGTTTCTGCATTGTTGGTGAACCAGCGGTCAGTCCACAAAATCGCAGCTCTAAGGCGGCCAATTTACTTCTCTAAGTCGGCTAATAACACGAATTGGGAATTTGATGCGCAAAAGCTTGACTTTGGCACGGGCTGTGTGGCATGGCGCGCCGTCCTGCATGAACCAAATCCATATCTTCAATTTTATGTAAAAAACAGTCAGATAACATGGCTCTTTTACGCCCACCGTTGACCGAAACATTGTTCCCAGCCTCATTTTCGAAGAAAAATAATCCACGATGCCACCACTTCGCAATCCGCACCAAAATTTCGTTTGCGAATTATCTGAGATCTTTGTGCAAAATTCTCCTCAGCCTAGTGCGTGAAGTGTCAAGGTTTATAAATACAAGGTTACGCCATCAGCAAAAATTGCCGTTAGGTGACGTAGTTGGTGACAAACATCAAAAAGAAGTGGGTTGCCAGCTCTATGTCTGCCTACTTTTAGTTAACAAAGCTAAGATTTCATGTGAAAAATGTACATATTGCAGTGAGTTGGCAACCCTACAGCTGAAATCACTTTGTCAGATTTGTGAAGAAATAAAACAACAAATCGAAACGTAAACATTAAGTGTGCAGTGGGCAAATGTATGAAAACCAACAGTAAAAAATATGTGAGTATGTGTATAAGTAACATTTTTATTGTTTGATTAGAAACATTTAGTTTGTGTTTTTAATCCATAGAAGTGTGACAAAAATAGGAGAAAAAAACAAAATAGTAAAAATTAAGTGTGCAGTGGCCAAATGTTTGGAAAATAATTGCAAATTGATGGCAAAAATAGTCAATTGTCCCACTGTTATGAATACACAAATATTATCAGATGTTAGCTCGAAATTTTTAGCCAATAGGAACAAAGTTTGCGTGACGTCATTGGTGACAAACGTCAAAAACAGAAAAGGGAAGGGGGCTGGGATGGCGTAACCTTCTATACATAAACCTTGGTGAAGTGTTGAGTCGAAGTGTTTGAAGCCATGAATGTTGTCCACTAGCATGCTTGTCCCACGAACTTTTTCCACAAATGTTCGTACAATAGGCGGTGTAGGTGCTACATTTCGGCTCAAATTACGCGGTAAAACGATACAAAAAAACTTTATAATACTGGACTTTAGCAAATAATTTCTCTGTAACCTCGACTTCCGCTATTACAAATAGACAAACATTGTTCCCAGCCTCATTTTCGAAGACAAATACTCCAGGATTCCACCACTTCGCAATCCGCACCAAAATTTCGTTAGCGAATAATCTGAGATCTTTGTGGAGAATTCTACTCAGCCTATTTTTGCGTGAAGAGTTGAGTCGATTACAATTCCCTTAATCTGTTCATATATTATTTTCCTTTACAAGTAATAGTTTCCAAGTTAAAAATAAGCGCATGAAGAAAAAATTTTTTTTTAAATAAAAATAATATATGAACAGATTAAGGGAATTGTAATTCTTGGTTTTTTAAAATTTATTTCAGCTAAATCGGACGAGTGGTTCTCAAGTTATGTCAAACAAAAGAGCCAAAAACGTGACAAATTCCCCTATACGATACTTACTAACATCAAATCGATATATCTCGATTCCTAGATGAGACCCAACGAAACGCTGGGACACGTATGACCTTTTTTTGACCGATATAACTTTCCCCGGTGGTTTCATCCCAAACCGATTGTGGCTGTCGCACAGTGTAATCAAACAGGAAATGTCAAACGGTACTACCTGAAAAAGTACAAAGCCTTTTCAGGCTGACAAAACTTAAAGTTTTTTTTCCATGTAACAAATAAAAAATTACAAATATACCACCTGAAATACAACTAGTTTTCGCCTGTCTGAACATTCACTTTCAGTTAAAAAAATAGTATTGTTAACATACCAGTTTTTCTCAAACTCAAACAAATCTATCGCTTCGCTTCAAAAATGTTTTTTGATTCCAGTTTTCCAAAAAAAACCTAGTGATGCAACAATTTTACTGTTAATAAAATATTAGGTGCATTTTTACTTTTCTAATCTCACAATATTCATATGATTTAAATGACAGTTAATTTGTGTTTTTAAAAATCGCCGCGAATGTAGTGGTTCGGTTTCAATAAGTAATGACCAGGGATCGGAGTTTTATGCAAATGCATATTTGTTGTAATTACTCTAAAATGAAATTTACCTAATAACTTAGCGATTCTACGAGTTTGCCAAAAAAATCCATTGATTTTATTTATCGCCAGAGCCCTAAATTCAATTAAATGCCTTGAGATGAAAGAGTTAGTCAGTTTACGCAGTATACTGACGCTATGAACTTAGAGTCCCAGGACTTTTGGGTCTCAAGAAGTTACCAATATACCATCCTAGAAATGGTACTCTGCCTTAAATAAATATTAACATTTGTTATTGATTTTCGTGGCTGTACGCTGATCAGAAATCTTCGCAGCAACAGATGAAAGGAAAACTGAACTCTTTAAAAGAGGTTCTCACTTAACTTATCAGAAGTACTGTTGTAAATCTCACTTTTCAAGTATTTTCACACAATTGCGTGGGCAAATGGTCGACACGGACCCGAAATCGCGATAAAACCAGTGTGCACCCCACACTATCAATGTCACTTTGCCATTTTGTTTAAAACTTGTCTTCTATTTAAATATAGATACACGTTTCGAGCCGTTTAATCCCTTTTCAATGTTCTCTATTCAATAAAATGGGTAAGTAAATTAATTTTTTTATAAGTTAATTTGTTAACGTCTTCTAATTCTAGGGCGGTCAAATTTGTATCAGAGAAAGAGCTGAAAACCCCCTGTAGAAAATATCGATGTACAGATTTACTTTTGACTTTGTCACCAGCACTATCGACCAATTATACCCCAGCCAATGTTCTCTGCTGCATACATTAAACGTGTGACATTAAGAATCCACTAGTACTCTTGGAACTATTGATTTTATGGTTCTCATAGAACCACATGGTTGACATTGGAACTAGTGATTCACTACAACATTTAGTATTTGTTGTCAACAGTTTTGGAATTTTTTATTTGACTTCCAAACTATTGCCTATTCCTATGTATCTTGTGTCACATGGAGACATTAGACCATAGAATCAGAAGTCGATTTTAATAATTGTAATCAACAGTCATGGATCATTTAACTAGATTTGTACACTAGTAATATAAGAAGGGGAATATGATGAAACAGTTGCAGTTCTTTTGTAGAAATCATATTTTGTTTAGTAAAAATTCATTAGATACTTTCACGTGATACACATTGTGTGTTACAGCCTTTTAGTGTGGTAATTTTTAGCATGAATAAAATTCAGGTCGTTTAAACAACATTAATTAAAAAACATAATAGGTTGATGCACACCTTTGCAGTTGTCAAATGTTTCTGTTTTCACCTAAAACGAAATTCTCGTTCCCATAAGAAATACATGAAGCAAAGCAAACTAAATTTACCATTGGTAAATTCCGTTAAGCTATTTTCGTTTGGAGGTATTCAGCTGAAACGAAAAGGTGGCAGAATTTGCAACTGTTACAGGGGTGATTATAAGAGCAGTGTAGACTTTTTTTACCACCTGCAAACAAAAATTAATGTTCTGATAATTGTTTGGTTAAGGAGTTTTTGAAATGTCAAAAAAAATAAATTAACAAATGTTGTGAAGTTGTTTTTGAGGGTATTTAAATGAATATGATTAAATTCATTTTTTGATAATGAATAACGGTGGCTGCTTCCTACTATCGTGTAGAGATAAATGCAAAACTCCTAAGCGTTTTACGTGAATACTAGGCTTTAAACAAGACCTGGCAAAAGCTAGTAATGTTTCCAATAAAATCTATTAAACTTTTGGTAACTCTTGCAGAACAATCAGCCGCCGATGCGTAAACTTTACGCCGACTGCAGCTCGGTTAACAACGCCGGTGATTAACAATTTATCCGTCACCGACAACATCAGATCGGCCCAGAACTCTGAACAGCTGGATTTCGGAATTGGCCAGTTTAAAAAAATTGTCCAATAGAGCGAGTGTACGTAGTCAAAGAAGAAAACATATTGTTGCATTTTATACTCCAATCAAGACGGGTATAAACATTAAATATTTTTATACACCCAGCCTCCTTTCTTATTTTCCGAGAATAAGAAACTCAAAATGGATTTCGGTGCATTGCTCCATATGGCAAAGAAGAACAGCGAGGACAGTAAAAATGATGTAAGAAACTTTACAATAAAATAAATTAACTTCACTTTAGAGAGATCGTTCGTTGACACTGTTAATATGAATCTGCTGAACGGACTGAATGCGACATGAGCGTGTATGTGTGTGTATGGTGCATGTTAATAATGACCACCACCATGTCGTAGCTCATGATGCTTTTCCATGTCACTCCTGTGTTCGGTGTTTATTAATTTATGCGTTTATTTATGCCTTCCCCTTCAGAACAAATATTACAGCACAAAGTTTGCTCCCCCAAAAAAAGTATCAAAAGAGAAAAAGTTGTCGGACAACATACAAAAGTTTCTGCAGAAAAAAGAACAAGAAGAGAAGGCGAAACAACGGGAACAACAGGAGAAGTTGGCCTCGTTGCTGTCTATGCGTGACGAAAAGTCCAAGAATAAGATCCGCAAGATGTTGAAGGTAACAAAGTCGGCTAATCGATCGGTGCTGGAAGATGCTGTCAATAATGAGCACACAGCCATTACGATGCAAGGACCAGATCAACCGGATGCAGATGATTATGGCTATGTCTCCACGGAAGCCAATTCATTTTATCAGAAATATATTGATAAGGTATGGAATGCAGGGTAAACATGGAAATATGTTTGAATGTGGACTACATATCCCCCCTTTTTTAGGTCAAGGATGTCAAAGAGGATAAAGGTTTTGCACCCAGCCGACCACAGTCTCTAAAAGATTTGACTGGCACAAAAGAACGTGTAAAGGCTGCGATTACTAGAGAAATCGAAGAGAAAAATAATCATACAAGGACTCGGACACCCAAGGAGCCCTCGGCATCTACTTCCAGTTCGGCAACTAACGTTGCTCGTTCTTACCAAACATCAAAGTCTCTGTATGATCCCGAGGCCGAGAAGCGTGCAGAGGAGGAAGAACGTAAAAAACGCGAAGAGGAACAAAGGAAGAAGATGAAAAGTAGAAAAATGCCACCACCTCCATTGGATTTTCAAGCCTTATTAAAATTAGCTGAAAAGAAACAACATGAGCCCGTCCTTGTGCCCATGTTGGAGCAAAAGAAAAAGGAACCAGAACGACTTTTAACATTAAAGGAGAAAAAAGAAATGGAGGAGAGACAACGTGCTAAGGAAGCCAGAGAACGGAGGGGCCGAGAACGCAATGAGGAATCAAAAAAGGGTCCAAAGGAGACTAAAATGCCCCCTCCATCGTCAACCCCTCAACGTATGGAACCAAATGGTAGGATTCCTAAATTAAGCCAAGCGGGCGCAACTGGCAGCAGCAGTAGTAAAATCTCCAGCTCTTCAGAAAAGAAGTCATTACCTCAGGATATCAAGAAGACGTCAAATAGTTCAAGTTCATCCTCAACGTATACCTCTAAAGCTTCCTCAAGCGGTGCTGCACTATCATCCTCTTCGTCTAAAACCTCCTCCAGCACAGCAACATCATCCTCCAATGGAAAAAGCTCAACATACAGTTCTTCATCGTCTGCCAATACAAAAACTAACAATAAACCAAGTGCCTCAAGCAGTAGCAGTAGTAAGTCATCAAGCAACAATATTGCACCTACAAAAAATCCCTACGGCAGTTCTAACAAACAACCATATACTGGACCTGCACGAGACTTTCCGCCTCGTGATCCAATAACCATAAAGTCCAGAGAATTTCCCCCAGCCGATGTGCCAAGAAGCCGGCAATTTCCACCACCTGATGTTCAAAGAAGCAGACAATTTCCACCGGCAGACGTGAGGCGAGGGCCACCACCGTCGTCGAGCAGATACGGAGATAGCAAGAAATCTGCAGCACCCAAAAGTAGTTACACACAATTTGTTCGAATATATCAGTATTTACATTAATTTTATTTTAAGGGCGTATTTTGGACGATGATGATTCGGAATATGATTCTGAGTTGGATGACTTTATCGACGATGGCGATGAGGAGGAGGATTATTCATCACACATTAAAGCTATATTTGGTTACGACAAATCAAAGTATGTAGGCCCTTAATTCTGCCCTTTAACAAATTTTGTAATTGGTTTTTGTTTGAAATAACCTTTAATTTATAGGTATAGAGATATCGATGAGGAAGATGATCGCGCAATGGAATCCAGTTTTGCTCAAGTTCAACGAGAAGAGTATATAAGTAAAAAGCTAGGTAAGTGCGATTATCTGATTGCAGTGATACGTTATTGACATGGCTTTTTCGCATCTCACAGGTATTCAAGAGGATTTGGAAGATATGAAACTAGAAGCCATTGAAAAGAAACGTAAAATGATGATGAAAAAACGTCGCCTGCATGATTAAACAAAATTATTTTCTCATTTGTTGTTTTTTATGCCTATAATTGCTTTTATTTTGTGGAATACGGATATATATCATAACCAAAAAGGAAAACAACAATCTCTATCATATGCCACTGCATCTTTATCCATAACACTTTATACAATATGTTATATACTTTATCCATTAAGTAGAAAATCAAAATATTTTATAATAAAATAATCTTATTCGAACCTTATGGAAATGAAACTGTTAAAATTAACATGCACATCATTTGTTAAATGTTACAAGTGGAAGTATTTGTTATAAACAGCGCTTGGTCCGTCTTAACATCTTTGGGCAAGGCAGAAGTACAAGTCATTGCTTTAGACCCTTTTCCTTTTTGTCAGCCTTGTCATGGCTTTCGATCGAAATGATTTCGTGGTTGTCAAACTTGTAGCAATCTATACGTTTGGCATCTACGCAGAATGTGTTCTGAATTTAACTTCTTTTAGAAATTTTGGAATTCTGTTTTTTGATATGTATTGTTGGTCTATAAAAACTGATATGCTCAGTTCATAGTCATACTTGAGACCATGTTTCTATTGAGCAATTCATTAAACGAAACAAAAAAGTTTTCCAAAAGGCAGTCTTAAAGACAACCCTTTCAACCCTGAGTTTTTTTAATCTTTTAGGTTTATTTCAACTTTGAGTTCAAACATAGCTATAACGGTAATATCTAAGATGTTAGGGATACATGAGACCGCTATAATTCATCGCAGTTTTTTTAACTATGCCACAGATAATGCTTCAACCTTTATTACGATGTTTCAGATATAAAAATGTAAAAGAAAATAAAAAAGTTATGATGTAAGCAACTTCGCTGGGACATACGATCCCAGTAGGGGCGAAAGGGTTAAGTAAGTGTAGGCAGATTCTAAAAAACGTAATCGTTGCTTAGGGTCTCAGGAAGGTTAAGTAGCGTTCACAGCAATTGCAGTCACCCCAGCTGATCAAGAAAATGGACCAGTCAGTGAGGGAAACAAATACCCCAACAAAGGGACTGAGTCAATCTCTGAAAAAAATCACTGCATTTAAAGGGAACATTACGTCAAGATTGGTCAATTAACGTGACACAAAAATCTTAGTTTTAAAAGTATCATATCTATTATGGAAATAACACATCCTCGTGGGCGATGCCACGGCCCCTCTAATCGTCCTAATGGGCAAATAATGCGCCGATTGTTACGCAAGTTAAGTTTTGAATTGACAATTATAAGTGGATTTTAAATTGTTCTCAAGTTCACTCTATTTCAGTCGGTCGAGCGTAAACATAAAACGTTTGTCGTAGTTTATAATTTTGTGTTAAATTTCGGTTGGTCAAGGAACGTGAAACAAAAAAAATCTTAGTATTAAAAATATCATATCTAAAGGGTGGTAAATTTTAAAGGCCGAAGTTGATTTTGAATAAAACACAAATTATTTACGAAATTATTGTCATTTATTTTTATTATGATAATATTGGTATGGTTCAAATTTGTATGAAACAAAATATCGGCCAACTGGCCGCTGCGACCTCGGCGTACACCTCCATCCGATGGTCCAAATTTTCGATGACGCTGATGCATTATTGAGGTTCTATGCCGTTAATATGCCGAATTATCTCATCCTTTAGCTCTTGAATTGTTGCTGGCTTATTGACGTACACCTTTTCTTTCAAATAACCCCAAAGAAAGAAGTTCAACGGTGTCAAATCACATGATCTTGGCGACCAATTATCTTCCCCACGACGTGAGATAACACGGCCTTGAACTTGTCACGCAATAGATCCATTGTTTCGTCAGCTATGTGGCGAGTGGCACCGTCCTATATAAAACACATATCGTCCACATCCATATCTTTCAATTCGGGCCATAAAAAGTTCGTTATCATCTCACAATAGTGAACACTGCATTGTTTTTTCGACAATCACTCTTGGATTATCATTCGCCCAAATGCGCCAATTCTGCTTATTAACGAATTCACTGAGGTGAAAATGTGCCTCATCACTGAAGATGATTTTCTTCAAAAATTGATCATCCACAACGTCTATTTTCATAAGCCTGAATAATTTTAACGCGTTACTCGCTTGGGGATCTTTCCATGGTTCAAATTGATTTAGTCTGAAATTGAGAAAAATCAAATGAAATGCAGAAAAAACTTGTCATTCACATTCAACATCGGCCCTTAAAATTGAACCACCCTTTATTATGAAAATTGCACGTCCTCGTGGAACAGTGGGCGATGCCACGGCCCCGATTGTTACTCAAGTTAAGTCAACTTAAGTTTTGATTTGACAATCATAGATGGATTTTAAGCAATCATTGGAAATAATTTTATCGTTCTCGAGTTCTCTATATTTTGTCGTATTTTGTAAGTTTGTGTTAAATTTTCGTTGGTCCCTAACACACCTTTTATACAATCCACTAACCATTTGTCATTTCGTTTGCAACACCCATAATACTGATAGGACACCCAGAAAAGGAAAAAGATTGGTTGGAAGTCAGTTCTGCTAATACAAAAGCATTGTTTTTATTCTCCTAATAAAATACCTTTGGTTACAGTAAATTATGTTTTAAATTAAACATCGATTAATTAGTATACGGAAAAATATGTACCAGTACATATATATTTAATAGTTTTCTGTTTTCCCAATCGTTTGTAGATTATCATTAACCGATAATCTAATTTATGCAACTATAATTCATTGACTGAATCATATTTAAAGTGATTTTTTATATTTCTATTCTCATTTTGTTCAAATACATACTTATACATACGAGTATATGACAAAACCGAAAAGTTGGGGTTTTTAGAGAGTTCACGAAAAATTAGGGTCGGCTCCAAAATGTTATGAAGCGCCAGGAAATACGTTTCTGCCGGATGATACGACGTACGACTTATTATCTAAAGATTTCAAATTTTCCGTCGTTCCGTCCTTTATTACCTGTAGCGTATCGATTTTATTAAAATCTCGTAAAGGGTCGTTTGCGTAAAAAGTACTAGCATGGGCGTGGTATACAATTTTTCCTTACAAGCTGAAAAAACAAAGCAGATAAAAAACCTAACCCAAATGCATACACTAGTAAAAAAGTTATGTGGGTTTAAATCTACGCTTGGATAGTATCATTTGTGTCGGAGGTAGAAGAATAGGTGCGGTTATTTATTATTATTTACCACCAAGGTAACCTTATAACCCTGTTCTTAGGTATTTTTTTTTAAATTTTCGTTTGCATAAACTTACATATTCGGTTTAACTTAAACTGTATTTAGTTGTTTTCATAACCTAAAGTATATAAAATATGTGAAGCGGAAAATAGAAAGGGACCTAAGGGTAAAAACCAGTTTTGTTCAGGAGAGCCATTTTAAAGATTTAAATACGTGTATCTTTGGTGTACTATCACTTTCATACAACATATCTCTGAGAGGGAACACTTTTGGGGCATGGGATCGGTCTCATTCGGTGCTCAGATGTTGCCCACATCAAAAAAAAGTGAAAATTGATTTTTTTTACCATTAGGTCCCTTTCTCTATGCGCTGTCACATATATGTATTAATCAGGAAGTTATTTGTAACGTGCAACGTAAGTTTGACAAAAATATACAAAAACATTAAAATATACTCGTATATATAATTTATGTTAACAACATAAAATGTTTAAAGCATCAAAAATTAAAAATTATTCCGATAAGCAAAATCTAACAAAAATATGTAACGGTTTAACTTTCTGATACAACTTTGTGTTTGTCATTTACCTGAATAATTAGAGTGAGCACAACAACCCAATCTTAAGTAACCACTAGAGTATGATTACTTTGTGGACTCGCCGGCGGCACAGAAATGTAGAACGAATGATAAAGCCCGGCGGCGGCTTAAACAAGTCTGTTTCGTTGGTGCAAACAAACTTAGCTTCTACAAAATTTTGGAAGTCCCTAGTATTGGCTCATTTTTTTTTTGGAAAACAGCTAAGATTTGACAAAAGTTTGGTTGTGATATATTATGGAAAACTACATTTAAATTATAACTATTTTCTTTCAGAAAACGAATTTGCAAAGATTTTCTTTATTATATTCTTTATATTATTTCATACAACTTACAAATATATTATTATATGTCTATGTTTATGATTAGTGTTTTGCAGCGTCTGTTGTATTAAGGCTAGAACGAAGTTCAAAGTTAATTTATTATAACATTTAAAATTATTTTAAGTTTCAGTGAGTTTTTGTTTTTGATTTACACCTAAGTTGTATGTTTATTTTCTTTGAGTGTATAATATACAAAAAAGTACGAAGATGGTTTTAAATTCTTGCCATTCTTAAGCCTAGTATTAACCTTAACGGAAATTTTCGTTCTCTAAGAAATGCACGTAGCAAAGCAAGCGAAATTTACCTTTGGTAAATTACGTTTAGCAATTTTCGATTGGTTGTACTTGCTGAAACGAAATTGTGGCATAAAAACCACTGTTACTGATATGTTACCCACTAGCAGTGTAGACTTTTTTCTCCACCTGTAGCTCGTTTCCGTAAATAAATCGGTAAGTTACCGATTTATGTGACGTCCCACCGACTAGATTTAAAGTCACCGATTTCGTGATAACTGCTGTTTCTGTACGTTGAAATCGGTAAAAATTTGATCTGTGATGAAAAGAAACACAAATCGGAAAGAAACGGTAGGAATCCAAACAGATGACAAGCAGCTTTTTATTTGCATTTGATTTCATGCAAAAATTGTTTGTACTAAAACACTGCTATTTTAATAAAACTTATATATTTAAACGACAAAACTATTATGTACTTACTTACGATTTCGTTGAAACCGGTTCATAAATTGTCGTAAATTTCAACACACTGCCATCTTAAATGTTTATATTTAGCTGCCTACTTTCAAACACAATTAAATCGTGGTAACACAATTAAAACATATTTTTTTAATAAAATATTTATCTGTCTAAAATAATATAAATTTAATTGTATTTGGTGTAAAAAGTTATATTTGGTTTCTTGCTTTCTCATAATTGCAACAACACTATAGGCAGAGTTCTCACTTGGCTCAAAGTCAGTGAGAAAGTTACTGATTTCAAGATGAGTTGATTTTCTTACAGAAAAACTTTTTTAAGCGATTTCTATTAAAGTTGAATCGGAACAGTGTCATATTATCGATTTGGAACGAGTGAATGGAATAAGAATCGGCAATTTTTTTACACAAACTAAATTTTAGCTTAGGAGTTTTTCTTTTATCTCTACACACAAAAAATCAGAATAGAAAGAAACAGGCGGTATTAATTTTCAAACATATTATTCGATCATATTCATTTTTTCGTTTTAGGTTAGTAATAGGCTTAAGAGCTGCAAACTCACCTTTTCGTTTCAGCTGAGTAACACCAAAAGTAAGTTACTAAACGAAATTTACTAAAACTAAATTTCGTATGCTTTGCTGCATATATATTTTTTATGGTAGCGAAGAGTTCGTTTCAGGTGATTAATATTTTTTAAATAAGTATCAATTTAAAAATTGAGTATGCTCATTAAATTTCTATTGTAGTGATTTTGTTCAACAGATAATTAGCTGTTGTAATTCGTTTTCTGCAATGTTTTACCACATTGAAGAGTTTTCCATGAAATAATTGTTTTTGCGACGTTCTGAACACTGCCTTTATAAGACATGGCTACGTAAACACTACTGAGTGACGGCGCAAAGCTTTATTGACACATGACGGCTTGATATTCTTATAGTCACTCGGTGGGCAGAGAATGTCACTTTTTGTTAACCAAGTTTTTTCAAAGTGGTAGTCCTCGTGTAATTTTCCGCAAATTTATTGAGAATTTGAGAAACAAATAAATAAAAAACAACAAATACGTGCGTGAAATCCAAAACATTTCGTCCAGCGAAGCGCATAAACTATTGTTCAGTGGTGAAAGTGAAAGAAAATAGTGTTTTTTGTTTGTTCTTCCCGATTGATTCATATTTTGAGAGGAATGAGTGAAACGCGTGAACAAATCTTGGAAGAAATTAAAACACAAGGTGATTTGGTGCGAAAACTGAAGGCGGCCAAGGAACCCAAAGACAAGGTACGTTTGACACAGTCATATCCCCCAGTCCCAGTTGATAGGACAATAGCAACAGCATGTGTATAGAAAGAAGTATACGAGTAAAAACTTGCCATTATAAAGTATTTTGCATTGAGGAGGAGGCGGAGACACTTTTTGTACTACTACTAACCCTTTGTATCGCATCGTACCTACGTACCTCCATACATATGTTGTGTGCGTTTGTATGTTTCGTTTCGAAAAGTGTATGTATCATAAAGTTTAATGGAAATTTCAATTCGTTTAGGCGATTTCATCATCGTAACTAACAATTGTTTTTGTTAAGCACACATCTCTTGCTATTAACCATACAAAGATCGTAGATTTCATCGACATCCACATCAAAACGATTTCGTATCCATGTCATGTTTAGTTACTTCTTTTTTTATTTCATTCTTGTGCATAGTTTGTTTGAGTCACCACATATTTTGCCAGCACCTTCTTTCCATTGTTCGTTTTTTCGGCCACAATTGGAGCAAAGCTTAATGTTTAACTCTAGCTTTCACATTGTATAATAGTTTGTGTTTCATGCCAATCTTTTTGTATATTTTTTCGAGTGTTTGACCCACAATCATTCCTTTGATATACCACCACATCTGTCTACCGAGTCTCTAGACGAAACCAGTTTGCAGCCTTAAAGTGTTTTTGTTTTGTTTGAAAATATTGGTGAATGGTGGTGGTGCCTGGTTGGCATTTGCCAAATACTGTCTTGGGTCTGTCGGGTGTATGTAACGCGGAGAACCGAGACGATTTTCCGCGTTCACAATCAGCTGTTGTTTATATGCTTTTCTTACTTACCTGTTTACATGTAACCGACCCGTTATAATGAAAACAAACATTGCGGCACACACCATCTTGATCTTCTTCTTTTGTTGTTGCTTGTGTCACCCACCGGTGGTCGGTCGGTGGTGGCAGTGGAACTTGTGTTCTTCTGTTGTTGGCCGTGTTGCTGTTGTTATTGTTGCCGATTGTACGCACATGGTGGATGGTTATCTTCTGCTGTTATCAGAATGCGGTTTTGTGAGTGGCCTTGACTTTTCATTTGGGTATTGTCTGTCACTAGCTATTAAGTGTCATTAATTTGTTGCTGTTGTTGCCGGTATAGTATAAACACTTAGCAGAACGCAAATGGTAGCCAGGATGCTGATTATTCCATAAACTAAGTTGTTTTAGTATAATTTCAAAGAACGGAGTTCCTATGTTGACGTGTTGGTAATAATTTTTGAGCGAGGTACTAGGGAGGATAATGGAAACACAAGGCCATACTTTACTTTTATTGGGTTTATATTTAAGCTAAGGTAGTGGGATTTTTCTGAAAGGCACCCAAAAGGAAATATACATACAGTATGTCAACGAAATCTGTAAAAACCTAGATTTGTTTTGGAAATACAAAATCGAAATAATAGAACATTTTTGGCTTAACTTCAGTCAAGTGGCATAAATCCGATTTTCACCAACGGTAAAACTTTGTATTTGGAGACAAACGAATCTTTCCCCCGGAAGCCTATATTTCCTTAGTTACGGACGGCCTACAAAGATTTAATGTATTATCTGGTTTATTTTCGTTGTGTCTTATCCGACCAAGGCGAAATCGGTGTTCATAAAACTACTATCTTACCGGATTCTTTTACTCCTAGAGGCGTAGTTTAAAGTTTCCTTTTTATGGATTAAAAATTTTGGGAAAATTGTTGATTATATCAAAATATGGAAAAGATATTTCTATTGATGTGTTTTGGCTATGCCTTTAAGTTTTTATTTAAGACTTTGTGTGTCATATAAACCCCTTACACACCGGAGGCTTTTCCTATTTTACTACATAAAAAAGGAACATTTTTTAGAAATAATTGTAGAGTTTCATCTAAATTATGGTGACGCGATCGATAACAGGAAGCTTTAGTCTCTAAATTACGCTTGGACAGAGCTGAAAGTCTTTAAGACCGGCCGAAGGCCAACCACAGAAGAGCAGGTTTTAATTAGAAAAGAATTCTCAAGGCCCCAAGGGTCCCTGGACGCGACCGCCCTTATTTATTATATTTCGGAAATAACTGCCCTATTCTGGGGAATGTGGCCCCCATAAACTGCACTATTGCCGATTTTTGCATAGGTCATGGGCACAAGATATCGATGGTGTCTTAAGGGTTAATATAGTGTATAAAATCTAAAACTAAAGCTTGAAGGCATAACTATAACACTACAATACAAAATACTTACAGTTATATCGCGAATTTGTACATGCTATCAGCCATTTTCCGTTTATTAATATTAATTTTCAGGCAATTATTTTGGCAAAAAATACTTCTTCTCTGCAATGTGTAGAAACAAAAATTAAGCTATACACTGATTTTGAACGATGCCAAATACTAAGCAAGAAAATTCACTTAAATACTTTAAATAGTTGGATGTTTTTACCCGGGGTTGAACGTGGGTTAACTGGCATGATAGCCGTGCACTCTTCTATCACACCACGGCGGCCCACAATTTTATAATTATGTTCGAGCTTGTAAACCCAGGTCTGAACTTTGCAACGTTTAAAAATAAGATCATTAGTCCAGGATAATCTCCTTCATCATAGCTTCATTTACAATTTTGAGATTTCCAACGTCAGTGCTCCATATGCAGGCCCGTAGCGTTACGGCCAACAAGTTTACCGGTGTTTATAATATTCGTTGTTACCAGAGCAGTAAATGGTTAACGCTTAACTTTTGGTGGTCCGTCATAAAAGTATAACATTATTTTTGTTTCAATACTTTTGGAAAATATAACCTTTTTTAATATTTTTGTACGACAGTACTTATAAATATTTTTTCTGGCGTGCGGCGATGAATATTTGCTTTCGATGTGTACTTTTTGACTCATGTCAAAACTCGACTATTTAGGTCGAGTGCAAAGATCTTGTGCTGGCGTAATATTTATCTTGAATATATTATTTTTTTGGCGAAAGCTTCGACTGCTTCCTACTTTTCTTTTGTGATCGGCTTATTTTGTTATATACCTTGCTGATTTTCCATTGCTGATAATCGAATTGAATAACGTTTTCGCTGGTTCGTAAGCAATTGTGTTGCCCTCTCAATTGTTGTTTTGTTTTACTCCTTATATTTAGCGGTATTTAGCACTACGTTATCGATTTAGTTTTGACACCAATTACATCGCTTACCATGCATTTTAAAATTATTCCGTAAATCCAATAAATGTTCTAAAGAATTTTGTGATCCTATACAAATTTTACATTTTGCTCATTTGGCATTTCTATAAAGTACAACGAAAATTATTTGTTTTCCATAATTCATAGTTTATACTAATTAAACAAATGTATTATACAACAAAATAAATGAAAAATGTGTTATAATTAGTAATTTTAGTAACATTTTGTAAACATGTGGGTTTCTTTAAAGACTTGTTTGACAAACTTTAAAATAACTATTTACTTTCATTATAATCACACTGAGGAACAAATGAGTGTATGCTATTTAATCTGTGCTCGATGTAACTCTTATATCTACAGATTTCGAAGTCGCCACGACGAAAATCGAAATAAACGTTCTCCTTGAAAATGGCCTAGGGACAAAAATACAAATAATTAAAAAAAATCTATCAAATGTTTTCATTTTTATCTTTGCTTGGATAAACAATTTTTGTAACCCTAAATTTTTGGTTTTTTGCTGTAACTAAAATAGAAATATGTGTGAAGATAAATTTTAAAATTTAAGTAGCAGAGACGCCTCCTTTACATGCCGCTTTTAGTTGGTTAACTGACGTAAAAGGAAAACATAACTGCGATAATTTGCATGTATAATCGCGATTTCTGAGAGAAACGGACAAGAAATATAACCAAAAAATAATTAATTGTATACTAGTATTTGTAGTTCTCTGATACAATTTAAACCATTATTACTTATTGGGAAACTATGGAACTTCCGAGTGGTACCACACAAATAGCCCTTGATATTCTGCGTCAAATGTCATATCCAATATATCCTAGAACAATTTCAGAGTCGAATTTTTTTTTTGATTTTAAGGTTATATTTCAATTTCGAGGGCTAACGTCTAAAAACGGGCAATCACAAATTGATACCCGAGATAGTCTTTGCTATTGCGCGTCTCATGTTATATTCCGAATATCATAAATCAATTTCAGAGTCGAATTTTTTTGTTTTTTGATTTTAAGGTTATATTTTAATTTCAATAATCGTCGACTATGACCGAACGGCTAAAAATAGGCAATCACAAATTGATACCCGAGATAGTCTTTGCTATTGCGCGTCTCATGTTATATTCTGAATATACTAGATCAATTTCAGAGTTGAAATTTTTTTGTTTTTTGATTTTAAGTTTATATGTATATTAATTTCAAAAATCAACTGAGGGCGAACGGATAAAAATGGGCAATCTCACATTTGTACCTGAGATAATCTTTGCTATTGCGCGTCCAATGATATATTCAGATTATCCTAGAACGATTTCAGAGTCGATTTTTTTTTTTTTTGATTTTGAGGTTATATTTTAATTTCAAAAATCGTCGACTAAGGCCAAACTGCTGAAAATGGACAATCGCAAATTGTTACCACAGATAGTCCTTGCTATTGCTAGTATAAACAACTTACAACTCCTTACTATGATTTCATTTGATGTCGCAATAATCAATTCAGAACGCTTTTTTAATCTTTATGCACTAAAGTAAACAACACGTTGAAGGACAACCGACAACAAAATGACTGATTTGGATAATTTAATTTAATTATTCTAAAAATTAGCTTATTAATTTATATTGTAGTGATCATTATCATTCGTGACTAATATTTGTTACACGAGAAAGCTGAAATTGTACAAAAGTTCAGATGTTTCAATAATTTTGGAACTGGCTTTGATGATAACCTGTGGCTTTAAACGTCGCACATATACTCTTGCAATGTTACGTCCAGCCTTATCTTTAAGTAAATGTTATATGTAGTACATATCTGGTTTTTTCGCTTTAAATATACCTGAATATGTAAATTGAGCTGTTTGCGAAATTTTGGAATTAAATGTTATTATTTTAACACATTGAACACGTTAAAATTTTAATATACATCACCTCGATAATAAGGATTTATTTTTGGATATATTAATAAAAATTGTTCAATAAAATCGCAAAAAACCCATTGAATTTTTGAATAGTAGTGCAACTATCGGTTATTGATTGGATATCTTCCAGAAATTTTGAATGATGAGCTTTTTTTTTATTAACCAATGCTAAGAATTGTAGGGGATCCTTAGAAAAGTTGTCTTTTATTTCATTTAGGTATGTATTACAACATCTTGATTCAGAACTATAATTTTGTCGTACATCCGAACATCTGTCTTTGAAAGTACTCGGACTTAATTAGTTCTAACATTACTAGATTACCAAATTTACTTTCCATGTTAACAGGTCTTATGGAATATATAGAATATAAAACTCAGAAAAAAGAAAAAGAGCAACATCAGCATTGTTGTAATTATCACGAGCATCCTCTTCAATACAATCAACATTCTTCAAAGTAGAATTAAAACATTTTTTAGGAACAATTATGAAACTGTAAACTTAAACCAGAACAAGAATTTAATGTGATAAATTGGCGGACATAAAAATAACATTCATTTAGTATTAACTTGGACCGACGTGGTGTGACAGAAGTGTCCGCAACTTCACGAGTAAGAGATTTACGAGCCTTCGACTTTACGGTTGAGAGATTAATCTCTTAGCCATGTAAAAACTTCTCTATAAAATGCATTAGCCGTTTAGATCCGGCGTAGGTCTTAGTTAATGAATGTAAGAATTATATCCTGTACAGTTTACTGGTATAATTGTAGTTTCCTCTAGTCCCTTAATGGGATTAAGTAAGTAGGTTCTGTTATTACATTACACTGAAAAGTAATTCGTAGATAATGGGGAAATTTAACAATACGACCCATACAATTTCTCACTTTCCGCTATGTATAGCCACAGAAAATAACGCAATGTCAACTAATTTTTGTAAAACAATGCATCGCTTATTTGCAAGAAAACCGATAAAACTCAATATTCATCTTTTTTGTCATGATTACACAATAAAATGTAGATCGGGCTCTTTTAAGTGGTGTTTTCATTGCGGTAGTATTTTCAATTAGCCGTTTTTTAATGGTACTTAAAATATAAAAACGATTTTGTTTAGACAATTTATAGACAATTTGTATTAAAACCAGTTTGTTTTAAATAATTAAATACATTTGGGAAGAATGTTATTCTAGAATTACCTTGAGCGAGTTTAAGCAAGCTCGGTTATTACTCGCTTATAGTGGATCCCCATGACAGCTGGTTTTATGCACCGGATCGACCTGAAGGAGAAATTATTCGGCCAAGGCCTATTACCCCGGCACTATGTGCTACAACAACAACTCGCTTATAGTATTTGTTAAATAATTTTTTTCTACAAATTACAAATTTTTAATCAAGCCAATCAGTCTCGAACAATCTTAAAATATGGCATAAGCCATATTTACCGATGGTCAATTTCTTATGAGCTAAGACACTTTGTCGGCTCCATCGGTTCATGACCCCTCCGACCTAAGTCTTACCCAAAACTTTTAAATGACTACATAGTAAGTTTGTTTTATGCTACATTCTAAGTTTGCTTTAATTTGAGTACCCATATATCTATATTAACTACGAGCCGTTTCTTGGTTCACTTAATCGAAAGAGCTAGCTTTACAAGCGGGTACCTCCTAATAAAAAGGGACCTCGGGCAGGCTTAACCGGTATTCACTCTGGACGCGGCTTAACCGGTATTCACCCTGGACGCCGCTCTTAAAGACCATCCTACTAGCTTAAGAGGAGAAGAGGTTACCCATACAAACCAGAGTGATATTGGATCCATTGCGACCTAGCTGGTGAAGTCGCCTCAATTCATAACGGGTCCGAATTGACGGCAGTGTGTCAAACACATGTCTGCAGGGGCCATACGACACAGAACACCTAGATGTTCATTTAAGATCACTGGCTGGTCTGGCTAAAATCATAATTGAGAATAATTCTTTACAACTATTCAAGGAACCAGCCGATTGTGCAAATTGCAGGTGGTCCCGATATTAATTTGGGTGCAGAAAATAAGTGAAAAAACTAACTTTGCTTCCATTAAAAAAATTACATTTTCTTTCGTCAGGGCTATTTTTTCATCCACAACATTTAAACTTTTTGAAACAAAAAAATTACGGCTTTTGAAGTTTTGTAAAAAACTCATTTTTTTAAGTTTTAATGAATCAAGTCAATGAATCAATGAGCTTAAAATAATCTACAATTAATAGTTATTGTTATTTATATGACATTTTTTTTGAATTGTTAATTGGTCTCAAAAAATAACTTTTGTCCATATTTTTATTTTAAGTGCATATTATCAGTTTCTTGTGGGTAACTTCTTTTTTTACTGCATATTTTTAATTTTTTTGGTGTTTTTTTATGGCATATTTTTCGATTTTATAGTACATATTGAAGCGGTTAATACTCCTTTTTAGTAAATACGAGGGCTGCTGCGTATATTTCTGGCCTAATAATGAAAATGCGATTTATCATCAAAAATGTTTTTTTTGCTTTTCAAAGTATTCTCCAGCATGATTTATACACTTTTGCATGCGCTCAAACCAATTGTCGAAGTACTTTTTCCACTCCGATTGAGACACCTCCAAAACATGGTTTTTGAACGCTTCACCAGCATCTTCTGGCGACGAAAATCGTTGACCACGCATTTTTTTCTTGATGTGCGGGAATAAAAAGAAGTAATTGGGTGCCAAGTCAGGGCTGTGCGGCGGATGATCCATCAATTCGACGTTTTGGCCGGTCAAAAAGGCGCTGGTTTGAGCCGATGTGTGGAGCTCGCATTGTCATGGTGCACAATGATTCGTCTTCTCTTGTTCGTTTTTCGAATTTCTCCGAAGACTTCAGGCAAACAATATTCTGCCATGATTGGCCAAGACGATGTCTTCAATCTCCGGCCAATGGTTTATCATGCCTCTGTAACGTTCACCTTTAATCGAAATGTCATTCCCAGCAGCCTTTTCAAAGAAAAAGGGGCCACCGCGCCAAAATCAGCACCAAAATATCAACCAAACTCTTTTCTCAGGATGCATTTTGTCTTATCGAATATTATTGCGAGTTTTTGAATCAGCTGATGCTGTTAATTTCGCTTCACAGGTTAAATGAGTTTTTTTTAACAAAATCGTTCTCTATTTCGAGATGCTCCAAACCCCATGTGAAGCAATAACAAATCGAATGGTCATGTGCAAATTTCTATTCCACAAACTCACTGATTTTGGGCTACACAGTATTGATACTAACTTTGTGGCAATATTTCGAGTGTAAAAGAACTGTTTATGTCATAATAGCATTTAATTCAAGAATACGGCACTAGATTGAACAGTCTCGAACGTTAAATACAAAAAACAAATGTAGATGAATGCGAGTTAATTTGGAGAAAAACCTTGGCGGGTTTAGAAACAGCTGTACAGTCTGTCTGGCAACCATAGCCAAAAAATAAGATACGAGGGCGACCGCAAAAGTAGCTGGCCTAACATAAAAAGAACCGTTTTTTTGGAACTATTATTATTTATTATTCAACATAATCTCCTTCCAACTCAATACACTTCATCAAACGTTTTTTAATTCCATCCGTAAAATAAGATTTTTCAAGACCTTCATAATATTATACCCCTTGCATCCCAAAATACTGTGGCCATTACTTTTCCTGCTGACTTAACAGTTTTCGCCTTCTTGGGACCACTTTTACCAGCTTCTATCCATTGTTTTGACTGTTCTTTGCATTCTGGGATGTAGTGATGGATGCATGTTTCATCAACAGTTATGAATCGGCGCAAGAACTCTATTGGATTACGCTGATAAATCGCTAAAAGCTCCTCGGAATTGGTCCAACGGACGATTTTTTGTGGCAAAGTCCACAAACGCGGCACTTTTTTCGCGGATAGCTTTTTCATGTGGAGTTCATCATGTAAAATACTCCAAACTTGTTTTTCGTGTATTTTAACAATATCAGCAAGTTCTCTGAGCTTTATTCGTCTATCTTTAGTCACTTCATTAAATATTTTTCTAATGTTTTCAATAGTAGTAGCAGTTTTCGGTCTTCCAGAGCGTTGTTCATCTTCCGTACTTGAACGACCGATTTTAAATTGTTGAACCCAGGATTTCTCACGGTGGAGTATGATGGTGCATTATCGCCATGAACAGAATCCAATTCATCTTTGATAAATTGTGGCGTATAACCTTTCATATAAAAGTGTTTAATTACCGCACGAAACTCTTTATTTTCCATTTTTCAAAAATTATAAAACTTGTTTACTTCAATCACCTGTAACAAAGAAAATAATCATTAAATATTTCGGAAATTTTGACAGATGGCTTATGAAAGATTGCTTTTAAAAAACAAACAAAAAATTGTTAGTAAAACAGAAAATGTGCCAGGCCAGTTAGTTTTGCGGTCGCCCTCGTATTTTACTTAAACTAATAAGCACAATTTTTATTTTGTAATGTTTTAATATTGACTTCGACCATACAACAATTTACCAACAATTTGACTTTGATATACAATTTTGAAATTCTAAAAGGACTAATTTGTAAAGCTCTTGTTTTGTAAGAAAACAGCTTTCAGAGGTCATCTCAACTCGTATGCTTCCATCTTCCATACCATGTACATCTGTGATTTTTGAGCTAATACTTTTTTCTTAACTGCAAAGACGATCAATTGTAATAGAAGATGGCCGAAATGAGCTTTTATAATAATTTGAGAAACACAACAATCGCTTTGTATTTTGTATTAAAAGTGTGCACATGTTACAATTTTTGTGTTACAATTTTTACTTTCTAGCGTTCTCGCGATTGTGTACAAACGAAAGTGGACAAATAAAGTGGAGAAGTTGTGCGTTACTGAGAGGTGTTTGTATACAATATTGCTAAGAAGAAGCATATTGCATATTTACTGCAATTTATCGTCTTAGATTAAAAGTATCTTAAACCATATTGTGTTGGGTTATTCCTTTTTCTATTTGGTAACATTCTAGAGTACGATATTTATTTAAAGTAATTTGATCACGTGCATGGGTACATTTAAACGTGAAAGTACAATTTCTATCGATATGACGAACTTATTCTCGTTCTCTGAGAGGTTTTTAGTATACCTTTCGGCTTAACATTTTTCTCCTTGCGATCCCATCCAAATTTTTGGATATCCCCAAATGGTCCGACTTTTGGTGGAGAGCTAAAAAAACATAAAATCAAATAAACATTTGTGTGGGAGATATATCTAAATCTGAACCGATTTTCTTCGATTTCAATACTGTTCTTCTTTGGCCTAAACAACTTACTCATGCTAAATTTTATCAAGATAGGGTGAAAAAAGCAGCTTCTAGAGCTTAAAAAAACATAAAATCGGAAAAATATATGTGTAGAAGCTATATCTAAAACTAAACTGATTTTCTTCGATTTCAATACTGTTCTTCTTTGACCTAAAGAACTTACTTATGCTAAATTTTATTAAGATTGGGTGAAAAAAGTAGCTTCTAGAGTTAAAACCGAAAACTCGATGAACATATACTTATGTGGGAGCGATATCTTAATATTCGTAAAACGCTTCCACAATCTTAACGCGCTGCTCAATTGTGTACCTTTGGTTGATTTTATCAAACAAAATTAAGTTGTTCCAAAAACTTGACGTTAAAGTTTGACTAACCACAATTAACATCGTGTATTATTCTGACTTTGTTTCTTTTTTAGAATCAAAAAAAGATATAGCGCTTTGATGATTGCTCTATTCGAAGACTATACGCAAGGGTAATTCTCAGTAATTCAAATGAGTCTCCCGTATTTAATTCAAGTCATTTAATTTGTTGCCGAAGTAATCGTTGCCAAAGACTGCTGAAGAAAAACCTTGTCGGGTTTAGAAACAGCTGTACAGTCTGCCAGGCAACCAAGCCAATACAATTCACCAATGTTTTACGTTGATTCTGAAAAAAAAAACACAAAATGGTCTCGAACCAGAATAAAAACTGTTCAAGTCATTATAATGATAAAAGACCGAATAAATATAAACAAAAACTATAGTGTATTATGGTGGGACCACTCTTTATATTTTTCAATAATAAAAAGAAATGATTGACACTACACTCCAATTTACATTGTGCATTATGGTTAGATCAACCATTATATTTCTTTCAATAATTAAAAAAATGATTGACACTTTACACACCAACTTGTTTACCCCAACCCTGCCCATTGCCATCCAAACACCGGCTTTATAAGGATCCTTCCCGTTATATGTTAAAAATGTAATTTTCCTCTCCTCGGCTCTTAGTCACAAACATGTTTTATAAAAACTGTATAGAATTTTTCGCTTGTACATATTTTACATTAACATATACATTCAATTTTAATATGTAAAAGACGGCGCTACCTATGGCGGCAAACATTAACGAAAAACCTTCCGACAGACAAAACTCACATATTGTCCAAGTTTAATGTTAATTGGTCAAGCTGTACCGAGTTAAGGCGGTCTCGTACACCAAACATTAAATTTGTATATATTAAGAAGATTAATTATTTGCATCCAATTATCTAAGAAGGTGTGGTCCAACAAACGCAATCACTCAGAATTGCACAAGGTACATTTTGTTTTGTACTCATTTGAAAAAGTTTAAAATGTAAATTTGTATTATTTCTGAGATTTTTGTATTTTAGTTTTGTAAATAGTTGTTTTATCATTAAAGAAAAAATCATACTACTTACTAACAAGCTTTTGCTTCCTCCCCCCCAACATTTATTGTGCTAACCACCAATTCACTTTTTTTGCATTTTGTGTAAAACGTATATGCATCATTTTATTTGTGCATTTTTTTCATAATGATAGTGTTGTGTTTCATAGTATATCGCAAGCAAAAAATACAATTAAAAACACTAATTTTGGAAATAAGACAAACAAAAAAAGATCCCATAAAAAACAAACCAAATATCGTTCCAAAAAGAAAAGAACCACTTCTAATTCAGTTTCATTATTGTTGTTGTGTCGTCGTCTAGGTCTAAGACAACAAAAAATAAACTTCTAAAAACTAAGAACTTCATTTAAAAGCAACACATTAGTGATAAAGTATTAAAATAAAACCAAACAGCTCAGCTATGTTACGTTCAATTATTCTGAGCGCCCGTTTCGCAAAGAAAAGTTTGAAGCCACGAACAACGACTAGTAGCTACTGTCGTTCCGTAGCGACAAAATGTTCGTCATCACAGTTGGATGAGAAAATAAAAATCGACAATAATAATAATGATACTGATGATGGAGTTGGTAGTGGTAGTGGTACCATAAGTCATCGGCAACTGGAATTGGACAAGGTTAGCATTAAATTTCATCTCTTGTAAGATATTCTAATGAAGAACAACAAACATGTGATGTTCTTTTCATTTGTTATTGCCTTGCAGATCGATGAAGAAGTAGCAAGACTGCTGGCCCTGAAGGCCAAACTCGGAGATGAGCCGGCACAGAATCAAAAGTTCACGTTGAAAACGCCCAAGGGCACGAGAGATTATGCTCCGCAACAGATGATGCTGCGCCAAAATGTATTGGATAAGATAGTGGCAGTATTCAAGAAACATGGCGGCGAAGCCATTGACACGCCAGTCTTTGAATTGAAGGTAACCTAAAAACCTCTATTCTTCCCTAAAGCGGTTAAATGATTTGTTTTTTTTTCTTACTATCTTTGCAGGAAGTATTAACTGGCAAATATGGTGAAGATTCCAAATTGATTTATGATCTCAAAGATCAGGGTGGCGAAATATTGTCACTGCGTTACGATCTGACCGTTCCTTTGGCAAGATACTTGGCCATGAGCAAAATAGCCAGCATTAAACGTTATCACATTGCCAAAGTCTATCGTAGAGATAATCCGGCTATGACTCGCGGCCGGTATCGTGAATTTTATCAATGTGTAAGTTCAGAGGACTAAATGCAAGAAAATTCTCTAATAATACGCTTTCGTTTTACAGGATTTTGATATTGCTGGTACTTATGATCCCATGTTGCCCGATGCTGAATGTGTTAAGATTGTCTCGGAAGTCTTGGATACTTTGGATATAGGCGACTATGTGATCAAACTAAACCACCGTCAACTGTTGGATGGCATGTTTGAGGCTTGCGGTGTGCCAGCCGATAAATTCCGTTCAATATGCTCGGCCGTGGATAAATTGGATAAAGTATGTCATCATTATCTCAGGAACGTTGTTAATATTTCCACTTAATATTTCACATTCACGTTTTTAGTCACCCTGGACTGAAGTCCGCCGTGAAATGATTGATGAGAAGGGTTTGGATGCTGGCACCGCTGATCAAATAGGCGAATTCGTGCAATTAAGTGGCGGAGCTGAGTTGGTTGATAAACTCTTGGCCGATCCCAAACTGAAGGCTGTTACCGCGGCCGTTAAAGGTCTGCAGGGTATGCAACTGCTACTGAAATATTGCGGCGCTATGGGACTCTCGAATAAGATTAGCTTCGACTTAAGTTTGGCTCGTGGCTTAGACTACTACACGGGTGTTATTTACGAATGTGTGCTCAAGGCCGAGCCTAAAGTTTTGGCCAATGGCACCACCGAAGAGCAAGGTACTGTAGGTTCTGTGGCTGGCGGTGGACGTTATGACAACTTGGTGGGCATGTTCGATGCCAAGGGCAAGCAAGTACCCTGTGTGGGTGTGTCTATAGGCGTGGAGCGCATTTTCTCCGTATTGGAAGCTAAGGCCGCTGCTGCCGGCGTTAAACAACGTACCAATGAAGTGGAAGTTTATGTAGCGTCCGCTCACAAGGGTTTGCATGAAAAGCGTCTGGGCATTTTAAACGACTTATGGAATCAAGGAGTTAAGGTAGGTTTTCTAATTCCCCTCAGCGAATGACATGAGAAATACACTATACTTTATTTTTTCAGGCTGAACACTCTTACAAACTGAATCCCAAACTGCTAGCACAACTTCAACACTGCGAAGAACAACAAATTCCTTTGGCCGTAGTGTTTGGTGACTCCGAGTTAGAAAAGGGCATTGTCAAGCTGCGTGAAGTTAGCAGCCGCAAAGAAGAAGACATTCCATTGGCCAACCTGGCCGATGAAATCAAGAAGAGACTACGAAACTAAAAACAAACACGAACGGACAAGACCCGCATTTACTTAAAAAGTCAAGATAATACTATTTATTTTAAATATACAGTATATTTATTGTTTGTGGCTTAAGCGAATGAGATAAGAAAATAGGGCCAACAGATGATTGTTGAGGCTTTGGCAAGCTAAGAAAGAAAGCTTATAAAAAAATAATGAAAAATCCATAAACTGTTTTGTTGTTTAATTTTAAAGGAGGGGTTTTTGCTATAGTTTATTGAAAAATAGTTTAAAAACTTGTTAAGCGCGTGTCTCCTGTCTCTGGCAAATATTGATTGATACAAAATTTTTGACACTGCTCTTATATTTAAAACGTCAAATGATCATCATTCCTTTTTGGGGGAATTTTGTTTGTTTCTGTTTTTACTTTCAGATCTGTGTTGATTCCATTGACTTTATTATTCCTTTGTTTGAGAGCGAACAATGCCCGATTTATTTGTAAATACTTTTGTAAACGCTTCAATGCTTCTCAACGCACCCAAAAAGCCGGGCAAGCGTAGAGGTCGGAAACCGAAAGCTAAAAAGCTTCCCATGTACGATTCTCAACCGCCTCCGCCTCCAACGCCCCAATTGCCACAACTACCACCGCAACTTTACAACGATTATGTTAACGAATACCAGCATCAACATCAGCAACACCAGCACCAACATCATCACCAGACGCCATATCATCATCCTCCTCCGCCCCATCATCATCATCATCACCATCCGCAGATGGCTAACTACAACATGGGCTACGATGATATGTCTGGCATGAACAAGGTAAGTTGGAGCGACTTCAAGTTGGAGAGAATAAAAGTCGATCGAATATTGATTTTAATCTCAAGAATTATTTTGAATTTATATCATTGTATTGTGTTCAAACATTTTAGATCTATATTCTAGAGTTTACAACAAATGTAAGAATATGGATTTTTTGTTTTTATAAATTAATGCAATTATCATCGTTCTCTGCTCTGTTCTTGGCTTCCTGTACCACTTAACCGTTCTGCTCTTAGCTTTCCTCTTCTAACGCCATCTAATCTAGTCCTCCATATGTCGACACAGAAAATCGGCTGTTTGTTCTTCATTCTTCTCGCAAGCAATGTAAGCCTGCAAGACAATTTCACGTGGAAATCCTAAGGCCACCAAACGATCTACAGCTTGTCTTTCTTCTTGTGTAAGGACTATTTGCACGACGTCTTCTCTCGGTTCGGAGCCACCACCACTACCACTTTCGGTCGATTCTCCACCACTTCCGCCGCCGCTTACCTCTTCGTTGAGCATAGCCACAAACTCGTCTTGATGTTCTCGTATAACGGCCAACAAGTTTGGATTAGTCTCTCCAATGCGGCCCAAAACAGTGCTCAGCAGCTCAGGACGTTGACGTATGACACGGCGCATCTCGTTGAAACGTGGATCTTCGCGTAGAAAGTTCAAAGGATTGGCCCCGCCTGTTGGTCCTCCTGCTGGAGGATTGGCTGTGGGAACAGCCGGGGGTGTTGTGCCTATCATTTCGGGTATGTCGGGAATACCTTCGATCAAGTACTCAATGGCCCGGTCTGGGTTGTTAAAACTGGCTAGAAGTGCACGTCGAACATCGGACTCGGGATAGCCCATGCTCATTATTTCATGTACCATCGATTCATTGGCTGCAGCCGTAGGAGAGATGTCCATAATATCCAAAATATTGCTGCCAATCGGTTCTGGTTGAGTTGGTGCACTTTCGCTGGCTGCAGCTGCAGTAGTAGTGGTGGTGGTGCTTGTAGTTGTTGCAGTGGCACTGCCGGTGCCGGTCGTTTCCGCTGCTGCTGTTGGGGTCGTCTCTTTCTCTTTAGGTTTTTCTTCAGTCTTTGGTTGCGATGCAGGGGCCGCCGTTGCCGTAGCGGCACTCTGTTCACTAGTTTTCGAGCTTGGAGTTTCAGCTGCTGGTTCTGGTTCCTGTTCTGGTACAGCTGCTTTTGCGGCTGGCGGTGATGGCCCGCCCTGCGTTTTCTTGGCCATCACCACCAAAAACTTGCGTTCATCAATACTATACGTTTTCAAGACATTCTCATTGTCGAGAACGCGGCCTGCGTAGATCAATTGCTGCAGTTCCGGCTGCACGCCGACTTCGGGCAATTTGTGCAAATGTGCCTTTAGGTCCCACACGGTTTTCGAGTCATCGAAATCCACATAAAATGTTTTCTGGTCGAGTGTTTTGATAGTCAATTTCATGATTTTCAATATTCTGGGTACTCCTCTATTTCTGGCCTTTCACACGCACTTTCTGGGAAAACTCAAATTCGTTGGATGCGTACTGGCTTTTAATGAAATGCACGTTCCTTTTGCTTTGCATACAGTATATTTTGCAAAATTTTACAATCGAAACGCTTGTTTGTCGCCTTTCCGAAAGAATTTTTTACACACACACACACAAAAATGACGGACTTAAATAGGGACGACGATGTGTCAGCAATTGTTTCAAAACATATGTTTTTGACAAGTTTGTTGTGGTGTTGGTTCTTTTCGCGTATAAACAGGGCAAGAATACGTTATTTTTGCAACACTGAAATGGCTACCGGTTAAATGCAGTAGTGTTATGGTGAAAGTAGTTAGTAACCGTTATGGAACTATTCGGAATTGTTTATAAAGCAACGGTTGTAAAAAAAGGTACTATGTGTGAAGCATGGAATGTTACACTTAGATAATTATTAGGTTTGGCCGCAAGTGGTCGTTAAGGCCGTTCAAGCAAGTGGTTAGTTCTAAAGGCGAATCGTGAAATGGGATTTGCAAATTATAGAAAAATGTCATATATGTACTGTTCAGGTCGAAGCGACACTACAAAACGAAAATAAGTGACAACATTTATTTACACACTTTCTTCTGGAAGCATTCATACCAAAAAAAAAAACAAAAAAATTGACATCGGCTGGACCCTTTTGTCGCGCCGTTTTTTCCTTCCTTTTTTTCAATTTAAAAATCTCTTTGGTGTGAATATGCTAGCGGCTTTCGCAGCGAAATTGTTTTGTCGTGTCGCCGTTTTGTTCCTTCCTTTTTTTTCAATTTAAAAATCTCTTTGGTGTGAATATGCTAGCGGCTTTCGCAGCGAAATTGTTTTGTCGTGTCGCGTCGGTGGACATATTTTCATAAAAGGTGGACATATAGATGGACATATTTTCATGAAATGAGCCAATGAATACGCTGGTGAAATTTGCTCTGTCGTCATTGATTCACCCTGTTTTACTCCGCATGAAAAGGAAATGTTGCCAGACACAATATCTTTAAATGTTATATACGTTAAACTCATTACTGCTTTCTTTACAGCTTTTCAGCAGAGATTTTTATATAATTAATAAAAATGGTGATTTGCTAATAAATTTAACGAAATAATTTTTAAACACGAAAATGGAAACGACAATGAAAACGTAAGGGGAAAACAAAAAAAAAATAAAAAATGAAGTAGTTTTCAATGGTGCCAAGAGTATCATATTTTTATATAATTTGACATTAAAATACGTAGTAGTCGACAACACTAATCTAGTTATGTCAGTTTTAGAAAAGAAACAATGGTTTTTTTTAAAAAAAATTCAGGTAAAGAAAGTATTAGCACCTTATTGCAAGGAAGTAGCATCTTATTTAAATTATTCTTACTTTCAAAGTTCCAGCCTATTTTGTAACATTCAAATAAATTTAGTTTTAGATGTCGTTTTGTAATTTAAAGGCCCGAGCACATTGAAGTATTTTTGAACTTCCAATAGTCTTAACAAATAAAACTTATGTTGGAAAGAAAAACGTTCCATACAATGATTATAATTGTTAAACATTTCTTTTAAAATTTTTACACAAACGAAAATCAAAAACTACGTACGTTGAGAAACAATTTAGTGACAAAATCTGACAATTTTTTAGTTCATTAGTCTGCACAGGATAGGTTTTTCTAAATTCCTCGATTTAATTATACACTTCGATCAAATCTTAAATTTTCTGACGAACTCGGGGCCTCTTCAATTGGGTTTGGAACATTATCTATGGTAAAATTTTTTTTGTTATTTATTTTTGTAAACAAACTTTAATTGTAATTTAGATAATTGAATTTTTAAATTTGGGCAAAAACAATGAACAATGCAAAAACCCCGTTCAAACACCAGTTTTCAGTTGGGTTTTCAACACATCCAGTTATGCAGGGTAAATATGTCGGCCACTTCCGTTTTCTTCGGGGTTATGTGATGTTGAAAAGTCTACGTTGATAAACCAAATACCGCTTATGTTATGTAAATCGCATTTCGCATGACATTTGCGGTTACGATTTCAAAGCGTATAGAAAAGGTGTGATGTCTTTCGCAATAGACAAAGATTTAGAGACTTGAAATCGCAAGCACACAATGATATGAACTTGTATTTTTTACTTAAACCGAGGACAAAGAGGCAAACATACAACTTATATGTTTCTGCTTATTTCTGATAAAAACTCAACATATTGTCAAACAATTTGCATACAATATAAAAGTTTAAAAATGTTATTAACAATTTTTCTGACTTGACTCCTCATCCATTGGCGGTGTAACCAGCCTTTCGGATTGTCAATGTGTTTACAATTTTCTTTTTTCATCTTTCTTGGTTGTATTTTTCTGTAAAAACATATGTTTTTAATTTTTTAATACCAATTGGACAAAATCGAATCGTTAAAAAACGCTCGAACTCCATCACATGGCCTAATAAGTAAGTGATTTTCAAGTCGTGCGATTATTATTGATTTCTTATTTCTCATGCTCTGGCGGTCAAACGTAATAAAAAATTTCTAAAACTTGCAGTTTTCTGATATTCGAATTTGTGTGTATTGTTCCCTAATTTTATCTTTTTTTATTTATTCGACAATAAAAACACATGTTTTTATTTTGTGAATACAAAATGAACCATATATCATCGTAAGAAAAACGCATGAACACCATCACATGGCTAAATAAAACCCATGTGAAGAGCAAGTCGTGCGACTCTGATTACATCCCCTTCCTTTTCAAGAATTGAAAGTTAATCGGCGTTGCCACTTCATATTTTTTTCCGACCCATATTTCACGACATCCATTACTGCCATCCAAATTTTTTTAACTTCTTAAAGGGTATTTTTCATTTGTATTTATTTTTTTGTAGACGACATTTTAATTTAAACGTAAGCTTGCTTATTCTGTCTGCAACTAAATCCACGTTAGCTAATTGGGTTAGCCTTGATGTTGAATATAATCTGGGAAGATTATAATTAACTTTAGCAGCTTATTTTGAACAACATGTAATTTTCCCACATGGCATTTGGAGTGACCCAAACTGAAGCGGCGTAGAAAATAACGGCGTGATATATAGACTTAAAAATTAATTTTTTGTTGATGATGTTAAGATAGGAGTTTCTATTAAGATTTGATTAAGATTTTGCATTTATTTACTATGTATGGTATACATATATAATCATTAAATTATATTTTAGGACCTAAAATTTGGTAAAAAATTGAAAAATACGACTATGAAATTTTGATAAAATTAATTTTTTGGCCAATTTAAATTTGTCAACCCTATTAACCCGTTTCTGCCTGCCCATAGATCGGCTCGTAGGATTTTTATGAAATTTGGAAATTTATGTCCAAAAGACCATAGAAGTTGAAAGAAAAAACCCTCAATTTTTATCTGAGATATGACATGGGTATTGAAATACCCGTGAAAGGTGTTTGTTTGAAGTCCAAGGTGAATTTGCATCCCGCTACTTGCTTCCTGGATTATCAGAAGGATGTTGCACCAGATCAGAAGAAAATTGCTAAGGCTAAGTGATTTTTTCTTTTAAGAACCATGTTTTCTTAATAAAATTACCCATTTGCTTTTGACCGGATCTGGACGTCAAGTGGGTTGACGTATCGCTTTATTACATAGTAGAAAACTTAAGCTATTCGGTAAAATTAGAAATTTTAAATTGTACCATTTTCCTATGTTTGACGACATTTTAATTAACCAAAAAAAATCTAAATGGTTTACACCTATATACAGAAGCCTAGTGGACATTATTTTGGTCCGATAAAAGTGCTTAGACTGGCTGCTGTATTGCCAATGACTATTTCCCTTCGGAGTAAATACAATAGATTAATCGCCACTAGTCTATCCGTAAATATTTATTAGATGTATTTATTGATACGATTATAACTACGCTACCTACCCATGGTGCTGCCCATAAATGCTCAGTGTTGACCACAAATCAGAAGCAGCGTAATACTAAGTAATTGCTAAAATAGGTGGTGGACTTTCTTTCCATCCGCCATGCGTGTGGAAGGTCATTAAGCATCTTTTATGCATTTGCCACATACTGCAGCAAACGAAGGCATTAAACATTGTCCCTGCCAAAGCGGCATTTAATCCAAATTCAGACATTAATTTTATTTAACAGTTTGTTTGTCGTTGACAAACCGCGACCGGGACGTTCATAAAAAATACCCTTGTGAATGAGTGGCAAAAAGGATTCCTTCTTTAATTAGGGGTTGCTGAACTCTCACACACATCACACTAATGTATACCTTCATTCATTTCAAGGATATGTGTGTCACATTGTATCACTTTCTAAGGATTGACAATAACTTCAGATTTACTCACCGAAGCAAGTAGTGCGACGAGCGAGAATATATGTGAATTGTTCACAAGAACCCTGTCGTGGTCTGGGTGGGAAATATATCAGTTTTGTGCTCTAATTTCATTAAATGATTTAGGTTCGCATGTATGATTATGACATTATAGGGCAGCGAATAGCTTTCAGATGGAAAATTTACTCATATTGATCATCAGTAGATGATAACGTTTGAGAAAAATGTCCTTAAAAGTCAAATATTTGTTGCCGGCTTATCTTGGTTGACCAAAGTTTGCAGCCATGCGGCACGTGTCAACAGGAATGCATGATGCTTGACGCCCTCACATTGAGATGTGGGCACACACTCAAAGAAAAAACAAAATCCGACGATGTGTCTTGGTTAAGGAAAAAATGTTTCAGTTATAAAAACAAAGAGTATAGCGAGTATGTTAAACCATGGAAGAAAAAAATTTTTCAAAAAATAATCTCCCATTGATCTTACTTAATTCCCTTAACATTCCATTAAGGAACAAAACGGGGAAGATCTGTTAAATCAGCGATTTACGAACGATATGTAATTTTTTTGAATCACTGGCGAGACCTATTATTAAAGGCCCGCTCTTAATGGCTAATGCATTTTTAAGAGAAATTTTTACATGGCTCTGAGAGTAATAGTTATTTACATACGAAATCTTACTTGATGTTTTGAATACTTTATTTTTTGTTATCTTTGCATTTGCATTTATTTTATTTATTGTTCCAGACTAAAGTTGTGTTCTTTGTGTCTTGCATCGAGCAAAAAAAAACACGAAAAAGAAAAATACAATTAGACACTGTACCTACTATCTATAAGTTGTTTAGTACTTACAATTTCATTAATAAAGAATTATTGATAAAATGACATTAATAAAACTGAAATATCTAAGGTCCTTAAATAAAACTTGTTATCTCTTACTCGTAAAGTCACCGGCATTTACGAAGGGCATCATAAAAATATCCATCGGGTACCAACCAATTACTGTTTTGGATTTCTTAGACTTATGCGCAAATTTGGTAACTTTTTTAATTTATTTTCATGGTATTTCAAAATTTTACAATTCAGTAGATAAAACAGTTAAAAAGAGTTCAAGGATATTTCCTTTTTCTGCTTAAATATAAAAATTGGTTTATCAATGATTATACTACGAGTATATGAACATTAGAATGTTTCTAGTATAACTTTGAAGGTTAAAATTTGAAAAACCTTTATGAATATTTTTTTTATTTTTTTGAAAAAACTTATAACAACTTAAACTATTTAAATAGACATTAGCTCCATAATATGAGTATATTCCGAGTTAAATTTAAACGTAAGCTTGCTTATTCTGTCTGTAACTAAATCTACTTTAGCTAATTGGTGTAGCCTTGATGTTGAATACAATCTGGGAAGATTATATATTAACTTTAGCAGCTTATTTTGAACAACCTGTAATTTTCCCACATGGCATTTGGCACTAGTGGCGCAAACTGAAGCGGCGTAGAAAATAACGGCATGAAATATAGACATTAGAATTAATTTTTTGTGGATGATGTTAACATAGGAGTTTCTGTTTATAAAAGGATACAAGGATCTGATTAAGATATTGCATTTATTTACAATGTATGGTATATAATCTTTACATTTCATTTTTGAACCTAAAATTTGGTAAACAATTTAAAAATACGACTATGAAATTTTGATACAAATTAATTTTTTTTTGGCCAATTTAAATTTGTCAACCTCATTTAAATTATTGAAATTTATTATTATTAAATTATAAAAATGTATGTCCAAAAGACCATAGAAGTTGCAAAGAAAAAACCTCAATTTTTACCTGAGATATGACATGGGTATTTAAATACCCGTGCAAGGTGTTTGTTAGAAGTCCAAGGTGAATTTGCATCCCGCTACTTGCTACTCACAACGGTGTTGCACCAGATCAGAAGAAAATTGCTAAGGCTAAGTGATTTATTTCTTTGAAGTACCATGTTTTCTTAATAAAATTACCCATTTGCTTTTGACCGGATCTGGAGTTTAAGTGTGTTGATGTATCGCTATATTATATAGTAGACAACTTAAGCTATTCGGTAAAATTATTTTAAATTTGTACAATTTTCCTATGTTTGCCAGCATTTTTCCGGAGCATTTTCCAAAAAAAACTTCGATTTTTGCCTGCAAAAAACATAAGATAAAAAAATAAAAAAACATCCTGCTAAATGCTTTAATTAAACCCAATATTTCCTCTTTTCTATAAAGAATAATTACCGCGATATCGCTCGCCTGGCCCACGCTAAAATTATTTATGTATCAACACTTTCTTGTGTATTTAAATACCCATTAGGCAGTAAATGGTTACAAAAAAACAAACAAAAAAACGTCGTTAAGTTCAACTATAACCTTATGTAGCACCTACCGTCTCTATGCTACATAAGCGCAAAGTTATTTTTTTTTAAATATAAAATTATAAATTTAAATTGGTCTACATAATTAAGATGGCGGTGTTGTGTTTCACATGACTCAAATTTTGTACAAATCTATCAATTCCTTCCAGAACAGCAAAAATGAATTTTTTGGCCAATTTAAATTTTGTTTTTTCAAAACAAAACGATAAATAAAAACGTCTTTAAGTTCGGCCAGGCGGAGACTATTATACCATCACTGTCCCTACACTACTAAAGCGCAAAAAATAGTCTGTTATTTGTGCACTTTTGTCCCATGCATCTGAACCTCAGCCCTCACTTCAATATGACTGAACTTGGATTGGTAGCAAAATTTGCTTTAGTTTCAGTACCCAATGACCAAGCGATACGTTTTTTAGGTCTTAACGTCCAGCAACTGCGCTTTTTTGAGATATTAAGTGCCCCCATTTTTACCATTATTCTTCCACAAAAATAATGATTTGAAAGAAAATTCTCTAAAAAGTGTATTCGTGCAATATTTCAGGTTCCTAGGTTAATTCCTTTGACCGCAATCGTGCTTTCAAGCGACACACGGCAATTTTGAGTTGGTCGATGAGTTCGTCTATATCGGATGCGTCATTAACAAAGGATAGCCATCATCTTTTTTTAATTTGCTGTTAAAAATTCGTTCGACCTAACCTATTTCTTTGAGTGTAACATTTTTCAGTTGAGTTGTTGAAATTTACTGGCTTCAATTTGTTGTTTTTTTTTGTCCAAAACGCAAATGTATGCCATTGTTTAGCAGCGTTTTTTCGCTTTGCCTATTTTTCCATTTGTAGCCATTTCATCGTCCTCTTAATGTCACCACATTTATTGCTGTGAAATTTTAAAACAAAAAGTATTTGCAAAGAGTTCGTTACACAATTGGGGTTGATTGGCTGGTTTGTCTCAATTGAACATATTCAATTTCAAACGTATGCACTTTCAATTATTCAATACCCCTAGAACAAGAGACTGGTCGATTTTGCCATCAGCGCTTTCATTAATAGAGTTTAATACTCGACTTTTGGCGATGAGCGTCTCATAATGGGTGTCGACGCATTGTAAAGTGATTTCTGATTCCTGATAAACATTAAGCGCACACGTTCTTCACATAGATTTCATGTGATTTACACCGTCGTATTCTGTACGCACATGCTGGCCGTTGTTACTCGCTTTGAAATTGTTTCCAAAAACCGATGGGAAAACAATAACTTCGAGCACGTGCTGCATAAACTGCTTTTGATTTCCGGTTTAAAGTTTAAAAAATGATTTGAAAAAAAATCAACAGACGAAGTTTCGGTAATTTCCGTTTCTTTTACTCGAGATATTTCTTTTTCGCCAAACAAAAAGTTCACTAATAAATCTTTCAACAATAAATGCTAGCTGGTGAGTCCTTTCTTTCTTGCTGTTAATCGTAAGGCGTATTTTGCTGTTGCTTGCCTTAAGATTTAATGAAATAATTTATCTTAATTTTTTTTTTAAATATTCATTATTCCCTTGTTTTGCTGTAGACGGTACGGGCAACTAATGTGGTAATTAATGTATTCCCCCTCTGGCGGCCAAGAGCTGAGCACAGGGGTTATGGAAACTATTGCATTTTGTTGTAGAAAAGGGGTAATTTCGTTACGAAAAATATACAACAACAACAACATTTACTTAACAGATCCTAAGTCACGTCTGACATTACGAAAAAGTGACCAACCAACTGCAATAAATCAGTGTTTGCCTTTCTTATTCCTCCAAATGGACCTGTCCCGCTCGCTACGCACGCATATCAAGCAAAAGGGTTTTGTTGGGGATTTCCCAAAGGAGTGATAAGTTAAAATTGTAAGCAGCCGAAATATCCATACAAATCCATGTCGACCATCCCATTAATGAATGTTTTATGTATGGCTGGAATTTAACATTGTATTGCAGTGGCTCTTTAAATAAAAACAAGACGAAACTTAAGTAGTTTTTCGTTTGCCAAAACATGTTATTTTATCCTAAAAGGAACACACATTTTCGGTTTTGTTCCGATGTGGGTCATTTATCATTTTAATACAAAAAAAGTTCAAAACTGTAATGAAAATGGTCCATATGGTGAAGAAGTGTTGGTTAGAAGGATTACAGAAAATCTCGTTCATGAAAACATGAAAATAAGCCAAAACAAATCACCATTTTCAACGCTAGATAGATTTCAGATCGATTTGCTATGTGAATGGGAAATTCGATTGCAGATTTAATAAGATAAAGGGTGTTTTTTATTGGGGTATAGAACTTTAAGTTGGCATCACTTTTTTAACTGGCGGCCATTTTGTCAGCTGTCAAGTGATTAATATTTAGTTTGGTTTGCCATTTCATCATGAACAGGTTGACAAAAGAACAACGCTTGCAAAATGGGCCGAAAATGAGATTCATCTCGATGCTGATTTTCATCACAAAATTTTGTTCAGTGATGAGGCTCATTTTTGGTTGAATGGCTACGTCAACAAGCAAAATTGCCGCATTTGGAGTGAAGAGAATCCACATGAGACCATTGAGACGCCATTACATCCACAAAAACTGACTGTTTGGTGTGCTCTATGGGCTGGTGGAGTCATTGGGCCATACTTCTTCCGAAATAATGCTGGAGAGTCAGTTACCGTTAATGGAGACCGGTATAGAGCCATGATAACCGACTATTTTGTTCCCGAATTGGATGGCATGAATGTGGATGAGTTGTGGTTCCAACAAGACGGCGCTACATGCCACACATCGCACGTCACAATCGAATTATTGAAGGAAACATTCGATGAGCGCATAATTTCGCGGAATGGACCTGTCAATTGGCCACCAAGATCGTGTGATTTGACACCATTGGATTATTTTCTTTGGGGATATGTGAAGTCGCTCGTCTACGCCAACAAACCAGAAACGTTAGGGGACTTGGAAGCCAACATTCGTGGCGTTATTGCCAACATACGGCCCCATATGCTCGAAAAAGTGGTTGAAAATTGGACCTGTAGAATTGGCTTTATTCGAGCCAGCCGCGGCGGCCACATGCCCGAAATCATATTTAAACATTAATGGCATAAAATTATCCTTCCAATAAAGCCAAATTGATGGACATTAAAACGATTTTCTTGTGTTTTATTTCAATTCGAAGTTCTATACATCAATAAAAAACACCCTTTATTTTTAACGTAAATCATAATTTGTATTTTCTATGCTATGCTTGTAATATAAGGTTTCAGTTTTAATTTATTTTATTATGATTCAAGATTCTATTTATTAAGATATAAATATAAATATTTAAAAGATAACATGTTTATTACATTAATGCAGACTTAAAACTATTATAGTAATTATATTAGCTTTTTATAATTTGGGTTTCAGCAAAATGCTTTTGTGTTTCTTTTTTTTCAAAATTGTACTTGGCAGAACAGTGCTTGCTCCTGGCACTTTAGTACTTAATAGGTGTGTTTTATTTTAAAAGCGAAAAAGTTTGCTTAAAAGTTTGCTAGTCGATTTCATGAAGAGATTATTTTTTTTTTAAAATCAATTTAATAAAAAAAAACATTTTTTTTATGCTACGTTTTTTTTTAATTTCCGGTAGTCTAAAAACTACATATATTATGAAAATGTACAAGTGAGTAAAATTGTAGATCCAGAATAGAAAAGTCTTGTTATACATTAATATTATGTTTATGAAATTTATTTTTATGTTTATATGGCAGCCAAAAGTTGAAAAATATGCAGATTAAGCAAAAAAGCTTCAGCGTGCCCGAACCATAATTTTAGAAAAAAAACGTAGGCAATTCATAAGTTCGGCCTGGCTGAAGCTTTTCTGAGAAACATCAAGCGCACACGTTCTTTACGTTGATGGTGGATACATATCTTTAAAGTTAAAGCATATTGAAATTAGTAAGCAAATTCTAAAGTTTATTTTAGTTTTTAAGTTTTTCTCATTGGGAATGTATTGCTAAGTAATACGGTTTTTTATTGGCACTGTGGGCTTTTGTATTATTATATGAATAAATAAATAAAATAATTCTGGGCAACCATAAGTCCAAGACCTTAAATTGTGTAAGTTAAAAACGGCCCCTGTAGACCGGATCGAGTTCAAAATTAACCAAAATCTTAACCGGTAGATATTTATTTTATTTAACTTTATTCTATTTTTTATTTATTTAGACATATAGTAATACAAACGCCTACAGGGCCGAAAAACCCGTATCACTTACCCTTACATTCCCAAATAGAAAATCTTAAAAACTAAAATAAACATTAATAATAAAAATGTATGTATATACACATATGTACATATGTACGAGTATTTAAACGCGATTATTGAGAAGAGAAGATTTCACCGTTTATGAATACCCATATGTCCCCGAACATAAGGTAACGGTTTTTTGACCTGAGGGCTCAATAACCACACCCATTTATGAATAGGTCAAAGCATCTATGTCTACTACGAAGAAAAGCCGATTTAAAAGTTAATTAAATAAATTATAAAATAAACTTGTCAAAAAGTTCATAATTTGGTCAGGTCTTTGTTTCGTTCCTCAAAATGGATTTTTAACCCTTTTGCCAGATTTCCATTTTTAATAACAACCGATCGCCGACTATAAGACATATGTATGCTTATATGTGAAAAGTTTAAAGACTTCCGCTCATTCCGTTTGAATCGAGCTAATAACAGACGAACAAACGGACATGGCTGATCGTCGTAGAATATAATGACAATAACATGTTCATATACTTTATATGATCGCAGTTAAGTATTTTGAGATGTTGCAAACGGAATGACTAATGCTGGAGACTATGAAATATGTATGTACTTATACTTGGGCTCGGCCTCGAGATCTTCCGAATTTAAGGAACGTTCCCATCTAAACTCCACCAGCAAAAGAGCTTCATAAGATTCAATTAATTCAAAATGCATCTTTTGCAAGTAGTTAAGATGCAATTCCTTGGGACATTAAAATTCTGTTTTTTAACTTGACTGTAATACCCAGCGAATTTCAGTAAAAATTAATTGTTTTATTTGACTTTTTAATTGATGCGATTTCATATAGGTATTCTTCTTCTTGAATTTATGTTTCAAAATAACTGCCATCTGCAAATCCAAATTAGTGACCAAATATGTCTGTTTATGCAACCAAAAATAAAAAAACTACTACAGATACAAGGTGGCACAAAATTAATTATACAAATTTGTTTTTTAATAACTTTTTACTTAATAAATAAATAAAAGTGACGGAAATCTTTATTTGGACCTATTCAAAATTTCGGGTCAACCGCGTACTAAGTTTTTTCTCGTTAAAAACATTATTTGCCTAAAACATGAGTCATACATGCGATTTTGCGAAGATTTTTTTATGTGAAATAATAATTAGTAGGGACATAAATACTCTTACACACGTTTTATGCTGTAAAATAAAAAGTACTGAATGTTTTTGAACCAAATATTTTTTAATATAAAACCGTCCACATTTTGTAATCCAATGGGTTCAAATCTAAACTGCCTGAGGGCCATTCTTCAAAGGAAATGAACGCTGGCAAATTGTTTCGAAGCCAGGCCTGGGACGTTTTAGCCTTATGGGCCGGCGCAGAATCCTGCTGGAAATTCCATGGCTGGTTTTGGAACAGGGAATTGTTAAGAGGCTTCACAACAGCTTCCAAAACGTTTTCTTGGTAAACTTTGGCCGATGTTTTGACTCCTTGTTCGAAGAAATACAGGTCACTCTATCATTTTGCTTGTTAAATTTTTTCCTGAACGGTAAAAATTTTTTCATCGGTGAACACTATTTTTCTGTGCAAGTTATCAGCGTGCTTCACCAAAAGAGTTTGCATTTTTCAATCCTATTTTTTTTAAAGCTGCAGTCAATAAATGTCCGGTACGTCGTTTGAAAGCCCCAAGTACCAAGTCATTTTTAATGATTCGACTCAAGGACTCACGGGCCATGACTTTCTGTTTTCGGAGCGGATTTCTGTGAATTCTTGATCAAATCCGTTAAGATGACATGCGGTGTTCGAACAGAGCATGAGCGGCCCGATCGGTGGCGGTCTTTTATATCTCCAGTCTCCTCAAACAGTTTTATGCATCGGTAGACGAACATGCAGTTAATCCCTAGTGGCCGAAGCGCTTTGAAAATATTGCTTTTTTCATTTCACACTTGAAAAGCGCTATTACAGCGATACGGTTCTCATTATCTGACCACTCCATGATGAAAGTTTAAACATTTTTGACCGTTTAATGGCATTTTCCACGAAACGGGAAACATTTTTTAAAACTTTTCGCTTTCATGCCAAATATTTTACTTTAGGTTTGCGATTGTCTAAGGCCGCCGCATTAAGAAGTCCCTAAGATAGAAGGATGTCTAGGATATTTATATCGTGCGATTTTGCTGGCTAAATTACGCTAACATGTTACGCTTTTATTTTACAAATATCAAACCTGATTGTTTTTTTTTTATTTTCCTTATAATGTTCTTTATTTCAAATGAAAATATCGAATTTATCAGTTATTCCACCATATATACCTTTCACCGAAAAGTGTATGGTATTCTAAATTTGTCATTCCGTTTGCAACACTACGAAATATTGATCGGAGACCCTATAAAGAATATATATTACTGATCGTCGTTAAATTCTATGATGTTCTAGTCATTTCCATCCGTGTGTCTTTTTAAAGCACAATAGCGGTCAAACGAATCAATCTAGCATCATGAAATTTTGCATGATGATGGCTTATGTGATTTTCGCAATGTAAACGGACTAAATTTGCCTAGGGAAACCTAAAAGAACCTCCATAGTTGGGAAGCACTAAACACCTCAAAAAGAGCGAAGTTGCTGTACGATTTGGCTAAGAGGGCAAAACCGTCCTGTATGAAAGGGCGATTAATAGTCAATATGAACATAAGGGTACCCAATTTTAAACAATTTTCGCTTCGAATCCAAACATTGAGGAATTTTGAAGTTTTGGCTGAGACTAGGGAAGAACCAAGTTTTTACGCTTTAGTAGCTTAGGGACCGTGGTGGGTATATAAGGTTTGGCCTGCCAAAGTCTTACGACGTTTTTACTCATTAAGGCTATTAGGGCTTTTTGCGTAAACGAACCTAATACGTGGCATTACATTACACCTATTATAAACAAAAACGTTGTTTAATACATAAAAGAAATCAACGTTGAACTGGCGATCAAGGTCACACTAAAGAGAGTTTTAATAGAAAATACTTTTCTTGGCCCCGAGGGCCGCCTAAACCCAAGCGCCCTCGATAGAGGGAGTGGCATATTTTCTTCCTTCTTTTGTCATACAATTTTGACTATAATTCATTTTATATTTGTTTAATTTTTTTCAAACTGGGCGTGATAAAAAACTGCTACTGATCTATAAATATCGCTCATGCTTTCAAAAACCAGAACAAATCATATAAACTTCATGAGACTCGTACAATAGAAACTCGCCAAAAATATATTTCTTTATAGTTGCAAAAGTAAAATTTTCGGTGAATAATAATCCAGAAATGATTGGAAAAATTACAAATATAAAATATGTATACATATGTATGTAATATTTTATACCGGTCGCGGAAACTAACAATTTAGCACGGACAATATTAATTTTTTTCCGTTTTAAAAAAGTTGAAAAACTATTGTTCGGTAATAATTTTTTTTTCTATTACAAAATTTCTTTGATATGTCTATAGATATATCATTACCAGAACTAAAATAATGTTATCAATGGCGTTTTTAAAACTCAACTGATTTTGATAATATTTCTCTCTGTGTATGGTTTATCCCGTAATTTTAACAAAAAAAAAAAGTGGAATCAAAATATTTATTGCTCCTGCCATTTACACTTGGACAAGGCGTTATTTTATGTCACTTGCCAGTTTGTAAGATTACCCTCGTATTGTATATTTTTTCTCGCGGTGTACTACGCTTGTTTTCCAATGCTGCATGCATTTACTCCGAATCATTACAAATCGGGTACTCAGTCTCATGTCAATGTTCTATCATCACTAACAAGAAAAACAAAACGTGCTGAACTGTCAAACTGTTTCGGACTTGTGTGCGTGTTTGTGTGTTTGTATGTGCGTTGCTAGCACGCAAGTTATTTTCGTTGTTATCATTTTCTATATTCCAAACTGTGGTGAAATAAAAGCAAATTTACATTGTTATTATGAAACTACAAATAAAAACCCTCAACCAGAAATCTCTAATAGTCGAGATGGATGAAACGAAGACGGTGTTGGACCTGAAGAAGGAGCTGTCTCTCTACCCCGACGTGGGGGTCAAGCCGGAGCTGCAAAAATTGATTTATGCCGGCAAAATACTGTGCAACGAGGACAAAATCAATTCATACAACATTGATGTGAAGAAATTCCTTGTGATAATGATTCTCAAGCAGCCTCTGTCCGAATCACCAGTGGTATCAGCAATACCAAAAGAGGAGAAGCCAGAAGTGACAACACCTAAAGAGAGTGCACCCTCAGATTCAGAATTCAAGACACCTCCTCCACCGTCAACGGCAGCTGCGACATCAACAAATAAATCGGAACCAAATGAGATGGTAGACCAAATTGTCGCCATGGGCTATGCGGCACACGATGTTCGCAGAGCATTGAAGGCGAGTTTTAATAATCCTGAAAGAGCCATCGAGTACTTGATTGAGGGCATACCCACATCGCCTTCCACGCCTGAGGGTGACAGTTATACGGACACAGATGCAGATCTGTCGATGACGCCATTCGAAGTTTTCAGGGGCGATCCTGTGTTCCAGAATTTACGCAGTGCTTTGCAACAACATCCGGAATTGATTGATGCAGCCATACAAAGGATTGGCGAATCAAATCCGGCCTTATTAGAATTGATCAGTGAAAATCAACAAGAATTTCTAAGCATGCTGATAGATGGCTCCGACGATGAGGACGATGACGAGGATGACGATGGCGAGGAGTCGAGTTGAAGGGTGATTGATGAGTCACCAACTGCTAAGTCTGTTACCATTTATTGTATCATACATTTGCAGAAATGTAAATGACTTTCCATGTTTAGTTGTTCTATAACGATATGAACCCATTATTGGTATTGTTTCGAAATACCCATTCTTGAATTTAATGTTATATTTTTAATCGAATAAATTATATTTCATAATAAGTAAATTAAATAGCCATATACATATTTTCATTGTAGGATGATTAAGGGCGATGTTGCAATAGCTTAAAATGTGTTGGAAATTTTAAGGATCCTTGACAGCACTACACGTTTCTTATCCACACCCCATTGGGGGTAAAGACAGCAATTTATATTTTGTACTAACTTCCCTCAACATTCTATTAAGAAGGAAATGAGTGGTGAACGATAAACTTGTACACTCATTAAACGCGACCCAGTGTCAACATTGCTTTCCATGGGCAACAAAAACAGTTCTGAAATTCAATTTAAATTTAAACACACCTTTATTTCCTTTTTAGTTGTTTGCGCTGCATAAGTCTTTAAAGTCCAATCGATATTTAGTGCATAATTATACAAGGTAGTATGACTTAATTTTTAAGAAAAAAGAAAAAACACTACCAGCCCGATTTTGAATTACTATTCCCCAGGATTTTTTTCACTATAACCTTTTTAGTTGTTTGCGCTGCATAAGTCTTTAAAGTCCAATCGATATTTAATGCATACTTATACAAGGTAGTATGACTTAATTTTGATGAAAAAAGAAAAAACACTACCAGCCCGATTTTGAATTACTATTCCCCAGGATTTTTTTCACTATAACCTTTTTAGTTGTTTGCGCTGCATAAGTTTTTAAAGTCCAATCGATATTTAATGCATAATTATACAAGGTAGTATGACTTAATTTTGATGAAAAAAGAAAAAACACTACCAGCCCGATTTTGAATTACTATTCCCCAGGATTTTTTTCACTATAACCTGTTCCCCTATTCTAAATAGAATCTCCCCGGGAGTTTTTTCACTTTCCCTCATTCTAAACTATAATCGAAGGGAAAAAGTAGGTATTCTGAATATCAAAAAAAGGGAGAATCCGACACAAGTTTTGGGACAAATTCCTCAAAATGTTGCAAGGGAGTGACGATGTAATAGCAAATAAAACAAAACGTTTTCAGAGAATTATATTAATTTTTTTTATTTTTTATTATAGAAGAATCTGTCACAAATACATATGTATGAAACAAAATATCGGCCAAATCGCCATAGCTTCAATGGCATAACTCTAAATCATAAATCCATATTTTCAATGACTCTGAGACATCCTTTAGCTATTGAATTGTTCTTGACGTTAGTAACGCACAATTTTTCTTTTAAATATCTGCAAAGGAAGAAGTCCAACGGTGTTAAATCACATGATCCTGGCGGAAAATTAACATCGCATTTTGATTTTAACGCTTCAATAATCTTAACCCGCTGCTCAATTGAGTACCTCTTCATGGTTGAATTTGACAAACGCTGAAACAAAGAAATGTTAATTAATTTGGACAAAAAACTTGTCGTTAAGTGTGACTCACAATTAACATGATGCATTATGGTTGGACCATCCTTTCAACAAATTACGAAAAGCGAAACCTTTTTCAGGTATAGGCGATCAAGAAGTATGCACGACGGCACAAGTGGCACAAAACCTCAAATTCTCCAGAGGAACTGGTAGAGGCCTCAATATGAAGCAGAAGTTTTCTGCTGTTATCGCAAACGCAACGCAACACAACATTTTTATATGGTTATTTTATAATTTTTGTTTAAATTCACTTCATTCAGTTTGTGCGTTTGCAACTTCATACAAATAAACAGCTGACGCGAAACAGCTAATTTCGAATAATCGAAATATTCTCTCTATTACTCTTCTCCCCGTTTGTTTAGAATAGGAGGATTTTATTGCTGGGAAAAAAAAACTTCCCGGGAATAATCTCCCGGGGAGTATTTAGAATTGGGATGTACATGTATTTTATATCGGTCGTTTTAGAATGACTATCTGATTTCATTGCGCGATGTCCGTCTGTCCACCTATCGGTCTAAACAAGTGACGATCGCAAATATAAATAGAGTTCGACGCAATTTGGTACAATACAACTGAAAATTGGTTCAAATGGTCCCTGTTTTGATGTAAAACAATGTCTGTTATGTTTTAAGAATCTAAAAACCATATTTTACAATGCAATTCTGAGCACATTATGAATAAACTGGTGAAATTAGATACGTGCTATCGATCGTTGTTTTCAAATAACCTAAGTCCCTGCCATTTAAGAAGTTACGAATTAAATCCTATCTTGCTTTAACTAGAATGTTGCAATGTTACGCAAAAGTTCCTCTGGTTTTCAGATCCCACTAGCCACTAATTAGGCCAATCATTCTCAAAGCGCATGACACTTTATAAGCGACCGAATATTAGCTTTGATGAAACCGGGCCATATGGTCCCATATTATTATACTTATATGTAAGTATATTATACTTTTATATAAGTACCCCTTTACAAAGGCTCTTTCCGATTAGAGGCCTTCCGCTCTTTCATCTTTCTCAAATTTAGTATAGCGTTTTATGAGAACTTAATAATGAAGCCGTCAAAAATTGGACAATCTGTCCATGTTTTATAAAGCTCCCTATACAAGTATTCTTCCCGAATTAAACCCTTTTTATTAAATCTGATTTTCACAAGTTCATAATGGAAAAATTATAATTTTGCCTGCTAAAATTGGACCATTTCTTTCTACATTTCATATTTCCCCGAACTAAGGTCCATTAAAGGCCAAGATGTCACATCTTTAATCAAAATTAGCGAAAATCGTTGAATGAGATATTTATCCTACCTTGGCAAAATTGGAACATATGTTTACAACAAAAAGGTCCCTTTCGATTTAAGGCTTTTCCGCTCTACAACACTCATTTTAAATACAATCTTGCTCATAGTTAGCACAGTGCATGATGAGCGACTGATGAGCCAACCCTACAGATTTTCGATCATACTGGTCAATCTTTGCTATAGCTCCCTTAAATTAAAGGTCCTACTGCTCTACAGATTTAAAGCTCAATAAATGCATAGGACGTTTTTTTGCGACCTATACCTTTCGATTCGGTCTATGTTTTCAAATAGCCCCTGCTTTTGAAATCACATATTTAGTACGAACTTGCTCAAATTTCACACAGAGGTGGGTTGTCTTCTGAACGCTGAAATAATTAGCTTTTTTACTTGTTATTTCCTTGACAGGCGAACGGATGGAGCGTATACTAAATTTGTGGTTCCGTGTGCAACATCTCAAAATATTGATTGGAGCTCCTATAATATATATATATATGCACCAACTAATCGTCCAAAAAATCTAGTACGATCTAGCTAGGTCCGTCCGTGTATCTGTTGAAAGGACAATAGTGGTCAAACAAATAAACCTAGGATCTACAAATTTAGCTTGATGGTAACTTACGGACATAAGCTGCTTTTTATAGTCAATAGACGAAATCGCAAATTTTTGTACGAATACAAATATGAATATATTTTAAAGTTGTGCTCGTAACATTGGCCGGATGGGTCCTAAAAAGGCCTTATGATCAGCAGAAGAAACAAACGGAAAATATGGGCATTTGGGTACTCCAACAAGAGCTGATTTCGCCCAAATATGGATTGATTTTAAAGATTTTGCTAAGATTATGTTCGGATTCATTGACCGAAAGGGATCACAAAAGAGGTCATTTTAATTCATGGTGGAGTAATATAAGGTTTGACCTTGACGACCTTTTTTAGTCCAATCTTCTTTTTTGTTTCTCCAAAAAACCTTTGAAGCCAAACACCAAATTTATAATTTAAAATTCACCTCATATCGGGTGTTTTTATGCTGTATAAAAACTCTCGATATCGATAACTATGGTGTGACAGCTGTGCCGATCAGTGTTGACATTTCTGTTCAGTAAGGTTTGGAAGGTCTTCAGGAATCGTTTAACGCCAGAACAATTGTGGAAATGTACTTTCAGTAAAGTAAATAAATCTGTTAGCTGAAATCAAAGAAAATTTCTATCAAAGAATTGTGTTTAGTGATGAAACTGATTTTTGGTTAGATGGCTACGTCTATAAGCAAAATTTTCCGTATTGGAGAGAAGACAATCCTCAAGCCGTAATGAGGTTTACACGCAGGCATCATCGGTCGCTATTTTTTTTCGAAATAAAGGAAGCTATGCTGATTAAATTTTTGTTTCCACAAATTAATCAACTTAAAATCAACGACATTTGGTTCCACAGCGCGTTTAAAAAAAATATTGCTCTTTACATCCATCTTTGGCCCTCTCGTTTGTGCGATTTTACTCCTCAGGATTTTATTTTATGGGGCAATGTGAAGTTGTGTTAATAATTACCGGCCCTTTATTTGCCCTTTGTTTTCGATTAAACCGAAAAGGGCAATTTCAAAGATTCGGATTTTCCTAAGAAACCGGTTAACCAGTATTTATCCTTATAAGAAACACCTTTTAGGGAGAATTTAAGAAACATTTTATTCGACAAAAAAACTGATTATGGGAAAACCAAAAAAAATAAGCTTGTTAAATAAAAATACCCTTTGGGCTAAATTTAAGAAATCAGTTATTCGAAAAACCTTATTATGCGAAAACCAATAAATTTAACTTGTTTAGACACTCGATCTTTTTTATGTCTTAAGAAACCAAATTGATAAGTCTAAGTCATAGGTTTTTGTGGACAAACCAGCAACTCTTGAAAATTGCAAGCCAATATTCAAGGCACAATTGACGCCACATGGCCAGATTTATAGAAAAAGTATTAAAAATTTTGACTGATGGAATGAACTTGTAACTCTTAGCCACGAAATCAAATTAAGATATAAATGACATGAAGTTATAATAATGATGTCTTGTATTATCATTTTAAGTTCTCAAGCTCTTAAAAACCCAAGCTACCCTTAAGTCCAAAAAATACCACAAAAAGTGGACCAATTAAGTTCGGCAAAGTATAGAGTGTATATTCATTTTGTTATTCCGTTTGTAACACTACGCAATACTGATCGGAGAACCCATAATATATATAAGTATATATATTCTGAATCGTCTTTAAATTTTAAAATGATCTAGCCACGTCCATCTGTCTGTCTGTGGAAAGCAAACTACCGGTCTCACTTTTAAAGATACTCGTAGGTGGCTGAAATTTTCAAAAACACGTGTTGATGGACTAAAACGGTTGGTACGAGAGTTGCTATATATATTTCTGGCCTAGGCAACACTAATTGTTGCATGGCGCCATCTTACATTTCCATTGAATAGTTTAACATTTTTCAGCATAAACGTACTCAACGTTTCGACGTACGACCATCATTTTGAAAAAATAAGATCGCGGTGATTCAAATGACGTTTTAGATCGTCACAGGTGACGAATCATGGATCTATGCGTAAGAGCCCGAAACAAATCGACTTCGAAGGGTCTTCGAAGGCGAGCCAATCCAACGAACGTTGTTCTTGGAAGAAGCACTTCGATGCAAATGGTCGCCTGTTTGGGCGACTGTTCCGCTTGAGCAACGTAGGAGGTCAATTCTGAGTGGTTCACCACAATTTGTTTGCCTGAAGTCTTCGGAGAAATTCGAAAAACGAACAACAGTAGACGAATCATTGTGTACCATGACAATGCGAGCTCTCACACATCGACTCAAACCAGTGCCTTTTTGACCGGCCAAAACGTCGAATTGATGGGTCATCCGTCGTACATCCCTGATTTAACACCCAATGACTTATTTTTATTCCCGCACATCAAGAAAAAATGAGTGGTCAACGATTTTCGTCGTCATGCTGAAGAATACTTTGAAAAACAATGCAACCATTTTTGATGATGAATATTCGCATTTTCATTATAAGGCCAGAAATATATATAAGTAAAGCAGCCATCGTATGAAGCTAAATCGGTAATGTGTTAATAATTTTTTCCACAGAAGGACACAAGGACCTCTGACAAAACCTTGAACTTAAAAACACAATATCTCACGAACTATTAGAGTTATGACAATGATATTTGAAGCACAGATGCTTGCATAATTTTTCATAAAGGTGGGCACGTCATCTTTAAAAAAATCGCATTTATGGTCAATGGAATGGACCGATCGTTATAAAATTTTTTTTATATTATTATAGACAACTATGTGTTAAAATTGGACAAAAGGGCGTGGCTCCGCCCATGCAACCCTGAACTTTGAAAAGCTATACATATTTGCAAAACTTATACCACTATGACGATAGTAGTTGGTATATATGATGATAGTATCAAAAGTAACTTACCCTGATGGAAAAAAACCGGTACCACGGCCTCTTCACAAAATTATTATGTTGGACTTAAAAAAGGGTAAAACCATAACAATAAAACCTTGGGCAGTAACACGCACTTCTTTAATTTTGTGATTTTAAGTGTATCTTTGACTCAGTGATTAGTTTCGAATTCAGACATTCGCTAATTGAATAAAATAAGATTACTGCCCTCCTTGTAAAGCGCCCTATGCAATTGTGGTAAGTTTTAATTAAAACCATTGCTCAATTATACAAATCGAACTGGACTAGAAATGCTTTTAATAAAAAAATCTTTGGAAATCCATTCAAATTGTATCAAAATTAATGGTTTTTTTTCTCTGCCCCCTGATGACTTCGTCTCACCGTTGGATGAGTGGATGGATATGTGGTTGTGGCTGCATAATGCCGGATGCAAGAGAAGGGATGCTACCAGTTCCGTGCCACTGACGACCACGTTAATAAATTTATTTATTGTTATTGTCTTGTATGACTTGCGTTACCTACCGTTAAAGTGAATAAAATTTCACTCGGATTCTTGGGATGACAACACCAGGGAATGAGCGAAATTCAATCATGTGCCGAGTATGCCGCATATGATTACAGGATGACGGCACGTGTATTTCTCATCAAATCGCACTCGAGAGCTGGAATTAATTTTTAAATGTTTCAATTTCAATACCAGAAGACCAGGACGTTCCGTCGGTCGGCCGGTAGCTATGGCGGCTGCAGTGTGCATAGAATAGTCATTTATTGGTGGCGTTCATCATGGCGCGTAACAGAGGTAATCAAGTTGTGGAATAGCTGTGACAATGCTCATCGCTGTGCCGCAACATTGCTTGCTTCTGCATCCGAAACAACCCATTCCATCTATTCGTACACGTGGATGGATGGATGGTTGAATCAAAATAATGCGTTTTTATATATGAAGAGGTTTTGTCTTTGAATTGTTTTGAGCACTTTATGCTCTCTGCACTCTTTTGCTGTTTTCCTCCCCCCTTGGCATTCTCTCGCGAGTCATCCAGCTTGGGTAATGCTTATTTGTTCGCATGTTTAATTATAATTAGGCAGGACTTCTCGGTTGTTCAGTGTGCTGCACGAGTGTGTGGAAGAATATTCACAACCACCATTAGAGCCATATCATTATCATTAACGGCAGCACAGTGGCCCGTTTCCTCTTATCTGACAACCACTTGACATCTTCTGCCAAACTTAAAGCAACCAGTATTTTTTTCTTCGAAATATATCTTTAAATCTTTCTACAAAACCGATTAAAACTTATAATTTCTGAAATTTAGCGAGTAAATTATATAATATTGCTTATACTTTTAATCGACTTTAACTTATATAAAAACAAGCAAACACGACATTGAGTTGGGCGCGGCCCAACTCAATGAGCCCCATTATTTGGATTCGTGGTGAAAAAATTGTTTTGGTTTGAGTCTCATATGTCTATACTTACAAATGGCACTTGTTTTGATTATAACTGTCGTTATTAAGACCCAAAAGTCCATGCAACCCAGCCCGAATTTGAAGCAATATAAAAATAATTTAAATTTAAATTACTTTTATATTTTCAAAAATATCCATCTTTGATGTTACGCATTTAATATTTTTATTCAAAAGTAACACCATAGGTTTTTGGTCCACTACACCACTAGCAATTGAAACTAAGAAAAGCAAAAAATGCGAAAATACAATATGACATTGATACAAATTGATATTGAGATTTTGAAAAAAAATTGACAAAATACAGGGTGGTCGATTTAAACTTTAAATCAGCTGTAAATATAAGAACTAATAATTTTTTCAGATTTTTGTTTTACTAGAAAGTTTAAACTTTGTCATTCAATAATGGAACATCATTTAATGTGTTAGCGCTCCGCCTCATGGACTGAGATTGTTTGGCAGGAGATGACGAATTTTTTTCAGATGAAACTCATTCTCATTACGATAATGTTAATAAGCAAAATTGCCATATATCAAGTTCAGAGAACCTACGAGTTCCTTAAATAGAAACTATTTTCTCACTGGTCCGATTTGGCCCATTTACAGTCTCAAGCAGTTTTTGATTAAATCAGCCGTCATCGTTTAAGGGTCGTCGTAGGTTATTTCTCAGGATCCCAGGAAAATTTCCGGGAAAACGTTAAACGAAAAATACGAAAAAAACCCAGCGATTGCACAAAAAAGGCTGTTTACTTGATCAAGCAAGCAATTGCAAAAAAAAAAGACATTGAGTAATCAATCCAAATCTAGATTTAATGTTAAGAATAAACTCAAACTGGGTCTACTTGGTGCCCAAATATCGTGGTCTACTTGGTGCCCAAATATCGTGGTCTACTTGGTGCCCAGATATCGTGGTCTATAGGTACTCAAATTGATGCAAATTTACTACAATTCAAAATATGGACTTATTTTTAAAATATAATGGCATCTGCGTTCGATAAACCTTTAGGGCCCAATAAACGGTAACGGGCAATTTTAAATATGGTCATATAAGAACTCGAATTCAAACAAACTTACACTTTGAAACCACACACATGGAAATAGTAAATTGGAAATCGGCCCGAACTAAAAAAATTTTGTTAGAAGAAAAACGCTTTTAGTTTTAATCACCATTTATTAAAAATCTAGACGGAAATTCAGGTGAACATACCATTAGATGGTTGCTTTGCCAAAAACGTGGTACAGACAACTTTCTATTGGGTCACATTAACCGAATAAAGTTTTTATTACAGGTTGCCAGAACCGCCTCTAGAGTTGTTCGTTGCAATCAACAATTGATAACGATACCAAATTATTTAGCTTTTAGAAACAATTTGCTTGTAAAAACAAAATATAAAAAAAAACAATTAATATATAATAGTTTTTACGGCGGAACTTTAATGTTTCTTAAATCATATCGTCGGATGAAATAAACGGACCCGAATTTTTTTCATTTGACTTTTAATTCATTATTTTAAGCTTCAAATCCTGACATATTTTAAATATATTATTAATAGATTTCTACTGTGGGACTTCCACCGATATATTCAGTTCAATTTACTTACATTCGGTCGCACTAATGATAACATGATGGTACAAGCAACCCTAATCATTTCGTTGAATAACAATTTGGTTGTGACAACGAATCTGTTCTCTGTGTGCATATGTGACGCGCAAAATAGAAAGGGACCTAAGGGTAAAAAACAGTTTTGTTCAGGTGTACCATCACTTTCATAAAACGCGCATATCTCTGGGAGGGAACACTTTTGGGGCATGGATCGGTCTCATTCGATGCTCAGATGTTGTCCACATCAAAAAAATGAAAATTGATTTTTTTACCCTTAGGTCCCTTTCTCTATGCGCTGTCACATACAGATTTTTTTTTAAGATTTTATAAGTCGGTCTCATGGAACGTGAGGCCTAAAAACGTCTGTTATAGTAACAGGGGGCCATAAATATGATATTTGATAATTTTCCACTTTAATAGCGAATTCATGGTGAAAGGTTTAATATTAAATTTTATAAATTAATTTTATAATTTTTTATAAATCATATCTTTTTTAAATTATTTGTAACAAACTGCTTATTGAATAAATCGCATACAGAGGCTTGTAACAATGTAAAAATAATCGAGTCGGGCGAGACAGACTATATGATACTGGACTGTTTATCCTAGATGCAAAATAACACCAAAAACCAAACCACTAAGTGTTGCCTGGCCCCACCTGACATTTCCATTTGAAAGTTACGCATTTTTTTGGCATAAACGTACTCAGAACGTTTTGACGTACGACTATCATTTGATTTGTGTTGTTTACAGTGACTTGAAAAAATCAATTTGGCAAAAAAAAATAGAATTAACTCGTGGACATTTTCGTGCGATTATTTTTCACAACTTTTGACGTGGTTTATCACGACAAGAGTTAACTTAAATCTTGGTATGGCGATGAAGCCCCATCCTATAGCACTGTGAAACACTGGTTTAATGAATTCAATCTTGGCCGACGCTCGCTCAAAGACGAAGGTCGTGAAGGTAGTCCAAAAACGGCCGTTGTGCCTGAGAACATTGATGCGTGCGTGAACTGATAATGCAAGATCGTCATGTAACATACCGTGGATAGATGCATCCTTGGGCATTTCTTCCACCAGCATACATTCGATATTGCATGAACACCAGGCCGTAAAAAAGTTTTGTTCTCGTTAGATCCCGCACAATTTGACATTCGCTCAAAAAAGGCTCGTGTCGATTGGTGCAAAGAAATTTTGAAAAAATACGATCGCGGTGCACCTCAAAAGACGTTTATAAGATCATCACAAGCGACGAATCATGGATCTATGCGTACGAGCCCGAAACAAAATAGCAATCGACCGAGTGGGTCTTCGAAGACGAGCCAAATCCAACGAAAATTGTTCGTGGAAGAAGCACTTCGAAGCAAATGGTCGCCTATTTCTTCGGCAAAACTGGTCATGGCGACAGTTCCGCTTAAGCAACGAAGGAGGTCAATTCTGAGTGGTACACCACAATTTGTTTGCCTGAAGTCTTTGAAGAAATTCGAAAAACGAACAAGAGAAGACGAATCATTGTGCACCATGACAATGCGAGCTTTCACACATCGACTAAAACCAGCGCCTTTTTGATTGGCCAAAACGTCGAATTGATGGGTCATCCTCCGTACAGCCCTGACTTGGAACCCAATGACTTTTTTTATTCCCGCACATCAAGAAAAAAATGCGTGGTCAACGATTTTCGTCTCCAGAAGATGCTGTTGAAGCGTTCAAAAACCACGTTTTGGAGGTGTCTCAATCGGAGTGGAAAAAGTGCTCCGACAATTGGTTTGAGCGCATGCAAAAGTGTATAAATCATGCTGGAGAATACTTTGAAAAACAATAAAACCATTTTCAATGATAAATATTCGCATTTTCATTATTAGGCTAGAAATATATTTAGCAGCCTACGTAAACAAGACTTTTAAAATATGTTTTAATATTACGGGTGCTTTCTAGTGGGAGCTAAAAGGAAGCCTGATAGTTTTGCTGCATCTGTGGGGTTTCTACAGTGGTGTAGGATATAACATAGATGACCTAAGCTAGATTTAAGCGTTTTACTAGTTTGTTCAAAGCTTGCATATTTTATTCTTGTTTTCTTAACCATAGAACTGAAATAGAAAAGAGATTCATTAAGCATTTGATTTTTTTCTAAATTACATTTTAATTGAAACTGCTAAACAAAAAACAGTACAAATTGTTCGAACATATAAGTAGTATTGTTGTCAAGGAATGACAGCGTTGTGTGACAGATAATCAACTGTCAATATTTCAAACATAGCAACCATATTCGATACTATAAATTTCGGCTGCATATATTTTCCAAGGAAATTGCATACCTTTTTTTTAATAAGAAAATCTAAACAACAAAAGTCCGCTTTCGGAACACTGTGCGACATCAACATGATTTTCACATCAATGAGGCAACAATTTTTTCTCCTTTGTGTCTTACATCGGTGGGCCGCTTGCTACTTTAGGTTGCAAGATAATTACACACTGCGCTTAATTGAGTGCTCAACTGCTTATGCTCGCTTTCTAAGCTATTTTTACTTCGGATTCTATTCTGTCCGTCCAAACAGCCATTCATCCGCCCGTACGTCTGTCCGACCCGCGTTCGTATGTTCGCCTGACTCTATGAGTGTGTTGTTGTTAATTATTTTAATTGAAATGTTCTTTATGATCATTTAATGTATTAGATTGTGGCAAATTAGTAAGATAAATGATTGCGGCAGTGGCAACATCAACATCATCAGCAGTAGCCGCACTACATCGTACCACTAGCAGGAGAAGCAGCCCACCACCTCTGCACAGTATGGCCGCTTGCTATTTTGTCCATCCATTGCAAGCAAGCAAATCGTGCATCCATGCAAAAGAAATGTTTCAAAATGAGCGAAAGAACCAACAACAGCAAGTAGAATTAATAAAATAAAGCGTTTTATTATAATTCCTGAGCGCCCTGCATCAGCGGGACTGCCATTTATGTTCGCTGTAAGTAATTAAACATTAACCGCTTACAACAAATGCAAGGTTAATGAATGAAATAAATTTCGAAAACTTTACCTCATTTACAAGGAAAGCAATTATGGAACCAGTGTTCTTGCAGGTAGTTTCAGTAGCTCAGTTTTTAAAAGTGAGATAGTTATCTTCAAGATTACTATCTCGAACTCATGTACCCTTGAAGTCCTAAAACACGTTCGTTACAGTCAAAAGGGCAAGTTATTGTTAAAATGGACAAATTAAAGCCACTACGATTCTAAACATTTTTTTTCATTCTCATGAACCCTCAGGGACGTTATAGTCAAAACAAGCGACCAATTGTAAATATTAATATTTTACTACGAATCTATTATTAGATTTTATTATGAATTGAAAAGGCTTGGGATTTTTCCTTGAAAAATCCTGGGAATTTTTTTATAATTTTATTTCCCTTATTCCCTTCCCTTATGCCACGGGATCCCAAGAAAATTGTTGAACATTTTGTATTTAAAACCTCACCCTAACGGGATAATTTAAGACCCTACATATGTTTTGACCTAATCCGTTTAAAGACTTTTTAGGTCATTTGAGCCTTTTCTTGTTCCAGCTGCCAGCTAGATTAAACAATAACTATAGAAAGGAGCCACCAATCGTTTTTAAATGTTAGATGTCGTTATTACATTCATTATGGGATTGAGGGTCATTCCGTTTGCAACACCCTATGTCATTCCGTTTGCAACACCCTATGTCATTCCGTTTGCAACACCTTAAGGTAGTGGTCGAAAACCTCATAGAGTATACGAGGCTGCTATATATATTTCTGTCTAATAATGAAAATGCGAATATTTATCATCAAAAATGGTTTCATTGTTTTACAAAGTATTCTCCAGCATGAATTTTACACTTTTGCATGCGCTCAAACCAATCGTCTAAGCACTTTTTCCACTTCGATTAGACACCTTCGAAATATGGTTTTTGAATTGCTGTTTTGTTTCTGACTCATACGCATAGATCCATGATTCGTCACCTGGGACGGTCTTATAAACGTCTTTTAAAGCACCGCGATCGTATTTTTCAAAATTTCTTTGCACCATTTCTTTTTTTGAGCGATTGTCAATTTGGGATCCAACGAGAACAAACATTTTTTATGGCCAGGTGTTGATGCAATATCGAATGTATGCTGGTGGAAGAAGTGCCCAAGAATGCATCTATCTCACATGACGATCTTGCATTATCAGTTCACGCACTGCATCAATGTTCTCTGGCACAACGGCCGTTTTTGGACGACCTTCACGACCTTCGTCTTTAAGCGAGCGTCGGCCACGATTGACTTCATTAAATGAGTTTTTCGCAGTGCTATAGGATGGTGCTTCATCGCCATACAAAGATTTAAGTTAATCGATGCACTCTTGTCGTGATAATCCACGTCGAAAGTTGTGAAAAATGATCGCACGAAAATGTTCACGAGTTAATTTTATTTTCGTGCCAAATTGATTTTTTCAAGTCACTGTAAACAACATAAATGATGGTCGTACGTCAAATGTTCTGAGTACGTTTATGCTAAAAATGTCAAACTTTCCAATGGAAATGTCAGATGGCGCCAGGCAACACTTAGCGTTGCCTAGGCCAGAAATATATGTAGCAACCCTCGTATGAATTCTAATTCGTCGTAAAATTCTAAGATGACCTGAAACTGTTGGTATAAAAAATGGGCCAGATCAGAAAAGATGTACAAATTTGCCCCACATAATGACTGGGTCAACCTCTGGGAAAGTCAACAATCCTGAACTATTTAAGTTTTTAACACAATTTGGTTTGGACTATTATAGATATGACGATGATACTTACATTTATGGGCAAAATAATGAACTTTCCGAACATTTTTTTTATTTTTGGTTTTCTTTGTGAAACGTTTGAAACTGAAACAGATCATCAAAGAGCAAAAACAAAAAATATATTTCGTTTTTTGTTTGTTTATTATTTATTATTGAATTGTTTTAAGTTTGAAACATTTATGTGATATAATTCGACGGAAATGTTATTTAAGTTTTCGTTTTTGCGGTCCAGATTATAGCCCATAAAGCTCTCCACCGTAACTCTTAATTGTTTCATAAAAAAATCAAAAGGTAAAAAACGTTCGGAAATTTGAATTTTTGGTTCTAGTTTCCGAAATGGCAATGCATCAAAATGCTAGTTCTAATTTCTGAGAGTTTCAGTTTGTAAGCGTCTACTGCATATGAATTTAATAAAAAAAATATATAAAACCCAATTTAAAAACTATTTTTGTTTTACGAGGGCATATTAATAATTCCGTGACTTTTTGAATAAAACACATTTTTTGTAATTTTTTTTCCAACATAATCTCCTTTTAGCTCAATACACTAAGTCCAACGTTTCTCCAATTTATGTATCCCTTCCAAAAAATAGGATTTTTCAAGGTCTATAAAAAAGGCAATTGTTTGATCAGAAAAAAAGTATGGTTGGGGTGACAATATTCGAAGAGGATCATACTATTGTTGTGTATATGGTTATGGCACAACCATATTATGATCCTCACAACAATAGTATGATTTACACATAACCATACTAAAATCACTACAACCATAGTATTATTCACACTCAACCATACTATGATCTCCACTGCCATACTATGATCCTCACAACAAAGTATGATTCACACTCAACCTTCTCCACAACCATATTATGATCCTCACAACTATAGTATGTTTCTCATACAACCATAGTATGATCTTCACAACCATAGTATGATTCACACGCAACCATATTATTATCCCTATAACCATAGTATGATCCCCAAAATTATATATTGGGATTGGGTTATGTTGTTATTCAATAAAAGAGATTTGTATCAAGCAAGTTACGAGTATATTAAATTGCATTACAATAAGTTAATAGCCAGAATTGAGGCCATGTTTTTATTGAACATTTCATTCAAGAAACAAAAATATATACGAGTATTCCACCGGCAGTTGAAAATACTTTTAGTTCCCAGCAGGGGTGAATGCTACTTCACCATCCGTAGACCCCAAGAAACTAATGTGATTAAACCATGATCAATGGCTTTATACTTAAGTGCAGGCAGATTATAAATAAACGAGAAGTATTTCAGTATTTCAGCGAAATAAAGTAGACAATAAAAATCCCTCGAACTACCTTCCGATTGTTGTAGTTTTTTTTTAATGGACAACAACCATTCACTACATCGTGTGTATGTGTTTTTTTGTATATCAAAAAACATAAGCACACACATATATGTATGCTCTATAAAACCGGTTTTGTTATGTTCATCGTCGCAACCATACTGTAATCAGTAATCATATTATTGTTAACGTAAATTTTAAACAACAATATTTTTGTAGCACCAACCATGTTTATATGGTTGCTATAACCATATTTTCAGTTCTAAATTTGGCAATAATACTATTGTTACATTTCACCAATAGTAATGTTGTCACAATCATTCTGTTGTCAAAATGAAATTCATAAAACAATACTTTGGTTGCGACGAACATGCTTTTATTGTAGAGAACATACTATTGTTTCAGTGACCATAGTGTAACCATAACTTTTCTCTGCGTGTAATTTCGTCGTTGGAGCTGAATATCTTTCCAACGAGCCGTGCGTATGGCATCAACAATCTCACGCACTTTTACTCTTCGATCGGCCAACATTATGTATTGACCTCAATTGCCCGTCCAGAACGTTCAGCGTCATTTGTACGTGTGCGACCGCAACGAAAGTCAGTAAACCACGTTTTTACCATTGAAATCGATGGTACAGAGTCCCCATAGTATTTATTAAGCGTTTCCTTGGTTTATTGACGTGTTTTTCAGCAAAAAATAATGTTTAATGAGCACTCGAAATTTAAGTCTGCATGCGAAAGCAAACTACACCTACATATATATTTGAACGATCTGCGATAAAATTCGATCCAAAAATGAAACTTAAACTTTTAAGGTACCTTCAGAATAAGTGTACAAAATAGCATACGTTTTTTTTAGCATGAAAAGGTGCTTTCTAGCATAGATAACCTTTTACTAAAGAACATTACTCCAAACGACATCGTTAAAAGAATAATTGTTATTAAAACGATTTTCGGGCCTTTCGTTTTGAAACACACTTCATAAAGATTATATAAATATTGTTCTTATAATCATGATAAAATAAAATTTTCCCAGTTTTTTTTTACATTAACACCCAAAATATTATTTCTCTGTAAGGGGGGAAAAATATCACAGCTTTCTGTTTACAATACTTTGACAGGTCATTAGACAAGTCAAACCGCAGAGAAACGGTGGAAAAGTGCAATTGTGCTGTTATATTCAATAATCTTTGCAAGCACACTTTCAGACGACCGACCGAGGGCAAGCAGTAGCAGCCTAACGCATCCAGGGGTGGAATTACCCTTTTTGTTGCTTTGTTACTTTTTTTTGTTGCACAAAAGGGGTTAATTTCTATGGCAGAGACATGTTCAACCAAAGTTGTTATTGTTCGTTGGTTGGTACTTGTGTGCCATTAATTAAAAGCTTAACTGAATGATTGATTAAAGCACGCACACAAACACAACATGCATTTTGACAAGACGAAAAAAGTGGAGTAAAAAACAAAATATCCTTTTAAAATCCGACATAAACTCGCAGCGACAACAGTTGCTAATCACAGTGCTCTGGCACTCTCTTTTTATATTTCCCTTTTACTACTACCTGTCGTTTTGTTGGTGTCACTCTCGAAACGTGTTACCGGCAACAACACCACTAGCATCATCCCACTCTCGCAGCCTCATTTACAATAACAAATATGTACATATCATTTACTTACTTTATAAACACCTTTTTGGGCAGTAAATAAAACATGTCCATGTACTTGAGTTCACGCAGACTTACATACTTAGTATATAGATATGTGCTATATCCTGTTATTGTCTGTTGCTCCTCCTACACATTAGGAGCTGAGTTTTTGCGCATCCTTTGTCCTTTGTTTGCCTAGGCTCTTCTGTGTGTTGAGTTTCGGCACTTTTGTTGGTATTTCCTTGCCAAACAGCCAATGACATCTAACTCCCTTTTCATCACACTTATTTTAACAACCCTTAGCGCAACGACAACGAGCTGCGGCGAGAGAAATATGTTGAGAGAGAGAATGTTAGAATTGTAAAACAGTCATAGAGAGCGAGAGAGAGTTTATATTATATAAATGAATTTGATTGTAGAGAGAAATTTGAGTTGCCCACAAAACAAGAGAAATGTTAGCACGTGCTGCTCAGGTGTTCATTGTATTTTCCTTGGAATTGCCGGGGTGGTGGATACTTTTATTTGCCAAAAACTAAAAATTATTTGAATATTTGGCTAAGGTTTGATCACTGTAATCTTTAATTGGGGAATTTCGAATTGGCGTTAAACTAAAATTCGTTGCCACAAACGAATTTATTTCCCCAACCGAATGATTGTGTTTACTATCAGGTGTTTATTAGTGCAACCCAATGTTAGTTGATACACTGAAATGTTTAGTAAATATAGCATGATGGTGAAGGTGACAAAGTAGAAATCTATGAAAAATGAATGTCCTTTCCGCTCTAGAACACCTATATTAATTCCGATTTCGATTAAATTTGGTTTAGTGTATAACAATGGACGAATGGTTCCATATTTCTGATATTTTTGATTACCTGGGGGCCCAAAAAATGGCTCTACATTAACATGTAGATATCATATAACACTAAAACCAAATATAAAACTTTTTTGCTATCTGCCAAAATTTGGGTGGTGCACCCTAGGGCCGAAAATACGCCCCATTTAAATATGGACATGTGTTTACTTAAAAAAAAATCAATTTTACTCACAAATTCAAATGTGACATTATTTTTATAACTTGGGAAAATTTAGATCTTTGAGTTAAGTATCCTGTTTTCTATTTTCTTTTTTGCACATCCCCAAGTGCAGGGTACAATTTAGTCGGGCACGAACTTAGCTTTTTTACAAGTTCATTTTTAAAATAATAACAAAGCTATGTTCTTTTCAATTGATTTTAATGCATTCTCGGAGTCTTAAACGGGAGCCAATCAATTCATTTCTAAATGGGAAAATATTTTCCATTGAAAGACAAAAGGCTAAAACCGAAATGTGGGTTAATGCCGGGGTTTTCACTAAAAAAAAACAACTTTTAACAACCAAACTCGATGTGCCAGTTTTCTAATAATCCCGGGTTTTTTTGACACTATACGCCGCAGGTTAGAATTTGTTTTAGCATTTTTATCTAAATAACTTAATTTTTCTATAATAAAATTTATGTAAGTATCATTATCTACCAAACCAAAGATTTGGGTCTTTTCTGTTAATCTAGAGTACTCCAGATTACATTTAATTACTCTGTTTTATATAAAACTGTATCTATATTTAACTAATACTTAGTGAGCCAAATACGACTGATGGGTTCAGCTAAAAGACTACGAAAGAGTTCCATGTTGCTCTTGCTGCATGCGCAGTGGCTCAATCTTGCTGGAATCGTATGTAAGAATCATTCTTGACTTGCGGACGCACAAAATGTTCAATCATAGTCTCACACAGAGCCTAGTTAACGGCTTCAGGTTGACCCTCCTCATTTAAAAAAAATATGGACCGACAACTTTATTAACCATATCACCCCACCAAACAGTACATCGGGAGGGGTATAATTGACGCTGATGTAGTACCCTACATTTTGACACTGATCTTTGTTCGAGACCAAGTTCCTAATCATGTTGTTACTGGGTGCTGCTCTGATATTAAAATGATGACGATAATTTTTTTGAGTTGAAATAGTTGACTTGACGGCAGAACTATTAAATTCAACCATTTTGACGCTTTGTTGTACATCATATGTAGCCATCATATAAAAACAAAAATATAATCAAAAAAGTTATAAATATTTTTATCTCTTCAGTCTTATTTGGGCCACCTTGTATTACAAAATGTTCTCAAGGGTTATAGCAATTCTTATTATTTTCGACACTATAACTTTTTTGCGAGGGTTGCTATATAAATTTCGGGCCCAGACAACACCAAGAGTTGCCTGGCGCCATCTGACAGTTCCATTGAAAAGTTTTACATTTTTTAGCATAAACGTACTTAGAACGTATTGACGTACGACCATCATTTGTGTTGTTTACAGTGACTTCAAATCAAAAAAATCAATTCGGCAAAAAAAAGGATTTAACTCGTAAACATTTTCGTGCGATCATTTTTCACAACTTTCGACGTGGATTATCACGACAAGAGTGCATCGATGAACTTAAATCTTTGTATGGCGATGAAGCACCATCCTATAGTTTCATAGTGCTGGTTTACTGATACTGGTTTACTGGTTTAATGAACGCAAAGTCGAAGGTCGTAAAAAACGGCCGTTGTGTCAGAGAACATTGATCCGTGCGTAAACTGATAATGCTAGGTCGTCATGAGACATACCGTGAGATATAGGCATCCTTGTGCATTTCTTCCACCAGCATGCATTCAATATTGCATGAACACCTGGCCGTAAAAAAGGTTTGTTCTTGTTGGATCCCTCACAATTTGACAATCGCTCAATAAAAGGCTCTTGTCGATTGGTGCAAAGGATTTTTGAAAAAAAAAAACAATCGCGGCTCTTCAAAAGACGTTTATAAGATCGTCACAGGTGACGAATCATGGATCTATGCGTATGAGCCCGAAACAAAACAGCAATCGACCGTATGGGTCTTCGAAGTCGAGCCAAATCCATCGAAAGTTGTTCGATGAAAAAGCACTTCGAAGAAAATGGTCACCTGTTTCTTCGGCAAAACTGGTCATGTGGCCGCTTAAGCAACGTAGGACGGTAAATTCTGAGTGGTACACCACAATTAGTTTTCCTGAAGTCTCGGAGAAATTCGAAAAACGAACAAGAGAAGACGAATCATTGTGCACCAATACAATGCGAGCTCTCACACATCGGCTCAAACAAGCGCCTTTTTGACCGGCCAAAACGTCCGCCGTACAGCCCTGACTTCTTTTTATTCCCGCACATCAAGAAAAAAATGCGTGGTCAACGATTTTCGTCACCAGAAGATGCTGATGATGCGTTCAAAAACTATGTTTCGGAGTGGAAAAAGTTTAAGCGCATGCAAAAGTGTATAAATCATGCTGGAAAATACTTTGAAAAACAATAAAACTATTTTTGATGATAAATATTCGCATTTTTATTATTAGGTCAGAAATATATATAGCAGCCCTCGTAATTCTTAGTTTTACATTGCACGCCATACAAATTAAAGAAGTAATAGGCGCTTTATTTGGAAACGGCATTTTTTGGACTTGTACATCTGAAGGACATTTCACAAGCTTTCCAAAGACACCCATATTGTCCAAACTTTGGGAAGTCTGTACCACCAACATAACATGTTTGTTCTTCTTGTATTAGGTAGCAGAAGATGGATCAACGAAGTAGACTCAAGCCAAACATCACTTGTGAAGAGAGTGCTTGCAATGATAAATACAAAATGAACCCATTCATTGGAAAAATGATACCAAACAATTACCCCTCTGTGAAAATGAAACCCAACACCATAAAAACAGCCACACACGCAACGACAGACAGCCCCAATAAAACAACAAATACACACACACGCTCACTAATATTAGAGAGCATCAAAGCACAAACAACAGGAAAAAAGCCGGTCTCACTAACAGCAGATACAACAATCCCAAGCACTCGTATCAGCTCTTGCTCTCTCTCTCTCTCTCTGTAGGTTTCTCTCTTTCGCAGTGTATCTCAGGGATACAAATACTCTCCTGCACTCTGTAATAAACACACACACATACAAAGACCAGACACAGCAGTGTGTTGTGTGCTGTTCTCCCCGGTAAATAAAGCGAATGAATGAACGAGGAATGAATGAAAAAATGCATTGGCAACATAAATGTTGTTCAACAAATAAACATGAACTCATTCGTCGAAGTATTGTCGGCGCCAACGGACGTTAGAGCGGAACATACCACACGGTGAATCTAAATTGTTGTGTAAAGAATAGAATACCACCACCAAAACAAATTAAATTGAAAATAAATAAGAGAAAGAAAAAATAGTAGCAAAATCAAGTCCTACAATTGCCAATTAGAATTTTAATGAAAACGAAATTTTACGCAAAATAAATCAATTACAAAATAAAAGCGAGTGGTGCAATCTATGCTTCGTTAAGTGCAAAGAAAAGGTTATTTATATCGGCTCAATTCAAATCAAAGTGTATTGACGTGTTTTTTTTTTGTGGGGGCCATTTCAAAGTGTCATTGTCAAGTCATTAGAGCGGCGTCGTCATTCGAGAGGTGATTTGGCGATTAGTTGTCATTTCGTGCATACCAGCAGCCCCGACCAACAATAATAAGCCTTTACCAAAACGAAACGTGTTTGCAAGTCTGTCTCGTAGTATAGAGTGGCATTCCAGTAATATTCCTGCAATATCTTTCTACTCTCCGCGCCGTCATTCATTCTTCCTAACTAACGATCGATCGATCGATCGGTACAAGCAAACAACAACTGCAAAGAAAGACGTGAAGCGTGGAATCATTACGTTCCATTGTGGGCCATATTTATTAGCAGTTAGTTATCGTTTTGGAAATATACATACACACGTATAAAAACATACCGACATATCGGTGATCGCTTCTCCATTCTTCTCTTAATTGGATGCTGATTGACGTTACCAGATTTCATCTGCTGATGCGGGCTGGCTAGCTGGTTGCTCTTGTTGTTGCTGCACTGTTTTCTCATCATTTCATTTTAATTGTCTGAAAATCAAAGCAAATAAACATTTCAATTAACGCGTGCTAAACAACTCAAGAGCGAAAACAAATCGAAAGCGTAAAACGAAAACAAGAAAAAAATAACAACACAACACATCGAAAATATTCGCATATTTCGCCAAGCAAAAACCCAAGCCCAAAGCAACCGACAACCAACATCTATTGTTTGTTGGGCGTTTTATACGGGAGCTAAAAAAAATCGCGTCTGTCAGTCTGTTGCCCGACTGACTGTGTGCAGTAGCGGTGTGCCCATGTGCAAAAGTGTTTAATTAAGATTTATTGAAAATTGTGCTAAATTTTGCAAAACCAAAGTTGTCGATCAACAAAACAAACCAACGAGCAAAGACAGCCGAGAGCAACGTGATTTCATTTACACAACTTGTTGTATCTAGATACAATTGAAAGAAACTTCAGTAGGCTTCGTCGATTGTTACTACAGCAATCTCATCTCTCTATGTAAGTATCCTGAATAAAGCCATTATAGACTCATTATAGACTACGTACCAGTAATGTTTCCTTTGGAGACTCCCATTATTTTCCCTTTTTTAATACATAATGTTGAACTTTTGAGCCATGACGTCACTGCTGTAATGTAACGGACGTGATTTTTCAATACCTCTTCTCGCCGTTCAGAATCATTAAAATATCGATTTTATAGCAAATAAATTATGCACAGACATAGGCATACTATAAAGAAAACACAATGTATTGTAAAAAAATAGTTGTTTTTTATTTCTTCTCTATGACAGATATGTTGTTTTTTAAAACATTGTTAAATCTTAAACTTTAGTAAAATAAATTGGGTACATGAAAGATGCCTGCTAAGTTGACTCAAAAATAATAAATTGGCTACATGAAAATATGCCTGCTAAGTTGCCCTAAAAATATGATAAGAGGTGTGAAAACAATGACACAAATGATAATATAAGTCCGAAATTTAATGAAAAAAGTTCCCAAGTAAAAAATTATAACCTGCTGGAAAATATAAGCCATTCTTCACATGGAAACCGTTGCAAACAATACATATTGCATTTATTCAACAAAAGGGCACTCGAATAACATTAATCTTTTTGAATTCTTACCCTTTGCACCCATTTTAAAATTTTTGCCCTTAAAATTTAATCCACCATATACTGCAATTCCGTTTCCTTCTTCTTTAACGTGAACGCTCGTATCATTTTTTATGGCACTTCGAACATATCTTTGTACCATACTATAATTATTGGGGAAACCACTCTATTGAGGGACTTAGTAAGCGTTAAAGCATTCTTTTACAATAAATCACTTGCCTCTATATTTTTTGTTGATTTGTCACCATTTTATCTTTTTGTCAATTTTAAGATGGCAACTTCCAGCACTATTATCCTAAAATTCCTTCTTCGATAAAACACCTTGGAAAGCCGAAAAAAAAATCTGAGAGTTTCAACAGTCCAAACAAGTAAACTGAAATTCTGCAATTCTTGACTCCGAGACAAATTAAAAAAAAAAACAATTCTTCCATATTTGATAACCACCCCCATAACGCCCCGTTTCAAGCTCTATTTGCTTAGTATTGGCCTGGTACCGAATTTTGACTTAAGTGAGAAAAATTTTTATGTGATGAAAACAAACGATACGAAAATAGTTTTGAAAAAAAATCTACATTTTAAAAGTTATTCCACCAAACAAAAATTAGAAGGCGCAACTCATTATTTTTTGCATTATAAGGTAACACCTCAAGAGTTATAAGCAACAAAAGGTATTTACTTAAAATTACACATATAAGTAGAAATTCGTAGCTTATTTTTTTTTTAAATTACAAGGCTCTCTTGTAATTTGGCATCCAAGCTATTTTACTCTTTTATTCCCACTGTGCAATCAATTTTATCTGTACAAATACTCAAGCTGTTGTTAAGACTGTAGCGCATTGTCCAGATCGCTTAGGAACCACATTTTCCATAAGACTGCCTAATTTTTTTTACTTATTTTTCTCTCTCTCACACAAACCTAACAATAACTGCTTACCTATAATGACATGGTAGTGTAAAAGTAATCAAAAGTGCGGGCGAATGGTAAGTGGTGTACAATTTTCAGTTTGCCTTACCCGCTTTGTTTGCTTTCTTTGGTAATGAGAGTTTTTAATGGGCAGTTATTGTTTTATTAAAACTTGGGAATTATTTCAGTTTATTTGGAAATGAATTTTAAAACTGAATTTTACATTGTGGTAAAAGGAAGACATGATTTACTAGAGACATTTTTAAAGAATTAATTAAAAAAAATCAAAATACTTTCTATAACTTTTAATAAATAATTAAATTAAAAAATACTTTTCTGCGCTAATCGTGGACTGCCTTATAAGTGATTTCCCAGCACTTTGATCTTGCTCCAGTTTCCAATGCCGAACATTTTTGCATCTTCTTCCACCTCCCTGTTTGAACATTCCTTTGTAAAGATTATCGAACTCCTTTTCTAGCTGAAGCTGTCGTTTTCAAGCGACGGACACGTCCCTTACAGCGTTATCGGTGTTTTTTCATGCGCTTTACTTTATAAATGTAGTGCTGCATCTAAGGTTTGTTCGACTTCTATACTCTCCATTCTCCCGTTAGCGAGCCCACAAATTTTATCGCTCTTGTAAACAACTTCTTAAGCTGTATTCGCAAGTACCAAAAGTTCGGTGACATATTGTAAAGTCTCAGCTTCGTCTTTCGAGAAAGAGTTCTGTTCTTAAGCTGTTTACCGTGCCCCAAATATAATCTGTTTGCCAGCTCGTGCCTCTTCTATGCTGACATTATTCTGTTGGTTCACGGCATATTTGGGTTACACAAAATTCTCTACTAAATAAAAGAAATAACTTGGAATTTTGTAATCTTTTTTTATTTAAAATCGGTTCAGGGAAATTTCTTGGTTGCCTTATAAATTATAGTCCTGCTATAAAATGTGTAAACTTTAATTTAATTTAGAACCGACCGTTTATTGTTTGAGATGTGTGTTTGAGAACGTTATTGCAGAACGTTATTGCATTTTTTTAAACGTTTTTTGGCAATGAAATCTGACCCTTTTTTAGTTTATACGCTACGCTACCATCTTTACAATGAAATCAGGACGTCTTTGAAGATAATTAATATTTTTGAATTTTTTCCTAAAGTAACGCAGTGCGTATTAGTACTTTGAATATATTGTGTTACTATGCGTATAAGTAATAATATTTGACAAATGCATTTTATTTTACTAATACGCATATGTATACATGGACTTTTGCGGTTTCTACAAAAAATTGAGAACTTAAACGAAAACTTGCGATCGTACGAAAACTTTAGGGCTATTTCGCTAATTGTGCGATTTAAGTAGGAATTTGAAATCCCAAAATTTCATCTTGTATTTCCTTTACATTATAAAGAGCCGCTGCAAAACTTTAATTCCTTTTGTTTCTGGGTAAACGGAAGCAAGCTATAGGAAATCGTAAAATTGTTTGCAAGTTATAGAACTTACACTGAGGTATGTTTAAATAAATCATTTTTTAAATATACAAGTTATCGTATATTGAGGCTGGTGTAATATGCAAATCGCTCACATAACTCCCGTGTTTTTTTATAAAATGGTAATGATAGCGAGGTGAAGTATTTTTATAAATAATATTTCACTTAATTGTCCATACTTAATAATAATAAAGTTATTCAATTTAATCTACCTAAGTTTTAAAAATTAAGAAACAAAATTATGCCCCAAACGCATGTTAAATTTTTGGCTCATTTGAATATTTAGGTTTAACTTTTCTTAAAATATATTTCAAGTAATTGTCAATACTTAATAACAATAAATGTATTCAATTTAATTTATTTAAGTTTTAAGGAATAAATATAAATGTATAACTTAAAAATGCATGTTTAGTTTTTGGCTAATCGATAGCCTCCTTTTTCATATTTTGGTTTAGAGACGATAATTTCAATTTTAAATTCCAGAAATGTTTTCGATATATTATTCTATACTGCAAGCAAGTATTTTTGTTGGAATTTTATAATAGGTGATCTGTTTAGTAAGGACTCGCACAAAGTCCAGAGATATACAGGACCATCAATGAGTTCACTTTTTCAAGACTCATATAACTTACATACTGGCCATCCTCCCCAGATGTTTTTTTATAATGTTTACTAGGGGTGCTGCGGCGGTCAGTTCAGCACCTTAATATTTAGCTCTCCACCCAAAGTTTAAGGCTCTGGCTGTGTGCAATGTTTATTACCTAGTTAATTATTCTAGTTCTGTTCCTTAAAAAGCGTTTTTCGGCACAGCTTTGTCCGAAGACGCTTAGAAACTTAAAATCAGTTGATATGTAACTGCGTTACTGGCATAAAAGTGCGTTAAGTTACGAAAACCCAGGTTTTTACTACTAACTGAAGATTTTGAATGAGTTTGGGAAGATTAGGAAAAAATAGTATCAGTTCCCAGGTATTTATTTTTTGTCTCACTGTGTAATTAACTTACTTTTTTGGGTTTCCACCTCAGATTCACAAAAAATTCCTGCTTGCTTCTTTAAGATATTAAAATGGTCTAAATCTTAAATTTTTCTTAAGATTTTTCAGTCAATCTTCCACGCGTCTTCTTGAGAAGTCTTTTCTCCGTGTCAGTTCGGCACATCTGCCGTTTCCACCGTGTCTCTGCGAATGCTGTCTAGTACTGACTTGTATGCACTCTAATCTAGCTCTAGGTTATCCTTTATACCGTTGGATTTCCTCTTCCAAGTCTAAGATATCCCTCCTGACATGTCTAGGTAGAGGGTCCAACTGGGAGTTTGGATGAACCCACCGATGACATCCCAGCAGGAACTAGTCCAATTGGCAATTGGTCTACATTCTCTTATCACCATCTTTCTAAGAAACCTCCCTATTTAAGGTCTAACCTTACTAACTGCACCTGCTATATCTTGCTCGAATTATGCATTATGCCTTACATATTTACTGAATTCCCTCAACATTTCACTTAGAAACAAACGTGAACCTTTCTCAAAGATCACAGCAAGTATTTTTAACTTTGTTGTAAAAATAAAATCTTACGAAACTTTGTTTTACCACAGAATGTTCGAACTGATAATTGGCCACAACAGCAGACCGGACGTTTAAATCGCTTGATTAATGGCCAATTTAGTGCCACACAATTGAATTGTTGGAAATCGTTTAATTTAGAGATTTATTTCCATAGCAATGTATTCATTTCACATTCCATGGCGGTCAACAGAGGGCGCTAATGATCAATCATTAATTGTTAATTACGTGCTTTTCTTCGCAAATCTACGTTTCCTGAGCATTTCACGTAACATGTTCATTTTGTTGCTGCTGCCTTTGCTTTGCGAACAACCAATGTTCGTTTATGAATAATTTAATTATTGTTTAAATGTTAATTAATACACCTTTTGTTGTTACGTTTTATCCTACTCCTCCTTTGTTTTCGTCTTCTCCTTCTTCGTCGTCGCTTGTTGGCTGTAAATTGTTTTCTGTTGTTTCGATTTTGTTGCTGTCGTTGTTGTTGCTGTTATGCCTTTTGCATGTGTTTGCAACAAACTGCAACTTGGTCGTCGTCGTCATCGTTGCATTGGAGTGCGGGCTGGGTAGAGCCAGCCAGCCAGCAAGTCTTTCAGTCAATACCGCCAGTCCCACCAAGAAGTTAAGAGAGTAACAACAACGAAATTTTTCAAAATTAATGGTAGAGTCGCAGGCCAGGCCGGGCCGGCAACGATCGCAAAGAGAGTCGCCGCACACAGCGAGCGGGAGGAGTGCGGACCAAAAACGAACGACGTAAAGAAAAACAGCAAAAGATACTTTATAACTTGACAGACACGCATTTGGCACTAATTGCATAAAATATAATAAAAAAAATTAAATTAAACAACACCAACAGCCACAAGAAACGAAACGTGCATTGTTAACACACACTACAGTTGGTAAACACCAACACGATCACACGGTTTAAAGAAGAAGAAAAAAGTATGTATGTGTACTCTCGTAATGGATCTTTAGCTGTTGTTGTTGCTGTTGTTTTCTTTAAAGAAAAGTCGTTAATTAGTGGAAAAAGGCTTTGCCTAAGCGTTAATTAAGTTTGCTACAACATCAGCAGCGGCAGTATTTGTTGCCACTCGCTCTGCCGGCCAACTCTGAACAGAAATACCCCGACCAAACAAATGCCAACTTAAAAAAAACGAACAAAAAAACAAAATAATTATACGATTAATACATAGGTGTAACTGTGTTAGTGCCCCCCACCAACCCCCCAACCACATACACACATGTACGAAACACACTTAGTCCCTCCGTCCGTTAGTCTCTCTGCCCATACCCTGTTGCATTTTACTCTTGATCATGGCAAGTGCGAGAGGAGTTTGTTGTTGATGTTGCCTTTATTTTTTCAATTAATTAAAATTCAATTCTTTTGTTGCTGTCGTCGTTGATTTTGTTGTGAAAATAGAGTTGTAGCCAACAACACACGACATACTCTCACACACCCATACACACATACAACACACACTCTCGTGCATTGCATATTTTATTTTGCACTCGTGTTGTTTACTTGTATGTATGTCTGTCTGTGTGTTTAGTTAGTATGCAGCAAATCCAGTTTGGTTAATTTGTTTTCTAATTAATCACTTATTATTGCCGAGAAAATCGTCCAGAGTAGTTCATTTAATAACATCCTGTCATTAATTAAATTTACACAGCACTCAGCCAGTCAGTCAGTCAGTTCGTCATTGTGCTCTTTTTTCTTCTACTTCTTTCATTCTTGTATCCATCTCACATGAGTGACGTGTCACGAATTACTCGCATACTGAAGCACAAGAGATCGCATAAACAATTCAAATGTCCTGTCACACGAAGTGTTGCCAGATGTGTCGAGCTTTCAAGAGTTGTCCGTTGTGTGGTCAAAATTCTTGAACTCGTGAATGAAATGAAAATCGAAGTTTTTTCCAAGAATATTTTTTAAACACATCTTAGTTTCAGTAGGCCGCCGTGGTAAAATGGAAAGAGTGCTCGACTGTCTGACAAGTAACCCTAGTATAAGTCCGAGTTTTTCACCACGACTTAACGAGTAACGCCATTTACTCTTTTAATCTGATCTTATGCAGTAATCAGGTTTTATCTATTTCTTCTCAACTACCGTACTAGTCTAGGGAAGTTAACGAACAAGGCTGTCTATTAACGTATCGTTTAACGGCGACCTGGTCGCAATATCTAAGTGGAATTATTTGAATAGCGTTGAATTGAACGCTCGAAATGCTCGGTAATGCGTGCTATCACAGATAACTTCACGCCGTCAGTGTCTATAGATGCGGTTCATATAGAACAGTCGGAACTCCTAGGGTTTTCGGCATAGAAGAAGTAGGTACACTTAGAAAAATAAAAAAAAAATCAGATCTATTCATTTCAAAGGGACAAAACTATTTGTGATTCGTTTTTGAAAAAATCAAAAATACCGCTCAAACTTTAGCTTAAGAGTTAATATTAAGTACTACTACCTTTAGTTCATAAAAAGTTTTGAATCCTTTTAGGTCCACCGATTTATACAAGTCCTATTTATACATCTAACAGAATACCATAGGCCATGAATTTGTCCCCATACTTGGACCGTATTCCTTGAATTTATTGATCCAATTGTATGCTTGATTAATATCCATTAATAAGCTACAGACAGAAATCAGAGGATTGTGCTGGCCATATACTGAAACGACTCATTTACATGGCCTAAAACGTGTTTAGGATTGTTGTCCTGTTGAAATACAAATTTCAAAGGCATGCTTAGCCCGGCCCATGTCTTAAGTATTTCGTATTCTATGAGTAAAATATCTTTAAAGAATTATTTTTCCACTTCTAATAGTGTAGTCGCTTACATAGCCTTTGCGGTTAAAACGTGTCATTCTTGTAAATAATATCTTACTTAAAAAAGTAATTTAACGTTGACCCTATTGTTTTGTCCGAATCTACGGTTGATATTTCTCATTTTATACGATGCACCATGTAAAGCGTTGCCGGATTATATTTTTGCAAAGACTACTCATTCCAATTTAAAATAACATTATAAATTTATCCGACATTTTTAATATCGTGTGTACATTATGAGCTACCCTATTTTTTGTACGTGACTGTATTCGAGTACCTTGGCTTCTTTAAGCGGTTCAAGAAAATATTCTACATGATCGAAGATGACACAACTCTAACATTTGGTCAGGCGCTCCATGATCGTTCTTTAAGTTGGGATTGATAGGGGATTGAGTAGCGATGAGAGGATAAACAATTGCATAGCCTCCATAAAGGATTATTGGTGAATGTGAATCGTTTTGCAACTCTATCGATACTTTCATAGAATATGCAAATATTGGCGACCATACGCAGAAAAAAAGTATGGTTGTGGTGACAATATTCGAAGAGGATAATACTATTGTTGGGTATATGGTTGTGGTACAACAATATTATGATCATCACAACAATAGTATGATTCAAATACAACCATACTATGATCCTAACAACAATAGTATGATTCACACATAACCATACTATGGTCCCCACAACCATAGTATGACTCACACTCAACCATACTATAATCTCCACAACCATAGGATGATCCTCACAACCATAGTATGTTTCACATATAACCATAGTATGATTCACACGCAACCATGTTATGATCCCTACAACCATAGTATGATCACACACAATTATACTAAGATCTCCAATATAATTTATTAGAATTTGTTTAAGTTGTCGACAATAGATTTGAATTAGAAAATTATTCAAAAAAAACATTAAATAAACACTTTCGTAAATTCAAAATAATAGGAGTTATTTATATAGAAAAAATTTAAATAAACGTATGCGTTTTTATTTAAAAAATGTCTGTTAAAAAAAACCAGAGCAGCTTGTTTAAAAAATTTTAATTTCGATAAAAAAAGTACTATTATTGCATTAGATCCGTACCAATAACATTTGTTCTTAAAAGCACATTTAAATAAAGAAAAATTACAATCATACAGTATGATTGCCGTAATCATATTATTGTTAACATAAAACGCAAAGCAGAAGCATTATCTCACCTCCTAAGAGGTTCCGATTATTTCAAAAGGATTTCATAGTTTCATCGGCTTGTCACTTTAGAAAAGTGACCCTTTTTGTAAACAATTGTCTCTCAGCTGACTAGCACACATTAAATCGACTGAGACATTCACCGCCGAATCATTACTTTCTTGCGCCGACGATATTTTTTGAATCGGCTACGTTCTCTGTTGTGCGTTCATTCAATCACAAAAGTTCTTTAAACTATGAAGGTGAAAATAAGTGTAAATGATTGATGAAAATATAATTTTGCCAAAATGTCGCTCCGAATATACTCTTCTTGCAAATATCTACAGACTGGTGACCACAATCCCCTTGTTTGAAATCGTCGGATTGGTATGATCTGCCAACGTAAAACGGAAACCAATTCCAGCAGACATCTGTATTAGCTAAAGTCCTTTGTCAGAACCTTATTGTTTTATGGTCGCAAAGCATTTCAAAACGAACCGATAAAACATTTAAGACAAGCTGTAAGTAAAATGATAAGATTATAATTTTGAAGTGACAAATTTCCAACCCCCTTGGCTGCCGAAATGATTGTGAATAATGTCAGTCAAAAATATTACAAAATCTGACCTTATCTAAGCTATGTCTTTTGTTAATGAGGGATACTAAATGGGAACTACTATTAAAGGTTCAATATCATATTTGAAAAACATCTTGGTAGTTAGGCAAATTAACTTAATAGAAAATTAAAAATGTCAATAGTGGCCATGCTCAGTAAAACATATTCGAGTTTAGCTCTTATTTCAAATATTAAATACAATAAACCGCAAAAGTATTTCCCATATCAATCAAATCGATGATACGTTCCATACCTACGAAGGCCACTTTACACAAACATAGATCACATATGACGGTGTGATATGCTCTGTGTAATTATAGTTTTCACATGATTTCACTTATTTTTCTTTTGATTTCGGAAAATGAGCAGCATCTCTTCGACTTCAACTGCCTGCCAGCCTTAGCCACATGCAGTTTTCACTTCGTTTTGAACTGCTTTTGCCTATGCCATATAAATAATTAAAATTTGTTTTCTTTTGTCCACATTTGTTATGATGATGACGACAATGATGATGGTAATGGTGGTGGTGGTGGTGGAAGCGGGGTTAGTAAAAACGGAAGTAATTGTTTGCTAGCCCTAAGATTTATAATGATATTTCGCTGTCAATTCCAGTAATGCAATGCCAGCGTTTCTGGATTCTGGCAAACAATCGCAGGACATGCAATCGGGGATGATTTTTTTCAAATAGATTTTTTATGTGCTCATACTCTGCGCCGTAGACAGCCGAGTCAGATAGAAGCAAGTCAGTACCAGTTAACAATATGGGAATTAATTTTTAATACGCATTGAAGAACTTCCTACGTTGCCCGACCTCTCATCCAACAATTGCGTTTCGTTTGGTTCTCGGTATGTGTGGCTTGCGTATCGAATGTGACGTTGCTGCTGCTGCTAGTGGTGGTGGTAGCTTCTGAATTGGGTTTATCGCACTCGCTCTAGTTTGCTGGTAGTCCCAAAAACTACACGTGATATTTTCCCTCTTTTCCCGTTTTCCTTCTCAACACAGACACACGCGCGCATCAGCTGCTTTTTCAACTTCTACAGGAGGATGAAAGGACGGACACATTTGACATGCGAGCAACTTCATTTACGGATTTAAATATTTTTATTTGTAAATGTGTGTGTGTATGTGAAGCGGCATACATGTGTGTGCATGTGCTTGTGTTACTTTCTTTTCCTCTAATGCATGCTCTAGGGGGGTTTTCGGGGTTTCTCTGTTTTATTGATTGGTGGCGGACATAAATTGTGCCCGATTCTCTATAATTGCATTGATATTAATTTGCGAATTACATGATTTGTTCAAATTTAATTGGAGTTTCCTTCAGCCGCTGCCACTCTTCTGGCGTAAATGTTAAGCGAGTCTCTTTTTTTCGTTGACGTTCATGCAGTGCCCGCACATACCCGCTGTTTTTTTTCATGCTGTGCCATGGGAAGCATTCCGAATCGAACGTGTGGTTTCACACTTAAAATGAACAAAATGCATTCATTAAAAATTAGGAGTAGAAATTGGAGGTTTGGCTAAGTGGTTTCTAATTTAATTGGCAGGATTTTATAGCATAAGGCAGTTCTTAACATTCGAGTTTTGGATTCATTCTTATGTTAAAAAGAACAGATGGAATAGAGCATATTCTCTTTGTTTTTAAAGCGGAAATACAAACACAGGGAGGGCCAAAAGTAGCCATGGGGTTAAAAACTTTAATAACTTTTTCGTTTATTAATTTTTTCTCGGATTATATAATATACAAAATGAAACCGCTGAAATGGTCCTGTTGAAACCACATCTCAGGTCTATTTTCAAGAGCAGGGCGTAAACAATTTTCCATCATAAACCGATACCATCTTCATTCTCGAAGAAGTAACCCCAATGGTATCTGCAGATGTCATCCCACACCTTACTGTACAATTGGCGTTAATTAATGGCTCTTGAATTTTCCAGAACACCAGAACCTACAATAGCTCGTTTCTGTAAATAAATCGGTAAGTTACCGATTTATGTGACGTCACACCGACTAGATTGGAAGTTACCGATTTCGTGATAACTGCTGTTTCTGTACGTTGAAATCGGTAAAAATTCGATCTTGTGATGGAAAGAAACACAAATCGAAAAGAAACGGTAAGAATTGAAACAGATGACATGCAGCTTTTTATTTGCATTTGTTTTCATGTACAAGTATTTTGTATTAAAACACTGCTATTTTAATATAACTTATATATTTAAACGACATAACTATTAATTACCTTCTCACTCGTTTTCACGTAGAAAAAAAGTATGGTTGGGATTACAATATTCGAAGAGCATCATAATAATGTTGGGTATATGGTTGTGGTACAACAATATTATGATCCTAACAACAATAGTGTGATTCAAATACAACCATACTATGATCCTCACAACAATACTATGATTCACACATAACCATACTATGATCCCCACAACCATAGCATGATTCACACTCAACCATACTATGATCTCCACAACCATATTATGATCCTTGTAACCATATTACGTTTTACATACAACCATAGTATGGACGTCACAACCATAGTATGATCACACACAATTACACTTTATCCCCATAATTATTTATTAGAATTGGGTTACGTTGTCAACAATATATTTGATTTATTAAAAATATTTAAAAATACATTAAATTCAAAATAATAGGAGTGATATATTTAACAGTAGAAAATATCAGTTAAAAAAGTAAGCGTTTTTATTAAAAATATTTCAGTTAAAGCCAAAAATTTTAATTTCCACATAAAATACTATTAGATACGTAACAATAACATTGTTAAAGCATATTCAAATGAAGAAAAATTACAATCATACAGTATGATTGCCCCAATCGTATTATTGTTAACATAAAGCCCAAAAAACAATACTTGTGTCGCACCAACCATATTTATATTGTTGCTACGACCATATTTTCATTTTTAAATTTGCCAATAATACTATTGTTAAATTTCAACAATATTAATATGTGGCAATCATACTATTGTCAATATTAAATTCAATAAACAATACTATGGTTGCGACGAACATACTTTTAATGAGAAGAACATATTATTATTGCCGTGACCATATAGTAACCATATTTTTTCTCTGCGTGTTGTTAAAAATTTGCAAACAAATAAAAACGAGCAATTAATTAAGCTAACAGTTGGTTATGTACATTGCAAGTAAACAAACATTTGCATTCGGTTATTTTGCATTTCGTTGAAACCGGTTCATAAATTGTCGTAAATTTCAACACACTGCCGTCTTAAATGTGTGTTTTGCCACCTACAATTAAGCCGCGGTAACACAATTAAAACATATTTTTTTAATAAAATATTTATTTGTATAAAATAACATCAATAAAATTGTATTTGGTTTAAAAAGTTATACTTGGTTACTTGCTTTCTCATAATTGCAACAACACTATAGCAATCGGCAGAGTTCTCACTTGGATTAAAATCAGTGAGAAAGTTACCGATGTCAAGTTGAGTCACTTTTCTTTTCTTTTTTAAGCGATTCCTATTGAAGTAGAATCGGAATAAATGTCATACTACCGATTTAGGACGAGTGAATGGAATAGGAATCGGCAATTTTTTTACAGAAACAGTGAAGGTGAGAATGACGTCAGATCGGTAATTTCAGTCGGTAACTGCGATCGGTACGATTAACAGACCCGGGCTACAGTTCTGCTTATTAACAAAGCCATTCAAATGAAAATGAGCTTCATCACTCATCACTTTGCGTTAAAATAATTGATCGCTGGTTTAAATAATAAAATTCTATTATGCTGGTTCTTTGTTCAGTTGTGAATCTCTCCATTTTTTATTCTCCAAGTGTTATTTATATGATCTGAAACATTTATAAAATTTGTAAGCCCCATGAAAACTTTTGGCCCACCCTGTAGAGTTATTTTATGTGAAGGACTTAAAAAATGTCCCTTTGTAAAGAGAGCTACATATATTGTGCTCGTGAGAAAAAACCAAAAATTCCTCACCACTGATATTTTCTATATTTCGTTGTTTTCTCTGTGGCTTTCCTTCCCCCCCTCGAGCCTCATGTAGCTGTAGCGATTGTTCGTTTGCTTATGCCGTCTTCTTCGCTTTTTTTTTGTCCGTTTGGTGTCGTATCAATTGCATCGCTCCGTTATAAAAATCAACCTTTTATTTAATTGATTTGCCACACTATGTGGTACATTCAACTTGAAACAAAATCCGTTTATTTTGTGCTTCCTTTACGTCTTCTCTTCGGAGGCCGAGCCGTTTAACTTTATTTTGAGAACCCGAAATGCAGCACAACCGAAACATTTTTTAACTACGCACACACACACCCGGACGTACACCCAGCCAGACTGAGAGACATGCGGCATACGTCGCACAGCACAGCCGCCTCTCCACCCAGCCAGCCAACAAACGGCCGGCCTTAATGCTGCCGCCGCGTGCTGCTGCTGGCTGTTGTACTCGTACGTGTGTGTGTGTGTGGCATTGCGTGGTGATGCTGTTAATGTTAATGCAACCTTTAGCATAATATCTGAGGAGAGTACATATATTTTGTGGGGTTTGTGTTGTTGTTGTTGCTATTATTGCTGTTGTTTAATTCTAACCGCAAATTGCAGCATAAACATTTCTGTTAATTGGGTTGAACGTACACGATCTTTTTTGCTGTTGTATTCTTGAGACTGAACGGCCGAAGATGCCGATGACGACGACGACAACGAAGACTACACTGTGAGACAGTCGCGTCGAGTGCAGTGAAGTGGAGTCGGAGCCAGAGACTCGGGTACTAAAATGTTGCTTTGCTAATGATGCTTATTCGCGTCATTATACGATTTTAACTGCGGCCTAAACACTTTCAGTTAAGAAGCCAATTAAAATATTTCTGTGCCACAGCCAAAAGCAGCAGCAGCAGCTAAAGTCGAAGCCTCAGTCCAAGTCGTGGCTGTAGTCGATGCTCTAAGAGGCCTTATTGTTGTTGTCGCGGAGGCTGCTGAGACTGCGTCGTTTCCATTCTCCCAGGCTGTTAAGCTTGGGCCGCCGTCGCCAGGCCATTTGTGAGTTTGCCAAACTGAACGTTCGGGAACTGTTCTGTTTGTTCACTGTTCGTCGTTGTGTGATCGATGAGCTGTTGTTTTCAACGAGAACCTTTCGTGTGGCTGCTTGTCTGTTCTGTTCTGTTTGTTATTGCTTTTCGTTCGGTTTCTTTTTTAAGTTGTGTAGACCGACCGACTGCCGATGGATCGATCCATCGATCGATTGCACCGTGTTACGAAACCACCATATAGAGTGTTAGCAATTAGGCATTTTCAACCACAGGAAGGAGTTTATTTTAGGTTTATCATTCCCTTGGAAATGGATTTAAGAATTCAAACTGTAAATAACCTATAAGAACTATCCTTATCTCAAAAACTTCAAAATATATCCATATTTGGATTTGTAGTAAAATTTTATTTAATTTAAGTACCTACTTATATATGTATGTATGTATGACCCTGCTGTCAATTGATCGCGCGTTTTGACCATACACCCAGCTCGTATGATCAAAATAAGCCCTATGAGCCAAAACGTAGACGAAAAATACCCTCCATTGTTCTTCCACAAAAAAATTATGATTTGTCAATTCACAAAAAATTTTCCACGATATCTTTAGTCTGTATGTATCTATTCGTTGTGGAAGAAACGATGCTTGTAAAGTACCACTCATTACCTCGTACCACTCATTACCTCGTAGTTTGAGACATTTTAACATGAAAACGCGATCTTTGTGGAAAAAGCTAAGAATATCAACAAGCTAGTGTCATAGCCTGTAGCGCAGTGTCTAAAAAGTTGCCAAGTTAACTCATCGCCGGACTACAGTCCTTTATAAAAATTTTATTTTTCTTTAACTTCTTTTTGCTCACGTATTATTCTGATCCGGATGGTCTTTTAAACAAGTTTGACATCGCTTCTGAAGTAGAGCTTTAAATGCCATTTTCATAACTTTTTCAATAATTCAAAAAATAATTATGATGGCCAGATTAATCGCATAACCAATATTGGTACTGCAACACAGCGCGATAAACGGAATAAAAAAAGTAATATAAAACTATTTTTTTAATATTTAATAGGTGTTTTAAAAAGTAAAGTAACAAATTAACCCGAGCTCCAACCCGAGACCTTCCAAATTACAAAGTGGAGAAAAATAACTTCCCCTTATTTACAAATAATGTAATGTTTGAAATCCACAAAAGCCAATCGCAGTCTGTTGAAGAACATAAAAAGCGATTATTTCTAAAGTATTTGACAGTTGTTAACTGCTACCTATGCTATTCGATTTTTGATCAGGTATACATCGTTCTTACCACACGACAAAATATAAAATCAATAAATATTATAATAATGCTTGCAATAAAAAAAATTGTTAAAGTTCTGTTTTCCTATCAACGATCTCGAAATCGAGACTTTTCGAATTACAAGTTTCTTAGAGTAGTAGATGAAATCGATTCTTTGGGAAGTATTTTTTTTAGTAACAAAAAAAATTTTAGTGAAAGAAGTTTTTTTAAAGCTGTTTAAAGCTGTATTCCTGTAATATGGCTCGATAGGCCGATTTCAAAGTGTCTTCGGCTTAGGATACAATTTGTTACAAAAATACTTTATATCTTAAAGATACATTTTTCAAGGCGGTTTAGTTAAAACACTACTAACATAATCCCAAATTGAAACAAGGGGATTTCAAATAAAATTTTCCGAAGAAAACAGGGCGATACAAAATAAAATAACCTAGTTTCTATCACAATTTAAGGAAACTCACTTGTATTACCATGTTTGATGAATGTTTCGAACCACTGTGCAGTATTGGGTTGAATGGTGGGTTAGTTAGCTTGCACGTTGGTGATGTTTTTTTCCTGCTGTTGTTGTTGTTATTGCCCGTTCGTTTTAATATGATGATGATTTTGTGTTCTGGCCTGGTCTATATGTGGAGTAAATACGATATGTTTCAAGTTAAAGTGTGCGCGCGCGCTCAAATAAATGCAGATGTCAATTAGAGCCTCATTAAAGCCATAAGCAGGCATCGCCACCACCACCACCGCCACCATTGCCATCAACCAGAAATTGCCCAGAAAAGAATCAGCCCCTCAACAAAAACAACAAAGGGAGGAGCAGCAAAAGAAGAAGAAGAAAAAGCCGCTTAAAAACAAAACAATGAAAGGATGTCCAGAGCAACTGCAAGCCCAAGACAAACCAATAAAGGATGGATGGATGTTTATAGTTTGTTTCCAGGTTTAATATGCACTGTTTCTTTTTTGTGCTCACCGATCTTGTTGTAGTCGTTTGTTGGTATTATTCCGCTCATTGTTGTTGTGCTGGGTGGATTGCCTGAAACTATTTGCGGCCAAGACCACTCACTGCTCTGACCAGACGGAGGATAGCAAGAAAGAGAGAGAGCGAGAGGTTGCTGCTGCGACCGATGACGACGACAATGATGACGATTTAAAAATTTTGTCACATTTTCGTTTTAGGTTGTTGGTATTTTTTAATGAGCTTCAACTGATCCGCGCTCTCTCGCGTTTGCCCAGAAATTCTTCCCTTTCTTGGCTTCGTCTCCTTCTTCTCATATGTTTGCATTGCCGCCCGTTTTTTTTTGTGTTTGCCCTTATTTAAACGGACTACGTAATGGAGTGAGTATGGTAAGGAATGGAATCATTGTTGTATACTCCACCAACGAGTGGCATCCTCACAGCACAACGGCCACAGCGACATGCTGCACTCCCCACAGCTAATTACGTATTGAGAATGTGTTTTAATGATGTCCATGTTATCACGGTGATTTTTATGAATTCTTGTGGGAATATTCAGTTGAACTCCAAAAATAAAATAACTCAACGCAACACAACAAACACATGCGGCCTACGATTTTCCGTCTTCTTGAGGCGGTTGCTTGTTAAAATTCCAAACAGCCAGTCAGGCTGTACGAGAAGAAGAATCACAAGATTTTGGAATTTAATTTTTTTCTTCTTCAAAACAACCTTAAGAAACCTCAATTTGTGGCAGAAATCCACATCTCGCTCGGCACCAGCCAACAAATAAGCAAGCACAGGGGCCAGCATTCAAAGGATTCTGGATTCTTGTGGTGGTTAGAGAACAATTCATCTTAGCACTCGCTCCACTTTAAAGTGGGTGGAAACTGTACCACCAACCACCGTCAACAGCAGCAGCACCAGCCAGCACAACGCGGCGGCACTCGTGAGATTCCGTCTAATTAAAATCATAAGAATTAATTAACCACCGTCAGTCACAGTGGCCGTGGAGCGCTGGCGGTGGTGATGGCATTGGCTCCAAACACAATACAACATGTTGCACTTGTTTGGAAATTTTAAAGAGACATCACCGCATTGCACTGCCGGAGCAGCAGCCCCCAAATGTAAACGTAGCTTCGTCTCCCACTTATACCCAGCCTAGCCGGTTACATCGGCAATTGTTGTCTTACAGCTTTTCCCTTGCCTCCTTTGGCTATTACCATATGTTAAGTATGCTTGTTGTTGTTTTGGTTCCTTTCTTATTCGTAATTCATTGTAGAATGTTGTTCCTAATTGGTTTGGCTTTTATTAATTTGCCAAGCTGATATCATTAACATAATCATGATGACTACGATGGTGGTGATGATGACGACGATGATGGTTTGTCAGCCAGCCCGCCCGCCATCCAGCCAACAACAGACCTGCACATTTGCCAAGCGAGTGTCCCGGTCTGTCATTGACAACAAGTACCCGCTTGTGAAGGCTGACTGGCGCTGTCTGACTGCTTCAATTGTTGGCCGTATGTTTGCCTGTGTCCGTCCGTCCGCCCGTCTGTCTGCCTGTCTGTGATATATTAACCACTTATTTGTCAAGAGATACTCTTTGAAATTCATTAATTCGAGACTCTTTTTTTGTTCTGTTTTCAAATTTTATAAATCGAGCGTAAAATTAATCTGCTGAACAAAGCATACAACTCAAAATATTCATAATACGTGTGCATACTCGTACTCCATTTACAGGGTGGTTTAATGAATTCTTAACCTATTGGCTATATTATCGGCATTACAGATACAAAGAACAAAAATGGAAATCCAGTTCCATTCTGAAATGTAATAGAAAACGATTCGATTTAAAATATTAATATTGAATAATTTGTGATATACTCGTATGTACGTATGATGGATTTTACTTTGTCTGCATTAAACGTATCGCACATTTTTAACAAAAAGATTCAATTCTTATAAAAAAAAATTATCATTTGAGTTCCAAATGGTGTATTTAATGCTACTCATATTTATTGTGTGATCATAAGCCTGTTTTATGTAACAACCTTAAGAGATGCTGACAAGTGCAACATGTTTGTATATGTCAGTGGACAGTGCAGCCAAATTTATTTCCATGTTGGTTTTTAATATTTTTTTGGCAGCCTGTATTTTTTCGGCATAGCGTCAAAAAGGAAAAAAGTATATTACAGTAGATCATATGAAGATAAATAGACGAAAAAATGTCGGGGGTACTAAAAGACATTTTTGATGCATCCATCAATGTATGACCTCCACAAAATTAAAGAAATTCTCATGATTACTAGATTCAGGACTAAATTTTATGTGACAAGCTAAAAAGTTGCTAAAAAGTGCAACATTTTTGTATATGTCAGTGGACAGTGCTGCCAAATTGATATTGATGTTGGTTTTTAATATTTTTTGGGGAGTCTGTGTTTTTTTGGCATAGCGTCAAAAAAAGTGTATTACAATAGATCATATGAAGATAAATAGACGAAAAATGTCAGGGGTGTTAAAAGACATTTTTGATGCATCCATCCATGTATGACCTCCACAAAATTAACGAAATTCTGACATTTACTAAATTTCAGGTCTAAATTTTATGTGACAAGCTAAAACGTTGCTGAAAAGTGCAACATTTTTGTATACGTCAGTGGACAGTGCTGCCAAATTTATTTTCATGCTGGTTTTTAATGTTTTTCGGGCAGCATGTATTTTTTCGGCATAGGGTCAAAAAAGAAAAAGTATACGTGTATAAAGAAAGGTAAATAGAACGTATAAAGATAAAGAGACGAACAATGTCAGGGGTATTAAAAATCAGTTTTATTGCATCCATCCATGTATGACCTCCACAAAAATAAAGAAATTCTCATGTTTTCTGTATCTTTAATTAAGCCAGGTAATAAGATAATATAATCGAATTTTTACTGGGTGTCGATCGGTACTAAATTGTACCATTCTTGTAGATCGGAATTTTAAAAACGGAGATCCTTAGTTTTCGGTTTATTTCGGAATACCGGTATTTTTCCGGTTTCCGGAATTTTTTAGAATTTCTTAATATTGGAATTTTCTAAATTTTTGAACTTTTGGTATTGTTTTGTATATCCAAAAAATGTAAATTATTCTATATTTAGGGTAACATTTTATTGTCCACATTTAGGTAAAAAGCGTCAACCAAAAACTAGTGAGAATTTATTCATTTGAATATTAACATAATGAATAATTACACTTAGTACAAAAATTAGTTGAAATTTTATAATTATATACAGGGTGGGGCGTGATAATTTGCTTTTTTGCACTGCAGGCTGTGGCGGCACTGTTGGTCGAAGAGAGTGGAGAGCGTGCGTGGCTTATAGTGGCTGACGGGAGATTTGTATTTGTCGGCCTTTTAGATGCATTGGACACGCGAGAAGAGGTCATTTTGTGTTGAAGCGTTTTTTTTTCAAATGCGCACTCGATCATTGCAGTACATCGTGCTTTTCCTTAACGATTCGCTGTTCCCACAAATATACGGTTCCGGAGTGAAACAAACCCCAGAGAACTACACCAGAGACCTCTGCATTCGGACTGTGTGGTACGCCATATTACGAGTAGGCATGATTGGCCCTTACTTTTTCTAGAATAACTGTCTTGCCGTAACTATGAACTCCGAACGGTACTTGACTTTGATACAGGATTTTTTGACACTATTTAAAACCATGTAATTTTAAAATTCCCTTACTGTTCAATATAATTAAAATATAAAATAATTTTTTCTAAGCTTATAATTTTTTTATTTCATTCCCAAATAAGCAAATGAGTTTTAATTTTTGCACATATTATATCAAATTTGTTAAATGTCGTTAAAAACCATTTATAAGATAGATTACAAATAAAATCATGGATAAAATAAGCAAATTACCGCGCTTTGCCCTGTATTTTATAGAAATTAAAAAATCGACACTGACCTCGATCTCCAACTAATTACTGAAATTCTTTTTTCTCAACGTTAAACTGTTGCATGTTTTTAATTTTAATTGTGTTTAATTAAATCAATTTGTCTTTTCCGAAATTTTATTTGGACATTTTTTAAGAAGTGTAGGCCTTCGGGACCATGTTTCTAGATGCCTGTTAATGGAGCTGATTGTAAGCAAGATGTGTCATTTTATCCTCTTTCTTTGTTTCATTTAAGCTTGCTTTTTCTGAGATTCCAACAGACTAAATTTCAGTCACTTTCTCAGGGCACTTAGATACTTTACACAACTCTTTAACAGTTTTGAAGTCACTAGCATTAGCTGTTTTTAGGATTGTCTGTTTTAAGAATTAAAGCCTTCTTCTTTGGCTGGCTTTGCGCTTGCGTGTATTGTTTTGTGGTCAAATTTTAAGCTCTTGTCTGTTTTTAGAATTAAAGCCTTCTTCTTTGGCTGGCTTTGCGCTTGCGTGTATTGTTACGTGGTCAAATTTTAAGCTCTGCTCGACAATCAGAAGCCAGCAGTATATTTAAGCATCTAAATCGGTAAAGTCCTAAATAGGGGAGAACTTTTTTTTGTATGTGGGATATATTATTTCTGGTTTAAAGATCTATTTTATATAAGGCAGGTCCTCTTACCGAAGGAAGGCTTTTGGTCGCAGTGCTTCATTTAAGGAAGATCAAATTTAAAATGAAGTTTCTGGAGCGGAAGTATCTTGAATAGACGCAATTCTAAAACATGGACCGATACGGATATGTTTCGTTCTTATGCAAAATAGAAACACACAATGTAGACAATTCTATTCAGATGCTTTTGTAAATGCGATCCATGTTTTAATTACAACAATAGACATACAGGCGGACAGACATAAGTAAGTCGAATAAGATGGGTATAATAAACACGGAGGGTCTATATTCCGTCCTTTTGGAGTACAAAACAACAGCACTGAAAAAACACCAAAAAAAATAACAAAACATTTGCTGGGATGCATTTTACTTTTTAGCTTTCCAATAGATGCCTTTTCTACTGCTTGCACATAAAAAAGTGATCAAAATTGAGTAAAGCAACCAGCTAAAAAAACTGGCTTCCTTGCTTCCTCCTTTATTGAAATTTTCTTCTGGTTGATTCTTTAGTCGTGAATAATATTTTTTCAAACCGAAGCAAACGAACCCTTTGATACACCCTGCTTAAGTTACAATGTCAAGTAGCAACGTACATACCAACAACACCCCACCCCCCCCCCCCCCCACCAAAAAAAAGTGGTTCTTAACGATCATTTAATGATTAAACAATGTAATAATGAGTCTGGAGAGTCTTGATAGCACAGTAATTAGAAAACAAATCAAGTTGCAAACATTGCAGCGAGAGCAAAAAAAAACAAAAGAAAAGCAAGCGGCAGCAACCTTGTCGCATGTCCGCTTTAATGTTTAATTGTATCACTTTTGCTGTTATTCCTCCTCTGGCTCTTTTGCGCGGCCTCTTCATTTCTGCCATGCAACTGGAGTTCGAGCGATTCGTTTCGATGTGTTAATTAAAAAATCTGTAATTATCATGTTGGTTTTGTTGTCGATAACGTTGTTAATTTTTAATTAGTTGCACCAACCAACAACTCTACCACTGCCACTTTGGTCTTTCGTCTTTGTCTTGTTCTCTTGTTTTTTTTTTGTTTGTTCCACGCCGACAAGAGTAGGCTCAGTTTTGAGTGATATCGAAACGAGAGTACAATTCGTAAAAGGAATTAATGTTTGAAGTTTATCATGAGCAACAAATTACGCTTAATGGGATTTGTATTCAATTAATCGACTTTAATTGCCCCTACACCCCTGCCTGCCGTCCACTTGCCATTTGAAAACGCCAACAAACCCAATTGCAAATTATTGGCTATTTAATAAGAAAAAATGTAAATTGCAAGTAATTTGTCATTGGGTTTTGAGCAGCTAGCCAGCCATGCATGGAATAAATACTTTCGGCCAGTTTGTTTTTATGAGTTATTAAGAATAATTAACATTTTAAATTTGTAAGTTGGTCGGTTCATTTTTTTCTTTAAACTAGTTTACGAGAATTTCCTTGGCCAGTGATCGGGCTGAAAATAAAAATACCTGCCTACATGTGTGGCGCGGTGGAAATATTACAAAATCCATATGAACCGCAAAGTCGCAATAATCGCCTTAAAAAATATACTCGTATATAAATGCTCACAAAACTTGTCTCGAAATATGGAAGGAGAGAAAGAAAAAAAATATTCACGAATTCAAGTCATTTTTATAATTAAATATAAATTTATATGTTTGTTCATTGGTCCATTAATTGAATAAGCACTTTGGCGACTGGCCATTAGGTGAGGGGAAGGATACCAAACACAAGTAAAACTGTTACAGTCATACAGTGTCGACCATACAATCCGTCCCGTACTAAATTAGAAAATGATCGGAGTTAATATGAGGTTTTTATATATCATCTGGATATGGCTGAAATAAATCTGGTGGAATTTTTTGTTGTTCATACACTGAGAAAATTATGTTCGTACTATTTACAAAACATTCTTCTTATTACGTTCTTTACAAAACTACATCAATAATATAAAGAATGTATTTTATATTATTGATGTAGTTTTTCGTATTTTGTGAACCAGTTTTTATGAATTTACGAACAGCCTTCTTATTTTAATTTTTTCCTTCATACAAGTATGTTCTATGAACTTACTTACTTACTTATATAAGTCATCGTATAAAATTTGCATTTTATTTGTACTTTTTAGTAACTTTTTTGTATAAACTTGGTAATTTGCGTAATTTTTGCTTCAAATGTTTTACTAAAATTTTCTTATTTTGTGTGAAATGCCTTTATGAAAGCAATTCGTCATTTTTAAGACAGGTTTTCTATTGATTTCATAGTTGTCACAAAATAGTATAGCTCTAACTTTAAAACACTTGGACAAAAATACGCACATTTTGTGTATTTGCATATGTGGTGGAAATGAGATTCGTAGTAAAAAATAGGATCATCCAAAGTTTAATCGTGGATCGCACCTTTGCGAGCAGTGGATTACTTCATAAATCTCCGAGCCTCATGTATTTTGTAATCCTTTTTAATACTGCATGTTCGCAAAAGCAAGTACTCCTTTTGAGCTCCTTTTGGAGTTCAAAAAAAATATTTTTTTTTGATCTCGGAAAGGGGACAAGGGAACAAGGGGAGTAACCAAAAAACACATGCAAAACTAAAAAGGCATTGATGTGTTGATTGATTGATAGATCAATTTGGAGTATTAAGAGAGGCATCAACATTGTTTTTTCTAACTTCGAAGAAATTTGTAGCAAAACACAACAAAAATTGTTGTGTTTTGCTACAAAACACAACAATTTTTTGCTCGTTTATTACTCCAAATGGATGAACAAGTCATTACTCCTTAATTGCTCGATTATGTATTAAACCATATATTTTTTACTGGGTCGAGCTTTACGCCGAGTTCGCAGAATATACGTAAAAGGGCAATTCTCATTAATTTGAATGAGACTACTGTTTAAGTTATTTGATTCGTAGCCGAAGTAATCACTCCAAAAGACTGCAGAAGAAAAACCTTGGCGGGTTTAGAAACGGCTGCAGAGTCTGCCTTGCAACCGTAGCCAATACATTTTAACAATTTGTTTTCATTGATTCTAAAAGAAACAACAAAGGTCTTAAACCTACTTAAAAAACTGTTCAAGTCCTAACAATAGGAATAGACCTGACAAATGTAAACAAAACTAAAAACATTTTTATGAAAAAGTTTTATATTTTTGATGAACATTTTTCATACCAATTATGAACGAATTTTATAAAGAAAATTATGTTTATTGTAAAATATTGCCATAAACATGATGAAAAAGTTTAATGAATAATAAAAAAACAATTTCAAGAAAAATAAGTAAGATTTCATATAAAATAGTCAACTACTTTATAAAACGTTTGAACCAGATTCTTTACAAAATATGAAAGAAATTTTTAAAAATAGGGTAATTCTCAGTAACACAAATGAGTCTCCCGTATAAGTTATTTGATTTGTTACGTTGATCCCGAAAAAGAAACAACCAAAAGGTCTCGAACCAGAATAAGAAAATCTTTTACAACGTTTTTAAAAATCACAAATAATTTTACTATATTTTTTTTATATTTATTATGAAATTTTTTATTTGGCTGGAAAAATAACCAATAACCAGAGTGGTTTATTGGTCGCTCCTTAGGTTTTACACTACATTCGGGTTTTATATGTGACTCGCAGACAGACAGGGCCTCAAATTAGGCGGCTTATGTATGGGAGCTATATAAACAACATTGACAGACATGGTCGAATTTCACCAGGTGATATTAGCCGTGTTCTTTTCAGGTTACTAAACAAGCATTTGTATGGAAGTTACTCGGTAAGCAAGCGAGTTGTCTGCTACTCGGTAACGAAATGAGTTAGAGTTACCTGACTTATTTTTTTTAACAAAAAAAATATTATGACACACCCGGCTTGTATAACAAAATCAAAACATATGTTTTTTGTTATTGATACAGAAAGAAAATGAAGAGAATGAAAGAAAAAGAAAATCGAAAAACTATTTCCATAAATTGTATTGAGTCTTGCGAATGTGCTGAAGATGATGAGCTGAATGAGAATATAATGTCTTCAAGAAGGACACAGTCGTTGTTGTAGAACATTTGTATAAATAACTCCAGTATATTATCAAATATTCAGTGTTAAAACAATTTATACTCTTAAGCCCCCTACTAAGTTCGCCTTTTCGTGTGAAGAAATCTCAAACTTCAACAATAACGGTCTGTGAAATTGCGGTGAAAATAGAAAAAAAAATCTAGACAAACCCTCATTTATGAGTCATTTCCTAAGCGATAATTATGGTTCTTGCTTGTCCTTTGCTGGAATTAATGTTTAATGCTGTACTGAACGAAATTAAAGTTGTCAATAAATATTTACAAAACAAGAAACTGTACGAAGTAACCAAATTGCTTTTTCACAATTTGTTTTGCCTTTTTTTGTTTGTAAAATTTTTTTTTGTGATAATGCTGCCATCTGATTCAAAATAGTGTTGAATATTGCCAGAATACCATATTGCTAGCTAACTAGGTAACTAAGCTAGTAACCTGAAAAGATCACGCCTATTATAAGAATTTTGTGCAGAATATGAACTAATGTGGTTTGTTGAACGACGGGGCCTCAACTAACTTCGCCTGGTTTGGTTATAGGCTGCCTTCAACGTACTATGTCTTATTTAAAGCAATTTTTTTTGTATGTATAGAGTATCATGGCCTCCAATCAGTGGAATGTTCGAATGACGACTTTTCAACACCTGCAAATTCACAAAGTTTCGCCGAGAACGGTAACTAAAAGCCTTAATCCCACGACAGCCGGTTCTATAGACCGGATTGGGCCGAAGAGCAATTCTTCGGCCAAGGGCTGTCACCCCGGCACACACTTGCCGCTACAACAACATCAACGAAAAGCCTTGTCAATTTGACTGATCGCCGGTGTTAAAGTGGACAACACTTTACCGTGGGTACTAGAACTGTATGTTGAGCAACAAATTTTTACTATTTTAATCTTCTTGCTAGTGGTCATTGTATTTCTCGTCTTAAATAATTCCCTAAACTAATTTTTTCTCGAATCATTGAGATCATCACGATATATCATTTACCTTGCTGACTTGGAATTTACAGTTTGATGCCGGCTCCGAACAGCTAATGCATTGGAGAGACTTAGATCTCTTTCACGTCGATATTTTGGAAGTGGAAAACCCGGCACACCTGAATTAGTTGTGCACTCTTACCATTCGATTGAAACGGATATTATAAGCAAATCTGGCGCCCAACGCGACTATTAAGTAGGCGTTTCCACATACGCCCGGACACAATTTAGACAGACACACAAGAATCAAAAATACTATGTCAATCCTTTTATTAGATCCTTATTTTTCTTGCTTACGCCTTATAAACTTATACTATTGAAGTACCTTCATACCGCACTATAAAATTGATAGCCGATATCCAATGAAATAGAATGACTGACTGTAAATATAATTCCAGACACAACTTCCTAAACACAGCCATGGCATATAAATACCATTTATTTATGTCAATTTTATTTGAATTTATCATCGTGGCTATCCTTCCCACCCGCTCGTTCATCAATGTCCATATGCATGTTCGTTTATTGTTGCTGCAGATATTCTGGAAATTGTAAAGTCGTGTCACTGCCGTTTCTCATTTTCGCGACGGCGATCTCTTCATTCGTTTCGCTCAAACCTTCGATAGCGGCGTGGACTTGGTGCCATGGCTTTACTGAGTCGTACTCCTCTGTTGTGTTTTCTACGCCCTGCTGTTAATATAGTTTAATTTGATCCTGATCTACATCTTCTCGTTCTTCTTTACACATTCTCTTTATGCTTCAATTCCTTTTACAACCTGTCAGGTTTACTGGTTCATTATATCTTCGCGTATATTTAAGAAAAGCCAAGAAGACAAAAAACAAGCGCGAATAAGACGTTTTTTGCAGTTTACGTTTCCATTTGGGTTAGTACAGCAGCAATTTGCTGAGCTGGAAACTCATACGCGGCATGAGCAGCAGAAGCATTTTAGATGTAATTAGCAAAGACACATTACCGCTGACTGCCTGCCAAACTGTGGCATGCCGGGCGGGCAGGCTGGCAGGCCTTGTGTGCGTGAGTGTGCTGCTGGTGAGTGAAGTGAATGGTAGTAGTTCATCTTCATCTCCTTGGTCTACTTGGACGACGGGGCGATCTGCTGTTCCACCACCACCAACATCAGCAGCGGAAGCACCAGCAGCAACGCGATAATGATTCGCTGCACCGTCATTATTGTGTTCTGCTTTTGCGTTGCTTTAGTTTTTTCTTTTGGTTCGTTTATGTCACTTGCGGAATTTTAATGATCTCCAATTGTGCTCCTTCCTCCAAGTGCACGAGAGTGCTTAGTGTATGTGTGTAGGAAGCTATAATGACATTGATGCTGTTTTTTGTTGTTGTTGCTTGCAACGCTGCTGTTAGTTTTCGTTTAAGAAAAGTCTTGCATAAACTGCAGCAAAAAGTTACAGAAATCAACAAACACTGCAAATGCATATGTTTGTAAGAGAGAGAAAAAGGGAGAAGGCGAGCGATATTTATATTATGATGTTACAAAAACAGCGCATTCAACTGAACCGTACACAGTGGGACGAATTTGGCTAAAAAATAAAGTACATAGAGTTTAAAAAAAATTAATTAATTTTGTAAAATTTCATGAATCTTCGGCGAACACAACAGAAATTAGCGATTCACATGGGCTGAAAAATCACGAGTCTTACAAACATCCCGCAACATCCCATTGGCGACCAAAGGGAAACTTCTCTCATATCAGTGAGCTGCGCACTATTCACTTCATATACTCACTGACTGGTAGCTACTGTTAAACGCCGGCTCCGAACGGTTTATTCATTTAATAGTGAAGTTTTTGCATGGCTAAGAAATAAATCTCCTATTCATTCTCTCAAATCAGCTGTGCACGACTCAATTCTTATACTCACTGACTAGGACCTACTGTTTAACGCCGGCTCCGAACGGTTAATGCATTTAATAGTGAAGTTTTTACATGACTAAGAAATAAATCCTATTCCTAAAGTCGCCGACATTAACGAGGTGGAAAACCCGCCGCAGAAAAAATGTTAGATGTTCCTACCCGCAATTGAAGCAGGTTTTACTGACATGATAGTCGTGCACACTTCCATCACACCACGGCGGCCCACAAAAAATTTTCTTTATCAATATAATCTTCATGAGGCACAATACAATCACTGTAAAACAAATTATCTAGTGTCCTAAAATAGGCCTCTGTTTCATTAACAATCTATTTACTTGAGCGAAATTTCTTACCGGCGAGCATCTTTTTTAAAAAGCGAATAATCGCCAAATTTGGATAATACGGTGGCTCCTGGATCAAATCGAAATTCAAATCGTGTAGTTTTCATTGTTTTTGTTGACTTGTGACACGGTGCGTTGTTTTGCAATTTCGGCATTTAAACGCTTCAGTATGTAACGGATATAAGAACGTCCCTTATAAGAAAAACCCGCTTATAAGATTTTTTTGGAAAACAATAATAATTATAACTCTTTATAAGTGCTTATAAGAAATAAACGCTTATATGAAAAAAAGTTGTGGTATTGCTTGACTTTCTTGTCTCCGTTATCTACTGTTTATAATATTCACTGTATATGGTATTTCCCTTCTCAATGTAATGAATTAACGAGCGTATTCCAAAATACTGAGGCCATAATCTTTGGACGACGTTCACCGGTTTCTCCGGAATAAAAACGATAGTAAAGTACGGGATCTATTGTCCAATATCGACTCAAAAATTCAGCTTTGTTACGTTTGAATTTGGCAAAACACTGCTTAAGTCATTAAAACGTTGTTGTTTTTAATCAAGAGTTAACAAACGCGGCATCCACTTTAAACAAAGCTCTCTCATGGACAAATGCTCATGCAATATAAAGTCAAAACGTTCTATGATATCGTTGCGATGTCAGCTAACTCATGCAACTGCACTTTTTGATCATTCAAAACGAGTTTGTGGATTTTTTCAATGTTTTCTGGTGTAACCGCCTCATTTGATGGAACTTCAATTTGCACTTCATTTTCCATCAAGAAGCAATGTAAAATTCAAACACGAAATTGTTTTTGATTCATTATTTTGAAAATAACAAAAGTAGCGAAACTCTGAGTAAAATTATTTTAATTTTTTTTACCAATGGTTATTTCCAAAATATATTGTTTTCAACCACTGTGCGCCGATTACTGATATGAGAATTACTAAGCCGAAGAGGGAGGACAAGACGACACTCTAAAACACTGGTTTGATTGATTTGAGTGTTATTACTCTAAAACATAAAAATTAAATTATTTTATCTTTTTGTGGTATTGTTTGCAGTTTCAATTAAATTCAATTTTTGTTGTTGCAATCAATTGGTTATATTTAGGCATCGGATTTTAATACGTAAAAACGTTTTTTTTTTATTTGATTTAATCTACAAATACTGAACAATTGTGTTGGAAATGAAAAAAGAAATCATTAACGATATATCTGAATTTATTAAATGTTAAAAAAAATCAGTCTGGAAAAAACTATTTATAAACCTGAAATCGATATTTATCAGAAATATAAAAAATTGATTTCATCTGAAAAAAATTCCAATACCTTTTATTTTTACGTAGAATCGTTAATATGTGTTTCTGTTATACGGGTGTTAATTTTGGTGACCTGCATACGTATAAGGCTTTATAGTACCACCATAGTTTCTTAAAATTGAAACACGAGATATTAAACTTTTCAGCACAATTACCTTAGTTATTGAATGACATAGTTTATTTAAGGCAAACGTTCAATTTATAATAAATATTTAACTTGAGCAACTCAACAAAGATATAAAGTATTTCCTTCTCAAAATTGTTTTTTTTTCTCTTAAGAAAATGGTTTTATTTTCTCAGAAAAAACATATTATAGTATTTCTGATTGTTGGAAAAAATATATTTGTTTTTTAAATTTTTAGATATATATTTTAGAAAAATATTTTGAAAACAATGGCCATGTTCTGATGGTAACTCGCTAAGGAGGTCGCTAACACTATAACTTCATACCATTGTACGAATATATCAAAATGAATTTGTTTGCAGAAAACTATAGACAATTTAAATTAAACCCATGTTTCTAATACATAATAATTAAAAATTTTGAGAAGAAAGTTATTCATTAATAACCTTTAACGAGTTTAAGCGAGTTTGGTTATTACTCGCTTATGGTATTTTTTGAATAACATTTTTTTACAAAATACAAAGTTTTAATTAAAACATTTTATGATGCATAAAGCCAATCAGTTCTTGTATACGAAGACATTTAAAAAATGTCTTGTAACGCTTTGAAGTTATCGCCTTAGCGACCACTTACTTGCTCGTTTAATTAGCGAGTACCAATAGAACACGCCTAATGTGTTCTGTTCCTTTAATTGAAAAATTAATATTATAAAACATGTTGTTATTTTTTTCATTTATTTTCAATTTAATTCTACCTATTAATATAAAGTTGTTCAATTACTGTTTTTAATTGTTCAAATTACTTTTTTTTAATTCGAATTAATATTTAAAATGTTCAATGGCAGTTTAAAGTTGTAACAATTATTGTTTTAAATGTTGCGATCAATGTTTAAATTATTTAAGTTACTGTTTTAATGGTTCTAATTGAAGTTTTAATAGATCCAAGTTTTTTTATAGCTCTACTTAAAACTGTAGTTGTTTAAATTAGTGAATTATTTTTTTTAATTAACTATTTATAAGTAAACGGTGTATTATAATTATCACAATCAATGTTAAAATTGTTTCACGTATTTATATTATTGAACTTATTATATTCTTAAATAGCTTATTCTGTTAATTATTTTTGTTTTTAATTTTTTAACCTATTTTATAGCTCAAATTAATTTTTTAATTTCAATTAACTCAACATTGTTTAAATTCATATTGTAATTTTTTAATTAACTTCTCAATTGTTACAATTTATATTATATTTTTTTTGTAAATCAGTCCAATTAATTTCTTAATATCAATTTAAACTGTGTATTCTATTATTTATTTACTATTTGCGGTGTTTGTAAATAATGGAAGCATTTTAGTCTTTTTAATACCATCGCTTGCTACCCGATCGCGGAACACTGTGCCATAAGGATCGATCCTACACACATAGAATAGAGCAGTGCTGCTGCATCATAGTACATTCTTTGTAGCCATACGAGCCGAAGAAATGCTTAATGAGTTTAAAATGTTTGCGGCGGAGTCAGATTAGTTTCCTAATTTAGTTGATGTCAACAATGTTAGCAGGTTGCAGTTGCCATTACCGTCGTTTGCGTGGCTGATTCTGTTGTCACACACAGTGGCCATTGTGGCAATTGTGGATGCACGTTGCATGTTCTTTTGCTACTCATTAAATGCATCTTCTTCCGCCTCCTGCCGTCTGTACCGTTTTACGGTGCGATACACACGGCAATGAGACCACAATTTCAATGAGAGTAGAGGCCCGGCCGTCAGAGACCGTCTGACAGATGAACGGACAGACAGAAGAAGATTTGTGGTGATGCTTTGAGTTTGAGTCTTTTGAAGAAACAACAACACGTGTGTGTTCGTATGGGAACCTCTAATAATGATCAATTTTATGGCTATGAAGAAAACAATTAAAATATTTAATTTGCATCATTCTAAAGAAAAACAGAAATAAACAAACACCAAAACGATAGCTCTCTACACAATCTAATAAATTAATTAAAAGATTTGCCATCGTTGGCAGTTTGAGTGGCAATGCTGCCGCAGCCGTGGTTGTTGCTGTTGTTATTTCTGTATATTTTATTCATATAATTAAAATAGAAAACTAACTAATTAGCGTTTGTTTCTCTCTGTAAAAATGTTGTTAAAAGCGCACGACTTTGCGCGATCCATTCGCCAAACGGACAGACAGAGGGACGGTCGTACCGACCAACCGTCGCTCAATCGCTCACATGCTCAGTAGTACCCGGACGATGGATGCGAACGGTGTGGCAGGCTCCCCGTTCGTTTCTCGATCTGGTGAGACGGACCTGCCTGTTTGCCTGCCTACCTACGTTTTGGCGTTAAGTGTAGTATTTTTTCATTAAAATAATTTTAATTAAAATGTTTTTTCTTCATACATACTGTGATTATACAACTTAAAGTAGAGGGGCAGGAGGAGGAGGACACAGCATTACTGCAGCACACCAAGTGCAACAACAGCAGCACTACGGCCACGGCAAGATTGATTTATTAATTCATCGAGAAAACATACAACAACACCGCGACCAACCAGCAACACCACGGCGACTGCGACATGGACTGAGCGGCAACAACTTTGTATAGAATATACAAGCAGTTTGCTTTTTTTTATTTCTTTTCTTTTCTTTCTTTCTTTGCGAGAATATGAATTTGCCGAGACTGTAACAAGTGAGGTGTGATCAATGATGATCATTCATATTAAAATCTCTATAGTATTTCGGACAAAAAAAAAATATTTTTTTTTGTTTTGTTTCTAATCTCTTGGCGTTTCTTTGTATTATACAATGTTCGAAACAAAAAAAAACAGCAACATTTGTATAACTATTATTTAAAAACTAAAGCAATGGAATAAACTTGTGAAATTACCGGCTAAATACAGCGCTGCAGAAAATGGTATAATTAGTTAGTGATATGGAATGACCCTATTACTGCAGAAAGGGTATGCCTTAAGAACACGAAGAAGCAGTCCCATATTCTTTATTGTTACAGATTTAGGTGTACTTAACAGGTTAATCTGATAATAACGAGAGGAAATGAAATTAAAATTGTACAACAGCGCTGTGAGATTTTAAATTCACTTCGACTTTATTTTAAAGCTACGATTATGTCATAACCCTGTGAAAATGCAAGAAGCTTTCCAAATGGTTCAAGTAACGTACCAGTTGGTCAATGTTTCATAAACGAATGCATTGTACGAATTCTGTTTTGCCAATAATTTCCTACTAATCTAAAGTAACGGGTTATGCATTACGAAGCTTTAAAAGAGCCAGCGTAGCAAGGCTTCCAATTGTTAAATATCTTCCATCTAAGTTCATTGCAATTTTTTAGTTATATGGTACATACATCTGCAATACTTAACATTAGAGAAACAATTACTGTGTTATTTTAAGTTTCGTAATTAAATAATTTTGGGGTTTATGTAGTGGTGTTTAGTACTGTATTTAAAATTAAAGACAAATTAAGTGTAGATTGACGGAAGATTATATATTTAATAAAATTCGCATTCGTAAAGAAATTGGAAAAATCCCAACGAAACGTAATAATTTTTTATTTGCATTAACGTTGAACGTGATATTGAAACCCCATTTAGGAAATCCTAAGAAAAACCAAAAATAAAATATTTGCTATTCACGAATATGGATCGTCTTACAAACGAAAAACGCGCTTAAAAAAAAGATGAAACTTGTTACAAAAATTGTGGTACAAAACGTGGCCACTTTAAAAGTTCTGTTGACGTCAATAAGCCGCCAAGTTTATGCAGGTTAATGCCGTTAATTTTTTTTTGTAAGGGTTTACCAAAGACCGTGCCTTCGCTAATATTTCCCTAATGTTAGAGTAGTTGAAACCAACAGTACCTTTAAAGGATCGACTGCTGGAACCAATCCAGAGGCAGTTGTATTTCATATAAAAAGGCAAGTTCCAGGCATATCAAAAGTTTCATTGGAACAAAGGTCTAATGGAAATCATAGCTTAATGTGTATTTACTTTAATTTTATTTTTTTTAACCGAAAACCCTTTAGATCCATCCAAGCGAATAAATAACGAAGATAAATCAGACGTTGTATACCAAATAAAGTGCAATGGTGACAAGTCCGACATATTCCAAAAGGTATATGTTGGCACTACTAAAACCAAACTTAAGACAAGGATTTGGTCCCACAAATCTGACCTAAAAGCCGTAAATAGGCCCATAGAACAAAAGACCGCACTTGCGGCCCACTGTACATTGACTGGACATAAGCCTGACTTTACCGACGTAAAAATTGTAGCGCAAGAGACAAATTATAGAAAAAGATACACTCTTGAAATGCTTAACATTATTGACGTACCTAATGAGAGGAGAATTAATTACAAAACGGACACAGATGGGATCGCACACACATATAGAAATGTGGTGCATAAGCACAGACGCAAGCTGAAGAGGAACACTAATATCAGTTGACAGCGATAATCAGACGGACGACATTGTTTTGTTAATGTAATTATTTTTCAAATATTGTGTTAATGTTTTGTTTATTAAATGTAATCATGTTTTGTATATTTTGTCAGTGACAACACCTGAAGATGATTGACGAAGTCAATCGAAATATTGGGATAAATAAAAATTAAACAACACATAGAACAACGAGTTTAAATAAATGACCTCAAGCCGAAAAATAATTTTATAAAATAACAACACCAAAGGTCAACTATTCACTTACAACAATTTTAATTTTATTTAAAAGTTTTAAAACTTTATTTAATAATAATTTTCTCAGTCTAAAAATGAACTTGTTACTGTTCCACATCAAGAAGTTTTTCAAGATAAAAATTGTTTTCGGCAAAAAATATTGTTTCCCTATACATTGAGATTAATTAAAACCATCTTAACCTAGGTCTATCCTCTTCAAATACACGACACTTTACAACACTTTTAATACACAGAACCAACACCACCGGAGGAATTAAGCTTCCACTGAACATGCGCATGCAATAATTATTTTAATAACAATTATATTATTATGAAATTACAATTAAAAATCTTTGAAGAGATGTAGATTTAGTGAGTAACAAAAAAATTAATGTTTAACAAAGCCAAACAGTTTGGTTTTGGTCGGTTGAGATGATTTCCAAGCAAGCTAAGTCAAAACATTTTCATTTATCTTTAACTTCAACCGACACTTCACAACACTGTTACTTCACTGAACAGAACCACTATAATCTAAATAGCCACGACACTTTACAACACTGTTAATACACAGAACAGAGACAACCACCACCGAAGTAATTTGGCTTCCACTGAACATACGCATAAATATATGTAGAAAATATAAAAGGAGGAAATGTATTTTAAAAATTATAAATTATATCGCATACGAGTATTCAACAAATCTCCAATAAACTTTGTGACTGTTAATACAAGTATAAAAACATTTTGAGCCAGGACGTCTTTAAACGTGTGAGTAACAAAAAAAATTAATGTTCAACAAAGCCAAACAGTTTGGTTTTGGTCGGTTGAGATGATTTCCAAGCAAGCTAAGTGAAAACATTTTCATTTATCTTTAACTTCAACCGACACTTCACAACACCGATACTTCACTGAACAGAACCACCATTACCTAAATTTAACTTTCACTGATTGAGTGTAAATCACTAATAAACACTTTTTTGTGAATTGAATTAGAATGTTGTCCGCTCCTGTTGCTTAATAGTGTAATCACAAGTCGACTCGATGCAAAGCAATAGCAGGTTTCGATTTTATTCGTTTTTCTTTTTAAAAATGAATAACAAAATAATGCTTAATTAAATGCAATTTATTAATGAACAATTGTTTAATATTTATTGCTTTTACAATTAATGAAATAATGAAGAAAACTTAACGTAATCGTTTAGGCAACAGTCCAGACAGACGGACAAACCAATAACCAAACGCCGACCGATCGATCGATCGACTTGACTCGACCAGACCATATACCGCCTCGCAATTATTTCTGTTTGATTATCAATTTATACATATGAAACAAAAACAACAACCACATCGAAATTGATGCGAATGCGAGCCGGCGCGATTTTAAAAGAGTGTGTTTGTCTGTACCGGCAGACAGGCCGTGCTAGCAGACCCACCACCAGTTGCAACCAATTAAGCGTCTTATTTTTTATTATTAAATAAGGAAAATATAATTATGATAATCGCAATTATTATATTAATGACATTTTGTTTATTTTTAATTTAATTAAAATTTAAAATGTGTTTACAAATTCACTTTGAAAAAAAGTCAATCAGTCGCAGCGACACCAGTCACACAGTGCTAAAGACTTGAATACGATAGCGACGCCACGCCTGGCATGGTGTCTATTGAAGTATACTCGGATAGAATTGATGAGTTCAGCATAGGGCATGCTGAACTCAAGTCCAAAAATAAACTGGGAATTATGAATTGTCCACTTTAGAGTCCTTTTTTTATCGGTTCGACACTCCCATTGATTTATTTCACCCAAAATAATCTCCTTCTTATGTGACAACGAGTGCCCGCCCTTCGATATCAATGATGGCCATTGATTTTGTCTTCGGTTCGTTTCTTTCGGCGATCAATGATCACTTCGCAGCGAACTGATCACTTAATGCTTGGTGTGAAAAGTAAATTAATGGCTTTAGTTTTGTGTTGGCACGGCTACAAACAAAACTGTCACTTTTTCATGTTTCAAACGACAGGCCGGACGACAGACACAGAGGCGGCGCTAAAATGGTTTTACGACAATGACATGTTTTCCGTTTTTTCTTCTTTTTTTTTGATTTCTCAAAATGAAATAGAGTGCCGATTTATTTTGTAAATGGATCTATTTATAAAAGTCTATGCTACATAATCTCATGTTTATTTGAAGATTGTTAAAGTTTGTTTGGCTATCACATCGAAATGTTCTTTAATATCGTAAATTTGTAATATTTTTTTGGGTTTTTCTTATCGTCCGTGAAAAGATGCGGCGAGACTATTTGCTATTATAATGGGATTTATGTGTGTGCTTAAGAATAAAAGGAAAATTATGTACATATTTGTAAATTTAGGTTTTCCCCGCTTTCAATTTTTGGGGTGAGAAAAATGGGTAGGCGGATGTTGTGTGATTTTTATACAGCCACCTCCACGAGAGTATTCGAAATTTGTAATACCCATTGTAACATTTTGAAACTCTTATCTGGGAAAAAACGATCTGGCCATATCAGTCTGCCTGTCAAAAGCACAATAAAGCTCAAACTTTAAAAGCTACCGTAGATCATATTATCAGATTTTTAGACCAGTTTGTATTTAAAATACATACATATATCAAATTAGACCAAAATCTACTTTTTAGGGTACTAAAACAACTGCATTTTCCCAAATACAACTTTTACTATCCGTCTTTTCCCAATCTTACGCTCTTACGTTATCGAATTTAAGAGTCGTCAATAAATCTATGAGAATAAACTAAGAGATTATGTCCACTCGAACCGAACATATGATATGAAAAATTCTTTAATTATTTGTATTAATCACAGATATTATTTTATAAGCATTTGATTCCATTAAAAAATAATTAAATTATTTTCGTATACAAATTCTACAAACATTTGTGTTTATTCTATATTTGATTAAATTTATAATACTTCTTTTTTCTTTCTCTTTGTAGGTAAGTTTTCGAACGAATATCGTAAGTTACAACTAATAAATACCATTGCGCTACTACCAAAAAGATATTTTAACATAATTCTCTCTACTAACATTAAAACACTGATGCCGTGATAATAAACGATTTAAAAAACATTATTTTCTATTGGGCTGATATTTAAAACCGATATTTGAATAATTTGCACACATTTGGCAGGCGTAAAACGAGGCACGATGCAATAGCAAACTTTACTAACTATTTTGACAACTGGACGACGACGTTGGTAACTAACTTTGACAGCTTGTGAAATATTATAATTCTAAAAACTATTGAATTTGGATAGTTGACCTTTAGTTTTATTATACATACTTATATATGTTTAAAAAAATATATTTTTTGGCTTGAGGTCATTCATTAAAACTTGATGTTATGTTCTGTTCGTCAATCATCTTCAGGGGGTGTCAATTTAAATGAACACTGATGTTAGTCCTTCTGATTACTCGCTATCATTGCTCTCTAAAATATTCAACATATTTCGACGTGGATCTATCGCGTTTTAATTATGATATTATGAACGAGATGTCGTGAATGAAAAGTTTGCTGCTGCTTACAGTGTGACCAAGAAGTCGCGGCTAGGATAAATCGTTATCAGTCAGCTATTAGGTTAGTTTAAAAGTAATATAAGATGATGATAGATGTCATTACCTGGTAATGCAAACCGTAATACCTCGATTCCGATATCGGCATTTCGGTCTTTCGATGCAGTTGTGAATGCAGCAACTCACGATACAAGCAAGTGCGAATTTAGTCAAAATGGTTTTAAAATAATGTACTTATAAAGTACACTTTGATGTCACTTTCTGGTAATGCAAATTGTAAGGAGTAACACAAACCAAGATTTTACTTATCTAGCACAAAATCATTTCCAATATTTTTGTCGCATCTAGGAATGTGTAAAAAATTTCACAAGATACCTGTCGGGCAGTTGTTTGACAATTCATTTTTCACTGTCGCTCAGAGCTGCACTATTTCATATATAAAATTAAATCGTACGTTTATAGTTTACTTAAGCATTGAACGAGAACCGCAAAATGTAAATGCTGTACATTAGGGCTATAACCAAATTTACGGCATAGGCAATGATAATCTTTAAGCTCCAAATTCATTTTCTAAATCAAGAGATGCTAACGAAAAAATAAGATCGTATTCCTTAATAGTTTTCAATGGTTTATTCATCTATAGTATGCCAATTTGGATATTTTAAAAAAATGTTAAATATTTGTAGCCCTAATGTACATATATGAGTCTGACCATATTTCTCAGCGAGAAAAATAAGGCCTCTGCCAGACCTTCTTAGAGATCCCCTTCAAAAATGTCTTGTAAGGTTTTGAAGTTATCGCCTAAGCGATTGCTTACTCGTTTAATAACCAAGGACGATTTTTGGGTCATTGATCAACGCCTCCAATTCAACCAAATCGAAAAATTAATGTCATTTTCAGATTATTGAGAAAATTCCACTCCATTCCACTCTTCCACTGTCACCCTAGGGACCATAGGTCAAGGCCACATATACTTTATACTTCCATACTATAGTGGAGAATATATTAAGATGTTATTTCACAAAAAATTCTACTAGAAGCAAAGTTAGAATGTCTATCGGCTCATTCTTATTGAAAGCCCTTCTCTAATAATGCATTAGGTAAGAGTACCGAATTAATAATATCACCTTCCAGCATACCTTTTTAAAGAAGAAAAATGAAAATGAGTGAATAATTTTTCGTGTGCAAAGAATGCCTTCTGAAATACACGTTTTAGGAAGGTATCCGAAAAGTAAACCTTCTACAAGATCTTGTTTGTAAAGGCCTTGCATCCGCTAGGTGCTTACGAGTAAGTACTTACATGAAAACATCTCTTTGTATGTTTAACATTCATTAGAAATGTGGTTGTTGTTGTTGCTGTTAATGCTACAAATATGCTCCACATAAAGACATAATTGTCAACTTGCGCTAGGTATGTTCGTTTCTCCGTCCGTCTGTCTGTCGGTTTAAGTGTTGTTAGTGTAAACAACAACGTACAGAGAAACAACAACACCAACAACATTTTTAATGAAACAAATGCCAAAAAGCGAAACAATTTATCTTTTTGCTCCGCGTGTAGTGAAGCGAGTACCTTTCGGTACAACAACACAACACGCTTACAAATCAAATAGGGGGGAAGGCACAACTCCTTTCGCAACAACAGCCGGTTCTAAGTAACGGCAGCACCAGCCAACGGCGGAGCTGGAACTTGAAACTCTATGTAGGCAGGCCATGACTCTTTGGTTGGTTAGTCCGTCTGTCGCTCACTTCATCAGCGAGTGAGTGCATGAGCAGTGGATGGATCTGGATCAACAGCCAGCAAGTGTCAACAGCGTCATCGTCGTCGGCAGCAATTGGAATTACTGAGGTTCTCGTTCCGCGCTCGCCCGTGTATGTGCGTCCATACCATTTTTAGCTTCATTAACGTACCAATTGTTGCCCTTATTTCATTAAATGGAGGTTTTTTCTTAAGTAGAGTGGATCAGCGTACAACTTAGCTTTCATGCTGGTGTTCTTGTTGCTGCTTTCATGTCTAAATCGAATGTCGTGGAGCAACGGCGGCCACGTAGGAAGGGAGCAGCATATACCGAGCAAAAACAAAAAATCAGAAAACTGCAACATGTGCGTGAGTTTTGCACTTTTTTGTTGTTTTTTTATGCGATTTTGCTCGGTGTGGTGTTTTTTTTTTGTTGGCTTGGCCATGCTGACTGAAGAACTCTGGGAGCTCTTGAGTTTGCGCTACTGCTGCTCTTGTTTTTGTGGCCAGCCTATCCTCAAGTCGTAATAATTGGCTTCAATGAGTTTCGTAATTGTTTTCGGTTTAATGATGTCTTGCATTTCATTTAATCATTTTGTTGGTTGATATTTTGTGCCTGCTTTGAGCTTCTGACTGAAGGTCGGTTCGTAAAATTCGGGAATAAGAAAATTGCAGTGCACAACGAATTCCCACCACTGAAATAATCATAACAGATTTTGAGCTTGTGCATTTTCCAATATATATTTTTTGTATTGTTTTTAGTTCTGTTATCTATTTAGAGAATATATTTTGTATTTAAAAGATTTATACCATTACTTTTCGAATTTATATCTCCACAAGAGAAACGAGGATTTAAAAAAAATCCAATTCAACTTTTTGGCTACTGTGCGAATAATAAATAATTTTCATACATTTAATATGAAGCAATTTTTGCACTTAAAACTCGTTGAAAAGGCAAAAGTGGGGCTTGGCCGATTTTATTATACCCTGCACATCTTAATGTTCAGAAAAGTATCTGAAATAGTTTCTTTCGACGCCCCTTGAAGGACTCGAAATTTATCCAGGTTTAAAACTAATGTCATATTTGAATTTGTGAGAAAATGTCATTGTTTTTGGTAAAATAAAATAAAAATATGTGGGAGCTAATCTGGATCGATATTTCCAATTTCAAAAGCATTCGCCCAAGCAACTGTGCCAAATTTCAACTAGATGAGAATATGTGGGTTCTAGATCCAAAAACATAAAAACTTACGTGTGGAGGAAATATATCAAAATTTCAAACGATTTTCATAAATTGAAGTAGCGTCCGCTATTTGTCCAACTGTGCCAAATTTTACCAAAATTGGATTTAAGAGCTTAAAAAATAAATCAGATGAACATACATATCCGTGGGCGTTATACCTAAATCTGAACCGATTTCCTTTAATTTCCATAACTTCGGTGCTTGGTCTAAAAAAATGCCTTGCGCCAAATTTCATCAAGATTGGATGCAATATGTGGCTCCTACAACAAGAAACATATAATCGGATGAACATATATGTGTGGAAACTATATCTAACTCCGAAGCGATTTTCTTTAATTTTACTACATACATGTCAGGATGCTGCTCACGGTTCTTCTCGCACATGCTCTTCCTGCCTACGCAGCTGGGCCGTAAAGTATACGAAGAAATTTCCTCTTTGAAACACCCAATATTACATCATTAGCTTTCAAAAGTATACATTGGTGATATAGAGAACTCCGTATTTTAAAAAATTAGTTCATTCTTTGAAAATGTTCTAGTTGCAATTCGTTTCGTCCTTTCGAAAATGTCCCTGTCATCGGCATATGCCAAAATAATGTGACATATTCTCTATTAGGATGCTCAAAAAAAATTCAAATGCAATGTCCTGTATTTAAAACGGAAAATTCTAAATTTCAAAGGAATCTTTCGAATTCCAATTGGCGTCTTCTGAATTCCAAATGGAATTTCAATTGATATTTTCTGTAATACAATTAAATAGGGAGTAACATTATCTTAACTTTGACACTCTGAAACTATTAGTACTACTTTTTTCTAAATGGCTGAATTAAGCAGTATACTCTTTTTAACAATGTCTACCTAAATTAACAACATCTTTTAACTGCCCTCGTTTTACTATCAGTGTGATTGCTGTAGCTGTGTTGTTAATTAAGTGAGAGATTCAGGAAAATATAAAAAAGAAAAGAATTCATACGTTGATACATTCGAATGGATGGAGTTGGTGATCTAGTTGGGCTCGACAGCAATGGCTGGGTGACGGACTGAATAGAAGGATGGATGACTGACAGGCTGGCTGGCTTGGCTGTTCCTTAATTTCTTCCCATCAAAATAACAAGAATATTATTACTGAAAACTAACACCACTTGTCGTGACCATTTAAGTGTTTCCCAGAGATTCAACCATTTTCGCTTGTTTGTTTGATTATTTTGCCATTATGTGTGAATGTGAGCCAACGTGAGTTGTTATTTGTCTGTCTGTTTGTCGGTCTCCACACGGCTGTTGCTCCACTCTGGAAAGAGAACAACATAATTGCGGCTTTTATGCCATCATTAAAAAATATAAATACGAGGAGAATACAACCATCTTCGGCATTTATGTGAGTGCGTGTATGCGCGAGGTACTTGTTGTTTTTTTCTTTTTACATTTGGTTCGTTTTGTTGGTGTTCATGCTTGTTCTTATTTCCTTGCCTCTTTCTCCACCGATGCTGCTGTCTGTTTGGTTGGGTTTCCTTAAAAAAAATATTCATTATCGGCACGAGTTAATTTCAGTGTTCTCTCCTCCGTGCGTTGTTTGAACGTCGATTGTTTCAATTGTTGTGGCGGTCGTTGTTCTTGTTGTTGTTCTTTTATATTTCTGCTAATTGTTTTTCTTCGTGTTGTTGCTGTTGCGCTTCTCGTTGAGTGTTTGTTAAACGGTCTTTTAATCCATAATGATTTGCCATTTGGCTCGCCTGTGTTGTTTTACAATGCAATAATTACAATTAACCAGTCGTTCGGTCGGTTGGTCAGTCATTAGCGATTAATGGTTCAACAGCCAACAATCAGCCGCTGCCGCAGCCGCAGCAGAACCACAATGTGTGATGAGCATCAGCCAAAACAAAAACCAAATGATTTTGTTCAAGAAAACAAAACAACAACTACTAACATTCCATGGTTTTAAAACAATTATCGATACCATAAAGGAAATAATTAATTTGTTAAAAATCAAATAGCGCACGCACACTTTCACAGACACTAGACGTTCGTTTCAAATTGTCTGCTTTAGCGTATTCACGGGAAGGAAGTTTTACTTCAAAATAAACAAAACATTATTTGTTGCTTTCCCATCTGGTGGTAGAGTTGCCACTATGTACAGGATTGCTGAAAGAATTGTTTTTAAATTAAACCACTTTATGGAACAGTGTTTGAAGCCAATTCGTCTTAAGCAGACGGAGCGCCAGAATTGATGCCGCCAAAATACCGACAATGTATTCCAGGCATATCATTGGAGGTTATTAATCGCTACGAAATTTTACCAATTTTAGAAATATAAATTTAAGGATTAAACTAAAAACTTCCTTCAAAGCAAAACTGTCGCATCTGCGGATCGCAACACCAGAAGACCCCATATGAACCAGAAGACCCCAATATTTCCATTATTCTTAAAAAATGCTACTGGAAACGACATTTCGGTTAACGGTGAGTGCTGAAGAGGCATTTTATGTGTCCGGCATTTTATGTGTCCATTATTATTAAAAAATGCTACTGGAAACGACATTTCGGTTAACTGTGAATGCTGAAGAGCCATTTTATGTGTCCGGAGGTTAAGGACAAGGACTTGGACGATCTATGGTTTTAGCAGACTTCCGCGCTATGCCACACAAAGTTTGTTTTTAGCATGGTCTGTCTCAGAGCTGCGACTCTACGATGTTACCCTGAGGGAACAATCCATTAACGATTTATTCCTTTTAGACAACTATCGAGCAATTCACTCGAGAGATAGCGCCTGCCAGCAAGGACTTGGGTTAAGAGTGTATGCTACTCCAAGCTAGTCGTGGCAACCACATGAATGAAATTGTGTGAGAATGTTTTCCTTTTCGAATAAATAGTAAGCAAAAAATTAATTTATGATTTTTTTTAATTATTAAAAACAAAGCTGGTGTTAGTGGAGCCGCCGGTTTCCTAAATTTAGGAAGAGTTCAACCCGCCGCCTAGCGCCGGCAACAATTTCTCACCGGCTCATAAATCTGAATTAAACAAAAAAGTGGCAACTCTTGATGTTTTTGAGGAATAACGCCGAAAAGTCATAAATTTTAAAAAATTATAAAAGCTTGCTAGAGATTGCCGATAAAATAAGTTATGCTGAAATTTTAAACAAAACTAAGAACCATTTTTAAAATCGTAAACGTTTTCTAGGTGGTAATTAGTTAGGGGACATTTTTCGTTCTTTATTTTCAATTTCCATTAATCGCAATTCTTTTTTTTTTTGAATTTTGCCACTCTTGTTCTTCTATCGCGACACAAGCATATCGTATGGCAACCCGACTTTTGTTATGTGTTTCATATGATGAAATTGATCGTGAAGTCGGGCGACAAGTCGCCAACCTCATTTTTTTATTTTCTTTTCTTGTCGTTATTTCAATTATCGTTGCCACCTATTTATAAAAAATTTTAGTTCTGGAAAGTGATTTTCATTAGTATTTTCCAAACATTAAGTGTTTTTCGCAAGTGATTTACATATCCTAGCAAATATCATGAAAAAAAAGTTGTAATCCATTTTCGATCAAATTAATTAGGAACTAATTATTAAAACAATTTTTTTTGTACAAAAAATTACAAGTTAAGACGCCAGAGATTGTGTTTGTTCGACAAGAGAATTTCATCGTCTGTTAAGGTCCATTTAGTGTTGACGGTTGACGGTGAACGGTAGGCAATCAGCTATTTCAGTTGAGGGTTGTATTTTGCATGTGTTTGAGGGAGATAACTACAGTTTGACGGTTGACGACGGTAGACTTCTGCAGGTTGCAGAATCAACCGTCATCCGTCAAGACTAATTGGACCTTTAAGCGTCATGGATTTGTTCTAGCTCTTACTTTTGCTTTGATTTGGTTTCTTCGCAAACATGTGCTTATGTGAGAGGCGTTTCCAATATGGGCGGGAATATGTTTGTTTTGAAACAATTTATTCACAGTATTCACTTATAAATAAAATAATAAATTTATGTTTACATTGAAATTAGAATCGCAATAAGCATATATGTTTAGCAGTTACTAGAGTTATTCGAAAAAAGTTGAGCTATAATCTTGATTAATGTAAACAGAGTAGAAAACAAGCTCTTTCTTAGCGCCTAGATTTAATTAAACTTTTGATGACTTCGTCTAATATGTGCGCAATTATTTGACAACAGCATCTAGATTTTCTAAAGTTTTTTTCTAAGGGCTTTAAGCAGTCACAGGAAATAATCGAATACTGACATTTTGCATGATCGTGGCTGCCAATAGAAGAATTATTGCGCTGAGATGGCCCAATCCTTAAATTTGCCCTACACGTCTCGATATTCTTTTTCTACAAAAACGTCGGCTAACAGAGGACCATAGACTTTACTCACAAATTTTGGCTGTCTATACGCTCTATTCACTTGGCGTTGTCACATTTTCGCGCAATGAACGAAATACATTGGCCATTGCAGAATTTATCTATGGCAAAAACTAAAAATGATTTCATTCGAAATAAACAGTTTACAGATTTTGCACAATTTTGAACTAAATATTAGACGTATTTTATTTGAAAAGATAACATTGCCCACTTCTATTTTTTATCCATTCTTTAATATAACGACTTGATACATGAAGAAACATAAGCGGAAATATAGCAATGCCATAAAAAAACTCTGATATTATTCGTGTGCCCTGGCTAATTGGAAAGTTTTCTAAATACAAGAATTTTCTTTCTTAACAACACTTGAATTACTTAAATGGTTATTTAGTCTACAGATCTAAGCATTTAGCCATAGCTAACTAACGTGTATGCTAGTATCTTTTTGATCGATATTGCCTTTTATGACATGGCATCTCCGTCCTCTTTGTTTGGACAAAATCCTTATAGTGAAATGACCTGAATACCACCGGACCACCGGATATCATTTTAAACCGAGTGGTAGGTATCCACCAACCATCAAAATCTACAGAGAAAAAAAACTAAAATAAAGAGCCCATACAATTACAGTTAGTCACTCAATAAGTCAAACAGTTCGTTTCGTATTGAACATTTGCAAAAACAAAAAACGACGACGGCGATGACGATGACGACAAAAAAAAATAATGAAATTACCACAAAAATGTTATGCTGCCGTCATTCAATTGCCATTTATCCGTTTTGTTAATTGCTCATTATTGCAAATATTGTTCACAACAACAGCAACAACGACGAACAGCAGCAGCAACATGGTGGGCAACAGCGGCAGCAGTAGCAAAATTGTTTTATGATTTACTCCGAGACACATGAACAAAAACAACAACATTTGGTGGTTGGTTCATTGCTTGAATGGTTGGTGGCAGTCGACAAAATGCTGCTGTTGCCGCCGCTCGTGTTGCTGTTGGTGCAGCAGCCGGCAACTGCTGCTTTTGGCATTATTATCGTTGAAATCTGTCAAAATCGCGTTTGTTCAATTATAAATCTGCTGACAATTACCACACACAAACGTAATGCCACATACTACGATGGCGGCGATGCCGATGATGATGATGACGACCGACCGACGTTTCGGTAGCATTTTCAGTAGATGCAGTAGCAGGAGCAGCCAGCGAGCGACGAACACAAATAACCAAAATCGAATGTCATGTGCCTGCACAGAAAGTAGAGAGTGCCAATAGACAGACAGTGGAACGGACGGACGGACCAAAAGCCATTTGAACCAGACGGACAAACAGGCGGATAGCCTAGCAAGCTCTTTATACGAAGCAATGAAAACGATCACATTTGGAGAGTGAGAGAAGTTTGAGGTTGCCTTTGCCTAATAACGTTGGCCGTCATCGGGTTTGGCGAGCAACGATTAAATGGTGCTGGCTGGCATTTCAAACGAGTTTGACAATGAAGTTTAGAGTGTTAAATTGAAAATAATTGAAATTTATGTTAATTAATTGTTTAAATTGTCAATATTTGTTTACTTTTTTCTGCTGTCGTTGCTGCAGATTAAGATTGCAGTTTGATGATGATGACAATGATGAATGATTACGGGGAAAAAGGTGAAATGGTCCATAAATAACCAGCGTGATGAGCAGATGAGAATGTAGGGACGAATACTGCCACAAGTGTGTAAAGGGATTTTAAAACCTTGTAAATTCATGGAATAAGAAGAAGAGCGTAGAAAAAAAACCTGAAGCACTACAGATTTTTAGTCATACAAAATACTTAATTTGGGAAGTATTTAATATCAGAGGAGTTACGTTTTTCTAATAGAAAGTGTTGAAATAAGTCAGTTTTCAATTTTGTATTACATTTTTTTGTAAAAAAATCCGCCCTTAACAAACCTTGCCCGATCTAAAGCTGGCTAGTTAGAACTGAGTGAGAACAGCGAACGTCTATCGTAGTAAAAATATTATTGTTTTTATTGCTGAAACTGCACAAAATCAGTTTTAAATACATTTTTGATGTTTAAGAAACCCTTTTTGGTATATGTATTTTTATTGTATCTTAATTTGTATAATTGCCTACTCTAGGGTGCCTTGCTATTAAATTAAGGCCTACGGCTGGCCACACAGAAAACATGTATTCCGCATAACTGCAGATGGTCTTGCCTTAGGAGAGAACTTTTCCAAGCCCAAACAATGGACATCCACCGAAATGTGTGCAAAAAAAATACAGAAAACCGCGCTTAGTTGAAAATCACAAGATTTCTGGGTAATTTTCCGTGGAAGGGTATTTACAGAGACATCCTAAAGTAGGCAATTGTACGAATTAAGATACAATAAAAATACATATACCAAAAAGGGTTTCTTAAACAATCAAAAATTTATTTAAAACTGATTTTGTGCAGTTTCAGTATTGAAGTTGAATTTTATTAGGATAAGAGCTCCACTACATAACGCAAACATTTGCGCAAATTTTAGCTTTGCTAATTATGCGAAAGAAATTCATGGCCCATTGAATTTTAGGGTAATTAAGCGAAATGGGTTATTAACGGAAGATAAATTATGGAAAATTTTCGTGTTGAAAATTAAAAAAATGGGCGATTTAGAAAATAAAGCAAATAACCGCCAAAGGCATTTAAGCGTGAATGTAATAAAGCGAGGAATACTGTATTTACTCGTTTAAGTTATTTATAAAAAGTTTGACAAACCTTAGAAAAGTTGATACATTTTTTAGAATTTAACTGAATATCGGAGCCCGGCCAATGTACGTCTGCCGGAATACAGAAACATTTTGTTATCGTGTTATGTATATTTTTTCTTTTTAAGTTTTTTATGTAAAACCCAGAACCCGGCCTAAGAAAACAAATTCAAAAGGATTTGCCAGAGTTTTCAGATTTTAGCAGACCTGAACTATATTAAAAAATATGCAAGATACAATTTGTATTGTTCTTCTAAGAAAAAACAAAAAACTTTAGTAAATCCATAAATGAAGAATTGATTGGCGACCGTGTTTTAAAATATTAACACTTTACGGCAAGGGGTTTTTGCGTTTGTTGGTCTTGAATTTTAAATCAGGTTTTTCTCTCCTTCAAAATTGAAAGTGAAAAACCTCGGGTTAAAACACCACATATTAACATGAAAATGCTAACAATCAGTAAACATACTAATAAATTATAAACAACCTAACAATTTGAAAGGTTCTGTTTGTTTTTTAAGGGATATTAATTGTTATGCGGTATTATATCTGGTCTCTCAATCAGATTTAAAAAATCTTTTTTTCTTCGAAAACAAAAATTATAAAAAAAAATTTAAATATGTATAAAGGGTTTCGCATTACAGAATGTTTAAAAAATATATTTGTGTATACCCTTATTTTTTTCTGTAAAATCTGTTTTTTTTGTAGTATTTCTTTTTGATAATCCAGGATTTATAAAAAACCGCAGCTTTTCTATAAAACCATTTTTTTAAATAACCATTTTTTTAAATTACCGGTTTCGCGGTAGAATCTTTGTTGTTTTGCATAGCAGAATTTTTTAGAAATATCTATGTGTATATTCCCCTATATTTTTATAACATCGATTTTTTTTGTCATATTCTTTTTTGTAAATCCAGGGTTTATTGAAAACCAGAGTTATTCTCTAAAACCAGATTTTTTGAATAACCACTTTTTTAAATTAGCGGTTTTGCGTTAGAATCTTTGTTGTTTTGTACTTGCAGCTGTAAGGTTGAAGCCTGGCTAAAATTTAGCAAAAATAAAAATAAATAATATCGCCCTCATAATGGATAATAAAATATGGCTATGTAATCTTGAACTCGTTAGAACCTTTGCTGAAAGTGTTTAAGGTTTAAGGTCCCCAGACATTCCAAAGCTAAAATACATTAAACCTGGCCAAAGGCCGTCAACTTAATGAAAAGTATTTATTAGGAAACTCTGGGTCTCGTAAGGTCCTTGAATCAGAAATGATCTAAATAATATAAAACATTCCAAAGTGTCATTGGCAGTGTTGGGCGTTAGTGGGGGGATTAAGCTTGAATTTGCCGAAAACTGGAATATTCAATTTTCTTGGTTTTCATTAATTTCCTGAAGTATAGGTAACACATCTCTTTCCTCCTCATTTAATTTTCCTCATTTAATTTTCGGAATTTTAAGTCGTCAAAAAATTTAATATTAAATTATTAAACAAATAGTCCTTGCTACCGATAAATTAACTCACATCAAACTTAAGTGGTCAAAATTGAAATATTAAAAACGAATGTATTTCACGCAATGGAGAAAGAAATAAACGACTTTCAAAGAATACTCAATTTATGATCTATTGTGTCAACGTGCTATGTACAAGGTATACAGACAGATATTTCAATATGAAAATATCAGAAATGCTTACAGATTTTAATTTACATTTTAATCAGCTGTGCTTGATCTAATTCCGCAGTAAATATCTTGGAATACAAAACATCTGCTACAGGATGCTAGACTATTTTACGACCACCATTAGAATAGTAATTGGTTGATTGCCCGCTGCCGACTCGTATAACCCTCTCATCCTCTTAGAAAAAAAGTTTCCATTCCAACTAAACGTTTCGGTTACAATGTCTTCCAATGCAGATAAACGTGTATTGGCTTGTCTCTAAAACGGAAATGCATTCAATTGTACTGTTTAGTCTGTTTGTTTTGAACATGTTCATTACGCTTCGCAACGGCGCAGCCAAACAACGTCGAGACAGAAAGGAAATCGTATTTCTAAAACGATTTGTTAAATATGCGTAAACAAACCTGTCAAAAACATGACAGAATTATGCACGAAAACCAGCAACACACACGCACACAGAAAGGGCAATATAAAGATAGAAGCTGCATTGAAAGTTGAGGAAATGGGGAAGAGGATACAAAATGGTCGCAGGCAAAGTGATACTCACTCATGTGTATCTAAAGTGGTTTGGATGAAAAATCCTTAAAGGGAGCTTTCTTTGAAAGCCAGTAATAAGGAAATTTCAACTCTTGTTTCGCAAAAGGCATTACGTCCAAATAAAGTGCTGAGATTGACAACATAATTGTTGGTAGTTGTCCTATTAATTTTAATTGATTCAATTACTTACTTTGTTTGTGAGACACGCACAATAGACCGGATCGATTGGGTTTACAAAACTAACATTTGTGTGATTTTGTTTGTATTTGTATTCTTTCATAAATAAGCAGGCAATTTTTTTCCTGATACTGGGGATTATGGTATTTTATAATGGTATTGTTGAATATAATAGAATTGAATCATATAGAAATGATAATGTGGCAACTTATGATCATACAATTTTGAGTAACAAAATGTTAACAACTTTTTAGATAATAAAATCAATTACGCTAAGCTAATTTAAGTCAAAATGCAACCTTACATTATTTGAAATAATGTCACGAAATTGTTTTATGAAATTGTGATAACAATTTCTCCACTAATATACGTTTTTAAAATTTTTTAATAAAATTTATTATCTTTTCTCTTTCTAGGTAAGTTTTTAAGCATAACCTACATATCGTAAGTTACAAATAAATAGAAAATATACCTACCATTACAGTTATGAAAATAACACTGCAGGTATGTAAAATTGACACAGCGAGTTTTCAGGAACTTAAATATTTGACGTAGAAAGAGATTTGATGGTGTACTCCGTTTATGTTCAGGTCTAACTTTATACGCCCTGTTTTTACGCTTCTTAACTCCAATGTGATCATTTAATTTCAGATTTCGTTCAAATAAAGCTTTTCCAAACCGAGGATATTCGAGGAAATAATTGTATTCGGCAAATTCCAATTGTCTTGTATAGCTCGAGCCGAACAACAAATAAATAGTTCGTTTAACTGCCAAAGTCACTTGAAGCTAAATGCCAAAAATATATTTTTGTGATTGTTTGATACTTTTACTTTACTAAAATTGCCATTGTCAATTTTTAAATTAAAAAATTTGAATTGCTACGAGGTATTTTATTAAAAGGTTTTGCTTATGCATTGAGGTGATATAAAAATTAAGGTGATGATGTTTTCTATATTTTAGAACACGTAAAACGGACACTTTACAACACTGAGAATACACTGAACATGGACAACAAAATAGGAAGTTGACCTCCACTGAACATAACCATACAGTAATTATATGACAAGTTGTAAAAAAAATGCAAACGTATTCTAAATTATAATTGTTGTGAATTTAAAAAAAAAAAACTTCCAAAAAACGTTATATTAAGTCTGTCCGTTTTTACTTATTCCTATGTATGGGTGTGTAAAAAACATTTTAAATGTCAAACAAAGCAAAACAGCTTGGTTTTGTCGGATAAGAAGACTTTAAAGGCTTAAGCATCCTAGTGTGTACGACGTATAAGATACAAAAACAAGTTGACTGCATTTTCGATCACATTCATAGTCTTTCTTATAACATACATCAACTGGGAGCACCCTTTACGTTGCCCAGATCCTCAAAGATGTACCGTTCATTTTAACTTTCTCAGTTGTTTGCCATCACGGAATCTCAGCAATGTTTAACATTTACGCGAAATTGCTTACATTGTCAACACATACCGGCACACTCTAACACACCCACACAAACACTTTAAAAATCCAATAAAATCAAAACAATTACAAGAACAACACCGACGACACACCAACCAAGTCTGTGGAGAATCTGAGGGTGGAGCAAAACAGGATTTGGAAAAGAATGTGCAGAGCACACACAAAAAAAGCGCAAAAAACGACGGACCGTTCTGGTAGTACCCACTACTCGTATGTAAGCGAGTAATAAAGTTGTAAAAGCCACCATATGTGTACAATGTCATTGTTGATTTGAAGAGCGTTAACATTTACACGCCGTTTTGTATTCGATTTTTTCGCTGCTGCTGTTCCTTCTTTATGTTTTATTCCCCATTTGTTAGATCGCTCGCTTTGTGCTTTCTAAACAATTGACGTTTGGCTGTCAATTGCAGAGGCAAACACGTACGGAACACTTAAACAGCCATAAATACCAATCAACACCATAAGTTGAACAAGACTATTGTGGAAACACACATGCATATGTATATATACACTCGTACATATCACCAACAACAACATATGGTTATTGAGAACTTTGAAGTACATACATACATTCGAATATATAGAGCTTTGTTGTTGTTGCTCCTCCTAAAGATTATTATGGCATTATTGAGCATTTATTGAGAGCCGGCTGTGGCCACCAATCAACGACGGACGGTAGGGAAGAAACGACAACGATTTACTTTCCTTGCATGTAACAAATGGTAGAACTCGTACAACCAGAGCAGCAGACAATTATTCTCACATAAAAAACGGTCATAAATCCCGTTATGTACTCGTTCACTCGTTGCCATCGTACAGCATGGCCGAGTGTTTCTGAAATGTTATGTTAACATCAAGTGGCAACACTTGAAGCTGAGATTTTTATTACACTCTCATGTTCACTGCAGGCACACGCACACGTTTGAGAGGTATCCATTCGCCAGCCATCCTTCAGGTCGATTGATGTGATTTAGAGGGCATAATCCCGTTAAGGGTGGGCGGAGAAGGGGGGGGGGGGGCTGTGTGGCTTGAAGAAAGAAAGTGAAAGAGCAAAAACAACAAACAAGCATTTATGCTGTCAAAAATGTAGTGCCCATAATATTGAAGTGCTTGTAAACACTTGTTAAAACTGTCAATAATTTCGAAAAAAAAATGGTACCCATGCGTATGGGAGTGTGTAGCTTTTGGAAAAAATATATATAACAATCATTTAATTCCTTTTTAAGTAGAAAAAGAAAGAAATCATGAAAACGGTTACTAAGTTATGACGGTCGTTCGTTTGGCTATTGTTGGGGTTTCTTTTTGGCCTGATGGTCATCATGGCCATAATTGTAGATTGTTTTAAACAATATTTTATTGTTTTCCTTCATTTCCACCGTTGTTCGCTTTTTTCATACGGCTGTAATAATGTCATGAAGAACTGTTGTAGTTCGCGCTGTTTGGCACAGTGTTTCGGTGCTATAAAATCAGTTACAATGCAAAAAGTTCAAGTAAAACAAGTTAACGTGAAATTTCTTTAATTAAGTAATTATTGTAATATAGACATATTATACTTAAAACAAATTATTAAAAGTAGCAAAAAACAATTTATTTAAAATAGCCGTATTTGCTTTTCAACATCATTCTACAAGTTCTCAATTGCACTGAGAGTACTAAGTACTTTTTTACCAATCGCTAGGTATGCTTACGATCATTATAGTGCTTAAAAATCCATTTAAACACAAACCATTAGCAAAAGGAATGATATAACGCTCTAAAACACTTTTGTATAAATGCTGAACCATAATTATGCCGAGTCTTGCGATTAGTTCGAATGATGTCCATACTATTATAAACGCTCCACCATTTTCAACAGTTTTAAGAGTGTAGCGCGGATTGAAGTCTTGTTTTGAACATGCCTCTTACTGTGAGATCCAAATCGAATGAATTTTGAATTGCCACCCCAAAAGTAATTTTTTCAGAACGAAATTGGCTTCTTACCATACATATACACATTTCAGACTATCTGCCATATTCTTTGTTTGACACGAGAGTTTTATGCTGTACAACAAACGCATCTATATAATGTTCATTCACTCTTCGGCAGATAGTTTTTGTGCTAATGGTTATCTGATGTTTTTCAAAGATATGACAATTAAATTTCCGATGATGTTATAAATGCCGGTATTCGGTGTAGTTTATTTATATAACTTATAAAGGGAGGCCCAATGCAAGTTTCTTTTAAAAAGAAACAAACAAAAAGTAGTTTTTTATGGAACACAATTATTACAAATACTTTTTTCAAAACTTGGTGGCGGTTTCTGGCTCTATCTTTTTAAAGTATTGTTTGCACGGTAATCCAAAAAAAGAGACAGTTTATAACACACAAAAGCTCAACTGTGGCGTGGGCTGTGTATCATCTCGCACAACTTTGCTGAAACCAAAGATCGTTCAGTCCATGTCTTTAAGTTCCACCATAGTTTGCCATTTCTGTGTTCCACATTGAGGTATCATTGTCCCATTTTTTTTTTTTTTAAAAATGGGACAATGATGCCGAAATGTGGCCACCGCTCCAAATTAAGTTACCACATGCTGCAAATTTGCTTATTGACATAGCCGCCAAAATGTTAAAATGGTCAGAAAAAATATTCTCAGAGAAAATTCGTCCATTTCGAGCATAAAATTCCTAACTAAAAATTTCGTATATTTGGGAGTGCTTCCTTCAGTTTCTTGTAAAAAAATTTCTGCATCCCCCTCCACTTGGCCTCTCCATCGTAGTCTTCTACATCTTCTCGGTTTTCTGTGTCTGTGGTTGCTAGCGCAATTATACTCTCAGGCCTTTAGTGCCGGAGTGTTTGTTTCCATTTGACCGAAATGTCCAAGCCAGAGAAATTGCGGTTTGTTCAATGCATATAATGACAGTCTACGCAGATGGGCCGCAGGTTTTCCAAAGGATTTTCCTTTCTTACAATCTATTTCGTTGCGGCTTCGCAGGAAAACCATTTTATTGATACGCCGAGCATTACTCAACTCACATTATTTTCGGCAGTAGAACATTTATTTTAGGTTTGTCATGGCACGCCATAAAAAAATGTTACTTCAAAAGCCGTTTAACTAGTTTTTGACTTAAACCGATCTTCTAGTAATTATCGCTTAGTTTATTTATTTAGTGTTTGAATTTTTATTTTTTTTTGCTAAAATATTTTACATTGATTTCATAGTCGCCACATTTTATCCATCTTTTTGAAAAATTAAGAGATTTTGGCCCACAGTGTCCTTTATAGGGTTTTCAAGTGTCTTTTTTCTCTAGAATGAGAATTGTTGGAAATACATTTATTGTTTGAATTGTTTTTAGTTTGCAATTTAACTTGTTCTTGTTCGTATTGTTGTTTCAAAAAAAAAAGCGAAGCGTTTTGTATTTTTCTTTTATATTTTTTTATTTTCATGTTTCCTCTAGAAGCCCTTCATATAATGTTGTTTTTCGTCCTTTGTATTTATTTTTTTCTATATTTTTTTTTGAAAAATTACTTTGCATGTTCTATAGGCCATGGTTTGTATAACCGAGCTAGGAAGAAGTAGTAAATGCATTTGAAATGAAAAATAGAAATGGCTCGTTTCCGTGACGTTTTCAAAACTTTGGCCTTTGCATAAATTCATAAATTTATTCTTTGTGTTTTTTTTTTATTTTGCATCCTGCTAAAAGAAAGGGGTGGCAAAAGCAGAAAACTCATATTCAATTTACATTTTTATTTTCGTATTAATTAACGAAATGAAAGACGAAAACAGAAAGAAAACAAGCAAACCAAAAATCATTTTATTTTAATATAAACGTACGTCCATGTTTTATGTTTGTTGCTTCTGCATGCGGTTCTCAGTTCGGTAATCGCGGCTGGGGTGGCTTGTGTTGCTTGGCGCGTTTGTATTTCCGTTTCCGTCGTAACTTCCTTTTCACCGAGGCTAAAGCCATCGTTTGTTGGTGCTCGCAGTAGCAGTCGCAGTAACTCATTAAGGCTTACTTAATATTCTTTCATTACGTGGTCACTCTGGCCGTCAGTCCTTCACCGTCTTAACGAAAGAATCAAATACAATGCAGAGAAATACGCGAAGGTAAATTAAAAACAAGCTCAAGATTTAAACCCTTTCGCTGGACATTCCGTGCCGGTTGTAATGGTTTTCCATGGCGGTGGAGGGGTGGTGTAGCTCATAAAAAATGACCAAGTGTAAAATTACCGCTAGACATGCTATATCCAACGGAAGTTGTGGCATAGATGGGGAGGAATGTAATATGTATATAGAAAAAAAACAGCAACTACAAAACCCCCAAATCGTATTAATAAAATCCCTCCACACTTACAGCTACTCACTCACACATACTAGCAAGTTTGACAGGACCAAACGGTATGAGGTGGGTGTCTTAATATGGTAATTGTTGGTGTAAGCTTAACTCTTTTGACACATGATCGCCGTGTGATGGCTGGGCGTAGGTGTAATGTGGCAACCCTTGCCTGCTTGCATACCATCTGTCTGTCTGTCAGTTAGCTGTCACAAGCAGTGTTGTAATTTTTAAGGCACCGCGGATTTCCCCTCCACCCTTTCTAAATGCGATGCATTTAATAACGGTTTATGTCGTCGTTGTCCACAATGTAGCACCCCACACTATTTCATTGCTCGTCTATGCGGTCTTCGGTCTCCCTGTCCTCAGCTATCCGTGGTGGGTGATGTTGCGGCCGCCGTGGAGCGCATTTGTACACGTATGCGCTCATGGCGCTGCGTGTGTCTGTATGGAGACTGGCATATTTGGTTGCACAAACAATTTGTTGGTTAGAGTGTTTTGTTATGTAAGTGTTGGTAATGACAGTTTCTACGCTACGTCATATGGAGCATGTGTAATGACACTAATTAGTGACGAACGTTGTTGTCATCGACGACGTCATTGTCGTATTTGGTGGGGATTGGCTACCCCCAGCTTCGTTTGCACACAACTGTCTCGTATGTTTTTTTTTGCTTATGCTGGGCGAATATTTGTTTTTCACCAAGTTTGAAGAATTTGGAGTGACCAGGATAAAAGTTTTGAAGTGAAAATGGGATATAATTCACCCATCAGTTTAATGATCAGAAAACCTTCTAGTCATGGTACAAAAACAAAGGTAAGGCTACTTGCCTTACTTCACATATAAGAATGAGTTAAATATAAGTAGTATGCGTGGGTATGTTGGCTCTCGTTTAAGACAAATACTTATGTTTTATAATGATTCCGAACCCCGTTTTTCAATTTTTTCGGGAATATAAAACAAAATGTGACATTGTCATTAAATATAAAATAAATGTTATTAATTCTATATAAATACATAAGTAAGCTAAAAAACTATATATAAATGGACTAATCATTTGTTAACCAAACGAACCTCTATTGGAACTAACCTCAATAAGAAGAAAAGATTGAAAAATAGTTCCGAAATCTTTTTTTGGCGGAATACATCACAGTGTTTTCAATATTCCATATTTAAGCTCTGTTCTTGAATTTCTAATATTTGTTGCTGATATAATTAATACTGAAGTATAAATTTGAAATAAAATTTATATATGCTTATGGTTATTAAAACGAGTAAATAAGTATGAAGGTTTCAAGCTGTTGCCTCCGATCAAACACAGCCTCGCCGCTGACAATTCCATATCGGCTTCAAACTCCGTGTTAAACCGGCCTGTTTTAACACCAAACTTGGCATCATTGTTTCACAGTATTGCTCAAAAAGATTCGAGCTAGAAGATGTGTCATCGACGGATTCAGGTGGAGTTTTCGTCAATATTTGAGATAAAATCATTGAATGGGAATAAAATAATATGCGGAATAAATTAAATCGCTCCATTTTTGCATTGGATAAATGTCGTTAAACTCATTAACATCAAAAATAGTATGGATAAACCTCTTTATGAAAGAGAAACTTTTTGTGTTCCCAAGCAGGGACTGATTTCTTTTACTTTTGAATTTACCTTGTAGCTCTCTCAGTCTAGCGGGCTTGTATTAAAAAAACTAGAAGCTTTAAAGCATCATCATCAAATGTGTATGTGCTAACAAACTTTAGTAAAATTTAGCTCATTTTCTTAACAAATTGTTGGCAGCTATTTATACACTAAAACAATATTAGTAGTACTGCAGATAACAGGTATAAGAAATTCAAGAAATGCCACAATTTTTTGACTATATGAGTTCTTTTCATATAAGCAATTAAAAACAGTAATATCTTATATCGGCTTATCTTCTTTTTGAAATGCAAAATCTAGTCAAAAATAATATTCATTAATTTATTAATATATTTGTTACAATTAAAATATATTAAAAACTGTATTATGAAACTATTAATATTAAGTTAAAAGGCAAATGCTATTGACTAAAGAAACTACTACATTAAGGTTGCTATTAGCATTACATTTTTTTCTTGTCTTATCAAGAAAAATATATTAACTTAATAAAAAGTATCAGTTTTTAAATACTGTGTTGGCAATTGAAAATAAGTGCTGCCAAATTATAATAAAATTTCTATTGAAATCAGTTGCTCTCTAAAATTTTTTTTCATAGTCTGGTCACCTTTTCCCCATCATAATGTCTAGAACAGCTGTTAAGTGAATGTTGTTGTATTAATCGACATTTGGGGTAGCTGGAGCTTTCTATGCCGGTCTTTTTAAATCACACACATAGCACGGCCATTGTGCACGGCAGATGGCGGCAGTAAGTGGAAATTGCATGTTTTTGAATTTGATGACCGTGCAACATCATGCACCAAATAGGCTTAACACAAACACGAAATGAACGTAGAAAGAAGCAACGAACAAGCGAACGGGCCCGGCACAGCACAGCAACGCAAAGTTTAATTATTTTTACACAATAATGACGTGTCTCATATCAATATGCTAAAAATGCATTCCGCCGAATCGTAAGGGGTGGTTAGCGTACCTAACTTTGTACTGGACAAGCCGCAGTCCAACATATTAAGAATTTTTGAATTTTTGTCCTCGATTAAGGAATTTAATTGTAAAATTTTGATACGATAAGTGTGCCGTTGGGATTAAAGTTGACGACTGCTGCCAAAGCCCATCTTCATCTCCTATGCCTTCACTTGCCATGGAGATTTTTTCCTTTTTCAATTTTCACAGCATTTATTTTATACAAAAGTTTGCCGCGATTCCTTTAGCCCCCCCCCCCCTGACATGTGAAATGTGTCAATAATGTTTATTAACGATTAAATGCCCATAAAATCTGTTCTGGCATTAAAATGCTGTTGTATGTTTCACTTTGAGTTTACGTTTAATTAACGAACGTTTAAATTGACAATGCGTTAATGACATTTAAAAATCGGGTATGTACGTATGAATGTGTATAAACATACCGGAGAGCTGAACTGGGCGGTATGAGAAAAAAAAAATACACTCTAGGAAAAAAACCCGACGATTTAATGTCCTAGTATGAGAAACTTAAAATAATCTTTACTGAACAGCACTTAATCAGTGTAAGTGTTCAATAAAGTTAAAGGGGCAAATTAAAGAGATAATTGTTAAACGACTGATTTATAAAACTCGGTTTAAAATTGTAAGGAATTAATCTTGGAATTTATTATTGAGAGCAATTGAAAGTCAACAGGATTTTTTATTACATTTTTTGTTAATCAAATGTTCTGGCTTATCGTTGTCTGCAATCACGTGTTTGTTTTATGTAGTTAAGACGAATTACTTAAAATAAATTTAACCGGAAAAATAAAAATTTGGAATTTGCTCTAGTTATATTGTTTATGAATATTTATATATTGTTCCTCTCTCTCGTTCTATCTGCTGCCAAAATTTCATGTAATGATGTTGTTAATTATCAGTGGTAGTTGGAAGCAACAACAACATTGACTTTACATGATCTTCTATTCTTTTTTAAATACAGTTGTGAACAGAAAATATAGTCTCTCGCTTTGACCAGAGGAAACATAACGTGCTCTATTGCTGCAGGGGCTGTCGTACGTATGCGTCCGTATTTCACATAACATCCTTTAAGGAAGCAAGTTGTCGTACATACCGAAACACCATTTTTCAGCAACATCCTTTTTCTTTAATTAATTTTTTTACCTCATTTATTGATTTAAAATTTCTAGTGCTCTCCATTTTTCAGCAACATCCTTTTTCTTTGATTAATTTTTTTACCTCATTTATTGATTTATTGATTTAAATAGTGAATAATAAATCCTTGAATCCTTAAAATTGCGACATAGCCGAACTTTAGGAAAAAAATCTGTTTTATACGAAATAGTAACCAATCCAAATAACGCACATACGTAATTCGCAATTTTGCCATTGCGAAACAAGTAAGTTAGTTAGCAAGTTAGCATCATTATTTCTTTTTAAGAAATAGAGAAATTGAAGTTGAAAGCTTAAGCTATAGAAAGAAAATTAAGGGAAGTTGTCTCCTTAACACCAAATGAACTTCGTCTTAAAGAAAAGTTGAGTAACACTTATCTCTTAATAACTTATCGATTTAGTTTAAAGCCGACACCGAGCAACTACTACGTTGATACATTGAGTCCGAGCAACAACTACATTGACTTTTTGGACATTATATATTTGCTTATGGTTATAAAAACAAGTAAATAAGTATGAAGGAATCAAGCCGCTGCTACCGATCGAAAACAGCCGTGCCGCTGAGAATTCCATATCGGCTTCAAACTCTTGGTGTTAAATCGGCCTATGTTTTAGTATTAAACTTGGCATCATTTTTACATGGCGTTGTCCAAAAAGATTCAAGCAGGAAGAGCTGTCATCAGATGGAGTTTCGTCAATAATTAACACAAAATCATTGAATGCCAATAATTAATAATCAGAAAATATTTAATTAATTTAAAGAGAAAAATTGTTGGATGTTTTTACCCGGGGTAAAACCTAAGTTAACTGACTGGATAGTCGTTACGCTTCTATCACACCACGGCGCCTTTGGAAAATTGTGTGAATTCAAAAAATTAATTGTTAAGAAACCATGTTTGTCTAACTTGGTTTATTGTCCGATTAGACCACCGGTCAGAGCCATAATCTCACAACACTTAGCGCAAATAAGCCAATTGTGATTATTAATTGTTATGTGAAGTTATCCCTGTGTGCATACTACAGGATGTCCCCACTAATTTGTGCGCCCAAATGCCCTCAGCGTATGAACTGTTATAAAATATCGAGTGTGTCCATTTTATGAATGCATCACTGCGTAATGATGTGCATATGATGGCCATATTTTCATGGTATCTCTATCTGCATAGTCCCTCTCGCTTCAGTTCTCTTTTTCCGTATGAGCCTGTGTGTTGTGTTTTTCCTCCCAATCCTTTTCGAAATGAATCATTCATTATCAGTGTTTCACACTGTATTTACTTTACATATCTGTGCAGTTGGAGGAAAATACAAAAAGCAAAGAGAAAAACCAACTTTTTCATGAGATTTTTAAGGTAATTTTTATTTTAATGTTAAACCGTGTGGAAACCGCATGCACACACACACAAGCACAAGTCCGCCGATAACGTAACGTGTACGTACGTTTAACATTTGCGAAGGTTGCGGCAACAGGATTGCTACGTTTCTTTTTTATTTTGCTCCAGTACAAATGGCGAATCTTTAAAATACTGGTTCGTTTGGAAGGTAGCAAAGAGGAAAAGCCCTGCGCTGTTCATTGATATGGAAATTATTTACATTGAAATACAACAAGTCCGCATGTCGAATGGAAAAGCTTAACATGACGGCATGCGACGGAATAGTAGGGGTTTATTAACATTCTTAGTGTCCTCTTCTCTTCGTCATCATCATCACCGTCAATGCACCACAGCAAATTTGCACAGTGTTGCCAAAACAGCAAAACAGATAATTCAATAAAGGTTACTTTACATTAAAAAGTGCAAAATTCCTAACCTTTTTTTTTGAGTAAAGCGTATGAGAAAAAATGGAAAAAAATTACCAATGCTAACAAGTGTTTAAATAAAAATGGCTAAACTTAAACAAGCAAATTATGTCCTTTGACATAAAGAGTTAATATCACTAAAAGGTATTAAAATGCTTTAAATCCGCAACACACGTTGTAAAAGAATTTCTATAGATGGCTCTGAATGCGGTGTCTCTGTAGAGGTTTTAAAAGTGAATTGTATTGTATTAAAAAATGTGTGAGAACCTTATCTTAAAGAGTTCAGCTTTTCTTTCAACAATTGCTGTGAAGCTTTCTAAAGGAAGGTCGTTCGAAATCGCTATAGAAATACATCTATTTTCAAATGAAAGAAAAGGATATTTTAATTTAACATCAACGGCGTAAGAAAACAAATTGATGTTGGTTTTATTTTAAAGTTAAATTCATGCCATTGTTTCTGAAGTATGAAATCATTAAATGGTCGGTTTAATTTTTAATAACGCGCTGCAGTATGTGCTGCAATATTTTAAGTAATAGCTTCGCTTATGTTGGCCTCGAGATCATTCAAATTGGGATTTTTAGCGTACACTAAGCACTGGAACATTGTCGGAGAAAAAATTATGAAAGGGTGTGAAGATGGGCGATCTCAGCGCCCAACGCTCGCAGTGAGATGATTCAGACGCCAAATATTTCCTTCACAACTGTAAGCGCTGCGACATGGAGCGTATTGATTTTGGAACCACAGCTCTGACTTATTGATGCTGTTGCGCTCTGATCACAGACATTTGATTAAAATCGTTCTTTATCGAGGGTCATTGGCGTTAACGGGATCTCAGTGGTCATTTCGAAAGAAGCAAGGTCCGATGATGCAGCACCGTCCTAAATGGAATAAAAAGGCTATCTTTGTGGATGCAGTAATTCCTGGTCGATGGTATACGCTCCAGCATTTTTTTTGTTGCCACCTACTGTGGCAAAGGCGCCTCGATGATTTGTTTTGCAAAAATTCATATCCGGCGCTTACATTTGCATTGCCAAATTAACAAACTTAAGGCATAATTGCTGGTCAGCCGGCTTCAATTCTAGCATCACCACAATTTTCTATGAATGTAGGTCCAAGTCCAACCGTCAAATAACCTGGGTTTACTCTCAGGCAATGGTCCAATTTGTTTTTGCTCATATGCTATAGAATGAAAATGAATTGGTGGAAATGATATTGCGCTATGAAGATTGCTCTACGCACAGTTCAAAGACTATACGCAAAGGGTAATTCTCAGTTATTCAAATGAGACTCCCGTATAAGTCATTTGATTTGCAGCCGAAGTAATTTATGCCAAAGACTGCTGAAGAAAAACCTTGGCGGGTTCAGAAACAGCTGTACAGTCTGCCTGGCGAACGTAGCCAATACATTTCACCAATTTTTTACGTTGATTCTGAAAAAGAAACAACAAAAAGTCCTGGAACCAGAATAAAAACTGTTCAAGTCATAAAAATGTGAATTATTATTCGAAAAAATAACGAAGATATTGTTCTTTCTAGGAAAATATTTCCTTTCTGAGTAAATATTTCCTTTCTGGGAAAAGAAAATATCTGACCTAAGGTCGATGCTATTTTTTTGGCATTTATTTCGATCGGTGTCAACCGAGTTTGAAACTTGGATTTCTGCTCACAACACGGTGACTTACAATTTGCAAGGCAGAAATATGTCTCTTAAAAATTTGACATGGTTATTAACCAGGTTTTGAACCTGTGTTTCTGTGTGATAGACGTACCCACTACCTAGCACACCGCGTCCACTTCAACAATCTATTACCAATTTTGTACCTATTGGTGAACACTGTGCCACAGTTGCTGACGCTAGCGAGAGATATAAAGAACGGCCGGAGGATAATTCGTTACCGGGATGCATTCAAGTGCATTTGTTACCAAAATCAAAAACAACAACGAAAACTGAAAACAGCAGTAACAAGCGCACATGTATTCAGTTAATTTGTTGTATTTGTATTATCACAGCAAATATTTGCAACAATTCTGCTGCCAACATCATGGCATGGTGGGGAACGGGGACGGGGAGGGGCGACTCATGGTTTGAACCATTTTAAAGTTAATTGAATTTTAATATTATTACTTCGCACGCATACGACTGAGCAAATATCCAGCGAATGACTGCATAAATGTGCAGTGCGAACGTGCAGAAAAACAGACGCAGTGAAAACGGTGGCAAAAACATGGCCTGCATGGCCATAATATTACGTATCCGTCCGTATATGTATGAGCACATGTGTGTGCGTCATAAATCACTACCGCAAGTGGTAAAACACGATAATTACCCTTACAAAAGTTAAGCTTACACTACACGCTTCGCTCTGCTTCGGCCCGGTCCACATACAATCATGCGTTGCCTCAACGAGAACATGGAGTATTATTGTAAATCCTACAAAAAAGGAGAAAATTGTTGAAAAACTCTTGAAAAAACAAATGAATTTAGCCATGCCTTGATGTAGATTTCAACTTAATTAAAACTAATTTGAAAATTTACGTTCACTTCGTTGTATTTTTTCGTGGTTTTGTTTTAATTAATGTGAGCATTGCTCATTCGGTTTGATTAGATAATTAATTGCAATACGGTTTTCCCCATCTTCTTGCATACTTACATACGTAGAGTTGGCTACCCTGGCGACAAACATACATATGGCCCGATCCGATCGCATATCTCTAGCCAGCACAGTGGCATTCCGTTTTGTTAGCGTACATGGCCATTTTCCACACTTATTGCGTGCCTATGCCTCTTCGGCTGTGTTGCATTTGTAAATGTCAATTACAAGTTAATTAAAACCAGTCGATAACAAACTAAACACACTCTTCAAACTAACGAAAAACAACAATAAAACACAGCCAACAAACAAGGAAGGGTAGCTATGGCTTGCGGTATTTCTCAAACGCGTGAGAATCTTGAGAAATTTCTCTATTTGGGAGAAAATGTCCCGTCTCCCTCAAATGGGGAAAGAGAAATTCTTCGCAATTCTCACGCATCGGCAAATTCCTTGCATGACACCGGTGCAACAACAACCGCACACGGTGATTTAATCGTGTCATAATTGCACGAAACGGAGTACGTGTGTGCAATGGCGTTTATCGTGAATGGATTTCGTGAAGTTCGACACTATTTCACAGAAACACACTTTTTTTTGACAGTTTTCCAAATGATCTCACGATTTATGCCACGTGGTAATTGATTAACTACCAGTGATGTCAACTTAGCGTTTTTAGTAGTTGTAGACATAACTTATACAACTTAAATATTAGTGGTGTTTTTCAGGTTAAGCCTCAATAACTAAGACAACACAGCCATACACAGTAGGTTTTTTGGTAACAAAAAACATAAATTTTGTGCGCGTCAAACAGAAACTTCCAGAAGTACTACCCTCTTGAAAAAAATAAGATAAGTAGTAAATAAAATGTGTATAGCCAGACAGCTAACGAGTATTAGCCTCTATCCGGGCTTAGTATAAGTACTTAAAATGTTGAAACAAATTATTTTTTTTAAATATTTTTTTAAAAATTGAGTGCAGAAGTACCGTAGGCTGGATCAAAATTTACACTTTGTGTTAACAAATAATTTATTTTTATTAACAATTGACCTAACTTACCAAAAACACCACTACTGTCTGTTAAAATCAGATTTTTTTTATTTTTTATTAAAAAAGTGCTGCAATTTGTAAAGAATTGATGTAAGCCTTGATTGGTCGGCATGAGAATAATCACCCTTATTCTGATTGTCGTCGTCAAGACAAAACAACGACATCTTGCGACGACTGTAGATACTTGGTATTCGTGTAGTCGTTTTTCGATAACTATTGACAACTATTGACACAACTCGGTATTCTCTAAATGATATTGACGTTGTTATTGAATTGATACGACTCTGTTTTTGTCGTCGCAGTTTTTGGTAACGACTAAGAAGTTTGCTGTTAAAATAAAAAAAAAACCAAAAGCAAAAGTAAAAGTGCAAATATGAAAATTACAAATAATGAACAGTTCCAAAAACTTGTTGAAGAGTTGGAGAAAAAGGTTTCAAAAGAGGAACAGTGCCAACAAATTTTAACCAGCAATGGGAGAACATTGCAAGTGTTTTGAATGCTTCCGGACCACCGAGTAGAGATGGTGATGGCTGGCAGAAGGTTACTAACTTATATCCCTGGTTTTTTGTAGATTAATAAAATTAAATATTTTCGTTAAGGTTTGGAGAGACTTAAAGTTCAAAGTCAAAAGGAAAATGGTTGAAAACAAATCGGAGATGAGAGCAACAGGTGGCGGTGTAAATAAATATATTACACTGAGCCCGTTAGAAGAAGCTGTTGCAAACCTGCTGCAGTTTCAAAAACAGATAAATCCTGAAGGATCAGCTCATGGTGTTGCAGCACTGAAGTGCTCGGTGTTGACCCAGTTATAGAGATGGAAACAACTGTTCACTCTGAAGAAATTTTACTGGAACAGGAGGAGCCTTCAACATCAAGGAACGGGAGCAGTTCAAGAGCCACTCCATCCGGGTCAAAGTCCACAAATATACTACCCTTAAGAGCTGTTGACAATTTGACCTGGCTCCAATTTCCATCTCAGGAGCAATTTCCTCCAACCCATAATTAAACGAATTTTTGTTTAAACGAAAGTATTTCTGAAATCCTAAATGAAAGAAAACTTTGTGATTGCCAATGGAAATTAATTAAACCTTAAACTTACTTGTTGTCTGGTAGTTTCATGACATCAGACCTATATCGCAGTGTATTTCTCTGTAAAATAAGTTTCTTTTTGTTTTCTTCATCACTTGAATCAGAGTTTGAATCAGAAACAAAAAACATTTTTCAACAATTGGATGAATAGATACAAAATCTGATGCAAAAATGTAAGGTATGTGATTTTTTTTATTGAAGTTATCGATAAACAGTCAACGTCAAGACAATAATGATACGGAATACCAAAAATGCGTTGATGTGATATTATATTGAAACGAAGTGATATTGATATTAAATTGACGACGACGTTGACGACGACAATCAGAATAAGGGTGAATAAGAGATGTGTCCCGAAACTTTTTTAGACAACACCTGAAATAAGTTAACGAAATTGTGATATAACGTGTATATCTCGAGATATTTGCTTTTTTTCTGGTGACACTGCTTGCTTAGGTTTTTGCTTATTATTTTAGGAGATCTTTGAGTTTTTGGAAATTATGTTAAATAAATAAATACGTACATATATCGATTTTCGTCAAATATATTTCAACTTTATATCAACATGTGTCATGCCACTTTTTCTACATAACATGCTTAGATTTTCGTTTTTTTACATAGAGAGCTAATCGATTTCAAGTGACAATTTTAAAAAGTCGCTTATTTGGATAATGCAATAATGTAATGTAAAACACTCCAAACTAAACTGAAATATATTTGATATTGTGAAAGTTTAGTTTTTCTATTTATGCTTATAAATTTGTTTACATTTTGAATAGCTCTAAAAACTTATTAACTCTTTTTACGAAATAATTATATTGTATTGTATTATATTAAAGAGAAATCTACATTTTAAAATTTGGCTTTGCTTCATAAGTTGCTATTTTTCAAAACTTACTCCAGACTACAATGCAAAAAGTCAGTGCCAGCAGGAGACAGCCATGACCAGTAGTTTTGCATTTCAACGCCTCTGCCATGAGTTACGGCCAGCTTAATTTCATTAAGAATTTTAATATGGCAACACACACAAATTAGACACAATGCACTGTAATAAATAATAGGCGTGTTTTTATTGACAAGCTTAAAAATCTGCTTACTATTTTTGTATGACATTTGTTTTTTTTCCCCGCTTATTAAACAGTTTTTTAATCTCTGTTTATTTTTGCCGCTTAGAACAGTGTTGCAAATCGAAAAGTTTTTGTAAATGTCAGTTGACAACGTTGCCAAATCAATTTCTATAACGATTTTTAATGTTGTCTGGGCAGCCTGTGTTGTTGGCATAGCACTTAAAGGTGTTGCTTTTATCAGTTTTGAAAGTTAATAAAGTGGATGAAAATTTAAATGCACATATGAAATAAAAAAAACGAAAGAAACATGAGATTAAAAAACATTCTTCTTCATATAGTTTTATTATAAAGTTTAAACAACCATAATTTCAAAAATTACCGACTTTATTCAAAACCCGGTTTTTCTAAACTTATTTTCATAAAACCAGGCTTTCTGGTTCAATATAATCGATTAGCTTTAAAGTTTCATTTAAAGCATCATCACGTTTGCTGCATTACTACATTAGAAATCTGGCAACACCGCAAACAACTGACAAAACATTCAACCCAACCTTAAATGTATGTCACATACAAAAAATGGTCAGAGCTATTAAATGTAATATTTATTAATTAAATAACATTTAACATTTTTCTACTGCACTGAACCGAACAATCTCCATCCACTTCCTCAATATTTTGCGCTCACAAACTTTAGTTGCTGGCAAGTCAAGCCAGCGAGCAGCCAGCCTAGCCTAGCCTGCCCATCAATAACTGTTCAATTATAAAATTGTTAAACAATGCAATTATTATTCAGTTATTTGAAACCATTTTTGTTATTTCTTCTTTTTCCTATTTTTTTTTTATTATTACTATAACAATTTGTGGTTTTGTTGTTGTAAGCTGTAGTTAAAAGCTACAAACACCATGCACCAGCCTCATCATCATCATAAATAATAAAAAATGCATTGTTGTAATCACACAATACTTGGGCTCCACGTACTAAGCCGAAGTAGTGTTGTTGTTGTGTTGTGTGAGTGAGCCGAGTGAAATTGAACAAAAGTTAGAAAACAATTACCAATAAATTTATTTGAAATTTGTCATAAATTATGATTTAAACAAACCGAACAAACTCTCACTCACTGTTATGTAAGAGATAGCAGTAATAACCGCGCCAGTATTCACTAAACGGCAGAATATGCAATCGTATGAATGATTTTTCTGGGATTTATGCAAAATTTTCCCTAATGCAAGTCATAAAAGAAGTCAGTTTGCCATTGAATCCAACACAATGTGGCGCTGAGGGTATAATCGCACAGTGGTTTGAACAGGACACCTAGTGTCATAAATAACCCTTTGTTATTTATTTGTATTAATTTTACAATGCAATTTGGTAAATGAAAAGGAGCGGTAAAAAATACCGCTTTGATTACTTGCTTCAAATTTTTTTTTATGTTTAACATATTTTTTTATAGTTCGTCCTAAACGATTTAAAAATAATAATATAAATTCAATATTAAAAGAAAATAAAACATAAAATAAAAAAGTAATTTATATGTGTAGTTTTAAATTTAATAACGTTTTTTAATGAAGAAATTAAGGAAAGTTTTTTGGAAACGTGAGAGTTTTTTTTAAAGAAAATTCAAGGAAAGTAGGTTCTCTTGAGTTTTTTAGTTAAATATTCATCAGTTTATTTTAAAAGAAAATTCCATTTTCCTTTTTTAAAGGAAATACTTTTTTAACACTGTACCGAAAAAAGCTTCCTTTTTTATAATCTGAATATATTTGGAAACAAAAGTTTTAGTCTGACATTTCGATGTTTTTTCCAAAAAAAAAAAAAAACGTGAAAAAATGCATATGCTAAGTAAGTCAAATTAAAAAATAAAAGAAAAAAGCGGCAATCCTTTTATCTTGTCACTAAACTAGTTGTGTTTAATTGTCTTTTAACAAAATTAAAAAAAAAAACGTTGTTGAAACCATAGACCGAAACTGTTATTTTTTTATGCATTTGAAATTTTGTTATGATAAAAAATAAAACACAGCTAAGTTTATCAATGGATGTATTTTGTCACCAAACATAACATTTGACAGTAATCTTTTTTGTTGTAATTTATGCATTTTTATGCAAAATTGGTAAATAACAGTTATTTTAAATAAAACTTTTAAAAATTAACAATTAATTTTGATTTACCTTTAATTAAAAATTGTTAAAAATTAACATTTATTTTGATTTACCTTTAATTACTCCACAAATAAGATTTTTTGTTTGTTTTTAATTTCATTTACGATAAGAGTTATTGATGACTTTTATTTATAAACGTCTATTGATGACTTACGAGTATAATTATTAAGTTCAGTTTTTATTTAAAAAAGTCCCAAATAAAAATCCGTCATTGACTTAAAAAAATCTTAAAATAAAAATCTCTTAGTGATTTTTATTTATAAAAGTCATCAATAAAAGTCAGTCGGTGACTTTTATTTATAAAATAAATAAAAATCATTTATTTTTTAAGTCGCAATATAAAAGTCATTGGTTAATCTCACTAAAGGAATCAATGGTGACCAAAGGATATATATGCACTGTCGATCAGCTCAACAAATGTAATCGAGGGCCGAAAGGTGCTATTAAGGTAAAAATAGTCAGAAAAGGACGAAACTATAAAAGTGTCAATTAAATATTAATTTAGCGGAATGGTGCAACAAAGGGCTAGAGGGAGAAAAGGGTAAAAAAGGGCCAAAATGGGAAACAAGTTGGAACGACAGTTAAAACCTATGCATAGAGTACAGAAAATAACAAAAGTGAATGAATCGTAAAATAAAAGATAGAAACTATTTGAAATAATTGGTAGTTTAAGCGAAGTCGGACTTCTAGAGTGAGAGGGGCATATTCGTGGGGTACTATATAAAAATATCTGATGTAGAACGGAACCGTTGTACACATTTGAGGTGAAAAAAGTAGGTAGACGGATTTTTATTTTGACAAAAGACTTAAACATCGCCTTTTATTTAGCTCATTAATTGGTGCTAAGTTCGGTTTTGTATAACTTCTCTTTTCCAAGATAATCGCGAAATACCGTGTCAGGGTCCTAATGCAGAAGTGATTTTTGCGCAGGGTTACCACAAAGATTTTCCGAAAAGGAGGAGATTTGTGCCGAAAAAGCAGGACTTTTGGGACATTTACAAAGAGCCTTTAAAACCTACGGGGACATTTAAAAAATAAATAGTGGCTGTCATTAAAAAAAAAGATTTCAGCAATTTATCGAAACCTAATGCAATATTTCAACGGGACTTATTTTTGAATTTTGTGCATTGGTGTGGTGTCTCTTAAAAATGGTTTTAATTTTTACCATAAATAATTTTTTATTTAATTTTAAACGCTGCCGCACTATCCATCCTGATATTTATGTTGTTTTGGTTGATTTGTCTTTCAAATTATGTATGAGAAAGCTTATTTTTTATGAAGTTCACAGATAAGACAATTAATGCAATAGGAGACAAGTTATGTGGGTTCACATTTCCACCGAAGCATGACCATTTCTATGGAAGGTATCAGAAGTGGCGTGGCTAGGAATCCAATTATTTGACACAAAGTTTGCCTTATAACTCTATGCTTAAGTATTGATTTAAAGTCAGATCGTGGGAGCAATATTAAAGATTGGGGTGGTAACAGCAGTGACAATATGGTACATTTTTAATCATTTAGGCATGTTTTTAAAAGAAGTACGACATGCTATATTTAAAAACGAGTGGTTACTGCTGCACTGTGCCAATCAATACACAAAATAATGTTAAACTACTTTTTAACATTGTTGATTCGAAGCACTGTGCCCCGAACGTGTCTGCCCGCCCGTCCGTCCGCCAGCCTCTGTATGTTTGTAGGTGCAATTATCGTATTGATACACACATTTCAAAACCGCAACTAGCATTTGCTGGTTGGTGTCACAGACATATCGACATACTCGTACAACATACATCCGCACATCGAAAAGAAGCATTGTTTGAAATTCCTGAGTGTTTGCAATTTGATAGATTACGAAATATAATTAGCTTAGACTGAGGCAAATGCTACAACTACCGCAGGGTATTGGGTTTCATTCAAGACTCGCCGCAGCAATTCATTCATACGAACGCCACAATTGGAAAACATTTGACCAAAATTAAACTTGATAGAATCTCAATTATAAAGAACGAGTAAATGAATCGATGGCTGGATAAATGAAACGAATGAATATTCATTTGAACCTCTAAAAATTGAAATTAGTTTGTTCATAAACTACAGACATGCAACGGAATGGTCATCCATGGGAGGACGCACACAATCAACTCAACCCATGACCCGCATTTTGTCGGCCCCCACCTTTCTGGACCACTGCTGCATCAGCCCACTTCCAAATCAAAGCCCATTCGTCGTTTGTCATCATATTCAATTTATAATAGAAACCAAGCGAATATATGGGCCAGGGGTAAGGGTGTGGTTGGACCCTCATAAAAATTCAATCAAATCAATTTATGCAAATTGCCTGTGCGTGTATGTGTTCCGCGTGCAACATTCACCAGTTGCTGCTTGCCACAATTTTGAGATGACAAAGTCAGCCAGCAACTGAGTCAAGTGCTGGACTGACGTTCGGTCATACCACCGGCTACCGGCTGACAACTCAGGGAGGGGGAAAGCCTTTTTGTTGCTTCGAATTTTGGTGTAGAAATTCGATGCTTATTTTTTAGTTTGTTGGTGTTTAATGAATTGTACAAAAATTAATTTATGTATGGTCGGTCATTTTCAATTTAAATTTTTCATAACGTTGATGATTCTGAGACAGTTGCGGTTGACATTTTAAGAACCGAATTGAAACTTTTAATAAAATGAAATCTGTAAAAAAATATATAAAAAAAATTATTTGACTTTGCTGGGATTTGAACCCTGCACCTTATGTTTTATAAGCCAAAACACTAGTGGTGTGCCTTTAAAACGGCCACGAACATTTGTAGGTAAAAGTGCTGAAAATCTTTTACAACAACAAAATATAACGAAAGAAGAAAAGATAAGTACTGCGCAATGACTTTTTTATTTGGACACATTTTTTATGACACCACAAAAAAAATTATTTATTGATGTGGCTGGTCTCAAAAAGTTTTAAAATAACTTCAAACTAATAAACCACATGGGTGATTAATTATTTATTAGGCTTGTTTTATATAACATGCTATAAAATTCAAATGTGTGTAAATTGAATTTTTTTTATCAGTTTTAAAAATTTGAATATATTTTGAATGGTGGATTGTTTGTAATTTTTGTAATACTTTGCGGTTTGATGGGATGAAATTTGGACAAAACACCAGTTGTGACATTCTTCCAGTAAACGAAATTTATTTTTGTCGTCGAGGTTACCATGAACATGAAGGGGACTTCCCCAGAGTAAGGCTCGGCCATTGCATATCCCACAATTTATTATTCTAAATCCACCAAGTTTCTTTCTTGTATGAAATTAAAAACAGTTATAATTAATTACAGTGTTTTGCAAAAATGTCTTAAATGCGTTTTTTTCTTATAAAAGATGTTCTTATATCCATTACAATGAATAACGCATTTTTTTGCCTTATTCACTTTTTCATGCACAAATAATGTAATTGCTAAAGTTTAGACTGGGTCCAAATGTTCACAGTAGAGTTAGTAGCTTTTTAATTTGGTTAGCTGAAGAAAATAACCAATTCGCCCACTCCTTAAATGACAAAAATTACGCAGTTTCTACTAAGTATCGATTTCAAGAGAAAGTATATAGTAACGTTTTCTGTTCGATGACAAGTCTATTACTAAGATTGCCTTTTCATGTGAAAAGTGTCAAAACATCATATCAAAAATGCAGTATATATTTGTTTTTTGTATTTTTTTTGATTTTTCTGGTAAATATAGTCTGTCTTTTATATCTGGACACAATCGCATTTGTGACCCTTTTTTGGGCGATTAATGTTTTTCGCTTAAACCCAGTAATTAGCAGGCTTCAAAACAGTAAAATCATTTAATAAATCCGTTTTATTTCGCTAAATGTTTTTTTTTGCCAATAACGCTGTTTTTTCTTATGTTGTTACTAAGGAAATTCAAAACATTTGATGTTTCTTCGTCCTTATTTAACTGGGTGAACTCGATCAAGTAATCGTGGAGTAAATGCAATGCAAATATTTAACCGTTTCAATCGACACAATTAAACGGGTAAAGAAAAAATCCGCCTTTTTAAGGATATAACCAGACATTTAAGGCCAAAGTGTCAAATAAAGCGTTTTATTTAGGAGTCGATCAAATTAAGCAGTCCGTTTAGAACAAGTTCGGCCGAACTTTAACTTTGTTTTTGCAGCAGATGTGTAAACTGACTGAAATTTTATGTACTAGTATTCGAGGTATTTGAAGATTTATGCAGTTTAACAACTATTTTATATAATTATTTTAAAATAAGTAATATCTCGTAAACAAGTAGAGATTATACAAAATTTTAAAAATTTTTAACCTTCACATTTTGTATACCCACGGTTTTAGCTCCAAAGGCTAATTATCCTTTAAAAAATCCATATTAAGAACTTTTTAGAAAAATTTCTTCGGATATCTGAAAAATAGAACATATTTATATAAGCTTATAATTTTTAGTTAAAAGTCAGATTTGTTATTTAATTAAAATTAAAAAAATAAAAAAAATTCAAACTTCTTAATGAAATTGTTATAATTTTTGGGCCATGAACATAAAAATCTACAGAAGGCCTAAAATTCTAATATCCTTTTTAAAATATTCCTTTAAACAACAAGTTATTATGAAGTTTTTATGAATCTCAGGATACAATTTTAAAATAAAAATTATTACAAAGGAATATTAAAGATATTAAGTGTAGACAGACCAAATTATATAAACCATTCTTAATGGAGAAATAATAATAACCATATATTTGACCACGTTTTGGGCCCCAATTTCCATAAGAACTTGCTCCAAACTCTGTTTAATTTAAAAAAAATATAATAATATTTAGATTCATACTGAAATTTCCGTTTTTAGCCCCAATGGTTCATGAGAACTTGCTTTAATAGATTCATATTAAATATTCGAAGCTTGGATCTATTATTCATGGAAACTGGAGAAATAATAATAACCATATATTTGACCACGTTTTGGGCCCCAATTTCCATTAGAACCAGCTCCAAACTCTGTTTAATTTAAAAAAATATAATAATATTTAGATTCATAGTGAAATTTCCGTTTTTTAGCCCCAATGGTTCATGAGAATTTGCTGTAATAGATTCATATTAAATATTCGAAGCTTGGATCTATTATAACGGCTTTTTCTGACTAGATTCGGGCCACGAATTTTTTAATAGTAAAAAAAGTCACATTATTATGTCCATGATTTTGTGTACATCAATGTTAGTTAGGCTCAAAGGGGTCATTTTTGACCACAGGTCTTAAAACCATACTTATTTATAGTTTTTTAATTGCGTCTCTACTAACGATCCAAAGTTGAGCCATAGTTTCTTCACCATTGAAAGAGATATGTTAAACGGGCATTTTTATGTGAACTGTGTACTTTTTTATTTGAATATATGCATCATTGTACATTCGGCCTTGACTGTCATTAGTCTTCCTTTTTATTGTCCTTGTTTCGTGGAAAATTCATGTTATTTATCGTTTTTAAAACAAATTAAATATGCATTGCATTTATACGGTTGGAAGAACCATTAAAAAACTAAAACTTGATAACACACACAGATTTACATCCTAAAAACTGTTCAATCTATTTTTGTCAATTCGTTTTCATAACTCCGGGCCAAAGCAATTTCGCGTTTTGACACCAAACCAATGCCCAACAAAAAACAAAAGTGGCATAATTGAGTTGTAAATGATAGCGAGCCGCAAAATGCTGCATTTCTTTTTTTCTTATCCCAGCTTTCAGCTACAGACGTTGAAACACATTGTAAATGGAGCTCTAAGCACAAAGTAAAAACGAGTAAAAAAACTTCTACAAATAAAGAATGCAATTTAACAAAAAAAATCTTAAATTGTTTTGAAAAAAAAATCACGCTTGCCCTCTGTGAGGTTTGAACTCACGACCCCTGGTTTACGAGACCAGTGCTCTACCACTGAGCTAAAAGGGCGTTAAGCCCCGCTGGACAAATATTGAATAAGAACATTTCCAAGAACATACACTCGTCAAGCTGTAAACAATTTCCATATTTTTTGAATTCCATAAACAAAATTATTCTAAAAATATGCACATACGTCAAAATTTAATTGTTTGTTCTCCTCCTCTTCCCCGCTTCGTGTTGAAATCTCAGCTGGCAAAACAATTCTTTGTATGAGTTTTATTTCCGTTGGTTTCTAAAAATAGAATTGCTCACAATGGGTTGCGCGTTCGCTCTCTCTTGTAATGGTTTCACTCTCTCTCTCTCTATCGAGCACGTGTTGGTTGTTCAGTCTCTTGCGCTCTCAAAATGTTTACCGGCATTTGTTCGCATGCTTTGTTGATTTAAGTGCTTGTGGATGTTGTTGCTGTTTCGTTCTTTCTTCGTGTTTATGGGGCTTGTGCGTGTGTGTGTGTCGGTGTGTATGCGGGTTCTTTAGTGCGGAGAGTGTTGTTGTCTTCTGCTGTTTTGAAAAATTGATTTAAGCAGCCCTCGAGACACCGGCTCGTTGGTCTAGGGGTATGATTCTCGCTTCGGGTGCGAGAGGTCCCGGGTTCAATTCCCGGACGAGCCCAACTGATCGCCATTTCACTGCTAACTGAAGCGGTGGGAGGGGCGTGTCGATAACTTTTTTCTTGTTTTTTTAAGAAAACGAGAGGCAAACTGAGCGAACGTCATTATCGTGAAGTAGAGGTGGCAACACTTATTTTCTCATTTTAACTTCTGTGTTGTTTACGATGACGAAGTAGCGCAGGAAAACTCTGTTAGAGTTCTGTTAGTTTGCTAGCAGAGTTGTGGGGGGTTAACCTTGTGTGCGGGTGTGTTTGGCTGTAAAACGATGGAGTGCTGCTCGTTCTTTTCCGTTTTTCATCACTGCTTGTGTGTGTGTTGATATTTACTTTCAATGTTTGTAACGCGATGCCTTAAAGTATGCTAAAGTTTTTGTTGGTTGTCGAGTAAGAGGAAAAACATTTCATCACGTTACAGTTGTTGCATAAAAAAACTTGGGAAACGTCTGTATGTCCTCGTCCTTTCGTTGTAGTCTTTGTTATCCGGGCCTTTTTTTTAAACGGAAATCACAACTGATGCGAGAAATTTGAAATGTTTGAAACTTTATATGGCGGGTAACAACTGTTTGTTGGCCACTGCATCAGCTAATAATTCATTTGTTTTTCTGAGGGTTTGCCAGCACACGTTCAACGTAAAAAGAAGGTTTCATTCTTTTCGTCTGCTTTTGGTGGGAGCATATTTTTCTCTTTTTATATTTGTAGTCTTCATCATCCCCGTTTTTAGATTTGTTCACTACCGTCCATGGTATTCACCAACCCGGTGGCTATTGGAACGTGCTGTTGTTTACTGTGTTAGTCCTTGATGTGTTTGTTTGCCTTGCTGAGTGTGGTGGACATTGTTGCAAATCTACGTCAACTCCTTCCTCGAGTTTGGCAGTTTTTTTATTCATCAACTTTGCAAGTAAATGTTTTTTTTATAAGCTTTGCAGAATAACGCTTTGTTAACCATTTACGAGTGTTTCTTTTATTTTATAAATGGCCAAATGATTTATTTGTTTAAGTTTTTTTATGTTTTCGTTCAAAACATCCTTTTACCTGATGGCTCTTGAAAACTTTACTTGGAAAGGATAACTTTTAATAGTTTGAAATAATTACAAAATGTTGTGCCGACTATACACTGAAAGAAAGCTATTTTTTTTCTCAATTTTAAAGGATTTGTAATTAATTAATTTTTACTTAACTACAAAAATTTTTTTAACTAAAAACTTTAATAATGAAATACGAATATATTATAGTATATTAATGCAAAATTCCTTGTTTTAAAATATCTTTAGAATTATTTTTATACCCTCCACCGAAGAAAGGTACGAGTATACTAAATTTGTCATGCCGTTTGCAGCATCATGAAATAGTGATCGGAGATCCCATAAAAGTATATGGGCGTGGTCGTCGTATTTTTGAGTATTTGGTTAAAAAAATCTTAATTTTTTGTGGACGGATGGAATGGTTTAAATGGGTACTTTTAGTTGGAACGCACTTAACGCCTTAAAAGGGATAGTAGCTGGACTCTTTGGTTCATGTGGCCCATCATGTGCTGAATGATTTAAACCGGCGATTAATAGTCAATATGGATTAAATAAAATTTTGCTACCAACAAAAAAAAAATAATTTTAAAGTTTAAGCTGTTATAAAGGACGCACGAATGGGCCAAAAGGATCCTAAAACAGAACATTTTTATGCGCTTTCGTAGCGTAGGGACAGTAGAGTCTTTACTTAACGACGTTTTTATTTGTTTATTTTTTTTATTGTTTTTCGGTTGCTGTAACGGAAAAGTTATTTCCGTCAAACTCAAATGCATTATTGACGAATATTTAGCTAGAAATTCTTTGCAGATTTTGGAAAACTTCTAAACGAAAATTATGAAATAAAAATCATTTATTCGCACACGAGTTAAAGACCTTCAACCTAGAATTTTATATAGAGAACTCCATTGACTTATTTTTTTTTCAAATTCACTTAAATTATCTCTCAAATTCAAAAATCGAGAAAATTTAAATAATACACATTTATCAAAATCGTTTACCTCAGCATAACTCAAGGCTCGGCAATGTCTTAGTGAATGTTGCATGATGGTTGTAGTGTCAAAATCTTATATAACGTTTTTTCAGGACTAATAGCACGACAAGGTCTGCTTTGTAACGAAAATACGTAAAAGTTCAATTTAAGAACTAGAATGTTAAGTCTAGTTGTGCGTAAAACCATAGTAATATAAAAAGGCCCTCATAAAAATAGTTTTGCAGTAGAAGAAAAAAACGTCAAAAATCTGATTAAAAAAGCACAAAATTTGTATAAATTCACATTTTATAAAAAAATAATGTGTAATTTATAATTATACATTTAAAAAAAAATAATAGTTTTAGACTTTGTATGACTTAGAGTGTTTTGTACAAAAATTTCATGGACAAAAAATGAGTTGGGCATTTTAAGGTAATATATGTATACTCTCAAAGGATTTTATCACACTATAACCAGTCAAAAAGCCAACCGGCTTACAAGGATAATTTTTATCAATATTATTACTAACTTTATTATGAAATCTTATAAATTTCCACATAATTTTATGGAACTTTAATACATTTAAGCCCAGACAAGGTCAGCTAAAAAGCCTTCTTAAAGAAGATCTAAGGCATTCTTGCAGCATTCTACGCATATTTCAAATTTAAACAGGGTTATATTACAAAGCAAGGCATTAACGCCCCTTATAAACAAAAGCCTTCCAGAACCCTTATAAAATTGGTGTTCTAAAATGTCTGTGAAAAATTAAGACAATGTTTTTTAAAGGCCTTGTAGCAAAAATTGCTTTAGGTTAATATCTAGCGCACTGCTCACAACAGTTTCCCCGAAAAAATGAGCATGTGTTTTATTTTAACAATTCATGGAAAAATTCGAATTTATCAGCCCTTTTTGAGGCGATGAATGTTTCTTACATAAACGAACTTGGCTTGACCAAGAAACTTATTTAAAATTACACTTTTTGTTTTATGTATTTTGCCTTCGCTGGAATTTAAACCTCCGATCTTTCCGACATGCGACGTAGCGGAGCAGAAACCCTAATTTGATATCGTTAGCTTTCGTGCTGCCTTAACCTTAAGTAATCTAGGATATCTATGGAATCATTCTCTTTGATAATATGATAAGCTTCTTAAAGAATACACTAAGTAAAGGAATTAACTTCGGATGGCATAAACTTCGAGGCCTTCTAAGGGAAGAGACATTAGGACGTGTGAACGATTATTTTTCACCAGCAAATAAGGCCTTCTGGAATGCCTAATTGTGAACGGCATTTACGAATGTGTATTGCATCCAAATATAATGTCTTCTGGAAAGTATTTTAAAAAAGGCAAATTTTACCGCGGATACAAACTAAAGGGTGTTTTTATTGGGGTATAGAACTTTAAGTTGGCATCACTTTTTTAACTGGCGGCCATTTAGTCAGCTGTCAAGTGATTAATATTTAGTTTGGGTTGCCATTTCATCATGAACAGGTTGACAAAAGAACAACGCTTGCAAATCGTGCAAATTTATTTCGAAAGTAATGGTTCAGTTCGCGAAGTTCACCGCAAGCTCCGTCCATTATATGGTCGACATAATCGTCCATCAGAGCAATTAATTCGCTTAACCATGGATCGGTTAACATGGACCATTGGATTATTATCTTTGGGGATATGTGAAGTCGCTCGTCTACGCCAACAAACCAGAAACGTTAGGGGACTTGGAAGCCAACATTCGTGGCGTTATTGCCAACATACGGCCCCATATGCTCGAAAAAGTGGTTGAAAATTGGACCTGTATAATTGGCTTTATTCGAGCCAGCCGCGGCGGCCACATGCCCGAAATCATATTTAAACATTAATGGCATAAAATTATCCTTCCAATAAAGCCAAATTGATGGACATTAAAACGATTTTCTGGTGTTTTATTTCAATTCGAAGTTCTATACCTCAACAAAAAACACCCTTTACATCCTTTTTTGGCTCCAGCCAAGTCAAGGCACTCTTTAACAGCAAAAGTTATTAGTACATTTTAAGGCACATTTTTTTAAAACCTCGAAAATTAAATATGCCGTGTTTTCTGAATTTTTTTATTTAATTGAAATAAGCGACAGATAAAAAATATGTAAAAAACACGGTTGTAATTTATTTATTTTGCAAATTGTCTTTAAGTTTTTCAAACTATTTTAGATTTCTGTGATTCTAGCGTTCTGTGATTGTGTACAAAAGAATGTGGAAATATAAACCCCGAAAATTTGTGCGTTACCGAAGTGTGTTTTTCTACATTATTACAAAATATACGCACATCGCCCATCTTGTACAATTACATAATCGTCTTTAGTTTGAATCTCAACTATCTCGAGAACAGTGTTGCCGCTGAACAATTGTTTTCCGATCAAAATATTACCAAAACCGACCAAAACGGCCCGAAATCGACTGTTTTCGACTAAATCGTTAAAAAGTCGTTGATATATGGATAATAGTGGTCTAAAGGAACATTCCAGAAGTATCAATCCTCAAAAAAAAAGTAGTAAAACTAATTTGTTGTAGCGTTTTTAGTGCTTATGCTGGTAACTATCGAGCATATATATGCCTCTATTCATGCTATCTAAAAAAATGAGCCAACAAATTATCTTTTCTAAAGTGCTTTTTCTAGAATCGAGACATGCTGAAAATAGGCACTTTATGTTAACAAATGACTTATCTGTTGCGGTTTTACTATTTTTTTTTGTTAATTGACTTCGTTGTAATATACTTATATTCAGTCTTTTTGATGGGGCTTAACATATAATTTATTATTATGCCGATTCGACCAAACTACAATTTTTTAATTTTTTTCGACCAAAACGGCAACGCTGCTAGATAATCATACTCACCTTCGAATAACAGATCCTCTTATAAGATTTAACCACCTGAAAAATCTCCGAAAATCGGTCTCCCATTCGATCACAATATAATTTTAGCTTACTTATAGTTTTACCAGGTCCAGCTCGTACTGGTAGTTATCCTTTTCAAAAACTCTGAGGTAAAGACTCGATAACACAAGTTGTATCAGGTGTAATCTGTTTTTGATATAAATTTTCTTCATTAGCCGACTGAAGACAATTTTCTTCTTGTTTTCGAGAGCATTTTTAATGATGCAGATTATGTACAAAAAAATATTGAAATAAAGTGTGGCAATTTACCTATCGATTTCTCCCATCAATTTTATCGTAACTCTTTCAACTCCTCCTAACCTATGCCATTTCTGCTTTCGCTCTCTCTCTTACAGATGATGACTATGGATATAACGAAAACCGAACCCAATGTGGGTCCCAACAATCTGCAGAATGCCAACAACAACCAAACCAACAATGCGAACAGCAACAGCATAACGACGGCGGCCAATAATAACAACAACAATGGCAGCCAACTGTGTGCCGGCTGTGGCAAACACATACAGGACCGCTACCTATTACGAGCTTTAGACATGCTGTGGCACGAGGACTGCCTCAAGTGTGGCTGTTGTGATTGTCGCCTGGGCGAAGTGGGTTCAACCCTCTACACCAAAGGCAATTTGATGCTCTGCAAAAGAGACTACTTAAGGTGAGTGGGGGGCGTTTTTGTTGAAATTTCCCCAAAATAGGGTTACTTTCTTTTTTAACATAAATAATTAAAACGTTTTCCCTAAAATTACCATTAACAGGTTGTTTGGCAACACTGGCTACTGTGCTGCCTGTAGTAAAGTCATTCCGGCATTCGAAATGGTTATGCGAGCTCGTACAAACGTTTATCATTTGGAATGTTTCGCCTGTCAACAATGCAATCACAGGTAAGCTACAAACTTAAATCCCCCTGCCCATCCGCAAAGTATTTACGAATTTATTATTACCCCGTATAAAGCCAATAAAATTTTATGTAATTACCCCCTTGAAGACAATTATCAGACACTTGGTATTGATACAAATGTTTTGCCAAATCATGTTTTATGTATTTTTATTCATTTGCCAATGGCCAATAGATGGCTCGTTCCCTTTGGTAAGCTCGACAACTTTGCCCTTTTGCAAAGGCTTTTGTGTGTTCCTGCCTATTTTTGTTTGGGATCAGAAACACGAAAACAAATCCTTTTGTTGTTAATCTTTTATGCAGTCAATACCCCAAACGACACTTGAAAAAATAAAAACTGAAAAGAAAACAAGCTGCTTACATTGTTTACAGTGCGAACGATACCGGGTATATTTATCAGTTCCGTTTTGGGGTCTTCCATTTTATGTTGGTTGTAAAGGGGTGAAAATTAACTCTTCTTTTCTTATCACACACACGAAAATGGCGCATAAATTTTATTTTATTTGCGTTAAGGGATTTTTTTTATGTGGGTTATATTCTCTTTTTATTGGGTTTTATTGAAATATTTAGGATAGAAGAAAAAAAGTCCATATAATGGAATCAATTTTTCTATATATATTTCATCATTGGCACTCCATTTTTTCTTGTGATATATAAAAAATTGTATTCTAAGTTTTAGACCCTACCTTGTTTCATTAGCTTTGAGGTGAGATCATATTGCTGATATTGCATCATAACTCCCTTCTTAAATTACGCTATCTTTCGAAAAACTAAATTTGTTGCTAAGACAAATTCCAAACACTAATCCCAATTCGGTACGCTAAGCGACCACAAGGACTCGGTCCTCGGTTGTTGGTTGTAAGAGGTAAAAATCTATTTTTATCCGACTGTTCATCCCAATACTCGCAGAGAAAAGATATGGTTCCTATATGGTCACGGCAACAATAGTATGTTCTCTGCAATAAAAGTATGGTCGTCGCAACCATAGTATTGTTTTTTGAATTTCAATTTGACAATAGTATGATTGCGGCAATAATAATATTGTTGAAATGTAACAATAGTATTGTTGCCAAATTTAAAAATGAAAATATGGTTGTAGCAACAATATAAATATGGTTGGTGGAACAAAAGTATTGTTTTCATGGCTTTTATGTTAACAATAACATGATTACGGCATTCATACCGGCAAAATTGTACTTTTTTTTTAAATTGGCAATGTTATTTTTTTCGAATCTTACGCAATAATAGAAAAAATAATTAAATTTTTTCCAAACAAACTACGAATTAGTATAACTGAAATATTTTTAATAAATAAAATATTTCTTATGGACCTGGGCAAAACTTTGTGTTTTTATACCCCCAACATAGGATGGAGCATACTGTTTACGACAGGTGTTGTAATCATTCTATTTACAACACCTCGAAGTTATAATCGGAGACTCCAAAAAGTGTAAAGGTATAAAGTTTAAAGCCCTGTTCATCCGGCCGTATGTCAGTTGAAAACACTAAAGCAGTCAAACGAAGTAAGCTAGGATCCGTTATTTGTTTTTGATCTTAAGCTGTTCGGCTTTGGTCAGAGTGAAAGAAGTTTTTCTTTAAAGGATATAAAGTTCCTCGGTAAAGTATACTTTTTGAGAATTTATTGAGACGTTCTTAATACCACGAAACTGGCACGAAACTATTTGTTGAACCTTGTGACCCAAATGAACGGTCCCTTCCGTTCTTAGAAACCCAAATATAGATTTGTTTTGGAGGCTTGGGTGAAATAAAGATCATTCTCATGGACCCTTGGGGCCCTAAAACCAACGTTATAGTCAAATCATGAGACCAATTCTCAATACGGTCTTCTGGGTACTCAAATTATAGCAAATTTTTCAGCATTTCCAAAATTTGAATTTTTTTTTTAGATTTTACTAAAATTTATGCACCCTTAAGGGTAAAAAAGTACCTTAAGTATCCATAGATATCAATGGCGATTTCGTGGAAAGGGTAAATGGGACTCGGTCTGGTCAAACTTAAGGTTGTTTTACTGCCTCTTTTCTAAAAATATCAATTTCCCACTGTTGGATGTATGTATTTAAAATTCAAAGCATTTGGGGGTCTTATTTTACGCTCGCTTTTACCATAGGTTCTCTGAAAGACCTCCAATAGCCGAAGGGCAATTTATGGTTTTGCAACTATGTTATGTACACGGTGGCGCAAAATTAATTTATTTATATACATTTTTTCACTTATTAAAAAAATGATTGAGAGATGAAAATCTTTATTTGGACCTTAACATTTTTTTTTGTAAGTGGAAAATATGACGTCCTTCAAGGGGCTGATATTTCATTGCATATTCCATGAAACGGGCGCACATTTTCGATAACTGTTCGCATTCTTGTCGAATATGTTTCTTAAGGTTTGCAATTGTCTAAGGCTTGTTGGCAAAAACCCAAAGCTTCGAGTAAAACCAAAGATAAAAGTGTGGCATGGTAAATCGAGCTATCTTGCTGCTAAGGCGAAATTGCAAAAACGGAAGATTACGAGACCAGGAAACGTTTTCACACAATAATATCACTCTTTTGGGAAATATAGCGCTCCATTGCTTGCCTGTTTGTATTCTGCAGTTGCCTTGTTTACAAATGTCAAATTTAATCGATGTAGGAAGCCATTTTTTGAATGTATAACATCTTCCAATTGGGTGATTAAATTTTGCGCCACCTTTTAGTTTATTTTACAAATGGTTGGCAACTCAGATTTTATGTTTTGTAAATATGGGCAAGTTTTTTCTCTATATAAAATAGAGATATAGGTATAGAGGAACAACCTGAGATACTACTTTTTTTGTCAGTCCGAGTGGTTACAATTGTTCCAACAGACTTTGCAGAATGACAAAAACTAAGAGGGTTACCGATTGTTTTCCCATTAACAATTTTCAAATGGTTGACAACTCCTATTTTTTATACGGAATGAACGTGCACGAAATCTACTAGTTTTGACAGTCTGGAAATGCAACAACGATAGCTGTCAGTTGGTAAGTTCGAGGTGATTAAACTAGCATTTATAGAGTTGCCAGACTTCTTTTTCCATCAAATAGTCTTACATGACACACCCTGCTACAAAGAAACGTATGTTTTTGGTGGTTACTGACTTAATTTTCACAACATTCCATTAATGAACAAGGCGAAACTCCTCTCAAATCAACGACGTAATTCTTATACCCACTGACCGGGACTTACTGCCCCGGCTCCGAACAGCTAATGCATATTGTAGAGAAGTTTTTACATAGCTAACAGATAAATCTCTAAATGAAAGTCTCCAGCATTTACGAGTTAGAAAACCCACCGCTGAACATTTTAAGATATTCCTAGCCGATTTTAAACCTGGGTTTATTTGTATTATAGTTTTTTTGTTTATACTAATAAAAACAGCAAGAGGTTCTTTCGGCGAATATGTATCTGGTTCATGTGTACGAGATGGGATAAGTGAATATTTAAATCAGCTCAATCTACTTTAATAGATCATAGGCATTTTACACATTTTTACAATGTAAAATTGATTTCTTATATTTCATTAATTATTTTTTTAAAACAAGAGATGTTATCGGCGAATATATATCTGGGTCCTATGCAGGGTAATGGGAATATTTAGACGTTTAACATTTAATTCAACTTAATCTGATAGTTCACAGACATTTTACACATTTTTACAATGCAAAATTATTGATAAATTGATTTATTATATTTGTTGTTGTTATTTTACTCTCTGCTATTGACGAATTTGCCGATAAAACCTCCTGTTGGTTAACTCTCATTATAAATTGCTTAACATTTGATCGAAACAGACCAAAACGGCAATACTGCTAGAGAAGCAGACTCAACTTCAAATAACGGATCCTCTTATTTATTTATTTACCCATCGGGAAAATCTCCGAAAATCTGTCTCCAATTCGATCACAATATAGTTTTAGCTTATTTATAGTTAAACCAGTTCCAGCTCGTACTGGTGGTAATCCATTTCAATAAATTCGGGGTAGATGCTCGAGATGTTATCGGCGAATATATATCTGGGTCATGTACACGAGATGGGAGTATTTAGAAGTGAATATTTTAATCAACTCAATCTGATATTTCACAGGCATTTTACACATTTTTGCAATGTAAAATCGTAGATATTTATTGATTTGTTAAACATTTTTGTTTTTTTAATCTCTGACGAATTCGCCTAGAAAACCACTTGTTGGTTAATCGCCGTTATAAATTACCATGTTGCACATACGAACATCTACGACTTCTATGGATATGTAAGGGGTGTTTTTATTGAGGTATAGAACTTCGAATTGAAATAAAACACAAGAAAATCGTTTTAATGTCCATCAATTTGGCTTTATTGGAAGGATAATTTTATGCCATTAATGTTTAAATATGATTTCGGGCATGTGGCCGCCGCGGCTGGGTCGAATAAAGCCAATTCTACAGGTCCAATTTTCAACCACTTTTTCGAGCATATGGGGCCGTATGTTGGCAATAACGCCACGAATGTTGGCTTCCAAGTCCCCTAACGTGTTTCTGGTTTGTTGGCGTAGACGAGCGACTTCACATATCCCCAAAGAAAATAATCCAATGGTCCATGTTAACCGATCCATGGTTAACCGAATTAATTGCTCTGATGGACGATTTTGTCGACCATAAAATGGACGGAGCTTGCGGTGAACTTCGCGAACTGAACCATTACTTTCGAAATAAATTTGCACGATTTGCAAGCGTTGTTCTTTTGTCAACCTGTTCATGATGAAATGGCAAACCAAACTAAATATTAATCACTTGACAGCTGACAAAATGGCCGCCAGTTAAAAAAGTGATGCCAACTTAAAGTTCTATACCCCAATAAAAAACACCCTTTATAACAATTTGAGTTGCCTAATTGGAGTAACCTGACAGAGTTACAATACTGTTGGTTTCAGAACAGCCACGAAAACGACCAGTTTTCTCATTGTAAAAGGAAAAGCCTAAAACAATTAAGTCATAATTGACTCCGAAAACTATCAGTTGGTGTACTCGTTTTCCCCGTATTTAATCAAAAAATGCGAGTTGTCAACCATTTGGTGGTATTGTTTGAGAAAACGACTGGTAAACCTACTACCTTTCGTCAGTCTGAATGCATCTCGGTGATATTGTTTGTGCTCATTTTCCCATCTCCTTTTGTTATGTGTATTTTTGGACTTTTCATTGAAAAACAAAAAACTAATTGCTATTGTCGAATAAAATAAATGAAATATCCTTGTTAACAAATTGCAAATAATATTTACTGTACGATCCTTTATCATGCTGCACAACAAGGCACACAAACTAAATCAGCTTTACCATGGACTTACAAGAGGATTTCAATTGGTGTGCCCGTGCCGTCAGTCCCATTGTGATTTATGTGCCTGATTTCTCTGCAGTAAACATTTAACTTTCCAAACAAAATCCCATGCAAAATCCAAACAGATCCGTTTTGGGACAACAAAAAAAAATTTCGCTGTTGTTTATCTTTCAAAACAACAGCAACCCAACAAAAAAGTCACACAGAACAAAAACAACACTTTGCAACTGAAATAATGGGGATATGTTCATATGGAGCACCTGGACCATACGTTTTATTGAAAGCCAGAGCGGTTTGGTTCCAAAAGGAGCAGCAGCAGTTGAAAACCAACACCATCAATGTGGGTCCGCCCACATCAAACAAAAAATAGTTCCTTCTATTGACACAAAGTGCAAAAAGTTTAAAAAAAAACTCATCCAACAATAATAAAAGAGGATACGCCAGCCATCATAGTCGTTTAGTGAGATGGTCGGAAGGTGAAACCATAAAACTGCTACTATTCGTAGGTATTTATGTGGAGTTGGTGTTTTCTTTTTACCCCCGCCACCACCTCTTGAGTTAAGCACAAAAAAGAACCGTAAAATAAAAAACCAACCACACGAAAAAATGTTTTGCGGCAAAAGCTGCGGGTGCTTCCGTTTCGCGTTTTTCACTTATCATACACCTCATACTTCTGCTTCTCTTCCTCGTACTTCTTGGCCCCATGTGCAGTCAATGACTATTTCTGAAATTTCTATCAACACTTTGTGCTATCGATGACTGACTGAGATGATGGCGACGATGATGATGATGAGGATGTCGATGACGACAAGGGACAACATCAACAGGAAATTATGAAAAAAAGCCACAAACGACGGTAGCCATACGGGTCTGGTTCAATTCTAGTCTTTTTTTTGTGATTTTTCTCCATCCTGGAAATAATACAAACGTCACATTTCCGCTCGACATATTTCACATTCCGCCAGCGTCTGTCCTCCCACAGATGTCCTGCCACATTTACATACTTGTTCATGTGAACATTTAAGTCCGTCGGCCAGAACAGTCTGGCCACCAGGTGCGATAGCTTACATATGTCTGGTGAAGCATAAATCTCTGCCTATCCCATTCCTCACTCATGTAGCACAGCCACTTTATAGCAAGCCTCAATGATTTTTTGGCAATTGAATTAATTTTTTAAAAATTGATTAGTTCAACCAAACAATGAATGAATGAGCCTGGCGGAGTCAACGCGCTGCGCCATATTTATTTGCATTTTCAAATATTTAAAATCGAACAAGGGCAGGTGGCTGGCGGCAGGAGTTGCCGCCGCCAGTCAGTCATCCATTGTGTGGATTTCTTTTTACTGGGATTTTTCTTTTTTTCAATTTTCTGCTGCGGAAAATATCTTTAATATGCATGTGCATATTGTATGCAGCCGGGTTTAAATGAATTTTTAATTAGACGACATCCGCAGCAGAAAATAACAACGAATTCCGCCTGCTCTTGCAAGTGGATAAGAGTCAATATTTTCATTTTAAAATGCATGCGATGTTTTTCAGCAATGAAATGCAACAATCGCCATATAAATACCCCAGCACATGTATTCTTACAAATGCAATATGTTTGCGCGTACCCATAAAAAACCAGGATGGGGAAAAGTAGAAAGTTAACATATTAAAAATATTTAAATTAAAATTGTACGTATGCATTGAAGATAGCCATTCTACTGCTCAATCTTCTTTAAGAAAATCTTCGAAAATCTATTGCCAAAATATGCTCTTAAAAACATAATTAAGTTCTTAAGAAAAACTTAAGCGATGTCAAACTACCGACCCCTTATGAAAATTTTATTTGAGTGCAAAAAAAATCTTAGGAAGATCTTTTGCCAATAAAAGCTCTAAAAAGCATTGTTGAACTCTTTAGAAACAATTTATATTATTACAAAATTTGGTTTTATAATTTGAGTAAAATTTATATTCGATTTGAGTTCAAAAAGTCAACTTAAATGTGGAAAATAACCCAGAGGAGTTATTAAAAGATTTTGGCGTAGATTTCTTGAAAAATATGTTTTCCACCTACTTCTTTTAATCAATTTTTAATTTGCACAACCAAGTTTTGTATGCGTTTCTTTCATTACATCATTTCACCAGTTTCTTCTTTGAAAAATAGGAAAATGTATTTTCAAGTAACTTAGGTGACTTTAGAAAATCGAATTTTGTCTGCGTTCCTGTGATCAAATTTCAGTTACACAACCAAGTATTGTTAGATTTTCTTCTATTTCTATCATCAGGAGTGTTGATTCTTCGTAATCATCCAATTTAAATTGAGGAAACTTAAGCTGGCCTATGTTTACTTTAGAAATTAAAATTGCTATTATCGCTTAAAATAATAATAACATTAAAATTTACAATCGCAATTATCGCTTTTAGGTACGGTTTACATAAAATTATAATCACGAATTTGGCTTTGAAGTTATCGCGATTATCGCATTTAGGTAATGTTAATACAAAAGTATTACCGCTTTGAGGTTATGTTTACATCAAGGACGATAAATTTTACAAGATGTGCAATACTCGTATGAGCTTTATCGAGAAATCGAAAAACAGAGATGAGTAAAACTCATAACATAGAGTGTCGTTTTTGTATTTCAATATTGACTTTCAAGCGTTCTTGTGTGCAAACGAATATAGAAAAATAAACCGAGAATTTATGCGTTACTGAAGTGCTGTTTTTCTACATTATTGCAAAGAAGAAGCGCGTCGCCTACCTTGTACAACTTATTGTCTTTGGTTTACATTAAAAATTATTATCGATTATCGCTTTTAGATTAGGTTTTTAAAAATGAGGTATCACGATTATAGCTTTAAGGATATCGCTTTGATGTTAGGCTAATAACAAATTATTATCGCGATTGCCTCTTTAAAGTCACTTACATTGGAGAGAAGTTATAATCTTCATCACTTTATCACATATCAATGTATTTCTAAGATTAATTTTATGACAGCTCGGAGAAAGCGGGAATTAATTTCTAATTTTCTGAGATCCTGTACCCTGTGGCTGTTTTTATATTGAGATTAACGATCAAAAAACTTCTTATTAATTATTTTAAGAAATCTACTACTAACTGAAACTTTGAAATCTATTCTTAATTTAATATCCTCAGTCTAAACAAATAATAAATATAATTTTCAAAGCCTCAGTCAATTTGAATTCAACTCATTCTTCTCATAAACAAACATTACTTGAAAAACACATTTTGAGAGGTTGTTTGCGGTATGTCGTGAGATCTTTGAAACGTTTTTGGATAAAATTTATGCGATCTTTTGAGGAATTTGGGATTTTTTTGGTACTTGTTAGGTTTAGGCAGACATCATGAAATATTGGCATTGGAAGAGGTTTTTTGAGGAATTTGTAAGATCTTGATGAAATTTGAGAGTTCTTGGGAACACTTAAGATTCTCCCGGGAACGCATGAGATCTAGACAGAATTTTGAAGATAGTAGGAGAATTCGTTCGATATTATAAAATTTTGGGGGGACATATAAAAAAAAAACATTAGCAAGTCATTGCGATCCGTCTCGAATGATGACATTAGGGCAAAGTTCTTATTTGTAAGCATACTCGATGGTGATGAAATTGGAGGAAAGTACTTAATTGTAAGCATAATTTAGCTTAAGAATAAGAAGTCTGTGTGCGAAAGCAAGTGAGAGAGTACATCTTGCAACATTACTGAAATAACTAAAAATATCGTATACTTCTGCGGTTAGTAAACGCAGAGACTACATCCTGCGTCACAGTCGCTCATACCAGACGATAGTTATTCGTGACTTTTATCTTCACTGCCCCATGACGATAATTTTAAATTTTTAAGTTGGTTTGCATGCTGATTAAGAACGAAAACTTTTAATAGAACAACAGCCACATAGCCTTCTAATATTACTTATTTATTATTATAAGAAAGTACTTATTTTTGTTTTTTAATAATGCAGAGGGTAAGGATTAGTACTTAATAAGTTTTTGCTAGGAATTTGTGAGAATTAAGGGAATTTTTGGAGTTCTTGTTCGACTTTGAGAGTTCTTGCGGTATTTGTTGATATCATAGAACAATGATATTATGGACGAGATATTGAAGGAGATAGCAGAATTCGTGAAATATGGAAATTTGAAAGTTAGTGTTTTTGCGGATACTTTTTGAGGCAAATACGTGGAAGAATTCTTAAAACCTCGGAGACATTTGTTAGACCATAGGGGAATTTGAGACTTCTTGAAGAAGTTTGAGAGACTGAATTAAATCCCACAACATCCAAGTAAGGAACAAGAGGGAACTTTTCTCAATTCAGTAAGCTGTCCGGGACCTACTGTTTAACGCCGGCTCTGCATTTGCAGGGCAGTTCCTAAAAGCTTTGAAATAAATCACTTACTGGTAAAGTCGACGGCATTAAGGAGGTGGAAACCCGCCGCGGAAAAATTGTCAGATGATCTAAGCCGAATTTCTTTCTTCTTAGAAAAATTCTTAAAATCTTTGGGGAAAAATCGTGAGACGAGTTTATGTTTTCCATAATATTACTTTGAGCAACAGGCTGGAAAATTGTCTTGAACCATTGGGAACTATATTCAACGCAATTCTAATACCCAACGACCGTGAAATATCGTTCAAAATCAGCTCCGTAAGGCAAATGATTCTTACGGTTTAAATTTGTATCTTTTACGAGTACATAAAAAGTGGGCAGAAATTTACATTGAAAAACACCACGTCACTGAATAATGCTAGATGTTCCTATTCGCCTTTGAACCAATGTTTCCATCAAATCATAAAGGCTTTAGGTAATACTCGTATTCACCTTATTATTTTTTAACGCTTCAACATTTGATAAAACATTTATTTGCGCATTTAAAAAATTTAGTTGGCCAGTCTCATATTTTTCAGCTTGCCGTTTTCTGTGAACTTCAGAGTATGAATGAGCCTATACAGTCTATGTTCGACCAATCACTCTCAACTTCTCGCCCATCTCTTTGTGTATGTGGGTGTTTTTCCGAGCATCCCTCAGGCCATCACCAATCATAGATTGCTAAATTTATTGTTGAGACGATAGAAACAGAATAACTAAAATCAACGGTTTTTTTTTTACTAATTTTCTTGCTTTAATTTAAACGAGAGTCGCCATTCTTTGGCGAACGCGTAGTATTCGTTAAAATGACTATTAGTTGTCGAAGAGCCCAAGGTCCTATTCTGACTATTTATAGATCGTTTCTCCAAATTAATCGAAGAAATGGTTGGCAACTCACATTTTCATATGTGGAAAAGAAGCACAAAAACTACAAGTGAGAGGTAGATGGCGCCAGCTTATATTCTACAGTTCTATGAAATTTAGTATGCTAAAGTTTAAAATGCAGATGTCATTTAGAGTTCGCAGATGGGGTAGTTTTAAAGAACCTAACAACTTTACCGGTTCTTAAAGCCAAAGTGCTGTCATCTATATGTACTTATACTTAAATTTTTTCTAAAGTTCTGTTTTGTTAGTTGGCAACTGAAATTTTGTTAGTTGGTTGCTTAAAATTTATTAAATTTACTTTGAAAAAAAAAACATGTCGACTAAAAAACTGCTGCTGTTATGAAGTGCAACCTTCATCACAACTGTCTTTATCGATTTCCTTTTCAACAAAACTGAGGACATTTTTTGCATAAAGTGGGGATGATTTTTTCTAGTTTTTTTTCGAGACTTTTTGTTTTAAATACAACGAGGTATACACCGCAAGGAAAGAAATGGGAAAAAAAGAAATTACATTTCACATTCAAATGCATTCGTTGGAAAAAACAAAAGTCAAATGCTTCCGGCAACCGGAAATTTAAGAATTTTTAAAATAGTACTTCGCTGGAAACAAAGTTACTCATGTCATGTTTTTTTCTTTTTTTATTTGCAGATTCTGTGTTGGTGACCGTTTCTATTTGTGTGAAAATAAAATACTCTGTGAGTATGACTATGAGGAACGTTTGGTATTCGCCTCCATGGCCAATCATCCCATGCTAAAGCGTCACGCCAACTCGATTGCCCAAGATTCACCAGCGGGAGCGGCGGGTGGTCCGAATACTCCGGGCGGCATGATGGGTGCCGGTGCGAATGGTCCACGCACGCCTGGTGATCTAAACAACAATGGCCCGCAAACAGGACCGGGAAGTTCACCCTTCGGTGCCGGTGCTGGAGCTCACATGAAGAACTCTTTAGGTGCATCGAGCTAAAATACATCGACAACCATGGCCCACAACCACAGAAGGCATTTTTGGATGAATCGTGGACATTACCAAAGAAAATTTTAGAAAAACCCCCTCCCCCGATGTGCATAACTGACTGATGAAGTGCGTGTGTTAGTGGAGAGGCACAAGGAAAGAAGTGAAAAATCTCTTTAAGTGATTTTTTTCAGTTTGGCAACGACAACGCATCACATGCAACTCTGTATTATTGAATAAGTGTCTGTGTGCGTGTATGATGAGATGCAAATAATTTGTGATTATTATTTAAAAATATTCTTTGGGAACTACTACTGTTTATTACTTGTATACTTTTTTGGGACAATACCTACTTTCTTTTACGTGAAAAACAAAAAGAAACAGAAAACACACATTTTAAAGAAAACAAAGTGTGCAATTCAGCAAAAGATTGATTTTGTAAACCGAAAATAATGTTGTGCCAAAAGAATTTGCTTCTTCTTCTTGCAGCGAAGAGGAAGAAGAAGACGGACAGAAACACGGACCGACGAACTTTTAACTGATTTATATGTTTATATAATTGTAAAACGATATATTTTCCATTTTTCGTTTTAAAAAGTCACCCCCCACCGATATTCTTTGTAAATTTTCTGGACATTGGCTTTATAAGTTTTATGTTAACGTTCTTGTACAGTACTTTTTCTCTCTTTCTGTGTCATTCTATACATATATCTATTTGTCTCTGTCTTACCTAAATGCTACATAATATTTTTTTACGTTTATTTATAATTAAGTTTGTTATAATTTGTTAATGAATAAAAGACTTGTAAATTATTTTCTCTATTTTTTAGGTTTTAAGTTACAATTTAGAAGAAAGAAAAGCATAAGAAAAAAATAACAACAATATTCGTACTTCCCCCCTCTAACATTGTAAATAGTTTAATTTATTATTGCGATATGAAAAGAAACAAAAAGGAAAACAACAGAAAAAAATACGAAAATTCAACTGCCAAGGGCAGTAAAACAAAAACATAATTTGCTCATAAAACTCAAAAAAAAGAAACAAAAAAAGAAAATAAATGCAAACATATTTTTTATAATATTTTTTTTTTTGATTTTAGAAAATTTGTTTGTCTAATTAACTATAAATATTGAAAATGAAACAAAAAAAGAAACTACGATCTGATTGTTGATTATTTCCTAAGTTTAGTTTAGTGTGAGGCTAATTTTGTATGATTTGAACTGTATCCCCCAACTTTCCACTATTCACCCATCAAAATTATCATAAATTATACTAGTTTGAAGAAACAAAATATTGAGTACTCCAAAGCTGAATTGTTTTCTAAACAAAATATTACCTTCTAATAACGCAACATTTTAAAACAAATTGTCCATCCTTGTCTTTACCCTTTTTCTGCCAACAATCGAACAAATAAAAGCAGAAATAATGCAAATGTTTGGACGCGATTTTTTGGTAAACTAAAGGTGATTTCGTTTCTAACAATAAATATCCAGTAAAAAATGTCAGCTAATTTCTGTCAACAGTCGAACAGGTTGAACCAGAAATAATGCAAATATTTGAATGCGCTTTTTATAAACTAATGGTGATTTCGTTTATCAAAATAAATGTTAGTTTCTCAAAGTGCAACATTTTAAAAACATTACCCCCAATTTGTTTCACCCTTTTTCTGCCAACTATCGAACACATCGAAGCAGAAACAATACAAATATTTGAATGCGCTATTTATTAACTAATGGTGATTTCGTTTCTCAAAATAAATGTTATCTTCTCAAAGTGCAACATTTTAAAAACATTTCCCCCAAATCTGTAGCCCCCAATTTCATCCTTTTTATGCCAACTATCGAATACATTGAAGCAGAAACTATACAAATATTTGAACGCGCTTTTTAAAGTATAATCTATCGTGATTTCGTTTCTCAAAATAAATGTTACCCTGTGGTAGTGCAACATTTTAAAAACATTGCACCCATCCTGTAAAAAATTGCTCCCTTTTTGGGCCAACAATCGAACATATTTCAGAGCAACACTTATGCTCTGTGTTGCTCCCATTTTAAATGTATACATTTAATTTGGTTTGGGAGTGTATACCACGTTAGACATTAACTGTTTCACATTCTGCGCCGTAAAAGGATTAAGTGCAGAAAATGTGACATTTGTTGGATTTATGTAAAGGATGTTTTTTAGCGGTTCCATTTTTCGATAACGATTAAATGATTAAAACTTGGTTAGATCTGGCAATGCCATTATTAATTTTGCTCATGATTGGTTTGTCACGTTATAGTGACTAGACTAAATTTCAAATTTTCTTCGGAAATCATGATTCAGTTTCAGTCGACTAACGATGAATATTTTGCTCATTACTTATGATCTAAACCAAATGTCATCCAGTACAGAGGTGAAAGTGGAAGGTAAACCTACAGACATAATATTTTTGAAGGCCGCATCAACTGATGAATCGCCAGCGGCGAAAGGCTGAGTCTTTCAAATCGTTTTAGTCCGTTGAGCGATTTTATTTACTTCAATTATAAAATATCAAAAAAGTTTTGAATTGCGCTTGTAACTCAAAATTTTCTAAATTTCACTTTTCGTAAGAAAACGACTCAATGTGGTCCACTCTACTCACTATACAAATCGTCCATCGATATCTCAACTTATTCAACAAAACAACTGCATTACGCTCTCAATGTTTAGAGAACTTTATGTGTGCCTTGTTTTAGTTAAAACCCTTTTGTAAAACAAGTTCGATATGAAAACATAGGTGATAAAATCGAGAGGACAATTTTTTTTTAATCCTCCCTTAAGTCGACATAATGAAAAATACGTAGAATGAGCCTATTCTGAGGTACATTCTTGTATCTGATTGGCGGTTGGCCGATGTCTGCGAGGCGAAGCGATAGTTTGTTGCGTCGTTCAGCGAAAGAACGTCGTCGATTAGCTAAAATTTTGAAGCTTCTTTTCTGGCTCTATTCTCATGGCGAATATTGACTATTTCGAATGAAATTTTACAGAGCAGAGTCGAAAAATGGTTAATTGTGTGAAAGCATCTAATATATGCAGAAACCTATTATACGTTCTGCTCATATTATCCACTGTAAGCATATCCAGTTATTGATCGCTAAGTCACCTAAGTCACTAAAGAAATGAGTAAGAATAATTTATCTATACAAAATAAAGAATCAAACGAAAGACGAATAATGTGTCATGTCAAAATTTAAATCAACTTAAACTGATAGTCAAAAGACAATTTACGAATTGCAATGTGAACGTCTTACAATTGATTGATTTAATAGATTGCATTGATTATTTTATTCAAATTTTTAGTTTATTGTGTGCTTTTGACGAAACCGACGATTAAACATATTGTTGTTTGATTCTCTTTGATATAGAGAAGCAATGTTGCCATATTAATCTTTATTTTGCTTTAGGTTGCCAGGTTACCTTGTTGCAAATTAGCTATCTAACCAAGTAAGACTAATTATGTCCAGTACATGACCTTACAAAATTCATTTTCTAGCACCCTTTCAGTAATAAAACTATTAGTTCAATCAAAAACAATATGCAATTTATAAAATCAAACTCAAAATTTCAAAATGTTGCGAAATGACATTTTTTGCCGTACAAAAACTTTTAACGAAAAATCGTAGTACTCAATGGAAACAGACTAAATGTCGCTCTTAAGTGCATGACCTTTGGAAAATGCCATCAATAGGGCAATTTCAACTAGTGCTCAACAGTTTCTTTCTACTAGTTTAAGTGATCATTAAGGATATGACCCTCCCACCCATCTAATTACCCCGCCCCCTCAAATCATTTATTGTAATTTCTTATTTAAATAAACTCACTTTCATTCAAAATTTTTCCACCTTCATTTCCTCCATTTTTGTTTGTGTTTAATATAAATACTAAACGTAATGATTAAAATTAAATTCAAAAAAATAAATGAAGAAAAACGAAAAAACATACAAATAGTAAAATATGTCATACAAAACGGAATAAAATATAAATTTCCTAAACAAAAAAAAAACACACAACAAAATATCGAAAAAACCAACAATTCTTAATTAATAAGATCCAATGACGAACGAGATGACAAATGAAAAACAACCAAAGTTATTAAATTTAAACTATATTTGTATGTATTAATGATAAATCATACAAACATACGTGCGTCATACATAAATGAATACTTGTCAAAAACAAATCAAAATATTGTATTACATTCTTACTACAAACAAACAAACTGAAACACGAAAATATTGAAAGAATTTAAATTTAAAAAAAAAAAAACAATTCAACAAAAAAGTAAACTAAATAAAATAAAAATTAATCTAGAAAATTTACATACAAATGAGTTTTATTTTCAAGGTGCTGCAAGGAAGGCGTATTCGAATAATGATGTGGGGGTAATTATTTCAAATGGAATAAACGGTTCTCTTTACACGATATTTTTTGTAGTCCCTGTGGTGTTTTGTAAAACTATGGGAATAAACATTCTAACCCATAGACAGTTCTTTTTTTAAATCTTTTTCAAGGCTGTTATAGAAACTAATGTTGTCACTATTGGTTTTGAAAACGATAAGAAAAAATGGTGTCATGAAAACCACTGTTATCAATTTTATCAGCAACAGTTGATTCGAACATTATTGGTTTTATTTACATTCGAAATGGACAAAACCAACTTGGTTTCATGACACCAAATGAAACCAACATTGGTTTGCAAAACCGACAATTAGCAAAACCAACATGGTTTCTATGACAGCACTGATTGACTAAATTTTTGAAGCATAAAAGAGAATGGTCTATGCATACAAATTTAGAATGACGTTCGCTCATCTCATTTTAAAGTGTCAAAAAAGTAGTGCTTTTCGGAAATGCAGCACTACTTTGACGCTGAAAATCAGCTGTTGCAGATGCTTTGTTTTTGCATTGGCGATAGAAAATTTCATGTAAATTTTGTTTGTGATTGGAAGATAGGCCAAATTAATCTAAACTGGTGTGCTAGTTTGAAAATTTCTGTTAGTTTGTTAAATCAAAGGCAGGTGTCTGTTTTTTTTTAAGTTTTGTGCAAAAAGAGTGCCACAAAAAAAAAGAAAACAGCACCCCTCCTTACAAAATTGGGCAGGAAGTTCGGGAAATATAATGCACAAAGGCGCACGTGTGCAGAGGGCCCTCAAAATGTTTTTATAAATAAAACTTTTTACTATGTGGCCGTTTTTAAGACCCTTTAATAGTAAGTGGTCTTCTGAGGGAAGCAAGGTCAAATTGGTTTTCCATAGCTCTTGTTTGTCTTAAAGTTTTCATCATCTGTTGTTGATTATAAAACTAAATGCGCGACATATTTTTTCCAGACGTACATATATTTCACCTTCACTACACCTATTATCTAGTGTTTCTCCACCGAGAATTTCCGCCCAGAAAATCCCGGTCATTTTTCATTCCGGATTCCCGGAAAATTCAATATTTTTTTCCAAGTGAAATTCGATGGTAAAAATGGTGGAGCATTTTTAAGTTTAAAAAATTCCCCAAAAAAAAACACTATTGATTTAGAACAAATTGAGCTGTGGAATAAAGATAAACATAAACATACTAACAGATCTACCTTTACCCTAAGGATATACATCTAAGCCAGCACAAAGCGTGTTGGGCGCTCTTGTTCGATGGTTTGCCAATTTTTTCATTAAAGACGTTATGTCTCGTCTACAAAACTTCACATCCCCCTTACGTATTCCAGATCTGACACACTCAGAGTTACTATACATATTCCTTATGGAGGACATGTTCTCCTTTTTTTAAACATTGAAACACAAAATTTAAATTTGTCCTCTTTTTGCTACTTATATTCCTTGTCATAATTCTTAGAATATTAAAATACAAGAAAATGCATTTTTAATATTCTTCACTTGTATTTTAAATTCGAGATTTTAGTTTCTAAGAAAGTGCAATGTTTTTCCATAGAAGCCATAGAAACCAATACAAATGGAGAAATATGTAAACAAATTTTCCCTATTAAAATGTTCTACAGGATTATGAATTTCGTCATAATAATAGATTTTGCTTTTCTTATGATTACTTCACTGAATTTCCTACAATTTGGCAGCTTTGGCCAAAAAGTTTTGAAGCATTAGTGCGGTTTCCAAAGTTTCAAAACTGAAACTTGTTAACGAATGACAAGTTATTGAGATTTTGCTATCCAGTCGAAGTTCTCGAAGCCTTACCTAAAACACCACTCTTATTATTATAGTTTCAATTGTTCAATTCGCCCTTCGCTTTCGAAAAATTCTTCGTTTTAAAAAAGTAGTCTTTTTTTTGGGTTTCTTTTTATCTTTATGCACTATACAGGGGGATTTATGCACGACTGGACAAAATTCACTAGCGCATTCGTTGGCTCATTTCATCAAAATTTGTCGATCTAGACCATGATCGAAAATAGGGTAAAATTGCTAAGTTCTGAACCAGTGGTCGGATTTTTTTCTCTTCAAAGTTTGCCCTACCTCTGACCTCTTCATAATTATCTAAACGAAGCCTAGAGGTCCTACCGTTATAACGTTATGTCTATTAGACAGAAATGGATTTTTTTTTGGAAATAACAACACACTTTTCGTGGCTCATTTCATGAAAATGAGCCAATGCGCTGGTGAAATTTGTCCTGTCGCTTTTTTAAACTAAATTGAATAAGTGATTATACAAAATTTGATTTTTTCCAATTAATGGCTTTTTTATTTTCAAAATATGTCCTACAAAGGTTTTAAAGTTTCTTTGTAAATATCCCAAATGTCCTTCTTTTTTGGAACAAATGTAAAATCGCTATGGTAACCCTAGCTGAAATATGTTATACGAGTATTTAACTCGGAAAGCTGGGCATTGGCTGAGAAAGTGTGGTTCGGAAATAGGAAATAGTTTTCGCTACAAATGATTTCTATACACCGGCCTATCTCAGAACACCAAACCGATCGAAAGTGATGTCAGTTCCATATTATGCTTCTTCAAAAAAAGAATACCAAATAATATGTTCGGTACGAAATCACTTTAACTGCCGGTCCCACGAAGCAAGTCAGCCACTCACTTTCGCATTAAAAAGCCTCATATTAACTTTCGTACGATCGTTACGTTTTCTTTCCCTTTCGAGGGAAGGAAAAGTAAGTCAGCCTCAGTTTGCAATTAAAGCAAACACATCATCGTCTGGTAGACGCACGTTTCGCCGTTGGTGAGGGCGGCTTATCAATACTATTTTGTATGCTGCCGACAAGGTCTCTGCTCGTTTAACGATCTATATATGTTACAGCGCATAGAGAAAGGGACCTAAGGGTAAAAAAATCAATTTTCATTTTTTTTTTTTTTTTTTGATGTGGACAACATCTGAGCATCGAATGAGACCGATCCCATGCCGCAAAAGTATTCCCTCCCAGAGATATGCGCGTTTTATGAAAGTGAAGTCTACGATTCTAAGCGCAAAGAGAAAGGGACCTAATCTTTAAAATGGCTCTCCTGAACAAAACTGGTTTTTAACCTTAGCCTTATGGAGGACATGTTCTCCTTTTTTTAAACATTGAAACACAAAATTTAAATTTGTCCTCTTTTTGCTACTTATATTCCTTGTCATAATTCTTAGAATATTAAAATACAAGAAAATGCATTTTTAATATTCTTCACTTGTATTTTAAATTCGAGATTTTAGTTTCTAAGAAAGTGCAATGTTTTTCCATAGAAGCCATAGAAACCAATACAAATGGAGAAATATGTAAACAAATTTTCCCTATTAAAATGTTCTACAGGATTATGAATTTCGTCATAATAATAGATTTTGCTTTTCTTATGATTACTTCACTGAATTTCCTACAATTTGGCAGCTTTGGCCAAAAAGTTTTGAAGCATTAGTGCGGTTTCCAAAGTTTCAAAACTGAAACTTGTTAACGAATGACAAGTTATTGAGATTTTGCTATCCAGTCGAAGTTCTCGAAGCCTTACCTAAAACACCACTCTTATTATTATAGTTTCAATTGTTCAATTCGCCCTTCGCTTTCGAAAAATTCTTCGTTTTAAAAAAGTAGTCTTTTTTTTGGGTTTCTTTTTATCTTTATGCACTATACAGGGGGATTTATGCACGACTGGACAAAATTCACTAGCGCATTCGTTGGCTCATTTCATCAAAATTTGTCGATCTAGACCATGATCGAAAATAGGGTAAAATTGCTAAGTTCTGAACCAGTGGTCGGATTTTTTTCTCTTCAAAGTTTGCCCTACCTCTGACCTCTTCATAATTATCTAAACGAAGCCTAGAGGTCCTACCGTTATAACGTTATGTCTATTAGACAGAAATGGATTTTTTTTGGAAATAACAACACACTTTTCGTGGCTCATTTCATGAAAATGAGCCAATGCGCTGGTGAAATTTGTCCTGTCGCTTTTTTAAACTAAATTGAATAAGTGATTATACAAAATTTGATTTTTTCCAATTAATGGCTTTTTTATTTTCAAAATATGTCCTACAAAGGTTTTAAAGTTTCTTTGTAAATATCCCAAATGTCCTTCTTTTTTGGAACAAATGTAAAATCGCTATGGTAACCCTAGCTGAAATATGTTATACGAGTATTTAACTCGGAAAGCTGGGCATTGGCTGAGAAAGTGTGGTTCGGAAATAGGAAATAGTTTTCGCTACAAATGATTTCTATACACCGGCCTATCTCAGAACACCAAACCGATCGAAAGTGATGTCAGTTCCATATTATGCTTCTTCAAAAAAAGAATACCAAATAATATGTTCGGTACGAAATCACTTTAACTGCCGGTCCCACGAAGCAAGTCAGCCACTCACTTTCGCATTAAAAAGCCTCATATTAACTTTCGTACGATCGTTACGTTTTCTTTCCCTTTCGAGGGAAGGAAAAGTAAGTCAGCCTCAGTTTGCAATTAAAGCAAACACATCATCGTCTGGTAGACGCACGTTTCGCCGTTGGTGAGGGCGGCTTATCAATACTATTTTGTATGCTGCCGACAAGGTCTCTGCTCGTTTAACGATCTATATATGTTACAGCGCATAGAGAAAGGGACCTAAGGGTAAAAAAATCAATTTTCATTTTTTTTTTTTTTTTTTGATGTGGACAACATCTGAGCATCGAATGAGACCGATCCCATGCCGCAAAAGTATTCCCTCCCAGAGATATGCGCGTTTTATGAAAGTGAAGTCTACGATTCTAAGCGCAAAGAGAAAGGGACCTAATCTTTAAAATGGCTCTCCTGAACAAAACTGGTTTTTAACCTTAGCCTTAACCTTTCTATTTTGCGCGTCACATATACGAAATATTGCTTGATTTTGCATATGGGTGTTTCCAAAGTAACGGTCGTTACCGATATTCTGTGATTTTTTAAATAAAATTCCACCCTAAGAATATATGTCACGAGGATTGCTTAATTTTGGACCTACGAAAGTTCAAGCTTCGGTAGCAGCCGAAAGCATTCATAAAAAATCTAATTTCAATACTATTTTTGACCATTAAAAAAGTAACGGTCGTTACTTTATAAATGTGCTGTTTTCATATTTCGGAAACAAATATCATGTATTGTAAAATTTTGCACAGGATGTGTCAAGTAAAAACTCTGATTAAATTCTTTGTAATGTTTTCCTTCAGTAATAGGTTTGTTTTCAAATCAAGGAAAATTATTTATCAAAAAAAAATTCTTTTAAAAAGTAACGGTCGTTACAATATAAAAACTTAAACGATTTTTGTGTTTGAATTCATTTATTGTGGGTAAAAAAAACATAAACGAAAAGCTATATTCTATTGCATAATTCTTGCTTTGCACTTCATCCTGGGAAACAAACGTGAAATTTTCAGCAAAGTCCACTTGAAGAACAGCTTCATGGCGTTTTATATTTTCTTTTGTATGGCGAAAATAATCACTTTGGGTATGTATGGTGGACATAAAAATGTTGTTTGAATTTTTTGAGCTTGTTTTCCATTGTTTCAAGAAGCAATTGAAGGGTGCCCTCCTCTTCTTTTACTTGCGTACGTTTTTCATTTTGTGCCCACTGCTTCCAACGCGCATTTACATCTAAGTCTAACTTTAGTGGCATTATGTCGCAAATTGAGTTGCATTTTTTGCATTTACTTGTCATACAAGCCTCGTTTTTTGTGTCACAGCAAATTTCATTCAGAAAGTCATTTGCAACCCTCGGTACGCTTAGGACTATTTCGGAAAAAGATTTCAGCAAAAACTCAAAATTAGCATGGTAAATGCAGACGCATAGATTTGGTGGGGTCTTTGAAATGAGGCGAACATGCTCTGGCCTGCTTTGGAAAAAATTTGACATTCCCATTTTTAATTCCGGATTTTCTTTTTTAAAAAGCTGGTAGCATTCTCCAACTGACATTGTCATATATTTTAACTGCATTTTTACGCCTTTTACGCTCTTTGTGTCTTTCCTTCCTGGCATTTGGTAGCTTATGTTATCTTTCAAATAAAATGTTCATGCCTTTTTCTCTGTCGACATCAGGAATGTGGGGACTTTTTTTTTGTCAGTACATCGAAAATTGTCTCCAGCTACATCTAAAGCAAGTTTTCTAACAACTGCCATCTTTTTTGACGGGCTAAGTGGTAGCTTGCGTTTGACTATTGATACAGCTTTCTGAAGGGAACGATTTGACTTAAAGCTGCCTATGGCGGACGAGGGCGCAGCCACTACATATTTTTTCTTTACTTCTTTCTTTTTTTCACGAAATTTTCTTACCCTTTCACGTGTGTTTTTTCGTTCCTGAGTTTGGCTTTCGGCCGTCATCACCTTTTTTTGATGAAGTCTTCGTTTTTTTTAAGCGCTCTCTTTCTTTTGCCAAGTAAGCCTCATGCTTTCCTGCGTCTTCTTTTCCTTTTTTTTCCTGTATTTTTGCATCTTGGTAAGTTGATCCATGATTTTTCAGCTAAAATCAGATAGAATCAAATTAAGTAAGACGAAAACAGTTCAAATGCAATATGCCAAGAAAAAAAGTCACGGTCGTTACGTCTTCAAAACAATGTTTAAAAAATCAAAATAGACTTTTGATGCTTATTTCGCCATACAAAATTCTTTATGTTACTTACCTTCTAACTTTCTGCTACTAAAAAATTAAATCGTTTGAACAAATTAGGAAAAAATCAAACTTTTGTACATTTGGGGTAACGGTCGTTACAGTCGGTGAGATTGTTTTTGAACTATTCACAAAAAATTAGATTTAAACTTCTCGCCTTCAAAATTGTGACTAAGCATGAAGAACATTGTCAGCTTTCAACTGGCTTTTGTTTTGTTCGTAAACAACCGTTAGAACAGTGTTGCCAAAGGGCTTAAAAAGTGGCCTTGCAATTCACAGGAAAAAAAAAATTCCAAATACCAAATTCAAAGTAGCATATTTTTGTTAGTATAAAGAAAATTAAAGTTAATCCTTCGCAAAATGACAGATACATTTATTTTGTGTAATATTAGCGGACAAATACATAAAAAATAATAATTTTATTTTTAAGCTGTAGGGGTCATTTACTTTGGAATTACCCATATGCGAAGTATTATTGTCGAAGAGTCTAGTGTCTTCACTCTTCGACACTCTTCGTTCGCAATTACTTTCCTTCGGCTTGTCGTTGTGATTAAGTTGGTAGAACGCAAATCAGCTGTTCTTCGTTTAGAACTTATTGGAACCTTAACGTTCGACATCGTGGGACTGGCGGTAAATTTTGTGGTCGGAATTAACCGGCAAGAGGTCTTGAGCCGGTTAATCCCTGTTTCAAAATTTTTTTTTGGCAAAGTTTTGCTTATTTTACATTGATTTTAATATTTATTTTATATTTTCAATATATAAGTAGAGTTTCCATAGCATATTAAAATAAAAAGGGGTAACACTTTTCGGATGTACTTCACTTGTTCGGAATCTGAAGAAGGGAAAACAAAACCGAACGGAATAGCAACTACGGAATTAAAATCATTCCGATGAAATTCTGCGACAAGCCGAATAGAACTCGGTTTTTTTTAATATCGGGGGACCCATCTGACCAGTAGCCTCTGTGTGGGGTTTATGTTTGTGGTAGGCAAATTGCCATTTCCGTTGTTCGGTCTGTAACTCACTTTATTGGTACTAGGCCTGTTTATGATTTATGGTTATTTTGATAGCGATAGTTTGCTTTCCTTGATCCATTCGCCTACTGCTACATATCATTTTGCTGGCATCCGATATAAATATCATTCTGGCTAATATTTAGTAATACATTGCCCTAGTGGAATTTGTGCAGATTGCAAATACATAACCAGTTGGCAGGTTCTTTATCTTGGTTTTTTTATGCGGCACTCCTTGGTCATTGAAGTTCACAAAACTATTGCCTATCTAATAATTGGCCTTACTACGCCTGTATAGAGCCCGTTTGCAATGTAAGGCCAAAAGCTTTTTCCGCTTTGTTTTTTATGTGGTATTCACTCAATAGTTTCGGATTAGGATTTGCAATTTCCCTTAATTTTCATTTCCCGGGTCGGGAAATATTTTCTTAAATCCCGGGATTCCCTGACATGACGAGAATGCAATTTACAGAATTTTCAGAATTTAATTCAAAAATTAATTCAAAATTGGTCATAAAGCAAAATTAATATTTTTGTTTGAAATAAAAAAAAAAAACAGGAAATAAAAACTTAGAATCATATTTTTGTCTAACGGGTTTATGAAACGAAATAGAAGTTAATTTGAGGTGGAATGGTTCATGTACCAAGTTTCGTCTTGTTATAATAAAAAGTAACATTTATTCATTTCTCAAAATTTTTCAAGTGCTTATCTAAAACAAACTGGATGACATATTTCTAAAAGGTTATAATCTTCGCTAAAACAGTGTTATTTTAGTGGAAGCTACCAGAAGGGGCGTGGTTAGGAATTCAATTATTTGTCACCAAGTTAACCTTAAAACTGTGGTCTTAAGTATTGATTTAAGGTTAGGTCGTATTCATTAGGTCGTATTCATATGAGTCATTTTATATCGCGTAGGCAGTTTTAGAAAAATATTACGATGGGCAAAAATTAAAAACGATTGCAAGCTCCTTTTGCGATTTGTCGTTCGAAACAGCCGCACAGACGGACATGGCTCAAATGACATAAAAAGTATTTGTTCAAAACATATATGGGGTCTAACATGCTTTTTTAGATGCGTTACAGTCATTTCCGCACCAAATGCTCGTACCACCCTATATAAGTATATGTGTGATTTACATAGTGGGTCATTTAAAATTTTGTATTTGGCTGTAATTTAATAATGGATCACAATATCATTTATACACGCAGAGAAAAAATATGGTTACTATATGGTCACGGCAATAATAATATTGTCTCCGCAATAAAAGTATGTTCGTCGCAACCATAGCATTGTTTTTTGAATTTAATTTTGACAATAGTATGATTGCCGCAATATTAATATTGTTGAAATGTAACAATAGTATTATTGCCAAATTTAAAAATCAAATTGTGGTTGTAGCAACAATATCAATATGGTTGGTGCGACAAAAGTATTGTTTTTTAGGTTTTATATTAACAATTATATGATTAAGGAAATCAAACTGTATGATTGTAATTCTTCTTCATTTAAATGTGCTTTAAGAAAATGTTATTGGATTGGATTTAATGCAATAATAGTAATTTTTATATGGAATTTAAATTTTTTTAAACTAACTGCTTTAGCTTTGTTTAACTGAAATTTTTTGAATAAAAACGCTTACGTTTTTTCAACTAATTTTTTCCCCTTTAAATAACTCTCATATTATTTTGAATTTAATTTATTTTTAAATAATTTTCTTAATTCATATTTATTTTTGACAACTTAACCCAATTCTAAAAAATTATATTGGTGATCATAGTATAATAGTGTGCGATCATACTATGGTTTTAGGGATCATAACATGGTTGCGTGTAAATTATACTATGGTTGTGAGGATCATACTATGTTTGTATGTGAATCATACTATAGTTGTGAGGATCATAGTATGGTTATGTGTGAATCATACTATTGTTGTGAGGATCATAAATATGGTTGTGAGGATCATAGTATGGTTATGTGTGAATCATACTATTGTTGTGAGGATCATAAATATGGTTGTGAGGATCATAGTATGGTTGTATTTGAATCATACTATTGTCGTGAGGATCAAAATATTGTTGTACCACAACCATATACCCAACAATAGTATGATCCTCTTCGAATATTATTATCCCAACCATACTTTTTTTCAGCGTGTATGACTACCACAACCAACTTGGCAGTTCCTCATCCGATGAACCCAATTTTTCAGTATATTTTCGTTTGTTTCATGTGGTCCCGTCTTGTTAAAACCAAATGTCGCTCATATCATTCTCTTGAATTTTAGGAAACAAAATGCGTAGAACATGGCTTGGTAACGCTCGTCGTTGACTTACTTTAAAGTAAGTTTTTAATATTTCCTAATTTTGTTCGAGAGTATAGCGTCCCATATTGCAAATGCTAAACATTTGTGATAAAACCATTACAAATTATACCGATCGACTCGGACTTAATTTCTGAATTGATTTTGACACGTCAATCTGTCCATCTAATCTTGTAATCCAAGTGAAGGTCACAAACATGAACCGATCTCTATAAAACTTTGTACATTATGTTGTTATCGGTATTAAAATTTCATCAGATTTCAACTAAATTTAGTTATGGCTTTATTTTGAATACAGGAAAGACATTATTGAAAATTGACAAGATCAGTCCTTGGTTTCATATAACCATCACATCAGCCGATTTTGAATCTAACCCATCAAAGAAGGACAATTTTACTAGATTAAAAGGACAGTTGGTTTGTCCCAGTTATGCAATATATAACTCTCCTACAGAGGGATAACTAACATTTCGGAGACACAACTTTTATTGAGTGATGAGGTTATCATGTAGTCGGTCTCGACCGACTTAAGATTATCTTTAGTAGTTTCATATAGCCACTTTAAAAGGGGTCCGCTCTAGAAGTCACATATTAAGAATAACCTTGTTAAAATTCCAGAAAGAAGCGAGGAGCTTTGTAAACAGTAGAGAGTTATAGGGCATTTCTTTGTCGGCTTCGCCCAACTAAATATTTTAAACTTGTTTTTTCTGTTATTTTTGTCGAAACATTTAAAACTTTGGCCTTTTTTGAAAAACTTGTTTGCTGCTCATAAATTATTCTCTTAATCGTCCTCAACCTCTCGCCAGTAATTGGGTTTAAATTATTTTCTCTTAATTCCTCGTAATTCCACCCAATTTTTCCATTGCCTTTTTGGTAAGGAGTTGTGAAAACTATTTAACCTCCTCCAAAAGAAGGGAAACAATGTAATCCTAAATAATTTCCTAAACTATTTTTACCTTTTTGGTTGACTGTTAACCAGTGAACCCCGACAAAATAGGGGTTGTTTTGCCACAGACTTCTTGTAGTTTGTAAAGTAAAGTCAGTTTAGGGTTGAAATGCTTGGAAACCTAATGATGCTGGCAGAACGTTTGCTGTGCCAACCAAATCCAAAGGATTCTTAATATGCCATAGAAATCTAAATTTTGTTTTTCTACAAAATACAAATCAGCTACGATTTGGGTGAACCGAAATAACAATCACAACAACAGCAGAATACAATAAAAAAAATCTTATATTCACATTTTTATTGTTGCTGTTCGGGCATGTCTTCGGGAGGGGATGCCATAAAGTGTTCCCATCGATGATAAATTGAAACATTTCCATTTCCAGCGGGAGTATGAAAATACTTTTAAATTGTGTTTGCGATAAGATTGTGAATGGCGCAATAACAGCGCCAATGGCGGGTAGGACGAGCTGTAGGATGTGGAATGACACTCGTATAATTCTGATTATGACACCAGCGAGTAGACAAAGGACGATGAGTGTGCCTAAGGATGCTGCGTGAGGCTTGAGGAATGGGTGCAAGGGAGGGGACGTTAACTTTATGTCGCCTGCGTACGCATTGTCGTGGGTATTGGCGTCATAACCGCCTTCGCCCCCTCCCCCTACTCCAACCAACCTCTAATACCATACTTACACCAACAACTACAACAATAATAATGATAATAACAACAACTTGACAAAAGAACCAACAGAAGAATAAAGAAGTGTAATAAAACAAAAGCTTTTCTTCTCCGAACTGATAACACGAAACAAACTTTCGAAGGCAAACCCGCAAATTCATTTTCACATCTCCATCATCCATTCCAGGCCCAGATTTCTCCTCTTACCCGCAATGATGGTATCAGCACAATTGTTTCCCTTTAGGATATGCTATAAACATTTTCTCAGACTTACTCCGTAAGATGTGTGACGCGTACATATTGACTTCGGCTGAGCCTCAAGGATCCGTTTCCTTGCCCACCCACACATACTCATGTACAGAAGTAAGGATGTTTTTTGTATTCATTCGCATTTTCCTTCATTGGTTACACATACTGTTCAATGATTTTTATTAGCTGCCAACACGAGGCATGAGGGGGTGGCGGTCGTGCTCGCTTCTTTCGGGGAGTGCTCCCTTCCATCCTCTGGCCAACATCTAATGATAGTTTTCTAATGGCTTTTTGTGGCCAAACACATGCCGATCGAATCAATGATATGGAATTATGTTATTTTCTTATCTGCGGCCATAATAGAAATGTTATATCCGACGGAATATCAGAGATAAAATGTGATGCTTGCTTTGACTTTTGGAGTGATTCATTTTTCATTTTGAAAAATTGCGGTTTTGTATCCCCCCACAACTAACAACTAAAGTTTCGAATTGAAACTGAAATATATTCGTTTGTTTCCACCTAAATTTCTGAATTTAAGTCTAAGTCAATAGGAATTGCTATACCGGGTGGTCCATTTCGTGGTTTCTTTTTGAATCATATGCTATTTTGACAGTGGTAACTTTTTACCGCTCAAAATCATGACTGATAGTTATATCGTATCATCGCTTGAACAATGTTGGAAAATATTGCAAACTTTTTCCAAAGTAGCCCAAACAGTGAGTTTTTATACACTCCACCGAAGAGTGGATGGTTAACTAAATTTGTCTTTCTGTTTGCAACAACACGAAATATTTATCTAAGACCATATATAGTATATAAGTATATTATTGATCTCGTAAAATTCTAAGAAGATGTATGCTTATGGTATGGTATGAATGATGATAGCTTATGGTCATAAGTTGTTGAGGATTGTAAATGGGCGAAATCGACCCAGGGTAAAAAAGTTTTCCTATAAGGGACTAAGGGTACCGCAGGGAATAGTATTTGCTTAGCAAATCATAATTTTTTAGGTCGGCCAATGGTTGATATAGGTACTGGTAGTTGGGAACTCATTTAATACCTCAAAAAAGTCCATAGTCGCTGGACTTTTTGGCTTATGTGGCCTAAACAAAGTCCCGCATAGTCAAAACGGGGGATTAATAGTTCACAATCAGAAGGCATTTTTTTCAATAATATTTCTTTCATAGATTACGCGTGAGTTCCGTTTATTTTTTTTTTCCTTTCTGTAAGGTTTGCCATTTCATCATGGAAAGACTTACACTACAAACAAAATTGCCTCATTTTGGCTGAAGGGCAACCAGAAGAAGGTCAAGAGGTGCCATTATAACCAGAGAAACCCACGATTTATGGACTGGTGGAATCATCGGTCCGTATTTTTTCAAAAATGCTGATGGCCGGAACGTAACCGTGAATGGTGCTTACTATCGCGCCATGACATCGGATTTTTTGCTACCTGAAATTGAAGCCCTAAATCTTGACGATGTTTGGTTTCAGCAGTACGGTGCCACTTGCCATATACCTGCTCAAACAATGGATCTATTGAGAAGTCATTACGAAGATCAGCTTATTTCATGTTTTGGACCGGTGAGTTGGCCGCCTAGATCGTGTGATATCGCACTTTTAGACTTTTTTCTTTGGAATAAGTATAGTTAAAAGTCTAGTTAAGTCTGACAAACTAGCTTCTTCTATTAGCTTACAGGTTTTGGATGCAAGCATTACTCGTGTCCTTAACGCCATATCGGTCGAAATGCTCGAACGAGTCATTCAAAATTTGACCCTCAGAATGTTGGTAGTTGCGGCCAACATTTGAAGGAAATTATTATCAAAAAATAAATAACATAAAGATTCCACACTTGATTTGAATTTGAATTTTTGTTTTCAATTTTTTATTTTCAACTATTCGTGGGTTGTTTTCATAACAATAGTGTAATTCACACACAACCATACCATAATTCCTACAACCATATTTTGATTCACAATTAACAATACTATGATCCCCAAAACCATATTATGGTTCACACTCAACAACGCAATGGTTCCCACAACCATATTATGATCCTCACTCATATAGTATATTTTACATGCAACCCTATTTTGATACTCACAACTATGCTATGTTTTACATATGATTCGTAACAATAACATTGTTCTAAAAACAATATTCAAATTAATAAACATGGCAATCATACGGTATGATTGTCGTAATCATGTTACTTTAAATTTGGCAATTATTCTTTTGTAACATTTCAACAATATCTAAATTGTCGCAATCATACTATCGCCAAATAAAATCCAAAAACACAATACTAAGGTTGCGACGAAAATGCTTTTAACGTAGAGAACATATAATTGTTGCCGTGGCCATATATTAACCATACCTTTTCCCTTCGTGTAGGAGTAATTTCGAAGTTTTGGTTCAGATTAGGGACGGAAGAATGGGAGGAAAAAGCCCTAAAAGGGACCATTTCTTGTTTTTTGTGCTTTAGTATGGAATGTAGAGAGTATACTTATATAAGCTTCGGCCTGGCAGAATTTAACGACGTTATTACTTGTTTAAAAATAAGTATTGCCTATAATGAGGACAAAATGAACAATGCGTCCGCATCTGGGAGTCGAAAAACCAACACGAGTTTAAGGAGAAACCAACTTTCAGAGACTGAACTCCCGGTAAGCATTTCTGAGCATCATTGACCTATTTTTTTTAAAAATGCTGTCAGAGACCTTTTTTGGCCGGAGATTGAAAAAATGGTCTGAAAGGTTTTTGGTTCCAGCAGGATGGCGCGCTATGCCGCATAATCTCCTAGAGATGTAAAATTATTGACGGTACTATCGATAGTTTATGTTTTTGGGTTTCGCTAAAGTAAAAAAAATGATTAATTTGATTCATACTAAAAAATTAAACAATTATTATCTTAGTCGAGAGGTTTTGTATCTTCATTTTAATAGAAGACAAGTTTTTTTTACAAAATGGTAAAGTGACATGTAATACATCGTGATTTTATAATGATATATCGTCGATGACATTATAACGATACTATCGTCGATATATCGATGGTTTTTTTAAATTTCGAAAGTGTTGTTTCGATCTATAGATATTTTTTTACTACTATTAAAATAATCTGTATCACTATCGACAGTTTAATACCTGTACATCCCAACTCATAATCGATTTTTTCCTCTTTAAATTCGCTTATCGTGTTATCAGCCGCCCGGGAATGTCCATAGGCCACTTTGGAACTGAGGATCAATAGTATGGGAATAAACCATTAACAACAATGATCCTTATGAATAATAATGAGCAGGTTATTAGTGAAATACATAGCCAAAACCGTTACTAGCCACGATATTAATGAAATTGTTTTCCATACACACAGACAGAAAGTATGATTGGGATGGCAATATTCGAAGAGCATCATACTATATGGTTGTGTCACAACAATATTATGATTTCACAACCATAATATTGTTGTTCCGCAACCATATACCCAACCATATTTCTTTTTTCGGGTAAATAGTGGAAATATTTAAGCTTTAAAATAAACCAAAAATATGACAAGAAAAATAATTTTTGTTAGCTACTCGTATTTGGAATTAAAAAAAAATAGATTTCAACCATCAACCTGTATACATATCTTATCATGGATCTAGGATTAAAGGTTATGTTATGCTAAGAAGGGCGGTTGTATTATACGACCCGTACCCAAGGTCTTGGGCAAACGCTAAATCCAGCAGTTCCTCCTATTGTTACCCTTCTTCTATTGTTATATTCTGACTCGTGCCGAAATTGTACTGCTTTTTTAATAGCCATATGTCCAAGGTTTAAGGAGACCGATTTGAGAGTCCCAGGGGCCTATATGGTCTAATATCGTCCGAATCCCAAATTGGTCCAAATTCTGAATATAGATACATATTAGGATTTGTGGAAATATTTCACCGTTTCTGGTTGCCCAGAACATAAAGCAATGGGATTTTGCGCCCCTAGGGATGCTGGGTCCAATGAAAACGTTCAATCAGGACAATGTTAAAGAATCTATGCCTACAACTTGCAAAAAATGCTGATTAAAAGAATTTGGCCCATTTTCAATATCAACCATCGATGAAACATATATTAGTTTAATTTAAAGACTTTAGCTTTTTCGTTTACTTATAGACTTGTTGGTGATTTCAATAGACGGACATGGCTAAATCGTCTTAAAGTATTCTTCTCTGCCACCAGGTATACTTAACACAGATACATACTTTGATGTATTACAAACGGAACGATAAACTTATAAAGGGTGTTTTTTTAAACGTGTGTTTTTACAGCTGTAAATTGATTTACGCTCAGTTTATTTTTCCATTTAATAATAAATTGAACTACTCCGGAACAACGTTTGCAAATCGTGATGAATAGGCCCAAAAGTAGATGGCCACCGATCCTGATTTATACAAGAAAATTTTCTTTAGCGATGAAGCTCACTGTTGGTTGAATGGCTACGTTAATAACCATAATTGTCGCACTTGAAGTAATGAAAATCTAGAAGCCATTGTTGAGACACCGTTACATCCTCAAAAAGTCACAGTTTGGTGAGCTCTATGGGCAGATGGATTCTTTGATCCATATTTCTTCAAAAATAAAGCCGGCCAAACCGTTTCAGTTAATGGGAACGCTATAGAGGCTTGTTTAATGACTTTTTAGTGCCAGAATAGGAGGATGTTGATGTGGGCGACCTTTGTTCCAACAAGATGGAGCTACATGTCATACAGCCAATGAAATAATGAATTTAGGGCCTCGCTTAGAGGGCCTGTGGCGTGCCCTCCAAGATCGTGCGATTTAACACCGCTGGTCTATTTTTTGTGGGGTTATGTAAAGGCGTTTGTACACTTAGATAAGATCGATATAATTGACGTCTTGGAAGATAATATTCGGCGCGTTATTGCTGCCACATACGGCCACAAATGCTGCAAAAAGTGGTCGGAAATCGGGCCTCTCGTCTAGAATTTATTCGAGCCAGCAGAGGCGGCCACTAGTGTAGAGCAAAAACTAAATCTCTTATAAACTATTATCTTTATGAGGCTGATATTTGAACACATGATACTGGCATGGATCAAACGCATCCAGGAAGAAAATAAGGCTGTGCCACACCCCTTTAACAAATCGCATTTATAGCGAAACTAATGACAGATCATTGTAGAATAATACTAGACTAATGGGCGGTGCAGTGCCACACCCCCTTTATAAAATCGCATATGTGGCCAAAGTAATAGACCGATCTTAACGCACTTTAAACAGAATAAACTCAATGACTAAGAAATTATTATAAATTATGTCATAGTAAAATTGGACAAGGGGGAGTGGAACCGGAACGCAACTCTGAACTTAAAAAGACTAATATCTCATAACTTGTAAGAGATGACAGTGATATTTGGAACATATGATGACGGATATGGATCGAAACAAAACCTGGAGGAAAAAGATGTGTTTCCACACCCCTTAAAACAATCGCACTATGGCCAATGTAATGGACCATTCGTTATAACATTTTTTTTATTGACCAGCACTCAGGGGATTTCCCTTAGAATGCAGTGCATTGCGTTGGTAAGTGGAAAGTAAGGGATCAGAGGGGGGAAAGAGGGTGTTATATTTATTGACATTTGTCTTGAATTTCTGGATGTCGTAATTGGTGGAAAATATATATGCCGGAAGTCGATTCCACATACGGACAGTACGAGCAAAAACGAATTCGATCTGTGGTGTATATAGCGATCAACTGGCCAACGATAACAAACGGGTGTGAATTCCTGGAAAGTCGCGGATTTCTTGCGAACATCCTAACGTCAGGAATAAATCGACGGATGTCAGCGGAGCACACACATAATGAATAAAACGATAAAACAGAGATACACAACCCACATTCCGACGATGCTCGAGCGAGACAATTTAGTTGGATACCCCACTGTCAGCTATCAGCAAAATCGCTCTCCTTTCAACACGGTCAAGTAGCTGCAAGGATTATTTTGGAGCAACTGCCAATATATGAGAGTTGTATTCCATCTTAGGCCCGATATAGGTCGTATAGATGTTGAAAAGATCAGAGGGAGTGAAATATTTCTTACACCAGTTTGGAAAGACTATACACTTGAGTGCTTCTTTCGACACTTTGAATACATGTCAAATACATACAACGAGCGTCACATTGTATTTTCATGCCCTGATCATCAAGAGCATCAGATTGTTTCATACCATCGATAGAAATTGAAGACATTGTTGGGTCAGCGAATCGCTTGTGAGACAACAAGCAGCACTGCGCCTTGTGCGCATTATAATCCACTCTGTTCATTCGACCCCAGTCGGAAATGGCCTGTAAATCCCGGCCAAGTGTCATATCCATAAAACGCCTTCTGTCTTCAATATCTGGAAGACTTGGCCTATGGTTAAATGAATAAGAATGACAGAGGTTGCTGTCATCCGCAAAGGAGTAGATTGGATTCACGGTCTGACCCAACAAACCATCAATGAAAATAAGAAATGAAGAGGGAGAAAGGACAGAGCCTTGTGGTACACCTGCGGTAAGCCTATGTTTATTGGATGAGAACCCATCTACAACAACTCTTATAGTGCAATCTCCAAGAAAGCTCGATATAAGACGAGCAAAAGTATTACCGACACCAAAAACGACCAGCTTTGATAAGAGTACACCGTGCCAAACTCTTTCAAAGGCCTTGGAGATATCCAGAGCCACAACCTTACTCTCACCAAACTGGTGGTTAGACCGACTCCAGCGCTCCGAAAAAAAGCCATCAGGTCTCCCGTAGAGCGATTTCTACGAAAGCCATATTGTCGATCACTATGCAGGTCGTTGGACCCTAAAGACCTCACAAGATTGTGGTTAACCATTTCTCCATTACCTTAGAGAGCGCAGATCAAATCGCGATTGGCCGATAATTTGCAGGATTATTGGCTTCACCCTTTCTAGGGATTGGCTGGACGTTCGCAACCTTCCAACACGCTGGGAAGACTCCCGCACGATAAGCAAAGTTGCGTAATGGACGGGCTAGCGTCGAGGAGCACTTACATAGGACAAGTGCCGAACTTCGAATTTTTTTTATTCTTTTGTTTAATATAAATAGCTTAATACCTGTATTTCATTAAACCTTTACCCCTTTCTCCTAATCTAAGATTTTCTAGCGAAAGTTTGAAAAATGTTGCAAATCACGAGGAATGTTATAAATCACGAAAATAAATTTAAAAATTATTTCAAGAAACCACTTCAAAAGAGTATCATCATCTCAACAACAGCTCATCCGTGCCAAGAGTGTATGAGAGACGCCACGAGGTTATCATATTGCGAACAAGGATATTCAGATGCCTAGACAAAGGAATCATCATCAGGTTACTCGCTCGTACAACTGCTGCCTACGGCTGATGGCTGCTTAAACGTAAAGGATTTATCAAAAGAATTCCACTCCACATTCTCAAGTTGCTAATTGCCGCCGTTTAGAAGTGGATATTTTGGTTGAGGATGTTTGCCTTCGAAAAGTGTTTGACAAAATATGCGTTTTGTAATTAAATCACACAGTGAGTGGAAGACGTGGCGGGGAAGGTAAGGGAGAAGGTGAAATTTCAGTAATTTATTTAATTAATGACATGCAGTTGCTGCTAAAGTACAAGAATTTGTCAAAGCGAATTATGAAAAGTTCTAACCCAGTCCAGTGGAGATGGAGAGAGAGCGGGGGAAAGGGTTAAAACAATGTGGGGGTGGGACAAATATTTTTCAAATACTTGTTTAGTTAAGATTTCAAATTTCTCATGAGTATGTCACAGTAATTCAACCTAATGAAAAATTAAGAAAAGAATTTTGTCATTTGAATTGTTTTTCTTTTGTTTTGTGACTGGCGTAAAGCCGATATCTGCGAACCCAGCTGAGTTTTGTGAATCTTGTGTTTACTCAATATCAAGTTTCTATTGGGATTGCCACCGCCATCGGAAGCCTTGTTATCCTGGCACTTGGTGAAGTTATCGGATGTGGGTGGTGGAGCGGTGGCGAACGTTTCGAATTGATTCATGACCGTTTTATGTTTGTTCCGTTCGATTCGTTGTTGCAACTCAATCGAGTAGTCAACCTTTGGTTTCCGTTTCCTCGGCGTTTTGTACGTTTCGTCGCTTTGGAGGAGTAGCGTTCAATTTGTGTGGCACACAATGACAGACATGTCGATGTTGATGCCGATGACGCTGATGTTGGCTTTGACTCCATTGGTGTTGTTTGTGTTGATAGTCATTAATCACTGGATGTTGTTTTGCGTTGTCAATTGTTGTTGCCAATTTAAAACTGTGACTGTTAGCCGCACTTCCTCGCCGCCACCCGCCGTAGCTATTCATGCATCCCTCCGTTGCGCACCGCACCGGGCGGAGTAAATCCTCTTGACATTGAATTCTCTGCCTATTGCCCGTTGTTGTTTTATTTGCACTCGTCGTCGTCGGTCGTATTGTTTTGCTTCACCATTCAACCAAGCATGTTGATTAATGACAATTCATATTTTTGTCAAAAGCGCACGAGATGAACGTTTGGTTTGGTACGTACAAGGACTCGACTCGTTGCGTCAGTCGTCCGTCAAGCTCAATTTAGTTTTGTGTGAAATTCGCAGGAACTTCAAATGGGCCATCAGGCGGTGTTTGACATTAAATGGCTTTCTTTTTGTTTGATTTCTTTCAAATCGTTGTAAATACTTCGGGGTAGTTGGCCATTGAAAAGGTATGAATAAATTGTGTATGTCATATTTCATTCAATCATTAGTTATACGAACAATGCCATACGACCTTCATGGCCAAAAAAAATCATGCCAAGTGCAAAAGGACTAGCTTTGTAGATAATTTTAGCAAAGTAGAAAAAATGGAATCGGAAACCAGAAGGGTCAAAGGTTCGACGTCGGAAAATCTGGACTTTCTCCGTGTATCATTATGAGTTGGGTAAATGATGAAGTGGTTTGCCGCGGTGTGAAAGCTAGTGTGCATGACTATTATAATGGGTGATCCATGTTGAGATATTTTTCAGAAGAAAAGAGAAATATAAAAATTTAAATCAGGTGTGGATCTTAATTGGTATTTTGAAAGGACATTTTATGTCATTTATTTTTTGAAAATAATTACCTTTAATTGCTGGAAACTGTATTATGGAAATGAGCATTCGGTGAAAAACGGGAAGATCCGCTGGTTTCGACCAAAATTTTGTTCAGTGATGGGGCCCATTTCAGGCTCAACGGCAAAGTCAATAAACAAAATTGGCACATTTGGGCTAAAGAGCAACAAGAAAAGGTTCAAGAGGGGCCATTATATCCAATGAAAACCACGGTTTGCTGCGGTTTATAAGCTGGTGCAATTTTTTTTATAAATGATGATGGCCGGAACGTAACCGTTAATTGTGCTCACTATCGCGCCATGATATCGATCTTTATGCTACTTGAAATTGAAGCCCGTAATCTTGACGACACTTGGTTTCAACAGGACGGTGCCACTTGCCATACAGCTGCTAAACAATGGATCTATTAAGACGCCATTTCGAAAAGCAGCTTATTTCACGTTTTGGACGCCTAGATCGAGTGATATCACACCTTTAGACATTTTCCTTTGTGGTTACGTAAAGTCCAAGTCTATACAAACAAGCCAGCTACGATTCAGGTTTTGGAAGCAAACATAACGCATGTCATTAAAGCCATACCGGTCGAAATGCTCGAACGAGTCATCCAAAATTAGACCCCCAGAATGGACGTAGTAGCGGCCAACATTTAAAGGATATTATGTTCAAAAAATAAATTGCATAAAAGGTCTGTTCGAAAGGACCACAAATATTCCACATTTTATTTGATTTATTTTTTTTTTTTATTTTGAAAAAATACCTTTAGATTGATCACCCGATATAAGTACTTTGCAAAAAAAACATGGTAGTATATTTTTTTGAGTTCCATTTTTACAATAGTATGATTTCGGCAATATTAAAATTGTTGATATGTAACAACAGAATTATTGCCAAATTTAAAAATTAAAATATGGTTATAGCTACCATATAAATATGTATGGTGCGACGAATGATTGTTTTTTTTTAGTTTTATATTAACAATAATATGATTAGGGCAATTATACCGTACGGTAGTGGCTATAAACTAAGCATAACATTTTTAATGAACAAACGATACATACCAAACAATAAAACACACACACGATACAGTCCATGGTATAGGGTGTTTTAGAAGTGTGGTTTTTAATCTGGCCACACTTTTTTCGAAGTTGGTCATTTTGACAGCTGCCACTTGATTTATGGTCAGTTTGGTTTGTCATTATGTTACGTTTGCGAATCGTGGTGAATGGGCCCGAAACGAGATGGCCACCGATCCAGATTTTTACAAGAATTTTTTTTCAGCGATAAACCTTGGGTTGAATGGGTACGTTAATTACCGAAATTGTCGCAATTGGAGTGGGACATATAACCAAGGTAAGCGGATGTGATGACCTAATAGCGATTTAACAGGAAGCTGGACCTAAGTTAGTGGATAAGTACCGCGTAAAGCTCATGCTACATTCAAGAGGCGAATAATCTTATTTTACGTTTATTTTGATTATATTTTGTATTTTATTTGGTTGTACTGAAAATGCTGATATTCAAAGCAGTTAAGAATGCAAGCAAGATAACATGCGTTTGATACTTCAGAAATCAGTTCAATTTTCAGTACATCCTTATTTGTTTGCATATTTATTAGAGTGGATCGACTTTTTTGGACAACTTGGAAAAGGTGTCACGGTTTGACCATTTAGTTTTTCGAATGTATTTTTCTAAAAACTATCGCTGAAGAATCTTAATCTATCTAAAATCATTTTCGAACCCTTCTATGAACAAGAAAATTACTCGTAAATTCGAGAATGATTTTTGACTTAAGGGGTTGCTACAACGAAAATATTTGAAAACAACAAAAAAAATCTGGTTTATAAACCAACAAAAAACCGATCCCCTCTAATGTACAAACAACATACACACACAATCACTTTTCACATATGTATACATCCACTTGATTTGCACTTTAATTCACTTTAATTAAATAAAAATTCACTACACTTACCTTAGATTTCTTTTTGGTTAATTCGCAAACACCTTTGGAGCCCTGGCAATGCTCCTCTACGACAAACATATGCAAAAATTGAGAGTTTTATCTCCTTTATAAACAAATTCTATAATTTTTAGCTTACCCGTTGTTGTAACAACAAAATTGTTACATTAGTTCATGTTTTCCTAGATTCAAGCAAATGTATGTTTGTATGTACAAAGTATTGAATTTGAAATAATGAAGTTGTATTCGTTGTTGGTTCATTTCTTTTCGTTTAAGGACATTTTTAATGTATGAAAAAATTTATTGAACTAAATTCTAATATGGATTTTTCTCTAAATTAAAAGAAATGTTCTTTCATTCTTGTATACTTGAACTTAACTGTAGTTTGTTTGTTCTTGCTCTAAGTTTATATATGGAATACGATTGAGTTATTTCGAAACATCCTTCCAATATTTCTCTCCTCTGATCTACTGCACAGAAAGTAAATATTTACTATTTTTTATGATTTTTTTATTAGCTTAAAAAAAGTTTCCCACACCTAACGAAATGTATTGTTTAGTATAAATAAAACAATTATTTTAAAATAAGTAAATGTGTACTACTGTCAAGGAGCGATTTGAACGACATGTTAGGATTTTTCATATTTTTTAGTAAACATTTCTTAAATTGTTCTTATTTTATACATAAAATTTTTTCAGTATTTTTTTTCCTAAAATTTATGTCAATTTTACATAATGAATGACAGACATACAGTTATAGTAAATATTTACTGTAGCAATAAAATGACTTTTAGGAAAATTGCTTCTCAATTTCAAGTAAATGCATTTTTACTTTGTCCTAAAAATAAGGAAAATTTTCTTGTACTAAGTAAATTTTCCAGCATTGAATGCTGAAAATTGAACTACGTAGCAATAAAAACTATAAACCATTTAAGTATGGATTGTACTCAAAAATGTAAACCATATTTTTCTGAGTGCAGACTCAACAATGCGAGTATCGCATTGCGGGAGATCCTTTCGACACAATAACCGACGTCAAACAGGGGTGCCTACTTTACCATCCCCTATACTTTTTATTACGGTGCTTGGCGATGTAATGACGACAGTGGCGGTCGCAAGTAGGGGGTTACAGTGGAGAATAAACGAACAGCTCGGAGACCTCGACTACGCAGACGAACTTGTACTTCTGGCGACGAACTCTGCCGATATGTAGAAGCGAAAAGGAGACTTGGCTTCAACGGCGTCAAAATACGGCATACGAGGGCGGTTCGGAAACTTCTTAGCCTAGCACAAAAAGCGCGGTATAAACAGAACACACGTTAAATTTTGTTTCGATCTGGCAACTCCTTCATATAGAAACAGGTGTTGACAAAAGACGCATCCGCGATTTTTTTACAATGGAAAAATTAGAAATGCGTGGTGTCATTAAATATTTACATAAAAAAAGGTTTATCGGGACAAGAAATTCATAATGATATGGTGAATGTGTTAGGTGAAAGTGCTCCTTCATATGCAACAGTAAAAAATTGGGTTGCTGAATTTAAACGTGGTCGTACAAGCATTGAAGATGAACCACGTAGTGGACAGCAACAACAACAGAAATTGTAGCCAAAGTGCATGATATGGTAAATGATCGACGAATAAAAGTGCGTGAAATAGCTAATATCATGGGCATCTCAAATGATCGAGTCCATTTAATTTTGCATGAAGAAGCTTTCTGCAAGATGGGTGCCGCACTTGTTAACAGTCGACCAAAAACGCATAAGAATGAACATTTCTCAAGCTTGTTTGGATCGTTTTCAGCGAAATAAAATGGATTTTAAGCGTCGTTTCATAACTGTTGATGAGACATGGATCCACCTCTATACTCCAGACAATCCAAACAATGGAGTAAAGCTGGAGGAAGTTCTCCAAAGACGGCAAAAACAATTCAATCGTCTGGTAAGGTTATGGCAACGGTTTTTTGGGACGTCAATGGTATTTTATTGATTGACTATCTGCAAAAGGGTAAAACAATAAATTTAGAGTACTATTGCAACCTTTTAGATCAATTAAATGTACAAATTCGAGAAAAACGTCCTGGCTTACAACACAAAAAAATAATTTTTCATCAAGACAACGCACCAGCGCACAAGAGTGTTTTAAAATCAACGGATTAAAGTACGAGTTGCTTGACCACCCACCTTATTCTCCTGATTTAGCTCCCAGTGACTTTTACCTGTTCCCAAATCTAAAAAAAATCCTTGCTGGCAAGCGTTTTACCTCAAATGAAGATGCAATTACAGTTGTAAACCACTATTTTGAAGACCTTGAGGAAAACTATTTTAATTAAGGGATATAATTGCTAGATAAGCGTTGGACTAAGTGTATTGAAGTTTCAGGAGATTATATTGAAAAATAAAAATATTTTTGAAAAACTAACTATTCTCTTTAATTGATAGGCTAAGAACTTTCCGAACCGCCCTCGTACGAATCAACGCGAATAAAACAAAATGTATGATTATTAAACCCAATAATATGCAAACTATTACTTAAAACAACAAGCCTATACAAAACGTTTCTGCTACTTGGGTAGCATAATTTCGCGCATACAAAGGCCAAAACAACTTTCTCCAGCCTAAGAAATATGGAACTCAAACGCACTATCCCCTAAAACAAAACTCCACGTTTACAACTCTTGCGTAAAAAGCATATTTACTTACTTATATATGATTCTAAAACATGGCCGGTCAACGAAATCATTAAAAAAGGTCACAAACTTTTACGAACAGATGCCTGCGGAATATTCTAAAAATCTGGTGGCCTAGAGTTTCTAGAAACTACTAGAAATCGCCGGTGAAGACAAAATCAACACACAAATGAAGAGAAGAACATATAAAGAGCTCGGGCACACTATAAGAAAGCCGTACAACGAGATTTGCCACGAAACACTTGAGTGGAACCCCCGGGGCTGGCAAATCGTTCAACGAATTGAGACATATTGCAGCGACCGCAAAAGTAACTGTCCTAACATAAAAAGAACAGTTTTTTTTGGAATTATTATTATTTATTTTTCAACATAATCTCCTTCCAACTCAATAACTTCATCAAACGTTTTTCAAGTTTTTTAATTCCATCCGAAAAATAAGATTTTTCAAGACCTTAAAAATATGCCTCAGTTTCAGCAATAACCTCGCTATTGGACGAAAATTTTTTACCACCGAGATTTTTTTTTTTAATTTGGAAACAAGAAATAATCAGAAGGAGCTCAATCTGGACTATATGGTAGATGCGGAGCGATTTCCAATCGCAATTCGATCAGTTTTTGTTGAGTTAAAAATGTAGTGTGTGAAGGAGCATTATCTTGATGAAAAACTCTTTTTTTTCTAAATGCGGTCGTTTTATCTTGATTTATTCACTCAACCGATCCAATAATGCACAATAATATTCACTATTTATACTTTTTCCTTTCTCAAGATAATCAATAAATATTATACCCCTTGCATCTCAAAATACTGTGGCCATTACTTTTCCTGCTGACTTAACAGTTTTCGCCTTCTTGGGTGGGACCACTTTTACCAGCTTCTATCCATTGTTTTGACTGTTCTTTGCATTCTGGGATGTAGTGATGGATCCATGTTTCATCAACAGTTATGAATAGGTGCAAGAACTCTATTGGATTACGCTGATAAAACGCTAAAAGCCCCTCGGAATTGGTCCAACGGACGATTTTTTGGGACAAGGTCAACAAACGCGGCACCCATCTTGCGGATAGCTTTTTCATGTGGAGTTCATCATGTAAAATACTCCAAACTTGTTTTTCGTGTATTTTAACAATATCAGCAAGTTCTCTGAGCTTTATTCGTCTATCTTTAGTCACTTCATTAAATATTTTTCTAATGTTTTCAATAGGAGTAGCAGTTTTCGGTCTTCCAAGGCGTTGTTCATCGTCCGTACTTGAACGACCCATTTTAAATTGTTGAACCCAGGATTTCACGGTGGAGTATGATGGTGCATTATCACCATGAACAGAATCCAATTCATCTTTGATTAATTGTGGCGTATAACCTTTCATATAAAAGTGTTTAATTACCGCACGAAACTCTTTATTTTCCATTTTTCAAAAACTATAAAACCTGTTTACTTCAATCACCTGTAACAAAGAAAATAATCATTAAATATTTCGGAAATTTTGACAGATGGCTTATAAAAGATTGCTTTTAAAAAACAAGAAAAAGTTGCTAGTAAAACAGAAAATGTGCCAGGCCAGTTAGTTTTGCGGTCGCTCTCGTACATGGAGATTTTACGTAGACAGCCTATGTTCCTGACGAAATTTGATTAATATTACAAGCATTAATATTACAACCATTTACCCAACAATAAATAGTATGATGTTCTTCGAATATTGTCCCTTCAACCATACTTTTTTTCTGCGTGTATAAGTTGATTCTTCTCAATGAGTATTGGGTACAGCTTAATGATTTGAGAGAAGTTTCTCCTTGTTCCTTAATGAGGTGTTGAGGGACTTAACTAAGTAATGCCGACTTCTATCCATATATTGCTCGATTTATTTGGATTACCTTTTTTTTTTGTTTTTTTTTGTAGAGGTCTTATGGCATTCAAAAAAGAGAGTGATCTAAAAATATGACAATGTGAAGTGATTGAGATTTACTGAAGTTGAAATAATGCAGGAAATTCTAACAACTAGAAGCACAATAAAAAAAATTCTTTGTAAGTTCAACGGACCTAGCTAAGTAGGCGTGGAATATATGCGTCAAACTGACCGTGAGCTGTATCCCGACATGCATGGTGTTAACGCTTCGAAAAACAAGTAAAACTGTCGTTAAGTTCGGCCTTATACGAGTATGTCATATTTACCTTGCACCTCCTTATACTGATACTAAACATAAATTGGGGCCTGCAAAGCGGCCCGGGATCAACTAGTAAAGCTTATATTTATTAATCGTTGTAAAATGCTAAGACGATTTTGTTGTGGTGTGTTTTTGATTACAAGGGTTGCTATTTATATTTCGGGTCCTGACAGGAATAGTGTTCCCAGATGCAAACTGAAACTTCCATTAGAAACTTTGACATGTTTTATCATAACTTCACTCAGAGCATTTTGTCATTTAAGAGCGAATTGTTTTGTTTACAGTGTGTTGAAAAATTCATCTCAGTCAAAAAATGGAATTATCCCGTGAACATTTTCGTGCGATGATTTTTTTACGATTTTCGGCGTGGGTTATCGAGACAAGAGTGTTTCGTCGGCGATGAAGCACCTTCAAAAAGCACTGTTAATCGCTGGTACCAACAGTTCAATCTCAGGCGCCGTTCGCTCCAGGATGCATTTCGTGAAGGACGTCCAACTTTGGTCACTTTACCAGAAACCATCGATGCTGTGCGTGAACTGATTTAGCAAGACCAACATGTGACATACTGTGAGATTGAGGCATCCTTGGGCATTAGTATGACAAGCATCATTAAGATATTGCATGTTCATTTGGCCGTAAAAAATTTGTACTTGTTGGATCCCACATAATTTGACGAATGCCCAAACAAAGGTTCGTATGGTTTGGTGCAAAGAGATGTTGGAAAAGTATAACTGCGGTAGCTCAAAGACAGTGTAAAACATTGTCTAAGGTGACGAATCATGGATCTATGCTGATGAACCCGAAACAAAACAGCAATCGACTGTATGGGTCTTTCTAGACGAGCCAAATCCAACAAAAGTTGTTTGTGGAAGAAGTACATGGAAGCAAATGATTTCGTTTTTTTTCGGTATAACCGGTTATGTTGCCACAGTGTCTTAAGTGGAACGTAGGACGGTCAATTCTGAGTGGTATACAACCATCTGTTTGCCAACAATGTTCGAAGAGTTGAGGAAAGTTAATAATAGGAGACGGATTATTTTGCATCACGACAATGCAAGCTCTCACACATCAGCTGAAACGATGAACTATTTCACCACTCAAGATGTCAAATTGATGGGCCATCCACCGTATAGCCCTGATTTGGATCCCAATGACTTCTTTGTATTCTCTAGCATCAAGAAAAAATTCGTGGTCAACGTTTTCCATCGCCCCAAAGCAGCTGTTGAGGCGTTCAAAAATCATGTTTTGGAGGTGTCTCAATCGGAGTGGAAAAGTGCTTCAATAATTGGTTTGTGCGCATGCAAAAGCGTATTGATCTTAAAGGAGAAAATTTTGAAAAACAGTAAAACCATTTCCAATGATAAATTATTGTGTTTTTATTGCCGGAACCGAAACATAAATAGCAACCCTCGTATATATGAAAGTATACGATGGGTGTCAAATGACATGCTTTCGAGGTCAATAAATAAGCTATCGCCGTGTAATGGCGCGGTAGTCAAATTTGTTCTTCACGTTATTGGTGCTCGGTTTTTAAAAGAGTAAGTGGTCTCTAAGAGTCACGTTTGATTTCGATGCTTGGTATTTTTAGGAATTTTTTTTTTTAAAAAATACTATAAGCGAGTAATACCCAAGCTCGCTCAAAATCATTTTTGAAAGCTTTTTCCTTTTTTTTATATAAGCTTTATTTGAATTATTGAATCTGCTCCAAAGGAGCCTAACAATAAGTATACGAATCTTAAGTATAATTCAATAATGAATCCTAGTATGGATTTCTTGTAATGTGGATCTCTGCTTATTGACAGGAATTTTAATTAATTTGGTCAAAATAGTATATAACTGGTATGGATCACATGTCTGAGAATTTTAAACCTAGTTTGGTTAAACCTCGTGATAAAGGGCCAGAGGACCCTTACAGTCATTTACGTTTTTCGTGCTGACTGTTTTAAGGATCACGTATGAGAGCATTTAAGCCACGTGACGTAGATTAAAGGAATCTACACAGTCTTTTTTGAGTGCTCGTCCGCGATTGATATTGACTGTTTTAAAGATCACGTATAAGAGCATTTAAGCCACATGACGTAGAAAAAAGAATTCTACACAGTCTTTCGGGCGCGTGTGTTCGCGATTACTATTACGGATGAAGCACAAGTGCAGATTAGAAAACACGGCGTTCGTTTCTCCGAAGTCTTAAAGAGCTTGGACTGCACAATAATTGTCTAGCAAGTATGTTATCATGGCGTGGAGCTTCTCTTTGTGCTTTTTATTGATTTTTTGAATTGCCTCTTTGACGAGAGATATTTTCAAGTCTCGGTGTATGTTTTCATTCCTCATATACCAAGGGGCACCGGTAATAAGCCGCAATGTCTTCGATTGGACTCTTTGGATTTTGTCGAGATTGCTCGAGCTTGCTTTGCCCCATTGCTGGGCACCGTATAACCAGATAGGTTTGATTGCACTGTTGTATAGCAGGACCTTATATTCAAGGCTAAGTTTTGAGTTCGCGTTTAGGAGCCAGTGAAGTTGATGGACCTTAAGTTTCAGTTGAGTTTTCTTGGCTTCGATATGACTTCTCCAGGTGAGTCGGCGATCCAGGTGGATTCCAAGGTATGAAACATGATCAGATTGAGAAAAAGGGATATTGTTTAGTTTCAATGTCGGACAAGTGCTAAAATTCAGTGTGAAAGTTACCTGTGTGCATTTAGCCTCATTGACTTTTATTCTCCAGTCAGAGAGCCAAGATTCAACTCGTCTGAGATGTACACCTAGATTCATAGATGCAATATCCTGTTTTATTTGTGTGGCCATTATAGCGGTATCACCGGCAAAAGAAGATGTTAGCACGTTTGGGCTGGTAGGGATATCTGCGGTAAACAGAAGGTAAAGGATAGGCCCCATGACGCTTCCCTGGGGAACACCTGCTAGTATTTCGAGGTCATCGGTGACGTGTTGTCCACATTTGACTCTGAATCTGCGGTTTTCTAAGTAAGACTCAAGAATTCGATGCGTATTTGCCGGTAAGTATTTGCAAATTTTGTAGGTCAAGCCAAAGTGCCAGAATTTGTCAAATGCTTGAGCAACATCCAGGAATACGGCGCAGCAATATTCTCGCCGTTCAAATGATTTTTCAATTGCTTGGGTCAGACGGTTTACTTGTTCGATAGTGCTGTGACCTTCGCGGAATCCAAACTGATGGTCTGGTATTATGTTATTTGACACGAGGAACGGTTTTATTTTCGATAAAAGACCTTTTTCAAATAGTTTGGATAAGCAGGGAAGCAAACTGATCGGCCTGTATGAGGAAGGTATTGATTTGTCCTTTCCTGGCTTTAAAATCATCTGAATCAGAGAAATTTTCCACACTTTAGGAAAGTAACCATGTCTCAAAATAGAGTTAAATAATTTTGCCAGGAACTTCACAGCAATATAGGGAAGTTCCAAGATCATTTTGGGCGTGATAAGATCATATCCAGGTGCTTTACCTGCACCCACGGTTTATTTAATGACATTCAGAACTTCATTTCCGTTAGTAAACAATGGAATTACGGCAGACATTTTATCATCAGGTGGAAGGAGGTCGCTACTTGCAGGACTTTTTCCTGACAACATAATATTTTCAAAACGATTTGTTTACTACTCAAATTATAAATGGTTTTCGGTAAACAAAACTTATATACTTTTGTACGATGTGAAGTAATTGCATAAGCGACATCTCACAAGTACTCGCTTAATAACTGAGCAACAAAAGAACATGCCTAACGTAGACCGTTGAGTAGCGTGGGCGACATATACCACCGTCTTTTTGAAAAGACATCGATATTTTCAAGCTTTCACCGCAGAAAGTTTGGTACTATCACCATCTTGAGAGAAATAAGATATAATGATAAACCTTTTCACGCCATGATGAAGACCATCTTACACCTCTGATACTCTAAGGGTCGTAGCACCCGGTTAATTTACAACTCCACTCCGAGCTACACTTTACCTGGATTGGTAAAGTTTTAAGAGCTCTTGATAACCTGTGGCAGCAAATTTTAAACTCTGGTGAGACCACCTAGAACGTTAGTACATCAAGTTGGAGATCCATACACTTTGCCTCGTAGCCATGCTTTTAAAGCACGTCTCGGTTTACCCTTGATTTTTTTAAGCTGATCTAATGTTTTCAACATTTGTTGCAAATGAAAGCTAACGCTTACGCTGAGCTTTTCTTTTCACCAAATAAGCTCAGCTCACACAGAAAAAAAATAATTTTGGTTCAATTAAAAAATGTAAGTACTTAAAGAATATTTTAATTAGGAATCCAGTGATTAAAAATTTCACATACGGGCACAAATATTCGTACGCTGTTTATCGAAAAGATATCCGATTTAAAGCGATAAACAAATTCACATATTTACAAAAGGAAAATATTTCCGTTATGAGGTAATAAAAATAATCACATATTAACAAAAAAAGGTTGTACAATTTTTTCAAAAAACAGTTGGTAAGACTTTTAGTTACGAGCATGGATTACGACTGCAGTTTCGAATAGCGCCGCTTCACTATCATAAGACTCCAAGCACCGAATGTGCTGTAACTTTGTTTAGCGGCTGTGCATTAAAGGGCAGGTAGTTTCGCATTTAACGAGAACTGCCGACATAGATATTAAAACACATACCCACACTGGATGCAGTGCATGATTTCCATGCCTTTTGTTGTTGTTTCAATTCATTAAATATTATTGCAATATCTGATAAATAGTTTAGTTTATTTACGAAATATTATTTATAAAGTGGTGATAAAATTCACATAACAATTTTTTGGTTGAAATTGTAGGTCTCTTTTTGACACTTTTTGATTGTTTTAGTTATAATAATTAGCTTACGTTAGCTTTAGCCAAAAAAAGCACACACATCTCGTCGAACACAGTCAGCAGCAGCAGCACAACATTCTTTTTTTAAGCTAGCAAAAGCTGACAAAGAATGTTAAGTTAAAAATTGTGTGTAATGGTCAGTGTTGTCAACGCAGAACAGAGGAGGAAAAAATGTGTCAAAAACTGCTAAAACGTAAACGATGTTTTTTTTCTGTTTATTAAAAGAGAATCAATTTACTAACGATAAACTACAGTTTATGAGCGAATTCTCGTATCAACATTTGGCCTGGCCGATCGTCCACCAATATACTTTGTAGGGACATAAATACTGTTATAGGCTGTTTCCACTACGGCCGCGTCCACGTCCGCGTCAACGTTTTTTTTGAAAATTTGTAATGGTGTTCCCATTGTGTTTTGCGTCCACGTTTGCTGTTTGAACGCTGTTTGTGTTTATTTGTTTTTTTTTGCGGTGCGAAAAGTTTAATATTTTTGCGTTGTGACATTATCTAACTCCATAACCGCATGGAAAATAAGGATCAAATGGTATTGCGCCTAATGGAAAAGTGCAGTAGCAGCAGCGCTTTATGTTTATGCTGATAAACAGCTGTTTTAATAGGGATGTGGAATTTGTGGTGTTGTCATTAATAGGTATGTGTGGGTTTCGATTGCAAAAATAATCGAACGCGACTTATCGGAAAACGCATCCAATATGAACGCGACTTTTTCCCATACCTAACTTCCTATGTTTTTGTATAGGCTTTAACGCGCGTTCATTGATGTTTGGACGCGGACGTGGACGCGACCGTAGTGGAAACAGCCTATTACATACGTTTTATGCTGCAAAATAAAATGTACTGACTGTTTTTGGACCATAATATTTATTGATGTATATTGCATCCAAAAAGAATCTACTTATTCGAAATGTCCGCATTTTGCCTTTACACACGCCTTAAGCCGCAGTGGCCAATCGTCAATAGCTGCACGAACCTCGTCCATTGGAAAATTGGCCACAACTCGAACCAAAGCAGTCTTAAGAGATCCAATGTTGGGATATCTTTTGTGATAAACCTTGTCCTTTAAAACCGTCCACAATTTGTAATCCAAAGGGTTCAAATCTGGACTGCCTGAGGGCCATTCTTCCGAGGAAATGAACGCTGGCCAATAATTTCGAAGCCAGGCCTGGGGCGTTTTAGCCTTTTGAGCCGGCGCAGAGTCCTGCTGGAAAGTTCATGGCTGGTTTTGGAACAGGGAATTGTTAAGAGGCTTCACAACAGCTTCCAAAACGGTTTCTTGGTAAAATTTGGCCGATGTTTTGACTCCTTGTTCGCAGAAATGCAGGTCAGTGACCCCAACGTAAGAGACACTCCACTAAACCATGACTGAAGCTGGGTGATGACCCTTTTACACCCTTGGCATCAGTTCAGATGCTTCCTTAGATGACCGCGCATACACTCTATCATTTTGCTTGTTAAATTTTTCAGGAACTGTAAAAAGTGAACAAAATTTTTCTGTGCAAGTTATCAGCGTGCTTCACCAAAAGACGTTTGCATTTTTCAATCCTATTATTTAAAAGCTGCAGTCAATAAATGTCCGGTACGTCGTTTGAAAGCCCCAAGTCCCAAGTCTTTTTTAATGATTCGACTCGTGGACTTCTGCGTGATATTAATCTCACGGGCCCTGATTTTCTGTTTTCGGAGCGGATTTCTGTGAATTATTGATTTAACGGCTTTGATGACATGCGGTGTTCGAACAGAGCGTGGGCGGCCCGACCGGTGGCGGTCTTTTACATCTCCAGTCTCCTCAAACAGTTTTATGCATCGGTAGACGAACTTGCGGCTAATCCCTAGTGGCCGGAGCGCTTTTTTCATTTCACACTTGAAAAGCGCTATTACAGCGATACGGTTCTCATTATCTGACCACTCCATGATGAAAGTTGAAATAATTTTAAAATCCCGTTACAGACTAATGCTAGGTTAGCTTTCAAAACTCATATGACATTAACGGTTCACTTCTACTATTGAAATGGGTGTGTTCAATGTTGTAACAGTATTTATGTCCCTACTTAGTACAGTTTCAGATACGTTTACCAACTTTCATTCCCTAGAAATGTCCTTCTAAAATGTCACGTTAGTTTAACCAGGAATTTATTTACGTAAACTCGGACTAAGTGACGTCTTCTTGATTGTAAAAATTGCTTTTTTAAGCTATGAACCATAGAAAAGCTAAGAACCTTTTATACAAAATCTACTCACCATGCTGGACAGCATCTCCTCAATGGGAAGTCATCTTCATGCAACTAAATTTTTGTCGCCCTCTTTATAACTTCCTTTTTTTTGTTAATATATCTTATGTATGCATGTATGCCTCGATGTCCTTAGAATCCTTAGAGCAAGAAAGGAGTGGCCATGTTGCAAATGTCAACACCCATTTCTTCTTCTGTCACCAGCATTGGACGCAAGAGTAGAGTGAAACAAAAAAAAGCAACTCAAATAAATCCGAGGAGGGAATGGCGTTGTTCTTTCGTTTTAGCGTCGTCAAAACTCTTCTCGATGAGTTTACAGGGGGGCATGGATGTGTACTTCGAATGTTACAAAAATAGTTTGCGGTAAAGTTGTTATGTTCTTTGTTTTCCGCGATTTTTTGTTGGCGTTTCTTTATCAGATGCAGACCAGACAGACATGTGCGACGAAGAATAACAATGTCTCCAACTGTCAGGCACAGATTTCGACTGACGTAGTTCGTCTAATGCAATTTATTTCTGTTAACATTCAAATTCTCTTATTAATTGTGTAGAGATAATGCGGGGAATACTAATTTCGTTACAAATCATTCAAAGTCAAATGGCGGCGGAGGATGGGCATGGTACTCGTATACCCCTAATGAATGGAATACTTGTAAACTTGTATCCTATGGAAGTTATTCTTATCTGGCACAGAAAACATTATAAAATGTGTTGTTTTCCACGAAACAGAAACTTTTAATCCACGGTAATTATTATCGCATTTGTTAGGTTTATCATTTTGTTTAGATACTCCCGATACGTACTTAAGTCTTCTGCAAGCATATCAACAGCAACATGAGTTCAGCATTCGATGCTGCTCTTTTCATATTTGTAACTGTCACGATGCGGCTACAGTCTGGGTAACATTTTGCTGTCCTACCTCCGCCACCACCACTCCAGCAATGCTTCCGCTAATTTCTCTTTGGCAGCATTTGTTGTGTTCTCAAAGTTTTTCCGGCGTTTTTCTGCTGTTTTGTTAAACTTTTCTCTAATCGTGGTTAATCTTAGAACAAACGTTTTGCAATTTATTTTCGACACTCGTGTGCCCCACCCTGTCCTCCCTGGCGGGTGGTTGTACATATTCTGGGGGGATCCATGAAGTCGGAGTTGGGGTGGTTGGTGGGCGGTGGACGGTGGCAAGGGATGGGAGTTAACTAATGACTTAATTTCTATCAGCCGTAGGGGTTTTCATTAACCGTGTGTGCTAAGACGCTTGGCAATCTTCCCGCATATTTTTGCTGTTTTTGATGAGGTTTTCTTTGCTTTCTCCTCGGACTCTCCATTAATTTACAATAATGCGAAGATATTGTGGACATGGCTTACGAGGTTCATCTGGAAGAATGGTGAACAATTTGGGAAAATACATACCTGCATAAATGACCAATAGGTAGGGAGGTCATACAATTCCGCCTTAATTCCTTTCAGCGGGTGCAGGAGAGGGCGCTGGTGCTTCTTGAGTATAGCAAAATCTTTTATTTTTTCTAAGCGCATAGTCGAATTTTGTGTTGCGTGTCAATACGTTAATTTATTTTAATAGAATGAACTCCTCTGAGGTAAGTGAACTCATTGCTGAGATCAGAGAGAGAGAGAGAGAGAGAGAGAGAGAGAGAGAGAGAGAGAGAGAGAGAGAGAGAGAGAGAGAGAGAGAGAGAGATGGCATAATTAATATGTGATAAAAGCTCGATAGTGTTTAAAAATATAAAACAATGACCCTGAATTTTGCACGATTGTGGCAGATAGAGTCATAAGATGTTTGGCTTCGTACAGGGTGGGCCAAAAGTTATTATGGGGTTTAAGAATTCAATAACTTTTTCGTTTATATATTTTCTTTATTTTATTTCAGATTATATCAATAACACTTGGCGAATAAATAATGAAGAATTTCACAACTAAAAGAAGAACGAGAAATATAAAATGTTATTATTTAAATCAGCGATCAATTATTTAAACGCAAACGCATGAGTGATGAAGCTCATTTTTATTTGAATGGCTTTGTTAATAAGCCGAACTGTAGGTTCTGGGGTTCTGAAAATCCAAGAGCCATTCATCAACGCCAACTGCATCCCATTAGGCGTACAGTTTGGTGGGGGATTACATTTGCAAATATCATTGGGCCTTTCTTCTTCGAGAATGAAGATGGTAGTGCTGTAACCGTAAATGGAGAGCGGTATCGGTTTAAGAAAGAACATTTTTTACGTCCTGCTCCTGAAAACAAGTCTAAGATGTGGTTTCAGAAGATAATGAAGAATTTCACAACTAAAAGAAGAACGAGAAATATAAAATGTTATTATTTAAATCGGCGATCAATTATTTAAACGCAAACGCATGAGTGATGAAGCTCATTTTCATTTGAATGGCTTTGTTAATAAGCAGAACTGTAGGTTCTGGGTTTCTGAAAATCCAAGAGCCATTCATCAACGCCAATTGCATCCCATTAGGCGTACAGTATGGTGGGGGAATACATCTGCAAATATCATGAGGCCCTACTTCTTCGAGAATGAAGATAAAAGTGCTGTAACCATAAATGAAGAGCGGTTTCGGTTTAAGAAAGAACATTTTTTACGTCCTGCTCCTGAAAACAAGTCTGAGATGTGGTTTCAGCAGGACGGAGCCACTGCCTACACTGCCACACAATGGCACTTTTAAGTTAAATTTTTGGAATAATTTCCAGAAATTTGGAAATTATTTGGCCAGCGCGATCGCCAGATTTGTCAGCACTCGACTATTTTCTTTGGGATTATTTGATGGAGCGAGTGTATGTGAGCCAACCCTTTAACTCAAGGCCAACATTGCTGCAGAAATTCGAACGTTACAGCCAGACATTTGAAAGATGTTATGGAAAATAACATCCCATCATTGTGAGCTGAATACGGGGGTCATTTAATTGACATTATTTTTCATACTTAGTGTAAAAACAATTCCAGTTTGTATATTATATATAATCTGAGAAAATAAATTTATATACAAAAAAGTTATTAACGTTTTTTACCCCATGGTAACTTTTGTCCAACCTGTAAATGAGCGAAATCGTTCCAGGGGAAAGCGTTTTCCTTTTTTGGGGTACTGAAGATACCACAGACGAACGCTGATGTTACGAGGGTTACTATATATATTTCTGGCCTTGGCAACACTAAGTGTTGCCTCGGCATCTGACATTTTCATTGGATAGTTTGACATTTTTAGCGAAAACGTACTCAGAACGCTTTTACGTACGACTATCATTTGTTTTGTTTGCAGTGACTTGAAAAAGTTAATTTGGCAACAAATTGGAAATAACTCGTGAACATTTTCGTGCGGTCATTTTTCACCACTTTCGACGTGGATTATCACGACAAGAGTGCATCGATGAACTTAAATCTTTGTATGGCGATGAAACACCATCCTACAGCACTGTGAAAAACTGGTTTTATGAATTCAATCGTGGCCGACGCTCGCACAAAGACGAAGGTCGTGAAGGTCATCCAAAAACGGCCGTTGTGCCAGAGAACGTTGAAGCCGTGCGTAAACTGATAACGCAAGATCGTCATGTGCCACGCCGTGAGATAGAGGCATCCTTACGCATTTCTTCCAACAGCATACATTCGATATTGCATGAACACCTGGCCGTAAAAAAGCGTTGGATCCCGCACAATTTGACAATTGCTCAAAAAAAGCTCGTGTCGATTGGTGCCAAGAAATTTTAAAAAAATACGATCATGATGCTTCAATAGACGTTTATAAGATCGTCACAGGTGACGAATCATGGTTCTATGAGCCCGAAACAAAACAGCAATCGACCGTGTGGCTCTTCGAAGACGAGCCAAATCCAACGAAAGTTGTTCGTGGAAGAAACACTTCGAAGCAAATGGTTGCCTGTTTCTTCGGCAAAACTGGTCATGTGGCGACAGTTCCGCTTAAGCAACGTAGGAGGTCAATTCTGAGTGGTACACCGCAATTTCATTTCTTGAAGTCTTCGGAGAAATTCGAAAAACGACAAGAGAAAACGAATCATTGTGCACCATGACAATGCGAGCTCTCACACATCGGCTCAAACCAGTGCCTCTTTGACCGACCAAAACGTCGAATTGATGGGTCATCCGCCGTACAGCCCTGACTTGGCACCCAATGACTTGTTTTTATTCCCGCACATCAAGAAAAAAAATGGGTGGTCAACGATTTTCGTCACCAGATGATGCTGTAGAAGCGTTCAAAAATCATGTTTTGGAGGTGTCTCAATCGGAGTGGAAAAAGTGCTTCGTCAATTGGTTTGATTAAAACCGATTTTGATGATAAATATTCCCATTTTTATTATTAGGCCAGAAATATATATAGCAGCCCTCGTATCACATGCTGATTATTGGTGTTGATTGGATATTAAAAGCTGATTGGATATTAAAAGCTGAGATCCCGTGATTTTTCGGGATCCCGATATACGAGTATTTTGGAATTTTTCATTATAAAACATTTCACTTACTAAAAACGCAAAATAGCTTACAAAGATCAATGCTTTAAAAACTTCTGAAGAAAATTAGAGCATCTTAAGTTTTATCAGACTATCTTGATCGTATTGTATTGGGTAGAACTATTTATTTACAAAACAGTATGAAGCTTGTAAAAGTAGGTACTAGAGATACCTACTTTTACACCTTCTAAATCAAAACAAGTAAAAAATGATAAGTTTGGCTGTGCCGAACTTTGGATACCCTCCACCAGATTCCCAAATAAAACAAAAGTTGGTGCGGAAGTGTGTTCTATATGTGACGCGCAAAATAGAAAGGGACCTAAGGTTAAAAACCAGTTTTGTTCAGGAGAGCCATTTTAAAGATTAGGTCCCTTTCTATTTGCGCTTAGTATCGTCGACTTCACTTTCATAAAACGCGCATATCTCTGGGAGGGAATACTTTTGGGGCATGGGATCGGTCTCATTCGATGATTAGATGTTATCCACATCAATAAATGAAAATATATTTTTTTTACCCTCATGTCCCTTTCTCTATGCGCTGTCACATATAGAAATCTTTATGTGCAATATTTCATTTCGATAGGTCAAGTTTGTGGTGAATTATATTCATATTATTTCTCAAGGCCCATAAGGCCGTTTGTATGGGAGGTACAAGAGATAGTGGCCCAATCTAAACCATTTTTGCATAGATGATTGCACCTATATAGAGATTATTATTTGCAAAATTTCACTGATTTTGCTCAAGAAACTGGACGGATATTTCCAAATAAGAAACTAATTTTTATGAGGTAGTGTCGGATGAGGGTCTCCAACACCATTTTCCCGTAGAGCTATATAGCCCATTTTTAATACCAACAATGCTAGGTTAACTACACATGTTTGTGCCAAATTCAGCTCCCTAGCTCTATCTTGTTTTCAACAGACGGACAGCCGGACAACATGGCGTCTTAGAATTTTACGAGGATCAAGAATAAATATATACTTTGTTGGGTCTCCGATGATTATTTCAAGGTGTTACAGACAGAATGACAAAACTAATATACCCTCCATTGTATGGTGGAGGGTAAAAAAATCTAGTTCATCGTAGTACTATCAAACTTTTCTATAACGGTCTGTAGTATCTGGATCCTCAGCTGAGCCTCTATAGTCCACATTTTCAAATGAAGGAGACCCTTTCGTTTTTTCACTTTTAGTTTTCAGAACTTTTTTACAAAATTGGCACGTTTTGGCCAAAAATCCATATCGCACTAGAATAAAATACTCGTATAATCCAATGTACATTTATTGTTTGCTTTGTCACTCCTTTTTTTCACGGCTTGGCTTCCTGCTTAAGCTTGTTACCAATTTATTGTGAAGTTTGAAGTTGTTGTATTTCATAGCATTGTTTTTTTCACAGGACTTAAGAAGTATTCAAAAAATAAAAATAAGGCGATGGTTCACAAACAATTTTTAAATGTATTAATCAAGAATAATACAAATTTTAGTATTCCTTGGGTTTACTATCCAATCCCAAAAAATCCGATCGACATGTCTAGTGCTGATTCCAACGAAAAATATATTTTAAGGGCATTTTGTTATTCTTCATCATTTTTAACTGCCCTCGTATTTTGTGATGCTTATCTGTACAAGTCCTTGTGAACTTCGACCAAACTGCTACGACTGTTACGATTGTCGGATCTTAATCGTTTTGCAATCTATAAATAAATGCGTTTAAATACAACAATTGTTTAATTCGTTACAAAGAGAACAGTTATCCGGTTGCTCTCGGTCTGTGTGGGTTGCTGTTCTTGTTGTTGTTCCAAAGATAATTGACGTTGTATTTACAACAACGACAGAGTGAGGCAACATCTGTACGAACAAGAATACTGGCGCAAATATGCTCGTCCCCCAATCGCCCGGTTGGCCGGCATGTTGAAGTTGGAATTGCGTTTGTTGTACAACAACAAACATTGACAGATATTAGCAAATCGATCATTGTCATTATCCTTCGATTGTTTCATTTGTACGAAAACCGAACAGACGGACACAGACACAGCCATGCACATACAAAGCGGCGACCATTGTCCTTTTGTTTTATCCTTTGGCTCGTGTTTGCCCTGCCTGCCATCTCCTTTGACTCATTACCACTGTATGCTGTTGATTAATTTTATCTCATCCCACTCTCGGTTATTTTCCCTCTCTCAGTTAGCCTGTGGGTGTTTTAACTAATTTTCTTCAATTCAATACAAGTTATACCAGAGAGCCATAGAGTATGTCTGTCTGTGTGGGTGGTTGGGTAGAGTGTCCTGTGTACTTAACATTCATGCAACATTTCGTTGGACGCAAGGAAGAACGGGCAGACGGACAGATAAACATTGCGTTGATTGTTTGCAATTAATCGTTTAATAACATTAGTGGCCTGTTTCTGACAGTGATTAGGTGTATGGACGAATGCATGAATCTTTAGAGTGTGGACCAAGGGGGGTGAAGTACATCATACCGTCATTGGTGTCATGGTGGTCATGCTCATGGTCGAAGCTCATTAATAAAGCTTGAAAGCCTCATATCAACGTTGAATGCTGGAAATAAAACATAGAACAAATGATTAAATCCCATGAAGTCTAAAGGTATACGTGTACTTACTGACATACAATATTGAAGTAATCGTAAAGGGAATAACGTAGACGTGTGGACTGACATTTGTGCAAGTGTTTGTAAGCTTAGTCAACAGATTTGTTTGAAACAACCGATTTTTTTACCTGTGGTTACCTAAGTATTTTAACAGTACAACCGACTATTGGCAAATCTGAAATATTTTTTAAGCGAGATTTTGTTTTTTTTGGTCACATAGACTTCTGACGATCCTTTGATGTTTAAATTTTTAGTTGGTATGATAAAAGTTCGGTATTACTGAATGGATTATGTTATTTGTTCAACTGAAAAGTGAAATAGGACATGAAACTTGAATAAAAAGAAACAATTTGATAATATTATGTTTGTGTATTACTATTCCGGTTTTCATGTTGCGTTAAGCAAGGTGGTTTTTAGAAAGGAATTACTTGTTGTCATTACCGATTTTTGGATCCAGAGAACAATTCTTTTGGTCGTCACAATAGGCGATTTTGACAACCAATTATTTTTCACTTTTCTTCATTAATATAATCGAAAAGTTGGTTAGCACTACCATCAATATATAACAAAGCAATTATTATATGGTATTTTTAACCGAATTCCATTAAGATTATTAATATTCGATAATAGTAACACAAAGTCATCTCATCCAAAGGAGTTTTTGAAGTGCGCAACACAAAGAGTGCTGGTAGTTCCGATATCCTTTCCGTTTTGTTTTCTATTCGTTCAAGCAAACAGTATACCAGTACTAATAGGAGTACATCATAGGATGGGAGTACATCAAAGATTGTAACACCTATAAAAACTTATCTGCGACCATGTAATATATTTATATAGGGTGATCCATCTAGAGGTATTTTTTCTTGTTGCTCTTCAGCCCAAATGCGGTAATTTCGTTTATTGACTTTGCCGTTGAGACAGAAACGGACCTCATCACTGAACAAAATTTTGGCCGAAAACAGCGTATCTTCCCGTTTCTCACCGAACGCTCATTTCCATAAAACAGTTGCCTATATTTGAAGGTAATTAATTATTTTCAAGAAATAAATGCCATAAAATGTCCTTTCAAATTACGAATAAAGCGTCCACACTTGATTTGAATTTTTATATATTTTTTGTTCTAAAAAAATACCTCTAGATCACCCTATATTATTGATAAAGACACAATTCTAAGGCGATCTAGCCATGTCCCTCTGTTGAAAGCACGATTCAGTTCAAATGAAAAGAGCTAAAGTCTGTACCTTGCCCATATATGTGGGCTATAGTCGCCGATGGGTTGGCATTCAAAATCATACAAAATGGAAAAAAGTTCCCTCTGAAAGGCTAAAAAAGTCTAAATTAAATTTAGTATTTTTTGACACTTTCTCCATGAACTTTAATAAATAAACTTAAAGCATAAATGAGCGTGATCATTGGGTGCTGGTGCCTAAGTGGTCCAGAAACCGTAACCTTATCCAGGTGAAATCTTTTCACAAATCCAAATATGTTCCTATACTTAAAATTTTGACCTATTTGGGATTCGAGCCATATAAACCCACATAGGCCCAATCGGCTCAACTTGAATATCACATTCATTTTACGATTCGAAGAAATTTGAGGCCTTGACTTATACGGGGGCCAAAAAATGTTATATCAAATTCAAATGTGTACCTAAATTTTAGATTTCTGTCAATTTGGAACACGAAGCGGCAAATATAGACCCAAAAAATCAGCCTCCTTAAACTATGGACATATGGGTATTAAATATTAAAACTTTGTCATAGGTCTAAATATAATATTAATAACGATTCGATTACTTTAAGGTGCTTGACCCATGGATGCGCTCCATAGGGGAAATTGGTTCATTAGACCTTTATGAGTAATCAGAAACCGTAGAATCTTATGTAGAATTAGAATATGACATCAATTTAACGATTTGACTGAATTGGAGACCTTGATCTATAGGCGTGGTCGATGTGCTCGAAGACATATGGGTATCCAAAAACACAACTCAAAACATGTACCAAGATTTTAAAATTTGGACCGATTTTGATTTCGGACATCCCTATAAAATTCCTTTACTACATGGTCACGGCAATAATACTATGTCCTCCGCAATAAAAGTATGTTCGTCGCAACCATAGCATTGCTAATTTTTTCTACTGTGAAGTAAATCAATCCTATTATTTTGATTTAATGTATTTTTGAATAATTTTCATAATTCAAATCTATTGTTGACAAATTAAACCAATTCTAATAAATAATATTGGGGATCAAATCTGTTGTCGACAACTTAAACAAATTCGAATAAATTATATTAAGGATCATAGTATAATTATCTGTGATCAAACCATGGTTGTAGGGATCATAACATGGTTGCTTGTGAATCATACTATGGTTATGAGTATCATACTATAGTTGTTTATGAAACATACTATGGTTGTGAGGATCATACTATGGTTGTGGAGATCATAGTATGGTTGAGTGTGAATCATACTATGGTTGTGGGGTTATGTGTGAATCAAACTATTATTGTAAGGATGATAGTATGGTTGTATTTGAATCATACTATTTTTGTGAGGATCATAATATTGTTGTACCACAACCATATACCCAACAATAGTATTATCCTCTTAGAATACTGTCACCACAACCATAATTTTTTTCTGCGTGTATATTTAAGATCTTGGTCTATAGGTCAAAGGTCCCTAGGAATGAGGTCCCTTTTAACATCAATATATGGTAACTATATAGGATGGAATTTTCTTACAAATCAATGTCAATGGTTCACCAAAATAGTAAAATTCTTCATGATGAAGAAAACAACGTTCATAGTTCCCCAAAAATTTAGTTCTGTAAAACATCGATCCACATCCCATACTACAACGCACATACTACAACGCAATCCATGGTGCACACAGAGAAAAGATTTGGTTACCATATGGTCACGGCAACAATAGTATGTTCTCTGTAATAAAAGTATGGTCGTCGCAACAATAGTATTGTTTTTTTAATTTCAATATGACAATAGTATGATTCCTGCAATATTAATATTGTTGAAATGTAACAATAGTATTGTAGCCAAATTATAATAATAATATGGTTGTGGGGATCATAGTATGGTTGTGTGTGAACCATACAATTGTTGTGATGATCATAATATTGTAATGCCACAACCATTTAAGCAACCATAGTATGATCGAATATTGTTACCCCAACCATGGAGAGTATAAAAGTTCGGCCCGATCCAACTTACGAATTGTCCACTTAATTGTTCTTTTAAATAAGAATAAATATTATAGCTTTTTAAACTTATGTAATCAATACTTTTCTTTTTTTGTTGATTTCAGAGAACTAATAAAATAATGTAATACTATTAGTTACTACAACACGCGGTTCTGACAACCAATATTTTAAACACAATTATATTAGTATAACCAAGTAAACAGTTTGCTGTACTATAACGTTATCATTGCAATTGTCGTAAAGAGTTTAATTTGGAAATTGAAATTAGACTTGTCTTTTCACATTTAATTATTCTCTTCTGATAGAGATGAACTCCTTCTAATAGTTTTCCTTTTTACGAGGTAGAATTGTATAAATACGTATATCATTTCGTACGACCAATAGGTAACGAGGTTAAAACAGCTTTTAGACCTTAAGAAGGTTTTGACCAAAGCTGTCCGTAAGGCTAGTGCTCACAATTACTTTCGACAAGAGGTAACTACGAATCCCGTTGTCGTAATGCTGTCCGTTGAATTGAAATGGGCCACATTACAACAATGCTTCCGGAACTTTGCCTATTTGCGGTAATCTTGGAATATCTTTACTTCTAAATAAAATTGTTAGATTAACCAGGCGACAGGAAATGGGATATCTTAACTGGCCCCTTTTCAAACCTCGAACTCTAATGAATATATTCCAGTACAGAATTATACCAACATAACCGCTTACCCACTAAAGGGTGGTTAAAATTTAATATCGTAATTTCTTTTTACTATGATACTATTGGTATGGATTAATTATGCGTGGAACAAAATATCGGCCAAATGGCCGCACACCTCGATCCAATGGTCTAAATTTTCGATGACGCTGAAGCATAATTGAGGTTCTATGCTGTCAATGTGCCGATTTATCTCATCCTTTAGCTTTTGGATTGTTAATGGCTTATCGACGTACGCCTTTTCTTTCAAATAACCCCAAAGAAAGACGTCCAACGGTGTCAAATCACATGATCTTGGCGGCCAATTAACATCGCCAAGACGTGAGATAACACGGACATTGAATTTATCGCGCAAAAGAGCCATTTTTTTGTTATCTGTGTGGCAAGTCGCACCGTCCTGTTGAAACCACATATCATCCACATCCTTATCTTCCACTTGGGGCATTAAAAAGTTCGTTATCATCTCACGAATTCGAACTCCATTCACAGTAATAGGCTGACCGGCCTCATTTTGGAAAATATACTGCCAGATGATGTCGCCAGCCCATAAACCGCACCAAACAGTCACACTTTGTGGGTGCATTGTTTTTGCGACAGTCACTCTGGATTATCATTTGCCCAAATGCGGCAATTCTGCTTATTGACGAATCCACTGAGGTGAACATGTGCCTCATCACTGAAGATGATTTTCTTTGAAAATTGATCATCCACTGTTGCCATTTGTTGAAAAACTTTAACGCATTGCTCGCTTGTGTATCTTCTATGGTTCAAATTGAGTTAGTCTGAAATTGAGAAATATCAAATGAAATGCTGAAAACAACGTGAAGTTTAGGCGTGGTTTACATTTTACATCGGCCCTTAAAATTTAACCACCCTTTACAAGGAATTTGCTTAAATTGTGAACGTTTTAATGCGAGTATTAAATAAAGGCTTTGCACGAATTTACAAAAACTCCCCATTCTGGTATCTTAAATTTAAATTGACTTTTCTGTCCACTCTTTTTATTTTCGTATTTTTATACTCCCACTGTGGGATGAAGTAAATACTTCATAAATTTGTCATTTCCTTTGCAATTCCTTGAAATATAAATCTGACACCTTATAGAAGATATGAGTATATTTATATATAATTGATAACACTCTGCGACAAATGGTAAGGGTCAGTGATCGGTTCGGAATGAAACCACCGGGGAAAGTTATATTGGTAAAAAAAAGTCATACGTGTTCCAGCGTTTCGCTGGGTCTCATCTAGGAATCGAGATATATCGATTTGAAGTTAGTAAGTATCGTATAGGGGAATTTGTCACGTTTTAGGCTCTTTTGTTTGACATAACTCGAGAACCACTCGTCCGATTTAGCTGAAATTTAGAAAAATTAAGAATTACAATTCCTCTAATCTGAAAAGGGAGCAAACAAACGAAAATAAATGTATTTAAAAAAAAAATAAAAAAAAAAAAAAATTTTCTTCATGCGCTTATTTTTAACTTGGAAACTATTACTTGTAAAGGAAAATAATATATGAACAGATCAAGGGAATTGTAATTCTTGGTTTTTTAAAATTTATTTCAGCTAAATCGGACGAGTGGTTCTCAAGTTATGTCAAACAAAAGAGCCTAAAACGTGACAAATTCCCCTATACGATACTTACTAACTTCAAATCGATATATCTCGATTCCTAGATGAGACCCAACGAAACGCTGGGACACGTATGACTTTTTTTTGACCGATATAACTTTCCCCGGTGGTTTCATCCCAAACCGATTGTGGCTGTCGCACAGTGTAATCGATTGACCCATGTCCTTCATCCATCTGGTTGCTAAACGAAGTGAGCTGGGATCGTAAATTTTTCACTAGGATTGCTTACAGCCATAACCTGCTTTCGATTCTAAATAGGCAAATTGGGCACAGAATAAAAAAATGTTCTGCGAAAAAAGGTACACTTTCTTTAATATCTGCTCAAAATACAAGTATTATATTATTTAGTACACCATGGCTTAAATGGGGTGTTTCAGTTGAGATGCACTAAATTCTTAAAAACGGAATCATGGTTGCGTGACGTTTCACATCTTATGGACCATATGGCTCTATGGCCCGGTTAGATATATGTGGTAATTCATAGTTATGGGACATGTGGACCCTAAGAGTCCAAGCAAGCAATCAATAGTAATTGTAGGCATGTGGTCCCTCAATTTAAAGAAAATTTTGTAACGAATGCAAATGTGGAATAATTCTAGTGTTTCCTCTCAGAGATATGAGCGTTTAATGAAAGTGATGATACACCAAACACACACGTATTTCAATCTTTAAAATGGCTCTCCTGAACAAAACTGGTTTTTACCCTTAGGTCACTTTCTATTTTGCGCGTCACATATATAAACTACGGGTAATTCAAATTAATGCATTTTTCACTACAAATCCAAAGTATGGATTTATTTTTTCTTGTAAATATGAGTACTCAAATAAAGATGTAAAGTCTGGTCACCCTATTATACTCTTATCCACTCCAAGTACTATTCTCTTCTTTCTTTATCATTACACATTTTTGTCAAAATCACTCCTGGAGTAAATGTCATTGAATAAACTTATCTTTGTTTCTAACCTCGTGTACTTAGACTCCTTATTTAGCACAACTATTAACCCAACAAAAGACCATTTTGTTAGGAATTTTTCTAAGCGTGGCTCTTAGTGAACCAAAAATTATCCACGAACATGCGGCTAATCCAAAGTTGTGATATATTTGGATAGTGTCAGAAAATTAAATTTAGAGTATGTTCGTGTGCGGACTGTACCGAATTATGTACTTAGTAGGGACATAAATACTGTTACAACATTGAACACACCCATTTCAATAGTAGAACTCAACATACCCCGTTAATGTCATATGGGTTTTGAAAGCTAACCTCAATAGCGTTAGTCTGTAACGGGATTTTAAAATTGTTGTCAGTTAATGAGAACCGTATCGCTTTTCAAGTGTGAAATGAAAAAAGCGATATTTTCAAAACGCTCCGGCCAACAGGGATTAGCCGCATGTTCGTCTACAGATGCATAAAACTGTTTGAGGAGACTGGAGATGTAAAAGACCGCCACCGGTAGGGCCGCCCACGCTCTGTTCGAACACAGCATGTCATCAAAGCCGTTAAATCAAGAATTCTCAGAAATCCGCTCCGAAAACTGAAAATCATGGCCCATGAGATGAATATCACGCAAAAGTCCATGCGTCGAATCAATTAAAAAGACTTGGGACTTTCAAACGACGTACCGGACATTTATTTACTGCGGTTTAAAAAAAATATCATTGAAAATGCAAACGTCTTTTGGTGAAGCACGCTGATGACTTGCACAGAAAAATTTTGTTCACCGATGAAAAAAAATTTACCGTTCAGGAAAAATTTAACAAGCAAAATGGCGTATGCGCGGTCATCTAAGAAAGCATCTGAACTGATCCCTAGGGTGAAAAGCGTCATCAGGGTGTCTCTTACGATGGGGTCACTGACCTGCATTTCTGCAAACAAGGAGTCAAAACATCGGCCAAAGTTTACCAAGGAACCGTTTTGGAAGCTGTTGTGAAGCCTCTTAACAATTCCCTGTTCCAAAACCAGCCATGGACTTTCCAGCAGGATTCTGCGCCGCACAGTGGCGCCATTTGAGTTTTTTCGTTGCAAAAATCATATCTTTTGAACCGAATAAGATAATTGAACAGTTTAAACAGCATATGATAGATAACTGTTCAGCCTATGAAATGAGCGTTTGGAAAGGGTGCTACGCTCTGTAGTGGCCTAATTATGGGTTATCAAAGTTAAAATTAGTAGAAAAATCAATTTTATGGTAACTAAAAAAAATTATTTTTAAATTTTTAGATTGTTTTTATTTTTTTTCTTTAGGGTTTTATGTTTTAAATTATTACCCAACAAATTAAAAAAAAAAATATTTTTTTTTTAAATTTATTTTTTCAATTTTCTGTAAAATATTCATCACAGTTCGTAAACCATTTCTAAACTATAATTATTTTCTAACTCTATTCTTGAATTCACATGCCGCAGGGAAGAAATAAGTGGATCGGAAGATGCTGCCAACATGTTGAATAGGTCCTCATTTTGCCTTACCCTTGATGCTTTGAATGTGTTCTGCAATCTATATTTTTTATAAAATTTGTTAAGAGACTCCTGTGCTTCTTCAGAAAGCTCTCCAATTGGCAAAGACTGGTACTCAATTATATCTTTGCCATGCGCCAATATTTTATGGACGGTCGGGGTCAACTTCTTCTGTGGATACATTTCTGCTAAAAGAGATGCAGTTTTCGACGCATATTCTCCATATTTTGTAGAATTGACATTTTCTTTGCAGTTAAAAACATCTAAGGTCGTTCCCAATCTTTTCACGATTTGATTGTCAATTCCAGTGATTCTAGTTACTGCCTCATCATGTTCAAAAAATCTCCTAGAAGTGTTTCCATCGTTTGAGTTATCGTATCCGTGCTTGGGACAGTCTACTTTTAGTCCAACTTGTTTAAAAAAAGCATCCTGTATTTGCTTCTTTCTGATCTTTTCCTTATCCTTTATTGATGTATTTTCGTCGAAGTTTTCCTCCTCTTGTGGTAGGGTATACGCCAGTTTTAGCAAGAATTCCATACACCTTATTCTTGCGTGCAATGGTGACATTCCATATTCGTAATTCTCCTCATTTGTAGAATCGTTTAAATTACCAAAGTTCTTCTGACTCGTTTTGCAAATCGGGCATGACATTGTTGAGGTTGTTCCTGTCAGTTCGTTTACGACTTTTCCGTCAACCATGGTCAGATGGAACTCGTAATTGCATTCAATATATTTTCCTTCTCCAATTTGCAGCTTTGTAGGCTTAATCTTGCTTATTTGTTCTTCAATGTCCTTAAGTGAGGTACACACCTGCTAATTTCAATGAGTAGTTTTTTTCAAACTATTAGATCAAACTACTGTCAGTCAAAACATATAAGGGATGGACGCCATACAATTTCTGCAGCCATGTCTTTTTAACCTTTTTTACCTCTAGAAGCCAAACGGGCACGTACGGGCAGCTAAAATTTTTGAATTATGTAAAGAAATAATCAATGAACAGGTTTTGCAAATATGGCAAATATAGAAAAATATAGATTTTTTTATTTTCCGTCAAAGTTGAAAAATAGTGAAAAAACGGATAGTTTTTAAATAGTGATTTACCAGGAGAAACACAAAGCAAACAGTTAATTTTTTTTTTATCATTATACATTTAATAAATACATCAATCAATACAAACAAAAAATAAGGCGATTCGTTACCTATTTTTCGTGATATTACACCTGAAATCGCAACAAATTCACTAAAATTGTGTGTTTTTTTGAAAACCGAAAGTCGGTCAACTTTGAACGGCTATATCTTCTAAACTAAAAATGTGATATTAAGAGTGGCAGATTTGAAATCGTTGAAAAGTTTCCTATAACATGGGTTCATTCAAAACTTCGTCGGCGCTCATGAAAATTTTGATTTTTGCAACCTCGTTTGCTCTACGGGCGCTACTGTGCGCCGGTCCATAAGGCTAAAACGTCCCAGGCCTGGCGTCGAAACAATTTGGCAGCGTTCATTGCCTCTGAAGAATGGCCCTCAGGCAGTCCAGATTTGAACCCATTGGATTACAAATTGTGGACGGTTTTGGAGGACAAGGTTTGTCACAAAAGATACCCCATCATTGGATCTTTTAAGACTGCTTTGGTTCGAGCTGTGGCCAATTTTCCAATGTACGAGGTTCGTGCAGCTATTGACGATTGGCCAGCGCGACTTAAGGCGTGTGTAAAGGCAAAAGGCGGACATTTCGAATAAGTTTTGGATACAATATACAATAAATATATTAAAAAATATTTTGTCCAAAAACATTCAGTACCTTTTATTTTACAGCATAAAACGTGTGCAACAGTATTTATGTCCCTACTAAGTAATTTATAAGTTTCGTTACACTTGCTTTGTATAAAATCGCAAGCCAAATGATGAACGAAGAATCTCTAAAAATTGTACATCATTTGCCTCATTTGAGACCAGCTCGTCTTTTAATATAGTCAATATTTCCCTACCACAAAAAAATTATGCATAAAAATAAATCTTTGACCAAAACGAAATGTGCCTTATCTGGCAAGCAATTCTTGTACTTTTTCACCCAGAAATTGTGGCGAATGAAAAATGGGAAAATAACCGAAAAGAAAAGAGGACAAAAAAACCAACCATAAAAATTGAAATAAATTAATTATTAGGGAAATGAGTGTAAAATGCGGTTATTTAAGAACTCGCCAAAAGATGGTTACGTTGATTTATGATTTTGTTAAATATCTTTTTTTGCTTTTTTCATAGGGGTGAGAGAAGTAAGTGAGGATTTTTGAGTTAGATTTCCACTTTTTTCTGCGCTTTTTTCATAGGGGTGAGAGAAGTAAGTGAGGATTTTTGAGTTAGATTTCCACTTTTTTCTGCGCTAGACATAAATCAACTGACAGCTAGTTTTTTTTAACTGCGATTTGCCCTAACAAACTGTTGTGCATTTTAATTCTTTTTTTCTTTGGAAAGATTCATTCCGGTACAGAGTGAATACAAAAATTAACCCCTTTTCGGAGCACACGCAGTTATCGTTAAAATAAACCTTTCACAATTCATTTTCATTAATTTGAAATCATTTCAACCCTTTTCGCGGAGGTATCATTTCATTCATTTACTTTAGTGTGGAGCGGGGTTGTGTTGCTTCCAGCAAGAAGGTGTCACATTTTCTACTTTGCTTGGGATTTTGAACTTGGGTTTTAATCTTTTCATTATTTCGTTGATTTTTTTTTCGTTTTCACATTTTGATCACGGACAGGGATTTTTAAATGGCAAAGTATCCCATTTGTGTAAATGTGAATAAAGAGTTTGGTCGCTTGGTCGGATGCATTCTCATATTCCGAATGTTTAAGTTCATACATTTCCATATTATAATTATTTTTGTTTTAATGGCAATATGTCGAGATTTCTTTTTTAAAACACTCGAAGAAAATATGTGAGTTGCAATGCTAGATTTGAGATTTTCCAGCTCCGAACGGCTAATATAGAGAAACCTTTATATGTGACGCGCAAAATAGAAAGGGACTAGTTTAGTTCAGGGTAAAACCAGTTTTGTTATTTTCCGTTCTTTTTTAAAGAACTCATGACATCTTTTATAGTTTTACAGAATATAAAATGTCAAAGAAAAAGAAAATTAAAAGATGTCGAGTTCAATTTTACCGTGTTCGATTGTAACGATTAGAATCGTTGCAAAAACTAAGGATGTTCTAACCATGCCGGTCTTTGGAAAGCAAACAACAGGTCAAATTGTTGAAGGCAGGTGGCTGAAATTTTGCTTAAATGTGTGTTCATAGACTTAAACGATCGGTATGGAAAATCGAATCGGTCTAGGTACAAATTTTCCCCTCAAAAAAATAAGTCATCCTCTGAAAAATCTCTTTATAAAGGGTAGGCCAGTTAAGATTATAAATTGAATCGGCGTAAAAAATTACTGGAAGAAGTGGCTGGCTGAATACTTATAGTCATTAACGTGTAGATCGAGTGGCACGTAAAATCGAAACGTTTAAATCAGGGAGATTTAGTTATCATTGTTGACCCTTATCTCCGTAGAAATGTCTGGCTGAGAGGTAGAATACTCGAAACGAGATTGGCAAGTGACGGACAGGTCCGCAGTGCAAAAATACTAACTCAACGTGGTATAATGGAGAGGCATGCAACCAAGCTGGCAATTTTGGATGTAACTTCCCAAAAGGAGTCTGACTGCGAAGAAGCTTCTACTGCGGGGGGGCTGTTGACGCCACGCCCAAAATCACCATGATTTTATATTGATCAACAGGCGTTCGACCGAGTATGGCATCCTGGGCTCTTAGTTTCCTACCAACACCTTATTATCTCGTGTTAAGGTCATATTTATCTGATAGACTATTTTATGTTAAACATAACAACGATTTTTCCGAAATACAGTATATAAGCGCAGGTGTTCCACAAGGCAGTGTTCTTGGTCCTACATTGTATATTATTTACACATCAGATTTGCCAACATCAAATTATGTACTTGTCGCCACTTATACAGATGACACAGCAATTTTGGCAGCAAATCACTCGGCGATGGTTGCATCTTCACTTATTCAAAATCATCTTAACGTACTTCAAAATTGGTTAATTAAATGGAACATAAAGGTGAACTCCAGCAAATCTAGCCACATAACATTCACGAATATAAAAGACAATTGTCCGCCAGTGACGATAAATGGTGAACCAACACACGGTATGCACATGGATCGCAGGCTTAACTGGCGGCCGCATATAAAAAACAAAAGAGCAACTTGACGTAAAGTTTAAAAAACTATTCTGGATACTTGGACCAAAATCTCAGCTAAGTGTTGAAAATAAATTAATAATTTATAAATAGTTATTAAAACCGGTTTGGGTATATGGCATACACCTATGGGGTACAACAAGCAACTCCAATGTCAAAATATTGGAAAGATTTCAGTCAAAATCGCTAAGGTTGATTTTAGACTCGCCATGGTACGTAAGAAACGACATAATCCTTAACGATCTGAACATGACATATGTAAAAGATGAAATCAAACGATACTCCGAGAAATACCTGGAAAGTTTAAGCAACCATTCAAATTTACTGGCGATCTGTCTATTGGATGACAGCATCGAAACGAGGCGTTTAAAAAGACTTCACGTATTGGACCTTCCTTTTTATAATATGAAAGCTAGATTAAATTACATAGAACTAAATGGAATTGTAGATATAAGTGATTTTACTTATTGAAGTAAAATCTACCTGTTATTATTAAAAATATATTGCTTACATAATTTGCTTTTTATCTCTCGATAGATTGCAAATAAATAATAAATAAACATTAAATAAACATTACAGTACTAAAAAACCATTCTTTTGGATGTCTATTCGTAACTATAAAAGTAGGTGTTGGCACACCCCCTTTAAAAAATATAAATAAAAATATGGTCAAAGTATTGAACCGATCGTTATAAATTTGTTATAGAATCAACTTAATGACTACAAGATTTTTAAAGACTATGTTGGGTTAAAATTGTGCAAGGGAGAAACTCTGAACTGAGAAAGACCTGAACTAAGCAAGATCGTATCTTCATGTAGAAAAAAAAATATGGTTGGGATAATAATATTCGAAGAGCATCATACTATTGTTGGGTATATGGTTGTGATCAAAACAATAGTATGATTCAAATACAAACAATACTATTATCCTTACAACAATAGTTTGATTCACACATAACCATGCTATGATCCCCACAGCCATAGTATGATTCACACTCAACCATACTATATTATGACCCTTACAACCATAGTATGATTCATATAGAACCATAGTATGATCCTCACAATCATAGTATGATTCACACGCAACCATGTTATGATCCCTACAACTGTAGTATTATCACACACAGTTACTATACTATGATCCCCAAAATTATTCATTAGAATTGGGTTAAGTTCTCAACAATAGATTTGAATCATGAAAATGCTTTTGCTCGTTCGTTTTATTTCGGTCTTTTGCTTTCATACATTGAACAGTGATTAACCGGCTAAAGACCAATTGTTTAAAAATACATCAAAATCAAAATTATAGGAGTAAATTATTTAACAAAAGTAGTAAAAAAAACCAGTTTAAAAAAAGCGTAGGTGTTCTATATAAAATATTTCAGTTAAACAAAGCCAAAGCAGTTTGTTTAAAAACATTGTTCTAAAAAGCATATTCGAATAAAGGAAAGTTACAATCATACAGTATGATTGCCGTTATCATATTATTGTTAACGTAAAACTCAAAAACAATACTTTTGTCGCACCAACCATATTTATATTGTTGCTACTCGTACAATCATATTTTCATTTTTAAATATGGCGATAATAACGCGTTATCCATTTCGTGGACCCCTACTTTTTTAAAGAAAAAAACACAGAAAATTCAAATTGAATTGGGCATTTTATTATCATTTGAAAGAACATTCTTTGGCATTTATTTTTTGAAGATAATGTCTATCAAATGTTGGCTGCGGCTTCGTCACAGATGGTCCATCCGTTGAGTCCAATTTTCGATGACTCGTTCGAGCATTTCGACTGGTAACTGGCGAGTGGCACGCGTGATTTTTTGCTCCAAGGCCTGCATCGAATCGGGTTTGTCCGCATAAACTTTAGACTTTACATATCCCCACAGGAAAAAGTCTAACGGTGTGGTATCTCACGATCTTGGTAGCCAATCGACCGGCCCAAAACGTGAAATTATCTGCTCAGCGAAGTGTTCTCTCAATAAATCCATTGATTTATGCGATGTGTGGGAAGTGGAGCCGTCTTGTTGAAAACAAATGTCGCCGAGATCACCAGCTTCAATTTCAGGCATCAAATATTCGGTTTTTAATGGCACGGTCGCCATTAACGGTTACGTTCACACCGGCATCATTTTTGAAGAAATATGGACCGATGATTCCACCGGCCCGTAAACCACACCAAACCGTTTTTTTTTCTGAATGAAGTGGTAGTTCTTGAACCTCTTCTGGTTGCTCTTCGTCCCAAATGCGGCAATTTTGCTTGTTTACATACCCATTGAGCCAGAAATGGACCTCGTCGCTGAACAAAAGTTGGCTTGAAAATGCACGAAACACATTCCTCACAGAACGTGAATTTCGTAATAAAGTTGAACGATTTGTAAACGTTGTTCAGACATAAGTCTTTCCATGATGAAACGCCAAACAATACTTAACAAAAATAACATGACAGCATGACACGACTCACACGTGAGCTGTCAAAAAAAGGGCTTTTGAAAAAACTATCTCTACTTGGATCAACAGGCGGCAATCATACTATTGTCGAAATTAAATTCAATAAACTATACCATGATTGCGACGAACATACTTTTATTGCGAAGAACTTATTATTATTGCGTAACCATATGTGGCAGCACATAGAGAAAGGGACCAAAGGGTAAAAAAATCAATTTTCATTTTTTTTTGATGTGGACAACGTCTGAGCATGAGACCGATCCCATGCCCCAAAAGTGTTCCCTCCCAGAGATATGCGCGTTTTATAAAAATGAAGTCGACGATTCTAAGCGCAAATAGAAAGGGACCTAATCTTTAAAATGGCTCTCCTGAACAAAACTGGTTTTTCTATTCTATTTTGCGCGTCACATATATAGAAACCATATTTTTTCTCTGCGTGCTATGAACTATTAGAGATATGTCGATGATATTTTAGACATTTTTAAATAGAGAGCTCAAAATACAGTCCTTTATATCAAAAATTTCGTCTATAGGGCATATGATTATAATAATTGTTTTTTTTTATGTCATATAGTTTTTTTCTTGTTTTCGTTTGGAGTACTTTTGATTAGCTATTTTTCTCTGAGTGAGCTTAACGAGTTTTTAACATTAAACTCGTAAGAGAGAAATAAAAAATTACCTAGAGTGCAAAAAGAGAACGAGGGGTTAATGGTTAAAGTTCTATAATCCTTTTGGGTTAAATTGCAATTTAAAAATGCAAATTAATTGCTGTTCAATCTCGGCCACTTAATAATGACGGCCCATATTTTCTTAGAGCGAATCTTTTGTGCGCTTTCTTTCGTTTGCTCTTTTTTCGTTTCCATTCTTAAATGTGCAGTGGCCAAAGGGGTAGGGGGAGGGTTAAAGACTTTTGTGTTAATTAACTTTTATAATGGGGTACGAATTAAAATTTGTTGGCATTTGTTTAATTGGAAACTTATACTGGCACTAGCCTTTGTGCGAAAAAAAGGATGTTCACAGAAGTACCTGGCCTCTCCTTCCTCCCCACAGCCCAGTGCAAAGAAGAAATGAAACAGGACGCTCGGGCAGACGGGCGGACGGACATACGGACCGAAGTGAAGTGAAACGAAGAACATTAACATTAAGTTTTATTTCGAAATGGCGTAACAACAAAAAAGCTATAATTCAATTTTATTGCCGACGTGTTCCAGGTACTTATGTTTAATATCTTGCGTTGGAAGAAGAAGAAAGCGCGATAACTTCATATCACAGAGCTTGGCTGCTAATATCCGGGTTTCTTCACATCTCCCTTCCCTCCACCGCCCGTGAGCCACCAAGGCCCACCGTGGTAGACAAGAAGTCAAAGTCATCATCGATGCCATTTTGCTGCTGCTGCTGTTGTTGTGTTCCCGGCCATAAATAATAATTTCACAGACAATAAAGAAAAACATTTCGCGTTAAAATGAAAAACATGAGTATTCAAAAAAGAAGAAAACACGCTGTTATGGAAGTTATAGAAATTTCCTCATGCCACCCAGGCATCGTCAGTCATCCATCCATCCCCTTCCGTTTTACATTTTTGGTCCTTCGAATATGACATTACCAATGTGTTGTTGGTTTTTTTTCGATTAGTGCGCGAAATATTCGCAATTACTTTTAATGCGTTCGAAGGCGCGAGTGACTTCTTCTTCGGCAGCTCCTGTTGGTTGTTGGGTGGTATTTTTCCATTCCAAAACGCTTTTAAATTACACTTACTGTTGTTGTATTACACAACAGTATATCAAAGTAATGTTGTTGTTCTGTTATCAAAACAACATTATACAAAATATTCATTTTTTGTGTGTCTCGGTTCAATGAAATATTTTGGCAAAAATTAAGCCATTTTACAGTGGGTGGCAAAAGAAAGGAGCATTCTAACTTCAACGAGGGCGCAGACACGCGATATATATAGAGTAAAGTTCCCCTGTGTTAAAAGTATCGGTCCATACGGATCCGAAATTTCGATCGTAAATACAATAAGGCGAAATTTTTAGAGGTGCTTTAGCGAAACGTAATAATGATTAAATGGGCAAGGAGAATTTTAAACAATGAAATTCTAATACGAGGCCTAATAATGAAAATGCGAATATTTATCATCAAAAATGGTTTTATTGTTTTTCAAAGCATTCTTCAGCATGCGCTCAAACCAATTGTCGAAGCTCGTTTTTCACTCCAATTAAGACACCCCCAAAACATGGTTTTTGAACGCTTCAACAGCATCTTCTGGCGATGAAAATCGTTGACCACGCACTTTTTTTGATATGAGGGAATAAAAGAAGTCGTCGTGTGTCGGTAATACGTTTGCTCGGTTTATATCGAGCTTTCTTAGAGATCGCACTATTAGAGTTGTTGTAGATGGGTTCTCATCCAACACACATAGGCTGACCGCAGGTGTACCACAGGGCTCTGTCCTTTCTCCCTCTTTGTTTCTTATTTTCATTGACGATCTTTTGGGTCAGACCGTGAATCCAATCTACTCTTTTGCAGATGATAGTAACCTCTGTCATTCATATTCATTCGACCGTAGGCCGAGCCTTCAAGATATTGAAGACAAAAGGCGAATTATGGATGAGACTCTTGGCCGTGATCTTCTGGCCATTTCCGAATGGGGTCGAGTGAATAGAGTAGATTTTAATGCAGTGCTGCTTGTTGTCTCACAAGCGATTCGCTGACCCAACAATATCATCAATCTCTCTCGATGGTACGGATATTGAACAATCAGAAGCTCTCGATGTTCTGGGCATGAAAATACAATGTGACGCTCGTTGGGCGAGACATGTATTCGAAGTGTCGAAAGAAGCACTCAAGTGCATAGGCTTTTTAAAGCGGCGCAAGAAATATTTCACTCCCTCTGATCTTTTCAATATCTATACAACTTACATCAGGCCAAAGATGGAATACAACTCCCATATATGGGCAGGTGCTCCAAAATCATCCTTGGATCTACTTGACCGTGTTCAAAGGAGAGCGATGGTGATGATAGGTGACAGTAGGGTATCCAACTCTATTGTTTCCCTTGAGCATCGTCGGAATGTGGGTTGCGTGACGCTGTTCTATCGTTACTTTCATGGTGTGTGTTCATCAGACATCCGTCGCCTTATTCCTGACGTGAGGATGTTCGGCAGGGATACGCGACTTTCTAGGAATTCACACCCGTTTGTTATCGATTGGCCAGTTGACCGCACTATACACTACAGATCAAATTCGTTTTTCGCTCGTACAGTCCGTATGTGGAATCGACTTCCGGCAAATGTATTTCCCACTAATTGCGACATCCAGAAGTTCAAGGCAAGCGTCAACAAACATTACTCCCTCTTTCCCCCCTCCGATCCATTAATTTCCACTCGCCAACGCAATGCACCGCATGTATAGGGGGCATCCCCTGAGTGTTGGTTATTTAAAAAAAAAAGTAAGGGCTGTACGACGGATGTTCCATCAATTCGACGTTTTGGCCTATCAAAAAGGCGCTGGTTTAAGCCAATGTGTGACAGCTCGCTTTGTCATGGTGCACAATGATTCGCCTTTTCTTTTTCGTTTTTCGAATTTCTCCGAAGACTTCAAAAGCAAATAAATTGTGGTGTACCACTCAGAGTTGACCGTCCTACGGTGCTCCAGCGGAACCGTCTCCACATGACCAGTTTTGCCGAAGAACAACTCGTTGGATTTGGCTGGTCTTTAAAGACACACATGGTCGATTGCTCTTTTGTTTCGCGCTTAACGTATAGATTCATGATTCGTCACCTGTGACGATCTTATAAACGCCTTTTGAAGCTCCGCGACAGTATTTTTTTAAAATTTCTTTGCACCAATCGACACGAGGCTTTTTTTGAGCGATTGTCAAATTGTGCGGGATCCAACGAGAACAAAACTTTTTTACGCCCAGGTGTTCATGCAATATCGAATGTATGCTGTTGGAAGAAATGCCCAAGGATGCCTCTATCTAACGGTATGTCACATGACGAGTTTGCATTATCAGTTCACGCACGAGTCTCTAGCACAACGGCCGTTTTTGGACGACCTTCGTCTTTGAGCAAGCATCGGCCACGACTGAATTCATTAAACCAGATTTTCACAGTAAAATAAGATGTGCTTCATGGCCATACAAAGATTTAAGTTCATCGATGCGCTCTTGTCGTGATAATCCACGTCGAAAGTTGTGAAAAATGATTGCACGAAAATGTTCACGAGTAAATTCCATTTTTTTTGCCAAATTAATTTTTTCAAGTCACTGTAAACAACACAAATGATGGTCGTACGTCAAAACGTTCTGAGTACGTTTATGCTAAAAAATGTCAAACTTTCCAATACATATATCAGATGGCGCCAGGCAACACTAAGTGTCCAGGCCAGGAATATATATAGCAACCCGTATCAAATATTTAAAAAAACTGGGTAGGGTTAAAGAGAATGTTTTTTTTATAGACGTGTGGATTTTAAGAAGAAATAAAATGTATATAATTTAATGTCATGTCCTAGAATTTAGCTTTATTATAAAGATAAGGTTTTGCCATTATGTTTTAGAAATGATTTCGTGGCCGCCGGGGCTGGCTCAAATTAATTTCAGCGGAGAGGCCCAAATTTCGACCACTTTTTGCCCCATTTTGGGCCGTATGGCAACAATAACGCGCCGAATATTCGCTTCCAAGGCGCAAACGTGTCGGGCTTATCTGCGTAGACGAGTGACTTCATATAACCCCACGCAAAATAGTCCAGTGGTGTTAAATAGCACCATCTTGAAGGCCACGCTCACCAAAAGTTTTCTTCAATAAATTAATTTTTCTTTGGCTGTATGGCATGTAGCACCATATTCTTGGAACCAAAGGTCGTCCACATCAACATTTTCCAATTCAGGTACGAAAAAGTCATTAATCATGGCTCCATAGCGTTCCCCATTGACTGTAACATAATGACCGGCTTTAATTTTGATGAAGTATGGACCAATGATTCCCTCTGCCCATAGAGCACACCAAACAGTGACTTTTAGAGTATGTAACGGCGTCTCAACAATGGCTTGTGGCTTTTAATTACTCCAAATGCGACAATTTTGGTTATTAACGTACCCATTCAAGTAAAAGTGAGCTTCATCGCTAAATAAAATTTTCTTGTAAAAATCAGGAACGGTGATCATCTCCTTTTGGGCCTTTTTACCACGATTTGCAAACGTTGTTCCGAAGTAAGTCTATTCATTATGAAAAGACAATCCAAACTGAGCATAAATCAAGTGACAGCTGTCAAAAAGACCAACTAAACGCCCTTTAATTTAATATACCTCATCAGAAGCCCAACAATATTCTGCATCAACTAATTTTCAATATTGATTTAAAAAGTGAACGGCTAATAGTGGATTTCATTGTATAAGAAAAATTTTTTTTTGGTTATTTCTTTGCGAATCTTAATTTTTTATGAACGGACAATGGTAAGAATACGTGATATTATTAGGGATGCACTACATACTCGTACCTCATATAAGAGCACGGTTTAGCTTAGATTTTTGTTGATTTGATATCATATTTATTAACGTTTTTTATACCGTTTGTTATCGACTTCCTGCTAATGTATTTCCCACTTATTACAACACCCAGAGGTTCAATGCAACTGTCCATTAATATTACTTCCTCTTTTCCCCCTCCGTCAACTCATGCACTGCATGTGTAGGTAGCATCCCCTGAGATTTAATTATTTAAAAAAAATCCTTATTTATATATTCTATGCCATCCTGTTGATTTAATATTACCTCGTCCGATTTTATCCTTTTGATCCACATTTATATTTTCAGACCTAGTTTATTTAATATTGTGTATCACATTTTGGATATTTCGACTTTGCGCATCTTGACCCCTTTTAATCCCCATTTATAGTTCTATGCCTTCCTGTTGAATTGATATTATTTCTATCACTTTGCTCATCTCGACCCCTTTTAATCCCCATTTATTTTTCTATGCCTTCCTGTTGAATTGATATTATTTCTATCACTGTTTTACTACTTCTTGACGTTTTGGTCCTTTGTTCTTTACCAATGATATTGTTTTTCAGATTTGTTGTAAGTGGATTGTTGACCTTTTTGTTAATATTTTATGAAATTGTTTTTCAGCTTGACGTCATTTATTTAAACTCGTTGTTTAAGTGTTGTTTAATTTTTATTTATCCCACTATTTCGATTGACTTCGTCAATCATCTTCAGGGGTTGCCAATTAACAAAACAATGTCGTCCGTCTAATTATTTTTTTCAGATTTTTTTAAAAATTTTTTTCTTCTTCATTTGATACGGGTCATTATAGTTTTTTAAATATTTGCGCATTTTCACAACGATTTTACAATGTTATTCCGTTTTAAACCCGATTTCTATTATCTATGTAATAATTTTGGTTTACTCGTAATATTGTTTTTCTCACTTTTGAATATTTTGACCATTTGGGCCTTTTTCTATCCCTTATTTTACCATTTCTATTTTCTATGTTATCTTCTTCATTTAGCACTGTTTTTCACACCTTCTAATATTTTTTATCTCTTTTATTCCCATTTTTATTTTCCTTTTCGTCATTCATGCTGTTTTTTTCCTCACTTTTACATTTTTCGCCCTTTCGGAACTTTTTTATCCCTTTATATGTCCATTTCTATTTTCCATGCTGTCTTGTTGATTTAATATTGTTTTTCTAACATTCTGTTGTTTAACCCGTTTTCCCCCTTTTTAATCCCCATTTATATTTTCCATAGAAACCTGTTGATTTAATATGACTTTTCTTACATTTTAAATTTCGCCCCCTTTTATACATTTTGTTCTCCCTTTTGATCCCTATTTCAATTTTTATTGTCATCATGTTTATTTAAAATACTTTTGCTCGTATTTCGCCCGTTTTGAATCTTTTTATCCCTATTTCTAATTTCCATGCCATCCTGTTGATTGGTTTATTATTGTTTCTTCTCACATTAAAATCTACTTCTTAGTAGGGACATAAATACTGTTACACACGTTTTATGCTGTTAAATAAAAAGTACTGAATGTTTTTGGTCCAAATATTTTTTAATATATTTATTGATGTGTGTTGTATCCAAAAAGAATCTACTTATGTGAAATGTCCGCCTTTTCCCTTTACACACGCCTTAAGTCGCACTGGCCAATCGTCAATAGCTGCACGAACCTCGTCCATTGGAAAATTGGCCACAGCTCGAACCAAAGCAGTCTTAAGAGATCCAATGTTGGGGTATCTTTTGTGACAAATCTTGTCCTCTAAAACCGTCCACAGCTTGTAATCCAATGGGTTCAAATGTGGACTGCCTGAGGGTCATTCTTCAGAGGAAATGAACTCTGGCAAATTGTTTCGAAGCCAGACCTGGGACGTTTTAGCCTTATGAGCCTGCGCAGAATCCTGCTTAAAGTCCATCGCTGGTTAAGAGGCTTCACAACAGCTTCCAAAACGGTTTCTTGGTAAACTTTGGCCGATGTTTTGACTCCTTGTTCGCAGAAATGCAGGTCAGTCACCCCGTCGTAAGAGACAACCCACCAAACTATGACTGAGGCTGGGTGATGACCCTTTTCCACCCTTGGGATCAGTTCAGATGCTTCCTTTGATGACCACGCACACACTCTATCATTTTGCTTGTTAAATTTTTCCTGAACGGTAAAGAAATTTTCATCGGTGAACAAAATTTTTCTGTGCAAGTTATCAGCGTGCTTCACTAAAAACGTATGCATTTATCAATCCTATTTTTTTTAAAGCTGCAGTCAATAAATGTCCGGTACGTCGTTTAAAAGCCCCAAGTCCCAAGTCTTTTTTAATGATTCGACTCATGGACTTTTGCGTGATATTCATCTCACGGGCCATGATTATCTGTTTTCGGAGCGGATTTTTGTGAATTCTTGATTTAACGGCTTTGATGACAGCGGTGTTCGAACAGAGCCCTATTGGCCGGAGCGTTTTGAAAATATCGCTGTTTTTCACTTCACACTTGAAAAGCGCTATTACAGCGATAAGGTTCTCATTATCTGACCACTCAATGATGAAAGTTGAAACAATTTTAAAATCCCGTTACAGACTAACGCTATTGAGGTTAGCTTTCAAAACCCATGTGACATTAACGGGGTATGTTCAGATCTACTATTGAAATGGGTGTGTTCATTGTTGTAACAGTATTTATGTCCATACTAAGTACTACACGCAGAGAAGAGATATGGTTACTTTATGGTCACGGCAACAATAATATGTTCTCTATAATAAAAGCATGTTCGTCGCAGCCATAGTATTGTTTTCCAAATTTTAATTTAACAACAGTATGATTGCTGCAATAATAATATTGTTGAAATGAACCAATAGTATTATTGCTAAATTTAGAAATAAAAATATGGTTGTAGCAACCATGATAATATTGTTGGCGCGACAAAAGTATTGTTGTTAAAGATTTACGTTAACAATAATATGATTACGGAAATCAGACTGTGTGTTGAGCATAACAGGTTTTAAAGATAATGTATGTGTGTGTTTTTTTAGTACACCAAAAAAACACACACAATACAGTGCATGGTTGTTGTTCATTATAAAAAAAAACAAAAATCGTAGGACAGTGTGAGGGATTTTTATTGTGTTTACTTTGTTCGGTGGAAAACTCTCTCATTTATTTAAAATCTGCCTGCACTTAAGTATATAGCCATTCATCATGGTTAAATCACGTTCATCACTGGGATGGTACAGAAGCATTCATCCCCTGCAGTCACCGCCGCTTGCAACTAAAAGTCTTTTTAACTGCCTTTTGAATACATAATATGTATATATATAAAATATATTATAGTTTTGTTTCTTAAATAAAATGTTCATTGTCTGAAAACTGGCTATGAACAAATTTTGAAAAAATCCTTAATAAGAATCTCTAATGATGAATAATAACATAACCCAATTCTAAAAACTAAATTTGGGGATCATAGTTGTTAAGTGGAATCATATTATGGTTGTGTGAATCATACTATGGTTGTGGGGATCCTACTATAGTTGTATGTGAAATATAATATTGTTGTGAGTATCATAGTATGATGGTTGTGAGGATCATACTATGGTTGTATGAGAAACATACTATTTTTGTGAAGATCATAGTATGGTTGTGGAGATCATAGTATGGTTAAGTGTGAATCATACTATGGTTGTGGCCATGGTTGTGCCCAACAATAGTATGATCCTCGTCGAATATTGTCATCACAACCATAATTTTTTTCTGCATGTATGCCGTTTTATTCCCATTTCTATTTTCCATGCCATCCTTTAAATTTAATGTGTTTTTTTCTTCTTTCTCATATTTCGCCCTTTTGGACCATTTTTTCCCATTTATTTTTTCCATGCATTTTGATCTAATCGAAGAGCAGAAAATTTCACTAGATTTCAATGATATATGGTTTTATCATTTGTGCCACTTGTAATGTTGAAATGCAGACGAGTATCTCTATCTCGTACATTGGGTAAACCAAAAATTTCGCAATTTAACTTTAGCAGTTTATTTAGATAACACTTCATTTTTAAGAATATTGATGCTAAATGTCTCAAACACTACATTCCCGAAAAAGTTTTGCTGGAGTATTACTTTTATGAAACCCACTGTGCGCGGATATCAGGGAAAATATTTCTTTCCTTCATAATCATAGAAACAAATTTATATCTATCGCTAAGTACACGCGAATGTTTCTGTCATGTTTTCTGGTTACTGCCAATATAAAAGTACACTTGTACAGCAGAATGTTGGAGGGGAGTGAGGAGGTTACACCTTTCGTAGATACAGCATTATAAGAAAATATACGTACGTATGAGTAATCTCTACTATTTAGTTCCACGGCAATAAATCGTGCGGATGTTTCGCTCAACACGTTACGCTCGCTCGGCGGGCCATCCTTGCAACATCCCTGCGCCACTGAGTGCCATCTGTTTCGTTTTGTGCCTAATGAATGGTGGTTGGCAATTGTAGCCGATCCGGTCTTTGGCAATTTTTGCGCGATTTTCGCATGCGGCGCAACGAGTATTGCTCCGCATAGCTTCGACATCATAAATAATTGTAATGGGTTTACGTGCCGTGCCACATTGTGCGCAACGGTCGAACATAACGCAGATACGAGTGGATACGAATGAATTTTGGCCTATTTATTTTGCAATTTGGATTTAAATCTATGGCGGCAGCAAGTGTGGCAGATAAAGTTGGCTAGCACGTCTTACGTGTCTGTACAAAATCTATGTCTGTAGTGCATTAAAAATCTGCTGGCATTATTAATTCTTCGTCAAATGTTATGGCATGTTTAGTAAGTAATTCGATTATGCTAATAAGGTTCATATTTTTTTTTTATTTTTTTCCAAATTCCTTAGGTGTGACTTTAGTCATAATAAATTACACACAGAAAACAGATTCGTTGCCACAATGATTTTATTGTATTAAAAGCAAAGCTACCAATAATACAAGCTAATGCTAGTTCATTTACTATCATTTTCATTTAATAGAACTGACCATATCGGTGGAAGTGACAAAATAGAAACCTGTGAATAATATAATGATATTTGAATTTCAGTTTCAAAATAAATAATGTTATCAGTCCTTTTAAGCTTCAACTAAAGACTTAAAAGTAAAAAATAAAAAACAATTTGTCAGATAAAGATACATTTTTTTGTCTAATTTCGGGACACATTGCTTTAATTTTTCGGGTCCGCTTAGCTATCGGAGTAAGACATATTTCTATATCCTTTTCAACAGTATGATTTTCAGAGAAAACTTAATATTCAGCCATAACAACTTTGTTTATTTATTTGTTGTAAAGTATTTCTTATTTATTATATGCACCCGTTATTTTTTGTTAGCGCGAATTAATTTGTTGTTATTACCAATTCTCATCAAAAGTTTCTATAGGAAACAATTGTTTGCTACAAGGCCGGTTCTTGCAATCAATAATTTTAATTTCATTCGTTTAATGTGGCTGATAAGTAAGTTGTTTGTACCATATTATTGGTATAACAATCATCCTATGGAACGTTCAATCGAATTTTCATCATGTTTGTTAACAGTTAGCTCTTACCAAACTGTCTTTTACTCAGCGCTGATTTTCTCTTCTGCCGGAAGGCAATGCATCCACAAAAAGTAAGTTTTTTACTTACTTGCTGCTCCTATAAAAGTCTGCTCCCTAAAAGTCTATTGTTACTGAAGAGAAATACAGGTCTGATTCTTTCGAAGTACACGCAGAGAAAAGATATGGTTCCTATATGGTCACGGCAACAATAAAAGTATGGTAGTCGCAACCATAGTATTGTTTTTTGTATTTCAATTTGACAATAGTATGATTGTGAAAATAATAATATTGTTGAAATGTAGCAATAGTATTGTTGCCAAATTTTTAAATGAAAATATGGTTGTAGCAACAATATAAATATGGTTGGTGGAACAAAAGTATTGTTTTCATGGGTTTTATGTTAACAATAACATGATTACGGCAGTCATACCGGCAACATTTATTTTTTTTTGTTATTTTTACCAATGTTATTTTTACGAATCTTACGCAATAATAGTAAAAATATTTAAATTTTTTCCAAACAAACTACGAATTAGTATAAGTGAAATATTTTTAATAAATATTTTTTTTTACTGTTCAATAAATCACTCCTATTACTACATAACTTACTTAATAAAATTTTCTATTGTTAAATAACACCTTTACCCAATCTTTACAAAAAATGTTGGGGATCATAGTATGATTGTGTGTAAGTCATACTATGGTTGTGAGGATCATACTATGGTTGTACGTTAAACATACTTTGGTAATGAGGACCATAATATGGTTGTGGGGATCATAGTATGGTTGAATGTGAATTGTTGTAGGGATCATAGTATGGTTGTGTGTGAATAATTCTATTGTTGTGAGGATCATAATATTGTTATGGGGATCATAGTATGGTTGTGTGTGAACCATATTATTGTTGTGATGATCATAATATTGTTGTGCCACAATCATATAACCAACAATAGTATGATGCTCTTCAAATATTGTTACCCCAACCATACTTTTTTTCTGCGTGTATGAGCCCAATATGCATACATAAAGGATGGTCCAACCAAAAGACACCATGATAATTGTAAATAAAACAAAAAGTTTTCAGGGAATAATCTTGATTTTTCCATGACAAATATGTGTGAAACCTACAGGGTGGAGCGTGGTATTTTGCTCACTTGGGAATGAAATAAAAATATTATTAAATTAAAAAAAAAATATTTTATATTTTAATTATTATTGTAGAACAGTAAGGAAATTTTTAAATTACATGGTTTTAAATAGAGTATCTAGCAAATGTGACCTCCGCTATTCATACACTACTGCATATGTTTTTGAAGTTGTCATGAACTGTTGTAAGTGAATAGTTGACCTTTAGTGTTGTTATTTTATAAAATTATTTTTCGGCTTGAGGTCATTTATTTAAACTCGTTCTATGTGTTGTTTAATTTTTATTTATCCCAATATTTCGATTGACTTCGTTAATCTTCTTCAGGGGTTGTCAATTAACAAAACAATGTCGTCCGTCTGATTATCGATGTCAACTGATGAACTCTAACAAGCATGTCGACTGGTATTCTGCCAATTTCAACCTCAATTTTGTTATTTTGGTCTTCCAAGGTGATGGGATGGTTGATATACCTTCTTCAGGACTTCAGGTAACTCCAAAGGAAAAATCGCATGAGGCTAAGTCTGGTGAGCGTGCAGGCCAGTTGACAACACCCCTCAAAGAGATAAGCCTTCCAGGAAACATTTGCCTCAAACAATTCATGGTAACCCTCGCTGTGTGTGCAATGGTACAACCTTCGTGTATGAGCGAGCGCGATTGAATTCATTAAAACAGTTTTTCACAGTGCTATAGGATGGTGCTTCATCGTCATACAAAGATTAAAGTTCATCGATGCACTCTTGTCGTGATAAACCTCTTCAAAAGTTGTGAAAAATGATCGCACGATAATGTTCACGATTTAATTCCATTTTTTTTGCCAAATTGATTTTTTTCAAGTCAATGTAAAACAGCACAAATAATGGTCGTACGTCATAACGTTCGAAGTACGTTTATGCTCAAAAATGTCAAACTTTCAAATGCATATATCAGATGGCGTCAGGCAGCACTTAGTTTTGCCTAGGCCAAATATATATTTATCAACCATCGTAATTTGCCTTACACAAATTCAAATTTTATTTAAAGGCCCATTTATGTAAAAGGCTTCACCAATCTTGACGTGGTGTTCAATTGTGTACCTCTCCATGGATGAGTTTGTCAAACACTTAAACAAAGAAATGTCATGGTAGGTTAGGCAAAAAAACCAGACGTTAAGTTGTGACTCGCAATTAATATCGTGCATTATGGTTGGCCCACCCTTTATTATTAGAAACCCAAAAATGGACGGAATGGCTCATTTGCACTTGGGGGTATCATAATTGGGCGTGTCAGCCACGTTTTCTAGAGGGGGCTTGGCAGTAGGGCTTTGCAGAGGGGGCTTGACTAAGAGTCCAATTTTTTGTCACTCTGTGCATTAGTAGTGATTTTAGATAAGAAGATATTACAGGAATATTACTTTTGGGGGAAATGGAAAATTTGTGTAAGAGGTACCAGCGGGAATGTGCCATTATGGGCCATTTTTAATCCCACAGACATTTTTGCAAAGCTGTTAAGACATGCTTAATTAAAAAAAAAGATTGGTAACTGCTTTCAAAAGCAATATGGAGAACTAGCCACATGGAAATGGTTCAAATGACTTACCATTTCATGAAGCGGATTTGCTCAAAACATATCTCTATAACGTTCTTTCGATGCGATAAATAACACAGTGTAGCAAAAAAGAATAATGAAGTCAAAATACCTGGGAAGTGATATTATGTTTCTTGTAAATCTTGCTGAGTACAATAACTCAATCAGTTCCTAACGGATTTTTAAAAATGACACTGAATTGTATTCCTAAGAACGCTCTCTTTATTATTCAGTTCAAAAATTGTTCTGTTCCTTTTAAAAAATTCTGTGTAAAAACGCATCCAAAGTTAAAAAATTACAAAAAGTTTAAAAAAATGAGGTTACAGGAAAAACACACAGATTTTTTTCAGTGTGATTTATACATAATTCAAAAGGCCGCAGTTTCTTCAAAATCGGTTGATATTCAACCAAGTTACTGGCATATAAGTGCGTAAGATCCGCAAAACCGGTTTTTTACACCCGTAACTCCAGATTTTGGAGGTGTTTGGAAATTTCAAAACCGGTTTCTTGTTGTACTCAACAAGATCTACAAAGAAAAATAATATCATTTCCCAGGTATTTTTTCTCTGTCACACTGTGTAATTATTTGGGTAAAAAACTATTTTCAAATTTTTCATTTACGTACGAAAATCAAAAATATTTAAAATTTTGAACATCGTTTTTTTATCTTAATTGTTAAGAACATTCTGACTCTTGGTACCCTCAGAAAGCATTTAGAGAACAAGAGTCAATCCATAATATCTTTCTTTAAAATAAGAAAAGTTTGGCTGAATAAATTAAAATTTTTTACATTACATAGTCAGATTTGATTGTTTTCCTATGAAAAGATGATAAAACAAAGTGTTTTCAAGAAGTGTCGGAAGTGTCGATATACACTTATAATGTCTCTGACTGTTGCCAACAGAATGACAAACCTAGCACATACTCTACAGTAGAGGGTATAAAAGGTTAATTGTGTCCAGTTAGGATTCATGTAGTTAAACTGGCTACATCTTGAAATTTTTCGCGGTATTTCTGGTTAAACTTTGTGTCCTTGTGTACTGTAGACTTTAAAAAGGACACGATTAGTTTCTTCATGTCGTGAATGATTCCATTTTTAATTTTTTAAAAAGAATTTTAAGGGAAATTGTTTATCTAAATAAAACGTTATGTAGATAAAGACTATTCGGCGCCAATTCTTAACAAATACTAGCATATCTCAAAATATAATGTTTGTTCTGTGTTTCATAACGTTTTCAGCAACTTTTAGACATAAAATTGTAATTACAACAATTCAACACACATAAAACTGAACAGACTTTTTAATGTTTCTTTTGAAAACTTCAACTGTACACAACCCTCAATAAGGCTGTGTGATTGAGACGTCATCATCATCGTCAGAGCATCCTCATCATCATCATGCGCTTAATGTTGGAAAAACGAAAAATCTCGACGAGAACAAAAAGGCTCATAAAAAGAGATAAGAAAAGTTTTGTTAACAACTCATGCATATTCATGGCTCTGAAGTAATGGCCACCCACAACGAGGGTCCACAATTCTAGACCGACGGAATCTTTATCTTTAACTACATTACGCCGGAAAAGGTTTGGAAAACCACAAGCACACACCTATTGTCACAACAATGCATACATACTTTTTGTAGCGTGGGACAACACCTTCACAAAATAGAAAAAAAAGATTTAATTGCGGATATACGACGAGATGTAGCGTGTAATATTTTGGTTGTGCTGCTGCTAATGTCCTTTCGAAAGTCCTTGACGTCTGGTCGTCATATCTGTGCACATTTAAATGTAATTTAAGAGGATCGTTGTAAATATGTGAGTGTGTGCGTGGACGTATGAATGAAAATGCTCCCTGATGGCGAGCTGGTATTCATGATTGTTAAATAAAAATTGAGATAAAAAGCCCACGAAATTTGTGTGCGTTGTTGGTGTTGACACCAAGTGTTACACAAGAGGTGCTTATGGTTTATATCCTCTTAATGTGTGTATCCTTGTAAAGGGATACTTACACTTCACACACAGAAATGCAGCGGTAATTACACTTGTGTTACGTGGGTCGTTACAAAAGTTACTTATACTAGCTAATCTCAGGAGCATCTCAATATACCAAACATGATTTTAAGGATATTAACAAGAGTAGTATGTTTTGTGTACGAGTATGCATTTATTCGTGGTTAATTGAACCTTTTGAAGTACTCGACCGTAAATGTATAAATTAAATAAACTGAAAAGGTTTTAGGGGCACTTTGACCGATTTATATTCCGCCCGTTTGCCAAGAATTCTATCCATAATGATATGATTAATAAAATTGACATCAACATATTTTTAACCGCCAGTAACACAATATGCGACAGCGCATAGAGAAAGGGACCTAAGGGTAAACAAAACAATTTTCATTTCTTTTTCTTTTGTTGATGTGGACAAAATCTGAGCATCGAATGAGACCGATCCCATGCCCCGAAAGTGTTCCCTCCCAGAGATATGCGCGTTTTATGAAAGTGAAGTCGACGATTCTAAGCGCAAATATAAAGGGACCAAATCTTTAAAATAGCTCTCCTGAACAAAACTGGATTTAACCCTTTCTATTTTGCGCGTCACATATGATAAAAAAACATCTGACTAATGTAAACAGTATTAGTCGATTGGTGTATATTTTGGACGCTTCAAAAAAAGGAAGTGGCACCGCCCAATTTTCTCCAGAATGAATCTTGTCATATACACAGAGAAAAAAAATGGATAAACATTCCTTCTGTTGCAATCACCAACACTCCAGGGTTCTGATGTTTACATGGTTCGACTTAACGTAAGATGGAAGCTTTAATAACAACACTATTCATACAACTTATAAGTCGGTTATACTAATCGAATTCAGTTACACTATTGATAGCTACAGCTGGTGGTTATGACAACCAACGAGTTGTGAAGTAAATGTTACATTGGAACCACTAATTGGTCTTGACTACAAATAAATTCTTTGCAACAAAAGTTCATACTTTCAAGGGGGGTGAATGATTTCTTCTAGAACTGAAGGAGTTAAGTGATCAAAATAAAATGGCCAAACGGATGGCCCTCGTAGGTTCGTGTTATTTTTTATGGACCAGCGAAACTCTTATTTTGCAACGCTATCCCATATGGAATTATAAGAATTAAAAAAAGAATTAAATATTCCTTCGTTTTATCGAAGGGTGGCTTTTTGATTAAAATGCTCTAATAAATTCCTACTTTCATCATTAGATAGATAGTTTAAAATAAATTCAGAATATTTTCAAAAAAAAAACTGGACTGATATGAAAGTATATAGTACATGTATACACAGAGAAAAAAATAGTAGGAAATCAGTCCGAACTACAAAAATTCGGTTTATACAACCGAATCGGTTTATTATACCGAACCGAATGGTTGGAATAACCAGCATTCCATAGTTCTAATGAAAACATGGTTCGAGACATCATATGACGATAACACAGTTATGCAATTCGAATTCAGTTTAACTGGCGGTTATGACAACCCACAAATTGGAATGTACATGATACTTTGTCACCAATAGTTAGTGGTGACAACAAATTGGTTGTTTGCAGTGACCAAACCCTGTAAATTTGGCTGTTATACCAAAATTTTAGTTTCTACAACATCAACATATAAAACCTACACGCAGAGAAAATACATACTTACTACATGGTCACGGCAATAAAAGTATGTTCTCCGCAATAAAAGTATGTTCGTCGCAACCATAGCATTGTTAACTGAATTTAGTTTTGACAATAGTATAATTGATGCAACATTAATATTGTAGGAATGGAACAATAGTATTATTGCCAAATTTATAAATGAAAATATGGTTATAGCAACAATATAAATATGGTTGGTGCAACAAAAGTATTGTGTGTTTGCGTTTTATGTTAACAATAATATGATTACGGCAATCATACTGTATGATTGTAATTTTTCTTCATTTAAATATGCTTTTAAGAACAAAGGTTATTGGTACGGATCTAATGCAATAATAGTACTTTTTTATCGAAATTAAATTTTTTAAACAAGCTGCATTGGCTTTTTTTAACTGAATTTTTTTAATAAAAACGCTTACGTTTGTTTAAACTTTTTTTTTTTACTGTGAAATAAATCACTCCTATTATTTTGAATTTAATGTTTTTTTTTGAATAATTTTCATAATTCAAATCTATTGCCGACAACTTAAACAAATTCTAATAAATTATATTGGAGATCATAGTATAATTGTGTGTGATCATACTATTGTTGTAGAGATCATAACATGGTTGCGTGTGAATCATACTATGGTTGTGAGGATCATACTATGGTTGTATGTGAAACATACTATGGTTGTGAGGATCATACTATGGTTATTGAGTTCATAGTATGGTTGAGTGTGAGTCATACTATGGTTGTGGGGATCATAGTATTGTTATGTGTGAATAATACTATTGTTGTTAGGATCATAGTATGGTTGTATTTGAATCATACTATTGTTGTGAGGATCATAATATTGTTGTACTATAACCATATACCCAACAATAGTATTATCCTCTTCGAATATTGTCACCACAACCATACTTTTTTTCTGCGTGTATAGTATTTTATAGGTTTTAGTCACAACAAAAACTTTGTTTTCGACCAAAACATATTTCAAAATTCTCAAAAAATGAAAAATGGTCGAATAGTTTAAGTTTCATGAGTTAGACGGTTAATGCTTTCAAACGATACTGCCATATTAATAAACACACTATAAATAAAAAAAAAACTATTTTCCAGAGTATAAAAACAGGCTTGACTGTAATTTAGAAACATTACCTAGAATTTTAGCTATAGATAGACCACCTTATTATTCAAAACAACAACGATTTTTTTTGTTTTTTTTTTTCTAGTTACGGCCATCAAAAGCAAATAATTACCAATAATTATCATAGTCTGTTAGGACTACCGATAATTGTTTTCTTTAACCGAAAGTGTTAGTTCCCTCTACTGAAAAATTTTCAAAACCAGCCATTTACTTTCCAGCAGGATTCTGCGCCGGCCCTTAGGGCTAAAACGTCCCAGGCCTGGGACAATTTGCCAGCGTTCATTTCCTCTGAAGAATGGCCGTCAGGCAGTCCAGATTTGAACCCATTGGATTACAAAATGTGGACGGTTTTAGAGGACAAAGTTTGTCACAAAAGATACCCCAACATTGGATTTCTTAAGACTGCTTTGGTTCTAGCTGTGGCCAATTTTCCAATGAGCGAGGTTCGTGCAGCTATTGACGATTGGCCAGTGCGACTTAAGGCGTGTGGCAAAAGGCGGACATTTTGAATAAGTATATTCTTTTTGGATACAATATACATCCATAAATATATTAAAAAATATTTGGTCCAAAAACATTCAGTACTTTTTATTTTACAGCATAAAACGTGTGTAACAGTATTTATGTCCCTACTAAGTGCATTAAACGTCTTTAGGTTCGGATAGGCCCATACCAAAGCGCAAAAAAGGCCGCATTCTGGGCCCTTTCGGTCTATGCATCCGTCCCTCATCTTTGCCAAAACTTTAAAATAAATTGGCTTTTGATCGCCCGCTTTCACCGTGTGGGACGTTTTTTGGGTCACGCCAAAACGTACAGCAACTTTGTTTTTTTTTATAGGTATAAAGTGCGTCCTAAGTAACGGTACAGACTTAACCCATTCTCCGTCCACAAAAAATATGATTTGTTAAGCAAATACTTAAAAAAGTTTACTTTTTACTGAGATACCTTAAGTCCCATAAAGAAAAACTGTTTTCCTTTAAGGTCGATTTCGCCCAAAAACAATCCCAAACAGCTTATGGCTATAATCAGGGAAAATTTCAGAGTCCACTTTGTTTGAGCACTATAGTTTTTTTTAACTGTCACAGGGAAGGACGAACATAGCAATATCGTCTAAGAATTTTACGACCATCAATATGTACTTTATAGGTTCTCCGATAAATATTTCGCAGTGTTGCAAACTGTAGTACAAATTAAGTATAACATCCACTCTTTGGTGAAGGGTATAAAGACGTTCCTGTAAAGATGTTCCTGTGGCGAACATTAAAAAAATAAAATTCAAGCGTTTCAAACATGATTTCGTTGAATGTCATTAAATTGAAAGTAAGGATACAAAATTGTCATAAATGAAACTCACAAAAAATATGTTTTCTATTACTTTACCCAGTCGACTGTAAAAACTACCCTCGTTAAGAGATTTCAAACACAATTTGAACAAATTTCAACCCAAAAATTCATAATTTGCATTTGACAATTGAGTTGGTCCTTTTTCCGTGGTCGGATTGCTGTTTATACACGTGTTTCTAACGAATGATTTAATTATTTTGATAAATTTTATTACTTCAAATGCGTTTTTGTGTATTTGGGTCGAGACGACTTTTTATTTTTACGATTCTGTGGGTTTTGGTTGGCCTACAACAGCGTGTTAACTGGTCGGGAAATGGAGTGTTTATAATTAGACCTCTAGTTATTTAAATTTTTTTTGATGTTTTAAACTGAAATTGTGAAAATAAAATAAAGAGATTTTATTTTTAAAATTATTTCATCCCTTTTCTCGAAGTCTCGTTAAAGGGAGTTGGTAGACCCGTCCTTAACATTTTCATTACAAAGGCAGAATGGGGGCAGATGTCTTATGTTTGCCATCATAATAAGTGTACAAACAACCATAAATTATCACACTAATTATTGTAATGGGATAGCACTGTCATTACAACTACAATTACTCTTCATACCCAAACACACATTGTTGTTCGTACACTCAAAAAATTCTGTACGTAAAATTAACTGAAATTGTAATATAAAATAAATGAATATTCAGTTAAAAACCGGTCTACTTAATATTCATTTAATTTTAACGAAAAGTTCATTTAATTTTAAATGTTAAAATATTGGCTGACTTTAATCCGTAAAAATAACTGACACTCCATAATTTCATTTATTTTAACTATCAAAAGAACAAGTCATAACTTCCGTAAAAATAAAAGATTTTTCATTTGCTTCTGCTATTTATACTGTCAAAAATTCAACCCCGAATTCCGTAAAATCAAAAGAATTTTCAGTTATTTTATGTATTTTAACTATCAAAAAATTAACCACAAATTCCGTAAAAACAACTGAATTTTCAGTTATTTTATGTATTTTAACTATCAAAAAATTAACCACAAACTCCGTAAAAACAACAGAATTTTCAGTTATTTTATATATTTTAACTACCAAACTGCATTTTTTTAATTGTTAAAAATAAGACACAATTTTAGGAAAATAAATATAGATGTATGTAATTAATTTTTTATTAATTTTTTTTGTTTTATAATAACAATTATTTTATTATATTTACTATTATTTATGAATAGATTAATATAGTAACATGTAACTTTTTTGCTGTTGTTATTTAAATGAACTGGAGTGTATTTGTATTTTGTTGGTGTAAAACAGTGTTCTTCACAAACCTAAACACAAGTTGTCAATTTTAAAAAAACTTTTTGCGTTTCATGTAACCACATGGTTATATACATACATATGTATGTATGTATGTAACTGTTAATACTTACTTTGGTTGTTAAAATATATAAAATAACTGAAAATTCTGTTGTTTATACGGAATTTGTGGTTAGTTTTTTGATAGTTAAAATATATAAAATAACTGAAAATTCTGTTGTTTTTACGGAATTTGTGGTTAATTTTTTGATAGTTAAAATACATAAAATAACTGAAAATTCTTTTGTTTTTACGGAATTCGTTGTTAATTTCTTGTTAGTTAATTTATAAAAAATAACTGAAAATTCTTTTGTTTTTACGGAATTTGTAGTTAATTTTGTTGTAGTTGAATTATGTAAATTAACTTAAAAATCATTTGTTTTTACGGAATTCACAGTTGAATTTTTGATAGTAAAAATAGCATAAACAAAGGAAAAATCTTATATTTTCACGGAATCCGTGACTTGTTCTTTTGATAGTTAAGTCAGCTATTTTAACATTTAAAATTATATGAACTTTTTGTTAAAATGAAATGAAAAATAAGTAGATCGGTTTTTAAGTAAATTTTCAGTCATTTTAAGTTACAGTTTCATTTAATTTTACATACAAAGTACTTTAACGTAAACAACTGTCAATATCAAATGCAACTGAAAATCCGTATTAATGTGCACTTAGTTTTTTGAATAATTGTTAGATTCAGTTAAAAATAAATTTTCTTAGAATTTTAAATGCATTTTAAGTTAAAAACAACTGCACGGAATACTTCCTAAATAAACTACAGTCCGTTACTGTAATAATATTGTGAGTGTATACATAGGTGCATACCATTCATGCGTAGGTAATCACACCCGTGGAACTGTAAACGTTTGTACATTCTTGTGTCTGTACATTTTTGCAAGACAATTAAAAGAGGTAAAATCTTAATTTATGACCTTTCGCACAAAATTTCGCCGCCATTTCGCCATAAGTATGCGAAGCTAATGCCAATTAGTTTGAAATCTTGTATAAAATCCGCGTAATTAAACACACCTGATGTCTGTTCAGCTCATTCCCCGCCACCGATAGGCTTTCTTTGCTGCGTACAAAAGAATTCCATTATTTTATTATGCCTATAATTCATAAGAACATTATTTGTATTTCTGATGCTAAATTTATGTATGTGTGACACCATCAACCCCTTTGAGAAATACGTAACACTATGTAAAGATATTGGATGAGAAGAGCACGTAAAAGAAAATTCTGTATTACAAATTGGTTAGGCTAGAACATTTTTTTAATCGGGTTATTTCAATTAGAGTTTTCTTAATTAAAAGCCGTTATTAAGATTCGAATATCTCAATTTCTATAGGAATTTTAGCAATATTAAATTGAAATTGTCGATATCGACTAGCACATTCAACATGTTTAGAATGTCGAATATAACATAAGTAGTTTATTCTATTTGAATTTAAGACTTTCAATTCTTAATTGATTACATTCCTTTCCATTTATATCAACCTTTATTCATATTCAACTTCGTAAATTTAAAATGATAATTATTTTTCTTAAATAAATTTTTCATTGTTAAATTGAAACCCTCTAGTTTATTTTGAGTTTTCTAAATTTTTAATTGAAATTTTTCGTTTAATAGATTTTCTTAAATTTAACTAGAAAACTTTTCCCATTTGGAATATTTTAGCTATATTGAAAATTTCAATTTAATATTTATAAAATTGCAATTAAATAAAGAATTTCCATTCCTAAGAGAGAACATTTTATTTAAAAAAATCAAAGACATATCTAGTCTTAAAAGAAATTGATGAAATTTCATTATTTATAATTCATAAAAATTCTCAATTTCGATTAGAATTTTATTAACTTTAATGCATATTTAAAGCGTGCACCGCACTTTAGTACAGAGTGTTGTAACTTACTAGTTCTGATGTTTCCAAGACCTCAAAGGAATGGATTCAGACTCACTATTTGATTCCATTGCTCCAAATCGGTATTGGGTTAGTCAGTAAAATAAATACATCATTGGGTAGATGGTCTGATTGGCTTTCCAAAGAAACCCAAATTGATAAGAATTAAAAATGCTGATAAGAATTAAAAAGGATATAACAATCATGCTTTGGGGGACCATTGTATTTTGTAGAAAATATTTATTTTATTTATAGGTCTATATCGTTTTAAAATATTAACCGTCTGACCCAAGAAGCTTAAACAGGACTGAACACATTTTTTTCTTCCTTTCCGTTCTTTTGGAACTTCGTTTCAAACAATTATTTGGTAGTTACTACAGCCGATAAATTATTATAGAGATTATATACTGATCTGGGAATTACCAAACGGAGTTTGGTTACGACAAAAAACTTATCTGCTTCACCACCAATTATTGTATTGTGGTTGTCATATCCTGTAGTTGTAGCAACGATTTTTGTATTTCGGACCGATTTTCAAATGATTTTTTTTCTACGTAAATAATGCTAATTCCGCTAATTCCAATCCCAAGCCAACAAATTTTTGTGTTCGTACCATATTTCGTTAGCTCATAAAATCATATTTTCTGGCAAAGGGCATTTTTGCCTATGTCAACAAGCCAAACTGCCGTATCTGGGGATCGAAAAAGTTGCAGGTGATCAAATAGCTCAAGCATAAGAGCTGACAAAAAGCTGCTGAATACGTCAATTCAGGAGCACTACAGTGGTATGATGATACATCAGTGTTGCCATAAGAGTAAAAAACAAGTAAAAAACGTTAAGTTTGGCTGTGCCGAACTTTGGATACCCTCCACCAGATTCCCAAATAAAACCAAATTTGGTGCGGAAGTGTGTTTTATATAGAAATCTGTATGTGCAAAATTTCATTTCGATAGGTCAAGCTTGTGGTGAGTTATCGTCATATTATTTCTCAAAGCCCATGAGACCGTTTGTGTGGGAGGTACTAGTAGGACTTTTCCGATCTCAGATCGGCGCAGAGGTGTGTTCTATATAAAAATCTTTATGTAGAAAATTTCATCTCGATAGGTCAAGTTTGTAGTGAGTTATTGTCATATTATTTTTCAAGGCCCATGAGGCCGTTTGTGTGGGAGGTACCAGTAGGGCCTTTCCGATCTTAGCCAAATTTAGCGCAAAAGTCTGTTCTATATATTAATCTTTATGCCGAAAATTTCGCCTTAATAGGTCAAGTTTGTGGTGAGTTATTGTCATCTTATTTTTCAAGGCCCATGAGACCGTTAGTGTTGGAGGTACCACTAGGACTTTTCCGATCTCAACCGAATTCAGCGTAGAAGTGTGTTGTACATAGGAATCTTGATGTGTAAAATTTAATTTCGGTAGGTCAAGTTTGTGGTGAGTTATAGTCATATTATTTCTCAAGGCCCATAAGGCCGTTTGTATGGGAGGTACAAGAAATGGTGGCCCAATCTAAACCATTTTTACATAGATGATGGCGCCTTTATAGAGATTATTATTTGCAAAATTTCAGATAGTGTCGGCTGAGGGTCTCCAACACCAACTTCCCGTAGAGCTATATAGCCCATTTTCAATACCAACCATGCTAGGTTAACTACACATGTGTGTGCCAAATTTCAGCTACCTAGCTCTATCTTGTTTTCAACAGACGGACAGCCGGACAACATTGCTAGATCGTCTTAGAATTTTACTAGGATCAAGAATAAATATACTTTGTTGGGTCTCCGATGATTATTCCAAGGTGTTACAGACAAAATGACAAAACTAATATACCCTTTATTGTATGGTGGAGGGTATAAAAATATGCAAAATAGTCAAAGCAAAATTAAAGAAAGGAGTTGAACTTAAAAAATATATTTCTGTATTTTTTATATTTAATTTTTGGAAGTTTTAATGTATTTTTTTGGCAAATAAATAGGAGCTAAATTCGAGAAAAAGTGCCAAAATTTTATATTTAAACGAGTATATAGTCTTTGCAATTGTATTTACTTTTACATTACTAAATATGAAATATTTTAAATACATATTACACCTACGGCGTTCAACCTGGAATGTAAACCAAAAGGTATGGGTATTGCTAGGAGATTTTTTTAAAAAAAATATTTCCAAACTTTTTTGTCTGTCGTTTTGTCTGTTGTTTTTGGTTTAACTTTGTGAATCTGTAAACCAAAACAATTTTCAATACATTCGCATAGTTTAAAGGTTTATACACAGTTGTATGAACACTGAATTTAGTACAAAATAAAAAAACCAAAAACACTTTAAGAAATTAAATGTCTTAAAAAAATGTTAATAGTAAAGCTCTAAAAGTGCCGTTCTGTACGCAGAGAAAAAACATGGTTACTACATGGTCACGGCAATAATAATATGTTCTCCGCAATAAAAGTATGTTCGTCGCAACCATAGCATTGTTAACTGAATTTAGTTTTGACAATAGTATAATGGCTGAAATATGGATATTGTTGAAATGTAACATTAGTACTATTGCCAAATTTAGAAATAAAAATATGGTTATAGCAACAATATAAATATGGTTGGTGCGACAAAAGTATTGTGTTTTGCGTTTTATGTTAACAATAATATCAATTTTCTTTATTTAAATATGTTTTTAAGAACAAATGCTATTGGTACGGATCTAATTCAATAATAGTACTTTTTTTTTATCGAAATGAAATTTTTTTAAGCAAGCTGCTTTGGCTTAGTTTACCTGAAATATTTTTAATAAAAAAGCTAATGTTTATTTAAACTTATTTTTTCTACTGTGAAATAAATCACTCCTGTTATTTTGAATTTAATGTATTTTTGAATAATTTTCATAATTTAAATCTATTGTTGACAACTTAAACCAATTCTAATAAATAATATTGGGAATCATATTTTAATTGTGTGTGATCATACTATGGTTGTAGGGATCATAACATGGTTGTATATAAAACATACTATGGTTGTGTGGATCATTCTATGATTGTATATGAAACATACTATGGTTGTGAGGATCATACTATGGTTGTATATGAAACATACTATGGTTGTAAGGATCATACTATGGTTGTGGAGATCATAGTATTGTTGAGTGTGAATCATACTATGGTTGTGGGGATCATAGTATGGTTATGTGTGAATCATACTATTGTTGTGAGGATCATAGTATGTTTGTATTTAAATCATACTATTGTTGTAAGGATCATAATATTGTTGTACCACAACAATATACCCAACAATAGTATTATCCTCTTCGAATATTGTCACCACAACCATACGTTTTTTCTGCGTGTGGCAACACTGCGATACATTCGTTTAGGCCGGATATTAATGCCATGGACTTGTTCGGTAGTTATGCTTTTAGCCACCTTGCGATGTCAATTGGTCACCACGGCTCCGCGATTTGACTCGATCGACTGTTTTTGTAATTAGCAAGATGGAAATGTTGGCTCTATCCAATATTATACAGAAAACAGGACCGTCTTTATACCTCAAAAATACCCTAGTTGCTTTTTAGTAGCGTAGCAATGATGGAGACTTGGCCTAACTATACGATGTTTTTACTTGTTTTGAATTAGATTTGAACAAGTCTGCGCTTTAATATAGTCTTAGACTTATATTTCTAAGTATGTTGTAGATGTTTCGAATTTACTAAACTTGACTAGTTCGATCTTGCCGCTTTACCAACATGAAAGAGAGTATTAAAGCTTCAGCCCAAACGAAACAGATCCCAAATGAAAACCCTCGTAGAAAATATCCCCTAGAAAAATAATTTTACATTGCTGTTTTTTGTATTAGGAAAATAAGGGTTATTGGTATACCTTCAAAAAATGTGTGTCTATAAAAAATTCAAACTATTCGCAAGATGGTAAGTACTCGTAGTATGTGAAATGAATCGAAAACTGGGAAAATATGTGACGCCATTTTCAGTTGACTGTAATTCCATAATTGACAATATTTAATTCGTTCTGGTTGATGACTTTTGACATCCCTGTTTTTAAGAGCCATACGCCTGCTCTTCAAACTTCAAATATTTTATCTAGATGTTATTAAAAAAAAAACACACCGCCCGGAAGCAAATGTACTCTAAGCAATTTTCTATTAAATAGAACATGAACAATTTATGATGACTTCGTCAACTTCCGGTGATGACGTTTGTTTTGTTTCTCTATTCGGGTAAGACAACACAAACAAAGCATGTCATGGAGATGTTTTACAAACGCAAAAAATACACAAACAACAACGTTTAAAATCCTTAAAGTTCCGGTCCTCTAGTGTCCTCAAGTGTTGTCAACCCATGACGACGGCAACAACGAGAATGGCCGCAATAGAATAGGAAAAGTTACTGTATTATGTGAGATATGATATCCTTTTTTTGGTTGCCTTATCATTTCCGCCATAAATTTCATTTCGTTTATTTTTCTATTAAAAAAACAAAGTACAAATGTTGATATTTCGTTCTGTCGCTGTGTGCGTGTGTGTGTTGTTTACAAGCCAACAAAACCTAATAAATGGTCGTAAATGGGAGGCCGCCTGTTTGGTTGTGTGCGTTCTTAAATCCTTCGCAAACATCCTTTTACAGCAGCCTGAAGGACACACACACGCGCTCAGTTTCTCGCATACAAACGAAAAGGACACATGTCTCACCGGTGTTGTTAACTGAACTTAAGCGTTTACAACAAAAAAAAACCAACGGCTGAAAAAAAGAGCTTGAGATGTGCATAAATCAAAAAAAAACAAAATTCTGAAATATTTGTGTACTGTAACAAATCCTTGCTTTGTTTGTTGTCCGGGAGAGATAAACGGGCAAATGGGCCGGAATCCCAGGAAGGGACAGCCGCTTACAATGTGAATATTTTTACATCCATTTTTCAGCATTCCACTGTGCAGTTTTTTCTCACTCGCCTGTTCTGTTGTGACAATCGCAAAAGGTTGTCACATAGTTATTCGAGTGAATCCCTAATGCAATCTGCAACATTTTGTCTCAGCATGCGTGATATCGCAGCTGAACGACGAAGGTATGGAAATTGTGATTGAATGTTACGATTCTTCGTATAAAGTATTTGCGTTTGCTTTTATATAATATTGTAGTAAAAACACATTTGAACTTATTTTCAGACCAAATAGCAAACGAATTTTAAGGAAAAAAGCTATCCACAATTGAGTAAAGAGATCCGCGTGCCGTATGTGAACCGAATCAACTGAATTTAGTAATTTTCTGAGTGAACTCTATCTTCGAGCATAAGGCCTGTTATGCTCTAGATCAAGTGGGTTTAATTTAAGAGCGAGCTCGTTATTTCTGCAGCCTGATATATACCCGACCACGCTGAGCTACAGGGGTATTGTTAGTTTGTGCTGATACGCAACATCCCGGAAGAAGATCATTCCAAGTTATATCGAGTCACAACTATTTTCTGGGCCAATTTTCAACTATTCTTGCATGCATTTGTCTCTGTTTTATGCTCCAACCTACGGCCGGAAAACTTAATCAGCGGCAAAGCTCATAAGATTTGAATGTAATTTGGTTTGTAGCGTTGTTTCGCGCATAGAAAAACTTTATTGAAACTCGGTAAGATCGGTCCAGCCTTCACCATAACATCGACACAAATGTTCCTCCGTTTTGGGGTTCAACCGAAATAAGTCCGGAGAGCTTAATCAGATTCCAATACAATTTGATGAGTGGTATTAGAGAGTCCGAAGAATTTGAATGAAGTTCAAAGCGTATAGAAAGGGTATCATAAAGTCGGCCTCGCCCGACAGAAGAGTTTCTTGACTCGTTTTAATCTCGGGTTGTTTTGAAATGTAGTTGCATTTTTCAAGTAGTAAATTGTTCGACACGCTACTTGGCTATATATTTAAAACTTTCTTAAGGAAAGTTCAAAGCTTTTTCTCGAGTGCGTTCATAACAAATGAAAAAGGTTAGTTTGGCGCGGCAGACTATGTGATCTGTCCAGAATATGATCCAGGTTGGACTTTATAAGTGACTTCTAGAGCGAGAGTGATCCATATAAAAACATAGACCAATATGGTCAAATTTCGTCTGGGTTAGCTATTTAGTGCTTGAAATGAAAGTGAAAGTGGTTCACATTTTATACTGATTCATCTTTTATCCTGTCTTATTTCCTTTTAGTACAATACGAGAGTGTTAAAAAAAGGGGTTTTAAAAAACCGAATGTCGAGTTTTTTAAAATGAAAAAACCTGCATCGAATTTAAACAAGCTGCCAGATTTGATACACCCTCTGGCTCGGATTTACTAAAGGAATTGTAAAGAAAATGGTTTTATTGGATCCCACGGATCCATTAGAACGATTCTATTTACATCTTTAAAATAATTCGTTGTGAAATTTTCCTTAAAATTAGTATCGCTTGCTTCTATATCCTTTATCATTAGACTGGAGAGTAATTTCACCTAGTCATATCGTATGCAACAACTTGAAATATTGGTCGGTGACGCCATAAAGTACATCCAGCTGAATTCAAAAAATAGCAGAAACAGCAAATAATCACTTTTTCCATGGAATTCTTACTTCTTTTCTAACATAATAATGACATTCTGCTTTTACCATTTTCTCTCTTAAAAGAAACTAAAAAGAGCTTAAGTTAAAGTTCCCAGACGTCCCATAGTTACCGAGATGAAATGAGTTGTATCTGAAAGCACAATATTACGGTAAAATTCTTTGTCTCCTGCTAAACAATATTTAGACTATTGCTTTATGGAATCAGATAGTAATCTTGAATAGATTGATATATCAAACATGTCTAACCTTTTCTATCTCTATCTCTCTTCTATATATCTCTCTCCTTTCCTTTTAGGTTCTTCAATCATCAGCCCTAAATTATCACACATTAGCACCCTGTGTGATGTAGGCCGTAAAAAGTCAACAATACTATAAGTATACCCGTGCGAAACAGGAGATTGTTACTTTTTAGCTACACTGATAAAATTTTTCAAATTGCTATCAAGTCGACTATAACTTGATTGCTGCTCGATTTAAACCAACTCAATATCTACCATACTTTTCAAACAAACCTCGTGCAAAGCCAAAATAGACTCGCCCACGTCATGTGCGGCACGTCTTTAGCCTCATGCATGCAAATGTGACTACATTAGAATTTTCAACAGCCTCCTTGCCACCGAAGAATATATGACGAGCCCGTCCGTGCACACATGTGCCTCTGCTGCTCATACAAATCTCTTCGTGGGTCCTTGCAGCAGCAGTCTGGTATCAGTTTCCATCTGTGGCAGAAAACCGCAATAAAGTTGTCAGGTTTGTTTCTTCGTTCGACTTCATATCATCATTTGCATTTTAGCTTTAGCATTTCATCTTCGCTTGCCTTCCCTTAACTGATGGGTTGGTTGGATTGTGTTTGAAAATCTACTTGTTATTCACTTTAGGATTCTTTCATGTTTTATTCTTGTCTCTACAGGGGCAAAACAAAAAGATAAAAAGGAAGAGAAGAAATCTGCCATTCTGTTGTTTAACCTTTGACTTGAGAACGTTTTTTCTTTTCCACTTCAGCAGCAAGAACAGCAACGGCCAAAAGAAACGAAGAATACTTGCCAAAGTAGATTTGGTTGCGCTTGGCATAAAATCGTTTGTCATTATTTAAAGTCCTTTTTGACAGTTATATCGTCCTCGTCGTTTGAATACGACACACTCTCAAGGAACTTGATGATAGTAAAAAAAGGAAAGAGAACCGTCTTCGTCCCCGTGTCCATACCTCCTGGAGCCAATAAACACGCACTCACATATGATGATATCAGCTGTCATATGAACGATGTGTGGATTAATTCAAATGAAGACTTCAACAACAACGACAAGGATTTTGAATTAATGGTTGTTGTCTATCGCTTGCTCTCGCCGACGATAATAAATGATTCGTCCTTCAGAAAGTTTATTCAAATTGAATTGGCCATATAAATTATGTCCTGGTGAGTTTAGTTGCTGTCACCTGGTGGGATGTGGGCATGGTGAAGAATTTCATAATTGTTTTAAAGGACTTTTCTGCTTTTCACGATATTTTTCATTACATTTGCAACACCACGCTCGGAGACAAAATATCAAACTTTCTCTGGGGAGTTGTTGATTTTTTTTGGAAATGAAATATTTAGATAATTATACCGCGTGATCCATTTCGAGGTTCCCTACTTTTTTAAAGAAAAAACACAGAAAACTCAAATTGAATGGGGAATGTTTATTATCATTTGAAAGAACATTCTTTGGCATTTATTTTTTGAAGATTATGTCTATCAAATGTTGGACGCGGCTACGTAGGCCAGAAATGTATACAGCAGCCCTCGTACATTTAACATTTAAGCATAATATGATACCCACAATCATAATATGATCCTCACGACTGAAGTATGTTTCACATACAACCACTCAACCATACTAAGATCCCAAAAATGTATTTACTACGATATGCTGTTGTTCAACAATAGAAATTATTATTTAGTAGGTTTAAAAAAAACATTAAATCCAATTATCAATAAAAAAACAATAGAAAAAAACCATTTAAAAAAGTGTTATTGCGTAGGAATTATAACAATAGTATTGATTCAAAAACCAATCATCCACACAAACAATACTTTTGTCGGACCGAACATATTAATATTGTTGTTACCATACCACATGACCATATTTAAATTTTTAAATTTGGCAATAATACTATTGTAATATTTCAACAATATTAATATTGCCGCAATCATATAATTGTCAAAATTAAAACCAGAAAACAATACTATGGTTGCAACGAACATACTTTTATTGCACGGAACATATTATAATTGCCGTGACCACATAGTAATCATATTTTTTCTCTATGTGTACTGTTTAACGTCGCCTCCGTACGGCATTTAATAATTGAATTTAATAGCCGAAAGGACCCAATAAACGGGTATATAAGGCTCGGCGTGGCGAACTTAACTACGTTTTGACTTGTTTTGTGTCATGGTGATTAAGGTCCGGAATCAAAATTATGCCAAGTCTTTAAAATAATGGCATACATGTACTGCGAGGACATTTACTTGTTATATGAAACGCATGTGTCCATGTATATTGGAAACCTTGTTTTGGAACCATGGAAATTGGTACGGGGGCTGTATTAAAAGATTAACTTTACAAAGATGTTGTAATACACTGCACCAAATTTAAACAAAATTAGATGTTACATGGGTTTTCTCAAAAGTTATATTTCAAATGGTCGCATGCTTGTACTGGCCCATTTGCATCTTAGCTATGTAGTGGACCAGTGGCAAATTTCATTAAGATAGGACGCCATATGTGGCTTTTAGTGCGGTAAGACCTTTGGTCCAAAAAAGTACTCGTGCCAAATTTTATTAAGATCGGATCACAATTGCGACCTATTGATTGATAAAAAACTCAGATGGAAAGCTGATCTTTAAATTCAATCAGCTTGTGATTTTGGTTCAGTTCTTACTAGCTTAATAATTTTAATAGTAACAAAAATTTGAAACGAAACTAACTTATAACACCCGCATCTCCATAGTGTTGAGATATATGAAAATCGGGAAGTTTTAGATGTATCCTTCTAACTGGGGGACGCATGAGCATATTTTTACCCATTAAACTGAGAGAGATTAAAAGCAAAATTATTAAAAATTGCATTAATTTTTCAACTCATTCGTTTTCTCTCATGACCAAGGACATTAATTACTGGAACACAAGTGTGTGACATTTGTTCTATTCCAAAAAATATATGTCGTCCATAGCGCAAAACAATACAGGCAACACTCGCGCACACACACAATGGACATAATTTATAGTTCATGGATGTGTATCTCTGCTCCTCATTCCCGTATAAGAGCACGCCATGGCCATGGAATGCGGGTGGTCAAAGACCAAAGGCGTAAAAAGGATTTATTGAATTGAATAATTACAAACAAACAAAAGCAAAACTGGCCAGTGCGTGGATAAAGAGAGCGTGAGTGGAAGAGGGACCCCGAAGGGAGGGCAACAGAGCGGTAACATTTGCTGCAACATCAACAAAATGTCGGGCTTATGGAACATTTGTTTTGATGCAGACGACATACACACTCGCATACGCACATGGGTCCGGGTATGGTAGTAACATATTGGAGGAACATACCCGTACTGCTGTGGATTTCGATGTAGGTGGTGGTGCAGGACTAATTTTCCGGTTTGGGGCAGAAGCGTAAAGTAGTGGCAATGTACTCTGAACAGCCAAACAACTACACATTTGATGTCACTCATACCATGCCACCATGTGAAGCCAACATTTATCTTTTGCCACATCCGTTATGACAATCCAGTGCTATTCTTCGACGTTGGGTAAGAGACGAGATGTCATTTACATGGAAAAACATGTATGCTACTAATGAGCTTAAGGCCGAGAAGAAAAGGGTTGGTTGGACGCTCGGTGGTCTGTCAAGGACATTTGTCATAATTTACTTGGACTCACATATACATGAGACTTTAATACATATAAATTAGTTTGTATGTATTAGACCACGTCATAATGACGTAGATGAGGGTTGGTGTGGACAGGAGGAAGGGGTTTGTGCTGTGGCACATGTGTGTCATGTGTGCGCTCGGACATAGTTTGGGACCAAGTCCTAGTCCAAGATTAGTGAAAACACCTGTGGCGTAAAGATGTCATAAACATGCCGAATGTATTAATTACATAAAGCCAAACAATCAACTGGTCAGGAGGAGATAGATGCGCAAAAACGCAAACAGGGTGTTACGCAGTGGTGTGATGGAATTTTCTTTTGAACCTTTATTCAAGAGATGAGGAGATTGATCGCAGTATTATCATTATACAGTATAAAAGTTCAGTGATAAAAATGTTGTTTATTAATGTTTTTAATACCTCGAGCTAGTCAAAATTTATTTAAATCGTTTATAACGGAAAGGTCGAATAAACATGAAGAAAGAACATTTTTTTATTAAGCTTTTTAAGAATTTTAAATAAAACGTATAAACCAACAGACACGAGAGAAAAATGTTGTTCACTTTACAGTAATTAATTACCTAAGGCTTCATTGGAAAGGCGTACCTGATCTCGAAAATAGCCTTAATATGTTTGTTGTTCAGTTTTTGAATTATTGCTTGTTTTTTGATATCAACTATCCATGTAATATGGCCCCGGCGAAAAAAATCTATAAGTGTTTAAGGCCAGAGTAAAAAGCAGTATTGTTAGAGTTACCCAATGTTGTCTAAAATACGCCAGAATTGAAAATATCTGAAACTGCCGATTGTAAGCCAAAAGTACCTCACAGATAACTAGTTCAATATTCACGTTGTAGGCTCTCATAGTTTCTGATTTTAAGCAAAATTACAGCAAGTAAAATTTGTAGACTTAAGTTTTCTTTATGTGGATACATTTTTTATCAAAATACTGGTGACAGTGACCATACCAGAAGTTCTTCCTTAAGTATCTTGCATTAGCCTGTTCATATCTGAAAGCATTTTAGATTCCGATCCGCAAGCCGTCAGGAAAACATAAGTGTCCATGATTATAATTAAGGGATAGATGCGAGGGTCAATCTTACAGGGCATTTGGTAACTTTTGGTATTTTCTTTCAATATCGCTATTACTTCAATCGAAAACTTGACTGTAAGTACTCTTTACAAAATTTCTTTGTACCCCATACAATCTAGCAAGTCTGAATTTTCTTCCACTCCGTCGTTGTTGTTGTTGTAACAACAATATATTTATTTTGAAGTCCTGTTCGTCTATGGGGGATCTGCTTCAATATCCAGGTGAAGGAAACGTGAAATTTGAACTGGATGCGTCCACATAGACCTGGCGGTCAGCTGAGTGGGCTTGGCCGGACAATTGAAGAGGTGCAGTACATCATGTGGTCCCTGATGACAGGCGGGACAGATGTCCGAAACGTTAGCATCAATTCGTGCCCAGTAAGAATTGAGGCGGCTGCACCATCCAGATCTCAGCTGCGCCAGAGGTAGTACCTTCTCCTCAGGTGAAATCTCCGGAGGATGTTCCCCTAGCACTGCATTCACACGGTAGCTGGATACTGCTGCTGCGACATCATCGGCGTGAATGTTGTTCAAACCTGCCTGATAGTTTCGATGATCTAAAGGTTCTCTCTTATACCGCTGGACCTCTCTCTCTCTAGATCATGAAGATCGTACCTGATCTGCCTGGGTGGAGGCATCCTGTTCAAGAGATGGTGGTTAGGATGACTGCTGCGAAAACACCCTAGCAGGTATTGCTTAGACAACAGGAAATTGTGTCTGCGGACGGTAAAGACCTTCGTCTCCTCATGTAGATGGTCCTCAGAAGACACAAAAGACACCCTGTTGATGTTCTAAGGGCGGCATTCTGGCAAGTCTGAATTTTCTTCCACTGCGTCGTACTCACGTTCGCCGACCATGCAGGAGCTGCGTAGTTTGCTACAGACCGACCTATCGCTTTGTAAGAGGTCAACAAGGTTTCTTTGTCGGCTCCCCAAGTACTGCCGGCAAGTGACTTTTCAGTATATCGCAGATAGCTGTAGCATGTGCAGAGGATCTAAAAAGGCTGTCCAATGCGACCCCAAGGATTTTGGGGCAGCTGGTGGTCGGGATGTTGACGTCATCGACTTTCACATTGAGTGACAACCGCACCTCTGCGGTTTTAAGCAGTAAACAGTGTGGCTGATGATTTGGAGGCGGATATTTTCATACTCCTCGCAGTGAAGAAACGTGCTAAGTCAGTGAGGGAACAGTTGATTTTCTCACAAATGTCATCCACTTTAGGTCCTGACTCCAGAATCGTGCAATCATCAGCGTACGACACAATTTCAACGCCGTCTGGTGGTGCAGGAATTTTAGAGAGGTAGATGTTAAACAGAGCCGGGGATATCACTCCAACCTGAGGAACTCCTTGTTTAACCCAACGTATACATATATTGTTTACGATCCAACGTTTCAAACTGGGCGGAAGGGACGTTTCTGCCATGTCCTCGAACTGAGTGACATGATTGACCGTGTCGAAGGCTTTTATTAGGTCAAGAGCTTCAGGGACCGTCCTGTAGTTTGGCTTGTTCTGGTTAAGGCCGCGACTTATACGTGTGGTGATGGTGTATAAAACAGTTGTTGTGCTGTGCAGCTTACGGAACCCATGCTGATGATCAGTACAAGGAAAGTGTTCGATCTGGCTGGGGAGGAGCAGTGCCTCAAGCGTCTTTGGTACTGGAAAAAGGAAGGAAATCGGCCTGTACGATTCTCCTTTACTTGTGTTACTTACTTTGCTGGCTTCAGTAGCGAACGAAGTGAGAACGATGAGAGTGGCTGGCTACAGATTGAGCACTGTGGTCATATACTATACTCCCGGGGCATCTAAGTGCTTCAATATCAGCATTGAGATTCCATCCGGACCCAGCGCCTTTGATGACTTTGCGCTGCGGATGACAAGGGAAGCTTCGCCAACGGTAAATTGTGGTGGTGCCTCTTCGACTCGGAGAGCGCGGATATGACGCATTACTCTCCTTTTCTCCTTATCACTCTCTGGGTGCACAAAAAAAAGCCGGTTAAAATTACACGCGCACCTCTTCGGATCCGTCACTGTTCTATCATCCGAAGGTGACGGCTGTCCGATCATCACTTCTTTCACATTTAGAGAACGATTGGACCGTTGTCCACAACTTACCAATTCCGAAACTCAAGTTGCACTGCTTTAAATGGTCTAGCCATATGTTCCGCATATATTCATTGACCAACCAACTGATCTTAAGGTTGAGATCCCTAATTCTAGGGTCAGTAGGGTTGGAGCGACGAATGTCATCACGCTCGTCTGCGAGTCCCGCTGCCTCTGCTGGGAAGTTTGGTCGTACTTTGGGTATTCGCAGCAGGGACATGGCGAGCGGATGCTGCGTTGATGATGGCCCGGAACATTTTCTCGGCAACCCGAACATCCGATGGAATAGCTATATTATTGAAGCTGCGGTTGGTGGCTTCTCTGAAGGCATCCCAAACAGCTTTTTTCGATTGAGATACGTACGGCGTTTAGAGGTTATAAAGTCGGATTGTATATTTATGGAGAGAATTATGGGAAGGTGGTCCGATCCTAGTGAGATGACGGGTTTACAGGTGACGTCGTTGATCAGGCCAGGCGACGCCATAGTGATTTCTGGCGAGCTAAGCAATCGTCCATAATCCGCGTGGGGGCATCCTCATTCACTGTGCAGAACGTAGAGCTATCAATTCGCTCTGCCAAAGCTATGCCCCTCTGGTCGTTGTCTAGGAGAGAATGCCACAGTTCGTGGTGAGCATTAAAGTCTCCTAGGACCAGGCGGTTATTGCCTTGTAGCAAAATGCTAATGTCAGGCAGATAACACGGGACACAGCTACCAACCAGCGGGATGTATACGTTGTACAGCTCTATTTCGGCAGTTCCAGACTTGACTGTTACCCCCATACAATCCATGTATGGGTCTCTAGAGTCAAGCTCAGGCGAAATAGGCCTGTACTGCACAGAATGGTGAACAGGAAAGCTTCTGGTGCGATCCTTACGTATCACGTTGCATCCGTTACAACTGTGCAGGCTGCAGATGGTATTCAGCTTACTCGTAGTTTCTTGGATCGCAGCGATCATGATGTTTCTCCGACTCATAAATTCTATTACCTCACTGATTTTTTTGCGTAGGTCATTGCAATTAAATTGCAAAATTGATGCACTGTCAGGAGTGGCAACAGCAATCAGTGGTGTAATATGCTGTATATGTGACAGCGCAAAGAGAAACGGACCTAAGGGCAAAAAAAAAATTTAAATTTTTAATTTTTTTTCTTTTTTTGATGTGCACAACATCTGAGCATCGAATGAGACCGATCCCATGGCCCAACAGTGTTCCCTCCCAGAGATATGCGCGTTTTATGAAAGTGAAGTCGACGATTCTAAGCGCAAATAGAAAGGGATCTAAACTTTATAATGGCTCTCCTGAACAAAACTGGTTTTTAACCTTAGGTCCCTTTCTATTTTGCGCGTCACAGATGTTAATGCTATTAGGAGGGAGACTGCGGGGAGTCTCGTAGTTGGATGATGATGGCGGTGACGACGGCGACGAAAATGTAGACGCCGATGATGACACCAATCCAGAGACTAACTGCTAACTTCTAACTCATATGTTCTCTTTGCTTTACTCTGTTATTCGGTTCAGACCTGAACAGCCCCCGAAGTTTATCCACTCCATGCAGCGATTACTCCTTACGAGTACAGACGAAGAACGATGGTGTATACAAACAATCCGAGCAGATCCAAGATCCGGGGTTTTGTTCGAGATCGGCATTCCAGGAAGTGTTACTCCTGGACGAACAAAAAACACATATTGTTGAGGTGACTGCCCCTGGCCGAAGAGTGTTTGTTTCGGGTCAATCCGGTACATAGAACCGACAGTCGAGCGATAGTTATTGGGGGATATTAGTGATTGCTGCCCTTATTCTAAGGAATAGTGACGCTGGATAATTAAAAATGTATCATCCTAAAAATTCTTTTAAAGGTGACGGTAATTATAAAATGGAAACGGACAATACTACTCACGCAAGCACACATACAAATACTAAACACACGCATACTTAAGTTGACACTACTGCAACTACATAAAGGAAAGTCTGCAATTGTGTTGACTGTCAATGGTTTGGTGACGGTTGTAGGCCTGTTGTCTGTACGGCGATGATAAGGGTCAATTGCTTTTCGTCCTATGCGGGTGACGTTCCAACAAATCATGACAGCGTTTCTGTCCCTCCCCCCACCTCTTTTCTGTGTGGGGAATGCGTGCATGTGTTAATTTACATATGCTGAGCTAATTTTGCAATTAATTCAATATCGTATTTAAGCACAATTTCTTCTGTATGAATATTTCATTTCATTCAAATCCAATAATGATTTCAAAAAGGACAATAGACACGATGGAATTGTGTTAAGATTCCTTGGTTTAATTCGATCTAAGACATTTCTAGCCTTCCGTCTGTCTGTCGGTTTGCCTACCGGATAAAACGCCCGTCGCAATTCTAAGCTTTGGTCTTCTTGTTGGCAAACAAAAGGCGTCGCTCCGGCACACGATTGGGGGGTGACCGTATAAATGTAAATGTTTATTAATATGATTTTTATCGTTCCCCAGGGTGCTATTCACTCTTATTTGAATATCCCATTAACTGTGGGTGGATTAACATTCACACAGACAGACGCTGTGCAGTGGCTGCTTTCGTTTGACTCGCGCTCTCATCTTTTATTTCTTCATTAATTTTAACCATAGATTTTCCAAAATAGATTATTTTCTTAATTTTTTTTCGTTTGTATTCATTCAGTTGTACCCCTTTTAGCAGGGAATGTTAAGGAGCGTTCAGCTCTATTGAGATTTGTGTGTTTGTTCTCTGCCAGGATGCGGCTGTACAATTGAAACAAAACCGAAACCACCACCACTACCGCTACTACCACAAACTCCAGACCTTCGGCGTTTGTGTTTATTTCTGTGATTGTTGTTTTGTTATTTTGTTGTCGTTCTTTATTGTATTATTCGCTTGAATTCAAATGATAATTACATTAATTCATTTCTGAATGTATACAAATCCATGTCTTTGTTTATTTAATGTCAGAAAAATACATGGAAATCTTCACATATGAACAAAAATGGCTGGATTGTAGAGAGCGCAGGATTTGTATTTACATTTGACGAAACTTAAATCCTTTAATGGGGAGACGCAGCCACATTTTTTTGAAAAATGTCATGAGAAGAGTAATGGTCTGTCATAATGGCCATTTGACGGATATTTTGTTTCACGCTTAATCGGAACTTGTCTTCTTTACAATCCAAAAAAATTACAACTATCGCAAAACGGTTTTTTTATTTTGAATGAAAAAGTGACTTCTTACTAAGACACCCTTTTTTAATTACATGCGACTTTATTTGGAATTATCAATCAGAGCCCGAATACAACCATGTCGTTGACGCATTGCGAATAGCCCATTGTCATGTATCGGGTGATCAAATAGAGGTATTTCTTTTTAAAAATAAAAAAAAAAAACAATACTAAAATTTAAATCGAGTGTGGAATCTTTATTGTTCTTTCGAAATGACATTTTATGCCATTTATTTTTTGAATATAATTTCTTTCAAATTTTAGCAACAGTATTATGAAATTGAGCGTTCGGTGGGAAAAGGGAAGATCCGCTATTTTCGACCAAAATTTTGTTCTGTGATGAGATCCATTTCTGTTGTAACGGCAACGTCAATAAACAAAATTGCCGCATTTGGGCTAAAGAGCAAACAGAAGAGGTTGAAGAGGTGCCATTCATCGGTCCATATTTTTTCAAAATTGATGACGGTCTGAACGTTTCCGTTAATGGTGCTCGATATTGCGCCATGATATCGGACTTTTTGCTACCTGAAATGAAAGCCCGTACTCTTGACGACACTTGGTTCCAACATGAGGAAGCTTCATGCCATACAGTCAGCAAATTACTCAATTTATTGAAGGAAACTTTTGGTGAGCGCATTGTCTCGCATCATGGGCCTGTGGCGTGGCATTCAATATCTACTATTTTTGTGATGTTATGTGAAGTCTACGCAGATAAGCCCGACACGATTGACGTGAAAGAGTAGGTTCGGAGCGTTATTGCTGGCTTACGTTATGCGAAGTCGCTGGTCTACGCAGATAAGCCCGACACGATTGACTTGAAAGAGTAGGTTCGGAACGTTAAGGCCCCAAATGCTGAAAAAAGTGGTCGAAGTGGCTTCTCGGCTGGAATTTATTCGAGCCAGCCGCGGCGGCCACTTACTTGATGTCACTTTTTAAATATTATGGTAAACTCTTATTTTTATAATAAAGCTAAATTCTTTGCCATAACATTAAACTATATGCCTTTGGTATCTTCTTAAAAACCACTCGTCTAAAAACACCCTTTATATAGGGTGATCCATCTAGAGGTATTTTTTTCAAAATAAAAAAAAAATACTAAAATTCAAATCAAGTGTGGAATCTTTATTGTCCATACCAAAGGACATTTTATGCCATTTATTTTTTTAAAATAATTTCCTTCAAATATTGGCAACTGTAATATGGAAACGAGCGTTAGAAAATCCGCTGTTTTCGACTAAAATTGTGTCCATTTTTGGCGCAACGGCACCGTCAATAAACAAAATTGCTGCACTTGGGCTGAAGAGGAACCAGAAGATGTTCAAGAGGTGCCATTATATTCAGAGAAAACCACGGTTTGGTGCCGTTTATGGTCTGGTGAAATTATCGGCCCATATTTTTTCAAAAACGATGATGGTCGAAACGAAACCTTTAATGGTCTTTGCTTTTGCTCTATCATATCATTTTACTACCTGAAATTAAAGTCCGTATTCTTGACGACATTTTGTCGAAAACAGAACGGTGCCACTTGCCATGCAGCTGGTCAAAGAATGGATCTAGTAAGAGGTAATTTCGAAAGCAGCTAATTTCGCATTTTGGACCTGTGAATTGGCCGCCTAGATCGCGTAATATCACACCTTTAGACTTTTTTCTTTGGAGCTACGGAAAGTCCACAGTCTATGCTGACAAACCAGCTAAGATTCATGTCTTGGAAGCCAACATTACGCGTGCCATTTACGTCATACCGGTAGAAATGCTCGAATGAGTCATCCAAAATTGCACCCTCAAAATGGACACTCTGAGGCGTAGTTGCGGCAAAAAATAAATGGCATAAAATTTTCTTCGAATGAATAAAAAATATTTCACACTTGATTTGAATTTTAGTATTTTTTTTATTTAAAAAAATACCTCTAGATGGATCACCCTTTATACAGCTCTGCAACGTACAAGGAGAACACACTGATATCGATAAATTTCCGAGATGTTGAGAGTTTTTTTTTCAGTCGATTTTGACACATTTTACTGGAGACTTTCCAAAAATTAGAAAAATTTTTAACATGTTAAAAACAACAAAAATTCTTTGATGGGATTTCGATTAGATAATAGCTTCACCAATGAGATATATTGCCAAAACTCGACAGCCGATTCTATGCACCGGATCGACCCGAAGGAGGAATTCTTCGGCCAAGGGTTGTCACCCCGACACTATGTGTCGCTACAACAACAACAACATTGTCAAAAAAGGGATGGAAATCATGGATGGAACTTGTAATATTTATCCACTTTTGACGGCAAGCGAGCTGAAATGTTGACCTAAAAAAGTTATTGCCATAGCAGATTCAGCAAGGGCATCATTAGCATTGAATGAACTTAACAAATTAAGTTTATGATTTCGTATGTATTTACGAACAAATTTGTGAACAAATAAATAAATTCTATAGTAATAAATTTTTAAAATACATGGGATGGCCGCGGTAACTGCTTCACTCACCTTTCAACTCGTTCTGATTTTTTTCATTATATGCGGCTGACGTTATGTATGAATTTGAGATCGATAGCTGAATGTTAAGAGGTTTTATTTATAATAAGAAAATCTAAAAAAATAATAGCGCCACGAAGGACATAAATAGATTTTAAAACATTACATCATCTTTTCTTTAAGACCTGACATATTATTCAATAAGCAACGCCAGGGCTTCAAAGGCTTACTTAAAGTCAGGAAAAAAATATTAGCCAACAGCAAGTGTAGCTTAAAACCAGTAAGGAAAGTCGTCAGTCGTCGATATTAAGAGGATTGTCACCTCTGACTGGAGCTTTAGCAAAAGTTATGTTTTGTTCCTCATAATTTGTGCCTTCTAGATCTGCCGAACCTCAAATCAGGAGGTACTTTTGTGTGGGACCTATTTGAAAACATGGACCGGTATGGTTTAATGTTACAGGTCATGGATGTTAGTCGCTCGAAATGCTCTATGCGAAATTCGGTAGTAATTCTAAGATGGCTGATTCTAAAATCCGGAACCACCCTTGTGGAGCGGCTATAAGAAAAAACTTATGGTCTCGTTTCACCACAGTATATTAAGGGTCGCTCAGAACATACAATGCTAAACTTGGGTGTGATCAGGTGTAATTTGCGGCTTCAAGAGCTGCAGAACTTTAAATCGGGAGGGACGTTTGTGTGAGATGATTTCAACAGAGATGTGTGTTGGTCACTGGTAACGCTTTATTTGAAATTTAGTCAAAATGGGGTGTAATATGTGGCTTTAAGATCTGTAGGTTCTAAGTTCGGGTAGGACCATTGTTTGGGGACTATACAAAATTATGGACAATTAACCACAGTTAATTAACGGTTGTATCATAGCGTACCTTGCACAAATTGGGCTTGATCGGATATAAATTGTGGCTTCTAGAGCTGCGGGACTTGAAATAGGGAGTCTTTGTGTGGGAGCTATTCGAAGAGATGGTAAAATTTCACCAGTGGGTTACGAGTGACCTAACTTACTGTGTGAAGAAATCGGATTTAATTAGTGGATTTTACAGCTCTAGACTCTGGAATCGGGAAAATCCTGTGTATAATTGCAACCAGTACTTTGATAACAATGATATATAGACAGACGGAGGGACGGACATTAAATCAGATAGTGATACTGAGTCAATTGGAATAATTAATATAGGACCCATATCCATTCCTTTAAGGTGTTTTAAACACCAGCAGTAAGTTGAAGTATCCTGCAGCATAGTGTGGTGTAGGGTATAAAAGCCAACACATTTCAAAAGCTTACTAACTTAGCCAGCAAATAAAAAAAAGCACCGACCATCTAAAAAATGTATCAAAAATCATTAGCAATAAAACAAAACAAAAAACGAAAAGCAAAATCGTTTTTTGCAACCTGAATGTTTTTTTTTAGCTAATTTGAAATATTTGTGGGCATCCGAACAAATATTTTGGGTTTAGTCTAGAAAGCTATTGTATTATCGCACATTAAGCAAAAAATTTTCATGTACGAGTACTTAATAGAACTGCATTGTTATATATATATGGCTATAAAAAAATTACTGCTCATTTTTTGATGACAAGCTCAATAATGGAACACCATCCGAAAAATTGTGTTTCCAGATGAAGCTCATTTTCATCTCGCTGGCTGTGTCAATAATCAAAATTCTCGCATATGGGGGTTCTGAGAACCCGCACGTGACTATTGAGCAACCAATGTATCCAGAACGAGTCACTGTTTGATATGGATTTTGGGCTGGCGGCATCATGGGGCCATTTTTCTTCGAAAATGAGCAAGGAGCCGCCGTTACTGTCAACAGTGAACATAACCGCGCTATGATCAACGAATTTTTGTTTCCAAAAAATCTAGAGAATGACATGGACGATATTTGGTTTCAACTAGACAGGGCCGCATGTCTAACACACAAAGCAACCATCCATATTTTACACACTGTTTTTGAAAATAGAATAATCCGCTGAAATTGTGATTTGAATGGCCGCCTCGGAGCTGTAATTTAAGATTTTGGGTTTTTTTCTGTGGGGCGACAATTAGGATACTAAGCATCCAGCATCCAGAGCATACTACGCATCTAAGCATCCAGAGACAATTGAAGCGTTAAAACATGAATTCAAAGTTGCCATTAAAGAGATTCGACCCAAAACAATCGAAAATTTACTGAAAAATTGCTTTGATTTGATAAGGTACTGCCGAGCCAGTTGTGATATATAAAAATGATAGTGTTTAAAATTATTAAATCACAAAGTTCAACATTTCCAATAGAACCAGAAATTTGAAATAATTATCAGTATTTACTTACAGCGGATTAAAATTTGAAATCCTAAATTCGCCACCCTCTATGTATAAAATTTCTTTTGCTAAAGGATACATGCTTGCGAATTTAAAAAAATTAAAAGAGACGAAGTTATTAGTTCGACAGAACAATAAAAAGCATTTATGAACTGTTGGTTATCGTCAGTAAATACGAGTAGATTATCTTTTATAAAACAGAAAAAGTATCCATTGTTCGCGTTTTAGTAGTTTTTGTCAAATTATTTTCAGATTATTTTTATACTCCTGCCTCATTTTTCGCCTGCACATTTATCGTCAGCTCATAAAAGGTTAAAAAACAGCACTCAACTTATTTTGTATTTTAAGCTGCCTAAAATAGAATTGTGGGCTGCTGCTGACTGTGGTTGGCTGGATGTTGCTAATAAAAACATTTAAAATATGAGTTGAGCTAATTTGTTAAAAACAAAAGCTGAACATAAGCGTTGGCTTTCATTAGCGATAAAGATTGAAAACATCTTTATCACTGTCTTTAAAGAAAGCTAACAGTTGGCCAACACCATGTCTTAAGGCCTGGTCAACACAGTTCACTTCCTGTAGAGAAGACATCACCTTGTCCTTTTCGTTTTTTGACGAAAAAAGTCATATAGGCTTTTTAAAGCGAGTTTTGAGTAGCTGTTGCCCAGCTTATTTATGTTGATGCCACCGATGACAAAAAATTGTATATCTCTAATTTTAGCATGTCCTTTTGGTTTTTGTCGTAAATGTTCAAATAAAGTACCACTATCATCATTTGGGTGTAAGTTCGCTCAAATTAATGCAGAAAATCGTCAAAGGATCAAAATCAATTTCGTCCTTTTTCAAAAAAAAATGCTTTTTTAAGACGTAGGGCTATCTTTTGAGAGAAAAAGTTATCTGCCATCTGGAAAAGAAAATTTAGGTTATGTTCACGTTCTTATGGTTTTTTAAAGTATAAGTATCAGAATCTCGGCGATTTATTTTTTTATTTTTTTTTATGATTCTAAAAGGTCTCTTAAAGACTTTTCCAACAAGCCCTAATGCCCTCCTACCACCAATCCGAAAATTTTCAAACCGCTACCATTTCGCCCCATTGAAATGAGCCATGGAACACTCTTGTGAAATTTTCCCAGTCGTGAATGAATAACTCTGTATAGTTTTTTTTTATCTGTTGTGATAACAAATAACATGATACAACAGTGAAACTACGTGAAATTTGGTTGTTACAAAGAAATTATCTGTTTATAACCACCAATTATTGGAATCAAAGTAACATGCACTTCAAAATTGGTTGGTTGCTATAACAAATTTATTGGATATGAGTATAAATAATTTATTGGATATGAGTACAGTAAAATTACGGTAGCTACTTTTTGATGGTATGTTAAACCATGTTACCATCATTACCATGGAATTTTCCGTATTGCAACATAAAATGTATTAAGCTAAACTAATTTTTTAGTTCGACCTATTTCCAACTAATCTGTGTACTAAGAACATATGCGTCAACGCAACCGAATGTTAGTTCTTACGCTAGAACTTCATTATACGGAATATCAGGCTTAAAATAAATTCTTTTAAATATGGTTTGACTTAACATAAGGTTCAATTAAGCCAAGTCAAATCAAGTTAAATATGAAGTTGTATATTTTCAGCATTTGGTCAATTTTTTGGGTCTGCTTGGCATTTACAGGAAGATATTTCAATTGCCTTCCGATACATATTGTTGATTCCGTTCAACTTGGTAGTAACAATGGAACACATTTAAGTTCTGCCCTTATAATATTTTCTTCCATTTAATATGAATTTTGATTGTTGGTTGATTTAATTTTCCTAGTAGTGGATAATTACGACTTAGCTGCATTGTTTTTAAAACATAAAATGAAGGACGATGAAGCACTTGTGTTTTATACCGATTGACTCAGATTTGATGTTAGGTTGGATTAAGAGATGGCCATCCATCCGTGCAAACGATTTCAGTCCGTCTTTCTCAAAATTGGCATAAATCTTCTGTATACCAAAGTGGTGTACTTAGTAGGGACATAAATACTGTTACACACGTTTTACGCTGTAAAATAAAAAAGTACTGAATGTTTTTTGGACCAAATACTTTTTAATATATTTATTGACGTATATTGTATCCAAAAATAATCTACTTATTCGCAATGTCCGCGTTTTGCCTTTACACACGCTTTAAGTCGCACTGGCCAATCGTCAATAGCTGCACGAACCTCGCCCATTGAAAAATTGGCCACAGCTCGAACCAAAGCAGTCTTAAGAGATCCAATGTTGGGGTTTCTTTTGTGGCAAACCTTGTCCTCTAAAACCGTCCACAATTTGTAATCCAATGGGTTCAAATCTGGACTGCATGAGGGCAATTCTTCAGAGGAAATGAACGCTGGCAAATTGTTTCGAATCCAGGCCTGGGACGTTTTAGCCTAATGGGCCGGCGCAGAATCCTGCTCGAAAGTCCATGGCTGGGTTTGAAACGGGGAATTGTTAAGAGGCTTCACAACAGTTTCCAAAACGGTTTCTTGGTAAACTCTGGGCGATATTTTGACTCCTTGTTCGCAGAAATGCAGGTCAGTGACCCCATCATAAAATACAAACCACCAAACCATGACTGAAACTGGGTGATGACTCTTTTCCGCCCTTGGGATCAGTTTAGATGCTTCCTTAGATGACCGCGCATACACTCTATCATTTTGATTGTTAAATTTTTCCTCAACGGAAAAAATGTTTTCATCGGTGAACAAAATTTTTCTGTGCAAGTTATCAGCGTGCTTCACCAAAAGACGTTTGCATTTTTCAATCATATTTTTTTTAAAGCTGCAGTCAATAAATGTCCGGTACGTCGTTTGAAAGCCCCAAGTCCCAAGTCTTTTTTAACGATTCGACTCATGGACTTTTGCGTGATATTCATCTCACGGGCCATGATTTTCTGTTTTCGGGGCGGATTTCTGTGAATTCTTGATTTGACGGCTTTGATGACATACGGTGTTCGAACAGAGCGTGGGCGGCCCGACCGGTGGCGGTCTTTTACATCTCCAGTCTCCTGAAACAGTTTATGCATCGGTAGACGAACAAACGTATTTATGCTTGTATTTTAGCATAATAGGGTTACCCAAATATACTAAATGTTTGGGACAACATTGTGTCATATTGACATCTGATGTTCTTAGAATGACATAAATTTAGTGTTAGAAAATGTTAAAAGGCAATAAAGGAATGTTAGTGTCTAGTTATTAATGACTAGCAGTTAGAAAAAGGAGCATTGTATTTTTGAAAGTGTTTTAGTGCATTAAATGGAATTTGAATTCACTTGTAAAGATCATTAAAAAAATCTCTGTTTAAAAAAAGGCATCTGTTTAAAAGCAGCCATTTGTCGGCAGAATTAGTGTTGTATGTTTGTAAAAACGTCCTTCCAACTAGTTAGTATGTATTTATGGCTGCTTAGATTTCTGCAAACGCATCAATGTAGGGTTGCAAACATATAGATGTTTGCTCATAAGCATATAAATGTCTCAAAACATTACTAAAAACTTATAAATGTTTGAGAGCAAACAAATATATGTTTCCACATAAGCCTATACATGATTGGTGCTTAGAGCTTACTTTAAACATTTATAATATATTTTCATGCAAATATATTTCTTACATACGAGTATTTTTTCCTCAACAAAATGTTCTGAAGGGTAAAGGTAACCGGATGTACTGTAGTATTTTTGTTCTGTATCCGTTTTATTTAAATGTTGTCTAGACCATATAAAAATTGTATTTTTTACTTACTGGCTTCATAACCTCTTGTTGGTATGGACCTGCTTAATAAATGATTTTCTGGCACGTCGGTTTTGGGCGTGCTTCCTCCAGATTGGAATTTTCCTTTATCATCGACAACACAAGTCTTGTTTTTCCCTTTCAGAACTTTGCGTGGAATTTAACGTCTAAAGTTTTTGTGGTTGGAGAGTTAGTTTTACTGGTCTTGGTCATCCCTTTCGGAACTTACGGTGGAATTTAACGTCTAAAGTTTTTGTGGTTGGAGAGTTAGTTTAGATTCGACCGACATATTCAAGCTAGAACAATTGTTGTAAAGGGTGGTTAAATTTTTAGGGCCGATGCCATATCTTGCCACCATTCTGACCATTGATGGCGTTTGGAATGCTCAAGAGCCTTTAGTTCTTGAGTCAATTGCACCTTGTGAGCGTGTAAATGCAAGCCTTTATGCATAACGTTCATCAACGACCAGCGTGAGAGGTGCAATTTTTGAGCACGACGACAAAATGAGGTGGACGGCTCTTTAATCACACTTTAGCGAACAGCAGCAACATTTTCTCCAGTACGAGCTGTACGAGGATGCGCTGGTGTTTACATCTCCTACAGACCCGGTTTGCTCAAATTTTTGCACGGTTTTATTGATTGTACGCACATTTTAACGATTAAATTGACCACGAAGTCAATTCACGAAGTGCACAATTTCTTTTTTTTTTGAATGCCCATTTTCATAATAAGCCTGAATAACTTTACTCGCTTGTGTATCTTTCCATTTTTCAAATTGAGTTAGTCTAACATTGAGAAATATCAAATGAAATGCTGAAATAACTTGACGTTTAGGTGTGGTTCACATTTAACATCGGCCCTTAAAATTTAACCACCCTTTATTTGATGCGCTTAACTACAGCGTATGCAGCCTACGCAGCTGTATTCGTAGATTTTACGAAAAAAATTTCTCTCCAAATTTAATAATTCACCTTCATTAGCTTTTAATATCATCCTGCGATATTATCGCCACACCAATACGAGTACTTATATGTACCAAGTACAGGAATCTAAAGACATTCTATATGCCGACGTCTTTCTATTGTACGCCAATGACGAATCTCCTATTGTTGCTCTTCATCAAAGCATCTTGGTCGAGTACATGATTATTATACTGGGGGATAAACAAAGCGCTTCAAAAAGTATACTAATATCTATCTGTGACGGTTCCGGAAAGAGTAAGCGGTTTGTCGTTCGCCAAAGTAGGAGCTTAAAAATTAATGTAGAGTGAAAAGTAGTCAAATTTGGGAATACAATCAAAAATTAGGAATTTATTTTTATAATCTTTTAAAATGTTTAGCTCGTTTGTTTTATTTCGGTCTGTTGCTTTTACACATTGAACAGGGATTAACCGGCTCAAGGCCTCTTGCATCCATATTTAAATAGAAGACAAGTTATTAACAAAATGGCAAAGTGACATTGATTTTCGTGGCTGCACACTGCTTTTTATCATGATTTCGGGTCCGTGACAATTTAATAAACCAGCTAGACTCAATGTAGCTAAGACAGAACGTATTAACTGAGTTTTCTCGAGAACATTTGATAGCAAAGTATGCATTAGACCGCTAATTCTCTATGCATTTCCAGTTTGGTATGACATATCCCCAACGATAACGAAAAAAATGTAATTCTTCGAAAGTAAAGCTGAAAGAAAATGCATTGAGAATAATTAATAGTCTAATAGCAAGCAATATTCAAATAATGTCATGTCCAAGAAAGCTTCGTTATTACCCTTGTCTGATTAAGCGTTACGTCTTACGGCAAAATTTAAGCACGCAGATAAAAAATATCGTTAATGTAAGGTCACGGCAACAATAATATGTTCTTTACAATAAAAGCATGTTCGTCGCAACCATAGTATTTTTTTCTTATTTTTATTTTGACAACAGTATGATTGTGGCAATATTAATATTGTTGAAATGTAACAATAGTATTATTGCAAATTCAGAAATTAAAACATGGTTGTAACAACCATATACATACATATTGTTGGTGCGAAAAAAGGATTGTTGTTAAGGATTTACGTTAACAATAATATGATTACGGTAATCATACTGTATGGTTAAGACTATGAACAAAGCATAACAAGTTTTAAAGACTATGCACTAGGGTGGAGTGAAAACATGCTTTTTTTATAATTTGAAAAAGTTAACCTCGGAAAGAGATGTAGTCTGGGGTCCTAAAAAGGGGAAAAATAAAGAAAAAAATTTAAAAAAATTTTTAGGGGTCGCGCCACTCCCTAGAAATTTGGAAATTATCGCTATTTTGGCGTTGATTTTAGAAAAATCCTAAAAATTAACGACTTAACTTATTCGAAATTTAAAAGTTTGAGCTTGTTCAGTGCCCAAACAAAAGTATTTGAGGCAAATATGAGGATAATCGACTAATATTTGTAGCTTTGGTGACGATTTCATTGTTCAGTCAATTTTCTGAAGAAGGGACGATTTGACTTATTTTACTTTTTGAAATTTTTGAACAATGAGAAAATTTTTTTTAAATTTTTTCATGCCCTTATTTCATTGTTTACGCTATTGCAAACATTTATTGACATAAAACTTTTTAGGATTTTTCTAAAATCAACGCCAAAATAGCGATAATTTGCAAATTTCGAGGGAGTGGCGCGACCCCTAAAATTTTTTTTAAATTTTTTTCTTTATTTTTCCCCCTCTTTAGGACCCCAGACTACATCTCTTTCCGAGGTTAACTTTTTTTTTTTGAATTTCACTCCACCCTACTATGCACGTATGGATGTGAGTGTGTTTTTTTGGTATACCAAAAAAAACATACACACACATGATACAGTGCATGGTTGTTGTCCATTATTAAAAACAACAAAAATCGGAAGAAAGTGTGAGGGATTTTTATTGTGTTTACTTTTTTCGGTGGAATACTCTACTGCTGACTGGTTCTCGTTTATTTAAAATCTGCCTGCTCGTCAGTATATATACATTAATTATGGTTTAATCACATTCATCACTTGGGGTCTACGGATGGTAAAGAAGCATTCACCCCATGCAGTCACCACTGCATGCAACTAAAAGTCGTTCAAATGTTCAATAGAAGCAATGTCTCAAATCTGGGAATGAATTAATTTTAAAAAAATGCCTAATAAAAATCTTGTATGTTGAATAACAACATAACCCAATCCTAAAACTAAATTTTGTAATCATACTATGGTTGAGTGGAATTATATTATGGTTGTAGGGATCATAACATGGTTGCGTGTGAAGCATACTATGGTTGTGTGGATCATACTATGGTTTTGGGTATGATAGTATGGTTGAGTGTGACTCATAATATGGTTGTGGATACATAGTATGGTTGTGTGTGAATCATACTATTGTTGTGAGCATCATTATATTGTTGTGCCACAACCATATACCCAGCAATAGTATGATACTCTTCAAATATTGTCACCACAACCATACTTTTTTTCTGCGTGTAGAGAAGCTACAAAATTTTAAAGGCCGCATAACGCAAGACATTTGACAAGTGAGGATTCATGCAAATATCAAGCACAAACAACTGTCAGCGATTTTGTTAATTAGGCAACACTCAATGCATTGCGTTGGTCGTTGGAAAGCAAGGGATCAAAGGGGGAAAAGAGGGAGTAATGTTTAATGACATTCGTCTTGAATTTCTGGATGTCGTAATTGCCGGGAATTTGCCGGAAGTCGATTCCACATTCGGACAGTGTGGGCGAAAAACGAATTCGATCTGTAGTGTGTAGTGCGGCCAATCGATAACAGACCGATTTCAAACTAATCTGTGTAAAAAGAACATATTCGTCAACGCAACCGAATGTTAGTTCTTGCGCTAGAATTTCAATACACGGAACACCAGGCTTAACATAAATTATCTTAAATAAGGTTTGACTTTATATAGAGAAGCTTATAGAGAAGCTAAACAATTTTGAAGGTCGCATAATACAAGACATTTTGACATATGAGGAATCATGCAGTTGGTCAACACTAACTATCTATCAGCGATTGACATTTTGAAGGAGAATATTGGCACGCTGCCTGGACAAAACTTTTACTCGTTCACTACTTCCGGCATTCACAGAGGGTGAAACTTATTTCTTTTATTTTTTTTTAGTTTTGTTTTGTTTTAGATCGTAATGGTTTTTGTCTTATTATCTCTAGTTACTTTAGATTTAAGAAGAATATATAACTCTACTAGGATTATGTAAGTGTCGGGAGCAAGCACTGTTGTATACTCATAACGATATTTTTCTTATTAACAAAATTAAACAAATTATATTGTTCTGTAAGTCACAATAAACAATATTATATAAAATTTAAATTATACATAATAGTTTTAAATTTTCTAAGCACCGCCATTTGTAATTCATCTTTAATTATGAACTTTTGTAAGGCTCAATAAATCAAACCTTAACCTCATTCAGTTACATCGTAAGAAGAATGTTGATCTTGGTGTTAAATATACTCGATTTGTATTTTCCTGGATTTTTTTCCATAGCACGATAAAGTAGTTACTTGTTAAGCTGTCTCTGAGACGTTTTTTTAGTAATGAATAGTTCGTAGATATTCGCTCCAATTTTACAAGGGTATACAAGTTATTATTTGTCTTAAAAAAAGTTCATTCTTCAGTCGCTAATACGGAAAATATTAAGATATGGACTATTAAGACTACCTGTTGCTTTATGGCGATGGACACTGAATTTTATCAGCGCCAAATTGATTTTTCTAGGACTTTTCTTGAAACTTCTTGTTGGCGAAATCTACGATGGGTATTTAAAACTGAGTTGGATTTTCAATAAAGTAATATTTTTTAATGATTTTCAGAAGCTCGTTTGGCGTAAAACGGTGCCTTATGTAATGAAATACTTTATTTGATTTATAGAGAAACATTAATACAAATTATTATACCAATATCAAGAATATGTTTAGGTTTCCAATCAAATTTTTTTGTAGAAGTCGAACATTTATAAAAGTTTTTAAAAAGAAACATAAATTATATTTCTCTGCATTTATTTTAAATTGAACAGTATTTATTCCGGTTCGAGACCTTCTTGTTGTTTCTTTTTCAGAAACAACGTAAAAAATTTGGTAAAATGTATTTGCTACGGCTGCCAGGCAGACTGTACAGCTGTTTCTAAACCCGCCGAGGTTTTTCTTCAGCAGTCTTTGGCAACAATTACTGCGGCAACAAATCAAATGACTTATACGGGAGACTCATTTGCATATTAAATCTCTGCATATTAAATGGAAAATGACACTTTTATTTTTAATGTCCTCAAGGAAAGAACCTTAAGCCATTTAAGCACAACAATTTAAAATGACTTTTCTTCTTAATAAAAAGCAACAGAACTATTAAACCCCATGCCACATGCAAGAGTTGTGGACTGTTTTATGCCTAGATTTGAATGATCAATTTCAAGAAATAGTTCATGTAAACGTTGAAATTTATTCGCTGAGTAGAAAACAAAATAAGCTCTTCCTTCTTTTTAATATTAATTTAAAAAATCTGAGATATTAAAGAATCAAAATTCCTTTGTATTTTTATCGTCCTTTAAAAAATGGGTATTTATATTTTTTTAGCCCATCAAAATGTGTCTAAATAGGCTATATATTCATTATTTACACCGATCTGGATATGTCAGAGCATAGTTAACGACGGCCATATTTTCTGTTTTGCAAAATATAAATATTTATTGCTGCTCAATGTTGGTAACAAAACCTTAAATTGTATTCTTGGGGCTTTATAATTAATTCATCTCTTTTTTCTACAGATTCCCTCTAAAATACTCAACTGCGAAATTTATTACAAACGTTATTTTTTATCGTTCACCTAATCTCGCTGGAAACATAAATCGACCTTTAAAAGTGACTAGAAAACAAACAGACAAAGAATGGAAAAATAAAACAAAAACTATTCGCATCGCATAAATTTCCAATGCGAAATGATGCCAAAAAGGCGGAGTCACCACTGCCGAATGGCAACGCCCCTCTTCAAAGCGCAGAAAAAAGACGAAGAACACACCGACAACACTGGCAAGTGTATACAGTGGAAGTAAATAACTGGTAGTATATGTGTGTGAGAGTTTATGTGTGTGCTTGCATTTGTATGTACACAGCAAAATGGGAGGAGCCAGGGCATACAACAACACCAGCTAGACAAAGGTTAGCTGGTAGAATGTGGGCACATAACAACAGAATGATAACAGCAGGGAGAGGCAGTGGATAATGTGTTAAGTGGAGGTAAATACATAAGCAGTACCTACGCCGAGTAACGGGTATGTACAGACAGACAGACATACATTGACTATGTACTACGCTTACTCGTACTCGTACATACATACGTACCTCGTGTGGTGGGTATGCGGTGACGTATGATTAATATTAATTGGTTCACAATACTCATACGTTCGGGTTGTTAGGGCGAGGGGTCGAAAAGTAAAGTTGCCATTTAAAATTGCACAGTTTAAGAGCATTTCGCAAATATTTATTTTGTTGTCGTAAAAAGTAAACGCAAAATATTCGTAACTTCAGCATATTGAATTGTGACAATTAACTACAAATCAAATAAAAAGCCATGGTATGAAACTGGAAACATTCAAATACTGGATGTTCTGATAGCAATTAAGGGTGTTATTCTCTATCTTGGCACTTTTCACTATTCAGAAACGACGAACGAACGAACTTGATTGAAAGTGTTTGCCTTGCAACCGCTTTTAGAATATATAGTGTAATTTATTTCTGAATATTTTAAGTAAAAATGGCGAATATTGATGCCATATTTTCTGTGTAGTAAATCGAACTGCGACTGTTTTTTGTAATATATGTGTAAAATATAAAGGAATTAGTTAACTGAGGCGCTTTGCACTTAGAAAATTCTAATGTCGTTATAATCAATCCAGTGAGCACTCCGCAGTAAAAAAAGTACGCATTATTTTGACTGTAAAGGGTGGCCCACGATGGTTATTGTGAGTCACACCTTAAAGACAAGATTTTTGCCTAACTTAATTTGACATTTCTTTTTTAAGTGTTCGACAAATTCATCCATGGAGAGGTAGACAATTGAGCAGAGCGTTAAGATTGTTGAAACCGAAAACCGACGATCAAATTGAAATGAATTTTGTGATTTTTCTGGTCAGCATAATCCGACCAAATATGTCTGCAGTGGATTCGTTAACAAGCCGAATTTGCACATTTGGGCAAATGAGAATTCACGGGCTATTGTTGAAAAGCCTATGCATCCAGAAAAAGTGGCTGTTTGGTGCTGTTTTTGGGCTGGTGGCGTGATCGGCCGTACTTCTTCGACAATGAGGTCGACCAAGCAGTTACCGTAAATGGTGTTCGCTATTGAACAACACAATCATGATAACGGACCTCTAGTGGTCAGAAATTCAGGATATGGACCTGGACGATATCAGGTTTTAACAGGATGGTGCCACGCGAGAAATTCAATGCCCGTTTTATCCCACGTCGTAGTGATGATAACTGGCCACCATGATCATGTTATTTGACACCGTTGGACTTCTTTCTTTGGGAATACTTAATAGAAAAAGTGTACGTCAATAGGCCAAGAACAAATCAAGAACAATAAAAGATGAGATAATTCGACATTAACGACATTGAACTTCCATTATGTCTCAAAGTCATTGGAAATATATACCATCAGAGAGAGGTATGTCAACGAAGCCGTGGCGAGCATTTGGCTGATAATTTGTGTCGCACATAAATGTCTTCTATCATTTTAAAAAAAATATTAGAATGACTCTCTTTTTGTTTTATTTAGAATCAACATCGTGGAATCAACCTTTATAAAGGGGTTTCCAACAATTTCGTATCTTTATGTCAACGAACCCTCAAATATGTTTAATGATCTATCAGTGTCAAAACGTTGGCAAAAGTCTACATTTTCATCATGGTAAAGTTCACTTACGAGCAACGTTTGGAAATTATTAAAAATTACTACCGAAATTCTGAGTCGTTGCTCGCAACTTTAAGAGCGCTTACTCTAATTCGGCCGTAATAATCATCCCACCCGTCAGGATGAGCGATGAAGCTCATTTCTGGCTGTGGTTTTGTCAATAAACAAAATATTACTTATTGAACAGCAACAAACCCACATGTGCTACAAGAGACACAATTGCATACGCAAAAAGGTACTGAGTGTTGTGATTTTCATGCCGGAGGTGTGATTGGGCCGTATTTTTTCGTCGATGAAAACAATTGTCCTGTTACCGTCAATGGAGAGCGCTCTAGTGTCATGTTAGAAAATTATTTTTGGCCAAAATTGGATGAGCTTGACATCGCCGGTGCCACTAGTCACACAGCACGCGTTGCAATTGATTTTCTGAGGGCAAATTCGGTAAACGTGCTATCTCGAGAAATGCTCCGTTCGAATGGCCACTTTCTTCATGCGATTTAACGCCATTGGATTTTTTTAATGGTGCCACTTCAAGTCATTGGTCTATGCCAGCAAACCAACAATTTTAGACGAGCACAGAGACAACATCCAACGCGAAATTGCCAGCGTTCCGGTCGAAATGCGAACAAGAGTAGTGGAAAATTGGGTCCAAAGAATAGATAGCTGTACATGGGCTCATGTTGCTCATATGACCGAAATCGAAATTCATTCGTAAAATGTAACATTTGCAATACATCTGGAATAAATTTAAACTCTATATCTTAAATTTTCTGTGTTTAATAATATATAAAATTGTTACCTTCTCAATGGAAAACCTTGTATAAGAGATCTATATCAGAAATTGCACAGATTTATCACAATAGAAACACAGATTAGATATGGAGGTTTAAATCGACTCAGGAATAATAAAGCTTTTGGCCGGGATTTCAAATTAAAAGTGTGGCAAGGGTATAAAAAGGATCAACGTATGGTAAAAGAGTCAAATAATTCTAAAGTCATGCATGTTATACGCAGTAAACTTATGCTATGGTATTTGGCTGACAGAATTTTTATTCCTTTTAAAAACAGGACACCTTGCATAATGATTCTTATAGTACAACTTGGCTTCATTTACCAAAAATGAGCAGATTTGCTCTTAAAGACTCTTAGACAAGTCATCGATATCCGGTAAGATTATTCGAAATGCTTAAGCAGCGGTTCTTTACGTTATGTACACATCATTTTGAGCAAGGCTCAGGAAATAAAAAAGGAAATTTTATAGTGCATAATGATTCTTATAATCCAACAGATTTGCTCTTAAAGGCTCTTAGACAAGTCATCTATATCCGGTAAGATCATTCGAAATGCTTAAGCAGCGGTTCTTTACGATATGTCCGCATCATTTTGAGTATAAACCAAATGATACTTTAGTCATTCAAAGTCGTCTTTAAACAGCAAAGGCTCAGGAAATAAATAAGGAAATTATATAGTGCACAGCTGCCAGTTTTGAGGGTGTTTTAAAGAACTGTTCAGAAAAATATTTACACATACTCGTAGATAGCGTCTATGTGTAAATATTTTCCTGAATATTTCCTTTGTGCCTAAAGTATTACAATAGATTTTGTAGGCCCCTAGTTACCAGGTACGTATTGCTCACCTAAGCTTAGCTACGTGTTACTCAACGACCCTCGTATATTTATAAATAAAAAAAATGTATGCGTGTGAGTGTCTGCTTTATTTGCTAAAACAAATAAACACATCTTCAAGTAAACAAGCACACACATACAGAATTACTCGCAAGTATGTGTGTATTTACACATGTCTTTGTATCTCAATCTACTCGAATTGTCTACCAACCATACATCAACAGCATGAACACTTTATCATTGTGTTCTTGTTGCTGCTGCTGCTACATGTCTTCTTTTGTTTGAATGTTAGGTGGTACAGGGGCGAGCAGCCATTGGGCGGTGTAGGGGAAGGCTGGCGAAAATGAAAAACATCTTCATGTCAGTACAAGATGTTTCCTAACGCCTCAACATGTTGCGTCTGACTTAAAAAGATGTAAAAGTACAAGAGTCGTTTCATCCTTACCATCTACATCCTTGATGGCATTTTAAGCAAATTCATATATACGAGGTCCGGTAGAATTTTGTTCAAGTTTTTTTATAAACTCCACCATAAGATTCAGTCTAAAGTCAGTTTGTTGGCACACCTTGAAATACTGATAGACTGAGTATAACTTTTTAAAATTTAACTCTTCCAGTTAAAAAGTAAGCATTTAACATAAAATACACAAAATTTGCAATTGTAACTTCAACCCTCGTATATATACAGACTTTGGTGTACGGGAATGTGTCTGTATGCCAGCAAGTGTCAGTGGCTGAGTGTGAAAACAAAAGAGAGGAGGTCTCCTTACAAGACCATAATGATGCTGTTAAAGGAGTCGAAAGTGTTGACACACCCACTGCTACCACTGATGGATGCTGTTGTTGCATGCCACACAAACAAAGACACACACCAACACATGCACGAAATACTTCTTATCAAACATTTGGGGGAGTCTATAATCGAAAAGTTTATCATTGTTTATATTAGCAGAGCAGACCAGCTTATATGTAAGGAGGACAATACGAAAGTACTGCGAGTACACATACAAGTAAAAATACTTTACATATGTACCATACACATGTATGTGTACGAGTATATGTGAATTAATGTCCGAGTGTCATATGATCCCAGGTGGTCATTTGTTTTAAATTTTTTGGTATTTTTTAAGTAAATTTAAAGTTTCCATATTTTAAGGCTTCCTTTTAATAAAAGTTACAATTAATAGAAGCTTTAAAAACTGCGATTCCCAGAAATTTAATCGTTTGCTTCCTCTTAGCATACATTGACATTTTTTCATTTTCTTTTTTTTATTTCTGTTGCTGGCAGACTGTTGAGCTGTTTTGTTCATTTGTTTTCTGAAAATGTTTCCGTTTCCGCCGTATTAACTTCATAAAATTGTTTCATTTGCTTGTATCTCAAGCACTTCATTTCAACTGTGCAGAAATTAGCCATCGTTATAATTAGACAGAGATAGGCAGACAGACATAAAGTAAGAGGAGGAATACAAAGACAAACAAGTCGTTTGGAAAGTTGATTGGGGCATTCTACGAATCCACTTATTGCGGTTTATCATAAGCGGCTGCAGTTGAGGGTTGACATTTTCACTTTAAATACAATTTGGGAATTTTATTCACGTTTCACGCAGTCATGAAGATTTGTACAAATGGGGCGAGTTAAAAAAAATGTAATAATTTTCTAAATGTCTTTGGATCCAATCTTTAGTATGGAAGAGTCCTTAAGTCTAATAAGAATTCTCTGAAAATTTCTTACATCTACCAATTTTATATGCGTTATTTGGTCAACATTCTATGAGAAATAAATTTGAATTATAATTTTTTGGTCTAAATATAAAATGATTAAATTTTACAAATATCCAAATTGTAATGCAACTTAGGTTAATTACATTTACTTTGTAAGACTGTTTTTTCAATGGGAACATGCTAGTTTTTATTCTGGGAAGTCAAGTCTTTGGACCGGCGAACAGAAAGTAATTTTTAAAACCAATTCTTTATATTTATTTTTTTTAAATATGTATAGGGTGATCCCTCTAGAGGTATTTTTTCAGAACAACAAAAAAATATAAAAACCAAATCAAGTGTGGAATCCTCATTGGTAATTTGAAAAGACATTTTATGGTAATTATTTTAAGAAAATAATTACCTGCAACTGTTAGCAACTGTATTATGGAAATGAGCGTTCGGTGAGAAACGGGAAGATTCGCTATTTTCGTCCAAAATTTTGTTCACGGCAAAGTCAATAAACAAAATTGCCGCATTTGGGCTGACGAGCAACAAGAAGAGGTCATTATACCCAGAGAAAACCACGCTTTGGTGCGGCTTATACTTATATATATATATATATATATATATATATATATATATATATATATATATATATATATATATATATATATATATATATATATATATATATATATATATATATATATATCGGTGGATATTTTTTCAAAAATGATGATGGCCGGAACGGCATCGTGTGCTCGCTTTCGCGCCATGGTATTGATCGTTATGCTACCTGAAATTGAAGCCCGTAATCTTGACGACACTTGGCTTCAATAGGACGGTACCACTTGTCATACAGCTGCTCAAACAATGGATCTATTGAGAGATCATTTCGAAAAGCAGCTAATTTCACGTTTTTGACCTGTGAGTTGGTCATCTAGATCGAGTGATATCAAATCTTTAGAAATTTTTCTTTGGGGTTACGTAAAGTCCAAAGTCTATGCTGACAAACCAGCTAAGATTCAGGTTTTGGAAGCCAACATTAGGCGTGTCTTAAAGCCTACCGGTCGAAATTCTCGAACGAGTCATCCAAAATTGGACCCTCAGAATGAAAATCCTGAGGCGTAGTTGGGGCCAACATTTGAAAGAAATTATATTCAAAAAATAAATGCCATAAAATGTCCTTTCAAATTACCAATAGAGATTCCACACTTGGTTTGAATTTTTATATTTTTTTGTTCTAAAAAATACCTATAGATGGATCACCCTATATTAGTAATATTTTTATGAAACTAGTTAAAAAATAATTAAAGAATTGTTTAAAGCAATTAGCACCGTGTAGGTTCATAGCGAAGTGCTATGTTTGCTAGATTCATTTACACACGCGTTTCCATTAAAGACATAACAATTTTATATACTCGTATGTGACAGCGCATAGAGAAATGGACCTAATGGTAAAACAAAACCAATTTTCACTTTTTTTGATGTGGACAACATCTGAGCATCGAATGAGACCGATCCCGTGTTCCCTTCCAGAGATATGCGCGTTTTATGAAAGTAAAGTCGACGATTCTACACCAAAGATACACGTATATAAATCTTTAAAATGGCTCTCCTGAACAAAACTGGTTTTTACCCTTAGGTCCCTTTCTATTTTGCGCGACACATATAAGTATTAATAAAACATGAAAGTATTAATTCCAGGTGTAGTGCAAATGTTACATTTTAGGAATAAAATTTAATTTCGGTCATATGACTACTATGAGTGTACAGCGATCTATTCAATCCCAATTTTCCAGCACTCTTGCACACATTTCGACCGGTAATTTGGCAGCTTCGCCTTGGATGTTGTCTCTGAGCTCGTCTAAAGTTGTTGGCTTCTTGGCATAGACCAATGCAATGCAATTGTGTCTCTTGAAACACATGTCGGTTTGTTGCTGTCCAAAAACGCATATTTTGTGTATTGACAAAACCACCCAGCCAGAAATGAGCTTCATCGCTGATTTTTCGATAAAATTCTGGATTTTCGTGAAACTTTGGCAAAGCAAAGTTCACAAACGTTGGTCGCAAGTGAACTTTACCATGATGAAAATGTTGACTTCGACTAACGTTTTGACACTGAAAGATCATTAGAGATGTTTGAGGGTGCCGCTAGTAGCAAACAGCATAAAGAGCGTTGGAATACACAGTTTAAAGTACTTGGTTGTATTCCGGCTAGCGACGGTTTTTATTTTCAATAACAGATTGTAGTGCAGGGTATTATGACTTAGTATGTTTTAATTCCCAAGAGTTAAAACATCTTTTTTTATCATTCTTTTTAGAAACACTGTTTAATTCCATTGAGATCGAGATGTCCATACACCGTTGTAATCAGGTTACAGGCTGAGAATATATGAACGAATCACCTTATGTGTGCTCGAAAAGCCTCCCTACCAAATATTCCACCCCCACCACCCCGATTAGAGGTCCGGACACTCTGGAAAGTACACATTAAATACAATCTTTAGCAGACTTTAACCATAGCAGAGGACAACCACATCGGTTCATCACCCACCAAAGGTTGCTCCCGATTTCAGATTCAGCCTTTCTACAAAAGGCATATTAATTCCGATTCTCCTAGAATAGGTTACTTACATGGTAAGTTATGATTTACTTATATCCAACTCTACCAAAGCTCGACCATATCAGTTTGTCTCCATACAAAGGAACCTTTTAAATTTAAGATCCTGTCTGCTGACGATGAACATTTGAGCTCTGATTTTCCCCTTATACAATTCTGGTACCATATTTCTTCGTAATTTCGAATAGCACCCTTACAAAGGTCATTCTTAATTTAAAGTTATACCGCGTTTGAGTGCATAATTTGAATTCGATCTTGGTCAAATATTTGTATGCAACAAATGGATGATTTCTTTGGGAAATGATAGACTTATTTAAGTGAATCTAATACCTAAAAGCAATGCAGAACTCTAGAATTTTAGAGTTTTGTAATGTACTGCAAAAATGTTGCCCCGTTAAATTCAGTGGGGAAACGAAGACACAAAATCGATATCTCCAATTTAAGCGTGTCTCTCTTGGTCCTTTTGTTAAAGAAATTGTATAAATGTCTGTAAAATGCTAGTTTTTTGTTTAAACTGTTCTACTAAAGAAATACTAGTGTTATTTTCATCTAGATTAATGCAATCCAGAGTAAATTCTGAGCATCAAAAAACTTTTCAAAATAAGACATAGATTGTAAAAAGCACATATCCTTTTAGGTGGCTCAGAGATAGAGGAACAATTTATTGTTTTGTGCATATTAAATTGTGATATACATATATTGTACTTATATATATGTTGATCACCATCTGTTTTGGTTTAAAGTCTAAAAATTACTCAATTATGTCGTTTACTTACTAAAAAACAAACAAACAAAATTCAGATAACATAAATTTTTTTTCTAAAACAATTTTTTTTAAAAGGGACGATGCCTATTTTATTTTGAAGATAGCCTGATTCTACACATTGAACAGGGATTGACCGGCTCGAGACCTCTCCCATCTACATTTAATTAGAAGACAAGTTTTTTAAAAAACGGCAAAGAGAAAAAAGTGATTTTCGTGGCTGCACACTGCTTTTATCGCAATTTCGGATCCGTGACGACCTTAATCGGAAAGCTTATCAGCAATTGTTGAAAGGTAAACTGAATTCGTTAAGATATTTTAGCCGAAAATTTACTACTTAGTAGGAACATAATATACTGTTACAACATTAAACACACCCATTTCAATAGTATAACTGAACATATCCCGTTAATGTCATATGGGTTTTGAAAGCTATTCTCAATAGCGTTAGTCTGTAACGGGATTTTAAAATTGTTTCAAATTTCATCATGGAGTGGTCAGATAATGAGAGATCTGCGCCGGCCCATAAGGCTAAAACGTCCCAGGGCTGGCTTCGAAACAATTTGCCTGCGTTCATATCCTCTGAAGAATGCCCCTCAGGCAGTCCAGATTTGAACCCATTGGATTACAAATTGTATACGGTTTTAGAGGACAAGGTTTGTCACAAAAGATACCTCAACATTGGATCTCTTAAGACTGTTTTGGTTCGACCTGTGGCCAATTTTCCAATGGACGAGGTTCGTGCAGCTATTGACGATTGGTCAGTGCGACTTAAGGCGTGTGTAAAGGCAAAAGGCGGACATTTCGAATAAGTAGATTCTTTTTGGATACAATATACATCAATATATGTGACCCGGTCTACGAAAAGGGACCTTCGGTGTGAAAATATCATTTTTCACTTTTTTGGCGATTCGGATAGACTAAAGTGTGCTCTTTCTAATGGCGCAAAGCAGAAGTTTCCAACTCGTAAAGAAGTTTGTCAAAGAACGAAACTAACCTCTTCATCTACACTCATTTCACATGACTTGTTTATCTTTAACAGCTGTTTTCTCGAAAACTTGTTTTTACACCGAAGGTCCCTTTTCGTAGACCGGGTCACATATATATTAAAAAATATTTTGTCCAAAAACATGCAGTACTTTTTATTTTATAGCATGAAACGTGTGTAACAGTATTTATGTCTCTACTAAATAATTCCCATCTTCCTAGAAGATCCTTATATCCAACTCTATCAAAGTCAGCCTATCCAATAATACAGGCCACATACGAAGGAGCCTTCTAAATTTAAGATCCTGTCTATTGAGAATACATTTGGGCCCTGATTTTCCCGTTATCAAATTCTGATACCATATATCTTCATGATTTCGAATAACCACCTTACAAAGGTCACAAAAAAAGACGAAAAGGACTCGCCAAACTTAGAGGTAGTATTGCAAAATGCTCTACGAAAATAATCTCGTTACGATTTCACTTAATTCGCTAAAATGAAGAGAAATGCACAATTTTTAAACTTATTTCAAACGGTATGGCACTGCAAAATGAAAACTTCCTCGGCCTAATTAAATAACTGAGACCAGCAAGTACCCTGTTTTTTTGGGAATTTACTATACTAATTTAATTTTTCTTAGGAATCACTTATCGACAAAAACATTATTGCACTGAAGTTCGACCACATCTGTTTATTGTTTTTTATAGCGCTCAAACAAGATCCCTGCCGATTTAAGGCCCTGTTGCTCTTTACTTACTTAAGTCCAACAATATTATTAAGTAAGTAAAAAGCAACAAGGCCTTAAATCGGAAGGGATCTTGTATGAACGTTATAAAAAAACATAAACGGATGTGTTCGAATTTCCTTAGGGGTATGAAAGCCGTTTATTAGTATATAGCTGGTCTCAGTTATTAAGTTAGGCCGAGGAAGTTTCATGTTGCAGTGCCATACTGTTTGGAATAAGTTTAAAAATAGTGCATTTGTTTTCATTTTAGCGATTTATCGTGATGGGATGTTTTAAGTGAAATCGTATCGAGATTATTTTCGTAGAGCATTCCCACAATATCATTAAGGGACAAGGGGAAACTCTCCCAAATCCTGTTGCTCTTTAAGCCACAATAAAGTACCAATCTTTCTTAAATTTACCACACAATGTTCAGGTTAACCTTCTTATAGCCATACTTGGTGAAATTCGAAAATATCGTTCCATGTTTTTTTGTAGCGCTATTCGTGATCATTACCGATATGAGGCTTTGCCCTCGAGAAGCCACAAATCAAATCCGATTCTGCTCAAGTTTAACAAAGTGACGACTAATTACTTAACCTACCTAAACCCCAAAGCCTCAGGCAAAACAAAGCAGAGTGTTCTATGGTATCAATTAATCCCCCCATGTTAGCGTTTTTTACTGTTATATCTAAACCCATATTCCCTAGGGGCTAAAAATAGTTGCCTCGAAAGTTGACAAAAGGGCAACCAACTAAATTTTTTTACTAATCCAAATATTTATTTATTTATTTTTTTATTTTTAAGATCTAGCTAAAGTTAAAACCAAAAAATACCCCACCAACAGTCATATCCCCCCCAAATGCCGATATCATATTGTAATACAATCCATGATGGTACTACCACAATGTTAGTTTACCACCCCTACTACCTAGGGCGATGAAAAGTAGCTACCCTGGTGATTTCTGAGCAACTCTGGGAAGTATGTCTTCATGTTTAAGGATGACCAAGATATGTCCCAGTATTTCAAGTATATCCAATTGAACTTGATGTTCAACATCGCCTACGATTTTTAATTGTTTGATAATTTTATTAACGTCTCATTCTAAAGAATATTTTCCCATTTGTCATATATGACTTCAATTATAATTGATGGCCTTCAAGTAATGGCCTTTTTTTACAATTTCCGCTCTCTTGCTAGTTTGATCCAAACAACATTATTTGATATTAGAAAAAAGAAAATTAAAAATTAATTATTTTCTAATTGAGTCGATGTTATTTCATAGCTTTTGTCATGTTATCTTAAGCACAAACTCTAGTTTTATAAATTTGAAATTACACCAAATATCTGTAAAAAAAATAAAGCGATGAATTGCCGCTATATTCTAAAACACACCGGAAACTCTTGTAAATATATCCGTTTCCGTTTTATTTTTACGTTCTCAATTAAATGTCTCCAAAATAAAATTAGTTTAAATGGCTTTGTCAAAATGTCCTTAATAACATTATAGTGAAAAATTTGTTAGCAAATGCTTTTGTTTCGCTTAGCAAACAAAAAAGAACAAGAGGGTGCCTTCTAGGGAAAAACATTCCTCTAGACATTAAATGGCTAAAATAGCTTTTCTAATTTGCCATTAAGAGTAAAGGGAAAGGGAACGTTGAAATCGTTGTTGTTTTGCAAAATCCTCAACTAATCTTCATTTAGACGCCTCGCTCTCAGTTGAGAAATTTTCCAGTTTAAAATATCCTCCAACGGATATTATGGCATATATATTTGTTGACTCTTACGTCGCATTGTATGCCTCCCACTCAGCTCACCACCCACAGTAAGACTCCCCCCACCACCGCCTTCTATTCTCGCGTGGGGTATCGTTGTACCCCACCGTGTAGTTTGTTGCTTTTTTTTGCGACATTAGGGCTTTTCATTATTGTTATTATGGATACTTTATATCTGTTTGCTTGTCTATGTGGCGGTCTTGTCCTTCCTTCTTGAATAGGCCTCATTCTCTTTTTCTGTCGAGTCGAGGGTAAAATCTGTAAAAATCATCGCGAAGAGCATTAACAAATGCTTATGAAAATCCTCCAAACATAATGTTGAGATTTTTCTACTTATTTTCGCCTTAAGGGTCGTAAGCGTTGCTTAAGTGCGAGCGCGGGAACCAAAAGGAAGTATTTGTCTAAAGGACGAACGAATGGACGAATGGCATAAACGCTGAAGGAAGAAATGAAAAAATGAAGGAAAATTCAAATGATGCTTTGTTGCTCTAAGGAGATATTTGCGACAGAAGTTCAAGTGTGGGGGCAGGAGTTGTTTGCGTTTTCTTATAATGTTTTTCTTAGCTTTAAAATAATGTTGACATACGGGCACAGTGGGTTCGACGGGACAAGATTTTGAAAGTACTGTAGCGCTTTAGAAAATTAAATAGATAAAAATTTTTTTGTTTAGCTCGTTTGTTTTATTTCGGTCTGTTGCTTTTACACATTGAACAGGGGTTAAACCGGCTCAAACCTCTTACTTCTATATTTAAATAGAAGACAAGTTTTTAACAAAATGGCAAAGTGACATTGATTTTCGTGGCTGCACACTACTTTTATCATGATTTCGGGACCGTGACAACCCTCTTCAGAAAGCCTTGCTGCAATTGTTGAAAGTAAAACCGAACTCTATAAGGTCAGGCTCTCCCCAAACGAATGAGAACTACTTTTGTAAACCTTACTTTTCAAGTTTTCTTTACACAATTGCCCACGATAATACATATCACTTTTGCCACCTCTAAAGAGAATCCACATCGAGAGCCATCAATATATTTCTTTTACAACAACGTGTGTGTGTGTGTTGTAAAGAGTTTAGTTGACTATGTCAACTTGTGTGCCGTGCCGTGCATGTACGTATGTTTAGCTCTTTAAAGGTGGCAAAAGTGAGTTGTATTTTCGTGGGCAATTGTGTGAAGAAAACTTGAAAAGTAAGGATTGCAACAGTAGTTCTCATTCGTTTGGGGAGAGCCTGGCCTTATAGAGTTCGGTTTTACTTTCAACAATTGCAGCAAAGCTTTCTGAAGAGGGTTGTCACTGACCCGAAATCATGATAAAAGTAGTGTGCAGCCACGAAAATCAATGCCACTTTGCCATTTTGTTAAAAACTTGTCTTCTATTCAAATATAGAAGCAAGAGGTCTTGAGCCGATTAATCCCTGTTCAATGTATAAAGATTTTTTTTTTCATTTTTTAATGCATTAAATAAATTTAATATTGGTTATATAGGGTGAGCCATTTAAAATTTATGGTTTGAAGTACCCGTAACTTTGACTATGAAAGGTAGATTAAGAATCATTTTTATTCTTATTTTCAGGTTTATGTTTGACATATGCAAAATGGGTCGCTACACACTCGAATAAAATTGGGAAACATTTAAAACTTACTACCAAATTAATGAGACTTTAACGCAAACTCTAAGAATTTTACGTGGAAAGTTTTCGTGAAAAGATAGAATGTCAAATTGTAAAGCTAGTTCATAACATGGATCGTTATTGGGCTGAAGATTGTTTGACAGGAGATATTTTCCGAAAATCGCGTTTTCAGATGAAGCTCATTTTCATCTCGGTGGCAACGTTAGCGAGAAAAATTGCCACGTGACTATTGACAAGCCAATGCATTCACAACGAGTCACTGTTTGGTGTGGATTTTGAGCTGGCGAATTCATAACATTTAACATAAAATTTAATCAGTAAGTCCAGATAACAAATGTTCTACGTAATGACAACCGAATTCTTAGAGTACTTGCAACCAAAAACCTATTACAATATCAATATCAATATCAATATCTGAAAAAATCAGTTCTAATAGTCATCTTAATTAGTTATGATCTCTACTTTGTCTCTTCAAACGATAGTGACAGTTCCTTCTACAAAACATTGCCGTGTTCCCAAACAACATTCGGTTGTAGCTATAGAATACATGGTTGGCAAAAATTCAGTTGTGGCAGCAAATATGTTCTTTGTGTGTGACTAAGCCTAAGCCATTTCCTTTCCTTTTGCATTTTTAAAAAATGCAAAAATTTTAAGGAAATGAGTTGTCATTACCTGGTAATGCAAATGGTAATTAGTTGTACAAACCCAGCTGTTGCTAGATATATCAAATTGGAAAACATTTTAGTGTTCCGTACCTACAAATATTCTGCACCCTCAGCGTTTTTCTATTATAAGTTTTGCTCCCTTAAACCACTGTGCATTCCGACACCCTTACTAAATACCGTCTTTATTTAACCATTGTTGTTGGTGTTGTGGTATTTTTTGCTTTCTTTTTCGTAAAAAAAGATACAGTCTTAATTTTTTCAACCATAAAATACAAGTTGTTGTTGTTTTTTTACAGACTGTGAATGAACGCCTGATTTTGTTTCTGGTTGTCCTTTTTTGTTTGTCGAGGAGTGTGAAAACTTTGCAGGCAATCATTGAGTATTTAAGAGGATTTACATGGCAGAAAGGGAGCGGGAGAAAAACTGGCAACCCCAACTACAACGCCAACGGGCGTCTGTCCGTTCAACGTCTTTTGTTCGAAATTACCAAAACGCCGTCTGAGAAGTCAATTTTTAATGTGAGTTTTACCAAAGTTTTTTTTATGAGAAAAACGGTGATTTGTCTTTTGGCTATTAAGGACGACACCGAGAGGCGAAGAATCTAACGGCGAGGGGTTAAATGTTTTCACACAAACTTTTCTTTTCTGCGTCATCTTTTTTTGTTTAGTTTCGCTTTTTGCGGGGAAAATAGAGACGTTTTTCTGGAAATGCATTAAAATGATTAACTTGGAAAAATAATGCGGCATGTGCAGCACTTTCCTGAAATTTCCTTAATATTTTGAGTGAATTGTATTCTGATATGCTATCTTGGTTATGAATTTCACCTTTTTTTCCGGCCTCTACTAAATTTGTGGTTTTTCTGGAAAATCATCTAATGAAGTGTGAAGAAACACTAGACAAGCAGACGTTAATATCCTTTTGTTGTGCAAAATAATATCCTTGTAAGTGTAAAGGAAAACAGACATTATTTCCATATTTTGCTAACTCACTGTGATAGACACATTTTATCGGGAATCGTTATCGCTTGCGTAAATGGATATGTTTCCTTTTTGAAATCACACATTAGATGAAATCACGTAACAAAGTGAGGTGACGGGCGAGAACGAATTGAAGAGCATGTACAATTTGTTCCTTTGCGAGTTATTATTCATAATTCTTGAGTAACCTTGTTTTTGATATTTGTTGTTTGGGAAAAACACACGAAGTTCTCCGGTTGAAAATACCAGAAAATCACTTGTTTGGCTAGAAAATTTAAAGAAGTGCCAGCATTCGCTGGGATTTGATCAATGAAGCAGTGGGGACTTGAACATAGAACACTTCGGTTACTTAACGCAGACGCTAGGCCCTGCACTATAAATGACTTAAAATTGTTGCTTTTTTCTTTACAGGATGCAGTCTGTAGTTGAGAGTGTGTGTGAGCAAAATGAGAGAGACCCGAAGTTTAGAGATTGGCCAGCCACACATCATACTAATGAGTACTAATTTTTTGTAATCTATTATTTGTTAGTACTTATTTTTAGGTTCAAAATAATTTAAATGGAAATGAGAGGTCATTACCTGATATTGCAAATGGTAATCAGTTATACTTAATTAGTCATAGTCTCTTAATTTGATATATGCATACGGTTGTTGTAAGAAACAATGCTTTTGTGAGTCCTGTCGAGACGTTTTGTCCATTAGTTGAATTCAGGTGGCAACCTTATGATATCATTCATTATACAATTTCGAGATATAGATTTTGGTGAAAGTAGTCAATGGCACTGGGATGGCATTTCATCCGAAGAAACCTACCGAGTGAAAAAGATTTCGGTAAAGCGACGTCAGTTTTCCATAAATCTTCCAAAGCGAGAATAGCCAAACAGGCATGAAAATATTGACTGTGTAATCACTTAGTGCTGATGCTTGTAACACCTTCTACAAAAGAAGATCGACCAAAAATTTATCATATCATTCAATTCTTAATCACTATCTGGTTCTGTTGAGCGTCCATTCTTCAGACTTCGCATGTATCGTTGAAATCAAAGTAAAGACCGCATATACGAATCGATTTCAACAAAACTCTTCCATTGTTCAATGATGAAGAAATTGCCCAATGCAGGTCTAAATTTTAATGCAAGCAAAGATTGGTTTCTTTCACTTCTACCATTCTAGGAAAATTTTGAATCGATGTGAGTTTCTGACACTCCACAAAACCAATTTTTCTTTTGTTCTTGCTTTGTAGAATTTCTATAATGAAACCTGCTAAAATTAAACCATTGCAATCCATGTTTTTGCATATACCTCATACAATGACCCTTCTTAATTAAACGACTTTCCGGTCTTGAATTCACAAATTATAGTCGATTGTGGCTTGATATTTACATGTCAATCTTACGATATATGTCCCATCCTAAGTTCAAATAAAGTTTATGTTTATATATGACGCCTAGAACTATGGTCATGCCTACCATTCTTAAACTCCGGACAGAGGTTCGAAGTATATTGGATAGCAGAGTCTAGTTTATCAATTCTCGTATTTGGGTAACCATACAAAGTTAGTTTTTAAGACTTCTCCAGAACATTACTTGCGTTTACTTGGGAGTTATTATTAGGAGCATTGTTGTGTTTCCAATTTCCGTAGTTGAATTAGTCTACTAAAAAATAATATCGGTAGATAAACAGGGTAATAGAAAATTGGATTTAATGACACGGCCCTTCTGGCAACTGCCACACAAGTAAGCCTGTTGGAAGCTACATAGCTAGCAAAAATATAAATTGGGGTTCTCATTCTCGGAGGCCATTTAAAATCTCGTAATAACTTAATTTGAATTAAGATTAAACCCTACATAACCTATTTCCTAATGAATGAATTAAGCTTAAATAATTATCAGTACAATTTTGCCCAGAGCCAATTTTGGCCCAGATCCAACAGGTTAAGGCCCAATCGTAAAGTTCAAATACTTTAGAAATTCCACTGTTTCTATTTTCTAGGAACTATTTTCTAAGGAACTATTTTTCTGCATACTAGGGACCTTCTACACATGGGAAATAACTTTTAATTAGTCGGATATAAAAAGGAATCCGTGATGATGTTTTTTTTTGTTTTTGAATAACCATATGTCCATAGTTGAATGTGGCCGATTTATGAGCCATTAGAGCCCACATGGGCCGTTCCGAGTTAAAAATTGGCCCAAATCTAAAATTTATGTAGGTATATATTTTGATTTGTGAGAAAATTATAGTCTTTCTAGATAACCTTATGTCTCCAAACGTTACAGAACTATGGCCTAAAAGCTCATAGATTTAGCTCAGAGGTCAGCCAATCGTCAAATATATGCCATATTCAAATAATTCTGAAAATTTTACAGTTTCTGAGTAGCCATATGCCAATGTTCAAAAGCACCTATTTTTCAACGCCATAGGTACCTTTAACCCATGGGTCAAGGCATTAAATTCTTTTGAATCCGAAAATTAATGTGATTTTCTGTTATTTGGCCGATTTTTGGGCCCCTAGGGTCTGTATGGGCCTACCAAATCCCAAATTGTTCAAAATCCTAAATTTAGCTCCAAATGTGAATAACTGGATACCCATTTGTTCCCGAATTTTAGTTGACCCATTTTGGGATCCATGCACCACGCCTATTGGTCAGCGAATCAATTAAGCCAAATCGTAAAATTACTGCCACAGTTTAACTGTTTTTGAGTTCTCAAAAACTGTTAATGTCCGTATGAGGCCTTCAATTTCTTTGAACCGTAAAATTAATATGACATTCTAAGTCGTGACGAAATTTTATTGTTTTTCAAGGAAGTCGATTTTTGGGTCCCTTGTTTCTATATGTCGGCAAACATATAATGTTTGGGCCACTATGGCACCAGCGCCAAAAAACCACTCACACTTGTGGGAAGGCTAAAGAGTCTATGTCTACCACTTTCAAAGAAAAGCTAAATTAGAAGTTTATTAAGTAAATTTCATAGAAAAACTATCATTTTATTTTACTGAAAGTGCAAATTTTGCACGATTTGGTCCATTTTCACTACCAACGCCGACTATAAGACATGTTTGTGAACTTAATCGTGCATTCAAAAGACGCAATGACTGCCATGTCTAAATCTATTTAGAAATTTATGACGATCAATTATATATGTAATACTTTATATCGTATCAGATAAGTATTTTGAGGTGTTACAAACGGAATGACAAACTTATTTTAACTCACATCCTACTATCGAGAACTTAATAAATGGCGTTGGGAAAACCTTAATGGAAACCTTTCTGTCTGGCCCCTTCAAAATCCAAATTAAGCATCTATGGCTGAGTTCAAACGTGCTTACATCTTCTCTAATAAGTTAATCTTCCTCTTTAACTTTAGAGCTTTTGCAGATCCGTCCAATAAAAAAATGCTTAAAATCAAAAAATAATGACTCAAAATAAAACATTTGGTATTTTTTTTCAAAGTCTAAAAATTTAAAATCATATTTACTCAGTCATCATCATAAGCATTATCGACCTCGTTAAATTATGTTTACAAAAAAAAACAAAGATGAGCATTTTTCTATCGCATGCGTTGGAGTTTTTCCACCAACTTCCGCCACATGTGATCGATAAATTTCTCATTAAAGTAACGGATATGCTGAGAATGCCACAAATTCGACAGCGGTAACAACGTAAAGGCAGTGGCAGTTTTAGTATCACAACATCATAAGGGGCCAGGAGGAGTATGTGGCATAACCATCATTTTGCTGTTCTTGCTCTGAACTCATTTCAACTGATAAAGCTAGAAAATGCATGTTGGAAACCATTTTCCTGACTGCACACCGACTCAAAGGAATTCCAAGTCATAGGATACGGAGAAAGGGAGGTTTTGAAATACCAGTCATAGTCAGATACAACTTCATCTAGTCGTCAGTCCTCAGTGCAAAATTGGCAACACTTGCCAAGTGTTTGCTGGTATGTTTTGCCAGGAGTTGTATGTGTTACAGCCTGTTTTTGCGCATCTGCTGAAACAATCGTTGTCCGTTTTTCGAGTTTCTTTGTGAAATGATATGGAAATTATGAAAACTTTAAATAACAAATAACATTAGTTTTGCGCCCATAGTACGAAGCAAAACAATATACTTTTGTTATGTGGCCGCTTTTGCCAACTACGATTTCCCAAATGTCTAATTTGTCAGAGACGTCGTTGGTAAAAAGAAACGGTAGTTAAATAAAAGTACATATTGCAAGTATGAACTGATTTAGATGTACCTTAGGGAATTGTTCAGGTTTGGACCAAGGACGAACCCTATTTAAATTAATCCATATCAATCCATGTTTGTTTTTTCGATTTCTGAACCTGCAGCTTTAGAAGCCACTTAGTACATCTGACCAAATTTGGCATAGAGGGTTTTAAGCGACCTCTAACCGACTCTAGTGTAGTTGAACTAAGTATATGGACCCGTTTGGGTAAAAAAATAGTACTACTCATTTAGCGAATAAACAAGCTCATAATTGAAACAAAAAACATGGAGTACTCCTTTCAGCACCATAAGTTTTTCGAAAATTTTGAACACTCTTACATTTGAACGTCTTAAACCCTAAATCTTTAAAAATTTACTGACTTAGCAGCTAAATGGCAATTCCGGCTTAGGAATGTAAAGCCGGTGATTTTAAAATGAATATCTTTGTGAAAGACTGGAACTACCACAAAAGTATTAACTGCGTATATTTTCGGACCAATTTGGTACGGACAAAAAATGTGTAACATATATCGGAGTAAAGCATTTTAGACCCTACATATGTTTTGACAAAATACTATTCACGACTTTTTAATCATTTGAGCCATGTCCATCTGAGAGATTGGTTAGGACGATAGCTCGCGAAATGAGCTAGAAATTGTTTTTAAAGTTTGCACATCATAATATTTTTTCAAAACTGCCTATGGCATTGAAAATTAACCCTCCTTGAACCACCCACATGATTGTACCATTACGCCTACTTTTGGTATTCTTAAAGTATCTCTAATCCTACTAATACGATCAAATCCAAAATCAATGCATAAGATCAAGGATAAAGATTAAACTAGTGACTAAAATGTCATTCCTAGCCATTCCCCATCTGCTAACTCCCACACAAATGACTTTTGTTCAGTGTAGATTAGAACCCACTTATCTGTACTTGTCCCTTAAATACCGTTATAATTGTATTAAAACGGCTAAGAACTTTTTGTAGCACACTTTTATGGTATTTAACGGACGAAATTTATGAAAACAATTATTCCATTGGGCAGGTCTTGCTCATATACGTGCAAAATCCTATTTTTATATTCTCCGCCATACTTAGTAGGGACAAAAATACTATTACACACGTTTTATGCTGTAAAATAAAAAGTACTGAATGTTTTTGGACCAAATATTATTTTTAACATTTATTGATGTATATTGTATCCAAAACAGAATCTACTTATTCGAAATGTCCGCCTTCTGACTTTACACGCGCCTTAAGTCGCACTGGCCAATCGTCCACAGCTACACGAACCTCGTACATTGAAAAATTGGCCACAGCTCAATCCAAAGCAGTCTTAAGAGATCCAATGTTGGGGTATCTTTTGTGACAAACCTTGTCCTCTAAAACCATCCACAATTTGTAATGCAATGGGTTCAAATCTGAACTGCCTGAGGGTCATTCTTCAGAGGAAATGAACACTGGCAAATTGTTTCGAAGCCAGGCCTGGGACGTCTAAGCCTTATGGGCCGGCTCAGAACCCTGCCGGAAGTCCATCGCTGGTTTTGGAACAGGGAATTGTTAAGAGGCTTCACAAAAGCTTCCAAAACGGTTTCTTGGTAAACTTTGGCCGATGTTTTGACTCTTTGTTCGCAGAAATGCAGGTCAGTGACCCCATCGTAAGAGACACCCCACCAAACCATGACTGAAGCTGGGTGATGACCCTTTTCCACCCTTGGGATCAGTTCAGATGCTTTCTTATATGACTGCACATACACTCTATCATTTTGCTTGTTAAATTTTTCCTGAACGGAAAACATTTTTCATCTTTGAACAAAATTTTTCTGTGCAAGTTATCAGAGTGCTTCACCAAAAGACGTTTGCATTTTTCAATCCAATTTTTTTTAAAGCTGCAGTCAATAAATGTCCGTTACGTCGTTTGAAAGCCCCAAGTCCAAAGTCCTTTTTTTAACGATTCGACTCATGGACTTTTGCATGATATTCATCATGATTTTCTGTTTTCGGAGCGGATTTCTGTGAATTCTCGATTTGACGGCTTTGATGACATGCGGTGTTCGAACAAAGCATGGGCGGCCCTACCGGTGGCGGTCTTTTACGTCTCCAGTCTCCTCAAACAGTTTTTGCATCGGTAGACGAACATGCGGCTAATCCGGAGCGGCCGGAGCGTTTTGAAAATATCGCTTTTTTCATTTCACTCTTGAAAAGCGCTATTATAGCGATACGGTTCTCATTATCTGACCAGACTAACGCTATTGAGGTTAGCTTTCAAAACCCATAAGACATTAACGGGGTATGTTCAGTTCTACTATTAAAATGGGTGTGTTTAATGTGTAACAGTAATTATGCCCTACTTAGTATAATGGGAATATATATAAGTTTGTCATTCCGTTTTTACGCCTCGAAATATTTATCTGCTACCGTATAACGTAAATATATTTTTGATCTCCATGTTGTTCTTAGACAATTAAGCTATGTCCACCTGTTGAAATATGTCATTTATGTCTTATATTAAAAGTGGACTAAATCGAGGAGAATGGGGAATAGTTCCCCTTTAAAGGACTTAAAAAAGTCTTCATCAAATTTTTAATTTTTTTTGATGTTTTTTCAAGGAATGGAATTAATTAGTTTTAAAATCAGATTGGTACCTCCATTGCAAATTCACCATTCCGCCCTCTTTTGGTATTCGCATAGGAATTTTAGTACTATTCATACAATTGTGCTAAAAATTAGTAAAAATCAAATAGAATATTTATATTTTTATTTACATATTTAATACAATTAAAATTGTAATAAACTAAGTTAAAGGGCACTAGCATCGAAGGCTATCGGCCGAACCTAAGCCAGGCCCCTTTTTGCACCTTCAACACACAATGACATAACTTTTTTCCTAATACGTAAATTATCTTGAATTGAATAAGAAAAGTGGATCTTACACCTTGTTCTAGCACAGATAATGTCATCTATATGAGATTGAGCCGTACATGTTAAATGTCAAACAACGCATCGAGGTTTAAGCTTGGGAGTATCAACACACGTCAACTTAACGGCCATACAAGTCCTCTAAACATCCTGGCAGTTAAACGCCTCTGCACTGTTGATGTTTTTACCAACGGTTTGCTTATTTGCTTATCTAAGCATTGTCCACACACACACACTGTCTAGTATCACATGTATGCATACCTGTAGTCCTTCCTGTGCAATCTTATCTGATAGAGTGTGAACTGAACACTACCGGAGGTGGCTGGTGGCAGTTGTGTGTTGCCGGTGCCGGGCCGGTAACGGTATTGGTGTTGGTTTTTTTATGTTCATTTGTTGTACATTTTGAGAATGTGGTTGTAATGTATGAAAGATGATCTATAACGGATATCCTGTGGGCCACCATGCCCTAGTAGAGACGGTGTGTCTCATGTACATGTTGGTCCTTAATACAAAACGAACGATATATGCGAGAGACGTGTGTTAGTGCGTATGTGTGCAAAATGTATGCAAACCTCCCGCCGCCCCCCTTCGATGCGGCGGTAGCCAACATTCATATGTAGTCTCAACACATTGTAACTTCTTGCGGTAACTATTTATGGCTTTGTTGGTTATTGAATTAGCCCAATAAACCAGAAAAAGAACACAAAACTGTTTTACTGCTCCAACCCACCCGCACAAGTGTCGGAAGTGTGACGTTGGGCTGGCTGCCGTGCCGGAGTCATCCAATTGTAAATTGTACCAAAGGGGCTAACAAACACACACCCACTCATTTACCAAGCATAAGTATTCATACTCACGTACACATAGACTGGGCTGGTTCGAATATTTAGTCCTGCGGTATCCTTATTTTTAGCTATCCAAAGTGTCTGCGTGTGTGTGTGTGCGTTTATCTCCATGTGAGCACAGGTAATGAGCTGTGAGCTATTTCTATGCCATTGACGTTGTCTTCTCATTCAATAAAAATGTAACATCATCATCGACGTTCTGTTACCAGACTGGTAATGACGGAGTGTTGTAATGCCAAACAAAATCATAATGCGTTTACAGGAGACTCCGTGCGACTCACAGGACTCAATTAAATTTTATGCTTTAAAGAAGCAAACACTCGTCTGCCAAGAACCACCAGCACCAGTACGAGCTCCGGCAACGACACCAACACGAATTCAAACAATGTGATTTTGCTTTTGTTCGAAGGACATCAAAGGATTTTCGATAAGGTTTCAGTTTCTGTTTTCGGTCTCATGTTGTATATTGTGTTTATTTCAGATTTCGGTATTCATTTCCAATTAATGAATGTGTTTGATTAGTAATTTGTTGTTATGCTGTTGTTTGTGTAAATTTTTCCGATTGAATGCATTTTAATTATCGTATCAATTAAATTGAATTCGACCACTATTTGCAGGAGGGGTAAACAATTCAAAGGCCACATGCCATTTTAAACTGAGCGTAGGCATGCATGATAAACAGCAGTTCATTAACGCCTTACGTTGACAGCAGAATGGACCTGCCGCCCCTGCAGCTCCAGAGTGAACAAACAATGGCTTATTCTTAATTAGTACGACCATCGAAAGCAGTATCGTATAAGGTCATTAAGCGATATGCTCCTCGGAAGTCGACTAACACGATAAAAATAGTGTGTCTATCCAATACGCGTTTGGATAGTCGAGTAAACAGCAGGATTTTCTTTTAAGAGGACGCAGAGATGAACATGTTGACATACACACAGGAAACATACAGGGTGGAGCGCGGATTTTGCTTATTTGGAAATGAAATAAAAAAAATTACGAACAAAAGAAGAATGTATTTTATATTTAAATTATATTGAACAGTTAGGGAATTTTTAAATTACATAGTTTAAAATAGTGTATCAGGCAAATTTCTACCTTCGCTATCTACACAATGCTGCATACGTTTTCTGAAGTTTTCATGAACTCTAACAAGCAGGTCGACTGATATTTTGCCAATTTCAGCCTTAATATTGTTAACTAGGTCCAAGTTGTTGGGACGGTTGAAATACACCTTCGACTGCAGGTAACCCCAAAGCATGGGGCTTAGTCTGGTGAGCGAGCCAGAAAAGAACACAATTGCATCACGAGGTACTGTTGCAAGAATGTCTTCACAAGTGGTCCGCCGTGTCAAATATTCCCGTGCTGACTATAGTTGGACCACGCACATTTTATACCGGTGAAAATTCAGTTCAATATGAAGAATCCGGTGGAGAGAACGTCTGGAAATGCCAAGCAGGGCGTTTCGAAGATTGCAGTACGCTGCTCTAACCCTCTCGGTGTTTGGTGGTGTTGTATTCTTTCCCTCAGGTTCCCTTCGTACACATGACACATTCCCTGCTGTTCTCAATGAAGTTAACAATTTACAATTGATTGCTGTCCAGGAACACGTCCGCGTGGGGGAAACAGCGAATCGTAAACGAAAAGCACGCTGCACTGCAATGATCGAGTGTACATTTGAAAAATACGCTTCAGCACAAAGTGACCTGAACGCATTGTGGCAACTGAAAGGCAGACGAATACAAATCTCCCGGCCACTATAAGTAACGCACACTCTCTACTCTCGTCAACCAACAGTGCCGCCCCAGCCTGCAGTGCAAAAAATCAAATTTCCGCGCTCCAGCCTGTATTTATTGCCACAGTATTCATTATTGTCAGAGAGCTTAAAGCATGCTGCTCTGATTAAAATGATAGCTTAAACCAGTTAAAACGACGTCCACAGTTACTACGCTCCTAAAGCACAAAACATGACCCATTTTTAAGCCCCTTCAGTCCATGCATCTGGCTCTTATCTAAGGCAAAATTTCAATCTAAATTTGCTTTAATTTGAATATAAGTACGCCCAAATTGACTATTGATCGCCAGTTTTAAACATGCGGGACGTTTTTTTGTCTAACATATTCAGCAACTATGACTATTTTTAAGATATAAGGTGCGTTGCAACTAAAAATAGAAATTGGGACTATTGTACGTTCACAAAAAAAAACTGATTTGCCAAGCAAATAGTCAAACAAGAGTGCTTTTTCCGAGGTGGCGGTACTCCCTGAAGAGAAAACTTTTCTCGATTGTGTTCCTTTACAATCTCAATGACGTATGAACATTTTAGGATCCTAAGATAATTAGTTTAATTGATTCAATGAATGAATTAATCAATTTGATGTATTAATTATACCCTCCACCATACAATGGACGGTATATTAGTTTTGTCATTCTGTCTGTAACACCTTGAAATAATCATCGTAGACCCAGCAAAGTATATATATTCTTGATCCTCGTTCTTAAACGATATAGCCATGTTGTCCGGCTGTTCATCTGTCCGTCTGTTGAAAACAAGATAGAGCCTTCATGAAAATAGCTAGGGAGCTTAAATTTGGTACAAAACTTGTGTAGTTAACCTAGCATGGTTGTTATTGAAAATAGGCTATATAGCTCTACGGGAAGTTGGTGTTGGAGACCCTCAACCGAAACTACCTCATAAAAATTAGTTTTTTTATTTGGAAATATACGTCCAGTTTCTTCAGCAAAATCACTGATTTCTGTATGTGACGCGCAAAATAGAAAGGGACCTAAGGGTAAAAACCAGTTTTGTTCAGGAGAGCCATTTTAAAGATTTAAATACGTGTATCTTTGGTGTACTATCACTTTCATAAAACGCGCATATCTCTGGGAGGGAACACTTTTGGGGCATGGGATCGGTCTCATTCGATGCTCAGATGTTGTCCACATCAAAAAAAAGTGAAAATTAATTTTTTTTTTACCCTTAGGTCCCTTTCTCTATGAACTGTCACATATAGAACACACTTCCGCACCAAATTTGGTTTTATTTGGGAATCTGGTGGAGGGTATCCAAAGTTCGGCACAGCCAAACTTAACATTTTGTTACTTGTTTTTCATTGCATTTGTCTGCGTTCATCAATTTTAAGTATTATTTTACGCCAATCTTTTACGCTCAATCGTAGGGGGAAGCCACAGTAAAATGTACACACGCATACATGAGGTATTTTTATACCCCACAGTGAAGGAGATATTAAAATTGTAATTTCGTTTAAGCCAATGACATATTGGTTGGAGATCCAATAAAATATAAACATACTTGACCATCGTAAAATTCTAAGACGATCTAGCATTGTCCGTCCGTCCTTGTGCCCGTTCATCTGTTGAAAGTAGGATATCCTGAAATTTTGCATTATGATGTCTTATGGCTATAAGCTGTTTTGAATTGTAAATGGGCGAAATTGGACCAGATGGAAACATTTTTCCTTTAACGGACTGAAGGTACCTCAGGAAAAGGTATACTTTTTTTAAGTAGTTGCTAAACAAATCATAATTCCTTGTGCACGGACACGGGTTCAAATGGTTACTGTTACTTAGGACACGCCTTAGAACATCTATATAAAAATATTTGCATATTTGCTGGACTTTTAGGCAAAAAATTAACAAAAATGTTTTACCAATTCAAATTAAGATGTTCTCGCTGAGACTTGGGACGGACATAGGGACCGAAATAGCCCAACAAAACTGGCCTCTTATTTGCGCTTTAATAGCGTAGGGACGGACGATGAAAAACTACATAAGCTTTGTCCTGGCCGAACTTAACAAAATTTTTACTTGTTATTATTGTGCTTACTTTGTTTACTTTCGCATTAAATGTAAATCTACCTACTCTTAAATGCATAGCCGCTGATAATAGCTAAATCACATTCATTGCTTGGGGTCGGATGATGGTAAAGCTGCATTAACCAAAACTGCAGTCATCCCTGCCCCAGTAGTCTTTAGACTGCTTTTTCAATAATTTTATCTTTCTATTGAATAAAATTGGAAAATCTAGATTGAATAAAATGTTTAATAGAAACATGTTCAATCATATCTGGCTTTGAATTAAGCAAAAACTTAATTTTCATTTAATTCTTATACAATATATTTCAAGTTATTTGTTATTGTTTTTAGAAATCCGCCGGGAAGGTATATTACTTTGTTTTGCCGCCATTTTGGTAATCATTAGTCTTGACAGTTCATATTTGACAGTCGAGACGTGTCAAATTTATTATGGAAAAATATTTGTTAAGCCAACGTGTTTTAGTCATTAAAACATTTCATCAAAATCAATTAGCGATTACTGTGACGATCGGAAAGTAACGTGAAAGTAACCGAAGAAAGAAGGTTTGTAGGTTTGTAGCTGATTGCCCAAGCATGGACCACAACATACTGCAAGATCGGCTTTAATGCCGAACCTACATGCTTTGGGCTTGATTAACATGTGGTAACAACAAGACGGTGCCACATCGCATACAGCCAGGATTGCAATGGAATTACTGCGATACCTCTTTCTCCAACAAGTTATTTCAAGAAATGGGGATGTTGATTGACCTCCAAGGTTGCCTGATTTGACTGCTCCGGACTTCTTTTTGTGGTGATACCTGAAATGCAAGTTTTATGCAAACAAACGCTTGAGCAATTCAAATAAAATATTCGTGATGTGTGTGAATGTAATGAAAAAAGTGCTCAAAATGGCAACGATACCATCGATATTTTACGCACTGTTTTTGAAAATCGAATAATCAGCCAAAATTGTGATGTCAATTAGCTGCCTCGGAGCTGTATTTTGAGCCCTTTGGGTTATTTTCTGTGGGGTGCCATTAGGAATAAATATACGCAAACTACCCAGAGACAATTTAAGCGATGAGACATGAATTCGAAGTTGCCATTAAGGAGATTCGACACAATCGAAAATGCACTGAACAATTGGTTTGATCGGAGGAGGTACTGCCGAGCCAGCGTGTAAGTCATATAAATAATATTGTGTTCCATTATTAAATGACAAAGTTCAACCTTTCCCATAAAATCAGAAATTTGAACAAAATATCTATACTTTGTTTACAGCCGTTTCAAATTAAAAATGTTTGATTGTTTTTAGCAATTGCTATGGCTTATATTGCAACTAAAGGGTGGTTAAGGGCCGATGTTGAATGTGAACCACACCTAAACGTTAAGTTTTTTTCTGCATTTGATTTGATATTTATCAATTTCAGAATAACTCAATTTGAACCATGGAAAGATACACAAGCGAACAACGCGTTAAAGCTATTCAAGAAATGGCAACAGTGGATGATCAATTTTCGAAGAAAATCATCTTCAGTGATGAAGCACATTTTCACCTCAGTGGATTCGTCAATAAGCAGAATTTCCGCATTTGAGCGAATGATCATCCAAGAGTGATTGTCGAAAAAATAATGCGGTTTATGGGCTGGCGGCATCATCGGGCCGTATTTTTTTCCAAAATGAGGTCGGTCAGGCAGTGACTGTGAATGGAGTTCGCTATCGTGAGATGATAACGAACTTTTTATGGCCCAAATTGGAAGACATGGATGTGGACGATATGTGGTTTCAATAGGACGGTGCCACACAGCTAACGAAACAATAGCTGTTTTGCGCGACAAATTCGTGGCGTCGTGTCGATGTTAATTGGCCGCCAAGATCATGTGATTTTACACCGTTGGACTTCTTTCTTTGTGGTTCTGTGAAAGAAAAGGTGTACATCAATAAGCCAGCAACATTTCAAGAGACAAAGGATGAGATAATTTGGCACATTAACGGCATAGGACCGTGTCAAAAATTTTGACCATCGGTTGGTGGTGTGCCGCCGAGGTCGCGGTGGCCATTTGGTCGATATTTTGTTCCATTCATAATTGAACCATACCAATATTATCATATTAAAAAGAAATGACAATAATTTCCTAAATCATTTGTATTTTATTCAAAATCATCATCGGCCTTAAAATTTAACTCGCACGTATGTACCTTAGGGGCCCAAAAAATTTGCCTTTTTATCAAAGGAAGGGACTACTACTAAATATGAAAAAATGATAACACAAATTTAAGCAATGTTTCTCTACTAATCCAAGTATGGCATTATTTTAAAATTTGTCCATAATTCATTTTAATGAAAATAGAGGTTCACATTTAAACCCGCATCATTGTTGGAACAAGGACTAAGCCCATTAAAACAGATGCTCGACTGTAAACTCACTCTCTAAGACATTCAAGCAAGAGATGTATTATGGATGAGACACTTGGCCGGGATGTACTGGCCGTTTCCGCTTGGGGTCAAGTGAACAGAGAAGACTTAAATAGTTGTTGTCTCACAAGCTATTCACTGACCCTACAGTGTCGTCAATATCTATCGATGGTACATATGTTGAACAATTGTTCAATTGTAGCATGAAAATTAAATATAAGGCTCGTTGGGCGAGGCATGTATTCGAATTGTCAAAAGAAGCACATAAGTGTAAAGGCTTTCTTAAGTGAGGCAAAAAATATATTTATCCTTTGATCTTTTCAATGTCTACACGCAGAAAAAAAGTATGGTTGGGGTAACAATATTCGAAGAGCATCATACTATTGTTGGTTATATGGTTGTGGCACAACAATATTATGATCATCACAACAACAGTATGGTTCACACACATCCATACTATGATCCCCATAACAATATTATGGTCCTCACAGCAATAGAATTATTCACACACAACCATACTATCATCCCCACAACCATATTATTATTCACATTCAACCATACTATGATCCCCATGATAACCATAGTATGTTCAACGTACTATGATCCTGATAACCATAGTATGTTTAACGTCCAACCATAGTATGATCCTTACATCCATAGTATTACTTACACTTACACATCATACTATGATCCCCAAAATTGTTGGTAAAGATTGGGTTAAGTTGTTATTTAACAATAGAGAATTTTATTAAGTAAGTTGTGTAATAATAGGTGTAATTTATTGAACAATAAAAAAAATATTTATTAAAAAAATGTCAGTTATACTAATTCCTAGTTTGTTTCGAAAAAATTTAATTATTTTTACTATTATTGCGTAAGATTCGTAAAAACAACAGATTCGTCAAATTAAAAAAATTACAATTTTGACGGTATGATTGCCGTTATCATGTTATTGTTAACATAAAACATATGAAAACAATACTATTGTTCCACCAACCATATTTATATTGTTGCTACAACCATATTTTCATTTTTAAATTTGGCAACAATACTATTGTTACATTTAAACAATATTAATATTGCCTCAATCATACTATAGTTAAAATGAAATTCAAAAACTATACTATGGTTGCGACGACCATACTTTTATTGTAGAGAACATACTATTGTTGCCGTGACCATATAGTAACCATATCTTTTCTCTGCGTGTATACTAGTACAACCTACATCAGGTCAAATATGAAATGCAACTCTCACATATGGACAGATGCTCCCAAATAATCATCGTTTAAAGAAAAGCGATGGTCATGGGATATACAGTTCTATCGTATCCCTTGCTGTCTATCTTCTATCGTATACCTTGCTGTCCTATTGTGACTTTGACGGCGTGTGTTCATTAGATATTCGTCATCTTATTTCTGAAGTATTTATCTTCGGCAAGAATACGCATTAGACTATTCCGGAATTAACACCGTTTGCTCTAGATTGGGAGTCTTGGAATCGACTTCTGGCAAATGTATATTCTAACAACTACGGAAATCTGAAGTTTAGACATTTGTCAATTAGCGATATTCCTTTTTCACCCTTCGGTTCCTAACCTTTCACCCACCAACGCAATGCACTGCATGTATAGGGGAAATTCCCTGAGTGTTGGTCAATTAAAAAAAATCAAGGCCTAAGGGTTCCAAAATACGGTCCGTTTGATCAATAGAAATAATCACTAGCAAGAATGGGCAGAAGTGAAAGCTTATTTTACTACGAACATGAAATTTTTTATACTCCATATTCCCTAGGAGCCCAAATGGGATCCTGTTTGGTCGAAACAAGTGATTAATGTTAATTAAGAACATATGGATACTTAAATTAAAACAGTTTTGACCACAAACTAAAACATGGATTAATGTTGAAGATTTGGCTGAGATTAAGGTCGTGCTTAAGGACCCAAGAGACCAAAATAACTACTATTATGGTTAAACAGAGTCAGACAACACTTTTGAACTTACAGATCCGGAACTACTTACTTAATCTAATGTATTTATGAAGAAGCTTTCACACGGGTTAGATATTATTCTCTTACTCGTAAAGGCACCGGAATTTACGAAGTGGCTGACAAATTTGTAATAATCTTACCCGGATCTAAGCCTGGGGAACTTTTTTGATAGTTGTGCACACTAGCTATCTGACTACGGCGGCCGTATCCTGTTGTTACTGACGTAAGAATCTATTTTTTGTTTCAAAAACTATAAAAATATTTTATCTCTTTAAATTAAAGCTAGAACAGAACTCATGTGCCACATATTGCTATTTAAATTTCTTTACAGTTTTCTTCAAAACAATTTTTGTAATCACTTGTCCTAGAACTTTCTCATTTCACCAAAAATATTCCTAAATGGTCATTCACAATAAAGTCTAACATTTCCGGAATTTCAGTAGCATGAAATACGATATTTTCCACATTTATACTGCCTAGAATCTTTTGGGGTTTCCCAACTTGTATTTGTCATATTTATACTTTTAATTACAAAATTTATGATTTCCAACCGAAAAAAAATAAAAAAAACAACGAAGTTAATATTTTTCGTATTTACTTAAAACTTCCTTAACAAACATTGTGGGGGCGAATCCCTTTAGAATAAGACTTACTTTGGCCAAATGCCCACAACGAGAGAAGAGAAAAACAACCAACAAATGGAAAGAAAAAAACTGAAGAAAATCCCGGAAATATTTACACACAGCGTGGAGGGCGGAAATAACAAAATAAGCAAATTGTCTGCGAAATAAAAATTGTTTCCGTACATAAATGCCAACACTTGAGCGCGGGATGGTGGCCCAAGTGGCTGCTGCCGGGGTGGTGTTAAGGAAAATGTGGTGTTGGCAAGATGTTCCATAGTAGTCATGTTTTTTCCAGTTTTGGCTGCACACACATACACACTACTGTCTCACCCCTCCCTTGTTCACAAATAATTCCTCCTTTTGGGGTCAAATTTGCCTTTTTAAAGCGAAGAATCCGCCCATACAAGATGAAGTAGAACCATAAGTCAGCAGACTCTTAAAAAAATGAAATCAAAAACTTGTTGATTCGTTGGGTTTCGCCCGAGAAAAAGAAAATATTTAAATTAGGTTGAAAGCAAAAACAACAAAAAAATCATTGGTAATTTTTCATGGTTTTGTCCATGTTTTCTTCCCCTGTTGCCTTGCCTGTCCTTTAACGTAAAGCCATACATTACTGCCATTACAGGACAGTTCGTAGAGGAAACTGGCATTAATTTAAAATTGATTGTGAAGTTTTACTGCCGTTGCTGGCTGCTTTCTTCGGTATCCTGTTGCATGTGGCACTCTGCCTTCATTAATTCAAATGGACTTATTTTTGACCATAATCATGATTTATGGCGCCATTGCACGCCGCTTTTATAATTCGGATTTTGAGGTTCAATGGCATCGCATAATCATGCGAGACGAGGCGTTGCAAGCATGTTATCGCTGAATTGTTTAATTTCCTTTAAATGGGTCAGAGCTTTGTTTTCTTGTTTTCCTTTTAATTGATGTATAAGTACACTTTGCGGATGATTTATTACGGATAAATATTAATAAATATTCATAGACCTTGTAAAGGAAGAAGTGTGTATCGAAAATCCATTAAACTCATTTCTACAAAAGTGCATGCAATTGTTATCAGTATCGTAGTCGACGACCACATTGTAACTGATCTATGGGAAAAGTCAGTTTTGAATCACTTCTTACATCAAAGCGGTGGGGCTATGATACGAGGTGAAGTATGACATTTTCTCATTTGTTTCTCAAATTTTAGAGTCCGGCCGAGGCGGTTTTAGCGGAATATTTATAAGTAAGTGTAAAAAATTGACGGATATGAAGAAATTCGAAACTTGTCAAGAAAAAAGATCGTTACTTTAACAATTTTTTGTAAGATGTTGAATTTTGGCAAAGCCGAAGTTTTTTACTATTCACCATTGATTGCGTTGTACTATGGCAATGACAGGATTTGGTTATTTTGTCCTTGGTGGTTGGTCCATGTTTCCCAGAACTACATATTTGGGACCCGATGAACCAATGTCCTATTCTATTTCGTAAAGAAAATTTTACTGTTTTGAAGAACCCGTATGTCTATTGTTGAAGAGGGATGTAAGGGTCATAGGGAGTTTGGGTAATAAATTTATACAAATCTTTAAAGTTAATGCATATTGCGATAGGTGCTATAATTCCACTGTTTTTGAGTAACCATATGTGACGCGCAAAATAGAAAGGGACCTAAGGTTAAAAACCAGTTTTGTTCAGGAGAGCCATTTTAAAGATTAGGTCCCTTTCTATTTGCGCTTAGAATCGTCGACTTCAGTTTCATAAAACGCGCATATCTCTGGGAGTGAACACTTTTGGGGGATGGGATCGGTCTCATTCGATGCTCAGATGTTGTCCACATCAAAAAAAAGAAAAAAAATGAAAATTGATTGTTTTACCCTTAGGTTTTTTTGCGCTGTCAAAAATACATAAAGGTTTTACCCCTTTTTCCTTTAATGTTACCATAATATCCCCTAAACTTGCTATACCACTTTATAAGATTTATTTGTTGAAAAATCATACTGATTAAACCCATAAAACTGTTATTAATATACTAAACGAAAATTATTATAAGTAAAACGAAATATTGGAAGAATAAAATTGAAGTTGAAAAATCTATGCGCAGTCACATATGCTGATGTTTAAAAGCACCTTATTTTAACTCTAGAGAACTCTGACCTATGGGCCAAACTCCACTTATATTCGAAAAGTAGAATACAAGTTATTTTCGGATTCTTGTATCGTTTTGTTGTTTTTTAATATAAGTACATAGTTCAAATAGGTCTCTATGGCACGGTCCGAGTGCAACCTTGGGCCACATTTGGATTTGTTTGAAAATGTAATTCTTTCAGGATATAATTCTTTCATATCTCCCCGAACATTACGGGACGGCTATAGGTTAAGGCCTCTAATTCAGCCCAAGCGTAAAATTCAAATGCTTAATAAAATTTCACTTTTTCACTATGAAGGTCCATGTTCAGAAGGACTTATTTTTTTGGCACCCTATAGACCTTTTACCCCTTATAATTCCTTATAATTCAACGTGGATGATTTTTGAGCCCCTAAGTGCCGAGAAGAGTGTCAAATCGGAACAAATCTCAAATATAGCTACATGTTTGAATTTGTGAAAACATTTTTATTACTCCTAGATTTTCATATATCTCCGAATGTTACGGTAAGGTCCATTGACAACGCCCATTGGTCAATGCCTCCAATTCAGACAAATCGTAAAATTACCGTCCTATTTAGATTTTTTTTTTATAAAATTTGACTGTGTCTAAGTATCCATATGTCCATGTTCAAAGGGTCTAGTTTTCGACGCAATTTGGGTCTAAGACTCAATTTTCTTCGAATCGTAAAATTTATGTGATATTCTGATTCGCAATGAAATTTTATTGTTGTTTAATATCCATATGTCAACAGTTTAAAGAATCAGAATATGGGGTCCATTGGGCCTGCATGGGCCTACGGACCTTCATGATATAAATAACTTCGATAACTAAATGTAATGTACCTAAGTCCATTTCGCATGCTTCCAAGTTTTGTACAATTCATATTATTTTTCGTCATAAAGTGTTGCTCCTTAATCTGTTTGATGTTGACATTTTGATAGGGTAAAGGCAACATTTTAAAAAATGTTCCAAAGTTAAGGCAAAATACTTTTGAGGTACGACATCACCAAAAGTTTTCTGTCTAGTTGGACTAACCCCTAATACAATAATTGTGTTTTGTATTCCGATCTTTATCTTTATGATATTCTACAAATCCTCTAGATATATTTGGCGTATCCCTTTTGTCTCTAGATTCGGACACTGTAAGTACAGTTGGACATTGATCACATTTCGAAGCACCCAATTGGCCATCTTTCCCATAGCCAAAATACAAAGATATATAACTAGCTCTGGTGAAATGCCACCAGTATTATGGCTAAAATGAAAACGCACTCTTTTAATAGCGCTTTTTAAAAATCGATCTATGCATTTTTCTACAACATCGGACTTAAAATGCAGCGTTCTTAGCGATTGGACCTCAGATATCGAAGGAAAAGATCGCGTAAAAATATGGCTTGTAAAAAAATTTCCAATAGAGTGTCTCTAGAAAAACATGAACTTTTAAGGTCCAATTATACAGTGGTGTGTTACTCATTGCACGTAATGTTAGATACACACGTTGAGGCAACCGTTGCTTCGTGTGTAGTGAACACACCCAACATACTTATAGAATTTGTGTTTGTCCGTTTGTGGTTACTGAACCGATCTTCCTGAAATTCACAGAATATAGCTGTATGGACTTCGGTTAAAATAGTCTACTTTGACCTTTAATATCTAAAGTGGGCGGCGCCACGCCCTCACCGCTGAAAATTGAAAATGCTCATAACTCAAAATTTATAAGAGCTAGGAACATGAGGTTTAGTGATATGTAACAAAAATAGTAGTGGGGAAAAATGTATCACGCCTTTTTTTAAGAGCGTTGTAACTCCAATAAGGATTGGCCAATCGTCTTGAAATTGTAATAGTTTCCTAGTGTGGATGCTTTATACAGAAACGGTTTTAAAAGGGGTGTGACACAGCACACATATCCATAAACGTAACACATCCAAAGTTCATAAACTGAAAGAGTTTCGAAGATTAGATTCAGTATATGTGACCCGGCCTATAAAAAGGTGGCTTATGACTCAAAAAAGAAATTGCGAAAAACAGCTGTTAGAGATAAACAATGCATTTCTTCAGGTTCTAAGTAGTTTTTCTTTTGTATTATGAGCTGCAATAAAAAAAATCAAAACGTAAGGCCTCATCTCCGGAAGGAGATTCGAAAAAACGAGCAACTTCAAAGGTTCCAACAAGGATAGCGACGAAGAAAACTACTTAATACTGCTAAATAAATATTTTTTTTTTGCAAAACAGCTTATTTTTTGCAAAAATCGTTTTTGCAGCGTTCAATCCTGTTTTTAAATTTTTCAATTTAATTTATTATCTTGATTCTGGATTTTCAAGTTAGCACTTTTTAGTGTTCACCACGTGAAAGAGCGTCTCAAAAACTATCGAAACCAAAAAAAAAGTGAAAACTTCTTTTTTGAGTCATAAGCCACCTTTTCATAGGCCGGGTCACATATATCCTATTAGTGTGTAATGAAATATGTTTCCCTAAACTTAGTTCTTTATACTTTAAGGCAATATTTGTCAATCCGATATCCCTACAGAATTTATACGGATGCAGTTTTCGAAAGTATTTAAGTAGGAGACACCACATTGGAACATTAAATGTGTAAAGAGAGTGTGTAAAGAGATAAGTTTTGGGAAATACAGGTAGTAGACGGTTGCAGGCCATTTCTTTAGGCGCTTAAATGACCGTTAAATAATATCTTTCATCTTCTTATATTATACTACTTACTACTTATATTATAACTTTTAACTATAAAGAAGCTAATAAATTAATATATGTGTGTCCGCAAACATTGAACGATATAATCTAGTTTTACCAGAGTAAGGTATTGATCTTACAATGCTCTATGCTAAACTTCGGCAAGATTGGATTTAAAATGTGACTGCTAGAGCGGTAGGCCCTCAAAGCGGGAGAGGGATTGGTATGAGCGCTATTTGAAAACAGCTGAAATCCTTTAATCCCAGCCAAACGCAGTCCGCTTATAAATGTCGATTCATTGGAACGAAAATGTTGTACTAATAGAGATCCAGTGGCTCAAATGTTATAGGGATAAAGCGGGGTAAAGTACATTTTCAAAGTATCGCAATCTTCTTATTTTAATGGTATTCTAAACTAAATCCACAATTTGCTCGTCTTTATCTTAGGTGACCATTGCAGTAGAGGCACTTAAAGAACATACACGTAAAAAATATTTTATAAGTGGAAGATATGGGAAATAACTTTATACGAAGATTTTTCTAATATTGCAAATAGTATTGAAATAACGTCTGCAGCACTACGAGTACATACGAGTATAAGAGACACTCGAGTATTGTTCCACTATCTTTTTTTTGGTGTTGATTTGCTTTTTCAATGTCGAATGTAAAATTCAATACGTTAATACTACTTTTGCAGTATTGATCTATTTTCGGCGTCTACCTACGTTCTGAAAATGCTTTAAAATGGTATATTGGGGCGTTTACGTTAAATATAAATCAGGTTCCCTTATGTACCTACCTCATTTTATTCTTAACGAAGAGGTAAAAATGTTTTTAACAACAAATTCCTACAAAAATAATTTTTACAAGAAAACACTAAATGTTAATAAAAATGTATGTACTGTTTCATTGATTTACGACAAACAGTGAGATATTTTTGCTTGAATTTTGCAAACGCCATTTGGCATTGACTATCCCTATTTCAAAGATAAACCGAAAAATACAACAAAAAAATGAAATCCATAAGTGTAAGTTTGATTCAACTGTTTTTCTTTAAATTATTTATAAAGTGTTTTGAAAATGATTTTAAAGCTTCCTAGACATTACTCAACAACATGTCTCCACGAAGTTGCCAAAGTGGAGTTAGTAAATGATAGATTGGCAAGACTTAAAGAAAATTTTGCAATCAGATGCCAAGAGTCTGATTTTATTCATATAAGAGATCTAGCATCGTTGTAAATATTATAACTGAAAACAAGTTGAAAATGTGAAACTCTAGTCAGACTATTCAGAAAGGTTTTTTTTTGTGAATTTTCCTTCAATTAAATCCGATATTAATTAAACCTCATCACAATATATCAAATTTTGTTTACTAATATTTAAGTAGCATAGGCTTATACAAACCTAAACTCTTTGTCATTGTAGATAATAAGAAAAATTAAATTGTTATATTAACAAAATAAAAATTGAATTGAATTTATAAAGTGTTTTCCAATAGGTACATAACATTTCGCATGTCAACGTTCCCTCAAACGTTCCCTTAATCTTTCAGTGTCAAAACGTAAGTCGAAGTCAACATTTGCATCCTGGTAAAGTTCATTTACGAGCAACGTTTGGAAATCATTTAAAATTCTACCGAAATTCTGAGTCGGTGGTCCCAACTTTAAGCGCGCTTGCCGCAATCATACTACTGTCAAAATGAAACTGAAAAAACAATACTATGATTGCGACGACCATACTTTTATTGCAGAGAACACACTATTATTACGGTGACCATATAGTAACCATATATTTCCTCCGCGTAATGCTACCGGCAATGGAGAGCGCTATCGTGCCATGTTAGAAAATTATTTTTGGCCAGAATTGGATGAGCTTGATTTAATATCGCCACGGCGTGAGAAAACACGGTCATTGAATTTGTCCCGCAAAAGAGCCATTGTTTCATTAGATGTGTGGCAAGTGGCACCGTCCTGTTGAAACCACATATTGTCCACATCCATATCATCCAATTTGGCCAAAAAAGTTTGTTAGAAGAACTCCATTCACAGTGACTGCCTCACCGGACTCATTTTGAAAAAACTGCGGCCCGATGATGCCACCAGCCCATAAACCGCACCAGACAGTCACCCTTTGTGGGCGCATTGTTTTTTCGACAATCACTCTTATCATTCGCTCAAATGCGTTAATTCTGCTTATTGACGAATCCACTGAGGTGAATATGTGCCTCATCTCTGAAGATGATTTTCTTCGAAAATCGATCATTTCTCAGTTTCTCGCTTGTGTATCTTTCCACGGTTCAAATTGAGTAAGTCAGAAAGAAAAAAGCTTGACGTTTTGGTGTGCACGCAGAGAAAAAACATGGTTACTACATGGTCACGGCAATAATAATATGTTCTTCGCAATAAAAGTATGTTCGTCGCAACCATAGCATTGTTAACTGAATTTATTTTTAACAATAGTATAATTGCTGCAATATTAATATTGTTGAAATGTTACAATAGTATTATTGCCAAATTTCAAAATGAAAATATGGTTATAGCAACAATATAAATATGGTTGGTGCGACAAAAGTATAGTGTTTTGCGTTTTAAGTTAACAATAATTTGATTACGGCAATCATACTGTATGATTGTAATTTTTCTTCATTTAAATATGCTTTTAAGAACAAATGTTATTGGTACGGATCTAATGCAATAATAGTACTTTTTTATCGAAATTAAAAATTTTTAAACAAGCTGCTTTGGCTTTGTTTAACTGGAATATTTTTAATAAAAACGCTTACGTTTATTTAAACTTATTTTTTCTACTGTGAAATAAATCACTCCTGTTATTTTGAATTTAATGTATTTTTGAATAATTTTCATAATTCAAATCTATATTTGACAACTTAAACCCATTATAATAAATAATATTTGGGATCAAATCTATTGTCGACAAATTCTAATAAATTATATTGCGGATCATAGTATAATTGTGTGTGATCATACTATGGTTGTAGGGATCATAACATGGTTGCGTGTGAATAATACTATGGTTGTGAGGATCATACTATGGTTGTATATGAAACATACAATGGTTGTGAGGATCATACTATGGCTGTGGAGATCATAGTATGGTTGAGTGTGAATCATACTATGGTTGTGGGGATCATAGTATGGCTATGTGTGAATCATATTATTGTTGTGAGGAGCATAGTATGGTTGTATTTGAAACATACTATTGTTGTGAGGATCATAATATTGTTGTAGCACAACCATATATCCAACAATAGTATTATCCTCTTCGAATATTGTCACCACAACCATACTTTTTTTCTGCGTGTGGTTCACATTCACCATCGGCCCTTTTAATGTAATGCAAGATTGGCGAGGATGTACGCGGAATACTAAAATTTTTTGAATTCGATGTATGTAAGTGTCAGTGAGTGTAGGAATTATATCTTGCACAACTTACAGAGAGAAGTTTCCGTTGATCCTTAAAGTGACTATGTGATAATAGTGTAGTAATTTTTGTACTTTATAATACTCGCATAAAGAGTGTGTGCGATGTTTCAGTCTTAGCTCGACTCTTACAGAAATATTGTACTGTGCGCCGGCCTGTTTTTATTTTTCAACCCAATTCAATTTCCTGAAGTTAGAAAGTGGGTGCAACCTGTTTAAGCCCCAATGGTCGTAATGCACTTGTGGGTTTTGGAATTATCCCGTGAAAATTTCGTTTCGCGAAAATTCACTTTCCCCGAATATGCAATCGAAGGAAAATATCCTGCGAATTAAAATATTGACAGTATATTGCGTAAATTGACAAACCCAAATTTCGAGAATTCGAATCTGATGCTAATTGGCCGTGATCTACTGGCCATTTCCGAATGGGGTCGAGTGAATAGAGTAGATTTTAATGCACGTAAGACACAGTGCTGCTTGTTGTCTCACAAGCGATTCGCTGACCCAACAATATCATCAATCTCTCTCGATGGTACGGATATTGAACAATCAGAAGCTCTCGATGTTCTGGGCATGAAAATACAATGTGACGCTCGTTGGGCGAGACATGTATTCGAAGTGTCGAAAGAAGCACTCAAGTGCATAGGCTTTTTTAATGCGGTGCAAGAAATATTTCACTCCTTCTGATCTTTTCAATATCTATACAACTTACATCAGGCCAAAGATGGAATACAACTCCCATATATGGGCAGGTGCTCCAAAATCATCCTTGGAGCTACTTGACCGTGTTCAAAGGAGAGCGATGGTGCTGATAGGTGACAGTAGGGTATCCAACTCTATTGTTTCCCTTGAGCATCGTCGGAATGTGGGTTGCGTGACGCTGTTCTATCGTTACTTTCATGGTGTGTGTTCATCAGACATCCGTCGCCTTTCTAGGAATTCACACCCGTTTGTTATCGATTGGCAAGTTGACCGCACTATACACTACAGATCAAATTCGTTTTTCGCTCGTACAGTCCGTATGTGGAATCGACTTCCGGCAAATGTATTCCCACTAATTGCGACATCCAGAAGTTCAAGGCAAGCGTCAACAAACATTACTCCCTCTTTCCCCCCTCCGATCCATTAATTTCCACTCGCCAACGCAATGCACCGCATGTATAGGGGGCATCCCCCGAGTGTTGGTTATTTAAAAAAAAAATGATTATTATTTGACCTTATTAATTTGAAGCTAGAAAAATATTTTTTTTAAAAAAAAAGTATAAAAGTAATCTCTTTTTGTTCCTAGATTAAATGCGATTTAATTCGATTTTACCCTCATTGACCTCAGAGTTATAAAAATGAGTTTGGTCAGTTTACTCAGTCCACTGCATTTTTGGTAAATTTAGGCCTCAACGACCAAAAACTGGTGCTCCAATAAACATGCTGTCATGTTTTGAGCTCATTATACGATTGAACTCATCTTTAAAGGCAAAATTCTTACTTGTTTTATTTGTTGTCACTCATTTTTATCAAATCGTTTTGTGAAATCGTTTATATTTTTGAAATTCTTCGTGTAAATTTCATACTCATCGAAAACACCATCGCAAACACCAGCAAGAAACGTGAAAAAATTTTGTCGATTGTAGCTCTACACGATTCGAAGTTGTTATCAATTCTCCAAGTCATTTAAGTCATTTAATTTAAATGTGAATTGGAAAACGCTTCACTACCTTGCGTAAATAAATTAAAACGAACGATTTCGTTTATGGCGTTTACGTTACTGTTGGCGTCGGCCTCAATTTAAAATAAGAAAATGTTCGTCGCCATTATTTAAAATAAACAAATCACTGATCATTATCTAAAGCGATTTTCTTTTATTTTCCGAATGCAACATCAGGACGTAACATCCGGTGCGTCCACAAGGTCCCTGTGAGAAAGTAAAAATAAAAAGTCCTGATAGGTAAAATCTGTATGTGTAAGTGGATGTCGTCCCCAATGGTATCGATATCGTTTTGGGTATCATTTGTAAATTAACACAAACGACAAAAGTTAACTGCCTTTTAAGCCATTTAAGCGAAAAACGATTAATCTATAAACGCATAAACAACCAACAGCCAACACACTCCATGCTGCCAACATGTCCTGTGGAGCAAGTCCCTGTGTAAGTTCGTGTATACTGGTCGAGTGGCTAGCTGTCTGACTGGTTGAATGACTTAAGGCCCAATGTGGTTCGAGGGCTGGGGGGTTTAAGAGTTTGGCGATAGTGTTATGTTGGTTGGTTGTATGCAAATAATGTCCCTTCCACATGGCTAAAGTGTAACCATACGAGGCCGCCACAAAATTAATCGTTACTCATGCCTCACTCACTCACACACATTCGTACACATAGTCCCGTTTAGCTTGGACGGCAAACCGTACAGCAGGACAACGTCCACTGGCCCGAAACAGACGCACGACGATGGCTATTAAGTGGGATTTCGAACAGTTTGAATTTATGACCACCAATAACACATAAACTGACAAAACGGCCCATTGCATACCAAATGGGGAGTGGAGCACGATGCTCGCCGAGATAAGTGCTCCTGCAGCTGTCTGTGGAATATGACGTTCGATGCGGTCCTCGGTCGTTGCAACAGCAGGACATATCCAACAGCATTTTGCTGCAAAATATTGATATTTTCATATAAAACTAAATGGAGCATACATAAAATGAGGACGTTGTCGATATCGGGCAGCGGTTGGGTTGAGGCACTTTCATTAACATCATACATTTGCTTTGTATCTTTAATCTGTAAAGTAAATTTTAGCATTTTATAATTTTAGAAATGAAGTGACCTTCAAACAAAAATCGTACGGTATCAAATTGAATTATTACCTCACAACAAAGATTTATAACTTAGTGCTGATGTATTTTATGTCTCAATGACCCCCTGGCTAAATCGATTCATAACCAGTTTCCGAGTCTCAAAGACGCAAATGAGGAAAGTTTCGAAACAAACTTGGGAACATTCTTCTAAGAGCGCTTCTTACTTTGAAAAAGTGGGCAGCCAAAAACGGTCTCAGGGCAAACCCAACCGAGACCGAACTAGTTCTGTTTACCATAAGATAAAATATCCCAAATGTGGAACCAATATCATAGGGAGTACCGAAATCAGAAAACGGTCTCAGGACAAACCCAGCCGAGACCGAACTAGTTCTGTTTACCATAAGATAACATATCCCAAATGTGGAACCAATATCATAGGGAGTACCGAAATCTCTTCCACGGACAGTACACAATACCTGTATGTTATAATGGACGGGAGGTTGAATTTCAAGCTCAACATAGTATAAAGTCCAGAGCAATAGATAAACAATAGGTTAGCATTGTGCACTGGGTGTACACTGCAGTAGTAAGAAAAATAATGTTATTTGCGTGCAGCGCTCTTTTATAGCCCACATATTGCTCGCACTGAATAGAGTCGAGAGAATTCAGTCTGTGCTTCAAGGGTGTGTTGCGTACCACATCCTTTAAGACACAAAGTGTACAAATTCCTTGACATCATAAGTAAACAAACTGCAGCAACCAGCAGTAAAATCAAGAGAGCTGTCGATAAACGGTTACGGCCGCTCAAAAAGAGGCTCGCTCAAAAAAAGGCTCGTGTCGATTGGTGCAAAGAAATTTTGAAAAAATACGATCGCGGTGCTTCAAAAGACATTTATAAGATCGTCACAGGTGACGAATCATGGATCTATGCGTATGAGCCCGAAACAAAACAGCAATCAGCCGTGTGGGTCTTCCAAGACAAGCCAAATCCAACGAAAGTTGTTCGTGGAAGAAGCACTTCGAAGCAATTGGTTGCCTGTTTCTTTGGCAAAACTGGTCATGTGGCGAATGTTCCGCTTGAGCAACGTAGGACGGTCAACTCTCAGTGGTACACCACAATTTGTTTGCCTGAAGTCTGCGGAGAAATTCGAAAAACGAACATTGTGCACCATGACAATGTAAGCTCTCACACGTCGGCTCAAACCAGCGTCTTTTTGACCGGCCAGAACGTTGAATCGATGGGTGAACCGCCGTACAGACCTGACTTGACCGCACTACGAGTATACACTACGGATCAAATTGGTTTTTCGCTCGTACAGACCGTATGTGGAATCGACTTCCGGCAAATGTATTTCCCATTAATTGCGACATCCAGAAGGCAAGCGTCAATAATCATTACTCCCTCTTTCCCCCTACGATCCTTTACCCTCCAGTCGCCAACGCACCGCATGTATAGGGGGCATCCCCTGAGTGTTGGTTATTTAAAAAAAAATGCATGGTCTATTTTCGTCACCAGAAGATGCTGTTGAAGCGTTCAAAAACCATGTTTTGGAGGTGTTTCAATTGGAGTGGAAAATGTGCTTCGAAAATTGGTTTGAGCGCATGCAAAAGTGTATAAATCAATCAAACAATAAAACCATATTTGTTGATGAATATTTAGAGTTTTCATTATTAGGCCAGAAATATATATAACAGCCTCGTACAGTGAAAAGTTATATGCGGTTTGACACAAAATTTGGTTTTGTGGTCCAGTACAGATTTGCAAACAATCGATCGTGGTCTGCCCAAGTTACTATCGGCGAGACAGGCTATGTCTTTTAGTTTCTGTAAATCAAACAGTTTCCGTCTTAAATCCCAAAAAGCCGGATAGCAGTAGAGAAAATGTTAAGTGGTTTCCTTCTTCTCTTTATTGCTGCAACTTCCAATCAACACGTTGAATGGCTACGCAAGTACGCCTAAAGGCTAGTAGCCGGCCGGTGGTGACCACATTGAGGTCAAATGGGAAGGACATTTGATAAGGTTCAATTGAACCAGGTTTGCTTATAGACGTGACAAAGCACTCTGAGAAATTATCTTAGAATCGGATGTAATATACTTCGTCTAGAATGGCAGGGTCTCAAATCGCAAAGGACATTCCTATTGCATCCATACGAGAATATGGATCGGTAAAGTCCAATTTCCCTAGATTAGGTTATAGGTTTCTCGCAACGCACTAGGCTAAATTTCAGCAAGATCTTACTAAATTCCGACTTATGGGCAACATCCGGCTTAATTTTCTATAGCGGCTGACGAGTAATAAAATTCGTAATGGGTTGAACTTGTGGCAAAGTTTCATCGATATTATTAAAGGGTTTTCTAATAGGGACATAACAATTTCGTATATTTATGTCAACCCACCCTCAAACATTTTTAATGATATTTTAGTGTCAAAACGTTAGTCGAAGTCAACATTTCATTATGGTAATGTTCACTTACAGGCAACGTTTGGAAATTAATTAAAGTTGATACCGGCAAAATTTTTAACAAGTCTCATTATGGTCCATCTGTTCGGAGGATGGCCGCCAAACGTGCGCCTATACTCTATTTGAACCAAAACTATGGACTCCAGTGCGTGGTAGCGGCGGACAATTTAAATTCTTGTTTCAGTGTCCTAGTTATATATTTTTGTTAAATCAAAACGTCAATCTGCAAAATAAAAAACAAATATTAAATAGAAAAAAAATTTTTTGGGTAGCGGCTTTCATTATCCACCCTGTAAAGTGTATAAAATGGTTATGTCCTTAATGGAAAACCCTGTGCATAAGCATTTGCTTACAATGATGGACCGACTTCGCATAATGACATCAGAGATTCGTTGTTAATCGATCGGTATAGAAATGTGAAGATGCATCTCAAAATATGAGTGCCAAGTCCAAATACCCTGTATCGCTGTATGTTGTTGGGTATGAAAACTAGATCGGGTTGAGGCCGTTAATTCGTCTTTTTGTGTTAAATCGGCTGATAACTGATGTAGTCTTTTGTACAGAACAAATCTACATCCAAATGTCACTGTTTCTATTATTTTAGTGTAGTGTGTGACCATTAAACAAGCAATCTGTGTTTAGTGACCATAAGTCTGTGAGTTTATAAAGTTGAACCGATACACCCCACGAACCTTAGTGTGAGACATCTGGTTCAGAAAGAAAACGGAATTTCTGAATTTAAATCGTTTTATTTTAAATTACAGTTGAAAAAGCTGTAAAGTATATGAATATTAAACTACGAATATAAAGGAATCCAGTTACATTTCTAGCATCAATCCTTTCATCTTAATTAAAATCTATTATTATCATCAGCATATTCTCCTGGTGAGGGTGAGTAAAATAATTCACTTAAAACTATTAAACAGAACATCGCATTCACATTCAAAATCTACAGAGACACGGTGACGTGACATTTGAATAGAAACTTTTTGATTCCTCCAAAAACGAAAATGGTAATTGTAATTATTTGTTAGTGATACTCGGGAATAAGTACAACAAATTATAATGCCAAATGTAAATAAACGCTCCACCACACGGATCACATGTCACAGAGAGGTAGACAATATTTACCCTTCCCCAGGATATGTGAAGCATTTCCTTTCTAAGGCCCCCAGAGAGGAAACGACGGAACGTTATCAGTCACAGCCACAGTTACAGCTACAGGTGGAGTAGAGAAACAAGCGTACGAATAGTTAAGTGGAAAATAGTTAAAAGTTTTCAAAGGAACTTCTTTTCAGCCAGTTTGGGTGGAAGATAAACTTATCCGTGCAAGGATATCACACACGTTCACCAAACGTATCACTCGTACTCGTGATGCCTGCCGGCGTGTATGTGAGAGTGTACGTGGTAGTGGCAGACAAACATTTGATTTAATTATGAGTGGCATTTATAATGGAGCCCGCGCTGCAGGTACTCGGCATCCGTTTCCTTCGGCAGTGGCATGCAGTGAACCAGTCGGTGGTTGTGTCATAGTGTTTTCCTGGGGGTTGGCTTCTCGGAACGGAAGAGCAAAAGTTTCAAGGTGTTAGACTGTTGATAATGTAAACATTGAAAACGTTCAAAACAAAGATGTCTGCCTGTCAAACTGACAGTTAACTTAAGTGGCAACTTAATTTCTTAATTGTCAGCATATGAGTTTGGGTCTGTGTGTGCGTAAGTAAGTACGTGAGTTTGATTAAAGATGATAATGTGTGTGTGTGAATTGTATAGTTTTTGGCAAAAATAAGTTTTTGTGACAAGAAGTTACTGGAGAAAACTATCAGGTTTCTTAAAAACCAAATAAAGTGAGATGCTCTTTTTGGGTACAGTGGGTAGTTTAGTTCAATAACATATTTGTAACACAAAGTCACTGAATATTAGATAAAAGTGATGTCGCCGCTGTAAAATTTTAAACAGTCTATGGAAATGAATTTTAAAACTAAGGTATAGTCCTTAAATTGACTACACATTTTTGTCATTAGATGTTTTAAGGGAAATCGTATGGAGATTATTTTGTAGAACATTTTGACATACTAACTCTATGTTTGACGTGTCCTATTCATGCTTTTCCGAGAAAAGTGAAAAAGAAATTCTTTAACTGGAGTTTTGGGTACTTTAATATTCTACAAAAATGTTGCCTAGTCAATTTCAGTAGGGGACAGAAAACTATAATCTCAAATGTTGGAGTGTGTTTTTTGGTGGGTTCGTTAAAGAATTTGCATAAATGTGGATACAAATTGTAGTTCTTGGGTAAAAATGTTTTAACAAAGTCTAATATATTTTTTTTATAAGTCGTCTAAAATAAACTAAGGAAATCTTGAAAATAAATAAGTCATCTGGTCATCACGGACCAGAAATTGCAATAAGAGGTGTGTGCAGATCTGAGACATGTCCGACTACGCGGCTGGTTCACAATCGTTTTTAAATTTTACATGCCGTAATATTTTTCCAAAACTGCCTATGGGATTAAAAATGACACACCCCAAACTGGTATCTTAATTCAAAATCCGAATTTGGGGTTTTTTCAAAAACGTGTATTGAAAAAACCGGCTTTCGGGAATTTTTTAAGTAAAAAACCGACATTAACCGAATTTCCGGGTTCAGCCTTTTTCTAAAGAATGGAAATTATTTTCTGAAGTGAAGTAATTGTGCTCTTGAACAGGCTCTAATTTTTTCCAGATGTTAAAAATAAGGTCATATTTGAAATTGATTGAATGTCCTTGTCCATGTTTAAACGGGCCCGATTTTCGGACATAGGGTTAGTCACCCAAATTTAGCCAAACTGCAAAAATAATTTTATTTTTAGCTTCGTGTGAAAATGTTATACTTATTTTAAACACATACTCGTATGTATGTCCACATACATGGATAGCCATTTTTTTGGCCTCCAGACAATTTGTACAGGGACTATATCTAAAAATATGCCTATATGACTCAAATCGGTATACGTTACCAAATTCAAATGAAGTCAGAATTAATAAAGATGTTCTAGATCGGAAGAGATTTTAACACTGGGGCTTTATCAAAACATGGATTGAATCTATACTTCTTTTTGCATGCATAGGCTCTCACTCTGAGTTTGCAGGTGGTAAAGGTCATGTCTACGGATTCAATCTCCCCTAATATCCGTAAGTTAGTATGGAGTAATAATAACTCATCTGTTCTACAGTTTTCTGGCATGTCCCTATGGCCCGGCACCAAAATATGATACATTTTGAACTGCTGAGCCATCTCGTTAAGAGATTTTCAGAGATTTAATGGCAACCTCACTGTCGGAGAAAATATTTATCCACAGCGATAAGATTATTATTTCTTAGGCATTCGACTATTTTCCTTAATGGCTAAGATCTTCGCTTGTTAGACACTTCAGTGGACAGGTATCCTTCGAGCTATCAGTAGCACTAGGTCCTTTGAAAGGGCAACGAAACCAGCGACGAAGATTCATGCGTCCCTTTCTGGTATAAGTGTACGATAATAATGGAAATGCGATTATTTATCATCAAAAATGATTTTTACACTTTTGCATGCGCTCAAACCAATTGTGGAAACACTTTTTCCACTCCGATTGAGACACCTCCAAAACATGGTTTTCGAACACTTGAACAGCATCTTCTGGCGACGAAAATCGTTCTTGATTTGCGGGAATAAAAAGAAGTCATTGGGTGCCAAGTCAGGGCTGTACGGCGGTTGATCCATTAATTCTACGTTTTGGCCGGTCAAAAAGACGCTGGTTTGAGCTCGCATTGTCATGGTGCACAATGATTCGTCTTGACTTGTTCGTTTTTCGAATTTCTCCGAAGACTTCGGCAAACAAATTGCGGTGTACCACTCAGAATTGACCGTTCTACGTTGCTTATGCGGAACAGTCGCCACATGACCAGTTTTGTCGAAGAAACAGGCGACCATTTGCTTCGAAGTGCTTCTTCCACGAACAACTTTCGTTGGATTTGGCTTGTCTTCCAAGACCCACACGGTCGATTGCTGTTTTGCTTCGGGCTTATGTGCATAGATCCATGATTCGTCAGCTGTGACGATCTTATAAATGTCCTTCGAAGCACCGCGACCGTATTTTTTCAAAATTTCTTTGCACCAATCCACACAAGCATTTTTTTGAGCGATTGTCAAATTGTGCGGGATCAAACGAGAACAAACCTTTTTTACGGCCAGGAGTTCCTGCAATATCGAATGTATGCTGGTGGAAGAAATGTCCAAGGATGCCTCTATCTCACGGTGTGTCACATGACGATCTTGCATTATCAGTTCACGCACGGCATCAATGTTCTCTGGCAAAACGGTCGTTTTTGGACGACCTTCACGACCTTCGTCTTTGTGCCACGATTGAATTCATTAAACCAGTTTTTCACAGTGAAATAGGATAGTGCTTCATCGCCATACAAAGATTTTAGTTCATCGATGGACTCTTGTCGTGACATTCGACGTAGATTCCAATGTAATCTACGTCGAAAGTTGTGAAAAATGATTGCACGAAAATGTTCAAGATATAATTCCATTTTTTGCCAAATTGATTTTTTCAAGTAAACAACACAACGTTTATGCTAAAAAATGTCATACTTTCCAATGGAAATGTCAGATGGCGCCAGGCAACACTTAGTGTTGCCTCCCGTCCATTATATCAAACAGGTATTTTGTACGGTCCGTGAAAGAGATTTCGGTACTCCCAATGATATTGGTTCCACATATGGGATATTGTATCTTCTGTTAAACGGAGCTAGTTCGGTCTCGGTTGGGTTTGTCATGAGACTGTTTTCGGCTGCCCATTTTCAAAATAAGAAGCGCTCTTTAAATAATGTCCCCAAGTATGTTTGGAAACATTCCTTTGACTGCCATTGTCGAGTCATTTGCGTCCTTGAAACTAGGAAACTGGTTGTAAATCGATCTGGGGGGTCATTGAGACGTAAAAGACATCAGTATTTCATTTCATTAAAAGTTAAAAAACATTTCATTAAAAAAATATTCCAAATAAAATACAAAAGTCATTTTTAAAATTTCAAATAGAATCATTTGCATAGCATTTGGTGTCATTACAATTTTAATTGTATTCTTTTGAATATCAAATGGAATATTCTGAATTTCAATTGATAACATTTGAGGGTATTTTGAATTTTATTTGGTTTGGTTTTTTGAATTCCATCTAGAGTTTCTCATAAATTCAAGTTTTCTAAATTGCAATTGAAAAAAATTAAGTTGTAATTCCCTATACCACTGTGTGTGTGAAATAGGCAAATGTAAATATGTATGTGTAGGGTATTTTTTCGACACAGATAATGTTATTTACATTTCAGGCTTTTAGCTACTTTGTTTATTCCTATTATAGGGTATCATGCAGTCTCCCTTAATTGACTAACCTTTATTTATTTTCTTACTTCTTATTTAAGTTATAATTTTTGGTAAATGGCAAATCAACATTGTGGCTGAGATGGCAAAGACAAAAAAAGTTAATTTACATCTTTACAAACGGGAGCAAGAGGGGATTTCAACGTTAAGAAGGACTTCCGCTGGCATATCTCACAATACTCAAGTCAAACAAACTGGAAGTAAACTTTGACATGAAACTATTCAATTAATGTGAACAGTTGTCCAAACAGGATGACAGAAAAGCGACACCAGCAGAAGAACTAAACCCAGCTGGCATTCAGTTACTATGGACAATTAAGTCAACCTTTTGCAGTGAGGAAATGTTTCTTTTGCGATTCGTAAATAATTAAGGCACTTCCCACTACTTAAAAGAGTTCTCTTCCATTCGTCTGGAGATTAAGTTATTTCTGCCTGCCTAAGATAGATTGATGGATTCAAGGATGTACCCAGGATCAGGACCAAGTTGTCATTAAACTTTCAGGCGACATGTCATACCTTAAGTTAGTACAGGGAAGGAGAGCTGCTCCACCTGCTGGGTTAAAATCTTTCCTTATTTCACCAACAACAGACTTTATCTCTACCTTTTCTTTCTCCCCCTGGTGCCGTAAATAAAATCCTCCTCGTATGTTGTTTGTATAATTTAATGTCATTTAAATTTTGAGATACTTAAGAATGACAATGTTTTTTTATTGTAATTGTAAAAAACATAAATGCGAGCGTGTGGCGCTGGGCCCGGAAGGATGGGTGGGTGTGTGGGTGTGTGTGTGGTTGGTGGCTTATATAATTTAAAAGTTGTTTCTGTATCCTTTACTTACTTTGAAAGGACGAGAGCACCGCGAATGTGTGTGTATGTGTGAGTGTTGTTTATGTTAATTTCTCCGTAAACTTCGTGCAAAGCTTAACAATTTGTAACAAATAATTATCATAAACTGATTAACATGACGACTCAACGACGAACGAGCGAACGCTACTCCTTGAAGCTGTTCTGAAACCCCTTCTACGCCAGCGTTTGTCTCAAATGTTTTCCAGGAGTTGTATGCGAGCTGAGTAACTAAATGTGTTTAGAGTAGTTTCAAGCGGTAGACACCCAGCCTACCTAGCCATAGCAGCCCTCCAGCCTGTCCTGTATGGGTATGTGTGGGAGTGTGCCTGTATTTGTGAGGAAAGAATCTGAAGCTTAATGGAGACATTCATTGTACTTGTGCGAGTGTGTGTGTGTGTCTTCATGTTAATCCGTTGGAAGTACATTTCGCCCGTGCTTAATTTAAGTTAATTTATGCCAAGTGGTATTTTTACGTCATTTTAATTGTACGTTTTTTATGTTCGCCATGTTCCGTGTGCTCTCCTGCACAACTTCATCTTGTACTGTTCTGCTGCAGCTCCTTGTCTAATTCACCCCATGTCCCTGTGTCTGTGTGTCGTCGTCGTGGTTCTTTGTTTTGTGTTCCTGGCTTGGATTATAATTGGTAACGAGAATTTTAACATATTTCCTACTTATGGGACGATGCTTAAAAAAAGCAAGAAGTATTTTAAATGTAAAATAAAAACGAATAATAAAAAACGCTTTAAAGGACTATGACGCCACATTCACTCATCTGTGATATTTTATTTTCTAAATTACAAACCAAAATTAATATGTTGTGTCCTGTCGCACTTTCAAGATTAAGATAACGATTTTAAAGAACATAAATTATTTGATAATAAGTGTCAGTGCTGTCACATATGAGATGAAGTTTATATCAAAGAGTAAAACGCCCTTAAGATCGATCAGGTCGAATTTAATAACCCACTACCATGGAACTGCAAGAGAAATGGAATAAAAAACTAAACATCATTTTAGTAAAAGGTTACACAATCTCAGAGACATATCTGGCTCGGTATTACGTGCTTTACACAATGGTTGGAAAACTAAATATTTTCAGAAACTAAAAGTAGTTGGAAAAATCCCATAATGCCTAAAATAGTTGGCAAAATCCCCAATCCTCCGCCAGTTTGCACTCGGCTCAGCTAAGTTTTTTGAGATATTTGCAATTATATAAAATTGTAAAAACCCATTTTTAACTTTGCTTTTCGACAAGTTGACCCTGTCGGTCATAATCATAAAAAGACAATAAAATAGCTTTAAAATGTTAAATAGTTATTATTGGCATTTTAAAATTTAAAAACCTTTTTAATTTTCATTTTCAAAAAAAGTATTGTATTATAATGGCATTTCAAAATATTAAAATTGTTCGACTACCACAAAATTGTAGAAAAATTGTTTTTTTAAGAGTGTGAAATAGAATGAATAGAATGGAAATTGATTTATAATTGTATAATTTCAACAGGGTTTACTATTAAGTCAAAACCGTTTCTCTTTGTGCTTCATAGCCTTGTCACAAGACACCTATTCTGTTCAATTTTATACCAACCCTTCTAAGCCTAAGTATTTGGAGTCAAACAGCGTCATAGAAGCTGATGAAATCTCAATCTTCACCGACGGCTTAAAAATGGAGATGGACACGGGAACGGGAGAATACTCCCTATCCTTAAATTAAGAATGTCCAAAAGCATCCCAGATACAGGTCATTCCACTCGCTTAATTCAATTCTACATCGACAGCCAGGCAGCTATGAACCTCTTTGACTCAAGGACCATAAAATAATGTTATACAATGAACTGCGTTCTATGCGCACAATAGCGAGCTCTGCTGGATATCGGGATATACTCGTAGCAACAAGGCATGTCGATCGGGAAATTCCGAGATTTTTCGGTATTTTAAAATCGCGAATTCAGAGGTTTTTCCAAATAAATCCCGTAATTTTTATTTTATAAATTCAAACAGTAAAAAAATGTTGTTATCCATAGCCTATTTTTTTTTGAATATTTAATACAACCTGTTAAAAAATAAAATAACTTCAACAATTAAAGAGAAGCCAAGTGGTGAATAACAGAGCGACAAAGATCAACAATGAATTAATTTCAGTGCAGTATGGATTGTGTGGCTTTTTTAAACCTAAATTGTTGATACAGCTTCTGGTGTCACTTATTGGTTAATGTTACAGGTGGATCCGGAAAAATTAGAAAATATCTCAATGCCAAAAAACTACAGGCCCAAAAAGAAAAGTCACAGAATCCAACGATGTTAGTTAAAACTATAATTGATATAAAATTCAATTTTGGAAGAGAACTAGAATTCTGCAATTATTAGCTGCATACAGCCTTAATAGTATGTTATTTATTCTACCCTCAAGCGTTGATTGCGAGAGATGCTTTTTTTTCGGCGGTATCTATATAATATATATAATATACGATTAAAACTATCTGATGAAACTAGTAATGACCTCACTTTATTTTAAAGTTTTTTTAAAGCAATGACGCATTAAATAATCTTTTTTGGTTTGGTATTTTTTTTAGCAAAAAGAAATTATTTCCCATGTAAACATTGAAATTATTTGATACCTTTTCCAACGCATATATGAAAATCATTTCCGAAAAACTGCAGACTCTCCTTATGAAATATTAAGAGAATGTAACGAATTACTATAAATCTTTGTATTTTACAAAAAAATTAACAAACCAAAAATATTGTTTATATAGAAGATTATTTGTCACAATAATGATCTATTTGCAATATTTTTTTTTTCTTATGTTTGACCCTTAAAGTAGAAAAATACAGAATAAGGTTTTTCTTATTCTTTTTACCTTCTAAACTATTATAACGAAAAAAAAATCTTTAAGAAAAAACCATGTATCTCCAATTGCTGAAATATTCTTGTGATAAAACTCAAACTACTGTAACATATCCTACGTAAGATTGACATGTATTCTTGGACTAATAAATAATCAAAAAAATAAAATTTTATACCTTCTTGTTTTCTTTTAAATGACTGATTCCACGTACGAGGGCGGTTCGGAAAGTTCTTAGCCTATCAATGAAAGAGAATAGTTAGTTTTTCAAAAATATTTTTATTTTTCAATATAATCTCCTGAAACTTCAATACACTTAGTCCAACGCTTATCTAGCAATTCTATCCCTTGATTAAAATAGTTTTCCTCAAGGTCTTCAAAATAGTGGTTTACAACTGTAATTGCATCTTCATTTGAGGTAAAACGCTTGCCAGCAAGGAATTTTTTTTAGATTTGGGAACAGGTAAAAGTCAGTGGGAGCTAAATCAGGAGAATAAGGTGGGTGGTCAAGCAACACGTACTTTAATTCGTTGATTTTAGCCATTGTTAAGACACTCGTGTGCGCTGGTGCGTTGTCTTGATGAAAAATTATTTTTTTGTGTTGTAAGCCAAGACGTTTTTCTCGAATTTGTACATTTAATTGATCTAAAAGGTTGCAATAGTACTCTAAATTTATTGTTTTACCCTTTTGCAGATAGTCAATCAATAAAATACCTTTGAAGTCCCAAAAAACCGTTGCCATAACCTTACCCGCCGATTGAATTGTTTTTGCCTTCTTTGGGGCACTTCCTCCTGCTTCAGTCCATTGTTTGGATCTGTAGTTCTTCATGCAAAATTAAATGGACTCGATCATTTGAGATGCCCATGATATTAGCTTTTTCACGCACTTTTATTCGTCGATCATTTAATACCATATCATGCACTTTGGCTACGATTTCTGTTGTTGTTGCTGTTTTTGGACGTCCACTACGTGGTTCATCTTCAATGCTTGCATGACCACGTTTAAATTCAGCAACCCAATTTTTTACTGTTGCATATGAAGGAGCACTTTCACCTAACACATTCACCATATCATTATGAGTTTCTTGTCCCGATAAACCTTTTTTATGTAAATATTTAATGACACCACGCATTTCTAATTTTTCCATTGTAAAAAAATCTCGGATGCGTCTTTTGTGAACACCTGTTTCAATATGAAGGAGTTGCCAGATCGAAACAAAATTTAACATGTGTTCATAGCAGAGATGGAAGTTTTCAAAACACTTAACTTTTTCTGTTTATACCGCGCTTTTTGTGCTAGGCTAAGAAGTTTCCGAACCGCCCTCGTACATAAATGTGGACCACAAAATGTTTTTCTAGATACATAATCGATTTAAGTATTTTTTATATGAAATAAAAGAAATAATCCCGATATTGAGGAATTCCATGCATATCAAAAAATGGTAAAATACCTAGATCCCGAGATATTTTGGGCTCCCTAGTTCCGGAAATTGTAAAAGTCAGTCCCGATCGACATCTCCAATAGCAAGAACCTGGCAGTAGCAGACCAATGTACCGTAGAAGTGCGCGTTCAGTTTGTGAAACTTATAAAAAGTTGTCGACGGCTGCATCTTAACTAAATAGAGCAGGAAATCAGTAGAGAATCAATGCCGGACATCCAAATGCCTTCTTTCGCTCGGAAAGAGCACACTCAGTAATCGAACGCAGCGGACACTGCGTGATTGGCTAAACGGCCGCCCTTATATAACTATTTGTAAAAGCGTTTTAGAAAAAGAAGAGGAAGAATTAGTGCAGCATCTACAATACTCCTGCAAAGGACAGCAAAAGTAAGTTCCCCAATTTAAGGTGTAGGCTGTTTAATGACCCTAATCACCTAGTTGATGCTTCCCTTATACCCGTTGTCAAATTAATAAAGAAATCTTCCTGGTGCAATAGAGCATATTACAATAATCTTTTTATCATTCCGGCTTCATAATTCTTTTTTCCTCTAAGTCAATTCTTCCTCTATCACTTTTTTCTAAGGGAACCACAATGGATCGTTAGCCGGCACTGATTAAACTCGTCAGTTGCTATCTTACCGGGCGGGCATCCTAATCGACCTAAACTTGCTAAAATTTTAGTCCATATTTACTTCTGAAGAAATCTTTTCATGATTCCGAACCACAATATCAAGAAGTTTTAGAAATTAATCGATTCAAATTTGGTAAAGGTTAGCTTGATCAGACCTCTGTCACAGCTTATATATCCACAAAAGTACCCTCAGTACGTTACGGCTAAACCCGGCAAGATGATTTAGTCCCAATACGGCCCATCCTAAATTATTAACTCCAGTGTTTAAATACATACGCAGTATTTTTCATTGTTCGTCTGCCTACTAGACCCCAAGACGTTACTTCATCGAGCGAGAGATTCTTATAATCAGAGCCGCGAATTCGTCTGCCTTGTATTTTTCAATTTTTCCATTTCCCTTGGAGTATTCACGGATTTCAACTGAGTATTTTTCATTGTTTGAAGGTCTTCAGATGTTGATTTAATCCCTGTACTTGTATGCAGACACCGCTAATTGTTTTATTGTTCGTGTTGTTACGCATTGTCTGGATTTCGCCGACTGAAACTATTTTATGACAACCAATAAGTGGGTTATACCAACAGTTTTCGGTGGGTTGTCACAGCTAATGGATATGACAACCAACCAATTAAGAAGTACATTTTACTTTGGGTAACAATAATTGGTAGTGACAACAAATAAATTCTTTTAAGTAACCAAACCCCGTTTAGTCCGCTGTTGTAACATATTACACAATACTATAGAAATGAAAGACATAGGTGATTATAGTAAATTCGCAATAGGACGACCGAAAGATTTTTTTTTTTTTTTGCAACGCTATACCATTTGAAATAAGAAGTAGTAAAGTAGTAAATATTGCTTCGTTTTACCGAATTGCCGTGATGGGAAATCGTATGGAGTTTATTTTTGTAGAATATTTTAACATTCTATCTCTGTGTTTGGAGAGTTCTCTTCGTCGTTTATTCAAAAAAATGAATAAGATTTTATCAAACACTTATGTTAAGAGGGAAAACTAAAATCGACACACAGTGGCAATTTTTACATTGAATTGTTTCCACCGACTTTTATTAATAACCTGTGAATTATGGACCATATAAAAGTATATATTTTTTTATCATATGTAGCTAAGACTATAAGAATTCATTTGAGGTATTGTCATATTATCCTTAAGTAGCCGAAAGTATTTAGGTTTAAAGTTCCACGTTACTTTATCTTAACATTTTTTTTGACATTTTTAAAAGAAAATTGAATTTTTTTGACCCACTTTACCAACTGGAGGCATACAATCGTTCCGCTAGTAATTTTAAAAATAATAAAATCCAAGTAAAAACCAAGTTTTAAAATAACCTGCTCACAATTCAAATAACAGAATAAATATTTTCAAATCGTTTAACATAATAATTAAATAAAAAAACGTTATTGTTTTGGTAAGATAACCGAATACATACCTATTAACAAATGCTCGTTGTACTGACAACCGATACTGTCAGCTCCCACTACTTAAAATTGCCCAGTACCCAATCAACATTCGGTTGTAGCTATGGAACACATAAAAAGTACGTGCAACCACCAACATTTGGTTGGCAAACAATTCTTTTCTTTATGTGTGAATACTATCGCTTTGGAAGATCAGAGTGATCGTCTTTTAACTTAGAAGTCCAGTTTGATATCTTTGGAGGTGCAAGTTATGGTGAGCAAAAGCGAACCAAATAAAACTATTTTTTTTGAGTTTTTGGTTTGTTGTGATCATTTGCTGTTATTACTTTTTGAAACGAATTTGAAATAAATTACTCCATATGCTAATAAGATCAGGTTTAGTTGTTGTTTGCCATAGAGGGAAGACAGATTAAGTGATCACAACTCAAAATTTTAAAGAATGTAACAAAGGGAAATCCCGCCTTCATTGTAGGAAATGTCAACCACATCGCTCTCGTACTGAAAAATGACAGTCAATATGGTAGGAATTGTTTCAGTAAGTCGCCGTTTCTCATTCTTCGTAAGTAATTCACTATTTGTCAGTCGAAAGAAAAATGCATACATTGAACAAGGTTTGATTTAAGGCGTGGCACAACCTCAATTAAATTGGTGATTGGGAAATTCACGTTTTTTGTTCTTACTCTCTCTCAGTGTAAAATAGTATTTTCTTTGATAAACCCCAGCATCATTTAGGTGTCTTAAATATTGCATGTTTGTTTAGAGGTAAACAGTTTACCCACACGAGGACAAAATCAACTTCTGAATCAATGGAGATGTGTTTAGGGGTTTTCTGCTTATCGGGTTTCACTATTGAAACCGATCGGTCGATCGAGAAATGTTTACAGGCTGTATAATGTCAAAGGCACCTTCCAAAAATCTCTGAATTTAAACTAGGGCGGTTCTTAGCCTAGTACAAAAAGCGCGCTATTAACAGAAAAGGGTTAAGTGTTTTGGAAACTTCCATCTCTGCTGTGAACACATGTTAAATTTTGATCCGATCTGGCAACTTCTTCATATAGAAACAGGTGTTCACAAAAGACGCATCCGAGATTATTTTACAATGGAAAAATTAGAAATGCGTGGTGTCATTAAATATTTACATGAAAAAGGTTTATCGGGACAAGAAATTCATAATGATATGGTGAATGTGTTAGGTTAAAGTGATCCTTCATATGCAACAGTAAAAAATTGGGGTGCTGAATTAAACGTGGTCGTACAAGCATCGAAGATGAACCACGTAATGGACGTTCAAAAACAGCAACAACAACAGAAATTGTAGCCAAAGTGCATGATATGGTATTAAATGATCGACGAATAAAAGTGCGTGAAATAGCTAATATCATGGGCATCTCAAATGATCGAGTCCATTTAATTTTGCATGAAGAACTACAGATGAAAAAGCTTTCTGCAAGATGGGTGCCGCACTTGTTAACAGTCGACCAAAAACGCATAAGAATGAACATTTCTCAAGCTTGTTTGGATCGTTTTCAGCGAAATAAAATGGATTTTAAGCGTCGTTTCATAACTGTTGATGAGACATGGATCCACCACTATACTCCAGAGACAAAAGAACAATCCAAACAATGGACTGAAGCTGGAGGAAGTGCTCCAGAGAAGGCAAAAACAATTCAATCGGCTGGTAAGGTTTAGGCAACGGTTTTTTGGGACTTCAAAGGTATTTTATTGGTTGACTATCTGCAAAAGGGTAAAACAATAAATTCAGAGTACTATTGCAACCTTTTAGATCAATTAAATGTACAAATTCGAGAAGAGTGTTTTAACAATGGCTAAAATAAACGAATTAAAGTACGAGTTGCTTGACCACCCACCTTATTCTCCTGATTTAGCTCCCAGTGACTTTTACCTGTTCCCAAATCTAAAAAAATTCCTTGCTGGCAAGCGTTTTACCTCAAATGAAGATGCAATTACAGTTGTAAACCACTATTTTAAAGACCTTGAGGAAAACTATTTTTATCAAGGGATAGAACTGCTAGATGAGCGTTGGACTAAGTGTATTGAAGTTTCAGGAGATTATATTGAAAAATAAAAATATTTTTGAAAAACTAACTATTATCTTTCATTGATAGGCTAAGAACTTTCCGAACCGCCCTCGTATACTCGTATACCCTCTCTCATGAACACTTTTGAATATTTCGATACGATTTTTAATACATGTTGCTATTGTAAAAAAAGATTATTTTTACACCAGCAACATGATTTTATTATTTTAAATAAAGCTGATTACAATAATAATAAACCAATAAATTTTAGCAACATGAAATTTATAACCAGGGAGTTGTAATAGTTTAGATTATATTAGTTGGATGACGTTGGACGAACCATACAAGCCTTACTTAATGACATTTTAATGATAGATTTAATGACTATTTTAAAGGTGGTGAAAAAATAAGTTATACGCAAGTTTTAGGCGGTAGTATGTTCCTGGGATCAGAATAATAAGCCTAAATGATATACCAATCGTCAAAAAAAGTTCACAGCGAGAAGTTTTCGAGTTTATAAAAATGCGTGATGTCTATGATACCACTGAAATTTGTCCTGATAACGCTCATCGCTGTGTTAACTAACGAAATGTATGCCTGTTTTTATGCACCTTACCGAAGAATGGGTTGTATATTCAGTTTCTCATTCCGCTTGCAACAGCTAAAACCTTTAAGTAAAATTCTAAAACAGTCTAGTCATGTGCGTTCTTCCGACCGCCCGTGTGTCTGTTGAAAGCACATGAGCTGTCAAACGAATTTACCCAGGATCCTGAAATTAAGTATCATAATGGCTTATGATCATCAGGTATATAGGATTTGGAATTGGCTATTAAAGGTACCACAGATAAAGGTATACATTTTTGAGTTCTTGTTAAACATATCATAAGTTTGTGTAAACGAACAAGGGTTCAAATAGGTACTGTTAGTTATGACGGACTTAAGCTACACGTTATGTCTTATGTGGTCCAAAAAACGGCCAGCATGGTCAATAGGTGCATCCAAAAGCTAATATCGATGTATGTATGTGTGGGTAATCAAATGAAAGCAAATATTGCTACTAATCTAAAAAAGGACTTATTTTGAAGTTTTTGCCTGAGATTGGGGCCAGACTCACGAGCCAAAGGTGTCCAAAAATGGTCTTTATATGTAAATAAGGGCATATGGGTACTAAAATTCAGGCCGGTTTTGTTATGACTAAAAATTGGTATTGATTTATTTTGAAAATTTGACTGGGATGTTACCCATAAGCCAAAGAGGCCAAATAGAACAGGCACTTTAATGGTAGAGGTTGTATACGGTTCGGCCTGGTCTAACTTAACGACATTTTTACTTGTTTTTTTATGGTCATCCGAAAACTTGCCCTAACGTCGTTAAAGTTACCAAATACGAATTTCCTCATTAACTTCTTTCTAAAGCAAAAACTTTCTTTCTACCTTTGCTCGCACTTTGCTTACAACTGTAGCATAAAAAGATAATGACAGTCATTCCTTTCGACGATCAAGGCAATTTATCCTGTCTAAAACTCTATTTCAACATGCTTGTTAATATCCTGTCGATGTTATCCTATTCCTATGTCCCATGCCAACCCCTCTTGCCAATATTGCGTTAAAACATATAATTACAAGCACAGACTATAATTTGGCCAACATAATCAGCAGACGATGGGACGACGCAAAAACATGCTTACATTGTCAAGTAGTGTGAACTATAAGATTATGAGCCCCTCTCCCACACCCTAGACCTTAAGTCTTCTGCACTTTTGGCATGGTAAGGCATTGGAATTGGATAATTGTTAATAAAAAATGTATGTCCGTCCAAGACTGTGGGTGTGTGCGTGTAAATTTCTCAATGAATTTCAGATGTTCAGTTCGAGTATTTATCTAGCATGCAACAACTCCATTGGCAAGTCCAACTCGAGACTTCCCCACCCACTCGCTCACTTGGCGGCGAAATGTTTTAATAACAATTAATTCCCCTGTAAGGAATGAAATCTAATTGCTCGTTAGAATGTCCATTCGCCAGCCCAATTCGAGTGGCGTTTCCATTCGCATTTAGCCTTTGCGGTGTTGTTTTCCTCCGACTTCTACATTAACTGCTGACTACAGCTATTTAAGACTGTTGCTCCCTCCGGCTGCTGCTTAGTGGCTGGCTGTAGTGATATTTATCTCTGCCATTTGAATTCATACCGTTTTAAGGATATTTTCTTCACAGTTTCGTGTGAATTGGCCTTTTTCTTTGCAGAAGTTAGTTCTCGTTCATGGACAGTGTAAATGATTCCCTTTAGGTTCATAAAATGAAATTAACGACTTTTGTTTCTCTCGTTCTCGTTCTTTGTATTTTTTGCTGCTTATCTTGCGTGGATTTTGTCCGGGCGTCTTGTGTTTTCGGTCGACAATATTTCCAGAATAAGCAGGGCAAGGGGGCGTTGGTATCCTGCTCCATTGGTGCTGGGTGCAAATCGTTAAATGAGGATGTTAAAACATGCGGCAACAAAACGAAACAGCGACAAATGCTTATAATGAGTGAACATCCTATTGTCAAGCAGCAGTTAGTATTTATTCGTTTGGTGTGTACCCTACCTGTGTCAGTGGGTAGAAAAAGTTTCAGGCGTTGCATGTAATATGTTAGTTTGTATACCCTCATCACTCTCTAGAAAAGGGTTTTATTAGTTAGTTTCATGGCAAATGTTTGTAACTACCAACAATATTTGAGCTGTACTCACCTTTAAGTATATCGATTGAAATCACCTGATGATTTCATTTAACGATGTTAGTTTGTCCTTCCGTCCGTTCATGTAAAGCTTGTCGTCAGACTACTAACCGCATTTCTTGTCCGATTTCCATGAAATTTGGCAGAAGCAAGTTTTTTGGAGGACGGTCACTATTGAAATTGAAGAAAATAGGTTCAGATTTATGTTCATTTGGTTTTATTGTTTTTTTCTCTAGCACATCTTAATCCAATCTTCATAAATCTTAGTACTTGTGATATTGAAGAAAACCCGTTTTAATTTAGATATAGGTCCCATATACAGGGTGATTCATTCACGACTGGACAATTTCACCAGCATGGGTCGAAATGGCATTGGTCCGAGAGTACTAGGGTAAAAAAGTTCTGAGCCTGTGGTCGGAAAATGACCTAAAGGAAGCCCAAAAGTCATATTGTTCCAAAGTTATGACCAGTTGACAGCAATAATCAGACGGACGACATTGTTTTGTTAAATGACAACCCCTGAAGATGATTGACGAAGTCAATCGAAATATTGGGATAAATAAAAATTAAACAACACATAGAACAACGAGTTTAAATAAATGACCTCAAGCAGAAAAATAATTTTATAAAATAACAACACCAAAGGTCAACTATTCACTTACAACATTTGTTTGAAATGCAAAATGTTGTTTTTTGGAAGCGAAATAACAGCACACATTTATTTGTTTTTGTAAATTAACACACAAAAAAGTTTGCAACGGTAGGACCTCTAGGCATCGATATCTTTTAAAAAATACAAAAATACGACCTCTAGTTCAGAACTTAGCAATTTTACCCGTGTACCCTCCTACCAAATGCGAATATTTATATTGAAAAATGGTTTCATTGTTTTTCAAAGTATTTTCCAGCATGATTTATACACTTTTTCATGCGCTCAAACCAATTGTCGAAGCATTTTTTCCACTCCGATTGAGACACCTCCAAAACATGGCTTTTGAACGCTTCAACAGCATCTTCTTGCGGCGAAAATCGTTGACCACGCATTTTTTTCCTGATGTGCGGGAATAAAAAAAAGTAATTGGGTTCCAAGTCAGGGCTGTACGGAGGATGACCCATCAATTCGACGTTTTGGCCGATCAAAAAGGCGATGCTTTGAGCCGATGTGTGAGAGCTTGCATTGTCAAGGTGCACAATGATTCGTATTCTCCTGTTCGTTCTTCGTCGTCACATGACCACTGTTGACGAAGAAACAGGCGACTAGCACTTCGACTGCTTCAAAGTGCTTCTTCCACGAACAACTTTCGTTGGATTTGGTTCGTCTTCGAAGACCCACACGGTCGATTACTGTTGTGTTTCGGGCTCGTATGCATAGATCCATGATTCGTCACCTTATAAACGTTTTTTGAAGCACCGCGATCGTATTTTTTCAGAATTTCTTTGCACCAAGCGACACGAGCCTTTTTTTGAGCGATTGTCAAATTGTGCGGTATCCAACAAGAAAAAACCTTTTTGCGGCCAGGTTTTCATGAAATATCAATTGTAAGTATGCAGGTGGAAGAAACGCCCAAGGATGCCGCTATCTCACGGTATGTCACATGACGATCTTGCATTATCAGTTCACGCACATCATCAATGTTCTCTGGCACAACGGCCGTTTTTGGACGACCTTCACGACCTTCGTCTTTGAGCGAACGTCGGCCACGATTGTATTTATTTAACCAGTTATTTACAGTTCTATAGGATTGTGCTGCCATACCAAAATTTAAGCTCATCGCTGCACTCTTGTCGTGATAATCCACGTCGAAATTTGTGAAAAATGATCGCACGAGTTAAAACCATTTTTTTGCCAAGTTGATTTTTTCAAGTCACTGTACGCACCACAAATGATGGTCGTACGTCAAAACGTCCTGAGTACGTTTATGCTAAAAAATGTCAAACTTTCTAGTGGAAATGTCAGATAGCGCCAAGCAACACTTAGTATTACACCCAATCTTGATCAAATTTGGCTTGGTTTTTCAGACCAAGAAAGGACGTTATTAAAATTGAAGAAAATCGATGCACATTTATATGTTGCTTTAATACATTTATGTTCATCTGATATTATGTATTTAACTCTAAAAGCCACATATTACATATAATGTTGAAGAAGTTTGTCTCATGTTAGTTTTTCGGACCAAGGAAACCATTTTTAAATTCGCTCTTACTTAAGTTTCTACAGAGGAAATGGGTCTTTTTAATTCTAGAGTGGTCTAGCAAATTATTTTGTGCACTTCGTAAGTACGCCCTAGTGTAGCTACTGCAAAACAACAGACGTCAGGAATCTTCATTCGCGACGGACAGGTCAGACCAACTCTGCCTACTGAAGCTTAAAAACCCCTTTGTCTTGTTGACACCAGTGCAAATTGGCATATTATACTAGACTCCATTACAAAAACGACCGAAAAAAAATTATTTGCCGAAAGCGGTAACGAAGGGATTCTTAGGATCCTCAAATTTTTTTAAACGAAGCTCAGAAGGATAAAATTTCCTTTAAGGGACTAAAGATGCCTCGGTAAAAAGTACTTTTTTTGTACAATATATGTAGGGGTGCCAGACGTACTGATTTTAGCAGTACACGTACTGATTTTTTTCAATTGTACTGTTTTATTCACAACACCCAAATCAGTACGCAAATGTACTGCTTTTCACAATTTGTACTGTTTTTTTTTGTTAAATGCAACAATAAAAAATAGATGTCTTTTTTAATGCAACAATACAAAACATATCTCTATTTTAATATTTTAAAACAAAAAATTTTGTTCTGTGTACAAAAATCTGCAGATGTTTTGAAACACCCTGTGGTACGAAAACACATCATTTATTTGCAACATTGTTATTGTTTTGATGTATTCATATTTTTAGAGCCAACAGAATAATTTTTGTCAAATATTTATAAAAAGTTCAAGATATTTTAAAACAAGTTAAAAATATATAAACATTTTCAAGTTACATATATTATTTAAGCAGTCCAGTAAGATAAATTAAAATTAATAGTATAAGTATGCAGTGTGTATTTGAAAAATTTCCTTTTTAGAAATGGATAATGAAGAAATAATTTCCGATGAATCTTTGTCGGATAGATCAACCACAGATGTAGAAGAAGTAGCGTCTACAACGTATCCTAAACGAAAGAAACAAGTTGTCATTCGACGTAAAAACAAATTTAAAGATAGTTGGAAAAACAAATTTAGTTGGGTAACAAGAGCTAACAAGGAATCCATGGCCAAATGCATCGTTTGTGGTATTTGTTTTTCAATTGCAAATGGCGGTATTACAGGTATCAAGCGACATATGAAGACAGCAAAACATATGCGGAATTTAGGAATCTATCAACAAAAACCTGTAAGTCGTTTTTTCAACAATAGTTCGAATAAAGAAACAGAAGGAGCAACAGAGTCAAGTTCAATGGCAGAGGCAGTTTTGTCTATCATACCATCATACATAGCCACAGCTACCAATCCGCAGATTGCAGTAATAAGCTTTTTTAACAAATGTTTCCAGACTCAAATGTAGCTTCTACTTTTACATGTGGTAAAACAAAGTTGTCGAAGATCGCTACTAACATTTTGGCGAAGTATTCTATTGAAACCGTACTTAAGGACTTGAATGATGATCACCCTTTTTCTATATCAACCGATGCGTCAAACAAAGGAAATATTAAAACATTTCCAATTGTTCTCCGATACTTTTCTAAGCATACGGGAGTAAATACAAAACTTTTGAACTTTTATGAGTCAAATTCGGAAATGTCAAAAGATATTGCTGAATCTTTAAAGTCTAAATTGGAAGGCCGAAATTTAAACCTGACCAACGTCACCAGCTTTTGTGCAGATAATGCAAATGTTAATTTCGGATGCAAAAAAAGTGTGTTTGTTGAACTTCAGAAAAATAATCCAGATATTATCGGTATGGGATGTTTGTGTCATATCATTAATAATGCTTTTAAAAATGGATTAAAACTTTTAAAACTGGATATAGAGAATATTGTAATCAAGGTTTTTAATGAATTTAGCTCATCAACAAAGAAGACTTCAAGTCTTAAAGATATGTTCGAGTTCTGTGACCTAGAATGGAGCGAAATGCTTCGTCACGTGCCGACCCGATGGCTCAGTTTAACTCCAGCAGTTGAACGATTTCTCAAGAACTATCTAGCCATCAAAACGTATTTTATTTCTCAAGATAGTTGTCCAGCTGTTTTAAAACAATTTTTTGAACTTGAGACTTCTGAAGCTTATTTGGGATTTGTGCACCACACAGGTACTGCATTATTGTCATCAATTAAGAAATTAGAACAGGGCAATTTAATTATAATCGACATTTTCAAAATAGTTAAAATGCTTTGTGACAAATTTAAAGAACAAAAAAATGAAAATTTTTATGGATACATAGCCGAAACTGTTTGCAGTAATTGTAGTAACACACAAGAGGTTTCTTTATTTAAAAAACGAGCTGACGCAGTTTTATCATATGTAATTAAATATATTGAAGATCGATTTGATTTAAACAATAACAAATTTGAAAAACTAAGTATTTTCAACATGAATTCAAACATTTTATTTCAAGATTTTACTGAAGTTGTAAAATTGTTCTCAATTAAAAATATTGATATGAAAAAACTGTTGACGAAAAATGGAAAGACTTTTTAAACAGTGGAAACTTTCCAAATTTTGAAAAAATTTGCAATTTTATTATTTCAATACCCCATTCAAATGCCGCCACTGAAAGGATTTTCAGTCTGATGTTTTTATTTTGGAGGAAGGAGAGGAATAGACTATTGATTGAAAACTTAGAAAGTGAGTTAATTATAAAAACAAACTACGAATACAATTGTAATGAATTTTACAATTTTTTAAAAACGGAAGATGGAAAAAATGGTATTTTAAAATATATAAACAAAAGTGATAAATATCTTTAAAAAGTAATATACTAAACTATTTTGTACTTTGAAAAGAAAATAATATAATATTGTAACTTTATATAAACATATACATATGTAAATATATAAATAATAACAATCTAAAAAACATAGTATGTACTTATATGTAAAAATATGTTAATATTATTTTTGAAATAGCATATACTTATATAATTTACTCTATGATCTCATATTTCATTTGTTTTTTTTTAATTAATACTAAAAAATCTTATGAATTGAATAAATTGTTATGTTTTTGTGAAAGCGTACTGCTTTTTCATTGATTGTACTGTTTTTTTTTCCTAAATGTACTGTTTTTCCGAGTTTCAAATCTGGCTACCCTAAATATATGTGACGCGCAAAATAGAAGGGACCTAAGTGTAAAAACCAGTTTTGTTCAGGAGAGCCATTTTAAAGATTTGAATACGTGTATATTTGGTGTACCATCACTTTCATAAAACGCGCATATCTCTGGGAGGGAACACTTTTGGGGCATGGGATCGGTCTCATTCGATGCCCAGATGTTGTCCAAAAAAAAGTGAAAATTTATTTTTTTACTCTTAGGTCCCTTTCTCTATGCGCTGTCACATATGCTTAACAAAAAATTTTTTTTTGAGAATGGAAACAATGGTTATATGGGTACCTATTGTACTTATTTGGGACGGCCATATTTGAAGGACGTTTTGGCTCATGTGGCCCAACAAATTTTCCGCAAGGTCTTAACGGTTGATCGATTGTCAATAAAAACATAGGGTACTCAAAATAAAATACAGCTTTAAATCCAAAAAAGAGTAATGTTAAAGTGTGGCTAAGATTTCAGAGCGAGGCATAGTCCGAAAAGTCCATAAACACTTGAATTTAAGTTTATACCAATATGATCGATTTAAGAGCTCGCAGAATACTAATAAAAGTTCACATCTCGATTCTGCATACACTGAGTCTAATCTTTGAGTTGTCTTATAGAGTATATTTCTTCTAGCAGCACTGCAAAACAGTCCGATAATCTCAGTATATTCCAAATTCCTAGCGGACAATGTCGGTGTAATTTCATAAAAGCATTATCTGTTGCCTACTGTATTCCGAATATTTTACTCTTAATTTTCAAGAATATTTTAAGGCCACAAATAGTGGCCTTAAAATATTAAAAAAGTCTTTTAGTTGAACAAGCATGTCACACCCGTTACACAAGACTTGTCATATGTGTTAACATCGTTGAAGTTTATGCAACTAGATTATTAACAAGTAAAAAAGTTAAGTTTGGCTGTGCCAAACTTTGGATACCCTCCATCAGATTCCCAAATAAAAAACTATTTTTTTAATTTTTGTAATTTATTTATTGTAATTTTTTTAAAGCAACATAACTAATTTAATTTATTATAACTTAAAATTAACATATTTTCTTTTCTTGTCTTTTTTTTATTATTTACACACTATATTTCTTTATTAAGAAGCCTAAAAATTATTATAAATAAAAACTAAATGCCTATTACTATAGCATCATGATGACCGTGAGCTGTAGAATACGTTTACAATTTTACCGAATTATGTTCGGAGTTGGTGAACGCCCAATCGATATGTGTTCCGTGTTTAGTTGTTGGTACAGATTTTTCTAACAATGATGAAAATCCTTTTTGTTCGAGAAGAGTTTCTGTTGAATTTTTTTGCAAGTTGCGCGGCATATATTGAAGTCTCCTACAACAAAAACCATTTGCTATTTACCAGACATCTCGATTAATTCATCTAGAGCTTGAGATAAAAACATTCTGAAAAGACCTTCAGGGTATGACGCATTTCGATAAAGGGCAAGTACAAATATGCTTTCAATCTAAAATGCAATGTATTGTAATGTGTGGCTTTCAGACCGTTTGTGTGGGAGGTACCAGTAGGACTTTTCCGATCTCAACAGAATTTGGCAGTGTTTTTTTTTATTTTATTTATTTATTTGCAATCTTTCCAATAACATTAAACAAATTTGATAAGTTTAAGTTCATAACAGGTAATTGTACATCAATATATACAATTATACTACTCGTATATTAAAATCAATAACTTATACATTTGAATTTATTCTGATATTCTATTGTATATACTCTTATCTAAAAGGTAAATCCAGTACATGATGCCGTTTTTATCTTCTTGTTTCATATCTTGTATCCAAAAGTGATATAGCTAATGGATTAGAGTGATTGCTTAACCTTTCAATATATCTGGTGCTATATTTTCTAATTTCATCTCGAATAGTTGGTATTTCAAGATCACGATGAATTGCATTATTTGTGCCAAACCACGGGGTATTTGTTAAAGTTCTAAGTGTTTTTGATTGGTAACGTTGTAATATTTCAATGTTGGAGTTACTAGCTGTCCCCCACAGTTGAATTCCGTACACTGAAAGAAAAAACGGTTGTTGTATGAACGAACGCGTTTCGTTGAAGTTCGTACGTTGATGCAACGAAAAATTACGTTCATGCAACGAAACCTGACGTTCATGAAACAATTGGTACGTTTATACTACGAAATGGATTTTTCGCACTTTTCGTAGTTTCGTTTATGCAACAACTCAGCATACGTTAATGTAACGAATTTTTTTTTGTGAAAATAAGAGCAAATAAGAAAAAAAATTAATATTTTATATCTTTAAATTCTTTAATTAGTCTACTCGAATACGTCTTTTAAACATTTGTTTTTATCTTGTGGTTTTATACAACATTTATAGTTAACGAAACACATACATTGATGTAACCATCGATTCGTATATACAACTACTCATTCATATATCAAACGAAATAATTTGTTTATGATTTTATTCTAATTTTCAGGGAGGAAACCGCTTGAAAAATATTGTACACGACTTTTTTCACCGTTTGCAGTCTCACTATATCAATTCTCGTTTCAGGATTTATTTTAAGGCTGATTTTTCTAACACTTATAGCTAACCACATGTATACGTTGATGCTACAACGCAATGGTATGTGCAACAACCCATTCGTTCATTCAACGATATGATTTGTTTGGCTTATTTCGATCAGGAAGCGCGATTGTGCACATAAGTTATGCCTTAGACTTTAAATTTTACTATTTCAATATATTTTTTCAACGGTGATTTGCCTAACTTAAAGTTAACGATATGCAACGCAATCGTATATACAACAATCCATACGTTTATGCAACGAAATCCTGAAATGAACAAGTGTTTTAATTGTTTCAAACGACAAAAGCAAAGTGCTGTTATCATTACGTTAAAAATACATGTATGCACAAATATCCATTTACTACATGTACGAGCATATGTTAGTTTGTTTTGTTAGAATTTGGTATATATATAAGTATAATAAAATGTATTTATTTGAAGTAAAAAGCTAAAATTCAGATTTTTTATTATTGCTTCCAGTGCACAATATTGTATCAACGAAACAATATTGTTGTGTCAACGAAAGAGGATTGTTGTATCAACGAAACAAGATTGTTGTATTAACGAAATAAGATTGTTGTATTAACGAAACAAGGTTGTTGCATCCACGAACCAAGATTGTTGTATCAACGAACCAAGATTGTTGTATCAACGAACAAAGATTGTTGTAACAACGAAACAAGATTGTTGTAACAACGAAACAAGATTGTTTTATTAACGAAACAAGATTGTTGTATCAAAAACTAGGTTGTTGCATCCACGAACCAAGATTGTTGTATCAACGAACCAATATTGTTGTATAAACGAAAAAAGGTTGGTGTATAAACGAAACAAGATTGTTGTAACAACGAAACAAGATTGTTGTTTTAACAACAAGGTTGTTGTATCAAGGAAAAAAGATTGTTGTATCAACGAACCAAGGTTGTTGTATCAACGAAACAAAGTTGTTGTGTCAATGAAACTATATTGTTGTATCAACGACTTTTAATTTTACGTTGTATGAACGAAACTTTTCACTTTAACGAAACTATTTTCGTTGCATCAACGAAGCCCGACGTTGGTTGACTTTTAATGTCAAATTTCGTTGATGCAACGTAAAAAATCGTTCATGCTACGAAGCTTTTTCTTTCAGTGTAAGTCCATACAGGTTTAAGGGTTGTATTATAAAGTATTGTCTTATTTCTCAAATTAAGTTCAGATTTCTCAAATTAAGTCCAGATATTTTACATTGTCTACATGGGGAATTTGAGCATTGTTCAGAAATAGTGCTGGGCAATTCCCTCTTATCAATGAAAAAGTTACATGACTTGATTTTTCCGTATTAATGTGAATTCTCCACGTTTGCAAATGTAGCGACAGTAACGTTATTGGCCAAGGGCATATCAGATGTGAACAATGTGTATAATGTGGGACCAAGTACGCTGGCAGTGTTCTATATAAAAATCTTTATGTAGGAAATTTCATCTCGATAGGTCAAGTTTGTAGTGAGTTATTGTCATATTATTATTCAAGGCTCATGAGACCGTTTGTGTGGAAGGTACCGGTAGGACTTTTCCGATCTCAACCGAATTCAGCGTCAAAGTGTGTTGTATATAGAAATCTTGATGTCTAAAAGGTCATTTCGATAGGTCAAGTTTGTGGTGAGTTATAGTCATATTATTTCTCAAGGCCCATATGGCCGTTTGTATGGGAGGTACAAAAAATGGTGGCCCAATCTCAACCATTTTTACATAGTTGATTGCGCCTATATAGGGATTATTATTTGCAAAATTTTAGTGATTTTGCTCAAGAAACTGGACGGATATTTCCAAATAAAAAACTAATTTTTATGAGGTAGTGTCGGTTGAGGGTCTCCAACACCAACTTCCCGAAAAGCTATATAGCCCATTTTCAATACCAACCATGATAGGCTAACTACACATGTTTGAGCCAAATTTCAGCTCCCTAGTTGTTTTCATGCAGGCTCTATCTTGTTTTCAACAGAAGGACAGACGGACAGCCGGACAACATGGCTAGATCGTGTTAGAATTTTACGAGGATCAAGAATATATATACTTTGTTGGGTCTCCGATGATTATTTCAAGGTGTTACAGACAGAATGACAAAACTAATATACCCTCCATTGCATGGTGGAGGGTACAAAAACTGCAAAACTTTGGCAGAATGTGGTGTAGGGTATCCTAAAGCCGTCCTGTTCCTTATCATCCAGTGCGAAATGGTGGATGGTATCACCGAGACTATGAAGACGTTGTTAATGTACGAGTAAACGTATTTAGTTGTTGTCAAATAGTTTGTTTTCGTTTTAGTCATTGTTTTAGTGTGATGAAGTAGGACCACCAAACTGGGGGATGGGGAGCAGCACTGGAGCAAAGGATGATGCTGAGAAAATTCATAACGATAATGTCCTGCCGATTACATGGGATTTGTCCATAAAAACAAACTCTGTTCCCGGCGTGTTTTCCCACTTTTCGCCATGACTACAAATAGAAAAAAACTAAAAACTTCTTCGATGACGTACAGAAAGCAAAAACTTTGTTTCCTCTTCTGGAGTAAGATGTTGGTTGCTCTTTATAAAGTTACGTGTTGTTATTTTGTTTTTGGTGCCAATAAATTCATGTCACTCTTGTTTGCCATCCACCGTCAAGGACTACTGATACGACGGCAAAAGAGTCCGGGAAAAGTGCGATGAAACACTAAGAAAGCCTTTCAAATTAATTGAGTTGTCGTTGGTGTTGTTGTTGTTGGTGGTGTGGGTGTAGTGGCCGTTGTTTGTTTTCGGGTTAAATATTTGTTAAGTTTTGATCTCTAATTTTAGTTGGTCACTGGGGAGCAATGCTGGTCGCTTCCATACGGGGTGTACCGGAAGCGTTTCCAATACTACTGGCAAATGGCATGATAAGCGGCATAACAACATTACATTTGCAAACAAAACCAGGTATTTCCATCCGACATTTGAAGTAATGTCCACTACACCTATGCACTTGTGGGTCCGCCATGGTCACTGGGGGAGGAAGTGTGGTTTGCATGGTTAGTTATCCTTATTTGCCTCCAGTTTTGGAGCCTTTGTTGATGTGGTCTGCACGAGTGCCAGTTCTCGTACGACGAGTACGAGCTGTACATAGAACTTGGCATATTTATGGTCGGCCAGAGTTGTTGCATAAATCACTGTCCATTCTCGGAGCGCTATGCTCCTCTTGTTGGAAGTTCCATTTGTTTTGTTTGTTGCCTCCAGTCATGGTATCTGTTCCGTGTGTGTGTGGCATGGTTTTGGACTTGTACCCGTACTGAAGACCATATAAAATGACCACAATTAATGTTATGAGATAAGTTTTCGTATAAATAATGCACTGCAAGTGCCGTTACGGCAATTTAGAGGCAGCATGAAATAAATTAAAAGCCACAATTAAGAGTTCATCTCAAATTCCGACTGGCTTGCGTACGTTTTGGCCTCCAGAGTTTTCATTTTGTTCCGTGTTTTCCAAAATACTAAAGAATAGTACAGGATAATGCGTATAATCCGATTTATATGGAAATTACTCAAATTGAGATTAAATTAAAAAACAAGTAAAAACTTTGTTAAGTGTGGCTTTTCGGCCCATGCATGCGTCCATCCCTAATCTCACCCAAAACTTAAAAATTGCTCTTTATTTGTATGAGTAGCAAAAATTGCTTAAATTTGAGTACCGATATTTCTATATTGCCTACAAATCGGCCGCCCTGACTATGCGGAAAATTTTTGGGTCAAATTAGCCAAAAAGTCCAGCAACTATGCATTTTTTTGAGGTATTTAGTGCTTTCTTACTAACATTGAGTTGTTTATCAAATTAGGTTTTACTGAGGTAGCATTAGTTCCTTAAAGGGGAACTTTTTCGGCCCTAAGCCGATTTCGCCCATTTATAATCCAAAGCAGATTATGGTTCGTTCGACCGCTAACTGCTTCCAACAGACGGACGGATGGACATATCAAGATCGTCTTAGACTTTGTCGACGATCAAGAGTATACATATCTATATGTGACGCGCAAAATAGAAAGGGACCTAAGGGTAAAAACCAGTTTTGTTCAGGAGAGCCATTTTAAAGATTTAAATACGTGTACAGATGTTGTCCACTTAAAAAAAAGTAAAAATTGATTTTTTTGCCCTTAGGTCCCTTTCTCTATGCGCTGTCACATATACTTTATGCGGTCCGAGATCAATATTTCGTGGTGTGACACACGAAATAACCACACTTTGGTGGAGGGTATACAAATATAATTTAAAAGAGTATTCAGTATTGTTTACTCGTATACTTTTTTAATCAATGCATTTCATTTGTTTTTTTTTTTTTGTAGAGGAAATTAAATTTTATTTTATGTAATTGTTTTTAAAGTCTGGTGCAGTCAGCTACAGTGACCGCCGGCAAGTCGAATTTCTGGATATGAATTTGTTGGAGAATGTTCGTTAAAGCTCTAAATATCCGGTCTGGGAATATGCACAGCTGCTCCATCTTGCTGGAATTAAATGTTGTTGAATCGGATACGTCTTCAGCGCAGTTCTGGGTAAAAAAAAAACTCCATGAACACCTTTAAATAACTACGAGTATACCAATTGACAGTCACTGTAACACCGTTTTCTTCAAATAAGTATGATCCCACAATGCAGCTTGATGAAAATGCTCACCACACAGTAACTCTTCTGGGCGCAGTAGCATCTCATGAAGTATTTGTGGATTTAGTTCACTCCATAAATTTGCTTGTTTACATTGCCATGTTGATGAAAAAGTCACTCATCAGACATAACAAGCAAATAAACCAAGCTGTTGTCTTCTTCGACTATTTTAATAATTTTTGACAAAATGACTTGTAATTTGGACTTTATACGAAAATAAGTTTAAGTCATCATGAATTATACGTTTTATTGACCATCCACAAAATACAATTATCACCGATAAGTTTCGAGTCGAAATGATTGGACTGCCTGAATTGTCGATGCTACCGCCGCGATGGTGTCTTGTGCCCGAAAATAGGGATCTTGATGGTACGGTCTTCGTGCGATGCTTCCAGATTTGGCAAACATGTTTACCAATCTCATAATGTTCCAGCTACTCGGGTGAGTTTCGCCGAACTCCTGCATAAATTCGCTCGAGCGAAAATACAGGACTGCACCGTTACACTATCAAAATCCTCTTTTCAGTATCCCATGCATTAATTCATACTAATACTAACTTTCCAAATAATATTAAGAATAGATATTACGATTTGTGTTTGAAGCATGATTCGTGCGTCACCCTGTATAAAGGTCTGTGATAGATTACAATGCTCAGATAGATTACATTAATCAGATAATGACTCTTAATCGATCGGAGTTCTTTTTAGGTCTTACAAAAAACAGTACAACTCAAAATAACCTGCGCCGCAGAGATTTTTTAATAACCGCAGCTGAAAAGTTTTACTGGATTAAAGGGTATTTGTAATCAGATAATAATTCTTAATCGATCGGAGTTCTTTTTAGGTCTTACAAAAAACAGTACAATTCAAAATAACCTGCGCCACAGAGATTTTTAAATAACCGCAGCTGAAACGTTTTACTGGATTAAAGGGTATTTGTAATCAGATAATAATTCTTAAACGATCAGAGTTCTTTTAGGGTCTTACAAAAAACAGTACAACTCAAAATACACGGCGCCACAGAGTGCTTTAAAAAACTGCAGCTGAAAAGTTTAACTGAATTAAGGTGGCTTGTACGAAGGTTACATGTGCGATAGGAACACTTACTAACTATCACATTCGACGGGTCATAGCTCTCAACCTTCTAAATGCGAATGAAGAAAATGCATTTTTAATGACATTCGTGCACCTAATCGTGATAATTTTTCAATAACTCAGCAAAAAGTTGTCAGTAGTTTTCACACTTATAGTTCCCAAGAAAACAGTTCACGATGCTTTTGAAATAATTCCAGGCTGCATATTCCTTCGCCAATAAATATTGCGAAAAATTGTCATCATTCAATAGCTTCCTGATTTGAGTGAAAAAAATATGCCTCCTTTGATTTTAGGAAAAACCGCAAACAAATATTTTAAAACTGCACCAACTTTGTCCAGAGCCTTAGAAATGTTCTTAAAAATTACCAATTTTATATGCAGCGGCAGAAGAAAAACTTCATTTGGATCAATTTATTTCCAAATCGTTTCTTTTCCTGGTGAATACTCAGTCCTTTTTGGCCACTGTGTTCTGACGTAATGATGACATGTAGCGCAACTATCCAATAGAAAACGGAAACAACAATACCTTTATTTTGTGAAACCTCTTTGCATACCAGTCAAGAAACCACTGACCTGAAACAGATTAATATGCAGTTATTTACGATAGTCTAGATAAATCACACACCTTAAGATCACCACAGATATTCCATTTATTATCGTTGTTTTTGAGTAATGTCAAAATTGCAGTCATTAATTTGTAATTTTCCTTTGTATTTGTGGCATGAGCAATTGGCATGAATGGTTGTTCTTTCCCATTATGCAAAACAAGAGTCTTTAAACTGTACTAAGAGCCATCAATAAATAATCTCCATTAAGTTTTGGCATTTGGCTGGTTAATTTTTTGAAATAAACCATCAACATTAGTACTCGTACAGCATAGAATAGAATGTTTCTTTTCAAAATATGCAGCCAATTCCAAGCTTCTACGAGTATCTCTATGGATTGTTTCTTTTGTCCCAACTGCAGGATAATTCCACATGCAGCTTCGTCGAGCTTCATTAAATGTAAATCCCGAATTAGATCAATCAGCTCAGCTTGAGTCACTAAGTGACGTTCATCATCAGCTTTATGCAAACTACCACTGCTGGTGAAAGATGTTTCGGACTCACTGCTCGTAGCACTGGAAATGACTGGTAATGAAGTATTTGATGTACTGCTTTGGAAACCGATGGGACATTCGCTTGAGTAATATTTTTCAGTTTTTTTATATTGAATCCAGCAACTCTTGTTCAACAGAAATAACAATCGGTTTGCTGGTTACTTGATTCTCTCTAAAGTTTTGGAATTGAAAAATTGAAATAGATCTTCTTGCCATTTAACCACTTTAATAAAATAGTTCCTCGACTATTGCAATGCGAATTGTTAGTGTCCACGTTTGTCCAAGATTCTGACAGCAAAACCAAAATAATGCATAAACATGCATATTTTAAGTTCAGCTCGTTTGTTTCATCTCGGTCTGTTGCTTATTTTAATACTTTTGATATTGCATATTCTTGTTTTCCATCCATATATTTACCATACACAAAGCAAAAATAGCTTAAATCACGATTTCCCTAACACGATTTCCCTAACATTCTTATACACTACTAAAGGGCGATCCATCTAGAGATATTTTTTCAGAACAAAAAAAAAATAAAAAAAATTCAAATTAAGTGTGGAATCTTTATTGGTAATTTGAAAATACATTTTATGGCATTTATTTTTTGAATATAATTTCCTTCATATGTTGGCCCCAACTACGCCTCAGGGTTTCCATTCTGAGAGTCCAATTTTGGATGAATCGTCAGCATAGACTTTGGACTTTACGTAACCCCAAAGAAAAATGTCTAAAGGTGTGTGATATCACTCGATATAGGCGGTCAACTCACCTGTCCAAAGCGAGAAATTAGCTGCTTTTCGAAATGACCTCTCAATAGATCCATTGTTTGAGCAGCTGTATGGCAAGTGGCACCGTCCTGTTGAAACCAAGTTTCGTCAAGATTACGGGCTTCAATTTCAGGTAGCATAAAGATCGATATCATGGCGCGATAGCGAGCACCATTTACGGTTAAGTTCCGGCCATCATCATTTTGAAAAAAAATATGCACCGATGATTCCACCAGCTTATAAACCACACCTCTTGAACCTCTCCTTGTTGCTCTTCAGCCCAAAAGCGGCAATTTTGTTTATTAACTTTGCCGTTGAGCTAGGAATGGGCCTCATCACTGAAAAAAATTTTGGTCGATAACGGGATCTCACCGAACGCTCATTTCCATAATACAGTTGCCAACATTTGCAGGAAATTATTTTCAAAAAAATAAATGCCATAAAATGGCCTTTCAAACTACCAATAAAGATTCCACAATCGATTTGAATTTTTATATTTTTTTTGCTCTGAAATAATACCTCTAGATGGATCAGCCTATATTATGAAGATTTAAAATCAATGTGGGCTTCTGTCAAATTAATAATTGTGAAATTGTAGTGACGGTTTTACAGTATAGCCAGTATGCGATAAAAAATGAATAAGACGTATTAGCCAAATTGTATGCCAGATTCGAACTTAGCGCACCCAGATTAGTTAAAAAACATACTTCGTTTCTGTAGCCAATGTTTTTTTTCCAAATTTGTAGACCAGCGTTATTAGCGAAATCTCTGCATAAATCTGCTAGAATTAGACAGGATGCGATAAAAAAAATGTTTCAGATCCCTCGAATGTTGTTTCTCGTCGAAAGAATGCAGAAACTAGCACAATCGATCCAAATGTTGTAGACGATGCAGGAATGACGTTTACAACCCAGAAGTTTGTTGCATTGCACATAACAGGTAATCCCCCATATTCAATTAATTGCTTAGTCTAAAAAGAAATGATATAAAAAACCTATTACTGCGAGGCAGCTCAGAATCTGCACACTATGAGAGAAAATGATATATACGAGTACTTTGCAATAAAAAGCAAACGATACCAAATACCAAAAAACGGACGTGTGACAGTCCAAGCTGGTCGCACGGCAAATTGCAGGGTATGCTAGATGACCTGATGGTAGAGTCCTAGGCTAAGAACTCCGGAGGTGATTGCCGGGACATTTACATTAACTGGACTGGTCTAGAAACTATTTGAAACCCCTGAATTAGAAAGTCTTACTCCACCTGCCACTCACACATCATAACTTAATAAATTTAAATTTATTTTTCTTACAAAATAATAAAATATAATATCTGTAGATTTTTAAAATTTATGTTTGAAAGATAACGTCACGTAAGTGACCGCCATTTTCAGCCGCGCAACGTTAAGCTCTCTTAAGAGCAACGGGCAGTCCGTTTGCCAAAAATCTCCCTTAGGAGGTGCATAGTGGTTCGAGCAGTGAGTGCAGTGACCCTATCTTGTTGGAACCACATCTCTGGATTGTCAGAAAGAGCTGGTCTTAAAAAATTTTGGAGCATATCTCGGTATAGCTCGTCATTTACTGTTTCAGCATTGCCATTGAATGGTCCTATCATTCTTTGGGACGTAATTGCGCACCGTACTGTACATTTAATTGGATGTAATTGTACCCCATATTCTGCAGTTCTGTTTACAAAACCATTTAGGTGGAAATGGGCTTCATCGCTCATTATCAAATAATAAATGAATACATTATGTTCTCTGGCCAATTCTTAGAAGCGAAGTGCATAAATTATTCGTTCTTGGCTTTAAGTGACTTTAAGTGTTGCACTAACTGCACCTTGAAAAACCTTGATGAAAAGATTTAAATTTCTCCTCAACATTCTGCGTAAAGACCTGTCAGACATTTGCAGCTGAGCAGAGCGCCTTCGAGTTGATGTTTCAGGATTCTCTTCAATACTCTCCCGAACGCGTTGAACATTCCCTACATTATTTACAGAACGTGGTCTTCCGCTTCGTGGAAGATTCCTCACTGAGCCTTGTTCCCAAATCACGTCACTGATTCCGCACATGGTGAATGGTGAATTCCGCACATTAAAAAGACGACGATAGGCTCGTTGAGTTTGAATTATTGATCGATGATGTTCAAAATAAAATTCAATGATTTCGGCTCGTTGGATTACGTTGTAACTTTCTATGATTAATCACCCAGATTTATTTTACAAGTCCTAAAAAGAAAAAGGGGAAACAATTGCATTAGAAAAGTTATTAATTTATCAAATCCCTTCGCGACTGTTTGTTTATTTATTTATTTAAGACTATGAAAGTACAAATTCCTTACAGACTATTTCTTACATATAAAACAAAAAATTAAACCTAAGTTATTAATAAAATTACATAACGAATCAAACAAATCAATGTTGTGATTGGGGATACTATTGAACTCTTTCATTGCTCTAGTTATAGGTTCATTAAGAGAATAATTCGTTCTATGAACAGGTAAACAAAACAAGTTAAAGCGCCGCAAAGTTCTGGTAGGAAAACAAAAATCGACTAGTGCCAACAAACACGATGAATCTATCGAGCTCGAAACCAATTTATGAAGAAAAACTTGAGATAATAGGGTTCTTCTATTGTCCAGGTTTTCAAATGAATTAACCTACATTTGTCTACACATAAAGGCTGCGGTTGAGCAAAGAGCAAACGATATAAATCTCTTTTGAATTTTTTCAAGTCTACAAATGTGAATTGAATAAAAGGGATTCCAGATTAAGGTCGCATATTCTAATTTAGCTCTAACTAAAGACGTATAAACTACCTTTACTGTGTATGGATCCGCAATCTGTATTAAATGATCAATGACACAGAGCCTATTAAATAACCTTCATGCCATAATATAAGGACTCCGAAAATTCGATTGGTGCATGGATATGGATATATACATACGTCTTTTACATTTGGATTTTTTTAAGGTTTTTGGGACTTAGGATACCTTCCTCAGCTTAAATACCTAATGAGAGATTCAACTCCCAAATGCTGCAACTTAACTAATGAAAATATTCTCTCGAAAGAAAAAGTACGATATAAAGTGAATGCGAGGTTCTCCGAAAAATTTTAGGATAACTATTTTTCTTATATGATAATAGGAAATCTTTAAGCATAATAAGCATAATCTTCTGCGCCATCCACTAAAGGTCATAGTTCATTAAATGCCAACAGCCAGCACAAATGTTAATCAAACAAAGTCTAGGAAAAACCATCTTCCACTCATGTCCATCTGATCTTTTCTTAATTAAAGATTACTTAAACGGGGGTATTGGCAAACTTAAAATCTTCACTGTCTGCATAAACACGAAAAATACATTTGGAAATTCCATAAGCCTTCTCCATCCTCTGAGTTCTGCTTCTCTCTCTCTCTGTTTATCGGATATAAGGAAACTTTAAACGACTTATAGACCACAAGAAAGTACAACGGGAAGGATGAAACCAATGAAGCCAAACAACAGACCGACCAATGCGCCATCAGAAAATTTACCTAAAATCTATAAATCTTAAGATTTTACAAAACTGCCGGGGTAGAAGACAAAAAAAAACGTAAAACCGAACGAAGCGTATTTGTCTTGCGGACAAAACTTTAGCAAAGACATCTGCTGCCGCCGATGCTGGTCGTTTTGCCCTAAGCCCAGGGAGAGGGGCAATCAAGAGAAGGGGTACGCATAAGGGGGTTGTAGTTGGAAGTGTTGCAGTATGTACGAAAGATTGTAATTGTAAAAAGACTGTGTTTATTGTGATAAAATCATAATCCCATTTATAATGTGTCCTGCCTGGAACTCAGGGACGAAAACTAGTTGAGTTCCTTTCCTCCGACCCCTTACTGTAGAAATTTTCATTGTTTCAGTGTGAGTTTCCTTAGTTGGTGGTAAGCCGCAGAAAAGTGGCCAATATTTAGATTTTATTCTTGTCTTCTTAAATATATGTGCGAGGGAAACATGTTAATGGCGGGAAATACTCGTGGTCTACTCAAAATATTTGATTTTGAACGCAAAAAGGGTATTTAATTGTCACAACAACTAGTTGTGTAGTTGTCCCAACATTTGAACTATCTCTAAACTTTCATCCTAACCAAAAACAACTTGTTTACGAGTAAAGGCATTTCCTTTCTTCTGTTTAGAATTGGCGCTATTCTAACAAAGTAATTATTCACTTTTAGCTAACCGATTAAACCTTTGTTGTCAGTAAAAACCTTCCATCACCTTTTCCACCTTTTCTTCGATGACCCTCCCTTTGTTTTACAGTACTTCATGTGTGTTAGCAAACAGTTTTTTGTACCTATTGAAAATTTTGAATTTTTTCGTTAAACAATTGCCTCATGGGGATTTTTAGATATGAAACATTCTTTTCTTGAAGTTCAGATACTGTATAAATTACACCAATAACATTCGGTTTTGCAACCTCAATCATCGGTTGACAAAAAAAATTGATTGTTGCGAGCGAGAAGAATGCCTCTAACGCTGCGTAATTCTCCCTGCGGAAACTAATATCTGCGCTTATTTACATGCGCCATGGAAGCCTATGTGTCTGTAAGGCGGCACACTATCTTGCTAATCGCCTTTTTGCTCTAGTTCAGTCCTGTTCTAGTCCTGTCCGTGTCCGGTTCGTCCCCACCTGATCTTTGTTGTCGTCCCAACGGATTTGTTATTCCATAGTTCTTCGCCCATATTTTAAACTTGTAGCTTTCTCTACAATCGTTGTTTGCTATTTCCCGGCTCTTAAGGTCAAAGCCTTTGCTAGCTTGACCAACCTATATAAAATGCGAAAAGCTTTTGCTAGCCTGTTTCCTTGATGACCAACCTATTACAAATGCGAATTTTGCCATCTCAAACGGTCCATTATCTTACCGTTCTTGACGTTATTACCATATGTCTATTAATTTAAATATTCACATTTGTCAACCTCGTGTTAATGCTGAACCAGTTCACACACTCCGTAATTGCTTTGTCTTAGGCCTGTGAGTGTTCTGGTCTGGTAGGCAGAATAAAAGCTCGATTTCCTGTTCTTCGATGTAAGGTCCCATTACAGATCGTTTCCAAAGCTTCGAGCCATCTTATAACAGCAAGTCCCGGAAATAATCTGCTTTAGAGTTCCAGCAATCGAGGATTGTGGTACCAAGGTTTCAGAGACAGAGAAAAAGTCGCTTCGCAATCGGTTCCCAACACAAAAATTCCGTTTGAAGAGAAGACTTTCTGTTAATATCACCAAATGTTAATAATCTTGATGGATTATTGGTTTGAAATACCATAAGATGGTAGCATTGGTAAAAGTACTTGGCTGTACTTATAAAATTAAGTGAAAATAAGTAGTTGTCAGAACCGCCTGTTGTAGAAAATAATAGTTTTGCTTGCATTTGGTCGTTGGTACTAACAATAAGTGATAACAACAAAGAATTTCGTTATAAAAATCATCTTCGTGTTGTCTACTTCAACATGAAAAAAATAAATAGATTAAAATTATTTGTATTGGTTAAAGGTTCTCCATTCTTAGTATTTGTCCGCATAGATATCGAAATCAATTTCTCTTGCAAGCAAAAGTATTTTAAATGATGAGATTGAGCAATTTCGTTTTCTGGATTTGACTTAAACGATATTTGATTTGAAAAAATTGCTTAATTCATCTTTAGGGGTTACATAGAATTTTTTATACCTGAGGTTCATGTACTAAAAATTAGATTGCAATCCGAGCTTCCTGGGCCAAGGCGTTCTTATAGGATCTGCTTAAAATTAAAGCTAACAAATCCGACCGAAATTCCGAAGGAAGTCGATGCCACATCTACATACCATTATGGTATAGGATATCATATAGTCGACCTTGTTCGACAGTACACTTTAAATTGGTCACTTGATGACAAATATTCAAGGGGAGGAAACAAAATTTTAGTATTTCGTCAAAAAATCTTCTCTTTAAGCACAATACACGAGTAGAAATTGAGGCATTGAAAAAAATAAACTACAATCGAATTTAAATAAATTGCGCCGCAGTCGACATATCGCTTGTGAGGAACTTTGAACTTCAGCGATACATTTCTTACTCCTTCATAACTGCAGGCGACTTTACCGGCAATATATTAATTTATTGTGAGATTGAGGCATCCTTGAGCATTAGTTGTACAAGCATCAATAAGATGCTGTTCATATGGCCTTAGATCCAACATAATTTGACGAATGCTCATAAAAAGACTCGTATCGATTGGCGCAAAGAAATGTTAAAAAAATACACCCGCGCTAGCTCAACTACAGTGCATATCATCGTCACGGCGAAAAAATCGTGGATCTTTGCATGTAAGCCTTAAAAACCAGAATTGGAGTAGGAGGTCCAATCTAAGTCGTACACAACCATCTGTTTGTTTGCTAACAGTGTTCGGAATAATAAGGAATAACAAGAAGAGAAGACGGATCATTATGCATTACAACAATTCGAGTCCTCATACTCGTACATACATCAGCTGAAACAGTGGGCTATTTGACCACTATAGATGTCGAATTGAAGGGTCCTCCTTCGTACAGCCCTGATTTGTCACTCAATGACTTCTTCTTATTCCCTGACATTAAGAAAAATCTGCGTGGTCAAAGTTTTTCGACGCCTAAATCAGCTGTGGTAGCAATTAAAACCCATGGTGTCGCAATCAGAAAGTGAAGTGAAAAAGTGTTTCGAAAACTTGTTTAAAATAATATATATAAAAAGCAACCCTCGTATACATATACATAGGCTTCGGATTTCATACGTTTCACTAAATTTCAAGTGGAGTATCATGCATTTTTTTACTATATCTTCCAGATCAATGGGCTTAAAAAATAAGTCACGCGCTAACACCCCATTAAATGCACTGTTTTCGCTAAAACCTCAAAAAACGGAATTCTAAATATATCGGATCTGGACATCTCTAATCACCCTAATATAGAGTGTTTTTTCAGGCGTACGGTTTTCAAGAAGAAATAAAAAGTATATAATTTAATGTTATGGCCAAGAGTTTAGCTTGTTTATAAAGATATGGATGTTGCTCAAGCACTTGACAAAGTCTGGCACTTTGGCTTGACCTACAAAATCTGCAAATACTTACCGGCAAATACTCATCGAATTCTTGAGTATTACTTAGAAAACCGCAGATTCAGAGTCAAATGTGAGCAACACGTCACCGATGACCACGAAATACTAGCAGGTGTTCCCCAGGGAAGCGTCATGGGGCCTATCCTTTACCTTCTATTTGCCGCAGATATCCCTACCAGCCCAAACGTGCTAACATCCACTTTTGCCGACGATACCGCTATAATTGCCGCACAGGATATTTCATCTATGAATCTAGGTGTACATCTCAGACGAGTAGAATCTTGGCTCTCTGACACTAGAATAAAAGTCAATGAGGCTAAATGCACACATGTACATTTCACACTAAATTTTAGCACTTGTCCGACATTGAAATCTGATCATGTTTCATACCTTGGAATCCACCTGGATCGCCGACTTACCTGGAGAAGTCATATCGAAACCAAGAAAACTCAACGAAACCAAGAAAACTTCATCAACTTCACTGGCTCCTAAACGCTAACAAAAAACTAAGCCTTGAATATAAGGTCCTGCTATACAACAGTGCAATCAAACCTATCTGGCTATACGATGCCCAGCTATGGGGCAAAGCAAGCTCGAGCAATCTCCACAAAATCCAAAGAGTCCAATCGAAGACATTGCGGCTCATTACACAGTACAACAGCCAATCTGGGGGGTGAGAAATTCCAAGTCAGAGTGATGGTACTAGGTCAGTATATTAAAACCCTCAAAGGGTTTTGCGTTCGTATGTGCCAGTTTTTTTTATGACCTTTTACATTTTTTCCTTATCTTGATGTTTTTTCGCTTAGTTGTAAAATGTTGGCAAAAACGTAGTTTGACATAACTCGAGAACGACTAGTTCGATTTTGCTGAAATAAATTGAGAAAAATTAATAATTACATTTTCTTTAATCCATTAATATACTGTTTCTCTACCAAATCAACATTTTTGCAATTAGAAATAAAATTATGAAGAAAATTTTGCAAAAAAAAAAAATTTTTTTTTTTTTAAACATATAAATCACAAACGGAAAAACGTGTAGAGTCTTATAACTTTCACGTAAAGTCACATAACCTATAAACAAAATGCGACATAGATCATAGAAATCGATTAACGCGTTCTGCTTTTATTCTAGAGTTATCCGTTATACATACGAGTACATAACTAGAGCTCTTCATTCTACATAATATCGCGAACACTATGTAAATGACTGTAAGGGTCCTCTGGCCCTTTATCACGAGGTTTAAGCCAAACCAGGTTTAAAATTCTCAGACACGTGATCCATACCAGTTATACACTATTTTGACCAAATTAATTTAAATTCCTGCCAATTATCAGAGAGAGATCCACATAACAAGAAATCCATACTAGGATTCATTATTGAATTATACTTAAGATTCGTATACTTATTGTTAGGCTCCTTTGGAGCAGATTCAATAATTCAAATAAAGCATACATAAAAAAAGATACGGGTTCGCCATTATGTTTTCAAAATGATCTCGGGCAAGTGGCCGCCGCTGATGGCTAAAATAAATTCCAGCCGAGATGCCTAATTTTTGACCACTTTTTGCAGCTTTTGGGGCCGTATGACCGCAATAACGCGCCGAATATTCTCTTATCTGCGTAGACAAGCTACATAACATAAACCCACAAAAAATAGTCCAGTGGTTTTATATTGCACGATCTTGGAGGCCACGTCACAGGAGCACGATGCGAAATATTGCTCTTACCAAAAGCTTCCTTCAATAAATTGATTATTCGTTGACTGTATGGCATGAAGCGCCGTCTTGTTGGAACCAACGGTCGTCTACATAAACATCCTCCAATTCAGGCACGAAAAAGTCATTAATAATGGTTTTATAGCTTTCCCCATTGACTGTAACATTATGGCCGGCTTCATTGTTGAAGCAGTATGGACAAATGATTCCCTCTGCCCAGAGAGCACACAGACAGTGACTTGTTGAGGTTGTAACGGCGTCTCAACAGTGACTTGTGGATTTTCATTACTCCAAATGCGACATTTTGGATCATTAACGTACCCATTCAACTAAAAGTGAGCTTCATCGCTGTTCAAAATGTTCTTGTAAAACTCAGCATCGGTTTGGACCCATCTCGTTTTGGACCCATTTACCACGATTTGCAACCGTTTTTCTGAAGTAAATCTATTCATTATGAAATGGCAAACCAAACTGAGCATAAATCAAATGACAGCTGTCAAAAAGACCGACTCCGAAAAAAGTGTGGCTAGATTGAAAACAACACGCCTAAAAAACACCCTATAGATTGTCTGCTTTCGACGAAGCTTCGATCAACCTAAAAAGTTTCAAGTAGTAACTTGCATGACATTTTTGGAAGGAATCCAACCATGCTTTTTGGCAACTCCCCTGCAATTATATCCCCGATATTTAAATATACTGTCACACATTAATCGATCCATAATTTCTGGTAAAACTTCGAAATTATGTCATTTCCCCATTAATGCTAATAGTTGTGGTCTTGCTGACTGGCGTCCAATAAATTTTTATACGCCCTCGTATATGCAAAAAATCTCGACACAATACCCCGAATGTGTTTGCAAATGATTTCTAATGGAGTGTGTATGGTGTTTATGGGTCTCTTCTCGGTAGCACACTTCTCATCTACGGTTTAAACTGAGGTCACAAGGCACTAAATCAAGCACGAAACTTTTTCTACCCCCAGCCTTCGTCCCCCCTTCCGAACAATATTTAACCATTCTAAGGAAAACTTCAACATTTGTTATGTTTTTCTTTTCTTTCTGCTCAGCCGGGCAAACTATAAGAAGCTTAAAATTGTAAACTTTACTTTCGAAATAGAAACAAACGAAAGAATGGAAAAAGGATTGCTTAGATAAGAAAAAGACATCAAAGTTTTTCGGTTTTCTAGGCAAAACAGAAAAGGCTTCTCGCCAGCCCACTCCACTCCAGTCGACTGCACATCAAGGACACACCACACATGGAAAGCGAACGCACAAAGCAAAAACAAATTTCCATTGTATCGAAAGATGTTACAATGTCTTCTCGAGATAAATAACGAAACGACCGGTTTCCAAACGCCATTTACACCACTTTGTCGACTACACGACACAATGGGCACCACTAACATCGGTCCGTACTCGTTTGAGTGGGCACGAAACATGAGGAAACGGATGTCGATGTTGAACACCAGCATTGCTGCAGCTGGCAAAACAAATGAGATTTAATGCTATAAGCATGAATGCTCCCAATGCGCGTACGTGGTGGTCCGTCCTGTCGTCTTTTCGAGGCACAGTGATTAAAAACGAAATTTGGTAAAGAATTGTACTACTAAAAATAGTAGTACTAAAAATATGGAAATGAAGTAAATTTAAGTGAATTAGGGAAACAGGTAAAGTTGGAGTGAAATGAAAGCAAGAAAAAATTAATGTCAGTCAGTAAGGCTCGTCTACATAAAACCGTACCTCATTCTGGTACATTAATCTGAGAAGTTTTTTCGTCTCTTCCAGAATGTTGGATTTAAGACGCAATGTCGGATTCAATAGGTTACTTCTTGAGTTTGAGGGCCATATTTCATGGGTGACACGTGAGCAAAGTCAGCTATCGTTTATAAAAATACGGCAACAAATGAAAGAGTTAATATCGGTAATAGCGTTTGGGAGTTATGTTTCGCTGAGACATCACCGAAAAAAATAGTAAACAAATTCCAAAAATTCTACCAATCAGAGGAAAATTTATTAAAATACATTTTCGTGTTTATTTCAATTGTTACTTTGTGAAATACGGGCTGTAATTAAGGACTTAGATTAAGTTATAAACTTACGAAAAGAAAAAAAATAATTTCAACGTTTTTTTAAGTTTTCTCTTTTACGAAAACATATTCAAAGCAATTTTTCCATTTCCACAAATTAATAAAGCCTTTTCGTATTAATCTTTAAAATGACGAAAGTTGCTAATTGATGGTAATTCAAACTGTGATTCTTGAAAGTTTAGTCACTTTAATTTATGTTCCTCCACTAAGGATTATTGAAGAACATCGGCTTTCTAGATTTTTTAAATTTTGCGGAATTCCGAAAAAGATTTGCTGAGAACTCTGAACTTTTAAGTAACTGAAATTCCCAGAAAATCCCGAAACGGGATTTATACAGTAACCATTTTTTAACACTAAAAATAATTTCAAAAACCAATAGGTGTGTTCTATTTGCAATCGATTCTTAAACGAGTAAGTATTCGCTAAGGCGATAACTTTAAAACTCTCTTAGATAATTTTGGAACTTTTTTGTATATAAAAACTGATTGTCTTTCCTATTAATTTAAAAATGTATAATTTGTAGTAAAAAAAATTATTCAAAAAATAAGCGAGTATTAATCGAGCTCGCTAAACTCGCTAAAAGCAATTCTTGAATAACTTTATTCCCAAAAATTTTATTTATTTAAAACAAACAGATTTTATCGTCTAAAAAAAATCATTTTTATATTCCTGTAGAATAGTTTAGCGAGAACAAGTTTGAACTTTATGTTCCGGATATATGCGCCTAAACTCGTGAACTGCTTGAACGATTGACATCAAACTTGCACAATATGTTAGCTCGGAATAGATCAATATGAAGCTGAATGCTCTCTTGCAGAATGAGAGGCGTGAAAAAATCACGTTTTTTGCGCATAAAGACAAAAACGTGAATGTTAACTCCGGTTTAGTGTCTAAACCCTACTGCAGGTTTCTCAAAACTAGCTAAAATCCGACATGTCGATTTATGCATTTTTTCCGTCGTTCTTCCGGGTTAACTATAACTAACACAAAAAATATTTACAGTAATTCTAACTGATTTTCTTTAAATTCTTTAAATTGTACAAAAAAATTTACTTCTGACAAATTTCATGAAGATCTGGCCAAAATCCAAGCATCTTTCAAATTATAGGGTGCAATTGTTGCCAGATCTTCATGAAATTTGTCAGAAGCATTTTTTTTTTTTTTACAAAGGCGGATGCTGTTGAATTTAAAGAAAATCAGTTAGAATTAAGATTCAGACCCCACACTTATGCTCAACCGGTCTTAGGTCTTGAGCTATAGAACATCCAATTTAATGAATTATTATGATTGATCAGTTATCAAGTTTTGATATAGCCCCCGTATAAAGATCTCTTCCGATATAAGATAGAACCGCTCTAGAACTTCTATATTAATTCCAATTTCAATAAAATTTGGTATGGTGTATAACTATATTTAAACAGCCAACCTAGGAGCAATTTGAGTCATATATATCATCATTTGATGATATGAAATGATTGCTATTTATATTTCAGGCTCTGACAATACTAGTGTTCCCATATGCAAACTGGAACTTCCATTGGAAACTTTGACATCTTTTAGCATAACTTCACTCAGAACGTTTTGTCATTTGAGGGCGAATTGTTTTGTTTACAGTGTGTTGAAAAATTCATCTCAGTCAAAAAATGGAATTATGCCGTGAACATTTTACTGCGATGATTTTTTACGATTTTCGGCGTGGGTTATCGAGACAAGAGTGTTTTAATCAACTTCTTTCGACTTTTGGCGATAAAGAAAACCATCGATGCTGTGCGTGAACTGATTAAGCAAGACCGACATGTGACATATCGTGAGATCGAGGCATCCTTGGGCATTAGTATGCCAAGCATCAATAAGGTGTTGCATGTTCATTTGGCCGCGAAAAAAAATTGTTCCACATAATTTGACGAATGCTCAAAAAAGGGCTGCGGAAGCTCAAAGGCGGTGTATACCATTGTCACAGGTGACGAATCTTGGATCTATGCATATGAAACCGAAACAAAACAGCAATCGAACGTATAGCTCGCCTTAAAAGCCTCATACGGTCGAAGCAAATGATTGCGTTTTTTTCGGTACAACTGTCCATGTTGCCACAGTGTCTTAAGTGGAACGTAGGACGGTCAATTCTGAGTGGTATACAACCATCTGTTAGCCAACAATGTTCAATGAGTTGAAGAAAGTTAATAAGAGTAGACGCATCATTTTTCATCACGACAATGCAATCTCTCACACATCAGCTGAAACGATGAGCTATTTGACCACTCAGGATGTCGAATTGATGGGCCATCCACCGTACAGCCCTGATTTGGCACCCAATGACTTCTTCTTATTCTCTAGCATCAAGAAAAAAATGCGTGGTTAACGTTTTTCATCGCCCTAAAGCAGCTGTTAAAGCGTTCAAAAATCATGTTTTGGAGGTGTGGAAAAGTGGAAAAAGTGCTTCAAAAATTGGTTTGTGCGCATGCAAAAGTGTATTGATCTTAAAAGAGAATATTTTGAAAACCAATAAAACCAGTTCCAATAATAAATTATTGTTTTTTTATTGCCGGACCCGAAATATAAACAGCAACCCTCGCAATTGTTTCGAGCCCAAAAATTGCTTCTATATAAATTGACAAATGGCTTAAAATAACTATAAAATTGTATTTCAAAGCTTTAAATAAAATTATTATTGCAGTTAAGCTTTGGGTTATGGACCCTATGTCCGAAAATCCGACCCATTTACTCAAAAGAGCACAAAACACAATACAATTTATACACAAATTTAAATATGACCATATTTTTTAAAATATGCGTAAATTTAAAGCCAGTTCAAAGGCACAAGTACTTCACATTTGATTAGGAAAATATTTGTAATTCATAGGCTAAAACTGGAATTTCGGTTAATGCCGTTTTTTTACTTAAAAAATACACCGAAATGCCAGTTTCCTAAATTTTTCGACACTCTACTCCGGCTAGATATTTAAATAAAAACTTGTAAACACTGTGCGCTGTCAGCTCTTTTAAACAGGCTACGAAAAGGCAAAAAGGGTTACATTTATGGCTAAACGATAACAACAACTACAACAATATAATTGGCAGATGGGGGTATGTGTAAATCACTTGCACATACTTACACCATACATTTTTCAAAATGGCACATTATGCTCGTTACAGTGTAACGGCGGCATGGTAGACTGGGAGGAGCGAGGGTAAATGCCTACCATTCACGCGATTTCTTCCAGCAAAGAGGAACGAACGGACGAACGAACCCACTAATCTGTAACTAATTTGTTGTGAAACTTTAATTAAGATGTTGTTGTCGTAGTTTGAAATTTATTCAAATTATAGACTTTGCCCCAACTTTCTCATGTTGTTAGGGGTCCCCTCATTTGCAAATGTACAATCATGCGAGGCCATAATAATTTGGTCTCTTCGTTCCATGTTGAACGGTGGCCACACAATGTGTGTGCAGCGCATAGTCTTTTAGCTTGACTCAGATTCTGAATCTGATAATAAATTTAGCCGCATTTGCTTTAATAAAACATTCGATTTCCTTTTGTTTTACTCTAGTGAGCAATGCCCTTGCATTGCTCCGAGTACTTGCCATTTATTAGAATTTTCTTGGTTAGCACTAATGTACGAGTTTGTGGTCTAAACCAAGGAAACCCATATTGTTTGCTGTTGGGTTTCCTTTAGAGTCGTTACTGTTGATTGCTCCATTTTTTTGCAGTTCTTATCTGATTGAGTGCGAAATGCTATAAAATGTTTACCCTTTTGTTGTAACACTCGCATAAGGACATACAATCATACATCGATTTATTTCCAGTCAAATGTCGAGAATATGTGAAGGTTCATATACGTTCGTCCAGAGGTTCTAAAACTTGTAAAGAAACAATTCGGATTAGTTTGTTGATAATTTAACAAAATTTCTTTAAGCCCTAATCTGTGTACATTTATACATTTTAGGAAAATACATTTTTAAATTCTTTCACACTGAATATAATTCTGTTTTATTCGATTTGAAAGTCAAAAAAATCCGTTGGACGAGAAAACTTTCTGTTGCAAGAATCAAATATTAATAATTGAAATACCATAAGATGATTTTGGCAATAAAACTAAATATTGGGCTGTATTATTCAAATGAAGTTAAAATGATTGGTTGCACGCAGAGAAATGATATGGTTACACTATGGTCACCGCAACAATAATATGTTCTCTCCAATAAAAGCATGTTCGTCGCAACCATAGTATTGTTTTTTGAATTTCATTGTGACAATAGTATGATTGCGACAATATTGCTATTGTTGAAATGTAACAATAGTATTATTGTCAAATTTGGAAATGAAAATATGGTTGTAGCAACCATATAAACATGGTTGGTGCAACAAAAGTATTGTTGTTTAAAATTTACGTTGACAAAAATATGATTACGGCAATCATACAGTATGGTTGTGACTATGAACATAACAAAACAGGTTTTGTAGAGCATACGTGTATGTGTGTGCGTATGTTTTTTTGATATACAAAAAAAACACATACACACGATACAGTGAATGGTTGCTGTCCATTAAAAAAACAACAACAATCGGAAGGTAGTTCGAGGGATTTTTATTGTGTTTACTTTGTTCGGTGAAATACTCTAATAACGACTGGTTCTCGTTTATTCAAAATCTGCCTGCACTTAAGTATATAGCCATTGATCATGGTTTAATCACATTCGTTACTTGGTGTCTACGGATGGTGAAGTAGCATTCACCCCTGCTGGCAACTAAAAGTATTTTTGTAATATATATTTTTGTTTCTTGAATGAAATGTTTAATAAAAACATGGCTTCAATTCTGGCTATGAACTAATAGTAATGCAATTTAATTTAATAAAAACAATTTAATAAAAACCTCTATGTTTGAATAACAACAATAACCAATCCTAATAAATAATTTTGGGGATCATAGTATGGTTGAGTGTGGATCATACTATGGTTGTGGGGATCATAGTATGGTTGTGTGTGAATCATACTATGGTTGTGAGGATCATGCTATGGTTGTATGAGAAACATACTATGGTTGTGAGGATCATACTATGGTTGTGGGGATCATAGTATGGTTATGTGTGAATCATACTATGGTTGTGGGGATCATAGTATGGTTATGTGTGAATCATACTATGGTTGTGGGGATCATAGTATGGTTATGTGTGAATCATACTATTGTTGTGAGGATCATAATATTGTTGTGTCACAACCATATACCCAACAATAGTATGATCCTCTTCGAATATTGTCACCCCAACCATACTTTTTTTCTGCGTGTGTCAGAATGGATCCTAGGGTAAGAATCGGTCCATCAAACATGCAGCAATGAAGTTTCGTCCCGACTCGAAAAATGTTTTATTAATTTACTTCTCTAAATCTTAACCCAATGGGTCCTTGGGGTTAAAAAAGCAGGTCATTTCAAAATCGAAAAAATAGTGCCAAGAAAACCGAAATTTCCTCATGAATCAAAATAAAATTTGTATAATTTTAAGTTTGAGGCTTCAAATTTTGGTCCCATCTAACGTGAACATTTAGAAACGCTGAAACAATGCGTTTCCTGAACAATTAATATTATTTATTTTGAAGACTAGGATCAATTTGCGGCTTGGTGCTGCCATCAGGGCCCAAAACTCAAACGCCTTCAATAGAAAACATAATAAAATGTTGTCTCGTAATGTTAAATAAATTTTACAATTTGGCTTAATTGGATGCTTAAGCCTTTAAGCTGTGGTACATAGAGACCGGAAATAAGGTCCTTTACAACTGGTTGTATCGGCACCGAAATATTAAGTTTTCTCGCAAATCCAATTAACTACTGCTCATAAATAACATTTACAAAAAAACCCGAACAAAAGAGTACGAAAAAATACAAAAAAAAACATCCTTACGATTGTTGTTTAAGATAATAAATCGAAAAACATGTAAATGTCAACTTGATAAGAGGTCCTACATAGTATAAATTTATGATCGTCACCTCATGCGTCTGTCTGTCAAATTAATTGAGCTAGAAAATATTCACTTTTTTGAATATTTGTTCATCATGGATATGTAAGATTCAGCCTGACCGAACTTATGGACAATTTTATTTGTTTGCTGCTCATATTTATTTGTTCAAAAAAGTTTGCCTACCACTGCATTCACGGCAGTAGCTAACAATGTTGAAATTCGTTTAGTTGATTTTCCGCAAGGATATGTGAAGGAAAGCCCAGAATTGAATAAAGCAAACAGCCAACCAAACAAACAAAGCATGATTGAATTAAGCATTTATAGTTTGTTTACACTTGCCCCACCCCACTCCTGCCAGCACGGACATCACTACAAGAAAATGGTCTCAACCGGTGGATATGGCTACGATACGCTACCCGTATCATTTGAGGAAGGCCATACGAGCAAATATGCCACAATGCAATCGAATGAGTGGGTTAATAATATCCTTCCCCCTTCCCGAACAGAGACCACAAGCAATTATACCAGTATCATCAATCGCACGGCTTAGAGCATAAATCATTTTAAAATGAAGCGATTTAAAAACTGAATTATTCAAAATTACTTTAAACAAGAATTCATTAATAATGGCATGTCCTTAAATACGGCATATATATTTTTTTTAATTTACGGGTTGCCTATTTGGGCGGGTTGGGAAGAGGACATCCTTGGAGCACGCAGTGACTTCTTGTCGTAACATTGTCGTCTAAAACAATTACGAAATCATTAAAAATCACAACAACATAAAAGTCTTTAAGCCATAACAATAACAACACGCAGTAGAGCCAGGATGACGGACGGCCAACGTTACAATTGCCCACACATGATGGTCATAGCCAGGACTTCGTAGGTGGTTGAGTTCGCCGTACAGCTCATTTTTTGTGCAACACTACTCCTATCTGAACGGGGAAATTCGGCAAACAAACTGAGCGAGCCGGAGAGGGTCCAGACCAAACCAGTCCAGTCGTCCTCTAGTTAAGCCTTTGGCATATACAACAACAAATAAAACAATTTACATACTTGCTCCTGCTGTCGCTGGGATGTTACCCATTTGTTGAACATACGAAGAATAAGTTAAAAACACACAAAATCTCTACATTCAGTGGAAGACGGAGGAAAAAAAGTGTCACTCAGCAAAAATTATTGCCCTCCACATGAAGTGGAATTGCACACGAGCCACCACCGCCGCCTCACCACGGCCGGCTGTGATCTAAAATAGCAGAGCCACCATCGTAAAAAAGGCAAACGATTTACAGCTAATCCCTTATGGGCATTTTGTAGCTATTTCACATCTCCACATACGGACTCCATCCACAAACACACAGAGACGTCTTCATCTCATCCTGCCGTAGCAAGTGGCATGTCCGTGATATGGCCAAGCGCGAGCAAGCAACACGTCAGTTTAGTACGGCTGCAGGCTGCTGGGGCAGCATCGTCGGCTTCAGCTTCATGCAAATTTAATAGGATGTTTTTTCTGGCATTTTATTTTATTTGAATAACAACATAAAATACATTTCCTGTCGTCTAGTCGTGTCGCAGTTACGAGGTGGACATGTGAAGAAGGATTTAACCGAATGTCCTCCTGGTGCTCAGCTGATGCTGCTGCCTGCTGCTGATGATACTTTTGCTTGTCGCCATCATTTGACCAAATGATCAGCACACAAACGTTGTATAAACGAGCTTAAGTCATTCGGACGTTTGTAGACAGAAGTTGCAATGACCGCACGTTATATTCAGCTATTTATACAGGGTGACAGTGTTGAATAACAAACAATAGACTGATCGGCATATATTTGCAAAACTAAATGTTTGGCTTGGCCACGATTAGCTCAGAAGTTGTAGAGATAGCAAAATTTCCAATTCCCTTAAATGCGTTTGAAAGCCAGTGTTATAAAACACAATCATATTCTCAAAATCACAAAATCACTGCGGAACTCGCAGATAAGCGTGATGACACTCGTCACTCCAACCCTACTGACCCCAGAATTAGGGAACTGCACTTTTAGAACAGTGCGTTGGTCAACGAATACCAGCGGAAACTAGTACAAAACTTAAGTCGGATGAGGACGACACTTCTGGATGTTTAGAAATGCCAATTGAAAATAGGGTTTTAAACTCCCTTGGACATGCTCTAAATTTACACAGATTTTTAAACTAATGTCATATTTGAACTTGTGAAAAACATTGCATTATCTTTTGCTACCCATATGTCCATGTTTAAATGGGCCAAGTTTTCGGTCCTTGGGTCCTTCATCTAAACTAAATTAAATTGCGAAAATATTTTGTTTTTCGCTTAATGAGAAAATCTTATTAAATATTTTGTGATTGGTACCCATATTTCCTTGTATACTTGAAGCCAATTTTTAGCCTTGAAACCATTTGTATGAGAACGTTATCAAAAAATATCATCCACATCGCAAATTAAGCCATGGCACAGGGTCCAGACGGAATCTCCGGGCTAATATTGAGGCATTTGGATACCATAGTGCTCATTATTTTGTTAGCAACTCATTGAGATGCTGATTCCTAGAAAATGGATAGAGTGGTACCTCTACTGCAGCCAGGCGAAGACTCGACAAAGGCGAATCATACAGGAGAATCTCCTTGCTTTTGTTAATAGCAAATGCGATACAATCAACGTGTTAGCTTCTTCACTGCGTATAATGCACAGAAATATGAGCCTTTATTATCAGTCACACTATTCACTGCATGATTGCAAAGGTGTACCTATACATCTCCCTAAAGTCGACGACTTCAACATCCCGACTACCAACTACACCAAAATCCTTGGAGTCACAATAGACAGCTTTTTCCGAGCTTCTGCACGTGCTACAGCTATCTGCTGTAAGTTAATAAGCAAAGACAAGATCTTGTTGACCTCTTACAAAACGATAAGTCGGCCTGTAGCGAACTATCGACCGTAAACGTGAGGGTGACACTTTGGAAGAAAATATCATAAGAATTTTGTCCTAAAACATAAACATGTATTCTGTGGACCATCTACGTTGATGAATAGACAAGGGTCCAAATCGCGCTTACAATTTCTTGCTTTATAAGTAGTATCTGCTTGGATGTCTTTGCAGTAGTCAGTCCAACCACCCAGACAGATCAGATCTAGCCCTTCAAGAGAGAGCCTATAGATCGTCATAACTACCAGGCACGCGCAAAAATAGCGTATGGTTGGGGTTACAAAATTCGATGAGCATCATACTATATGGTTATGGGCACAACAATTGTATCATCCTCACAACCATACTATGATCCCGACAACAAAAATATTGTTATACCAAACAATAGTATAATGCTTTTGTTACCTAAACCACACTTTTGTTTTGTGCAGGTCTAACGACATTTATGCTGATATATAGCTGCAGTATCAAGTTACAGAGTGTAGCTATCTCTGCAGACGCACATGAATCTGTTACATCTGAGTTCTGGATAGTACAGCCGCCTCAATTCGAATTTTCACCTCTTCAATTTTCCGGTCAAGCACACTCAGCATACCACCAAGGCGTATCCAGCTCAAATGGTGTGTTTTCTTCTAACAGATCCACATAGACGAACAGGACTTTAAATGGTACGAGTACTAGTTGATGCAACAACAATAAAATTAAATGTAACTATCATGGACAGTGCTGATAAGAATAAAAGAGAGAACCAAGAATTGATGGAAATTTTTAATGACCAAAACAAGTTATCTAAAAAAGACGCCTTTGTCGCAGATTTATTGAAGGTAGAACTAGGGTTGTCTTCTTGTTGGTTTGCATGATTTCTACCGCATTTTCGCTGCCACTCTAAGAAGGTATTAGAATTCGGCTCAAATATTTTTTTGTTGCTATTTTACAGAATCTAATCGTTCTTTACATCTTCGAAACATGGCCTGGGGCTATGTTATCTTAGTTTACTAGCCTTGTTTTCAAAGATACAGGGTGACTGTTGTTCTTTGACCGAAACAACCCAGTGGGAAAGATAAAGAAGATGCACGGATTAATCCACAGATCTTTGCCTACTCTTTTGTACCCCGCATGCGCTCTTATAATCATACAATTATTTTCTCTTTATGTGAGTTAAGGGTGATACTCCAAATTGCAGCCACCCCTAAAGAATGGCACTTCTTTGGTTACAAATTCAGTAAACTGATTTTTTAACTGGTACAAAATTAAATGATTAAATAAGCTAAACGATGACCCGAACGTTTCATTAATATCGTTCAAGAAAACGTTCGTTAATGTTTTGTATGCCTTCCAATAAATTTGTTTTTCCGTTTGCAACACGAGTACCTCGTATTTACGATTGGAGACCATATAAAGTACATATATTACTCTTCGTCGGCTGACGTAGTCATGTTTGCCTTTTTAATCAAAAAGGGATATTTTGTCAATAACTGATAAAATTATAGCTGTCTAGCTGTTATCCAGCCTTAACTCGAGACACCACAATTATTTCTTTTGCGGTAATTAGATGCCGTAGGGCTCTGTGGTGTGATTTAAGTGTGTACGACTAGCTTGAACCCAGGTTGAAACCCGGGTAAGAACAACTAACAAATTTTTTAGTGGCGACTTTTCCACCTCGTAAGTGCTGGCGGCTTAATCTCTAAACTTTGAAAGAACTTCTCCATAAAATGGATTAGCCGTTCGGAGCTAAGGTTTAACAGTGAGTCCTGGTCAGTGAGTATAAGAACTGAATCGGACACAGATCAATGATTTGTGTAAGTTTAAAAAGTTTGCCCTTTACGTAAGTAAGATATGTTAACCATTACAATGAAGCATGACTTAAACGTTAAGGTATACAAAATACATTTCTTATTTCGACATGGACAATATCAGGCACAAATGTCAGCATACTGAATCAAGCGAGGGCATTAAAAACATCTCATTAACATACACCAAAAGTGTATTGAACTCAATATGATTACTACCGGATGCAAAACTTTTGCCACACCCTGTATAGTGGGTGCATTCGTTTTATCTAAAAGTAACTACAACACTCTGACACTTGTAAAACGCATTGTAGAAAACAAGCGAAAATCAGAGTTTATTCAAATGCCAAAAATGAAATGAAAAGAGTGGAAAATTTAACAAATTTATATGCTATTTATGCTCGAGAAAAAATCTCTGTTGGACATCATGGTTTTGCAAGTACTGAGCTTGCTTTTCTTTCTCTGACGATGCTTTGGTTTCCCGACGATCGCGTGCGAGTTCTCCGATCCTCAGATGTGGCAGTTTAACTTGTTAGCTTAGCCGCTGAGATAAATCAATCAAATTATATTTGATTCAAAAATAAACTAATACCATATTTTACTATTTTGCTTATCTATTTAAAAATCGTTTGACAACATTGTGGTTCCGACGGTATCATAGCCAATCTAAAGAGCAGAATGAAGCTAACGTTTTTTAACTAAACGACAATAACGTACACGCAGAGAAAAAACATGGTTACAGTATGGTCACGGCAATAAAAATTTGTTCTCCGCAATAAAAGTAAGTTCCTCGCAGCCATAGCATTGTTTACTGAATTTAATTTTGACAATAGTATGATTGCCGCAATGTTAATATTATTGAAATGTAACATTAGTATTATTGCCAAATGTATTGCAACAATACCAATATGGTTGGTGCGACAAATGTATTGTTTTTTTTTTGATTTATGTTAACAATAATATGATTACGGCAATTATACTGTATGAGTGCAATTTTTCTTTAAATAATCTTCAGGACAATGTTATTGGAACGGATCTAATGCAATATTAGTATTTTTTATATGGAAATTAAAAATTTTCAAACAAATGGTTTGGCTTTGTTTAACTCAAATATGTTTTATAAAAACGCTTACGTTTTTTAAACTTATTTTTGCTACTGTTAAATAAATCACTCCTATTATCTTGAATTTAATGTATTTAAAAAAAAATAAACATAACTTAAATCTATTGTTGACAACCTAACCTAATTCTAATAAATAATGTTGGGAATTATAGTATAATCGTGTGTGATCATAATAAGGCTGTAGGGATCATGGTTGCGTTGGAATCATACTATGGTTGTGAGGATCATAATATGGTTGTGGAGACCATAGTACGGTTGATTGTGAATCATACTATGGTTGTGGGGATCATAGTATGGTTATGTGTGAATCATAATATTGTTGTGAGGATCATAGAATGGTTCTATTTGAATCATACTATTGTTCTGAGCTCAAAATAATGTTGTATCACGACCATATACCCAACAATAGTATTATCCTCTTCGAATATTGTCACCAAAACCATACATTTTTTCTGCGTGTAGTTCATGGAACCTACACGAAGAAAAAAAAAACTATGGTTGTGGTGACAATATTCAAAGAGGATCATACTATTGTTGGGTATATGGTTGTGCCACAACAATATTATGATCCTCACAACAATAGTATTATTCACACACAACCATACTACGATCCTCACAACCATAGTATGATTCACACTCAACCATACTATTATCTCCACAACCATATTATGATCCTCACAACCATAGTATTTTTCTCAAACAACCATAGTATGATCTTCACAACCATAGTATGATTCACACGCAACCATGTTATTATTCATACTGTCATAGTATGATTCACTCAACCATACTATGATCCCCAAAATTATTTATTGGGATTGGGTAATGTGGTTATTCAAAAATAGAGATTTTAATCAAGCAAGTTATTTTAAATTTCATTACAATTAGTTCATAGCCAAGTTTGAGGGCTTGCTGTTATTGAACATTTCATTCAAGAAACAAAAATATATATTCCAACTGCAGTCGAAAATACTTTTAGCTGCCAGCTGGGGAAAATGCTACCTCACCAACCGTAGACCCCAAGTAACGAATGTGATTAAACCATGATCAATGGCTATATACTTAAGTGCAGTCAGATTTTAACAAAACGATAGCCGATCGGCAGTAGAGTATTTCACCAAACAAAATAAACACAATAAAAGTCCCTCGAACGAACTTCCGATTGTTGTTTTTTAAAATGGACAACAACTATGCACTATATCGTGTGCATGTGTTTTTTTTGGTTTACCAAACATACGCACACACACATATGTATGCTCTATAAAACCTGTTTTGTTATGTTTATAGTCGCAAGCATACGGTATGATTGCCGTAATAATATTATTGTTAACGTAAATTTTAAACAACAATACTTTTGTTGCATCAACCATGTTTAAATGGTTGCTATAACCATATTTTCATTTCTAAATTTGGCAATAATACTATTGTTGCATTTCAACAATATGAATATTGCGGCAATCATACCATTGTCAAAATTAAATTCAGAAAACAATATTATGGTTGCGACGAACATATTGCGGAGAACATATTATTATTGCCGTGACCATATACTAACCATATTTTTTCTCTGCGTGTAGTGACTTCAAAGCGAGATGGCAATGCCACATAGAACGTCAGAGCAACAAGTAGTCAAAGATTGAGCCTGGATATTAAAAACCCCTTTAATTAAAATACATTAAGGACAATTTCAATACATTCCCGCCAGACGTTTAACTTTGAGTGCATCCAAGGAGGCCAAACATACTCGCATGTCCACATAGTGCCAGCGTTGGTTTTTGGGTGCTTTTTGTTTCTTTTCCATACGACACACGATAAGTAAGCGAGCGCACTGCGAGTGAACTTGTTATCCTGGCATCAAATCACAACAGGCGGACAGGACAGACAAACAGACCAAACGACCAGTTACTACTGGCAGTCAGTCAGTCGTTGTCTCATAGCCGTAGTAGTGGCATACCAAAGAAAAGCAAAGCGAAATTTGTTTTTACCGCATTTATAATCCAATAATAAATGGAATATTTCCGACCTCGGGCATTAAATTAAATGTTATCAGTCGACTTGCAGAATATTATCAATTGTTGTGGACGGAACTGTTCGTTCGTCGGTCGGAATTTTAAGTTAAAACTTTACCTTTTGAAACGGAAAAGGATTTCCCATCTCTTAACAGTTTGGCTACGAACAGTAGGGGAAAGTCCAGGGTTCTACAGAGCAGAGCTTCAATTAAAACTGAATTATGTGCTCATGTTGACTTTTGTGTTTTATTTTGTGGCTGCTTGTCGTTTTTTTTTGTTCTGCCAGGCTGGGGTTTCTGTTGTTTCTTTGGGATTTCAAACGAAATCATGACAGACATATTACACTCGGGCGAATTAAGGACATGTTTGTTCATGTAGTGTGTGCTGCATGTAACAAAATTTCCAAGGCTCTGTTGATAAGCAACCAAATGGGCAAAGGCAATTAAATTGTTAACTGGGTTGTTAAACTGTGCAAAACAAAGCATGTCGAGAAAAAGGAAAAGGAACCTTCGGGGAAGATCGTCCTTTCTATGTAAGATTGTTTTTCATTAATTTTTATTTTTCGTATACACGTTGAGCTGCAGAGAGGAATTCCGAAAAATTAATAAAGATATGTTGTCTTTTTGTCGTGTTTAGGAAAATCCTAAACCATCTAGCCTCATTTGTAGAATGTGGTATGATAATGAGAGTCAATAAATTGTTATGTAGGGTGATCCATCTAGAGGTAATTTTTCAGAACCAAAAAAAATATAAAAATTCAAATCAAGTGTGGAATCTTTATTGGTAATATGAAAGGACAACTTATGGCATTAATTTTTGAAAATAATTACCTTCAAATATTGGCAGCTGTATTATGGAAATGAGCGTTCGGTGAGAAACGGGAAGATCCGCTGTTTTCAACCAAAGATTTGTTCAGTTATGAGGCCCATTTATGGCTCAACGGCAAAGTCAATAAACAAAATTGCCGCATTTGGGCTGAAGAGCAAGAACAAGAAGAGGTTCAAAAGGTGCCATTATACTCAGAGAAAACCACGGTTTGGTGTGGTTTATAAACTGGTGGAATCATCGGTGCAGATTTTTTCAATAATGGTGAAGGCCGGAACGTAACCCTGAATGGTGCTTGCTATTGCGCCATAATAGCGATCTTTATGCTACCTGAAATTGAAGCCCGTAATCTTGACGACACTTGGTTTCAATAGGGCGGTGCCACTTGTCATACAGCTGCGCAAACAATTGATCTATTGAGAGGTAATTTCGAAGAGCAGCTAATTTCACGTTTTGGACAGGTGAGTTGGCCGCCTAGATCGAGTGATATCACACCTTTAGACATATTTCTTTGGGGTTACGTAAAGTCCAAAGTCTATGCTGACAAACCAGCTACAATTCAGGTTTTGGAAGCCAACATTACGCGTGTCATTAAAGCCATACCAGTCGAAATGCTCGAACATATCGCAGTGTGATTTTGATTTTACATGATCAGTTGGGTTTAAGAAGCTGCCTGTAAGATGTCTCCCCCGTTTGCTCTCAATTGGCCATAAACGTAATCGTGTGACAACTTCAAAGGATTGTCTGAAGTTGTTTAACAGCAATTCGAATGAGTTTTTGCGGCGTTTTGCAGCTGTGGATGAAACATAGATCCTAAACAATGGATTTCTCCGGGTGAACCGGCTCCGAAGAAGACCAAGATGACTTTGTCTGCCAATAAGGTGATGACAACAGTTTTTTGGGATGCACGCGGGATAATCCACATTGGTTACCTTCAAGTGGGAAAAATAATAAACGGCGAATATTATGCCATCTTAATGGACCGATTTAACGAGAATTTAAAAAATAAGACCCCATATGGCCAAAAATGAAGTAATTTGCCATCAAGATAATGTACTGGTGCACACGTGTGCAGTAACGATGGCAAAATTGCATGAATTGGATTACCTCATCTGCTGTATTCTCTGGATTTAGTCCCAGTAACTATTTCCTATTTTCAAACAGAAAGGAATGGCTCGGTAGAAAGGGATTCATCTAGAACTATGCAATTATTGATCAAACAATTGCCAGTTTTGAAGGGATACAAAACTTGCAGAAACGATGAGCTAAGTGCATTGAGTGCAAAAAAACCTGTATTTTATTCGAAAAGTCACGAAATTATTGATCTTCCCTCGTAACTTGAAATCGGTTTAACATATGTGACGCGCAAAATAGAAAGGGACCTAAGGGTAAAAACCAGTTTTGTTCAGGAAAAGCCATGGTTTGGTGGGTTGTCTCTTTCTTACGATGGGGTCACCGACCTGCATTTCTGCAAACAAGGAGCCAAAAAATCGGCCAAAGTTTACTAAGAACTGTTTTGGAAGCTGTTGTGAAGCCTCTTCACAATTCCCTGTTCCAAAACTTGCCATGGACTTTCCAGCAAGATTCTGCGCCGGCCCATAAGGCTAAAACGTCCCAGGCCTGGCTTCGAATAAATTTGCAAGCGTTCATTTCCTCTGAAAATGGCTGTCCAGAACGTTCAGCGTCATTTATACTTGTGCGGCCACAATGAAAGTCAGTAAACCATTACCATTGAAATAGATGGTGCAGAGTCTCCAAAGTATTTAACAAGCTTGTTCTTGGTTTAATTGACGCGAAAAATAATGTTTATGAGCATTCGAAATTCACTTTTTTCATTTTTAACAAAATCCAAGAGGCTGCACGCAGAGAAAATACATGGTTACTACATGGTCACGGCAATAATACTATGTTTTCCACAATAAAAGTATGTTCGTCGCAACCATAGCATTGTTAACTGAAATGATTTTTAACAATAGTATAATTGCTGCAATATTAATATTGTTGAAATGTAACAATAATATTATTGCCAAATTTGAAAATGAAAATATGGTTATAGCAACAATATTAATATGGTTGGTGCGACAAATTATTGTGTTTGGCGTTTTATGTTAACAATAATATGATTACGGCAATCATACTGTATAATTGTAATTTTTCTTCATTTAAATATGCTTTTAAGAACAAATGTTATTGGCACGGATCTAATGAAATAGTATTACTTTTTTTTTATCGAAATTAAAATTTTTTAAACAAGCTGCTTTGGCTTTGTTTAACAGAAATTTTTTAATAAAAACGCTTACGTTTATTTAAACTTATTTTTTCTACTGCGAAATAAATCACTCCTATTATTTTGAATTGAATGTATTTTTGAATAATTTTCATAATTCAAATCTATTGTCGACAACTTAAACCAATTCTAATAAATTATATTGGTCATAGTATAATTGTGTGTGATAATACTATGGTTGTAGGGATCATAACATGGTTGCGTGTGAATCATTCTATGGTTGTGAGGATCATACTATGGTTGTATATAAAAAATACTATGGCTGTGAGGATCATACTATGGTTGTGGAGATCATAGTATGGTTGAGTGTGAACCATACTATAATTGTGGGGATCATAGTATGGTTATGTGTTAATCATACTATTGTTGTAAGGATCATAGTATGATTGTATTTGAATCATACTTTTGTTGTGAGGATCATAATATTGTTGTACCACAACCATATACCAACAATAGTATTATCCTCTTCGAATATTGTTACCACAACCATACTTTTTTCTGCGAGTGTATGTTTTGAAAAGCTGTTTAACACAAACTATAAGTAAATGACGGAACTCACTCGAAATTTGATAGTAGTCTATTAACAGATGGTAATTTATGGGAGCAGTGTTGCATTTCATATAATACAAGGAAAGTTAAAAGAAAAATTAATATGCTCTCGTAGATACTTATACTATTCACAGCGTATGAATATTACAATTTACAAAATTGGTTAACCATACATTGCTCGGTATATGGAATGATACTCACATGGGACAGGCACATTTTTAGAGATTCAAATTTCCTGACAGAAATGAAATTTTTTATACAGAACAAAAATCTGAAATAATAATAATTTTATATACAGAGCAAAAATTGTTCTCGAAATTTTTTAAATGCCTCTAAAATATTACGCAAAAACTTTAATTCTCCAAAAATCTTCCTTTTGTTTTGATAAAGTATATTTAAATCACTGTGGAGTTTTTACCGCACATCGCATACTTCTTACTTAAGGAATCATAATATGTTTCTGTGGCTTTGAGAGGTTTGTATTTACACACATGTGTCCGTCCGTGCGGGCCGTCGCTACTGCAAGTGTTTGCAGGATGTTGGTTTTCAGCCATTAAGAAGAGCAACCGACCGACCGAGTGACCACATGGAGATAATTGCTTTATGAGCTGTTGTAGTTATGATTCTAAATGAAATTTTCAGTTATTAAAACAAATGGCCATTTGGATCCTTCGGACCAAGTCTCCTGACCAAGAGTATCCTTGTCCAAGTGTGTGTGGTTGCCCAAATGAGAGTGGCAAGGAATATCTTAATTTCGGATATGAATTATTTAATACGGTTATGACACTTGTTTGTGCTTTTCCATAAAGCGTAGTGGGTGGGTGGATGGGTGAAATGATTGGTGTGAAAACTTTAAGGATAATTCAATTTATTTAGTACTTTCCCAAGTTTCCTCATATTTTTCGTCCTTGTTTCTTGTCATTTATGCTAGTTTAGCAAAAGTGCTGAAGATTGAAAATACTTTGTTTTTCTAGAAGGTTTATGGCCATTAGAAGAGTCGGTAAAGTTTTGGTGTTTCTAAATAATGTACATGAACTTCGTTTTTCCTACTCCAATCCGGTGTTTGGAAAACAATTTCCTAAAGAGGTTTTCTAAGTGCATCTCTTAGGTTTTGACACCTGACTCCAATCAACTTATGACATTACTCATGCTATTTTGCAGCAAAGTTTGTTAGTTAGAATTTTTCAAAAAAAATTGTACAACGAAGGAACGCAATTGCAAACCAAATTTAAAATATGAACATAATTCATAAAATGCTGTAAACATATTAATATATCATATTTGAGAAACTGTGGTATGTGTGTGTGTGTAATTTGTTTGTATTTCCGTTTGAATTCCGTTTCAGAATGTTATTCAGTAGTCAAAGAAATCGCGGATGTTTTGTTTTCTAATCTAATCTCTTTTCTAATCTATGTTAATTTGAAAGATGTTCATACTCCGGTGCAATCGAAGTTTTTTTTACTCAAACATGTCTGTCCTTTTTAGCACGGATATGTTGGTACTGAACATTAGCATGGATATATTGATGCTGAAAGCTATATGTGACAGCGCATAGAGAAAGGGACCTAAAAAATCAATTTTCATTTTTTTTTATGATGAGACCGATCCTATGCCCCAAAAGTGTTCCCTCCTAGAGATATGCGCGTTTTATGAAAGAGAAGTCGACGATTCTAAGCGCAAATAGAAAGGGACCTAAACTTTAAAATGGCTCTCCTGAACAAAACTTTTCATCAACTTTTCACATTTTTTTTTGATATGGACAACACCTGAGCATCGAATGAGACCGATCCCATGCCCCAAAAGTGTTTCCTCCCAGAGATATGCGCGTTTTATGAAAGTGAAGTCGACGATTCTAAGCGCAAATAGAATGGGACCTTATCTTTAAAATGGCTCTCCTGAAAAAATCTAGTTTTTAACCATAGGTCCCTTTCTATTTTGCGCGTCACATATATACTTTTTATGAATCTCTGGGCCGTAAGTTTCAAAAAACCGAGCCATTTACACTTGCACATAGGAGTATTCAAAAGTTGCAATTTTGAGACCTGGGATCTGGCACAAATAGAGGGAAATTTTCTAATAAAACCACTTTGCTTTCAAATGCAACAAAAAGTTCGGTCTCGTACCCACACATACAAATTTCTTCACAAAGTAAAATTCATTTTATGATTTGGGTAAAATGGGTCACCAGAGTATTGCCAGTTTTATACCTGACTTAATTTCCGGGTGGGACCGTAGCACAGCTTGTATATAGCGCTCGGTACTTTTGTTGACAAAACATGGAACAGCTCTACAAGACCTTTTAGAAGCTTTCCATTTAGTGAGCTTCAAACTTAGCATTAATTTCAGCCGACAACTTTTTTTTTTAATTAATAGTAACATAATTTTATTTAAAGATCCTCTCGAACATCGACATATGGTTACGTAGAAACTGTGGAATTTTCAGACTAATCTCAATATGTGACAGCGCATAGAGAAAGGGACCTAAGGGTAAAAAAATCAATTTTCACTTTTTTTGATGTGGACAACATCTGAGCATCGGATGAGACCGATCCCCAAAAGTGTCCCCTCCCAGAGATATGTGCGTTTTATGAAAGTGATGGTACACAAAGATACACGTATTTAAATCTTTAAAATGGCTCTCCTGAACAAAACTTTTTACCCTTAGGTCCCTTTCTATTTTGCGCGTCAAATATGCACTAACTTTTAAGATTTGTTTAAATTTGAGGCCTTAATCTATGGGCTCCATATATCCCTTTTAGAATGGGCTTCTCCGAAACATATTTGTCATTACTTTTGCAACACCACGAACTATTGATCGAAAAGTGTAGCTATGCCCATCCGTCCGTGTGTCTTTTAATACTCGTATATATAAGATTACATATCTCTGAGAGGGAACACTTTTGGGGCATGGGATCGGTCTCATTCGATGCTCAGATGTTGTCCACATCAAAAAAAAAGTGAAAATTGATTTTTTTTACCCTTAGGTCCCTTTCTCTATGCGCTGTCACATATGTTCACGGCAACACTAGTATCTTATCTGCAATAAAAGTATGGTCGTCGTAACCATAGTATAGTTTTTTGAATTTTATTTTGACAATAATATGATTGCGACAATATTCATATTGTTGAAATGTAACAATATTATTTTTGCCAAATTTAAAAACGAAAATATTGTTGTAGCAACAATATAAATATGGATGGGGAGACAAAAGTATTGTTTTTTTGGGTTTCATGTTAACAATAATATGATTAAGACAATCACACCGGCAAAATTATTATATGAAGTATTTTTCAATTTGACAATGTTATTGTTACGAATCTTACGCAATAAAAGTACTTTTTATATGTAAACTAAATTTGTTCAAAACAAATTTCTTTTTATTAGTATTACTGAAATATTTTTAAGAAATGATTTTTAACAACTGTTAAATAAATCACTCCTATTATTAATAGTTTAATGTATTTTTTCATAATTTACTTAATAAAAACCAAAATAATGTTGTGGAGATTATAGTACGGTTGCGTGTGAACCATACTATTGTTGTGGTGATCATAATATTGTTGTACCAATACCAGTACCAATATTGTTGTAGTATGGAGCTTTTCGAATATTGTTACCCCAACTATACCTTTTTTCTTCGTGTGACACCTATTGTTGGCTCTTGTCCCATTAACTTAATACTCGAGTATGTGTAATCAGTTTCAATCGAACTTTCAGCATTATTTTTAAACTTTACGCACCAACAATAAATAAATTGCCGCTGTCAACTACAAATGATTGCGAATTGTGTAAATATGTGTTTTAATTATGGTAATTAAATTATAAAGCACCTCTTAAAAATACATTCAGTGGACAAAGGCCCAGTCACAAAACGCCATACACATACGTATTTATGCCATAATCCAAACCATTCAAACACATTTATGACCAATTCAAAATGCAATTCTATTGCTCGAGCGTCCGCGTGCCTGAATAGATGAGATGGTGTTAATTACGTTTATCTAACGCCACACCAAATGTGTTTATGTCGATATTATTATGTCCGTGCATTTATATCTAGTATATACGAGTTGTTAGTAAGTACCTATACTGCGGACAATTTAAATAGGATAAAAAAAAATGAATGCCCACAGACTACGGTAATAATAAACTTAGACTGTACTGTAGATAATGCTACTTATAGTATATGCTAGTTATATGCTATGGCAACTCTTAGAATCTATAATACGAGTATTTCATGAACATACTAAGACCAGCAATGGCAGAGATACAGATCAGACAAATGTTTTAATGATCCTCTAAAGCACTGGCAAAGAAAATGAACAGCATCAAAAAATACCCGATTTTTAGAACAGAGAACCAAAGCACTGAAGTATAGAAGAAAGGCACTGATATTGGTATGGATCAGAGGCAGAAAAGTCCTGTTGTACAGGGTGGGGCAAAAGTTAACACGGTGTTAAAAACTTTAATATTTGTTTCTTTTATTAATTTTTCTTCTCAGATTATATACTCGTATTATACAAAATGATTTTTTTTTTACATTAAGTATGAAAAATAATGTCACTTAAATGACCACCCTCGTTTTAGAGCATTTTTCATACATCTTTTAAAATTTGTGGCTGTTGAGTTCGAATTTCTGCAACTATGTTGGCCTTGAGTTGAAGGACTGTCTCGAGATTTTCCACATAAACTCGCTCCTTCTCATAACCCATAAAGAAAATATTCGGGTGCGATCGCGATTACCACATAATTTTCGAATTTCTCTCCAAAAATTTGGCTTAAAAGTGCCATTGTGTCTCGAGCAGTGTGAGCATTTACGGTTACAGCACTTCCATCTTAATTCTCGAAGAAGTAAGGCTTAATGATATTTGCAGATGGGGTGCAATTGGCGTTAATGAATGGCTCTTAGATTTTCAGAACCCTAGAACCTGTAGTTTTGCTTATTAACAAAGCCATTCCAATAAAAACGAGCAAGAAGCCGCTGTTACCGTCAACGTTGAGTTTTACCGTGCCATGCACAACGAATTTTCTTTTCCAAAAATTTTAGAGAATAAAATGGACGACATTAGGTCTAATAAGACGGGACCATATGTCACACAGCCAACGGCCCCATCGATATTTTACGCAATGTTTTTGAAAATCGATTAATCAGCATAAATTGTGATGTCAATTGGCCGCCTCGGTGCTGCGATTTGAGACCTTTGGATTATATTCTATAGGGCTTCATTAAAGATAAATGTTACGTCCAGAGACAATTGAAACGTTGAAACATGAACTCGAAGTTGCCATTGAAGAGATTCGAACCGAAACAATCGAAAATGTACTGAAAAATTAGGTTGATCAGATGATTTACTGACGAGCCAGTTGTAGTACTCGTATTCATGTGAATGATTTTGTGTTTCATTATTAAATGACAAAGTTCAAGCTTTCCAAAAAACCAGAAATCTGTAAAAATTATTATTACTTTTTTTACAGCAGATTCAAATTTAATAATGGACCACCCTAAATATGACATTGGTCGTTCATTTTGTTAGATACCATATAATCAACGTCATCTTTTTCCACCCCTGGAAATTAATTATTATTTTTTTCTTAGTCCATTTTTTAACCAAGTTTGCTTTTGTATGAACGTACATTGATAAAATGTAAATTTTTCAAAATATTGCGTGCGAGATAAATATCGTAAAGGCGAAAGATTTAAGTTTAAACCCTCCTGTGTGAATTAGTGCAGATTATCGCGACTTGTGGTAAGGATCTAAAACATTCTTTGAATCTTTTTTTCCAATATGATTCTGATTTTTGAATAAACCAATCTCCGCAGTCTGGTAAGTCCTACATTACATTTTTATTGTCTTTGCCCACAATTTCGAGTTGTAAATTCGATCTCGTTTTTATAAATAATTCAAAAGTGCGTTATATTTTGTTTATTGAGTTTCCTTAATTAGAGTTAACTAATTTTAAATTCTAATTAATGAATTATCTTATGTAAAATTAAATTATAAAACAAAGAGAAGTACAAGGGTTGCTATATATATTTCTGGCCTATGCAACACAAAGTGTCGCCTGGCGCCATCTGATATTACCATTGGAAAGTTTGACATGTTTTAGCATAAACGTACTCACATTGTTTTGACGTACGACGTGTGTTGTTTACAGTGACTTGAAAAAACCAATTTGGCAAAAAATGGAATAAACTCGTAAAAATTTTCGTGTGATCCTTTTTCACAACTTTCGACGTGGATTATCACGACAAGAGTACATCGATGAAGTGGTTTAATGAATTCAATCGTGGCCGACGCTCGCTCAAAGACGAAGGTCGTCCAAAAACAGCCGTTTAAGATCGTCACAAGTGACGAATCATTGATCTATGCGTATGAGCCCGAAAAAAAACAGCAATCGACCGTGTGGGTCTTCGAAGGAGAAGCACTTCAAAGTAAATGGTCACCCGTTTTTTCGGCAAAACTGGTCATGTGGCCACTGTTCCGCTTGAGCAACGTAGGACGGTCAATTCTGAGTGTTACACCACAATTTATTTGCCTGAAGTCTTCGGAGAAATTCGAAAAACGTACAGGAGAAGACGAATCATTGTGCACCATGACAATGCGAGCTCTCACATATCGGCTCAAAGCAGCGCCTTTCTGAGCGACCAAAGCAATGACTTCTTTTTATTCCCGAACATCAAAAAAAATGCGTGGTTTAATCCCTGTTCAATGTGTAAAAGCAACAGACCGAAATAAAACAAACGAGCTAAACATCTCAATATCTTATAAATTATTTCAAACTATACGAGATTGTTCTAAAATTTTAAAAGAATGAAATCAATAACTAGGCATTTATTATAGACTATATTATTATAAAATCGGCCAAATGGAACTTGAACCGCCCACACAACCCTGAACTTTAAAGTACAACATCTCATGAACTAGGTTTATTAACAAACATTTGTCGATTCAATCGAAGAGAGCAAAACCCATATCATCGTCAGTTTCCTTGGGTTATCTCTCATGAACTAGGTTTATTAACAAACATTTGTCGATTCAATCGAAGAGAGCAAAACCCATATCATCGTCAGTTTCCTTGGGTTATCTCTCCTTCCTCTTTTCAGAGATTTGACTATAATATTTTAAACGTATAATATTGGCTTATATGGATACACATCATAGAGGACAAGAGGGCGGTGCCACGCCCCCTTTAAAAATCGCATTTACGGCCAAAGTAATGATCCTAATAGAAATGTAACAAAAGTAAATTTATCATTAGAATACTATAATATACTTTACTATAATGTGCTAAATCAAACAAACGACGTGGCCCCCCTAATACAACTCTGAACTTTTGTGAACTTCTTCCTATAGGATAATCAGCCAAGAGAAACAAAGGTTCTATTTGGTGAACAGTAAGGACATCTTATAAAAATACTTATACTCTTTTTGCGATTTTTCGTTAGTAGAGAAGCACTTGTCGCACTTGAAATAGGGTTGGTTTTTAGACCCTTTCTCTGCATTCCATATGACTATAATAAACATTTCCAAATAGACATGGACATAGGGTGACTTAGAATGAACAAATTGTATTACAATTTATATAAAACGGGTTTTAAACATGGGTTATTTGTGTGTCAGTCACACACAATACGCATTAAAATATAAAGCGACTTAACATAACTACTCAAAATGGGCCACGCTTATACTTCTTAATATTTCCAAGATGCAAATATACCGAACTTTAATAAGTTGACATAAAAACAACTCGATTTGAGTTTGTTGCCTTATGCAAATTGTTGGCAGTGCATGTAATATACGCATGTGGGGCTAACTGTGTGTGAAATCCCGATGTATGAGTCGAGTTGAATTGAGTTTTTGACAAGTTTTGAATTTATGATTATATAATTTAATAAGTTGGAATGTACATAATACATATTATAGTATTAAAATGCAAATATCCCGGCCAGATTGGTGGTCACGCCCACACACACAAATGCCACGCAATCCGTTTGCAATTGTATCGAACAATGGCAACAATTGTGTTGATTGTTAATATGATTATGGCGAATAAATATTTAAAAGCTTATTTAATTTGAATGCATTCGATTATTGTTACAAACCATTGCAGCTCGCTGGAAAATTGCTAATTTAATATAAACTATAACATTAAAACAAAAAACTTTAGTATTAACACTTTTTGCGTTACACGAGTTTTTTCCATTCCAGCCGTTGCTAAGCCATTAATTTCCCACAGTTCTTAAAATTAATAAAAGAAATTGTTGCAAGCTTTTTTCCTCTTCGACGTTCGCTAAAATTCCAATTGAAATATTTTTCATTAGAAGATTGTTTGCGTACGAACTTTTGCCATCCCATCGACATCCACTCTACTTTCAAAGCCAACTTCATCATCGTGTCCTCATTGACATCCTTATCTTCGCGTGGTGTTCGATGTTGAACTTTGGCTGCTCTTTTGTCTTCTCATTGGTCCTCGTACTGGAACTGGTGTGAGCGTTTAAATGATTCAGTCGTTCGCTGTGTTGCGCGGAGCAATTTTGCTGTTGCATAAGTTATAAGCTCATCAGCAGCCACTTTCTTGAGACAATTTTTAATCCTTTATTTTTAGCTGGAGCATCCTTTAAGCACATTCATTTACACTTGATTGTATTTGCCACTCTTAAGAGGACGAAGGACGAAGCCTTTCAATATGGCACAGTGTTTTCAAGAATCGTACTACTCAAGCCAATGTAGAGAAATGTATTTTAATCCTTTGTAGCTAAACAAAAGTTACTGATCCTGTACAATTTTGAACCTTTTTAATATTAAAAAGCTGTAATAATTTTGCTCGTTCTTAATCTGAAGTGTCTCGGGTTTCTTCTAGGGATTGCTTTTATGTATCTGTAAAAGTCACGGGCTTATTCGTTGCAACACAATAATCGTAGGAGCGTTAGCCATCTCCGGAAAATAAAACCACAATTAACACGAGCAGAAGCATTAAAAAACTACAGTCCTTAATGCTGATGATGCTTCGAAAATGTTTTAGGGATCATGGATCATGAGCGCAGCGGACACTTAATTGATCATATCTGTTTAGGCGACTGAAAGCATTTTTAAGTGTATTAGAAATAAGTTTAATTCGACAAGCGATCATGTAAAACTAACAGCATTTGTACGCGGCAGATTCATGTAGCGAAAGTTGCACATTCAGGGACTAAAGACTGTTTTTACACACATGAGCCAAAAAGTCTTGCAACTGTGCCCTTTCAGAGGTATTTAGTGAGTCTATGAAACAGTACCCATTTTAACCATTGCCCTCTTACAAATTCGTCAAGCAAATAATCAACAAAGTGTACTTTTCACCGATGTACATTTGGTTCCTCTGAAGGAACCTTTTTTTCCCCCTGGACCGATTTCGCCCATTTGCAGTTCCAAACAGCTCATGACCATAGGCCATCATCATGCCAAATTTCATAGGTTGATACGTTTGACTCCTATTGTGTTTCAACAGACAAAAGGACGGACAAGACTATAACGTCTTACAATTTTATGACGATCAATAATACTCATATAAAAACTTAATAGGATCTCCGATAAATATTTTGTGGCGTAACAAGCGGAATGACAAATTTATGATACCTCCCACTCTTTGGTGGAGAGTATTAAAGCATGGATATATGGTGATGGAACGATAATAAAATTTAATCTTTTAAATAAGGACTCGGGCGCAAGTGAGCATAAATATGTATATGAGGCTCCAAATTAAAGGGAATTTCAGACCGATTCCAAATAAAGATCAAGTTTTATGATTAAGGTAAGAATAATGATCGGACTAATGGGCCCTTGTATCTTAAAATGGTAGTTATATTCATAACATGCGACCAGTGTTGCCGTTTTGGGCTTTTCCTACCGAATTTGGTAGGTTTTTCTCTCATTTGGTAGGATGGTAGGCTAAGCCGTATTTTGGTAGGTTTTGCGATAAATATGCATTTCCATAAATTAAATTTTTAAAGTAATGAACGTATGCCGAGAATTAATTGGATGCCAAATGTGTTATTGGTATCTTTATGCAAGCATAATAAGGGCAAACATAACAGAAACTGATAATAAGTCCGACGTCCTCCTTTCTGCTAGTATTATCACATTATAGATGGCAGATTTTACAGACCCTAGGGTAAACATTATATTTTTCGCAATAAAAAATTGCCGCTAATAATTGAAATTAACGCATTGGTTAGGCTGCAAACTTGTGGAAAGATTGCGCTTACACACATCATTGGTGTTTTATGTTAATCCTGGATAACTTAGATTGGATAGCAAAACCGTAAAAATTAAGTCATTTGTTAAAGTCCTGCTGCACTAAATAGTTCTACCAATATAGACAATACTTTTAATAGACCATTTCAACCATTCAGCCCCGGTTACCTTAAAGTTAACCTTCCTAAAAATCAACTAGCACTAATTTACGTGAAATAAAGCCCAAAGTGATATCATGAACGTCGGTAATGGTCTAAAAATTGGCAATCACACGAACTGTTTCCAACCAAACAAGGGCTGGGTTACTAAAGACACTGTGCCGTCTTGTGTGATAATCATAATAATTGACTTTGCTCTTGGCTTAAGTGGCAAATTGAAGAAACATGTTCATCGTTCACCAACAAACTTCAAGCACATCCCCATCAGCCCATACACCTTCAAGTTCACACTCATCACCACCGACCACCATCAACTCGCACTGCCACACAAGCCAGGGAAACTTTGCAACTTTTATAGCTGAAAGCCAAGAAGCCTTAGAGGCACAAAGGCACAATTATTGACTTATTGTTCATATGTTCATATTTGTATTTCCTACTTCGGCTTAAATTAAAGATGAAAGTGTTTTCCACTTCCCCAGCCACCGCCTACCCACACATAATGGGGCTGTCTTGATCGTATTCTTCATTTAATACTCGTATGTTGCCATGCCAGGCCACGTAAGGTGAAGTCTTGATAAAGGCATGTGCCACAACGGATAGAGCATAGAGCATGTGACAGAGAATTTAAACTTGCCTTTAAATGTTTTACAAAACGGTAGACGCCACACTTAGACTCTGCAAAAATTCACTTAACTGAAAATATGTCACAATCAAATCCAAATCAAATTTGAAAGGCCGATTCGCCAAGAAATATTTTTAATATGGAAAACTTCACTTGATGATAAGTATGGCCTTCGGGCAACATGCACTGGACAATGGTCGGCATCTTATGGACATTCCATGTTTTTTTTCTCTCTTATTGCTTTCATATTCATTTTAACAGAGTCGTATGAATACAAGGAGGAATTTCATTTTATTTTAGATTTTTATTGTTATGACAACCGGTTAATCTTGATAGAGAAGCATTTAAGGTATGTTGCCATTACTTAAAGAAGACATAAAATTGTAAATGTAACAGCAATAGTTACGCTGTCATCGTATGTGACATATGTTGTCCTGCATGTCCTTTTTTATGGAAGCAGTGCTTGGGGCGGTTTGACATTTGATGTATTTAACTACAAAAAGGGACACTGCCTGTTTCAATTACTTCAGGGTTTTTAATGGACATGTTGCGAACTACACGCAGAGAAAAAATATGGTAACTATATGGTCATGGCAATAGTAATATATTCTGTGCCATAAAAGAATGGTCGACGCAATTATAGTATTGGTTTTTGAAATTCATTTTGACAACTGCATGATTGCGGCAGTATTAATAATTTTTTTAATGTAACAACAGTAGTATTGCCAAATTTAAATATGGTTTATGCGACAAAAGTATTGTTTTTTGGGTTTTATGTTAACAATAATATGAATACGGCAATCATACTGTATGATTGTAATTTTTCTTAATTTGAATATGTGTTTTAGAGCAATGTTATTATTACGAATTTATGCCATAATAGTACATCTTATACTCGTATGTAAATTAACATTTTTCAAACAAACTGCTTTGAATTTTGTGAAATGAAATATTTTTTATAAATGATACGCTGACGTTTTTTGAAAGGGATTGTTTTATTGTTTAATAAATCGCTCCTATTATTTTAAATTTTATATATTTTTAAATGATTAACGTAATAAAAATCTCTATCGTTGATAACATAACCCAATCCTAGTAAATACTTTTGGGTTTCAAAACTACTACGGTTCTAGAGATCATAATATGGTTGCGTGTGAATATACTATGGTTGTGAGGATCATAATATGGTTGAGTGTAAACATACTATGTTTGTAGGAACCGTAGTATGGTTGTGTGTGAATTATACTATTGTTGTAAGGATAATAATATTGTTGTGAGGATCGTAGTATGCTTGTATGTGAGCCATACTATTGTTGGGAGAATCATAATATTGTTGTGATGCCACAACCATATACCTAACAATAGTATGAATCCCTTCGAATATTGTTATCCCAACCATACTTTTTTCTCCGTGTAGAGACTTGTTATGGTTGGTAAAATTTACCTTTTTAAATATGAAATAGGGATTGTCCTAGAAAATAATCAATGTAATATGCAGAACGGTCAAAATCCAAGTTTCTTTTTAAAAGTTCACAAATATTATTTTATTCGACTCATTGGTTTATTCGAGAGAAAGAACAGTCTGATTATGAAACACAATTTGATTCATGTGGCTGCCTTGGGTGACTTCGCAGTAGCTCATTCTGGCAACCCAATTTTTGAAGACTTTGGTGACTGTTTCCAGCGTTAACGTTGTGCGACTAATGTGGCAATCTGACCATTTTTTCAAGGCGTGCGACTTTTACTGCCACGTTGTAAAAAAAACCGTTTTTACCCCTTTTTGAAATTTTTTACAACTCAAAGTACTTGTATGCCATAAGACATAAACTATTTTCACCTAGAATCTGAATATAGTCATATAATTAGTAAACCTGAGACATTCATAAATGAATTTAAATTATTAGAATGAAAGGCTATTGATAAATATATGAATACCTCTTTGATATAATAGAAGTTAAAGTTCTTGGTTGAAGATAGCTAATTTGTTAAAAAGTTAGCGCTAATGAAAAATAAACTAACTAACAGGGTAAAGGTGAAAACCTATCAATCTATATTTCTGCTTGGACTTTTCTGGAAGATTGGACTCCAGATGAAAAACTTGTAGCTAAACGAAGTTTCAAAAAAATAGAACTTTAAGTCAAAACTTTAATTTTTAACCAAAATTAGTGTTATGGAATTTACGTGAATGTACATATGTATGTGCCTTCTAATCAGTTGGTTTTTAGTTTATAGTATTTTGACGCCCATTTTTTATGAACTGGTTTTTCGTTATTTTTTTAAATAAAATAAAAAAATTGACTTTTTTTAAATTTCCCAACGGTAACGCTGACGGTTTTTAATTGTTCGCATATAATTTAACTAATCGAAATGGGTAGTAAGACGATTACCGAACTGGGCCAGTTAAATGTTGATTGTGACGTGGGCTGTGTAGCATGGCTAGAGCTGTCACGCACAATTGTGGTCAAATTTAAGAATAAAAATCGTAAAAATTTAAAAATAAATTTGGAAAAAAATAATTTTAAAAGGGTTGTTTGTTTGTTTGTATCACTTGGAAAAGATACTGTGCTATGCTAAAAAAAAGACACACTAGATCATCTTAGAACTTTACGACAATTTAGAATATATATACAGTGTGTCCGCCGGGAAGGTTTACTACTTTGTTTTGCTGCCATTTTGGTACACATTAGTCTTGACAGTTCATATTTGGCGTGGCAAACTTATTATCAAAAAAATATTCAATAAACCAACGTGTTTTAATAGTTAAGACATTTTATCACAATCAATCATCGATAACTGTGACGATAAAAAAGTTAAGAAATGTTTGGAAGAAGTAACGTTTCAACACTATTAGTCGTGTAGTGAATGATTTCGAACAAAGAGGGCCTGTAGCTGATACGCCTAAGCATGGATCACAACGTACTGCAAGTTCGGCTGAAAACATTACTGCTGCTCAAGAAAGTGTTCAAAACAACCGATCAACCTTAATCCGACGCCGTGCTCAGGAGCTTGGTCTTCCAAGAACAACTTTGGCCACAATTTTGCACAAGGATTTGCATTTGTTTCCATTTAAGATTCAGTTGACACAAGAGCTTCTTGCACAACACCATATAAGCCGCCGTACATTTGCCAATAGAATGTTACAGCTCCTCACGCATAATGAGTGAAGAGGCACATTTTCATATAAATGGATATGTGAATAAACAGAATAGTTTGGTCAGGAGAAATCATTGGACTTTACTTCTATTAAAAAGAAAACGGCGTAACGGTCAATGGGGAGCGATAACATGATATGATTGAAAACTTTATAACGCCAGAACTGCATGCTTTGGGCTTGATTAACATGTGGTAACAACAAGACGGTGCCACATCGCATACAGCCAGGATTATAATGGATGTTACAAAAATGTGCTTAAAAGGGCTCTCTTTTGTAAGGCTAACAGAGGCGGATATCTATCTATTTTATTTCATACATAATTCCCAACATTTAATTAAACATTTATCAATAAACGAGTAAGAAACATTCTCTTTCATTTAATCAAAAATTATATAAAAAAAAAACAAAGTAGTATGCCTTCCCGACGGACACGCTGTAGTTTGCACATAAGCATGTTTGCACATATTTGTTTCTTTGTCTACCCGTTCCACAGTGTAGGGTACGAAGAAAAAAAATAATGTAAATATATTGCGGTGTATGTGCCCGCACCACTTTTAATTGTTTGATATTGGATTGATTAAATCTTAAATCCGAAATACATTTGCATTAAGCTTGTTTCACAACATCCAGGCAGAGAAATGACATAGTTACTATATCGTCACGGCAACAATAGTTTGTTCTCTGCAATCAAAGTATGGTCGTCGCAATCATTGTATGGTTTTTTGAATTTCATTTTAACAAAAGTATGATTGCGGCAATATTAACATTGTTAAAATTTAACAATAGTACGGTTTAGAAATGAAAATATGAAGAATTTAACCGAAAAATCGTATGATAGCAATAATATAAATATGGTTGGTGCGACAAAAGTATTGTATTGTTGTGGGTTTTATGTAATACCGGAAAAATCGAAATTTGTTTTTAATTTCACAATATTATTGTTACAATTCTTACGCAATAATAGTACTTTAAATATGTAAATTGAATTTTTTCAAAACAAACTACATAGAATTAGTACAACTGAAATAAATAAATATGTTCTTCTGTTAAATAAATCACTTATTATTAAGAGTTAAATGAGACTTTTTACATAACTTACTTAATAAAAATCTCTCTTGTTAAATAAGAACTTAACCCAATCCTTACAAAAACTTTTGGGATTCATAGTTTGGAGTCATGTGAGTCATACTATGGTTGTATGTTAAACATAATATGGTTATGAGGATCATAATATGGTTGTGGGGATCATAGTATGGTTGTGTGTGAATAATTCTATTGTTGTAATCATAATAAGGTTGTGAGGATCATAGTATGGTTGTTTGTGAACCATAGTTTTGTTGTGATGAGCATAATATTTTTGTGGCACAACCATATAACCAACAATAGTATGATGCTCTTCAAATATTGCTACCCCAACCAAACCTTTTTTCTTCGTGTGGACCAATTTTATCAAATTTCAATAGCACCGCCATCAGCTGAAAATCGGTTCCGACAGACGTTGTTTGCCTTAATCGAAAAGTTCAGAGTCGAACTGTAGCATTTTAAACGAACTTCACACTCTTTTTTTTGTACCACAGTATACCACATTGTGAGGCAGGATATAAAAGATAAGATATGTCATCTATCAATTTATCAGTAAAAATTGTGTGATATAATGCTCAGTTAAAAATATGGCACATCCTATACGCACTGGTAAATATATTAAATACGAGGGCGACCGCAAAACTAACTGGCCTGGCACATTTTCTGTTTTACTACCAACTTTTTTTGTTTTTTAAAAGCAATCTTTTATAAGCCATCTGTCAAAATTTCCGAAATATTTAATGATTATTTTCTTTGTTACAGGTGATTGAAGTAAACAAGTTTTATAATTTTTCAAAAATGGAAAATAAAGAGTTTCGTGCGGTAATTAAACACTTTTATTTGAAAGGTTATACGCCACAATTAATCAAAGATGAATCGGATTCTGTTCATGGTGATAATGCACCATCATACTCCACCGTGAAATCCTGGGTTCAACAATTTAAAATGGGTCGTTCAAGTACGAAAGATGAACAACGCTCTGGAAGACCGAAAACTGCTACTACTATTGAAAACATTAGAAAATTATTTAATGAAGTGACTAAAGATAGACGAATAAAGCTCAGCGAACTTGCAGATATTGTTTAAATACACGAAAAAAAAGTTTGGAGTATTTTACATGATGAACTCCACATGAAAAAGCTATTCGCAAGATGGGTGTCGCGTTTGTTGACTTTGCCCCAAAAAATCGCCCGTTGGACCAATTCCGAGGAGCTTTTAGCGATTTATCAGCGTAATCCAATAGAGTTCTTGCGCCGATTCATAGCTGTTGATGAAACATGGATCCATCACTACATCCCAGAATGCAAAGAACACTTAAAACAATGGATAGAAGCTGGTAAAAATGGTCCCAAGAAGGCGACAACTGTTAAGTCAGCAGGAAAAGTAATGGCTACAGTATTTTGGGCTGCAAGGGGTATAATATTTATTGATTATCTTGAGAAAGGAAAAAACTATAAATAGTGAATATTATCGTGCATTATTGGATCGGTTGAGTGAAGAAATCAAGATAAAACGACCGCATTTAGAAAACAAAAGTTCTTTTTCATCAAGATAATGCTCCTTCACACACTGCATTTTTAACTCAATAAAAACTGGCCGAATTACGATTTGAAATTGCTCCGCATCCACCATATAGTCCAGATTTAGCTCCTTCTGATTATTTCTTGTTTCCAAATTTAAAAAAAATTCTCGGTGGCAAAAAAATTTCGTCCAATAGCGAGGTTATTGCTGAAACTGAGGCATATTTTGAAGGTCTTGAAAAATCTTATTTTTCGGATGGAATTAAAAAAACTTGAAAAACGTTTGATGAAGTGTATTGAGTTGGAAAGAGATTATGTTGAAAAATAAATAATAATAATAATTCCAAAAAAAACGGTTCTTTTTATGTTAGGCCAGTTACTTTTGCGGTCGCCCTCGTACGTACTAAATTTCCACAACGCTGGTTAATATTTACATGCTGGGACAGGGGCAGAAAAAGGACCACGGAAATACGGTGTGATGTCACAAACACCTGCGGATAACCGCAGTCCACAACCACCGACGCCGCAGCCAGCCTACATAGCTTCATATCGTATCGAATGTACTACGAGTGATAGTAAAATTGGAATTATTGATTTTAAAAATTTTATGGTCACGTAGGCGTTAATTTTCTGGCCACAAAGTGTTTGTTGGTTACACATAAACGACATATTTCCATAACCCAAGTGGAAGCACACACGCACGGGAGTCGGTCTGCCCATGCAATAGGCTAGGCCCGTATAAATGGCGAGCGTGGCATATCCGTATGCTGAAGGATACATGATTTCATCATGCCACTGCAGCATATTGTGGACATTTGAGGTTGCATTTTATGTTTGTTAATAATTGTTGTTGCTCTGATGTGTGTGTGTGTGAAATGTTGCGTATGTCCATAAAACTGAATCACCGAATGCACGAATGAATGATTGTCAATATTTGTTTAGGTTGCACCAAATGCAGAAATAATGAGTCCGAGTCAATTCATGCGTGTGCACATGCCATGACTGGCTGTGGATTTTGCATTTATTAAAAATCAAATTGACTTTAGAGTTGCTGTTCAAATAGAATTAAAATTAATTTTAATTCAAACATAATAAATTTTAATTTAATTAAAAAATTAAATTGACATTTCAGATTGCACTTTTTTGCTTTTGTTTTTCTTTTTTTTGCTTGCCCCCCCTGGCGTGATAAGCAGCCAGCACGCGGAGATGCATCTACCTAAGTGAGCATGTTAAGGAGGAGCTCATGTAAACGGCATGTACCGGAACGACACTCGTAAGTCAAGCCGCGCAGCACCCAACGGAAATTAGCTGGAAGTTCAGTACAAGGAATTAAAGTAAATGTTTCTTTTAATGTGATTTTTTTTTTAAAAATACCTTTACAACATTTTTTTTTTAAATGCAATTATAACTATGATATAAATAAATACAAGGCTGGTAAAACCGGCATCTATAAAGTGAAGTGGCAGGGGCATGACGTAAAGAAAAAGAATAACTGCGATATAAAAAGGGTAGCACTTTTAAAATTTCAAATTTGAATGAACTATACATAAATAATGATAATTTTTTCAAATTCCTGGTTTTATTTGAAAGGTTGTATTTTGTATTTAATAATGCAGCACAATATCATTCATATGATTATTGATTCGCTTCGCCCAATGGGCTGAAGATTGTCTGGCAGGAGATGAAGAAATTTACCGAAAACCTGTGTTTTCAGATAAGGCTCATTTACATCTCGGTGGCTATGTCAGTAAGTAAAATTGCCGCATATGGGGTTCAGAGAACCCACAAGTGACTACTAAGAAGCCAATGCATCCTCAACGAGTCACTGTTTGGTGTGGATTTTGTGCTGGCGGCAACATTGGGCCACTTTTCTTCGAAAATGAGCAAGGAGAAGCCGGTACGGCGTTACTGAGGAATGCTCAGCGAATTTTTGTTTCCAAAAATTTAAGAGGATGTCATGACTACATTTGGTTTTAACAAAACGGGGCCACATGTGGGTATTTTTCGCATTGTTTTTGAAAATCTAATAATCAGCCAAAATTGTGATGTTAAATGACCTCCTCGAAGCTGTGATTTAAGCCCTTTGGATTATTTTATTGATTATTGAGAGTCATTAAGGATAAATGTTATGCAAAGCATCCAGAGACAATTCAAGCGTTGAAACATAAAATTGCAGTTGCATTGAAGAGATTCGACCCGATGCAATCGAACATGTACTGAAAAATTGGGCTGTTTGGATGAGGTACTGTCGATTTAGTTGTAGTAGTCATATGAATGATATTGTATTTCATTATTAAATGACAATGTTCCTTTACAATAAAACCAGAAAATTAAAAAAAAAAATTCTCAGTTTTTTTACAGCCGATTCAAATTTGAAATGGCCCACCCTGTATTAAAGCTGCCATGAAAATAAGCACCAATTTTAATGTGGATTTGTTGTAATACAAGGAATGACCCCAATCCGCCTCAATGCTAATTGTTTCTACTATACTTACTTACTTAGGCTGGCTCTACAACCTTTGGTCGTAGAGCCAGGGGTGCCGCCGCGACCTCGGCGGCACCCCTCCTTCCGATGCTCCAAATTTTCGATGACGCTGAGCCATAATTGAGGTTCTATGTCGTTAATGTGCCGAAGTATCTCATCCTTTAGCTCTTGAATTGTTGCTGGCTTATCGATGTAAACGTTTTCTTTCAAATAACCCCAAAGAATGAAATCCATCGGTGTCAAATCACATGATCTTGGCGGTCAATTAACATCGCCACGACGTGAGATAACACGGCCATTGAATTTGTCGCGCAAAAAAAAACATTGTTTCGTTAGCTGTGAGGCAAGTGGCACCGTCCTGTTGAAACCACACATCTTCCACATCCATATCTTCGGATTCGGGCCATAAAAAGTTCGTTATCATCTCACGATAGCGAACACCGTTCACAGTAACTGCCAGACCGACCTCATTTTGGAAAAATTGAGGTCGGTCAGTCACTCTTTGTGGGTGCATTGTTTTTTCGACAATCACTCTTGGATTATCCTTTGCCCTAATGCGGCATTTCTGCTTATTGACGAATCCACTGCGGTGAAAATGTGCCTCATCACTGAAGATGATTTTCTTCGTAAAATTAATCTTCCACTGTTGCCATTTCTTGCCACCATTCTTATCATTGATGATGACAATGGTTGAAATTCAGTTAGTTTGAAATGGAGAAATATCAAATGAAATTCAGAAAAAAACTTGATGTTTAGGTTTGGTTTACACTCAACATCGGCCCTTAAAGTTTACCCATCCTTATCAGTGAGAGGGCTACGAGATAGGCCTCTGTGTTATGCAGTTTACCGAGCCGAAAATTACATAGATTTGCCAACACGATCCTTCGTTTTATTTCAGTGCTGACATCGTTCGGCGGATCCGAGATATACAAATTCCTCTACTACTTCGACGTTACAACTACCGGCCGAAACAATCTCGCCATGCTTTCGTCGCGGCGCCTCTCTAGCGCTTGCCAGCATCATTATGGTCTTGCCCTCGTTTACCGTCAGACCCAGCATAGACGACTCTCCGCTATCCACACACTGCTGCATACGTTATCTAAAGTTTTCATAAACTCAATCAAGCATGTCGACTGGTATTCTGCTAATTTCAGCCTTAATATTTTTAATTAGGTCTTCCAAGGTACTGGGACGGTTGATATAAACCTTCGACTTCAGGTAACTCCAAAGGAAAAAGTCGCATGGGGATAAGTCTGATGGGCGTGCCGGCCAGTTCACATCACCCCTCAAAGAGATATACGCCGTCCAGGAAACATTTCGTCGCGGCGCCTCTCTAGCGCTTGCCACCATCATTATGGTCTTGCCCTCGTTTACCATCAGAGCCAGCATAGACGACTCTAATTCAACCTTTATATAAGCTTCAGTTACATCGCGGTTTGTTCTGCCGACAATGTATAAGTATATGTCGTTTGCATACGCAAGAAGGATGTGGCCGTTGGTATTTATTGTGTCCGTTTTATTGACGTTTGGTTTTATTATAATTTTCTTGAAAATATTGAAGAAGGTACACTATAAGCTGTCACCCTGTCTAAGACCTCTCGTAGCAGTGAATGGTTCGGAGAGGTCACTACCAAGTGAAACTGAGGATTTGGTGCCACTTAGTGTCACTCTACAAAGGCGTACATGTTCTAATGGTGTCCCATACGCATACTTGCTTCGATAGAACTTATCGATAAAAAGGTGGTAACTTTTTTTGTTGTTCATGGGCTTTTTCAGGATTTGGCGCAGTGTAAAGATTAGGACGATTATTGACCTATACGGTCTGAAGCCTCTCTGATACGCTTGGATCAGGTCGAAGAGTTTGGGCTTCAATCTTCCAAACAGTTTAAATATTGCCATTACCAAATATATTTAAAATTTTCAATGATATAACTAAAGTTCGGTATCGCATAACTAAAAGGATCACAACTGAAATCGGATAAGGTTTATACAAAGTTAATTTCCAGAACATCCAACAAAGAAACAAGGAATTTCCCATTAAGGATATAGTATATGGGACTATTAAAACTCAGTTGAAGTTATATTCGGTCGCATCAATGAAACACGCAGAAGTTTTAGTAAATCAGATAGGGGTCAACCATTATACGCGGTAGTGCGCGGTAATTTGATTATTTGGGAATAAAATAAAAAAATTATGAACCTTAGAAAAATGTATTTTATATTTTAATTATACTGAACAGTAAGGGAATTTTAAAATTACGTGGTTTAAAATAGTGTATCTGGCAAATGTCGACCTCCGCTATCCACACACTGCTGCATACGTTATATCAAGTTTTCATGAACTCAAACAAGCATGTCGACTGGTATTCTGTCAATTTCAGCCTTAATATTTTTAATAAGGTCTTCCAAGGTACTGGGGCGGTTGATATAAACCTTCGACTTCAGGTAACTCCAAAGGAAAAAGTCGCATGGGGCTAAGTCTGGTGGGCGTGCCGGCCAGTTCACATCACCCCTCAAAGAGATATAAGCCGTCCAGGAAACATTTGCCTCAAACAATATATGGTTAACCTCGCTGTAAGTATCCTCTAATTGCATTGCCTCATGAGCCGGCTGAAAAAATCCAGGAAATGCCAAGAGCAAGTGATTGCTCCGAGCAGAGCGTCTCGGAGATTGCAGTACTGCTGCTTTAACTCCCTCCATGTTTTGTGGTGTTGTTATCCTTTTCTCAGGTCCCCTACGTACACATTCCCTGCTGTTCTCAATGAAGTTACCCAATTTTCAATTGATTGTCGTCCAGGAACACGTCCGCGTGGAGGAACAGCGAATCGTAAACGAAAAGCACGCTGCACTGCAATGATCGAGTGTGTATTTGAAAAATACGCTTCAGCACAAAATGAACTCTCCTAACCTGGCCAATGCATAATGGCAACTGAACTGGCAGACGAGTAAAAATCTCCCTTCAGCCACGCACACTCTCTTCGACCAACAGTGCCGCCACAGCATGCAGTGCAAAAAAGCAAACTACTGCTTTCCACCATGTATTTGGAGTAATTCAACTTTTAAAACTGATTTTAAAATGTTACCAAAGTTGGCACTTAAAAACCGCTAAAACGATTTTTGTGACAGGATAATTATAGCAAATCAAGAATCAAGCTGATCTGGCTTATGCATGTGTCATTAACCCTTAAAAAGTACTCCAGGGACTTTTTAAAAAATTTAAAAGTTTTTCTGTATTTTGAAAAACCTCTCCGAAGAAAAAAACAGTTACATTTACATAATTTCCATGCTACACTAAAGTTTAATTCCAATAATCATAAGCAAATTCTCTTACTCGGCAAATGCTGCTCGTGCAAGAGCCACCATCCAAGAACCCGCCGCCATGGAGGAAGGCAGACTTCTTCGGCTGGCTCAAAGTTGAATATGAGCAATTGAAACGTGTATGTGGAGCGTTAACTAACACTTGAAGGCGTTTCGCAACGTTAAACGAAAAGAGTTAAAAGTCAAAAGCCTGCAGGGATTTACATTTTTTAAAACAAACGTACCATTTTTTGAATTCGAAATAAAACAAGGATGAAACGTAACGCAACGAAATGAAAAGGGGTTGCTGGCGGGCGAGGCATGGCAGCATTATTCAGACAAGGCAAGGCTGGCCGGCAGGGGGTTGGGAATGTAGAACAGCGTCGTCGTAGTATGTTCTCCAGGCCGCAGAAGGTGATGAGACGAGTTTGTTGTGGCAAGATTATTTAAAATTATTGCGTGAAATGAAAGTTTTTTCTTACTTCTTCTTTGTTGCCTCTACAAACTTTTTTCCTGACTCGTATCCTGCCTTTGTGCAGTGCTCACAACATGGAAGGAGTAACAATTTTATTTGAAAGTATTAAAGGAACATCTAAACGGGTTATGAATCCTTTCTTTCTTTCGTTTTTTTCTTCTTTGCCTTTCAACATTCAGGACACGTTTTACATGTTGCAATTTTTTCGACGCTATCGCCACCCCGCTCCGCCCAGCCCGTCTCCACTCCACTGAAAAACCACAGGCACAGGGTCTAATGTTGTAATGAAAGTCTTTGGTATGGGGATTTGCTATCCTTGTTGGCTTGATTTAAAATATCCTTACATGGATTTGTTACTGTTGATTGCATCATTAGATATGAACTCATCCAGCAGAAGTTACAGGGCTCCTGCAGCCGGGAATCGCAAATGTATTGAAAGCGTGCGAACTGAACGTGTGCCAGCGTTTCACCATCCATTGCGCCCGTGATAAAATCGATTTCTATGCGCATTTATTGCGAGCATTGGCAAACGCGCTTTGCCATTTCACGTCGATTTATTTTATGGGATTTTAAAATTTTTATGATCAAATTTTAACGCTTTGCGGTGGTACGTGGTGTTAACAGCAATAACAGATTGCCGGGTTAGCCAGAAAGACGGGGAAGGGAAAGGGGTTGATTACATAGCCAAAGTGGTACATTTCCCAAGAATTGTGGAGTTTTATAATTATGGGTGTTGAACAATGGCTGTAAACTGTACACTATTTTAAAGTGTTAAAGGCAGATAGTTTTTCGTGGAGAGCTAAATCAAAGTTTTGTCATATCAAAAATTACCCCCTTTTAATTATTTTTCAGTTGGGTATTAGTTTTTAACCCTCTTAAATTTTAAAAATATGATTTTTCTGAAGCCTTTTTCAAGGTAAGTAAATTAAACCATATCCGTCTGCCGATGGGTTTGCACAATAACTCTCGAAATCAACTATCGATTTTTTTTTTATAATTTTAGCGTTTCATAATATTTTTCCAAAACTAACTATGGGATTTAAAATGGTACCTCCCACACAAATGTACAATTACGCACAATCCTGGTATTCTTGTAATATCTTTTATTTTTTTGTACGATCTCATTTAAATTAATCAGTACTTAAGAATGAATCGATAAGCCAAACTTTGAGACACATAATTGGATTCCTTGCCACGAGTCTTTTGGTATCTCTCATACAAATCACTTTGTTTTAGTGCAGATTATAACACACATAACTTGGTGCCCCAAAAAAGATAACGTAAGGTATCTAGGAATATACTTGGACTGTCGTCTAACTTGGTTACAACATATTAATGCCAAAGTATCCCAAATAAAGCAGAAATCAAACCACCTGCAATGGCTTATGTCGACTCTACAATTAGAATATAATGTTCTAATAAAATAGGGCTTAGCAAGCCAATTTAAACATACGAAATGCAACTTTAATGGACAGCATATATTTTTTATACTTACGAGTATTCCTTTTACTTCTATAATGAGTATAGGACTAATATTTACAAGCTCTAAAGAAGACAATCCAGCATTACTAAATGATCATTGGAGCTCCTTGGTACATCAGGAACGCAAATATTCACAAGCATATAAATATAAAAACCGTCAGGGTGGTACGTGAAATCCGAGCTTATTCCTGAAGGTACGTAGACATAGTAAGTTCTCATCCAGACGCATTCGCCAGAGCTCTACTCAATTTAAAAGGACATGTATGCCTCAGAAGAAGAAACACCATGGACCTGATATAAAAACTACAGGACATTCCCCAGCAACGGCGGTATGTCATTAGGCCCCACAAAAATACATCCCTAAGTGAAAATTTAATTAGGCCCCAAAAAATATATAAGGAAAACAGCAACAGAAATTTTTTTTTTTTTTTTGGGGCCTAATTTCATATTTGTATTGGGGTATCTTTTCATAATGCAATTTGAACTCAAATGTTTGTATGATAATAAACCCCAAAAAAATTTTTGGGGCATAGTTTCATAAAAATGTTGGAGTCAATGTTCGCATTTTGGGGTCTAATTTCATTTGATATATTTTGGGGCCACACTAAATATTTTTGGGGTCTACTTTCCTTCGGCGAAGAAAAGAAAGCGTTGGTTTTTTATTGAAAATTATATACCTTAGTTTATTACCTCTGAATTTAATAATTAACTTGTATAATATCTTGCAACGAGGCACGACAGCAAGGACATTTATGTCCTTCTTTATTATTTGCAATTGTATTCGCCTGCAATTTCAAATTACATGCCTCGCAAACTATCACGTGTTTGCAGGGTAGGAGTAGTATGTCTGGAATTCTTGAAACACATATGTGACGCCCAAAATAGAAAGGGACCTAAGGTTAAAAACCAGTTTTGTTCAGGAGAGCCATTTTAAAGATTAGGTCCCTTTCTATTTGCGCTTAGAATCGTCGACTTCACTTTCATAAAACGCGCATATTTCTGGGAGGGAACACTTTTGGGGCATGGGATCGGTCTCATTCGATGCTCAGTTGTTGTCCACGTCAAAAAAAGAAAAAAAAATGAAAATTGATTTTTTAACCCTTAGTTTCCTTTCTCTAAGCGCTGTCACATATGATACATAATCTAACATTTTGATCTACAACATTCGTCTAAGTCTTCGACGTAATCAGTGTCGTGAGAGAAAGATCCACAACAAACCCCATTTGATTCGCGGATCATTCTCTCAAGAAATTTTGCAACCGTTATCTTCGCCTCTTCTAATAACTTCGCTTCAACGATTACAGACTCTTTTCTGCTTCTGCTCCTTCGTTTGTTTTGCCTTGGACCACTGTCGCACAACATATCAAAGTGACGAATTTTTAAGAACTCCTTCTTCCAGATCGATTGGACAAACTTGAAATGATTTCCACTTTTTTCAACTAACTTTCGTATAATACCATTGTAGGCCTCTACAGAGGAAGTCGTACGAGGGCTTTGCTGGTAAACACTTATGCCATGATGACCAACCTGAAAATTGTTTTACTTTATTACAGCAACTTGAAACCACACACTTCTTTTATAAATATTATTTTCAACCATTGTTTTTCATAAAAGGTTAGAAATGCTTCAAACAATCGTGCCCTATCCATTAATACAATTCTTGACTTAACACCTTGGAAAGCCCCGCATATTAAGGCTGCAGGAAGTAGAGGTAGTGTCATTAATTTTGTATACTCTCTCATCGCAGTTTGAGAATTTTGTATAAACTGCAGCAACAAACGATTTTTGGAGACTTTACGCGTAAAGGCCCAATTAGTCTTGACGGTTGACGGTGGACGGTTGATTCTGCAACCTGCAGAAGTCTACCGTCGTCAACCGTCAAACTGTAGTTATCTCACTCTAACATATGCAAATACAACCCCTAACTGAAATAGCTGATTGCCTACCGTCAACCGTCCACCGTCAACCGTCAAGACTAATTGGGCCTTAATGGCTTGGCAAATATGAAACCTAAATAAAAACGGACGCAATAAAATCTTTTTTGCGGCGATTTGTTATTGTTGTTGTTTAATTAACACATTTCTCTACATCAAAAGAGAAATGTGACCCCAAATGTTTATTAACATTTGAAAAAGAAATGTGTTAAAAAAAACAACAACATGCATGCTGTGTAAAAATGCTCTGGTTTGGATTCATCTTTAGTTACGAGGGCGACCGCAAAAGTAACTGGCCTAACATAAAAATAACCGTTTTTTTTGGAATTATTATTATTTATTTTTCAACATAATCTCCTTCCAACTCAATACACTTCATCAAACGTTTTTCAAGTTTTTTAATTCCATCCGAAAAATAAGATTTTTCAAGACCTTCAAAATATGCCTCAGTTTCAGCAAAAACCTCGCTATTGGACGAAAATTGTTAGCCACCGGGAATTTTTTTTTAATGTGGAAACAAGAAATAATCAGAAGGAGCTAAATCTGGACTATATGGTGGATGCGGAGCAATTTCAAACCGTAATTCGGCCAGTTTTTGTTGAGTTAAAAATGCAGTGTGTGAAGGAGCATTATCTTGATGAAAAAGAAATTTTTTTCTAAATGCGGTCGTTTTATCTTGATTTTTTCACTCAACCGATCCAATAATGCACAATAATATTTACTATTTATAGTTTTTTCTTTCTCAAGATAATCAATAAATATTATACCCCTTGCATCCCAAAATACTGTGCCCATTACTTTTCCTGCTGACTTAACAGTTGTCGCCTTCTTGGGACCACTTTTACCAGTTTCTATCCATTGTTTTGACTGTTCTTTGCATTCTGGGATGTAGTGATGGATCCATGTTTCATCAACAGTTATAAATCGGCGCATGAACTCTATTGGATTACGCTAATAAATCGCTAAAAGCTCCTCGGAATTGGTCCAACGTTAGATTTTTTGGGGCAAAGTCAACAAACGCGGCACATATCTTGCGGATAGCTTTTTCATGTGGAGTTCATCATGTAAAATACTCCAAACTTGTTTTTCGTGTATTTTAACAATATCAGCAAGTTCTCTGAGCTTTATTCTTCTATCTTTAGTCACGTCATTAAATATTTTTCTCATGTTTTCAATAGTAGTAGCAGTTTTCGGTCTTCCAGAGCGTTGTTCATCTTCCGTACTTGAACGACCCATTTTAAATTTCACGGTAGAGTATGATGGTGCATTATCACCATGAACAGAATCCAATTCATCTTTGATTAATTGTGGCGTATAACCTTTCATATAAAAGTGTTTAATTACCGCGCGAAACTCTTTATTTTCCATTTTTCAAAAATTATAAAACTTGTTTACTTCAATCACCTGTAACAAAGAAAATAATCATTAAATATTTCGAAAACTTTGACAGATGGCTTATAAAAGATTGCTTTTAAAAAACAAAACAAAAACAAAAAAGTTGCTAGTAAAACAGAAAATGTGCCAGGCCAGTTAGTTTTGCGGTCGCGCTCGTATTCCGAAGTTCGCCATAACACCTTCCAGCTGAAAGGCCTCAATAAGGTCCAGCCCAGTTTTCGGTAAAGGTATATAGTGCTTGGCCACAATATGTTGCAAGCCCCTTCTAATTTTTGAAAATGAAAGTTTTTTTGCATCATCTTGATAGCTACAAAAAACTCATTTTTATACTTACTTTTCACAATTTTTTTCGAATGCTGCTGCTTGCACTTTTTTCACCACATAGTGTACCAGCAACATCTATACAATCCGACTTAATTTTATTAAGAACGTTTAAATCTTTAAAGGCATCTTCCTGGTGGCTGTGATTATGCTCCACATAACTTTTTGGTGTCACACATTTTCCATCAGGCATAAAATTTACCCTACATTTGCACGAGTTTATCTAGCATTCGTATTTGGCAACGTCTCCATCAGTAGATTTGTTCCTATAAATCATATTTTGTTGGTTCACATATAACAATTTGTAATAAGTTTTTTCCCAGTAAAAACTACACAATCCATTTTGGCTTTCGTTTTTGAACACGTTTTCAAGTCGTTGCTTAGAATGATTTCTTCAATAGAAAATTCAATAAATTGAAGTGGACAGACTATCAGTGATGTAACTAGGTAAATCATGGGCCCTAGGCCTAAGTTAATGACATAATTTTTTGTTATGTTGAAGTGGAACTGTTTGTCCTCATGACAAAAATCAATCGAAAAACATTATCGAAAAATGTTTGTACTTACGAATTGGCCCACCCTTATGTACATGTTACGTTTTATTTAATAAATGCACCTAATTTTTGTAAGTTTTTAGGAACATAACTTTGCTTAAATTACATTTTTTGTCTTTTAATGTAAATAAATAATGTCAAAAAATATATTTTTTCCTATGATTTTTCAACTCTTGAACCGATCCCGAGCCACGGTTCAAGAGTACCTTATAATCATTTTTAGAAACCAACCAGTGGTTCAGACTTGCTCTGGTTTGACATACAGAAATATGTATGTCTAGGTTGTATTTTGACTTTAAGTTTTTTTTTTAAATGGGTTCACTGAAAAATAGAAAGGGAAAGAGTCAACACACTGGATTGCGAGGTAAAAGTTCTACTCCACCAACATTCCCCGATATATATTTTATCCAAGCAAACTTTTCACAGCCGCCTACTCTCTGATTTACACTGTACACTTTTTAAAGCTATTCGGTTGAGATTTATCATTTATTTTCACAGTCTCGCTTTCTCTTTCCAGACGATGTGCCCATAGTGCCAACTCCAAGTGATTTATCTGGCACAGGTAATAATAAATTCGTAACATCACGATAATTTATTCAGTCGGTTTGACGTTAATGTGACCTAAACAGACTTAAACACACACGCGAGATAAGACATATGTGAGTACATTATTTACATACGATATCACATATATCATAACGGTATATACTCATGCATACCCATACGAGTATATCCTTCCATATAAGGATTCACACAGGATAGGAGTATGTGTGTGTGTGCTTCATATGTAGTGGTAGATTACATCACATGTATCATTTTACACGGTTTGTGGAATCATTTATGCCATATAAAGACATTATCCTTGTGTTGCTTCCAACATTTCTCCGTTTATCATTGGCTGGTATGCTGGCTGGCTGGCCTAGCAAAAAGGAAATAAACGTCGATGAAAACAAAAAAATATATCTTCCCCTTCATCGTCATCATCATCAAAAGAAAGCTACAACAGCTACACAACGTTCGACAGCATTTTTGCAAATATTTACCCCCTGAAAAGGGAGCAGAAAGAAGGTGATGGTGTGGACAGGGGGTTCTACTTGACTTATCCTCTATAGAGCTGCGTAGTGGCGGAATGATAAGGTAAAGCATGAAGGAAAGACAGAATGAATGAAAGAAAGCTATTCTTCACACGATTATTATCCCCCTTTCGGAGGTGAGGTTGTGGTGCCCGCAAATGGCAAGTATTTGGGGTCTGTGAATGAACATTCATTTGGCTCACACATCATTAATCATATCCATCCTCGTGCTCCCTCTTCTTTTATATCCGGCCAAGGGGTAGTGGGGGTGGAATGTGTGAATGTTATCGACCGAAGTCTATGATTTTTTTATTTGCTATTTGTTCGCCTTTTATTTTGTTTAGTGAAAAGGGTAACATTATGCATCGTTAAATTTATTGTTTAACACGCGATATTTTATTTAAATATATATTTTTATTTTCCTTTAATGGTGACATGTGTATTAGGGTGTAATGAACATCGTGTTAGGTACTGGGCTCAAACTACGGGTAAAGAAGACTTTATTACCCAATGACAAACTTAAAAAAATAAAATTGAAGTAGAGCATAATATTGACCTTGCGTCATGATCAACTATAACGTTGATTAGCCGTGACCAAAAGACATCAGTAATGCCGTAGTTTGGTGACGATGGAACAAAGGGTATACTGGCATGATAGTCCGATGGAAGTGTGCACTTCCATCACACCGTGTCGGCCCAACTACTACAGGAAATGCCATCCAATTTTTTCGCATGACCAGGCTATCAATTATTGAGAGAAATCGTTAATTAGCGGGACTGCTTGAATGAAGTATGAATATCCGGCAGATTGGTTAAAGTAAGTTGAATGTGACAAAATTCTACCCTCCCCAGCCTTACCCCTCTTATCAGCCCATTTTCTCTTATCATACTAATGCGAACACAAAACACGGGGAATTGCCATAATTTTGGTAATGAATAGTTAATGAACAGAAAGGAATTATTTGTTTGATTATTGGGACAAAATAAATACCAACATCGAAAAAATGTGGTTAACATTTGTGCTTATTAATTTGCATTATTTTTGGAATTTCTTAAAATTTGCCATTCCTAAACAAGCTTTTTTTCTACCCTCGTATGCAAGCCACTAAATGCTTCTATTGTTTATTCAAGATACGAGCCAAAAATAATTTTAAAAATATTTATATAAACCTAATATTTGTATTTGAATATTTGTCATTTAACATGTTATGGTTTACCAAAGGCCACCGATTGCACAGTGGGTGATAACGTTTTTACAAATATGCAATAAAAATACAGGCTTAGTATTAACACAAGCAACATGGGCATCAATTAATTGTACCTTAAAAAACTCTGAACAAAAGTACGGAGTTTTTTTGGACCTTAGACAGCGACCCAGACAATGATGGGTGTATAGTAAAGAAAATATGGCATCCTGTATCAATTAAGGCCGAGAAATTTCTATTCGACGCTGATTACCTCTATTAGGCATTGCCACAGAGTCAACTCGGAATTTTTCGGTTAAATTTAGGCCAACATTCGTAACAAATTGTGGATGCATTGTCTTGGACCTTAGACCACGAACCAGACAGTGAAGGTTGCAAAGTAAAGAAAATATGGCGCCAGTATCGATAAGGCCAGTTTTTTTTTTTTTGATGCTGATCCCCAGAGATTCAACTTGGCCCTTTTTCGATTGGATTTGGGCCATTAATTTGGGCCAATACTCGTAACATATTGTGCAGATGCAAGAACGATATAGAAAATTGCCGTGACTTAATCAATTTAGTACAAATACAAAAATGCATGCTTTTGTAAGATCAGATTAAAATTTAAGATCGGGCACAGAAGACCGATCATAAATTGTCCTTGTAGTCAAGAAAGTAAATATGTGCACTACTCAAATAAAATTTAACTACAATTCTTAATTTCTATGTACTAATTGTAAAAATGGACTGATGTTAGCGCTAATACTCAATAATATTTGTTGAAATTTTAAGAGGCATATAACCCTATTATTTACTATGCCAATTAGCTCAGCATTATAATCTGAATTCGTTTCCTTAATTTGTGGACAAAAAAATAATTGGAATTATTTTTTGGCTACGATATATGACCAAAGACTAAAGTTTGGTACTTCGTCAGAAGTCACCGGAACATGGTTAGGGAATTATTGTGGTGGCTGAGGTCGAAACCCATGTCGCTACTCCATGCTGTGACCTATAGATCAGCAGCCTTGTAAGATATATCCAAACACAGTGGGAATACAAAAAGGCACACGGAGAAGTAATATTTTTGGCTAGAATTTATCAATTTCTTTTGGTTTTGAATCAATGTGGTTTGTTTAAACAGTAGTAAATTTTGGCTGTTCACTTTAGGTACCTCATTAGTTAAGCATATTATACTAAAGAACTAATAATTTCTAAACAAATGTCATGTTACTTAAATATTGATATACGCTTAGAGTACTGGTTGAATAACTTTTTTCCTTCAAATTCAAATTTTCATAACAAACTATTTGGTTTTGGGTTCATAAATTAATAATTTTTAAACATTACACTGCCGTTAGCCTTTTTCTGATAATATTACTCCCCTGAGCCATTTAATCTTTCCCCTTATGAACTGCTGCAATATGGTGGTGTGTGGTCGCTCGCGCTACTGTGGTTTCTGGTGCCGGAGTCAATTCGTTTCACTTAAAGTACAGTTTCGTAACTGTAACTATTATAAAATGTTACATATTAACGCCACTTCATGATATTGTAAGAAGAATACGGCTTGTTTAGCCTTAGATATACCCAAATGGAGAGAAACTCTTCAACATCATTTTAACTAAAGTTATAAACGACAGTTAAAAGAGCTATTTGAATATAACCTGGTATATGAGACATTGTTCTCCGCTATTTAAATCAAAACCCCCCAAAAAAAATCCTACGAAGGAATGGCGTATGGGCTTGCTTGTTCAAGAGGACCATATAAATATTTTGCAAAAAATGTTTTTGGATAAAAAATTAAATTTTATTTTTCATAATTAAATCATCAATTTTATGAAATCGAAAAGGCGAAATTGAGTAGAAGATGAAGCTTTGATCATTTGTAAGTCACAATTTTTATCATGTATTATGTTTCCGTCTTCATTTCTCAGGCAATCCACACTTACAACCTCTAAAGAAACTTTTCTATATTTTTGTGTATTTCTTTTTTCAACTACTTCAGACGCATCCAAAGCTATGCATTATGTTTGGTCCCATTGGTTCTGTTCAGCTACTGAATTAATCTTTTAAATAAATGCATGGTTGGCATATTAATCGCTCAATTCAGATATGGAATAAGTATAGCTTTTATTTGCAAATATTTTATCGTAAAAAACAAATGTTCCCCTGTCTGTTTTTATTTGACGCCCCTCATTGGTTCCCTAGGGAATTGCATAGTGTGAATATCTGGAAGTTCAGGCCCTGCATGTTGCTTGCAAAGAAAAATATTCATTACACCATTTATTATGAAATTAAGTTACAATAATCTTTATACAACGAAAAAAAATATATATAGAACTTTTCCTCCAGATGAATTGAAACACCCGCTTAAATCCCCCTAACCACCAAAAATTTTTTTTTCCGCAAAGAGCATTTAAAAAGAACTAGATTTGACGGGAAATCCGCCAAACTGGCAACACTGCTTGTTATAAACTATTCGAAATTTCACCGGGAGAGACCTAAGTATGGAAGCCTCAAATATATAAGTGACGCGCCAAATAGAAAGGGACCTAAGGTTAAAAACCAGAGCCATTTTAAAAATTAGGTTCCCTTCTATTTGCGCTTAGAATCGTCGACTTCATAAAACGCGCATATCTCTGGGAGGGAACACTTTTGGGGCATGTGATCGGTCTCATTCGATGCTCAGATGTTGTCCACATCAAAAAATGAAAAAAAATGAAAATTGATTTTTTCACCCTTAGGTCCCTTTCTCTATGCGCTGTCGCAAATAGACAAAATAAAGCAGCATCACCCCAACAGGTCCTCAATAATTAAATATGATGAATATAACGAAGATCGGGACTCAAAAGTGACTTCTTGAACCAGATTTGTACTCGTATTTTGAGGAAATCTTTGTATTGGGGCTCTATGCAATACTTGCCGATGTGATACAAATTCAATGGGTTTCGTTCTTGGTGCGTGATTGGTTTGACTCATCGTTTAAAGTATCACATTTACAACTGCATTTATTACTGTACTCGTATACATCAATTTTTTTAAGAAATTAACACACAAATTAACAAATTTTATCAGAAAGTGAAAGAAATGTAAAAATAGTTGCACAATAAGAATCACAATAAAAAGTGTACCAAATAAACAAATTTTTATCAGAAAGTGAAAGTAATGTAAAAATAGTTGCACAATAAGAATCACAATAAAAAGTGTACCAACGCAGAAATAAAGTAGTGAATTTACCACTTTAGTGACACCACGGACATACTGGATGCTTTCCATATGTCAATCTGCATTACAACAAGTCGATTTACTTTCTCGACAAGAATAATCAGTAATATTGGATCATAGTGAATGGTTTGCTATATGTTTAATACGAAATAAGGTCTTGGTAAATTGGAGTGACAGCCACATGAAGAATGTTTTATTCCATAAGTAATGGAAATGTTTGTTCTTGCTTACGAGGCATATCAATAAATTCGTGAATTTTCCAACTTGATAATAGTATAATAAACTCTGTACCTTGGATTTTAATGTTAAAAAAGTGGTTTACTGACTTTTGTTGTGGTCGCACAAGTGCAAATGACGCTGAACGTTCTAGATGGCCAGTTGAGGTCAATACACCCGAAAATGTCGAAAAATTCACAATATGTGACAGCGCATAGAGAAAGGGACCTAAGGGTAAAAAAATCTATTTTCACTTTTTTTTGATGTGGACAACATCTGAGCATCGAATGAGACCGATCCCAAGCCCCAAAAGTGTTCCCTCCCAGAAATATGCGCGTTTTATGAAAGTGATGGTACACTAAAGATACACGTATTTAAATCTTTAAAGTGGCTCTCCTGAACAAAAGTGGTTTTTACCCTTAGGTCCCTTTCTATTTTGCGCATCACATACGGTGTTGGCCGATCTAAGAGTACAACTGCGTGACATTATTGATGCATACGCATTTTATATGGCAGCGTGGTTTCGACTTTACATGGTCAGTTGGGTTAAGAAAGCTGTCTGCAAAAAAACTGCCGCGTTTGCCCTCAATATACCATAAACGTAATAGTATGACAACTTCAAAGGATTGTTTGGAGTTGTTTAATCGCAATGAGTTTTTTTTGGCGTTTTTTAACTGTGGATGAAACATGGAGTATTAGAACATTCCGAAGACCAAGCAGCTGTCTAATCCATGGGTTCCACATCGATTAAGGGAAAAACAATAAACAGCGAATATTATGCCAACTTATTAAACCGATTTAACGAAGATCAAAAAAATACCGGCCAAGAAAAAAGTTATTTTTTATCAAGATAATGCAAGTGTGCAGTCTCAATGGCAAAATTGCATGAATTGGTTTACGATTTGGTACCTCATCCGCCATATTTTCCGTATTAAGTCCCAGTGACTATTTCTTATTTTCAAACCTAAAAAAATGGCTCGGTGGAAAAAGATGCAGCTCCAGCAATAAATGTATTGATCAAACAAATGCCTATTTAATGGACCTTGAAAACTCATATTTTTTGGAAGGGATACAAAAATTTGAGAAACCTTAGACTAAGTATATTGAGCTAAAAGGAGATTATGTCGAATTTTTTTTTTGCAAAAAAAACTGTATTTTATTCAAAAAACATGGCCTCGCATAAAGCCATAATGCTTGGAAAATTATCAGTTTTATTTATTTTATTGCAAATTTCCTGGCGATTAGAATATTTTAAACACTGTGTAGGATCGCATAGGGGAAACCATGAAAAATTATCAAAGTAAACTAAACATTTGATACGCATGATGGGCTCGAAATCACCACACACAGCAGCCGCAGTCGCACCAGACAGTTTGTTTATGCAGCCATTTGGAATTGCGGGAGGCCATAAAACAAATCACACTTTAATCCCCGGCCTGATTAGTTTAATTGTTGCTTTGCGGTCATTTAAACAACAACCATTCTCATATACTCGTACATTGCAACAGCTTAGTCGAGGGCTGGAACTAGAGAGAGACGATGATACTAGAGCGATACAGAGCGCGGAAGGTGGTGCCATTGTTAAATGTGGCATGCAAAAAACGGCAAACAAAAATTTTCTAAATTTGCATAACGCATTGTTGCAATGTCACAGGATCTCCCTCTTTATTCCTCTCTCTCTTTCTCTTTATTTGTAACTCGTTCTGTGGTCCTTGCTGATGCATTGAATGTGTATCGGTTTTGTAGGAATGTTAAGGATTAAATGTAATTTATAAACGTTTCTATTTCATTTGATTTAATGATCATTCGAAAGTCTACTCCGACGGCCATGGTGGCCATGAAACGCATGCCAGCGCGTCCAATGCACTGGGATTAAATGAAATCGAAATAAACGATTTTTAATGGTTTTTGTCCAGCTCTTCTCTTGCAGCTTTTAGCAGCACCGGGCGACCCACTGGACTTAATGAACATTAACTAACGCACACACACACTCTCCCACTAAAATTCAGGTCCTTCCAAAAACACACACATACGCATAAACACTCTACCTCCCTCAGCACATTCGGTACAGCTAACGACTATTTAAAAGCGTACGTATGGCTGTGGTTTTCAAGGATCCCTATGTCTATGGCTTTGTGTATGTGTGGGTGAGTGTCTGCGTTAGTATTGGTGAGTGGTCTACGCTGGTGTATGTGGCCCTTTCGGCAAACAGTGGCAAAAACGAGGTCATTAATTATTTTACTAAATCTGTGAGATAAGCGTCATGGGTTAAATTTTTGTAACCACCAGACCGCCAGTCCGTCCTTCTTACTCCACTGAACCCACTAGTGTAATGTGCTTCCAGCCGAATGGGCTAATAAGTGAATGTGTGGCCAGAGGTAGCCGTGCCCTGTGAGAGTGAGAACTAATGAGTTGCGCATACCCTTTTGCTGCTGCTGCTGTAACGGCAGCCATCATTATCTGTGGCCGGATGCTTGCGTGGTGACCAACGTCGCCCGTACACCATGGACGACGCTGCAGCCCATTTACATGAGCAGACGATTAATTAATCTTCAAGGACTGCTCTTTAAATTAAGGGTTTCCATATTTATTTACCCATTAATGAATTTAGACTATGATTTATCTTGGATGCTATGGCTACACATATGCATATGTATATTAGATTGGTTCACTGCCACTAAAATTAACATTCGTCTAGTCTGTGTTTATTTTGAAAAGATTAAGTTCCATCTGAAACCCCGTTTATGAAAACAAAAAAGACAAAAGGTCTGATCTATTTGAACTCGCTTATTAAACGAGTAAGTGGTCGCTAATGCATTAAACTTCAAAATTTTACGAGAATTTTTTTAAATTTCTTTATATAAGTATAGAATATCATATTGGCGTTTGAATTTAAAAGTTGAAAGCGTTTGATTTTAAAGTTTGTAATTTGTAGAAAAAAAGTTATCCAAAAAATACTTTAAGCGAGTTGTAACCGAGCTAGCTTTAACTCGCTAAAGGTTGTTTTTAAATAACTTTCTTCTCAAAAATGTTAATTAATTGAATTAATTATTTATGCAAATCGTCTATAGATTTCTGTCAACATAATTATTTCTCTATTCTTGTACTTATACAATGGATTGAAGTAATCGCGTTAAAGACTAATAAAACACGGCCAATATTCTTCGATTTAAGGATCTCTCGCCCATAGGATAGTATTAATAACTAAATTTGACAAACCATTTATTTCTTGTATGTATGTATATTAGGGTGGATCGATTTAGCAATCGATATTATGCCATCGATTTGACGATAGCTTTTGGCATGAGAAAAAATCCACTACGGCATAAAAATATCTTAAAAATAAAAGTTGAGAAAAAGTCAAAAAATTAAAATTTGGGCTCCTCGAAAATGAACTTTTTTCAAATATCTTGTAGTGGGACTTTGTTTCCTCATGCCAAAATCTATCGAAATGTAGAAAAATGTTTGTCCTTACAAATCGGCCCATCCTTATGTATGTTGATTGAAAAGAACTAGAGTCCTCCAATATGATTCGAAAAGTTGTAGATCGGTTGGTATTGAATATTACAAACTAAAGAAAGTAATCTGTTGAAAATTTTACATTAGCATTTTTATTATTGGGAAAAAATTCTGCAGTTTTAGATGTTGTCTGCAAGTACGCATAAAACGTCCCTAACATGCAATGGACAGCTCGGCCGGCCTCAGAAACCCCATTAGCGATATACGTATTGCAGCTTGGATACAGGGTCATCCATCTAGAGGTATTTTTTCAGAACAAAAAACAATATAAAAATCAAATAATGTGTGGAATCTTTATTGGTAATTTGAAAGGACATTTTATGGCATTCATTTTTTGAAAATAACTACCTTCGAATGGCAAACTATATTATGGAAATGAGCGTTCGGTGAGAAACGGGAAGATCCGCTGTTTTCGACAAAAATTTTGTTCAGTGATGAGACCCACTTCTGGCTCAACGGCAAAGCCAATAAACAAAATTGCCGCATTTCGGCTGAAGAGCAACAAGAAAAGGTTCAAGAGGTGCCAGTATACCCAGAGAAAACCACGGTTTGGTGCGGTTTTTAAGCTGGTGGAATCATCGGTGCATATTTTTTCAAAAATGATGATGGCCGAAACGTAACCGTGAATGGTGCTCGCTATCGCGCCATGGTATCGATATTAATGCTACCTGAAATTGAAGCCCGTAATCTTAACGACACTTGGTTTCAACAGGACGATGCCACTTGCCATACAGTTGCTCAAACAATGGATCTATTGAGAGGTCAATTCGAAAAGCAGCTAATTTTACCTTTTGGACAGGTGAGTTGGCCGCCTAGATCAAGTATTATCACACCTTTAGACATCTCTTTTTGGAGTAACGTAAAGTCCAAAGGCTATGCTGACAAACCAGCTACGATTCAGGTTTTGGAAGCCAACATTACGCGTGCCATTAAAGCCATACCGGTCGAAATATTCGAACGAGTCATCCAAAATTGGACCCTCAGAATGGAAAACCTGAGGCGTAGTTGCAGCCAACATTTGAAGGAAATTATATTTAAAAAATAAATGTCATAAAATGTCCTTTCAAATTACCGATTAAGATTCCACACTTGATTTGAATTTTTATATTTTTTTGTTCTGAAAAAATACCTCTAGATGGATCACTCTATATAATAAAATCCCTTTATAAATCCTTTTTTAATACACCACACAACACTATATTATAGCTAAGTCTCAATCGATTTAAAATCACTAACCGATTGCATCGAGCGATATCCGTTCGTTTGTCCATATTTCATTGTAATCAATGCAATTACGAGGGTTGCTATATATATTTCTAGCGCCATCTGACATTTACATTAGAAAGTTTGACATTTTTTATCATAAACGTACTCAGAACGTTTTGACGTACGACCATCATTTGTGTTGTTTACAGTGACTTGTAAAATTCAATTTGGCAAAAAAAATTAATTAACTCGTGAACATTTTCGTGCGATCATTTTTCACAACTTTCGACGTGGGTTATCACGACAAGAGTGCATCGATGAACTTAAATCTTTGTGAAAATGAAGCACCATCCTATAGCACTATGAAAAACTTTTTTAATGAATTCAATCGTTGCCGACGCTCGCTATAAGACGAAGGTCGTCCAAAAACGGCCGTTGTGCCAGAGAACATTGATGCCGTGCGTAAACTGATAATGCAAGATCGTCATTTAACATTCCATGAGATAGAGGCATCCTTGGGCATTTCTTTCACCAGCATACATTCGATATTGCATGAACATTTAGCCGTAAAAGAGGTTTGTCCTAGTTCGATTCCGCACAATTTGACAACTGCTCAAAAAAAAGGCTTGTGTCGATTGATGCAAAGAAATTTTGCAAAAATACGATCGCGGTGCTTCAAAAGACGTTTATAAGATCATCACAGGTGAAAAATAATGGATCTATGCGTATGAGGCCGAAACAAAACAGCAATCGACCGGGTCTTCGTAGACGAGCCAAATCCAACGAAAGTTGTTCGTGGAAGAAACACTTCAAAGCAAATGGTCGCCTGTTTCTTCGGCAAAACTGGTCATGTGGCGACTGTTCCACTTGAGCAACGTAGGACGGTCAATTCTGAGTGGTACACCACAATTTCTTTTCCTGAAGTCTTCGAACGAGCTCTCACACATCGGCTCTAACCATCGCCTTTTTGACCGGCCAAAACGGCGAATTGATGGGTCATCCGCCGTACAGCCCCTCACATCAAGAAAAAAAATGTTTTGGAGGTGTCTCAATTGGAGTGGAAAAAGTGCTCCGACAATTGGTTAAAGCGCATGCAAAAGTGTATAAATCATGCTGGAGAATACTTTGAAAACAATAAAACCATTTTTGATGATTAATATTCGCATTTTCATTACTAGGCCAGAAATATATATAGCAGCCCTAGTATGAACCGATTTCAATGAAACTTAATACATTGTTTAGGTTTGAGCAAGGGACCAAATAAGTCCATATCGGTGCATTATAATTTGGAAATGGAAAATGAGAATGGGACCATTTCGGTTCATGTTTCTATTAAGTCCCCCCTAGGCCACATCATCAAATTTTATTTGCGCAAAACGACATATAAATAAATTTTGTAAAATTAGACTAATCCGAAGAAGTTGCGAATTATCTTGCAATTTGATAAGCCACATCTTAAATACGATTTCGCTAAAATTTAGGATAATGCTTCAAAAAGTGTCCAAAACCGAAATACCGACATTCCGGTTTTTATTCAAACCGATAGTCTGTTGCTCCAAAATAACTAAAACCCGACACGTCGGTTTACCCGCTTTTTGATGTCGGTTTTTTTTTTATTGTTGTATGTAAAATCGAAGAAAAATGTATGTACGGAATACGTAGCTACCAGAAATATTTGAGGTAGACTTACCTTTAGGTGTTCCAATCGACTTGGATTTACCATTTGATTTGATTAAGCGATGTCCGTCCCTCCGTCTAGCTTTCCATGTTAAGGTTGTAAAGGATATAACCCATTCCAGGGGTACATAAACCCCTTAGAAAGTTTCCTCCCGATTTAACATGCATGCAATCGCTCTTGAAAACCTATATTAATTCCCATTTCGATCACGTTTGGTATAGTATTATACGATGGACCAACAATCAGACTTGGCCCAATTGGGACCATATATGCTCATACAGAGTGATTCATTCACGACTGCACAATTTTCACCAGCGTATTCCTTGTGTCATTTCATAAAAATATGTCCATCTACGACCATGCCCGAAAATGCAAGCGAAAATGGGCGAAATTGCAGCGGTTTGAAATTTTTTTAATTAGTGGTCGGAACGTACTAGGGATAAATTGCTAAGTTCTGAACCAGTGGTCGAAGAGGTCCCTACACCTTACCTTTTCAAAATTACCTAAACGTAGCTCAGAGGTCCTACCGTTCCAAAGTTATGACTATTTGACAGAAATGCAATTTTTTTTAGAAGCAACATCTCACATTTATTTGTTTTTGTAAATAAAACTTTTTAAATTTTAAGTTCGGCCAGACCGAATCTTATTTACTTTCTACCACAAATGAGCTTTTGGTCCCTTTGATACAGTAAGTCGAATTTAAACTCAGCCAAATCTACATAATATCTTTATTTGCATTAGTTATAAAACCGGCTTTACATTGAGTACTCATTGTCTATATTTATCGGTGGTCCTTTCGTTAGCCATAAAGGCCATTTTTTAGGTTCCCACACGCAGAGAAAAGATATGGTTACACTATGGTCACCGAAACAATAATATGTTCTCTACAATAAAAGCATGTTCAACGCAACCATAGTATTGTTTTCTGAATTTCATTTTGACTACAGCATGATTGCGACAATATTACTATTGTTGAAATGGAACATTAGTATTACTGCCAAATTTAGAAATAAAACTATGGTTGTAGCAACCATAGAAACATGATTGGTGCAACATAAGTATTGTTGTTTAAAATTTACGTTAACAATAATATGATAACGACAATCGTACATTTTTTTTTTTTTTTTTTTTTTTTTTTGTTCTTTATTTGAATTATTGAATCTGCTCCAAAGGAGCCTAACAATAAGTATACGAATCTTAAGTATAATTCAATAATGAATCCTAGTATGGATTTCTTGTAATGTGGGTCTCTGCTAATTGGCAGGAATTTTAACTAATTTGGTCAAAATAGTATATAACTGGAATGGATCACACGTGAGGATTTTAAACCTGGTTTGGCTTAAACCTCGTGATAAAGGTCCAGAGGACCCTTACAGTCATTTACAGAGTGTTCGCGATATTATGTAGAGTGAAGAACTCTAGTTATGTATGTATAACGGATAACTCTAGAATAGCAGAGTGGACGACGTAATTTGGGTTTTGTAGGTTTTTCGCGTTGACTGTTTTAAGGATCACGTATGAGAGCAATGAAGGATTCTACACAGTCTTTTTTGAGTGTTCGTCCGCGATTGATATTGACTGTTTTAAGATCACGTATAAGAGCGTTTAAGCCACGTGACGTAGAAAAGGATTCTACACAGTCTTTCGGGCGCGTGTGTTCGCGATTACTGTTACGGATGAAGATTAGAAAACACGGCGTTCGTTTCTCCGAAGTCTTAAAGATCTGGGACTGCACAATAATTGTCTAGCAAGTATGTTATCATGACGTTCGAGCTTCTCTTTGTGCTTTATATTGATTTTTTGAATTGCCTCTTTAACGAGAGGTATTTTCAAGTCTCGGTGGATATTTTCATTCCTCATATACCAGGGGGCACCGGTAATAAGCCGCAATGTCTTCGATTGGACTCTTTGGATTTTGTCGAGATTGCTCGAGCTTGCTTTGCCCCATAGCTGGGCACCGTATAACCAGATAGGTTTGATTGCACTGTTGTATAGCAGGACCTTATATTCAAGGCTTAGTTTTGAGTTCGCGTTTAGGAGCCAGTGAAGTTGATGGACCTTAAGTTTCAGTTGAGTTTTCTTGGCTTCGATATGACTTCTCCAGGTGAGTCGGCGATCCAGGTGGATTCCAAGGTATGAAACATGATCAGATTGAGAAAAAGGGATATTGTTTAATTTCAATGTCGGACAAGTGCTAAAATTCAGTGTGAAAGTTACCTGTGTGCATTTAGCCTCATTGACTTTTATTCTCCAGTCAGAGAGCCAAGATTCTACTCGTCTGAGATGTACACCTAGATTCATAGATGCAATATCCTGCTTTTTATGTGCGGCCATTAAAGCGGTATCATCGGCAAAAGTGGATGTTAGCACGTTTGGGCTGGTAGGAATATCTGCGGTAAACAGAATGTAAAGGATAGGCCCCATGACGCTTCCCTGGGGAACACCTGCTAGTATTTCGCGGTCATCGGTGACGTGTTGTCCACATTTGACTCTGAATCTGCGGTTTTCTAAGTAAGACTCAAGAATTCGATGCGTATTTGCCGGTAAGTATTTGCAAATTTTGTAGGTCAAGCCAAAGTGCCAGACTTTGTCAAATGCTTGAGCAACATCCAGGAATACTGCGCAGCAATATTCTCGCCGTTCAAATGATTTTTCAATTGCTTGGGTCAGACGGTTTACTTGTTCGATAGTGCTGTGACCTTCGCGAAAACCAAACTGATGGTCTGGTATTATGTTATTTGACACGAGAAACGGTTTTATTTTCGATAAAAGAACTTTTTCAAATAGTTTGGATAAGCAGGGAAGCAAACTGATCGGCCTGTACGAGGAAGGTATTGATTTGTCCTTTCCTGGCTTTAAAATCATTTGAATCAGAGAAATTTTCCACACTTTAGGAAAGTACCCATGTCTCAAAATAGAGTTAAATAATTTTGCCAGGAACTTCACAGCTATATAGGGAAGTTCCAAGATCATTTTAGGCGTGATAAGATCATATCCAGGTGCTTTACCTGGATTCACGGTTTCTTTAATGACATTCAGAACTTCATTTGCGTTAGTAAACAATGGAATTACGGCAGACATTTTATCAACAGGTGGAAGGATGTCGCTACTTGCAGGATTTGGGCGAAATACCTGTGATAGATGGTTTGCAAAAACATTGGCCTTTTCCTCTTCTGATATTGCCCACTTGCCATTTGCGTCGCGTATTGGAAATTGCGTTTCGGTGGGCATACTAGTATTTCTTAATGTTTTCCATAATGAGAATTTGGTTGAAGCAGTCGGAGTTAAACTTGCAATGAAACTAGCCTGCTGTCTACTGTCTTCTTTTCTAAGTGCGCTTTGCAACCTTTTAGTAGCTTCAGTCAGTCTTAGTCGTGCCGCTGGTGACCTATTTCGCTGCCATTCGCGACGGAACCTCCTTTTTTCACTTACAAGGTGCTCTATTTCCCGGTTAGTGTAAGTATTCAAACTATTTGTCACTTTTATTTGTCTGTGTGTAGCGTGAATGGCCGCCTGTTCCAGGATTACGTTCAAGTTGGATACGTTGTTATCGATCTCATCCGCGTTAGAAATTAGATGATTCGAATCTAAATGACTACTAATGTACTTCCTGTATTTTAACCAGTTAGTTTTGTATGAAGTAAGCCTTAGTGGGTCATCTACAAGTACTGTCTTCCCGTGAAGAAGAAATATAACTGGCGAGTGGTCTGACGATAAGTCAGTACAGGTACTAGCAGATAAGTTAGATTTACTAACTCCTCTTATTATACCGAAGTCTATCAAGTCAGGCTTTTTGTTAATATCAGAAGGCCAATATGTAGGTTGACTGGGAGATATAAAGTCCAATTTATTTTGACGTCGCATTAGACATTTATACAGCTGGTTTCCCCTAGGGTTTGCTAAACGGGATCCCCAGTGCGTATGTTTGGCATTGTAGTCACCAGCAGCAATAAAGTTGTGTCCCAGACCATTGAAGAAGTTCAGAAGTATATCTTCTGATATCGCGAACCGCGGGGGGAAATATATTGCTGAAATGGTAAGAAAACTACCTTGAATCTGGATACGAATTGTTGTCGCTTGGAGGTAGTTTTGTGAGACTCCTTCAGCGACTTCATGTTTCATTCGTTTACGTATTAGGATACCAGTGCCCCCATGAGCCTTACCGTCGGGGTGATGAGTACCATAAAATCTAAAATTAGGTATCTGAAAATTGTATTTGTCTGTGAGATGAGTTTCTGATAGTAGCATTATATCAATATTCTGCCGATCTAGGTACTCGGTCAGTTCGTGTCTATGTTGGTTCACACCGTTTGCGTCCCATGTACATATCTTAAGAGGGCCTATTTTTTGGTAAGTAGAGTTTGAATTAACTGATTCTGGTTTCGCATGAATTCTTGCATCATTGATTGCATAGTTGACATGAACATGTTTATACTCTGTACCAGTTGTTGAATCATTGATTCAGAGTTACCATGTTGTTGCACTGGGGCATTAGGTGTATGCGCCCTTAGAACATTCGCGTATGTTATACCGTTTGTAATGCCGTTTCCGTTGCTAGAGTAAACTGGAGTCTGTTGGATGTCGATTATAGGATTCGGCGCGTTTCGGTTAGAAATGAGTTTACGCTTCTCTTCTAGTTTACGCTTAAGTTCTTTGTAAACCCTACAACCTCTGTAATTTGCGGTATGTTGTTCCCCGCAATTACTGCACTTTTTCTGTTCCTGCGATTTAACTTTGCAGGCGGACGATTGGTGTAGATCACCACATACAACACAAACGGTTGGCAAAGTGCAGTATGATTTTGTGTGTCCATACTCTTGACAATTTTGGCATTGAACGGGACCATTTCTTTTGTGGGGTTCTTCGACCGTGATTCTTCTATATAACAAATATTGAAGTTTGTATATAGGATGAACTTCATTTTTCTTTAGTTTCCGCGAGTCAGGTTGAAGTTCGACCTTGAACATTGGTTGGGGAACCTTTTTATTGTTAAGAACGTTCACCACGGAGTGAACGTTAAAATTCTCTTTTTCCAGTGCTCGTTTTACTTCATCTGGTCCTACAAATGATTCAATGCCTTTTAAGATTACCGCGATACCCTTACTACTCTTAAGACGATACGTGTAAAAATTTTTATTTCTATCGTTAAAATAGCTAGAAATAGCGCGAAAGCCGTTTTCGGTGTATGCCTGAATTTTAGTCTCGTTAATGTTCCCTTTCTTTATTGGCACTATGTGAAAGCCACCACTACCAACAACTTGGGCAATAATATTTACTAGCTCATTTGAGCTACTCTCACGTAGGTATATTGGGGGCGGCCTTGGAGTTGCGGCATTTGCCGAGGTAGAAGATTGAGGTTCTTCTTCGCTCAGCAATGCAAACCGGTTCTTACCCGTGACGGACGTTGTTGGTTCTTCACCGTTCACAGTTTTGCAACTTTTTTTGTTAGAGTTGCCTTTGGCTGGGCTGGATTTACGCTTTATAGTAATGTAGCGATCCATGCCTGTCTGTACCGCCTTTAATGGTTTGTCGTTGTTTTCGTGTGTTATTTCTGTGTTCGCTGTGTTTCCACCTTCTTTGTTATTACTGTTGTTGCTAGCACTGCCTGGTGAGAGAGTTTGTCTTAGTGGCGCTACCTCTCTCATTCCATTGTTTACATCTGCATTTATCGCGAAGTATGCATTCCGCGAACTTACACTGCAGAAAGAGTGTCTGCGTTGTTCCAACTCTTGAGTGAGACGATGGCTCATCAAGCTGTGGGTTTGTTTAGCTGTGTGTGTGCCTTTTTTAATTTTGGTTGTTTTGTTACACTGATTCTACTGATTCTTACACAACTGGGTTTGTTGTTCAACTTAAAATTTTTATTTTGTCAAAAAACTGTTTGAATTCCTTACAAGTTAATACTTATAATGAATTCAAACAATTTTAGATAATTATTTTCCCGACAATTGAGTTTATTTTTTGCACTTTCCCTGCTTATTTTATTTTATTAGAATTAATTTCCGAGAGGAGTTCTTTTAACGACCGTTCTCTTCGAGCGCGGAGAGAAAAAAAAAGGTTGAAACTATGAACATAACAAAACAGGTTTTATAGAGCATTCATGTGTGTATGTGCGTATGTTTTTTTTTTTGATATACAAAAAAACACATACACACGATAAAGTGAATGGTTGTTGTCCATTAAAAAAAACAATCGGAAGGTCGTTTGAGGGATTTTAATTGTGTTTACTTTTTTCCGTGAAATACTCTAATACCGACTGGTTCTCGTTTTTTTTAAATCTGCCATCACATTCGTTTCTTGGGGTCTACGGATGGTAAAGTAGCATTCACCTTCGCTGGGAACTAAAAGTATTTTCGCCTGCCGTTGGAATATATATTTTGTTTCTTGAATGAAATGTCAATAAAAACATGGCCTCAATTCTGGCTATTAATTTATTGTAATGAAATTTAATGTAACTTGCTTGATAAAAATCTCTATTTCTAAATAACAACATTACCCAGTCCTAATAAATAATTTTGGGGATCATAGTATGGTTGAGAGAATCATACTATGGTTGTAGGGATAATATCATGATGAAGATCATATTATGGTTGTATAAGTAAATACTATGTTAGTAAGGATCATAATATGGTTGTGGAGATAATAGTATGGTTGATTGTGAATCAGACATGTGGATCATAGTATGGTTGCGTGTGAATCATACTATAGTTGTAAGGATCATACTATGGATGTATGAGGACAACATCTGAGCATCGAATGAGACCGATCCCATGTCCCAAAAGTGTTCCGTTTTATGAAAGTGATGGTACACCAAAGATACACGTATTTAAATCTTTAAAATGGCTCTCCTGAACAAAACTGGTTTTTACCCTTAGGTCCCTTTCTATTTTGCGCGTCACATATAATTTTAAATTTCCACAAGTGAAAACCTGCTGGATAGGTGTCAAACCTTACTGAATATTTTGAGAGCTGAATAGGATTAGGAAGATTTACAGCTTCTGAATTATAACAACTAGAAATTCTATACGTTGTGGAAAATGTCTATATAATACGAGTATCATTAAGACATTTTTTGTTTGTTTACTTCCAAATCATATATTTGGAGTTTCCTGTGATATACTGGTATTCACACAATTTCCTAATCTCCATAATTTTTAGCAAGGATACAACTTTATACAACTTTACACATACAACTTTATACATATTATATTAGATTGAGGAATACGTATTTCCGGTACGAAAGAAATATATCCGTTCCAAAAAACAAGTTATTGAGATAAATTTTGTAATATGTATTCCTGTACCCTTCAGAGTAAGCTCTGATTTATTGAGCTATCCCATGAAAAATATTAGTGGTCTTTAGCACCCAAGACAATTCTCTCGCCGAAAGGGGACATTAACTTCTTGTAATAATAAAACTGGCAACATATTTCATAAGTTTACACTTCAATTAGTTCGCATGGGGTAAAAAAGAATAGAAAAAGGAATTCGCACTATTCCAACAATGGACCAGTTATCCTAAGCGCTGTGATGATATCCTCTACCCGCAGCAAGGATATATTTCATAGAGTGTCATTATTGTTGGGATTTAATCCCCTACAAATGACACAAGAACAACAAACAAGGATGCGAGAAGCCGAGATGATAGAAGGCCGGGAATGTTGGGGGATAACAAAGGATACACGACAACAATTCCCATATAAATAAATACTGATAGTCTGTCTGTCTGTTAACGTTGTCGTCGTATCAACACACATTAATTTTTATTACTGACTGACATTCATTTCTATTTGTTGGTCATTATCCCCGTTTTATCCTTTTTCTTCTATGTCCCCGTTTGTTGGTGTTGTGGTCATATCCGCATCACAGGAAAATGTTTGAAAAGATGTTGCTGTCCATTAAAGTCTTTGGAAATTGTCAACATTTACTTTTTTACTGGACAAAAACGTGTCCTTTCCAAGGCTTGCTGAGATTGATAAAAGTCAATCGGAAAACTCAATTGATTTAAATCGAAGAAGATATCCGGTCAATGTTATTTATAATTTTGTGGTCACTGTTTCTGTTTTTCTTTTTCCGAAAACCTTGTATTGGCCGTTTCCTTAAGTTTCTTCTGGCTGCTTGATTAATGTCTCGGTCTGGTAATGCAATGAATATGGAATGTACATTTCGTCCGTTTAAAATCCCCAGATGGCCGTTATTGGCGGCTCAAGATTGTGGGAGAATATGGAAATGCATCAATTTAATTACGCACGTGCGTCACGTGACATTGAGTAGCGTAACAATTGCATTTTGCTCACCCAGACTCGCGCACACACACGCAGAAGTCACGGGGCAAAAAATCAACCCCTTTTAATGGTGGCAACTACCACCACCACCACCACAGCACGTATTGCGAATGTTGAAGAGACCGCGAGGCTAGGGGGAGGAAATTTCATTAAATATGATAAATGGTCAGCGATTAACGGTGAAAATACATACACCAGATCCCAGCATCCGGCCACTGAGTCAACGCCACAACATCGATCTATGGAAATTTATGCAAAAATGCCAAAACGACCAAAGATTGCCGGTGAGAGTGTGTTGGTGGCTTAGACTGATTCCAGGCGATACCGACAAACAGTGGCCGGAAAACGGATGCCAAACACTCAAACGTTAAACAAAGTTTACTTTCCTACTGTTGCACACACCGCACCACACCTCACATCTCTTGAGGAACATGGATGGGCGACATGATAAATTGTTTGGAATTTTGTTGTTTCTGTTACATCTCTTGCCAAGCGGTTTTGTGATTTGTAAAAAGCGCTCTTGAAAGTTAATTGAAGCAAACAATGACAACACTTAAGGTACCCACCACAACAACGCCTGGCATGTCTTAACCGCAACCGTTGAAAATATTTGTCATGTTAAATACTTGAGAAATCACAAGCATCTCAATGGGAACTTGGGACCAATGCCACGATAAGACGAATAAAGTAGTATATAAATCACTAGATTTGTCATGTTATGCCAGTAGTAACAGTGTAGGGTAGGGATAATTATATTCACCTTTACACACTGGCATTCGTTTGAAAAAGATCGATTGGACGCCGATTAGCTCAGTTTGAAATAGCCAGAAAGTCAACCTGGCATATTGTGAGGTAATGCCACCGTAAGAGTTACAGCAAGACGACCTTAAAAAATGCTGTGAGTTCACTAATTAAGCCCAGGAAATATTGGCCAAAGATTCGGATTATACATCCAAATATTAAATTTTTGGACAAGGGTCAAGCGAACATTATACTTAGTAGGGACATAAATACTGTTACACACGTTTTATGCTGAAAATAAATAGTACTGAATGTTCTTAGACCAAATATTTTTTAATATATTTATTGATGTATATTGTATCCAAATAGAATCTACTTATTTGAAATATTCGCCTTTTGCCTTTACACACGCCTAAGTCGCACTGGCCAATCGTCAAAAGTTGCACGAACCTCGTCAATTGGAAAATTGGCCATAGCTCGACACAATGCAGTCTTAAGAGATCCAATGTTAATGTTGTCTTTAGTGACCTTGTCCTCTAAAACTGTCCACAATTTGTAATCCAATGGGTTCAAATCTGACCTGCCTAAGGGCCATTCTTCAGAGGAAATGAACGCTGGCAAATTGTTTCGAAGCCAGGCCTGGGACGTTTTTGCCTTATGGGCCGGCGCAAAATCCTGCTGGAAACTCAATGGCTGGTTTTGGAACAGGGAGTTGTTAAGAGGCTTCGCAACAGCTTCCAAAACGGTTTCTACACTCTATCATTTTGCTTGTTAAATTTCCTGAACGGCAAAAATGTTTTCATCGGTGAACAAAATGTTTCTGTGCAAGTTATCAGCGTGCTTCACCAAAAGACGTTTTCATTTTTCAATCCTATTTGTTTTAAAGCTGCAGTCAAAAAATGTGCGGAACGTCGTTTGAAAGCTCCAAGTCCCAAGTCTTTTTTAATGATTCGACTCATGGACTTTTGCGTGATATTCATCTCATCTGTTTTCAGAGCGGATTTCTGTGAATTCTTGATTTAACGGCTTTGATGACATGCTGTGTTCGAACAGAGCGTGGGCGGCCCGACCGGTGGCGGTCTTTTACATCTCCAGTCTCCTCAAGCAGTTTTATGCATCGGTCGACGAACATGCGGCTAATCCCTAGTGGCCGGAGCGTTTTGAAAATATCGTTTTTTTTTTCATTTCACACTTGAAAAGCGCTATTACAGCGATACGGTTCTCGTTATCTGACCACTTCATGATGAAAGTTGAGACAATTTTCTTTTTACAGACTAACGTTATTGAGGTTAGCTTTCAAAACCCATATGACATTAACGGGGTATGTTCAGTTCTACTATTGAAATGGGTGTGTTTAATGTTGTAACAGTATTTATGTCCCTACTAAGCATATGGTCACGCCAACAATAATATATTATCTTCAATAAAACCATAGTATTGTTTTTTTGAATATCATACAATAGTATGACTTGAAATGTAATAATAGTATAATTGTCAAATTTAGAAATGTAAATACGGTTGTAGCAGCAATATAAATATGGTTAGTGCGACTACGAACTGTTTTTACTTATATAAACCAACGACTCATACCAAGAAAAAAACATACACACTAAGGTTGTCCGAATTGTAAGGACTAAAATTTTTCGATATTGTGCCATCGATTTTTCTATAGCTTTTGGCATGTTAACGATTCTTTTAGTCGTATATCTATTCTCATTGTATTTTATGTAGCAATCTATACATGTATGTATTGTATTTCACATTCGAAAGGTCATATTTAAACAATTATCATTATTCTTATATAGCGTTCACCGAAAATGCAGTCACTCCGGCTTGCAAATAAAGGTCTTTTCGACTGTTATTTGAAAAACTTTTTGATGTCATTGAATGAAATGTTTATTAGAAATATGGTCTCAAAGCTGACTACGAACTAATTGTCATGTAATTTTTAACAATTTTTATATTTTCATAATTTTTGGAGATCATAGTATGGTCGAGGGGGATCATACATGTTGGGATGATAAAACGGTTATGTGTGAATCATAGTAAATTTGCTCATCATAGCTGTATGAGCAATATACTATGGTTGTGAGGATCATAATATGGTTTTGGGGATCATAGTACGGTTGAGTGTGAGTCACAATATGGTTATAAGGATCATAGTATAGTTGTGTGTGAATCATTATATTGTTGTAAGGATCATAATATAGTTGTGTCACATTTTTTCTGCATCTATGTAAAGGAGAAATTTGGCACTGAGACCGAGTTCGACAAAACATTCTACATGTACTGGATTACAAGGACAAATCCTATTCAAAATGCTCCATATCGAGCTATGTTTTGATTTCAGAACGCGAAGCTCTAGAAGACATATATAACAACGGACTCTGACACATGTAATCAACAATAGTGAAATTCAACTTTATTGCTCAAAGGTCCCATTCAACTTCAAGTCCCGCCTCTTTACTAGCCACAAATTTAATCTTACTCAAATCTTGAGGGTGGCTTTCAACCTCTTACTGTTCCGGGCCGGCAAAATTAATGATTTATAATAAGTATTTCAGTATTAGGCGTGCTTCCTCTAGTATTTCGGCCTAGCTGTCTGTTTATGAAGAATGTTTTTATAGAAATTTTATTTAAGCTTCAATGGCGAATACTTTTTTTTTTTAAATTGGTAAATTTGATATATGAGGGCGGTTCGGAAAGTTCTTAGCCTATCAATGAAAGAGAATAGTTAGTTTTTCAAAAATATTTTTATTTTTCAATAAAATCTCCTGAAACTTCAATACACTTAGTCCAACGCTTATCTAGCAATTCTATCCCTTGATTAAAATAGTTTTCCTCAAGGTCTTCAAAATAGTGGTTTACAGCTGTAATTGCATCTTCATTTGAGGTAAAACGCTTGCCAGCAAGGAATTTTTTTACATTTGGGAACTGGTAAAAGTCACTGGGAGCTAAATCAGGAGAATAAGGTGGGTGGTCAAGCAACTCGTACTTTAATTCGTTGATTTTAGCCATTGTTAAAACACTCTTGTGCGCTGGTGCGTTGACTTGATGAAAAATTATTTTTTTGTGTTGTAAGCCAGGACGTTTTTCTCGAATTTGTACATTTAATTGATCTAAAAGGTTGCAATAGTACTCTGAATTTATTGTTTTACCCTTTTGCAGATAGTCAATCAATAAAATACCTTTGAAGTCCCAAAAAACCGTTGCCATAACCTTACCAACCGATTGAATTGTTTTTGCCTTCTTTAGGGCACTTCCTCCAGCTTCTGCCCATTGTTTGAATTGTTCTTTTGTCTCTGGAGTATAGTGGTGGATCCATGTCTCATCAACAGTTATGAAACGACGCTTAAAATCCATTTTATTTCGCCGAAAACGATCCAAACAAGCTTGAGAAATGTTCATTCTTATGCGTTTTTGGTCGACTGTTAACAAGTGCGGCACCCATCTTGCAGAAAGCTTTTTCATCTGTAGTTCTTCATGCAAAATTAAATGGACTCGATCATTTGAGATGCCCATGATATTAGCTATTTCACGCACTTTTATTCGTCGATCATTTAATACCATATCATGCACTTTGACTTCAATTTCTGTTGTTGTTGCTGTTTTTGGACGTCCACTACGTGGTTCATCTTTAATGCTTGTACGACCACGTTTAAATTCAGCAACCCAATTTTTTACTGTTGCATATGAAGGAGCACTTTCACCTAACACATTCACCATATCATTATGAATTTCTTGTCCCGATAAACCTTTTTTTGTAAATATTTAATGACACCACGCATTTCTAATTTTTCCATTGTAAAAAAATCGCGGATGCGTCTTTTGTGAACACTTGTTTCTATAGGAGGAGTTGCCAGATCGAAACAAAATTTAACATGTGTTCATAGCAGAGGTGGAAGTTTCCAAAGCACTTAACTTTTTTCTGTTTATACCGCGCTTTTTGTCAAATTTACCAATTTTTAAAAAAAAGTATACGCCATTGAAGCTAAAATAAAATTTTGATAAAAACATTCGGCCAGGCCGAGAAACTAGAGGCAGCACGCCTAATATTGAAATACCTTTGCATGGGGCTACATAAATACTCGTACACTTAATTATATGGAGAAATTTTACGAGGCTCATAATTCACTATACTTAATTAGAGCAAGATCGCATTAAGTAATATGTGACTTAAGAAAGGCAGCACCCCAATGGGGAAATGCAACAAAATTGAATTAATATTTCTCACAATGCACTTTACTAAATTTAATGATTAGACTTTTATTATATTATAATATTGTTTTTATGTAGCCCCATGCAAAGGCTCTGCGGATTTGAGGCCCCCTGATCTTTAAAAGTGATTAGACCTTGTTTGATCTTGTATTAAGGACACTGCGTTTTGATGAAATTTGACCATTTCTTTTCATAGTTTTATGTAGCTTATATGGAAAGGCCCCTCCGTTGTAAAGCCTTGCCGCTTTAAAAGCCGGACAACAATTCTCATCTTGCTCCTAAGTAGCCGACGTAAGCTCGACCGTATCCATATCCATTCCAATTAGTGGTTCCGCCGCTGTACAGGCCACAATCAAAATTCGATCTCGATCATATAAAGTAATTGCGTTTTGTGAGACCAACAACTGATCCTGTGAAATAAGACCAATCATATGGCACCCACCAAATACATTCCATCAGCTTTTTAAGCCACATAAAACTACAGATCCTCATTACATTCTGGACACATACTCGTGTAAAGGTATAAATATCCTTGTATTTTACATAAATACTTTAAGTGCATTTTGGTGTGTTGGGAAATCTTGAAATTTACACCGAATGATAAAACTAGAATTATTGTAGTCTATAACTGTAAGATTAAATTAATCAGTAACAAATGCTTCATATTACTTCTGTTTATTACTCAAAAAGCATGTTTGGAGGTTGCGAAGCGTACCGGATTACAGCTAGTGTAGTGTAATGCATCTACTATTTCTATCGATGTTTTTTTGAGTCCTAGAAAATTTTTCGATTTGAAGTAAAAACCTCCTCGGTACAATAATGACATTCATACATCAGTATTTAATAAGTGTTCGTTGAGTTTTTTTTTTTGCTACGAGTATGTATATTAATTCTTTAATCCAAATGGCGACCTTAAAAAATCGTTTTTGCAAACTACTTATAAAGTATGTTTAATACCTAAAACATATTTAGGGGTTTTTTACTAACCATTTCATAAGTTAATTATTATTATTATTAATTTAAATTTTTAAAAGGGTCCCAACACAATAAGGTTATATAGACCCTGAATTATTTCTATTATATACATATACATATAGTACATATATGTACTATAAACTTATTTCTATTAATACAATATATTGATTATTTCTATAGACTATGTATGTGTGTATGTATGTATGTTCATAGGTTTTACATTCTAAAGTTAAATCGAATTATATAAATTTATTTCAGTAAGGAATTTTTTGACAGTATCGAATTTATTTTCGTTTAATAAGATTTTAATATCTCTGATTTTATATTTATTTCTACTTTCTTGAGAATTGTTGCATTCGTTAAATATATGGTATACGGTTAATGTTTGACCACAGTTGCATTGGGGTGGAGGTGATTTTTCAATCAGATGCCTATGTGTAGACAGTGTCCAATTTTCAGTCTGTTTAGTTTAACTTGGTCTGATCTAGTTAAGCTAGGTTGGTTGTATATAGGTTGGACACAGTCCTGAATGTGAAATAGTTTTGTCTGGCTTGGTATCCACATAAAAGTCACCTGATTATTAGGCATTTTAGACAGGGCTGATCTCAGTCGTTGAATAAGAATGTTTCTACTGAAGGGGTCACTTAAACCCTTCAAGGCGCTTTTACTATCTGATAAAATGAGGATCTTCTGACATTGATAATTATTCCTAGCGTGCTCAATGCTCGTTCTGATCGCTAATAATTCATATGTGTAAATTGATGCATAGTCATAAATACGTTTCTGTGTCATGTGGTTTTCGCCTAAGACTGCGAAGACGGCCCTACCATCCATGACATGACATGGTCCTGAAATTTTGTGTTTATGATTTCCAGAAATCGTTTCTGAACTTCTGTCGGTAGCATTTCCCTCTTGCTACAGTATACAAGGGAATAATCAACACTTATGCCTGAAAAATCCCACGTCAGACGTTTTTGTGGGTTCTATATCCTCGACTACGAGGCTAAATATTGATGTGAATTTTTCGAATTCGATAACGGCCTTCAAGAATATTAGATGGTATCGCGTTGGTCTGGATCTAAGTCTGTTGATTTTAGTAACGTCGGTAATCATCTGGTGGATCGGATGGTCACTAAGAAAAATATCTTAAGGGTATAATTAAGTAATTGTTTTAGTCTTCTGAGATGAAGAGGGGGGGGGGGGTTGAGGCCAATATTTGTAGGGAACTTGCTGGACTAGTCCTAAAAGCTCCAATGGAAAGTCGTATTCTAGTATTTAAAATTGGGTCGAGTCCTTTCAGGCGAGAGACGGTGGCGGAGGAGTATACAATTGAAGCATAGTCTAAAGTAGGTAACACAATTGTGTCCAATATTTTAAGAAGGGTGTGTGGGTCAGATCCATAGTGCGAACATCTCAGAATTTTTATTATATTTAATTTAGAGTTGGCCCTTGCTTTTATATGCTGAATATGGTGCTGAAATGTTAATTTTTGATCGAAAATAACTCCCAAAAATTTATGTCTTTCTACAAAAGCAATGTTTTTTTTATCCGATATCTTTAGAGTCAAGTTACTTGCTGTACAATCTCTTCGCCTGGAAAACTTTATGGCCACAGTCTTCTCATCGTTAAATTGAAATCCACTGGTTTCAGTCCAAGATATCAAGTTAAACTTAAGCAGATTTTAAACAGAATTTTACGCGTTAAATAAAACACCTCGACTCTTTCTGTATTTGATGCTAATATGCATTTATTTTCTCTTCCTACAGCATAATCCAACTACTTTCAACACCGAACCCTCAATATGCCAACATCAACATTGTGCCACAACACGATTTCTAAACGTTGTTTGCGAGCATTTCGACTAGAATGATGTTGCTTAAATACATCCCAAGTGGAGCCACCTTATTTTCACAGTTGGATAAAGGGACATTTCAATTTGATCTGTCACCAGCAGCAGCGGTAGCATTGGAATGAAAATGTACATACTTGGACATTGCGAATGCAAAACTCATTTTGGCGCAAATTGAAACTCTACCTCTGCTGAAGTGACGACACCGGCGCCCAGCATCAAGAGCCAATGCCTTTCGACTTTTTTCTGTACGACGCCAAAAATTGGTGTGAACATAGCATAAGGTGACATTAACAGCAAAACAACACTGTTTCCGAAGGACAAATATAGTATTTATTTTTTTCTTGTACAACACTCCTTAGAAAAGGGGATCAACTTGTTTCTAACATACATATTTGTATTCGTGAGAAAATGTACATGTATCTTGTTTGGATTTACGAGTTTATTGGACTTCTATATAGATTTCTGGTTTTTGTCCTAGGCCTTTAAATTTTTCCAGAACTTTAAAATTAGAAAAATTAATAAAAATATTTTGATTTGTAAGTAAATTTAATGTTTTTTTGGTTCCCAGGAGTTAGAAAATATTATGGTAATATGATACTAGTACACATATGCACATGTTTATAGAAAACCGGTCTGTGGGACCTAGACCATTTGAATATAAATACTCGTATAATATTGACTTTTAATAGACAATTTCCATTATATAAGCCGTTCCACGCAATGTTGAGTGAAAAGTAAGGGTTCGAAAGAGGAGGGCTTACTGGTTATTGACAGTAGCCTTTAACTTCCGGATGTCGTAATAACATAGAAAATACATTTGCCGCATGTCGATTTAACATACGGACAGTAGGGGCAGTCAACTGGCCAATCTATAACAAACGGGTGTGTGTTCCTGGATAGTCGCGTAGCCTAGCCACACCCTAAGGCGGCGGATATCTGATGAACACATACCATTAAAGTAGCGACAGAACAGCAACACGAAACCGACACTCCGATGGTGCTAGAGGGAAACAATAGAGTTTGTCGCCTTTCAGAACTATAGCTCATCATTAGACTCTGTCAAATAGCTCCAAGGATGATTTTGGAGCACTTCACTCGGTTTGGTTCGGACAATTCTGTCAGCAGAAAAGACTTTATGTTGCAATAACTTAATTTTAGTAGTATTGAACGAAGTTCGGCTCCACATACCATGGGATGATAGCTGTGTTAAAAGTAGTCGCTTAAACTATTGGAATTAAGTCTAACTAATCAACTGTCAGAACTGCCTGATGTGGCAACTTATAGTTTTGCATAGAATAGCATTTTGAAACCAACAATTGGTAATGACAATAAAAATGTTTTTCTCAAAAGGCTAAGAGAACCCAAAAAAGTAGACCAAATCTAAAAATGAACAATATTCTTTGTATTTTGAAACTATATGAAATTATTTAACGTATACACAGAGAATGGAGCAGTTGCAAAAATGGAATAATCTGTTTGTAGCTTTCTAAAATTATTCGACGTTGCTTTGTGTACCCTTTAATAAGTTGAAGCTTGCTTGCTTTCAATCATTCGGTTAGCAAACAAATTCGGTTGTGACAACGAATATATTATCTGTGTGTGGAAGTTTCATTTCATAAGTTGTATATATTAAAAGTTCGCCAATTGTCTTCAACATCTGGAAGACTCAGCTTACGTTCGAGAAAAATGATTGATTCCGTAATCCGCGAAACATTATATTGGATTCATGGTCTGACCCACAATGAAAATAAGAAATATAGAGAGAGAAGGGACCCAGTGGTTTGCCTGCGGTCAGCCTATGTTCTTTGGATAAGAACCCATTTACAACTCCTCGTATAAAGCGATCTTAAAAAAAGCTCGATAAAAAACAAGCACTGGTATTACCAGAACCCAATCAGATATGATGTGAGTGGGCGGTGCCAGACTCTATCGAAGGCCTGAAAGATATCCTGAGTCCCGATCTTACTCTGACAAAACTGGTAGATAGTTCGACTCCAACGCTTTGACAAGAACGCCACCAGGTCTCCCGTAGAGCGATTTCTGTGGAGGCCATACTGTCGATCACTAAGTAGGTCATTGGCTCTAAATACCCCACAATATGGTAATAAACCGCGTTCTCGATTACAGTTGAGAGTACAGAGCAAATCGCAATTAGTCAGTAATTCGCATAGTTATTAGCTTGACCCTTTTTGAAGATCATGTGGACGTTTGCAACGTCTAACATGCTGGGAAAACTCTCGCCCGGTAAGTGGAGTGGAAAATGTTGCGTAAAGGACAGACAAGTTTCGAAGAACATTGTAAAAGACGCTGAAATACATCCGGGCTCCGGGGCTTACTTACCTCAAGATTCTTGTATGCCTCTGAGGTAAGGTCAGAGGCATAAAACTGTTTACGTTTTCGATCACGGAATGTGGTTTTTTGATTTCCGGCAAAGAATAATTTCCTGCTTCCAATTCAGCCAATATGTTATTTACAAACCGGGCCTGTGAATGCCTGGCTTGCCGAAAAATGTGTCCTTTATAACTTGGAAATATGGGTACTCAGAAACAGTGAAATGAAAGAATATAAATAAAAATGCATTTTACGTATTATATGAATTGGAGGCCAAAACCTATGGGCGTGTTCTATGTGTCCTGGGCCCAAAAACCTTCCCTTTACATTCGGAAACATATGGGTATCCAGAAACAGAGATTTACGTCAATTTTGCACTTGTAAATTGGAGTCAAAAAATCGGCCTACATCAACTATGAGCATATGAGAATAGAAAACAAAATTGTTCGTCAATAATCCGAAAATGACATACATTTTATGATTTGAGGTCTTGGCCCATAGGTCAAAGGTCCCCAGAGTGAGGTCTCTTTAAACATCTACATATGGTTACTTAGAAACAGTGAAATTTCCTTACTAATTTCGATATGCTTAAACTTTTTAGATTTGCTTGATTTTAAGGCCTAAATCCACGGCTCCCTAGGGCCCCCTCAACAATGGGCATATGGTTTCTCAAAAGCAAAGAAATTCACGAAAAGGACACTGGTTCGCAGTGCCCCAAAATTTAATTTTGTCAAACATGAACTCACCACTAACAACTGTATGTACCTATTACTGTCAGTGCCATACTACACAGAGAAAAGCTTCGGTTGGAACTACAAAAATTTTGTTGCAAAACTGGAATTTTCGTTACAATCACCAAATATTTATAATCGTAATGAATATTCGGTTCGACGTTCCACAAGTTGATAAATATGATCATCGTAATGTACATAGACTTAATTGATCGGTTATACGAATGAAACTTGAAAAAGGTATTTAGTTCCCAGAACCACTAGTTGCGGCGATACCAGTGGGATACTTGAGGTTAATGCAACCTTAATTAATCGGTTGGTAACTAAATTCGATTGTCGCGACGAATCTGTTCTCTGGTGTAGGGTAAAGCAGATTTCCCACAACCACCAGTTGTGGCAACTGGGGGTTGTACTGATGGGATACTTGAGGTGAATGCAACCTAAATTATTCGGTTGGCAACCAAATTCGGTTGTGCCTACGAGTCTGTTCTCTAGTGCAGGGTATAAAAGCTTCGGCCAAACCGAACTTACAAATCGTCTTTAAGTTTAAATGAATCTTTATTCAAAAATCTTACTTACTTCAGTCTTTGTCTGACTGCGAACGCTGCAAGACCTCCTCTGTGCACACAGTCTTACATTTGTTTGTTTCAACAAAATCTAACAACAATTGTTGTAAAAATTCATATTTTACAAAAGCAAACGGATTAGCGAGTGTAAAGGGATTAACAACAAGCAACAACAAGTACGCGAAACGTATGCTTGCACTGTTAGTGCGTGCATTGACGTTTATACCACAACCAAATTGTTGGTATGTCTGCTGATGATGTGAACATCGAAATGGGAGAAGAAAGCAACGATGAAATCAATGATGACGATGCGAACTGGCAGCAGGTACCATCAAAAAGAAAAAATACAGGGTCACCGAACATATTTCAACAAAAACGTCTACACTTTGACGGACCATCAACCTCCAACAGATATGAAGCTCTTGCCACTGATGATATGGAAAACGAAGCATCAACATCTATTCCTAAGCCACCACCAATATTTATTCCTAATGTGGAAAATATTGCAAAAATGGTAAATAGCATAAACAAAGTTATATCTAATACCGATTATCATTATAAGTCATTACGAGATGGCCAGGTTCGTTTAGTGGTTAACAAAGTAGAGTCATATAGAAAACTTATACATCACTTAAATAGTGCCAATATTAATTACCATACTTTCCAATTGAAGCAAGAAAGGGCTTTTAGAGTAGTAATTAAGGGACTTCATCATTCTACTTCTGTGTCAGACATAAAAGCTATGCTGTTGAGCTTAGGGCACGATGTAAGAAGTGTTAGAAATGTAATAAGTCGAGTTTCGAAAATGCCACTACCCATGTTCTTCGTTGACGTTGATCCAAAGGAAAACAACAAGGAGATATACAACATACGGTCCTTTGATAATGCTGTAATTACTGTTGAAGCTCCCAAGAGGTTTGACGACATTGTCCAATGTTATAGATGCCAAGACTTTGGACATACCAAATCCTATTGTCGGAAAAATTTTCGATGTGTAAAATGTGGACTCGAACATGCCACTGCAGAATGTAAGAAAGCAGCTAGTACTCCACCAAATTGTGTTCACTGCTCCAGTAAGCACACTGCCAGTTACCGAGGATGCATAGCGTACCAAAAACTACTACATTCAAAATCAACCAGGATCAATCGAAACCAAAACCAACAAGATTTCAGTAATCAAAATTATGCTCCACCAGCCTATCAAGATAAATGCGTACCAAATATGCAAGATAGCGACAGGCGGACGTATGCACAAGCTGTAAGAGGTGAGCAACCAGTCACAAACAATATTTTGGAAAAGATAGAGGCAATGCTTGCAAAACAGATCGAACTAACGAACACGATGATGAATATGATGTCTATGCTTATGAATAAGCTATGCAAGTAGATCTTATAATTGCAGAGTGGAATGCCAATGGCATTCAAAATCATATAAATGAAATAGAAATTTTTCTTATTAACAATTTTGTCGATATTTTACTAGTATCAGAAACTCATTCTACAAACAAGTCACATTTTCGATTTCAAGGATATGATGTAGTTATGGCAAACCACCCAGATAATCGAGCTCATGGTGGAGCAGCTGTCATTATAAAGTCTAGCATTAAATATGAAGTAGCCGAATCTACAACTGAGCCATACCTACAAGCATCAGGGGTTAAAATAACGTGTGAAAATGCAACAGTGTCTATATACTCCGTATACTTTCCACCACGATTCAATGTTAAATGCAAACAGTTTGACGATTTTTTCGATGGCCTTGGAACTAAATTTATAGTCGGCGGAGATTTTAATTCTAAACATCCTTGGTGGGGGTCCAGATTAGTTAATCCTAAAGGAAGTGAGTTATATAAGTGTATTTCCAGCAAACATTATAATGTTTTGTCAACCGGAAGTCCTACTTATTGGCCTAGCGATCCACAAAAAATTCCAGATCTTCTAGACTTTATGATTGTTAAGGGGATACCACCATCATCTTTGGCTATTGTTGCTAACTACGATCTTAGCTCTGACCACAGCCCAATTTTAGTGAACTTTAAGACCACGGTTTGCAAACGATTGAAAAGTACAAAAATGTTTTCATCTAAAACAGATATCAAATCTTTTCAATGCTACATCGAAAACAGCATAAACTTAAATGTATCCATAAAAAACGGAAACGAGTTAGAAGATGCCGTAGAATCTTTTACGAAGTTGATTCATGAATCCGCTTATATATCCACTCCCAAAGAAGTTATAAACAATAATTCTAATTTCCGAATATCCTACGAAACTCGACAGCTTATAAGAAAGAAACGCCGTTTGCGAAAAATCTGGCAAAGAACAAGGCGCCCGGAAGACAAAACCAATTTTAACAGAGCTGCCAACATTCTTAAAATAATATTACAGAAAAGCAAAAATGATTCTGTAAACTCTTATCTAAGTAGTTTAAGTCCGACAAACAGCAATGAATACAATCTATGGAAGGCTACAAAATATCTCAAACGACCACAAAAAAGAAATATTGCTATCAAAGACTCTACCAATGTATGGCACAAAACTGATAAAAGTAAGGTCGCTGCTTTTAAATCATTCTTAGAGGAAACATTCACTCCATTTTCATTTTGCGATACTTGGAAGAAAAGGAAATTGTAGATTTTCTCGACATACCTTGTCAAATGTTTCGCCCGATAAAACACTTTTCATTAAAAGAAGTAAAACATGAAGTGAAAAAACTTAATTCCAAGAAATCGCCTGGTTACGATATCATAGACGCCAAAGTAATAAAGTCTTTACCAAAAAAAGGTTTTATATTCCTTACTTTATTATATAATTCCGTCCTAAGATTGTCATATTTTCCTATCCAATGGAAGTTCGCAAAAATTATAATGGTACTTAAGCCGAATAAACAAGAAAATAGTATCGCATCATATAGACCAATAAGTTTATTACCTGTTATCTCCAAAATTTTTGAGAGATTGCTGCAAAAAAGGCTTTTTCCAGTCTTGGAAGCATTAAATATATTGCCCGATCACCAATTTGGTTTTAGACAAGGCCATGGAACCTCCGAACAATGTCACAGAGTGGTAAAAACCATAAGGGAGTGTTTAGAAAATAAACAATATTGCTCGTCGGTGTTTCTCGATGTGAAGCAAGCTTTTGACAAAGTATGGCACGAGGGTCTATTATATAAGTTAAAAACTCTTTTACCTACTCCCTTTTATTTACTTATGCGGTCTTATCTTAGTGACAGACGATTTTATGTGAACATCAATGGCGAAGACTCGGATATTGGTTTTATTAAATCTGGAGTACCACAAGGAAGTGTGTTGGGGCCGGTTTTGTACACAATATATACATCTGACTTTCCTACGAACGACGATCTCACAAATGCGACATATGCAGATGACACTGCTATATTGGCTACTAGTCAGTCACCTGCAGAAGCTTCGAGCATCATTCAAACCCATCTTGATCTTACACAATCTTGGTTAAAGAAGTGGAATATAAAAGTCAATGCCGACAAGTCAAAGCATGTTACATTTACTCTTAGGAAAGAGGACTGTCCACCGGTTACATTACAGGGAATCACTATTCCCCCATCAAATTGTGTCAAATACTTGGGTCTAAACATAGACAGGCGTTTAACATGGAAGCAACATATACAATTCAAGAGACAACAGCTAGAAATTAAGACAAAGCGTATGTATTGGCTTTTTCGTCAAAAATCGCAATTAAGCTTGGAAAACAAAGTCTTGCTGTACAAAACTACACTCAAGCCCGTCTGGACGTATGGAATTGAACTTTGGGGAACGGCAAGCAATTCTAACGTAGAAATTCTTCAAAGGTATCAATCAAAGACTCTCAGACTAATCACTAATTCGCCTTGGTTTGTTAACAATGACAATATACATAAAGATCTTGGTATTCCTAAAGTGAGAAACGAAATAAACAGATATAGCACAAATTACCTCAACAGAATAAGTCTACATTCGAATATACTAGCCTTAATGCTATTAGATGACAGTTACGAAACTAGAAGACTGAAAAGACTGCAGGTCCTTGACTTGCCCTTTAGAAAATAAAATAATTATTTGTTTTAATCATAAATGCAATTATGTAATTAACTGCTAAGTTCGCTGGAGCTTAGCAAAACTGTTATTTATAAGTTTATATACAATTTGCTTAATATTTATTTTTTTGTGTAAATAGATTGCAAATAAAACTATTTGAAAAAAAAAAAAAAAAAAAAAAATCTTACTTCAACCACTTCGAATTACAATCAGACTCCAATTGCTACCTACAGTTAGATAACAAGCTTTAGATGGACAGCGGAATGACAGGCGGACGTTCTACCAAGTGGCACAGGGTATAAATGGCGATTGGTAACTCCTTTCGAAACTAAGACATGGCTCAAATGGCTTTAAAAAATCTGAAAACGGATTATTAAAAAACATGTGTTTAACCTTTAACTTTTTGTGACACTTTTTGGTAGTACCAAATGATATATAGCCTCCTACACATTACGGCGAACCTATAAAATGCTTCTGGTGTTACTGGCTTCGATCAAGGCTTACTTGCGCGCTCCTTGACTTAATAATTCTATGCATGGACTGAGCACAAAACTGAGGTATTTAAAAGGTCATGCATAGTCTGCCCTTTAAAACGGCACTATCAAAACCAGGACTACCTACAATCCCTGGAAACAGTGTTCAAGGCATCGTAGCAATCCTTTTGCACACACATACACTGACCATATCGTGCGTACCGCTCCATGGCTAAGTACATGCATATGTATGTATGTATGTATGTGTGTGACAGAAAGTGCGTAGTGCAACCTTGTTAGACTTCTAATTTCACGGTATGTTTCTGCGAAATTCATCACGGATCGCATGTAACTGATTATAGGAAATAGCCCGCAGAATATCAAATCACACATCCCACAACCGCAGCAAACGAAAAAAACAACGCATCGCTACATGTGTTCAGACAAACAGACAGACGTGTCAGCACAACCGACTGCTGCGTGTAAGGATACTCTTTGCCAAATGTTGCCACACAGACCTCATAAGGGTTAAAATGAAAATGTGCTTCATTAGACTCCTTGAAAACTCATACTTTATCATATTTATGAATGTTGTTTTTTCTTCTTCTTCTCAAGACAACAAAAATAGCAGAGGAGGCGGGAGGGAAACTCATGGAACGCCGCACTCGTTCCATTGTCATTAGAAAAGATTTTTTTTATTCAAAATTGCTGGGCCTTTGTTTCATTTCGTTTTTGTTTGTGTAACAAAAGACATTAAAAATGTAAATAAATTGCGTTTGTGTTCTTGCAAAAAAACGCAAAACTGAAAAGTGCTTCGAAATAATTGCATTTAATGGCTTCCCACAGCGGCGGAAACAAACAAAGCATAATGAAAGGAGATGACTCGACTCCATTCCGTTGTGTTTCCGCTTTCCTTAGCGATTGTTTTGTAGTACGACTAGAGACACTTTTCGAAACAGGTGAAAGAAAATAACAAAATGCCCTTTGTTTTCTTTTGTCCTTGGTGTTGTTGCCTTCGAGGAGCATCATCTTAGCATTCCCAGAAAAGCGAGGAAAGGGCGGTAGCTTGAATCCCACAGTTTTACAAATAAATGCCTATTCCGCGTATTTAGCCTACTTCCGCTCATACCTCAATCCACCACTCTGGGACTCCAAGTGGTGTATATAAAGAATGATGGCACTCAAAAGGATAAACAGTGACAAAACTTTGTAAGTCACAACAACTTGGAGTCAGTCAGGGCTTTGGGTTCGGTTGGGCTTTCGTTTTTTATTTTAGCTTCAGCCAAAACCCGCACAGTGACACAGTTCGAAGTTGCTAGAATTAAACTAGAAATTAAAAGGATAGCTCAATAAAAAACAATGAGGGTTTTGATATTTGATTAAAACAAGTAGACAATTCGTAAGTTCGGCAGAGAATATTCGTCATGGAAATCGGACTTTTTGGATCCCTAGTGACCATGGCTACGAACGAAGATTAATATTAAAAGGACTTATTTTTCGGCGATCAAGGCACTTTAATTCATGGGTCAAGGCCTTTAATTTATGATGAAATTGTATCCAGGAAATCCACCATGGATATCGGACTTTTTGGATCCCTAGTGGCAATGGATAGGGACGAAATTAAGATTAATCTAAAAAGGACCTATTTTTCGGCGATCAAGTCACTTTAATTCATGGCCTTCAATTTATGACGAAATTTAATTGATTTTTAATACTCATAAGTCCGTATTTTAAGGGGGTTAATTAGAGTTCCAGACTGGCTCAAATCTTAAACATGGGTCCCTATTAGGATATGTGAGAAATTTTCACAAATTCTGTGTACCCATATATGTCTGAAAATTGAGGTGCAGTTTTTAAACTGACTCATTTATAGGATCTCTAATGTTTTATGCCTAGAAGAAGAGCTGATATTAATAGAAGTTTATTATTTATATTCTAAAGAGGAAATATTAAAAACAAATGCTGTCCTGATGTTTTAGTCCCACACCTTTTCTCTGATTTCAATACTCGTACCAACCGAACAACACAACTGTAAGACTTATACAAGGGCTGCTATATATATTTCTGGCCTAATAATGAAAATTCGAGTGTTTATCATCAAAACTGGTTCTATTGTTTTTCAAAGTATTCTTCAGCATGATTTATACACTTTTGCATGCGCTCAAACCAATTGACGAAGCACTTTTTCCACTCCGACACCCCCAAAACATGGTTTTTGAACGCTTCAACAGGGGACGAAATCGTTGACCACGCATTTTTTCTTGATGTGCGGGAATTAATAGAAGTCATTGGGTGCCAAGTCAGGGCTGTACGGCGGATGACCCACCAATTCGACATTTTGGCCGGTCAAAAAGGAGCTGGGTTGAGCCGGTGTATGAGAGTTCGCATTGTCATGGTGCACAATGATTCGTCTTCTCTTGTTAGTTTTTCAAATTTCTTCGATGACTTCAGGCAAACAAATTATGGTGTACCACTCAGAATTGACCGTCCTACGTTGCTCAAGCGGAACAGTCGCTACATGACCAGTTTTGCCGAAGAAACAGTCGACTATTTGCTTCGAAGTACTTCTCTCATCTTCGAAGGCCCACACGGTCGATTGCTGTTTTGTTTCCGGCTCATACGCATAGATCCATGATTCGTCACCTGTGACAATGTTATAAACGTTTTACGAAGCACCACGATCGTATTTTTTCAAAATTTCTTTGCACCAATCAACACGATCCTTTTTTTTAATGATTGTTAAATTGTGCGGGATCCAACGAGAACAAACCTTTTTTACGGCCAGGTGTAAATACAATATCTTATGTATGCTGGTGGAAGAAATGCCCAAGGATGACTCTGTCTCACGGTTTGTCACATGACGATCTTGCATTATCAGTTCACGCACGGCATCAATGTTCTCTGGCACAACGGCCGTTTTTGTACGACCTTCACGACCTTCGTCTTTGAGCGAGCGTCGGTCACGATTGAATTCATTAAACCCGTTTTTCACTGTGATATAGGATGGTGCTTCATCGCCATACAAAGATTTAAGTTCATCGATGCACTCTTGTCGTGATAGTCCACGTCGAAAGTTGTGAAAAATGATTGCACGGAAATGTTCACGAGGTAATTCCATTTATTTGCCAAATTGATTTTTTCAAGTCACCGTAAACAACACAAATGACAACAAAACGTTCTGAGTACGTTTATGCAAAAAATGTCAAACTTGCCAATGGAAATGTCAGATGGTGCCAGACAACACTTAGTGTTGCCTAGGCCAGAAATATATATAGCAACCATTATATGGTTCGTTATAAAACTCTAGCTCTTTTTGTTCTTACTTTGAGGTGTCAATCTGGCTAATATTTCGTAAGAGATGCTATGAACTACCAATAAACAACTCTGGTAAAAATGGTATATTTCAGTTTGTGTATTTCTATAGCTCTCATGCAAAGATTTGGGGTCCTACCAATCCCCAAGCTACATGATACTCGTACATCATGGCACCGTTTCTTTTGATCGTACTCAAATTTATTATAGTTTAGCATGGACGATTTATAATCAATTCTGGTAAAGCTTAAACGTGTTTTTATACAAAGCTCCCTCCAGTGTAGATGCCATAACATTCTAGAAGTTTCGTTTGATATCAAATCTTAGTAAAGCTCTGTTCTGTGCTGTCGGCCCTATTCGAATATAGATCGTTTTATACCATCCAACATAGGATAGAGGTAGATTCACTGTTTTATTCCGTTTGCAACACCTCGAAATACCGGTCGTTGATCCCTTTAGAGTATATACATTCTGAATAGTGGCTGATATTTTGCAAAAACATGTGTTGATGGACTAAGTGGTTGGAATTGAAAGGGTTCCATAACGGTAACAATGTTTTCTAAACAAGGACTGAGTTAACCTCTGGAAAAATCAATAATAATAATATTTGGAACATATGATGTTAGCTTGGATTCCTGGATTAAAAGTAAGATGTGCCACGATCCCTTTTCAAAAATTTTAACAGAATGAAAACAAGGAAATTTGTATACACTTTGTTATTCTTAAATTGAAAGAGGGTCTTCGTCTCAACCCTGAATTTAAAAAAAAAATGCAAAAGCTTACCACTAAGAATTGGTCTCAACCCTAAATTAAACAAGTAAAAAATGTTAAGTTTGGCTGTGCCGAACTTTGGATACCCTCCACCAGATTCCCAAATAAAACCAAATTTGGTGCGGAAGTGTGTTCTATATAGAAATCTTTATGTGCAAAATTTCATTTCGATAGGTCTAGCTTGTGGTGAGTTATCGTCATATTATTACCCAAAGCCCATGAGACCGTTTGTGTGGGAGGTACCAGTAGCACTTTTCCGATCTCAACAGAATTTGGCGCAGAGGTGTGTTCTATATAAAAATTTTTATGTAGAAAATTTCATCTCGATAGGTCAAGTTTGTAGTGAGTTATTGTCATATTATTTTTCAAGGCCCATGAGACCGTTTGTGTGGGAGGTACCAGTAGGGCCTTTCTGATCTTAGCCAAATTTAGCGCAAAAGTCTGCTTTATATATTAATCTTTATGCCGAAAATTTGGTGTCGATAGGTCAAGTGTGTGATGAGTTATTGTCATATTATTTTTCAAGGCCCATGAGACCGTTAGTGTGGGAGGTACCAGTAGGACTTTTCCGATCTCAACCGACTTCAGCGTAGAAGTGTGTTGTATATAAAAATCTTGATGTGTAAAATTTCATTTCGATAGGTCAAGTTTGTGATGAGTAATAGTCATATTATTTCTCAAGGCCCATAAGGCCGTTTGTATGGGAGGTACAAGAAATGGTGGCCCAATCTAAACCATTTTTACATAGATGATTGCGCCTATATAGAGATTATTATTTGCGAAATTTCAGTGATTTTACTCAAGAAAATGGACGGATATATCCAAATAAAAAACTAATTTTTATGAGGTAGTGTCGGTTGAGGGTCTCCAACACCAACTTTCCGTAGAGCTATATAGCCCATTTTCAATACCATACATGCTAGGTTAACTACACATGTCTGTGCCAAATTTCAGCTCCCTAGCTGTTTTCATGCAGGCTCTATTTTGTTTTCAACAGACGGACAGCCGGACAACATGGCTAGATCGTCTTAGAATTTTACGAGGATCAAGAATATATACTTTATTGGGTCTCCAATGATTATTTCATGGTGTTTCAGACAAAATGACAAAACTAATAGACCCTCCATTGTATGGTGGAGGGTATAAAAAAACAAAAGGCGTGTAGTCGGTTAGGAAGTCGCTAAAGCAAAAACTTACCAATAAAAATAAAAATTTTAAGCTTTTTTGAAAAAAAGTTATTCAAAAATGACCTTACTCGGTAATTACTCTATTATAGGATTTCTAAAATAACTTTTTTCTAAAGGGTGGTCCAACTAAAACGTCCAATAAAACTCACGATGTTAATTGTAAATAAAGAAAAACGTTTTCAAAGAATTGTCTTAATATGTTTAATTATGATTAGAGGATCTAAGGCAATTATGTGTGAAACAAAATATCGGCCAAATGCCCGCCACGGCCTTGGTGGCATACCTCTAACCGATTGCCCATATTTTTCAATGACTCAGAGATATAATGAGGATCAATGACGTTAATGTGCCCTCATCTCTAAAAATATTCTTGGCTCATTGAAGCATACTTTTTCTTTTAAATACTTTATACCCAAAGAAAGAAGTCACACGGTGTCAAATCACGAGATCGTGGTGGCCAATTAACATCGCCACGACGCGCGATAACACGGCCATTGTATTTCTGGCGCAGAAGAGTCACTGCTTTGTTGACTGTGTGGCAAGTGGCATCATCCTGTTCGAACCACATATTGTTCAGGTCCATTACCTTAATTTCTGGCTACATGAAGTCCCTTAATATGCCGCGACAGCGAACACCATTTACGGAAACTGCTTGGCTGACCTCATTTTCGTAGAAGTACGGCCCGATGAAGCCGCCAGCCCATAAACCGCACAAAGCAGTTACTTTGTGGATACATGGGCTTTTTAACAATCACTCGTGGATTTTAACGAATCCACTAAGGTGAAAGTGTATCTCGCCTGGAATCACGAAGTGCATTTTACACATGGGCTTTTTAACAATCACTCGTGGATTCTCATTTTCCCAAATGCTGCAATTCTGCTTTTTAACGAATTCCACTAAGGTGAAAGTGTATCTCGTCTGGAATCACGAAGTGCATTCTAAGTCGAACGTCCATTTTCGTAAAAGGCTTCAACAATCTTAACGCGCTGCTCAACTGTGTACCTCTTTATGGTTGAATTTGTCAAAAATGTCTAATTAAGTTGGACATATGATGCTGGCGTCGCTGCAATTTTAAAAAAAAAAATCGTATTAATGGTCAAACTCGCACAAATTGACCGATCGTTATAAAATGTTAAAAGAACCTGAAAGAAAGAGGCCGGTGCCACACTGAAAGAAAAAACGGTTGTTGTATGAACGAACGCGTTTCGTTGAAGTTCGTACGTTGATGCAACGAAAAATTACGTTCATGCAACGAAACCTGACGTTCATGAAACAATTGGTACGTTTATACTACGAAATGGATTTTTCGCACTTTTCGTAGTTTCGTTTATGCAACAACTCAGCATACGTTAATGTAACGAATTTTTTTTTTGTGAAAATAAGAGCAAATAAGAAAAAAATTTAATATTTTATATCTTTAAATGCTTTAATTAGTCTACTCGAATACGTCTTTTAAACATTTGTTTTTATCTTGTGGTTTTATACAACATTTATAGTTAACGAAACACATACATTGATGTAACCATCGATTCGTATATACAACTACTCATTCATATATCAAACGAAATAATTTGTTTATGATTTTATTCTAATTTTCAGGGAGGAAACCGCTTGAAAAATATTGTACACGACTTTTTTCACCGTTTGCAGTCTCACTATATCAATTCTCGTTTCAGGATTTATTTTAAGGCTGATTTTTCTAACACTTATAGCTAACCACATGTATACGTTGATGCTACAACGCAATGGTATGTGCAACAACCCATTCGTTCATTCAACGATATGATTTGTTTGGCTTATTTTGATCTGGAAGCGCGATTGTGCACATAAGTTATGCCTTAGACTTTAAATTTTACTATTTCAATATATTTTTTCAACGGTGATTTGCCTAACTTAAAGTTAACGATATGCAACGCAATCGTATATACAACAATCCATACGTTTATGCAACGAAATCCTGAAATGAACAAGTGTTTTAATTGTTTCAAACGACAAAAGCAAAGTGCTGTTATCATTACGTTAAAAATACATGTATGCACAAATACCTATCCATTTACTACATGTACGAGCATATGTTAGTTTGTTTTGTTAGAATTTGGTATATATATAAGTATAATAAAATGTATTTATTTGAAGTAAAAAGCTAAAATTCAGATTTTTTATTATTGCTTCCAGTGCACAATATTGTATCAACGAAACAATATTGTTGTGTCAACGAAAGAGGATTGTTGTATCAACGAAACAAGATTGTTGTATTAACGAAATAAGATTGTTGTATTAACGAAACAAGGTTGTTGCATCCACGAACCAAGATTGTTGTATCAACGAACCAAGATTGTTGTATCAACGAACAAAGATTGTTGTAACAACGAAACAAGATTGTTGTAACAACGAAACAAGATTGTTTTATTAACGAAACAAGATTGTTGTATCAAAAACTAGGTTGTTGCATCCACGAACCAAGATTGTTGTATCAACGAACCAATATTGTTGTATAAACGAAAAAAGGTTGGTGTATAAACGAAACAAGATTGTTGTAACAACGAAACAAGATTGTTGTTTTAACAACAAGGTTGTTGTATCAAGGAAAAAAGATTGTTGTATCAACGAACCAAGGTTGTTGTATCAACGAAACAAAGTTGTTGTGTCAATGAAACTATATTGTTGTATCAACGACATTTAATTTTACGTTGTATGAACGAAACTTTTCACTTTAACGAAACTATTTTCGTTGCATCAACGAAGCCCGACGTTGGTTGACTTTTAATGTCAAATTTCGTTGATGCAACGTAAAAAATCGTTCATGCTACGAAGCTTTTTCTTTCAGTGCAAGCCACGCGAAAATATTGGACCGAAACCTCTAATGAAGGGTATATAAGCCTCGGCATGGGCGGACTTAATTTGCCTACTTGTTTTTGCTTTTTAAATACATCGATTTGCTGGGGTCCTCACAGATAACCTCTTTACGAGACTTGCGTCTTTTCCTTACCAAGCTTTTTAATATATTAACAAAAACTGAATATAAGTACATCCTTATAGCACAGTGAAGAAATCCATGATCAAACCTAGGACAAGAACATCCGACTTCTCCAAGCTATGTTTCTTAACGTAATGCCGACTATATTCTGGCGACAAAAGCCATCCATGAAATTTAAGAATTGTTTTATTAAAAATAATAATTACTAACGCAAAAATACTTATAATGTCGTGTTGGCGACCCTTTCTCAAATGGTCCACTGTGCGCCTCCAGATTTATTCGCAGAGATTCGTAAGTGCGATTGTACTCATGGTAGAAAAGTAAATACAAACTGTTAATTTGTTAATTCATGGTTTCATGACGATGTCAACGACAAACTGGGGACTGTAGTGGCCCATCGAAATAAAAGGCGCAGGATGTTCGCAAGGATAACAAATGCGGCTATAATTTAAATAGAGAATACGCGTATAAATATTAAATCCGCGGAATATGGAGAGTAAGGGAAACATATTCTTACCTAATATTAAAAACTTTTTGTCATTTAGGTGCACTGCTGCAGTGCTGGCCGCTTCAGAGCAAATGCAGCAGCCATCCTGTGGTGAGAATTTGAATCACCAACGGATAATACAAAATGCAAACCTCTTTGGTAGGACGATTATCGCCTATTTCATCACTTTTCGAAGCTCAGTAAAGCTTTTTGAATGTTCAACAGAAAACTTTGAAATAAGGTTTTGCTGTAACACAGAGACGAAATCAGTTGAAAAACTGGGGACTGAAGTGGCCCATCGAAATAAAAGGCACAGGATAACAATTGTGGCTGAAATTTAAATAGAGAATACGTTTTTAAATTTTAAATCAGCGGAATATGGAAAATAAGTTAACAATTTCTTGCATTTTATAGGTACAGCTGTGATGTTTTCTTTTGAAAGCTCAGTAAAGCACTTTAAATACACTACAGAAAACTTTGATGTATGGGTTTGTTACTAACACGAAGCATTAGTTAGATATATGTTAGAACTACAGAAATTCCATTGCAAAAGAAGAATTTCCGTTGCCCTCACCGTATGTTTCGGTTCAACAAGCCACAAGATGATAAACATGATCAATGTATTGTTTACGCAGCCAATATATCGTTTAAAGCATGAAAGGCGGAAAACTATTTAGTTGCCACAACTCGTGGTTGTGGCAGCGAATAGTATTGCTGAAATCCCACTGTTGTAACCACTTATTAGTGATGTAAGCAACGAATTTTTAATAACGGAAAAACGGGATGTATATTGGAAAAACTTTATTTTACTGTAACAATAAAATTTGATATCTCGTATACTACGATCTTTCAAAAGAAATTGTTTTTTATATTTTTTTGAATTCTCTGGCTCGAGCTCATACACATAATAAAAAGATGGTGGTTTTCAATTTATTTTGTTTAATATATTTATTTTCCAATATTTGATTTTATTTTTCACGATCTTTTTTAGAGAATAAAAAATTTAAATTACAAAAAAATTAACCGGTACACTTGAAGATTTTTTGCAACTAATTTTTTATGTTCGTTTTTTAATAGGTAGAAGTTCTTAAAATAATCCTATGGACTATCGGGCTAATAGTAGTGAATTAATAACAACTAATATAAGTACTAATATATTGTAATTGTTAAAATATATAACATAAATCATAAAATTTGTTTTCAAAAAAAAGTTTGTTTTTCTCTTAAAACCTCTTTTAATTTGAATCTACTCGTATCATTGTTTTTTCGACTTTCCTCAAAAATATGATATTATCGCCTTTATGTTTTAGAGTACTTCTTTATAATTATAAGCAAAATATATTTTTTTTGCCTTGACAAAAACATAAAAATTTTCAGTTTAAAAACTCTCTTGTTGAAAAAGGGCGATATATGAATAGATACACGCAGAGAAAAGATATGGTTCATATATGGTCACTGCAACAATAGTATGTTCTTTTCAATAAAAGTTGGTCGTCGCAACCATAGTATTGTTTGTTGATTTTTATTTTAACAATACTAATATTGTTGACTTATAACAAAAATATTGTTGCCAAATTTAAACATGAAAATATAGTTGTAGCGACAATATGAATATGGTTGGAGCGACAAAAGTATTGTTTTTTGGCTTTTGTGTTAAAAATTATATGATTACGCAATCAAACCGGAAAATCGTAATTTTCTTTTTAATTTGACAATGTAATTGTTACGAATCTTACGCAATAATAGTATATTTTATAAGTAAATTATTTTTTCAAAATACTTATTAAAAATAACTGATATATTTTTAATAAGTACATTTTTTCTACTGTTATATAAGTCACTCCTATTATTAAGAGTTTGATGTATTTTTCACAATTTACTTAATAAAAATCTCGTTTGTTGAATAGTAACTTAACCCAATCCTTACAAAGAATTTTGGGGATCATAGTATGATTGTGTGTAATTCATACTGTGGTTATTAGGATCATACTATGGTTTTATGTTAAACATACTATGGTTATGAGGGTCATAATATAGTTGTGGGGATCATAGTACGGTTAAGTGTGAATAATTATACGGTTGTGGGAAACATTGTTTGGCTGTGTGTGAATAAACCATAATATTGTTGTGGGGATCATAGTATGGTTGTGTGTGAACCAAACTATTGTTGTAAGGACCATAATATTGTTGTGGGGATCATAGTATAGTTGTGTGTGAACCATACTGTTGTCGTAATGATTATAATATTGTTGTTGCACAATCATATACCCAACAATAGTATGATGCTCTTCCAATATTGTCACCCCAACCATACTTTTTTTCGACGTGTATTTAGATCCCGAAAATATTTAGATGTAACACTTAATCACTTTTACCGATTCTACAAGTTTTATTTATTTAAAATTTCCCTGCACTAATCATCATTCGGTCCTACTGACAAGAACTTGATAGTCCATGCAACCTCAATCATTAGTACTAATCAGTGAGCTGTACACGATTAAATTTTTCACTGACCGGAACCCACTGCCAGTTCCTAACGGCTAATTGATTTTTATAGAGAAGTTTTTACATGGCTTAGGGATAAATCTCTTACTCGTATTTAAGAGGCGAAACCCCGCCGCTGAACAAGTGTTATATGATCTTACCCGGAGTTGAGCCTGGCTTAACTGGCATGTAGTCCATCATACCACGGCGGTACTCCTCTTCAATTATTCGGTTGCGGCAACGAATCTTTTCTTTGTGTGTAAAAAAACAGATGTAAAATGTACACGCAGAAAAAAAGTATGGTTGGGGTGACAATATTCGAAGAGGATCATACTATTGTTGGGTATATGGTTGAGACACAACAATATTATGATCCTCACAACAATAGTATGATTCACACATAACCATACTATGATCCCCACAAATATAGTATGATTCACACTCAACCATACTATGATCTCCACAACCATACTATGATCCTCACAACAATAGTATGTTTCTCATACAACCATAGTATGATCCTCACAACCATAGTATGATTCACAGGCAACCATACTATGATCCCCACAACCATAGAATGATTCACACTCAACCATACTATGATCCCCAAAATTATTTGTTAGGGTTGGTTGTTGTTGTTATTCAAAAATAGAGATTTTTATTAAGTTTGTTATTTTAAATTGCATTACTACGAGTATTAGTTCATAGCCAGATTTGAGGCCATGTTTTTATTAAACATTTCATTCAAGAAACAAAAATATATATTCCAACGGTCAAAAATACTTTTAGTTGCCAGCAGGGGTGAATGCTACTTCACCATCCCTAGACACCAAGTAAAGAATGTGATTAAACCCCATGATCGAAGGCTATATACTTAAGTGCAGGCAGATTTTAAATAAACGAGAACCTGTCGACTTTAGAGTATTTCACCAAACAAAGTAAACACACTAAAAATCCATCGAACTACCTTTCGATTGTTATTGTATTTTTAATGGACAACAACCATTCACTGTATCGTGTGTACGAATATGTTTTTTTTTGTATATCAAAAAAACATACGCACACACATACATGTATGCTCTATAAAACCTGTTTTGTTATGTTCATAGTCGCAACCATACTGTATTATAGCCGTAATCAAATTATTGTTAACGTACATTTTAAACAACAATACTTTTGTAACGCCAACCATGTTTCTATGGTTACTACAACCATGTTTTCATTTCTAAATTTGACAATAATACTATTGTTACATTTCAACAATAGCAATATTGTCGCAATCATACTTTTGTCAAAATGAAATTCAAAAAACAATACTATGGTTGCGAAGAACATGCTTTTATTGTAGAGAACATAGTATTGTTGTGGTGACCATAGTGTAACCATATCTTTTCTCTGCGTGTAGCTGTAAGAATAGCAGAAGAAACCTTAATGGTCCAATGTTACCGAATTCAGTTATGAACCTCTTACAACCCACTTCAGAATCTAACGGATGTAAAATGTAGCTTTTAGAGATACAGAATCTTAAAAATCGAGAGTCACGTGAATCAATATGGTCTAATTTCGGTTTTTCAAAACGTGACATTCGAAATTTAAACAATTTTATATTAAATTTGTGGATTCGGCAGTGTCCTAAACATGGAGGTATCCTTGCGTAGGGGGTTTTTCGTAAACATGGAACGATTGGGAAAAATGTCGACAGGTAGCTTTTAAAATGTTGCTTCTATATATATCTACAGGTTTTGACATCGCAGAAAACCTTTGTATACACAATGTCCAAAGTTACGTCGCAATGGTCTTTACAGGGTGATTCATTCACGAGTGGACAAATTTCACCAACGTATTTCTTGGCTCTTTTCATGAAAATATGTCCGTCGTCGACCATGCCCGAAAATGCAAGAGGGCGAAATGGCAATGGTTTGAAAATTTTTGGATTGGTGGGCGGAGGGTACTAAGGTAAAATTGCTATGTTCTGAACCAGACCACTGCAGTGGTCAGATTTTTTGTTTTTGTTTTCGCTTAAGAGATAGCCCTCTTACCTTTCCAAAATTACCTAAGCACTACCGTTCCAATTTTATGACTATTTGACTATAAGCGAAATAACAGCAAACATTTATTAGATTTGTAAATTAACACAATGCATTTTAGTCAAATAGTCATAAAATTGGAACGTTAGGACCTCTGGGCAGTCCAGTTGTTTCCAGTCGTGAATGAATCACCCTGTATACACGACCAGTATTTTCATTTCAACGATAGCCAATGGAATCAGAAACTAACTCTGGGTCGATCGGTAAAATGAAATTGTCTTCGCTGTTCTAAATGTTATATAGGGTGATCCATCTTGAGGTATTTTTTCAGAACAAAAAAAATATAAAAATTCAAATTATAAAAATTCAAATCAAGTTATTGATAACACAGTACAACAGCCAATCTGGGGGGTGAGAAATTCCAAGTCAGGGTGATGGTACTAGGTCAGTATATTAAAACCCTCAAAGGGTTTTGCGTTCGTATGTGCCAGTTTTTATGACCTTTTACATTTTTTCCTTATCTTGATGTTTTTTCGCTTAGTTGTAAAATGTTGGCAAAAACGTAGTTTGACATAACTCGAGAACGACTAGTTCGATTTTGCTGAAATAAATTGAGAAAAATAAATAATTACATTTTCTTTAATCCATTAATATACTGTTTCTGTACCAAATCAACATTTTTGGAATTTGAAATAAATTTATGAAGAACATTTTGCCAAATTTTTTTTTTTTTTTTTCTAAACATATAAATCCCAAACGGAAAAACGTGTAGAGTCTTATAACTTTCACGTAAAGTCACATAACCTATAAACAAAATGCGACATAGATCATAGAAATCGATTAACGCGTTCTGCTTTTATTTACAATTAAGCAACTTCACTGGCACATACGAACGCAAAACCCTTTGAGGGTTTTAATATACTGACCTAGTACCATCACCCTGACTTGGAATTTCTCACCCCCCAGACAATAACCCCAAACATGTTCCACAGTGTAATTTGAAAGGACATTTAATTTCATTTTTTTTTTTAAAATAATTTAAAAAAGAAAAACACGGCACGGCACACAAGTTGACATAGTCAACTAAACTCTTTTTACAACACACACACGTTGTTGTAAAAGAAATCTATTGATGGAGTCTCTTTGGGGAGAGCCTGGCCTTATAGAGTTCGGTTCGGTAAAACTTGTCTTCTATTTAATAATAGAAGCAAGAGGTCTTGAGCCGGTTTAATCCTTGTTCAATGTGTAAAAGCAACAGACCGCAATAAAACAAACGAGCTAAACAAAAATAATTTCCTTTAAATGTTGGCAGCTGTATTATGGAAATGAGCGTTCGGTGAGAAACGGGAAGATCCGCTGTTTTCGATCAACAATTTTGTTCAGTGATGAGGCCCATTTCTGGCTCAACGGCAAAGACTATAAACAAAATTGCCGCATTTGGGCTGAAGAGCAAAAAGAAGAGGTTCAAGAGGTACCATTATACCCAGAGAAAACCACGGTTTGGTGCGGTTTATAAGCTGGTGGAATCATCGGTGCTTATTTTTTCAAAAATGATGATGACCGGAACGTAACCGTGAATGGTGCTCGTTATTGCGTCATGATGTCGATCTACCTAAAATTGAAGCCCGTAATCTTGACGACACTTGGTTTCAACAGGACGATGCCACTTGTCATACAGCTGCTCAAACAATGGATCTATTGAGAGGTCATTTCGAAAAGCAGATAATTTCACGTTTTTGATAGGTGAGTTGGCCGCTAGATTGAGTGAAATCGCACTTTTAGACATTTTTCTTTGGGGTTACGTAAAGTCCATAGTCTATGCTGACAAACAAGCTACGATTCATGTACGCGTGTCATTCAAGCCATATCGCTCGAAATGGTCGAACGAGTCATCTAAAATCGGACCTTCAGAATGGAAATTCTGAGGCGTAGTTGTGGCCAACATTTGAAGGAAATTATATTCAAAAAATAAATGCCATAAAATGTCGTTTCAAATTACCAGTAAAGATTTCACATTTGATTTGAGTTTTTATATTTTTTTGTTCTGAAAAAATACCTCTATTTGGATCACCCTATACATATCAGCACAATGTTATATTACCCTGCCCAAAAATCGTGCCTTTATATTCACGGACATATGGTTATTCAGAAACAGTAATAGTTTGGCATAATGGACGTATAATTAAATTTGGATCAATTTGGTTGATCTCTTTTGGCCAAAACAATTTACCTTAAAACTATAGACATTTATCGATTTAAGAAAACACAAAAATCGTTACAAATCTAATGATATCCAGTAGAAAGGGCGCTTCAACTTCGTTCATTCACTTGCACGCGTTTAAATCTTCAAAATAAAATAAATACATTTGACCAGCCAACTTGGGGATACTCATTTACTATACAGTACTATTCATGTGGTACTGTACGCATAATCATATTAAGTGGTGTCCAGGCTAGACGGTGCTTGTATTTGATATGCAAACATGTTCCACACTAGATGTTGCCAGAGTTTTCAGCTTCTGTATATGTGGTGGGAACTAAAATAAACAGGGTGGGATTCAAAATGCTGACTGTAATGGCATGGTGTGTGTGTTTGTACACAAATTACTGAATACTCCAACATAACAGGAAGTGAAGTAATACAGAAATTGGATGTCAATCATAAAAAATTCAAATTAATTATGTTCTTTAAATTTTGTAATTTATTGTTGGAAGCACATGTGAACATATTTTATATCCGTAAGTATTTACATAAATTCGTAGTAGTTGAATGTTGTGTAAGAAATGTGGAAGGAAGCTAATATACGTTTGAAAAAAGTCGTATCTCTCATTTATGCATAGTTCAGAGCAGATTCATAGTCTAAAGGCTAAGTCATTTGACTGCCAACAAAAAAATTGTAGGGCTTTATACCCTCAATGTCGCTGATATGGTTAGTCAATTTAATTTTGGCCAATAGGATGTACTCGATGTCGATGTACTCCTTAAAAAGGATTAATCACATCCTTAGTAAGGCCCTTGGTAATGAATAATCATTTATGAAATATGTGCTAAAAAATTTGAGCAGCAAAAGCATTACTGAATCATATGTGAGTATAGGGTGAGCGATTTAACGTTTTTAATTTGAATCGGCTGTAAAACAAAGTACTGATAATTTTTTTAAGTTTCTGGTTCTATTGGAAAGTTTGAACTTTGTCATTTAATAGTGGAACACAATATCATTCATATGACTACCAAAACTGGCTAGGCAGTAGCTGCTCAGCCGATCTACCCAACTTTTAAGTACATTTTCGATACGAATGTCTTCAACGGCAATAGCGTACGTGATAAGCGATGATTTTAAGAATATCGTCACAACTTCAGATTTAGGAGTTCACCAGATAGAACGGAAATACTGCTATTAACGGAGAAGCAATAAGAAAAGTTGACTTATCCAATGTTCAACTGGATATGCAATATTTTACATAGAATGAAGAGAGCGTAGGGAGCCTCATATGCTTAAGACAGACTTTCGAAACAACATGGATTCTGCATTCGTGAATGCTACCATGGATGTATAATTACATTCAAAGCGTCACGCTATTGAGATCGTCTCTAGGTGCATTGAATAAAGTAAGGCAGACAAGTAACAGCCATCATCGCTATTTTAAATTCTTACATGTAGCGGCTAAGGTGAGATTTAGGGAACTAAAAATTTTGATTCTAAGCACCATATTCAGTCATTGTTCAAACCATGGCTCCTCTTATAATAAATGTAGTGTCGACATTTACCTGATTTTCTACTTATGACATTGTGTTTGTAAATAAAAGTTTCAAGTTCTTTTAACAAACTTAAAATGGTATTTGAGTTTTAAAACCAACAACTTTGACAATTTCGTGTTATACTACAAATAGAAATTGCCTGTTGTTTTTGAGTTGTAGCTGATGCACAACCTGTATGATTATGCCATGGCCCAAACTAATTAAATTTACAACCGACTACATGATAAAAATAAACAATACAAATTTCTCAGTCAGTTTATCCGACTTACATATACCCTCACCCATTTATGGATTTTACATGTTCCTTCCCTCCGTCCTCCATTGCCTCAATAGAACCGATTTAATTACATAATCTCGTAAAGGGTCCATTGAGTGAAAGATGTTAGAATAGGGCGTGGCCTTATGTAGAAAACCGAACTTTACGGAAAATGTTATATGTGACGCGCAAAATAGAAAGGGACCTAAGGTTAAAACCCAGTTTTATTCAGGAGAGCCATTTTAAAGATTAGGTCCCTTCCTATTTATTTATTTTTTTTTTTTTTTAAATAACCAACACTCAGGGGATGCCCCCTATACATGCGGTGCATTGCGTTGGCGAGTGGAAAGTAAAGGATCGGAAGGGGGAAAGAGGGAGTAATGATTATTGACGGTTGCCTTGAACTTCTGGATGTTGCAATCAGTGGGAAATACATTTGCCGGAAGTCGATTCCACATACGGACTGTACGAGCGAAAAACGAATTTGATTTGTAGTGTATAGTGCGGTCAACTGGTCAATCGATAACAAACGGGTGTGAATTCCTGCCGAACATCCTCACGTCAGGAATCAGGCGACGGATGTCTGATGAACACACACCATGAAAGTAACGATAGAACAGCGTCACGCAACCCACATTCCGACGATGCTCAAGGGAAACAATAGAGTTGGATACCCTACTGTCACCTATCAGCACCATCGCTCTTCTTTGAACACGGTCAAGTAGCTCCAAGGATGATTTTGGAGCACCTGCCCATATATGTGAGTTGTATTCCATCTTTGGCCTGATGTAAGTTGTATAGATATTGAAAAGATCAGAAGGAGTGAAGTATTTCTTGCACCGCTTTAAGAAGCCTATGCACTTGAGTGCTTCTTTCGACACTTCGAATACATGTCTCGCCCAACGGGCGTCACATTGTATTTTCATGCCCAGAACATCGAGAGCTTCTGATTGTTCAATATCCGTACCATCGATAGAAATTGACGATATTGTGGGGTCAGCGAATCGCTTGTGAGACAACAAGCAGCACTGTGTCTTACGTGCATTAAAATCTACCCTATTCACTCGACCCCACATGTAAATGGCCAGTAGATCCTGGCCAAGTGTCTCATCCATAATTCGCCTTTTGTCTTCAATATCTTGAAGACTCGGCCTACGGTCGAATGAATATGAATGACAGAGGTTACTATCATCTGCTAAAGAGTAGATTGGATTCACGGTCTGACCCAAAAGATCGTCAATGAAAATAAGAAATAAAGAGGGAGAAAGGACAGAGCCCTGTGGCACACCTGCGGTCAGCCTATGTGTGTTGGATGAGAACCCATCTACAGCAACTCTAATAGTGCGATCTCTAAGAAAGCTCGATATAAATCGAGCAAACGTATTACCGACACCAAAAGCGATCAACTTTGATATGAGTGCACCGTGCCAGACTCTGTCAAAGGCCTTGGAGACATCTAGAGCCACGACCTTACTCTCACCAAACTTTGGGGCATGGGATCGGTCTCATTCAATGCTCAGATGTTGTCCACATCAAAAAAAGAAAAAAATTAAAATTGATTTTTTTAGATTTTATGCGCTGTCACATATGGGTTTCAAGCTACGCCGGGGTAGTACCTTGTATGTGGAGGTGCAAAAAGGGGCGTAGCTTAGGCTCCAAATTTTTAGCTAGTCTGATTTACATTCTAATATCTAATTTCTAATTTTCAACGGAATCGTAAGAAAAATATTTTTCAGCAGAATCGTAATGCAAAATCTAAACAGATTAAATTTGCCGCTTCGGCAGTATCTATGCATGTTGGTATCCTTGTGTGTGTGTGTGGGGGGGGGGGGGGGTTATTCGTAAACATAGACCGATTACGTCAAATTTCGACAGGTAGCTCATAACATTTAATAACCTTTGTGGGCAGAATAGTGCATTTGCACTGGAGGTACTACAATGGGGCATAGTATCCACTCATTTACAAGTTATGTGGATCTAATCTGCACTGAACAAGGTTCATTTATGTGGGAGCTACCAGAAGGACATGGCCTGGAATCCAATAACTTGTATCTTTGTAAAACTTATAACCCGGTTTTTAAGTATTAATTTTGGGTTAGATCGTCGATGCATTAGGGATATTTCATAGAAACCAAAGAAAGACATATTCGTACGAGTCGTACGATATAGCAGCATATATTTCTGGCCTAGTATGAAAAATGCGAATATTTATCATCAAAAATGGTTTTTATTGTTTTTCACAGTATTCTCCAGCATGATTTATACACTTTTTTGCATGGGCTCAAACCAATTGTCGAAGCACTTTTTACACTCCGATTGAGACACCTCCAAAACAAGGTTTTTAAACGCTTCAATAGCATCTTTAGACGACGAAAATCGTTGACCACGCATTTTTTTCTGGATGTGCGGGAATAAAAAAAGTCGTTGGTGCTGTACGGCTTAAATTCGACGTTTTGGCAGGTCAAAAAGGCCCTGGTTTGAGCCGATGTGTGAGATCTCGCATTGTCATGGTGCACAACGATTCGTCTTCTCTTGTTCGTTTTTCGAAGTTCTCTGACGACTTCAGGCAAACAAATTGTGGTGTACCACTCAAAATTTACCTCTTACATTGCTCAAGCGGAACAGTCACTACTTGACCAGTTTTGCCAAACAGGCGACTATTTGCTTCGAAGTGCTTTTTTTTCGAACAACTTTCGTTGGATTTAGATCTGGATTTTGTCTTCGAAGACCCACCCTGTCGATTGCTGTTTTGTTTCGGGCTCATACGCATAGATCCATGATTCGTCACCTGTGACAATGTTGTAAACGTTTTACGAAGCACCACGATCGTATTTTTTCAAAATTTCTTTGCAGCAGTCGACACGAGCCTTATTTTGAGCGATTGTCAAATTGTGCGGGATCCAACGAGGACAAACCTTTTTTACGGCCAGGTGTTCATGCAATATCGAATGTATGCTGGTGGAAGAAATGCCCAAGGATGCATCTATCTCACGGAATGTCACATGACGAACTTGCATTATCAGTTCACGCACAGCATGAATGTTCTCTGGCACAACGGCCGTTTTTGGACGAACTTCACGACCTTCGTCTTTGAGCGGGCGTCGGCCACGATTGAATTCATTAAACCAGTTTTTCACAGTGCTATGGGATGGTGCTTCATCGCCATACAAATATTTAAGTTCATCGATGCACTCTTGTCGTGATAATCCACGTCGAAAGTTGTGAAAAATGATCGCACGAAAATGTTCACAAGTTAATTCCTTTTATTGCCAAATTGATTTTTTCAAGTCACTTTAAACAACACAAATGATGGTCGTACGTCAAAACGTTCTGAGTACGTTTATGCTAAAAAATTTCAAACTTTTCAATGGAAATGTCAGATGGCGCCAGGCAACGTTTACACCACCGACTAACACCATCTCCGCTAAAGTTGTACCATTTCGGTTCATGCTTTCGATAGCCCAAATATAGCACAAAGGTCCCTCCCGATTTGAAGTCCTTAAATTGAACTGAAGTCCTAAAATTAAACTAACATTACGTAAAAAGCGATGCTGGCAAAATACGATTAAAACGCCCTGTGTAAATTTAAGCAATAGGACCATTGCTTGGTCTTATTTTGCTAAGGTCTTTAACATGTCCAATTTTTAGGGCGACGATATAGCAAGACTCGATTTTCCTCCACTGCGTCTCGCTTACATGCGGTACCCGCGCTGGTGCTGTATAATTTACCAACGACCGACCTATCGCTTTATGAGAGGTCAAAAAGTTTCTTTGTCAGTGACAGCCAGAGAAAGATTTGAGGACATTGTTTCCAATTCTCTGCTAATCGAAGATAGCAGTAGCATTCGCTGATGAATTAAAAATGGAAGGTAACAATAAGCATTTTAGGATAGTTGGTGAAAGGGATAGGTATTTCAAGGACTCTATTCCACGTATTCAACGTTTTGAACAGTGCGGCAAATGATTTGGTGGCGGATATCTTCAGGTTAAATTCTGTGAAGAAACTGGCTAGATCAGCAAAGTAGGCTTCAAACTGTCGCAAATGTCATCAAATTATAGCCCGTCACCAGAGTCGTGCAGTTGTCAGCATGTGACACGATTTGAATCATGTCAGGTAAAAGTTGAACTTCCGAAAGGTAGGATTAAATAGTGCCGGGCATATCGCTCCTGCCTGGCGAAGCCCCTTTTTAAAGCTGCCGAGATTCGACTTATCTTTCCTGAATTCCACAAATATAGTTGATCACTAAAATGACACTTGTCCGTATCGTATTCCTCGAGGACCGTCCTGTTACACGGCTTGCTTTAGCTGAGTCCGCCACTAATACGCGTGTTTATGACGAGAAAAGTTGTTGTCGATCTGTGTAGCTCTCGCATACTTGTTGGTAGTAGACAACTGGAAATTATCCTGTCAGAGTCGGAAGTAGAAAAGCCTCATATATCTTTCCTACTGCACGCAGAGAAAAGATATGATTACTATATGGTCACGGCAACAAGAGTATGTTCTCTGCAGTAAAAGTATAGTCGTTGCAACCATAGTATTATTTTTTGAATTTCATTTTGACAATAGTATGATTGCGGCAAAATTAATATTGTTGAAATGTAACAAAAGTATTGTTGCCAAATTTAAAATGAAAATATGGTTGTAGCAACAATATAAATATGGTTGGTGGGACAAAAGTATTGTTTTCATGGGTTTTATGTTAACAATAACATGATGGCGGCAATCATACCGGCAAAACCTTATTTTTTTTTAATTTAACAATGTTATTTTTACGATTCTTACGCAATAATAGTAATAAAAATAAAAATTTTTCAAAAAAAAACTAAGGATTAGTTATTATTTTTAATACTTATAAATGAATTTTTTTTACTGTTAAATAAATCACTCCTATTGTTACATAACTTACTTAATAAAATTCTTTATTGTTGAATAACAACGTATTCCAGTCTTTACAACCAACTATGGTTGTGAGGATCATACTATGGTTGTACGTTAAACATACTATGGTTATAAGGATCATAATATGGTTGTGGAGATCATAGTATGGTTGAATGTGAATAATAATATGGCTGTGGGGATCATAGTATGGTTGTGTGTGAATGATTCTATTGTTGTGAGGACCATAATATTGTTATGGGGATCATAGTATGGTTGTGTGTGAACCATACTATTGTTGTGATGATCATAATATTGTTGTGCCACTACCATATAACCAACAATAGTATGGTGCTCTTCGAATAATGTTACCCCAACCATACTTTTTTTCTGCGTGTGGCGAGATAGAAGAAATCAGCCTATAAGATTCTTTCTTACTCACATCTTTCTTCGGTTTCAGTAGCGATAACCTAGGGGACTCTTGCAAAAACTCCCGTTAATATCAATTACTTTAGCATCAGTGTAGAGATTTTACCCGTTCATCTTCAATTCCTGCTGCCGCTGCTGGAAAATTTGAATGGACTTTAGGCAGATCTAACCGGCATTCACTTTGAAGCATTAACAGAGACAGTCAACAACTGCAATTTGAATGTAGTGCTTGGCACCATTCTCCAGGTTGTACTGGGCGTGAATTGAGGACAGTGTGCTACATACAGGTTTAAAACAATACTGGTTCTATGATCCCAACCATACTACAATCCCCATAATATTGTTACATCACAAACATATTCCCGAAAATACTTACAGTATGATGCTCTTCGAATATTGTCACAACAACCATACATTTTCTCTGCGTGTACATGCCAGCTTGGACCATATGACACGCTAAACCAGTTCAGACGTCTCCACAAGCCCATTCAGCTGGTACCCAGGTTTCAGTAAGACATAACCACGCAGTTAGCCATTATAAAAACAGCAACTAGCTGCAATTTACATAGCATGCTGAACTTGGGCAAGATCCGATTTCATTAATGGCTTCTAGAACTGCATCGCCTTAAATCGGAAAAGTCTTTGTGAAAACATGGACCGCTATGGTCTAATTTTGCAAGGGTTGCTTATAAGTCACTCATAACAAGTTGTTAAAAATTTTAATGAGATTTACTTTAATTTGTAACTTTGAGAGCGAGAGGACCATTACTTATGGGGGACCTTAATGTGATATTTTTGAAAACATGGTCCAATATTGGCTTATTTCGGGAGCTTTTTACTGGTCGGTCATAAAGTTCCACGAGAAATTCGATCCGCGATTCTGGTTTAAATGAGCTTTGTACATGTAATTAGACGCATGAAAGTATTCGAGCCAAATGTACGTGATGTCTCTCATTGTCCGTTAAGTTGGTTGGTCGTAGGGTGGGCAGTCTTGGAAACAGGTACTTTAAATAGCCCAAAGGAAATGCTACCGCAGCATTGGTGAACCACTGTATTCTATAGACGGCGTTATGTGAAAATATGGATTGATTTGGTTCAAATTTACAGGGTTGCTTATAGATCACTAATAAGGCTTAGCACTGTGTCTTATTAGTGATCTACAACCAACCCTGTAAAATTGGACCACATCAATCGATATTTTCACATAACGCTGACTGTAGAAAGGAAAATTGGAAATTGTGATATTAGAGTGGCTGGACCACATAACAAAAGGCGGCTTTGCCAAGGAGTTTAAGAAACCCGTAGGTCGTATGATCAATTTCACCAAGATTGGTTACTGGTCACTCGTATATTACAGTGCTAAATTAAATAAGTAAGTGAATTCTAGAGCTGCAAAACCTTAAACCGAAAGGACTTTTGAAAAAGGGTTATTTGAAAACATAGATCTAAAGAAAATACGAAAATAATGGTCTAATTTTCTCAGAGTAAGTTGTAGGATGCCACAAAATTTGCATGCGAAATTTGAGGAAAATCGCCTTACATGTGTGGATTCTAAAGTTGCAGGATCTGAAAATGGGAGTGAAATCGGTATTGTAACAAAGTATGGCATGCTGATTTGGACTAATTTCAAAAGGGTTCGTTTTTGGCTCAAAACTGTATTACTCGCAAACACCGTTTCAAACTAAGAAATTTGACTTTGATTACAACGATTAGTCCACAGGCTAACGGACAGGCGGAATCCACTCAATGAAATTAGACGGAGATGTTTTAACGATCGATGTTCGGTATACAATTTGGACCTAGAAATGTGATTGAGCGACGTGGCGTTTGATTCGCTAAACGGCAATAATTAACACACAAAATTGCCCAATAGGAAACGGAGTCAACTCTGGGTCCACCAAGTGGCAAGTATATCGAATTTAAAGTCGACGGCATAATTTTAGCATCACTATTTCATTTACTTTACATATCCTACTTTATATCTAACGTCCTCACAATCGCTATTATTCGTCGAAATATGCATTTCCCCTTATTTCTTTCCTTCGGAGATCTCTCCCACAAAGACCGTGCTACTACGCCCTGCAGTGTTGCGTTATGGGCAGCAATTGTTGCTGCCTTAACTTTGTTAACATTCGTCGGTTCTAAAGCTTTTATAGCACTCGCCAACGTACTACTTATTCATGAATCCTTTGAAGAGTGAATTTTCTTTGCCGCTCTCAATTGAAAGTGAATCCGACGCCTAAATGCCACAATAGACCACAGCAGGCGTTTTTCGTGTTAAACATTTTTCCATATAAGCGACGTTTTGGCCTCATTCAAAATCATTGGTATTGGCAGCAGCAACACTTAAACATTCCAAACACAGAATATTTTTGGAACTATTTTGCAATAGTATATTTAGCATTTCGTATAATAGAAATATTGAAAAGAGAAAAAAACAGCAGCACCAAATATAATTAAACATTTTTCGAGGTCACATGCGAGTGTTTTCGAATAGAAAAATGCCAAAACGGTCAAATTATTCAAAAGCAAAAACAAATAAAGAAGGAGGATGTTCGACGTAAGTACGCTCCACACACGTTCAGAAAGAGAAACAATTGGCGCACTTCCGCTTTGGCCTAAACAAACGGAATTGGAACAAAAAATCTACAAAATGCGATACCAGCGAGGCAATAGAAGAATGCCAACAACATCAAAGAATTCTTGTTCATACGGACGTCATAGCCATGGTCGTGCTGGCCACCGTTTGACTCGTGCAATTGTGTGCATTTCGTTCTTCCCACGCCGCATAGGCCAGGCCGGTCAAAAGGAAAGCAAAAAAATATGTCACCTCATTGAGTGAACAAGAATTTCGAGAAATATTTTAAGATTTCTCATAGGAACGAAAAAAATTCCCATGGAGCCGTAGCGTATTGCATTTGGTGAATACGGCCGTCTATTAAAGAATACGGTGGTTTTCCACTGCAGCCGTAGCATTTCCATTCGGCTATTTAAAGTACCTGTTTCCAAGTCTGCCCACCCGGCGACCAACCAGCTATACGAACAATGAGGGTCATCACGTACGTTTGGCTCAAATACTTTCATGCGTCTAATTAAATGTTTATAATGCTTATTTAAGTATCTAATTTCTTTATTATATATTTTTTCGTTTTTCTTTCTTTTTTATACGATACCAAATGCGTGCCATTCAAATCAAACCGCCACAATGGAAATCGCCGCCGATTGTCGCTCAGTAACCGGCCATTGCGACATTATCGCCGTGATAGCGTGCGCGCCCAACGTTTCATCGATCGTTCGATTTGAGTCGTTATTATTGGGATATTATATTTTTTATAGTTATGGTTTGAAATTGGTCAATGAATTATGATTAGCATTTTCTTTTGGCCGATCGGGACTTAGTACATCTGCTCAGGAATAAAATGTGCGTTTGTTCATTCATGCATTCACTGATTCATTCAGTCGTTGATGGGTATCTACGCACAAATGCGGTAATTCTGACCAAAACTCATTACAGTGTATATAGAAACCATAGATTAGGGATATCGATGTCAAGATTGATTTAAAAAAAATCGGCTTCGTGCAACCGCCGTTAATGTCAACTGAGTCGTTGTTAAAAATAATAATACGAGTATTAGGTGAGAACTGGCTTAAGTAAGTTGTCGCTAAGGCTATAATTTCAGAACTTTACGAGAAATTTTTCGTAAACGATTTTAGATAGCTTTTGGCATGAGGAAAACAAGTTCCACTACGACATATACAACAAAATCATTTTCGAAAAGCCCAAATTTTAATGTTGTGTGTAAGGGTTTATAAGTAGGTAATTTAAAAAATATTTTTTTTTAAATATTACCTTTCCAGTCACCTTGGATACAATACAATACATATAAATATACGATACCACATACAATACAATTTAACATGCTCATATTAGCGCGTGATAATAGAAATACAACTGAAAGGTAATATTAAAAAAATATTTTTTTATTACCTACTAAAAGAACCCTAAAAATAAAAATTGAGCATAAGCAAAAAAATTTAAAAAATTTGGGTGTCCCGCAATGATTTGGTGGATATCGCAGTTAAAATTCTTTCGTCACGCCAAAAACTTCAAAAAAAAAAACGATGGCACAATATCAATACATTTTTGTCCTTACAAATCGTCTTACACTAATACGTATACATATTTTCTCGAGGCTATAACAATTTTTTTTCGAATTAAAAAAACTATGCGCCGATGTACAAGCTGCCGCCGGATGCCCAAATTTATAAATTAATCAAACCGCCGATTAAAGCACCCACAATATAATCAGAGTTTGGTTTCAATTGGCACCGGCGGCTGGGTCTTTTCATAAATTAATGTAAAGTTCTTCATTAAGCTAAAATGCTTCGTAAACTAAATGAATGTGTACAATACAAAATCGAAATGCATCGTTAGAAAGCGAAAAAATCGTGATAAAAATAGAAATATTGTATTATAATCGACACATAAAAAAGTAGTAAAACAAAGTTTAATTCGGACGTGGCCGCTATATTATACCCTGCAATTCAGGAAGGTCTCTGAAATTATGCAGATTATAAAACTAATGTCATATTTAAATTTGTGACAAAATGTCATTGCTCAAGCTAAAATCGGTTGAGCATATATGGTAGAGCTATATCTTAATTTAAACCGATTTTCTCATATTTCAACTGCGTCCTTGACACAAGGAACTTACTAATGCCAAATTTCATAATGATAAGGTACAATCTGTGGCTCTTAGAGCTAAAGATATAAAATCGGATGAAAATATATAAAAGGAAGCTAGATATATATAAGGGAGCTAGATATATAACTCTGAACTAATGTTCTTCGAATTTACTAACGTCCACCCGTGGTTCAAAAAACTAACGCGTTCCATATTTCATCAAGTTTGGGTGTAATATGGGGCTTCCTAAGCTAAAAATATAAAAATCAGATAAACAGGTATGCGGAAGCTATGCCTACATCTAACCCGACTATCTTCAATTTTAACAGCGTCCTTCCTTGTTCCATAAAACTAGCTTTAAGAGCTAAAGACACAAAATCAAATGAAGTTATATGTATGTGTGGGAGCTATATCCAAACCGATTTTCTTTGATTTCATTAATGTCATTCCTTGGTTCAATAAGGTTCTTTCTTAACATCTTTCATCAAGTTTGGATTTAAGATGTCTCTTCTACAGCAAAAAAAACAGACAAGTCAAGAGCCCACATTTATTATATCCCTCCCGTTTAAGAAGTGACAAAAATAGTGTAACCAATCTGGCTGGTCTTTGGTTTCATTTTTTAACCACTATATGTGACGCGCAAAATAGAAAGGGACCTAAGGTTAAAAACCAGTTTTGTTCAGGAGAGCCATTTTAAAGATTAGGTCCCTTTATATTTGCGCTTAGAATCGTCGACATCGCATTCATAAAATCTCTGGGAGGGAACACTTTTGGGGCATGGGATCGGTCTCATTCGATGATCAGATGTTCTCCAAATCAAAAAAAAAGTGAAAAGTTGTGACAAGTTTTGTTCAGGAGTGTCATTTAAAATATTAGGTCCCTTTCTATTTACGCTTAGAATCGTCGACTTCACTTTCATAAAACGCGCATATCTCTGGGAGGGAACACTTTTGGGGCATGGGATCGGTCTCAGTCGATTCTCAGATGTTGTCCACATCAAAAAAAGAAAAAAATGAAAATTGATTTTTTTACCCTTAAAATTAAATATAAATTTCATAAGAAGTCCAACCCTGCTTGAATTAGGAGAAAATACGCGTAGTGTTTAAAGTGGGGAAGGGTACCACGTAGTATAAAGTTGAATATTAAATAAAATGTGGACAGTTGTTGTGTATCCCCGCGAAGTCTTAAATTGGGCCAAATTTTTAAATTAAGTTCATATTTAAATTTGTGAGGAAAATCAATGGATTATAAGCAATTATATAAAGTAGTTAATTAATGCTGTCACTCTTTGAACCAATTATGGCACATTTATTCGACTTCCGAGCAAAACATGTTTCCTTTAGACGAATGACTCTGGAAATCTTTAAATTTACTAAAATTCCCAATTGAGAAAGTTGGGCTTTTTTAAATCCCACAAAATTCCCAATAGACATCCCTACCAAGTACATATTCAATTAGAAATAAAAATAATGATTTGTGTGTGAGCTGCGTACGTGTGCTTGAGATTTTAGCCAGATACTCGGTTGGATTGTTAAAACGGTTTTATTGGTGCCCTTTTTTGTCATTTAAATTTGCCATTGTATCGACTCGTCGGTGGTGGCTCAGAATCATTGTAAACTTCCGAAATTGGCATGAAACTGTAACTGAATTCCTCGCTCTCTGTGTGCGTGCAATTTTACCGAGGAAGTTGTTAGTCCCGATATGGATAGCGTGGAAATTTCCCAATGTTCAATAATGCCATAGGGCCAAAGACTTGGGGTTTATGGTTAGGATTAGCAATGTGCGTTTTTATTTTTCGTGTTTGAAGAAGTGCCATGTGTTACAAAAGTTAGCCACCACGTGGAGACGATTGTTGCTTGGATTTAACGTACCAGAGGTCTTGTGGAGCTTGTCAATTTTATAAAATACTTTCGGCTACAAGCCACTAATTTATGTATATTTAATGATGTTTACAGGTTCCTGCCCAGTGTGATTGCCCACATCACCAATTAAGACTTTTAGGAAGTCTCTTTGAATTTGTCAACTAAAGTGGTAATGGGCTGACGCCGCCATTATGATGTCAGCAGGCGACGGGAAACATATTAAGCCCTAAAATAGGTACAAACCAGAAAGGAACGACGCGGAAAAGGTATTTTATATTATTACAGATTAATATGTGAGGACCACGCAGTTTTTATGGAACTTATCAGATATATCGAACCCAAACCGCGAAAAAGACCTAAGCGCCAAAAAGATAATTTTACAGGAGAGCTTAGCATTGGTGTCGTTGACATAGACGCATTCAACGTACCACAAATGGGTGTAGTGATTGGGCCCAGGATACTTCAGTGTCTAAAAACCATCGAGTAATATTCGGGCTGATTTCCATATCCAAAAATAGTAAAATTTTGTCACACATTATAAATTTAGGCCGTTATGTGACTCGACCAATATAGGTTCAGGCGGGCTTACAGTCGGTCCCTAAAACTTTGAATATATATGAGTACTGAAAGTAATAAAACTTCGTCATGAATCAAAATATAATAATTATCTACAATTTGACTAGAATTTAGGCCTAGACCGATCCATGGGTCTAAAGTACCAAGAGCGCAGAAAAATTAGTTCTTTCCTACAGGGATTAAGAAATCGGAAACACTGGAATTTTCTTATTAATCTACATATGAACTAACTTCTTACATATGTTTTAACTTGGTCCGGACAAACGGGTCCCTGAGACCCACAAATCAGACCTTTTTAACTAGGAGATTTCTCCACGAATCTGAATATTGAATTAATTTTACGGCACCGAAAACTAAGTCCTGTCAACATGGCCCCACCATCAACAGTCATATCCACCAATACTGACACACCCAATACTGACACACTAGAACATAATCCATGGTGGAAATTTATTTTATTTATTCCGCTTGTTAATTTTAATTGAGAAATTATCATTTGGATTCCATAATTTCCCTTTGAAAATCATAAATTCGATTTAAAATTCAAAACTCCATTTATAATTCAGAAATTCTATTTGAAATAAAGAAATCCTTTTTGAAATTTAGAAAACATTAATTGGAATTCAAATGAAATTCATAAGACAATAATTTAAATTCTGAAAATTCCATATAAAAATCTGAAATTTACAAAATATTCCATTTGAAATTCAAACGTGGTACGGCCAGGCCGAACCATATACAGGGTGATTCATTCACGACTAGAAAAAATTTCACCAGCATATTTCTTGGCTCATTTCATGAAAATGTGTCTATCTACGACTATGCCCGAAAATGCAAGGGGGCGAAATGGCAGCGGTTTGAAAATTTTCGGATTGGTGGTCGGAGGGTACCAGGGTACGCGGGTTTGACGTTAAATCACTTCTTTTTAGAAAATGTAAGGAATACCAGTTTTTTACATACACATACACTGTTCAGCACCATAAACATCTCCGGAAATATTAATTTCTTTAGATTTATAACGTCATCAATCCAAATCTGTTTTGAACTATACTCAATTAATTCATACATATTTGTAAATGACTTAAGAACAATTCCAGCTTAATGTAAATGTAAAGTTTTAGATTTCCACTCTGAAACTCTTATAACTGCGTAATTTATTTCAGATATCGTAATTCTCCTTTGGGTATACTAATATCTACGAATCTTGAGTCCTTGGTTCCATTTATCCTATTTAAAAAATAAAACAATAACCTCAGTTTGGCAACAACGCATCCGATTAACTTACATACGAAAAATTATGAATGTTATTAAAAAAATATTTGCCGCGTAATCGATTGGGTTTAATAAAAAAATTCAGGAGGCCGACCCACACCACTCCAAGAATTAAGTGCCTCTGTTTGTAGCTTGCGCTCATAACTTACCATACCAAATTTGAGAATGATCGGGATTAGCAGCAGGACCTCAAATCAAACAAATTTCCGAAGCACTTTTTTCACTCCGATTGAGACACCTCCAAAACATGATTTTTGAACGCTTCAACAGCTGCTTCGGGCGATGAAAAACGTTGACCATGCATTTTTTCTTGATGCTAGGAGGTGGCAAATCAGGACTGTACGTTGGATGGCCCATCAATTCGACATCTTGAGTGGTCAAACAGCTCATTGTTTCAGCTGATGTGTGTGAGCTCCCATTGTCGTGATGCAAAATGATCCGTCTTCTCTTATTATCCTTCCTCATTTCTTCGAACACTGTTGGCAAACAGATGGTTGAATACCACTCAGAATTGACCTCCTACGTTCCTCTAATGGCACTGTGGCAACATGGCTGGTTATACCGAAAAAGAAAGCAATCATTTGCTTCGATGTATTCTTCCACGAACAAGTTTTGTTGGATTTGGCTCGTCTTGAAAGACCCATACGGTCGATTGCTGCTTTGTTTAGGGTTCATATGCATAGATCCATGATTCTTCACCTGTGACAATGTTATACACTGCCTTTGAGCTACCGTAGTTATACTTTTTCAACATCTCTTTGCACCAATCCGTACGAGCCTTTTAAAATTATGTGGAATCCAACGAGAATAATTTTTTTACGGCCAAATGAACATGGCCGTATGCTTATCATACTAATGCCCAAGGATGCCTCAATCTCACGGTATGTCACATGCCGGTCTTGCTTAATCAGTTTACGCACAACATCGACTACCACTCAATTACGTCCTTCACAAAATTCAACCTGGTGCGAACGGCGTCCGATACTGAACTCTTGGTACCAGCGATTAACAGTGGCTTTCGATGGTGCTTCATCGCCAAAACTCGAAACAAGTTGATTTAAACACTCTTGTCTCGATAAGCCACGACGAAAATCGTAAAAAATCATCGCACGAAAATGTTCACGAGATAATTAAATTTTTTGACTGAGGTGCAATTTTCAACACACTGTCAACAAAACAATTCGCCCTTAAATGACAAAACCTTCTAAGTGAAGTTATGCTAAAATAATTTCAAAGTTTCCAATGGAAGTTCCAGTTTGCATTGGGGAACACAAGTATTGTCAGGACCCGAAATATAAATAGCAACCCTCATATGGTCGCTCGTAACGCGCCATACGAAAATCAGGTGTAATATGAGGCTTTAAGAGCTGTAAGTTCTGAAATCGGGAAGGAACTTTGTATGAATGCCGTACGAGTATGTGGTCCAGTTTCACTGTAGTTATTTAATTGTTGCTTTTAAAGTACCATGCAAAATTTGGGCATGATCGGGTGTAATTTGTGGCTTCTAGAGCTGCAGGACCCTTAATCGGGAGAGATATTAGTGTGGGAGTTATTCGAAAACATGGACCAATATGGTCCAATTTCACCAGAGCTATCTGTTGGTCACTGCTAAGGCTTTGTTCAAAATTTGGTGAGAATAAGTTGTAATATATGGCTTTAAGAGCTGTAGGTTCTGAAATCGGGAAGGACGGCAGCAGTTAATTAATAATCTCTTAAAAAATACCATGCAAATTTGGCTTCTGGAAGCTGTAGGACCTTAAATCGGGAGGGACCTTTGTGTGGGTGCATTTCGAAAGCATGAACTGATATGATCAAATTTCACCAGAGATGAGTGTTTTCACTCGTATTGTTCTGTGTGAAATTTGGTTGAAATCTGATTTAATTTGTAGCTTTTAGAGCTGTAGGTTCTGAAATCGGGAAGGACGGCAGCAGTTAATTAATGATCTCTTAAAACGTACCATGCAAATTTGGCTTCTGGCGCTGTAGAACCTTAAATCGGGAGGGACCTTTGTGTGGGTGCTTTTCGAAAGCATGAACTGATTGATCAAATTTCACCAGAGAAGAGTTTTTTTACTCATATTGTTCTGTGTGAAATTTGGTTGAAATCTGTTTTAATATGTGGCTTTAGAGCTGTAGGTTTTGAAATAGAAAAAACCATATGTATGATATGAAAATAAGGACCGATGTGAACCTGGCCCTACATTTAAGCATGTAACAAGTTTCATTGAAATCGGTTCATAATTGCGACCTGACCTTTGATTACAAAGATAGATGGACAGGCGGTCGATCGACATGATGGACTCTTTGAAATCAGATAGTAATTCTGAGTCGATCGGTATACTTAACATAGGGTCCATCGCTATTTCTTTAAATTGTTGCAAACCACAGCACTAAGTCAAAATACCGTGTACCACAATTTGGTACAATTTCAATTCGGACGAGTTACAATATTTAATTATAAATTCACTTAATACTTTGTTGGTTTCTTTGTAGGTTTCTTAAAATTTCCAATTTCCAAATACCAATATCCACCTCTACAGAAATTTCAACAATGTCACCTTGAAAACAACCCCTGACCACCACTCAATTAAAAATTCTGTAATTAAGCTAAACTATTTATCAGTTATTGCAGTGATATTTCATGAAATGAAAACAACAGCATAATTCATAAAATGCATGCATTGTATCGTGTATGTGTGGATGGATGTCTGTGTTTTAGTATGAAACTGCCTGCCCTTAAGTGTAATGCCGCTAGCACATTCGTTGCTTGGGGTCTAATGATAGTTAAGGGGCAATCATCGAAACTGTTTCACCCCTGCTTGTAACTGCTTGACTTTCCGACTACCTCTTTGAAAAAAATGTTACAATTTTTTTTTGTATATATGGAAGTTTACATAGCCTACGCAATTATTTTCGATAAACGATTAATTTATTTTGGTAGATAAGTATGTGAATTTTTTCATCACCTTATAACGAAAATATTTTCGATAAACGACATACAATTTTTTTTATATGAGAATTAGTTTATCGCTTGAAATTGGAAATATTTTCGATAAACAACGTACGAATATTTTAGTTAATATGTGCAAATGTTTATTACAGAATTCCTAATTAATATTTTATTTGAATACTTGAATTTTATTATTGAACCGAAACCGTGTACTCTCTCAACTATTAACTCTCACTCATATTACTCTCTCACATATTAACAAATTGACAGCCGATCGAGTTACTAGTATGAACATTCCCAGAAAAAGTTGTCCAAGACTTTAAAGGTAAATTTCTTTCAGTCAAGTGATTCAGTGGTTAAGTTCGCTAGATGAGTATCATGCTTAAGAATGGACGGACCACTATATCAAAAGATTCATCGCCCTGCACTTTGTTCACTCTATTTCCTTACCAAGTTCTAAGTCAAAAAATCTCTTATTCTCAAAATTGCACTGTGTTTCCTGAGCCATGCGATAAGAATGAAAATCATTCTGCCCATGAGTCATGCCAGAATTTATTTTGGCTTCCTCTTGTCATTTCCTCTACCCGGAAATGTAATCTCCGTTTAATCTACCACTGGCATCTAAATCTATGCCAGATTAGTTTTAGGTGAGAAATGAAGTATTCTTTCAACGCACAGCACACTCGGCCTAAGGAAATGCTAAAGTTCATATCAATATCACGTCCCAAATGAAACATTTAACTCTTTCGACAATATCGAATTGAATTTTCAATTTAATTTTAGAATTGAAATGTTAATGAACACGCACACTTTCTCTCATACATACACACATACCGAGTCAATCGATTGATAGATCTTTCAACGATAACCAAGAATCGGAGGTAAATTTAAATGAAACCACACTGAGTTGAATGTACAAATGCAAGTGTGTACAACGGGATGCACTTCAAACACTTTTTCCTAATGCTCAGATACTCCATCTTAATTGTTGCGTATCTTTCATTTAAAACTGAGTGTGTGTGTCTGTCGGCGTTTAGCCCTTTTTCGTCGTACTAAATCCAAATATACTTAAACAGCCGTGACTGATTAAATTCTCAAATGTTGGCTGGGTTCCTGCTTTCTCAGCTCAGCTCGGGTTCTAAGTGTGAGTGCGTGCGTCTCTTGGATAATGAGATGAACACTCATTCTTTGAGCATTTTAAAAGATGGAAGGGGAAACACTTATTGAGCATTTCCTTCCGGTTCACTCCGGTTTCATTTGTGATTTCCATCAATAAAATCAATTTCGTTTAGAAACGACGCCGCTCAAGATTCACAGCCATGGATGGGATGTACATGCATCCCGGGCCAAACATGTTGCACGTTCGGTGGTAGTTGCATGTATGTACGTGCAAGTACTTTTCCAAATGTTAAAAATACTTTTTAATACTTTTCACTTGTGTCTGTCTGTCCCTCAGTCTGCCTCTATGCAAGTACGCGTACCAGATCTCGTCTGTTGCCGGTATCTGGCTGCTGTGGCGTTCCTGGTCTCTGCGCCTCGCATTTCTCTGGGACAAACAAACGCCAGAATTCCAGCATCTGTCATCTTCTCGTTGCGACAACCAGCTGCTTGTTGCTAACACTGCCACTGAAGGCAACCATGGGTAGCAGGAGAAGTTGGAATTTCAAACATTTTACGACGCAAAATGTTTCGCCTGAAAAATGTTGCAATGCCACAAGCGCCAAAAAAAAATTAAAAAAAGGATTACTTGCAATTAACATCATAATCGCATGTCTATATTTAGGAACCTAAATAGTCCTGTATGATGTATGTATACAAACGGACATTTTACACATATGCTTATGTATCGCGGAGTGTGTGTGTTTGTCTTGCTTAATCAGTTTACGCACAACATCGACTACCACTCAATTACGTCCTTCACAAAATTCAACCTGGTGCGAACGGCGTCCGATACTGAACTCTTGGTACCAGCGATTAACAGTGGCTTTCGATGGTGCTTCATCGCCAAAACTCGAAACAAGTTGATTTAAACACTCTTGTCTCGATAACCCACGACGAAAATCGTAAAAAATCATCGCACGAAAATGTTCACGAGATAATTAAATTTTTTGACTGAGGTGCAATTTTCAACACACTGTCAACAAAACAATTCGCCCTTAAATGACAAAACCTTCTAAGTGAAGTTATGCTAAAATAATTTCAAAGTTTCCAATGGAAGTTCCAGTTTGCATTGGGGAACACAAGTATTGTCAGGACCCGAAATATAAATAGCAACCCAAATATGGTCGCTCGTAACGCGCCATACGAAAATCAGGTGTAATATGAGGCTTTAAGAGCTGTAAGTTCTGAAATCGGGAAGGAACTTTGTATGAATGCCGTACGAGTATGTGGTCCAGTTTCACTGTAGTTATTTAATTGTTGCTTTTAAAGTACCATGCAAAATTTGGGCATGATCGGGTGTAATTTGTGGCTTCTAGAGCTGCAGGACCCTTAATCGGGAGAGATATTAGTGTGGGAGTTATTCGAAAACATGGACCAATATGGTCCAATTTCACCAGAGCTATCTGTTGGTCACTGCTAAGGCTTTGTTCAAAATTTGGTGAGAATAAGTTGTAATATATGGCTTTAAGAGCTGTAGGTTCTGAAATCGGGAAGGACGGCAGCAGTTAATTAATAATCTCTTAAAAAATACCATGCAAATTTGGCTTCTGGAAGCTGTAGGACCTTAAATCGGGAGGGACCTTTGTGTGGGTGCATTTCGAAAGCATGAACTGATATGATCAAATTTCACCAGAGATGAGTGTTTTCACTCGTATTGTTCTGTGTGAAATTTGGTTGAAATCTGATTTAATTTGTAGCTTTTAGAGCTGTAGGTTCTGAAATCGGGAAGGACGGCAGCAGTTAATTAATGATCTCTTAAAACGTACCATGCAAATTTGGCTTCTGGCGCTGTAGAACCTTAAATCGGGAGGGACCTTTGTGTGGGTGCTTTTCGAAAGCATGAACTGATTGATCAAATTTCACCAGAGAAGAGTTTTTTTACTCATATTGTTCTGTGTGAAATTTGGTTGAAATCTGTTTTAATATGTGGCTTTAGAGCTGTAGGTTTTGAAATAGAAAAAACCATATGTATGATATGAAAATAAGGACCGATGTGAACCTGGCCCTACATTTAAGCATGTAACAAGTTTCATTGAAATCGGTTCATAATTGCGACCTGACCTTTGATTACAAAGATAGATGGACAGGCGGTCGATCGACATGATGGACTCTTTGAAATCAGATAGTAATTCTGAGTCGATCGGTATACTTAACATATTTCTTTAAATTGTTGCAAACCACAGCACTAAGTCAAAATACCGTGTACCACAATTTGGTACAATTTCAATTCGGACGAGTTACAATATTTAATTATAAATTCACTTAATACTTTGTTGGTTTCTTTGTAGGTTTCTTAAAATTTCCAATTTCCAAATACCAATATCCACCTCTACAGAAATTTCAACAATGTCACCTTGAAAACAACCCCTGACCACCACTCAATTAAAAATTCTGTAATTAAGCTAAACTATTTATCAGTTATTGCAGTGATATTTCATGAAATGAAAACAACAGCATAATTCATAAAATGCATGCATTGTATCGTGTATGTGTGGATGGATGTCTGTGTTTTAGTATGAAACTGCCTGCCCTTAAGTGTAATGCCGCTAGCACATTCGTTGCTTGGGGTCTAATGATAGTTAAGGGGCAATCATCGAAACTGTTTCACCCCTGCTTGTAACTGCTTGACTTTCCGACTACCTCTTTGAAAAAAATGTTACAATTTTTTTTTGTATATATGGAAGTTTACATAGCCTACGCAATTATTTTCGATAAACGATTAATTTATTTTGGTAGATAAGTATGTGAATTTTTTCATCACCTTATAACGAAAATATTTTCGATAAACGACATACAATTTTTTTTATATGAGAATTAGTTTATCGCTTGAAATTGGAAATATTTTCGATAAACAACGTACGAATATTTTAGTTAATATGTGCAAATGTTTATTACAGAATTCCTAATTAATATTTTATTTGAATACTTGAATTTTATTATTGAACCGAAACCGTGTACTCTCTCAACTATTAACTCTCACTCATATTACTCTCTCACATATTAACAAATTGACAGCCGATCGAGTTACTAGTATGAACATTCCCAGAAAAAGTTGTCCAAGACTTTAAAGGTAAATTTCTTTCAGTCAAGTGATTCAGTGGTTAAGTTCGCTAGATGAGTATCATGCTTAAGAATGGACGGACCACTATATCAAAAGATTCATCGCCCTGCACTTTGTTCACTCTATTTCCTTACCAAGTTCTAAGTCAAAAAATCTCTTATTCTCAAAATTGCACTGTGTTTCCTGAGCCATGCGATAAGAATGAAAATCATTCTGCCCATGAGTCATGCCAGAATTTATTTTGGCTTCCTCTTGTCATTTCCTCTACCCGGAAATGTAATCTCCGTTTAATCTACCACTGGCATCTAAATCTATGCCAGATTAGTTTTAGGTGAGAAATGAAGTATTCTTTCAACGCACAGCACACTCGGCCTAAGGAAATGCTAAAGTTCATATCAATATCACGTCCCAAATGAAACATTTAACTCTTTCGACAATATCGAATTGAATTTTCAATTTAATTTTGGAATTGAAATGTTAATGAACACGCACACTTTCTCTCATACATACACACATACCGAGTCAATCGATTGATAGATCTTTCAACGATAACCAAGAATCGGAGGTAAATTTAAATGAAACCACACTGAGTTGAATGTACAAATGCAAGTGTGTACAACGGGATGCACTTCAAACACTTTTTCCTAATGCTCAGATACTCCATCTTAATTGTTGCGTATCTTTCATTTAAAACTGAGTGTGTGTGTCTGTCGGCGTTTAGCCCTTTTTCGTCGTACTAAATCCAAATATACTTAAACAGCCGTGACTGATTAAATTCTCAAATGTTGGCTGGGTTCCTGCTTTCTCAGCTCAGCTCGGGTTCTAAGTGTGAGTGCGTGCGTCTCTTGGATAATGAGATGAACACTCATTCTTTGAGCATTTTAAAAGATGGAAGGGGAAACACTTATTGAGCATTTCCTTCCGGTTCACTCCGGTTTCATTTGTGATTTCCATCAATAAAATCAATTTCGTTTAGAAACGACGCCGCTCAAGATTCACAGCCATGGATGGGATGTACATGCATCCCGGGCCAAACATGTTGCACGTTCGGTGGTAGTTGCATGTATGTACGTGCAAGTACTTTTCCAAATGTTAAAAATACTTTTTAATACTTTTCACTTGTGTCTGTCTGTCCCTCAGTCTGCCTCTATGCAAGTACGCGTACCAGATCTCGTCTGTTGCCGGTATCTGGCTGCTGTGGCGTTCCTGGTCTCTGCGCCTCGCATTTCTCTGGGACAAACAAACGCCAGAATTCCAGCATCTGTCATCTTCTCGTTGCGACAACCAGCTGCTTGTTGCTAACACTGCCACTGAAGGCAACCATGGGTAGCAGGAGAAGTTGGAATTTCAAACATTTTACGACGCAAAATGTTTCGCCTGAAAAATGTTGCAATGCCACAAGCGCCAAAAAAAAATTAAAAAAAGGATTACTTGCAATTAACATCATAATCGCATGTCTATATTTAGGAACCTAAATAGTCCTGTATGATGTATGTATACAAACGGACATTTTACACATATGCTTATGTATCGCGGAGTGTGTGTGTTTGTACAATTTACATATAATGCTATATTTCTATTTTCCATTTCCCCATTGTAACGTTTTCCATATTTAAACGCGTGAAATTGCAAATGTTTGTTGCCTCGTTTGCATTTCAAATTGGTTTGGTGGGCCTCCTCCGCCATACACTTTTTGCAAAACGTTCGTTCGTTTGTTCGTACGTATGCAAACAACCATCCACAGCACATTCAGACTTTCTGAGATCACAATACACTGGTCTACAAAACGCCCCTTGATCGAAACAACATTTTCGCATAAGTTTTTATACCCACCACTGAAGGGTGGTATATTAAATTTGTCATTCCGTTTGCAACACCACGAAACACTGATCTAAGACTATCTAGCCATGTCCGTCCGTGTGTCTGTGAATACTCGGATGGACAGCGGTCAAACGAATCAACCTATGATCCTGGGGAATTGGAAATGGGCGAAATCGCTCCAGGAGGAAAACATTTCCCTTTAAGTTCTAAAGTTAACTCAATGAAAATTGCTCTTTTTTGAGTATTTGTTTAGCATATCATAATTGTTTGTGGACGTTCAATGGTTACAAAAGGGAACTGTCAGTCGTGACGCAGAAATACCTCAAAAAGGGCACAGTTGCTGTCCTTTTTGGATCATGTGGCCCAAAAAACGTCCAGCAAAGCGGGCGATTGTTAGTCAATATGGACATTTGGGTTTCAAATTAAAGAAAATATCGCTACTCATCCAAATATAGAGTAAATTTAAGGTTTTGGCTAAGATAAGAAACGGACACATGGGCCGAAATAACCTTTAAACGGATTTTTTGCGTTTTATTAACGTTGGGTGGAAGTTATATACTAATACAGGCTGGTCGAACTTAAGGACTTTTTTAGTTGTTCTTTATCGACGTAAAAACAACATTTCTAAAAAGTTCAACATTTCAGGATCAGAACAATTCGGTGAACTAACTACTGAGCTTCTTTGGTTCAGCATTTTTGATTCTCAGGGATACCTGTTATATGTGGTTTTGGCTTAAAATTTTACTTTGCAACCTCAAGTATTTTCCGATTTAAAATCGCTTCGTATTACGGTTGAGATTACAAAATAAAATCAGAATATATGTATGGAATAGAAAGGGTGTTCTCACCATAATCCACTATTTCGAGGGCGGTTCGGAAAGTTCTTAGCCTATCAATGAAAGAGAATAGTTAGTTTTTCAAAAATATCTTTATTTTCCATATAATCTCCTGAAACTTCAATACACTAAGTCCAACGCTTATCTAGCAATTATATCCCTTGATTAAAATAGTTTTCCTCAAGGTCTTCAAAATAGTGGTTTACAACTGTAATTGCATCTTCATTTGAGGTAAAACGCTTGCCAGCAAGGAATTTTTTTAGATTTGGGAACAGGTAAAAGTCACTGGGAGCTAAATCAGGAGAATAAGGTGGGTGGTCAAGCAACTCGTACTTTTTAATTTGTTGATTTTAGCCATTGTTACACTCTTGTGTAAACACTCTTACACTCTTGTGTAAACACTCTTGTGCGCTGGTGCGTTGTCTTGATGAAAAATTATTTTTTTTGTGTTGTGAGCCAGGACGTTTTTCTCGAATTTGTACATTTAATTAATCTATGAAGGAGCACTTTCACCTAACACATTCACCATATCATTATGAATTTCTTGTCCCGGTAAACCTTTTTTATGTAAATATTTAATGACACCACGCATTTCTAATTTTTCCATTGTAAAAAAATCGCGGATGCGTCTTTTGTGAACACCTGTATCTATATGAATGAGTTGCCAGATCGAAACAAAATTTAACATGTGTTCATAGCAGAGATGGAAGTTTCCAAAACACTTAACTTTTCTCTTTTTATACCGCGCTTTTTGTGCTAGGCTAAGAAGTTTCCGAACCGCCCTCGTATTGTTAACTTTTTTGCTTAACTTAATTTGACATTTCTTTGTTCGGTGTTTGACAAATTAACACATGGAGAGGTACATAATTGAACAGCGCGTTGAGTTTGTTGAATCCTTTTACAAAAATGAGCGTTCAAATCAAAATGCATCGTGTGTTTTTTGTTCAGCATAATCGCCCAAATTTGTCCACAATCGGAAGATTTGTAAGCAAATCTCAACAAACTGAGTCTGTAGGAAATGTGAAAAAAAATGTTGTTTGCAATAGATCGCCAGAAGAGCCGTCAACCTCGACTCGTCGTCGTGTCCAACAATTGAACATCTCACGAACTTCACTGATGCAAATTTTGAATAAAGATTTGAATTAACACACTTACAAGGTTCAATTGACTCAAGCGTCATAAATACGCCAAATGGTTGGTTCTTCCACCAGCATACATTCGAAAGGTTTACATAAAAAAGTTTACAGCATACATAAAAAAGGTTTGTTCTCGTTGGATCCCGCGCAATTTGACAATCGCTTAACAAAAGGATCGTGTCGATTGGTGCAAAGAAATTTTGAAAAAATACGATCGCGGTGCTTCAAAAGAAGTTTATAACATCGTCACAGGTGACGAATCATGGATCTATGCATATGAGCCCGAAAGAAAACGGCAATCGACCGTGTAGACCTTCGAAGACGAGCCAAATACAACGAAAGTTGAAGCACTTCGAAGCAAATGGTCACCTGTTTCGGCAAAACTGGTTATGTGGCGACTGTTCCGCTTGAGCAACGTAGGACGGTCAATTCTGAGTGGTACAAAACAATTTGTTTGCCTAAAATCTTCGGAGAAATTCGAAAAACGAAGAAGAGAATACGAATCATTGTGCACCATGTCAATGCAAGCTCTCACACATCGACTCAAACCAGCGCCTTTTTGACCGACCAAAACGTCGAATTGATGGGTCATCCGCCGTATAGTCCTGACTTGGCACCGAATGACTTCTTTTTATTTCCGCACATCAAGAAAAAAATGCGTGGTCACGATTTTCGTCGCCAGAAGATGCTGTTGCAGCGTTTAAAAACCATGTTTTGAAGGTGTCTCAATCGGAGTGGAAAAATTGTTCGACAATTGGTTTGAGCGCATGCAAAAGTGTATAAATCATGCTGGAGAATACTTTGAAAAACAATAAAACGAGTTTTGATGATAAATATTCGCATTTTCTATGTTTATTCTATGTTTACATTTTTATTATTAGGCCAGAAATATATATAGCAGCCCTCGTAAATGGTGGCTTACAATAAAAATCATCTTTAGTGACGAGGCACACTTTCACCTCAGTGGGTTCGTTAACAAGCAGCACTGCCGCATTTGCGAAAATGAGAATCCACGAGTGATTGTCAAAAAGCCGGTGCATCGTCAAAGAGCGACTGGTTGGTGCGGTTTATGGGCTGGCGACGTCATCGTGCCATACCTCTTCGAAAGTGAGATCGGCCAAGCAGTTACCGTGAATGGTGATCGCTATCACGAGATAGTAGACAGGATGGTCATCCTGTTGGCCAAAAGTGTAGTACACTTGCCTCACAGCGATTAGGGATATTTAAAAGCTAAAAGATGAGATAATTCGACACATTAACAACATTAAACCTTCATTATGTCTCAGAGTCATTGAGAATATGAACCATCAGATAGCCGATATTTTATTTTTCACACAATTGACCTAGATCCTTCTATCATACAAAAAATATTAATAAATTTCTCTGAAAACGTTTTTGTTTTATTTACAATTAATATCGTGCGCTTAGGTTGGACCTTCCTGACTAGATTCATCTGACTAGTATTTTGTTAAACAAATTCTTAGCTGCTCTATTAAACCACCAGCGACAATACGCGTTAATTTGTTTGGTAAAGGATATTACGACTTAGTGCTGAAGTTTGCTATAGCTTAAAGGAAAGGAGATAGTTTGCGTACCGATCGATTCCGAATTTTTATCTGATTCCACTGAGTGATGTCCTTTCCTTCATAAGGTTTGGTCGACATATTTTATGGTCCATTTCGTCTACAAGAGATCTGATTCGATATCCAGCTCCATTTTAACAGGATGCTTTCAAATAAAAGATTGTTTAGCTTAAGTGATTGTTTCCGCCAACTAAGGAAAACACATTCCTAAGTCATGCCTTATTAGAATGCCCACTCCTTGGACATGGGTGAGTACTAGAAATGGAACTAAACTGCTAGGAAAAACTTCGAGATGAAAAATTTGCGGCATAGTTAAGGATAAGTTTGCAAACATCGAAATGAAAAAATAACCTAAGGGGCAAATAGATGCTACTTTGGGTACACATGCGATTCCTGTGGTTCTTACTGACACTCAAAGATAACCATTTTCTTAAGAAGGCTGGCACTACAGCAGTGTTTTAGATATGAATATATTTTCAGCAATAAAAACAAGTGGCCAATTGCAAGTTCGGCTGGGCCGAACCTTTTAAACCCTTCAACATGGGTTGTGTTGAAGTATGACATTGTAGTGTTGGGGCTTATAAATTTTGTTGGTGGTGGGACCACGATTATCATAACTATGGACCGATTTCCTGTTTAAATTCGTGAATTTATTGTTTTGGAGAACCCTTATGTGACGCGCAAAATAGAAAGGGACCTAAGGCTAAAAACCAGTTTTGTTCAGGAGAGCCATTTTTAAGATTAGTTTCCTTTCTATTTGCTCTTAGAATCGTCGACTTCACTTTCATAAAACGCGCATATCTCTGGGAGGGAACACTTTTTGGGCATGGGATCGGTCTCATTCGATGCTCAGATGTTGTCCACATCAAAAAAAGAAAATAATGAAAACTGATTTTTACCCTTAGTTCCCTTTCTATATGCTCACTGTGTAGGGGGCCCTTACATTCGGGCCTTTTATTTAGGCAAATCTTTAAAGATAATTAGCATATTGCAATAAGTTACGAAATTCCACTGTGTCTGAGTAAACTTATGTCGATGTTGAAAGGAACCAAATTTTTTGCCACTCTAGAGATCATTGGCCTATGGGCCAAGAATTGTAGATTAATGTTATTTTCCGATTCGTGAGGACATTTTTTGTTGTTTTTTAATACCCATGGCCCATAGTTAAAGGACCCCTATGGGCAAGTCCGAGTGTAAAATTTGCCCAAATCTAGATATGTCTCCGAACATTACGGGACGGTTTTGGGATTTCGGGCTCAAACCCGTCACATAGACCACGCCTATAGGTCAATGCCTCCAATTCAGCCAAATCCTCAAATAAATTTCATATTCAAATTATTCATAAAACTCCACTATTTTTGAATACCCAACTTTCCATGTTCGTAAGGACCAAATTTTCAAGTTTCGAATAGTGGTAAATGAATATGTTGCCCTCTTAAGATCAATTTAAGAAACACTGCGAACTTCAAATAATTTCAAATCTTTATTTAAAGTTAGTGGAAAAAGTGAGGAAAAATAATATTTATTTTCAGAGAGAGATATTAATTTTCCATACTCAGACATGAAAACTTTTAACTGTTAGCATTTTTCCAGTAACTCGGCAGGGAATCATACATTCAATCACCTGCAGATTTTAAGAAGAGCACTCTAAAATGCCGTGAACCTTGTCGTTTGTATCCTTAATATGAATTTTCGTTTTTGGAGAAACATCACCTGCGTTTATGACCAGATAAAATTCAGCAGACAGGAATTTCTAAAATTAATTTTAATCCTATTCTTAAACTAAAATATACCCAATCTCTTGTGTCGCCTAGTGTTATTAGATTTTCCGTCGATCGGTGTGTTCGTACGCACATGGGGTTGTGTTTGTAATCACGCGGCAGCGATAGTTACAACTACAAAATAGTCTCTGTTCAAGTAGGAGCGAGAAGCGCGTGCCCGGAATACCGAAATGAACTTGAATAGACACCACACCAACCAACTGAAAGGGGTACAGAGCCGCATAATGAATTTGTTCGGTTGGTGGTGGCTTGGTCTGCTGGCTCGCTGTATCTACTGTCACTGCTGCCGCTTCTTGTACACACTACATTGTCGTAGAATACTCGTACAATGGCATTACAACGAAATACAGGGTGCCAGTTGAAGCAACCAAGCATAGACCACGAACAAATATGGCAACTAATTAGGAATCGGGTAAAACCACATTGTTTTCTTTATGGACATTTTAGGCAACAACAATGTTATGCCATATGGAGAATGCATGACCCCAGAGAGTCAATGGAAATAGACAGGGAATATAAATGTTTGTAATTATAATTTCCTAATGAATTCGCATGTGGAACTGTCATATTAATTTCAGGAAATGCCTGAATGGAAGCTTACAATTGTTTCAATTGAGGGCTGGTCGCAGGACCATGCAATTTGTTGCGATGTGTGTATGTACGATACATATGTAGCAGCAGGTAGATCGTAGGGTCAAAGTGATAGATACGTATATCATTATTTTGAAGTACCAAGATGCCTATGGTTTTAATTATTAGAGCCAACTTACGGTTATTTTAAAAACTTTTTCAGGAAATTGATAATTACCATGGAACGAAATAAGGTTCAAAAGAAGGCATGGCTAGCCCTTTAAGTCAATTCGGGTTTACGAAAAATGTTTCTTAGATTATTATGAAATTTCGTAATAGGTTTTTTGTATGGGATACCGGAATGGTGTGTGGTCTAACGCGGCTAAAAAGATAAAATAAAACCATAGCGGAATGATAATTTTAGGAAAAATTAATTTCTGGCCTAATAATGAAAATGCGAGTATTTATCATCAAACATGGTTTTATTGTTTTTCAAAGTATTCTCCAGCATGATTTATACTCTTTTGCATGCGCCCAAACCAATTATCAAAGCACTTTTTCCACTCCGATTGAGACACCTTCAAAACATGGATTTTGAACGCTTCAACAGCATCTTCCAGCGACGAAAATCGTTGACCACGCATTTTTTCTTGATGTGCGGGAATAAAAAGAAGTCATTGGGTAAAGTAATTTATTCATATTAAATTTCCATAATATATTGCAGCTAATATTCATCCTAAATGATTAATAGAAGAGTATGTTATTAATTTTCGTAATGAAGTTTGATTTAATCCTCCTAAAGCTCCAATTAAAGTTGATAAAAAAATTCTTATAATAATTAATGGTTTATAAATTACATAAGAAATTAATATCAAAGGAGCAATTTTTTGTCAAGTTATTAAAAGTAATCCATTTAGTCAGGATAGACCTTCTACATATTACGTTAGGAAATCAGAAATGAAAAGGAGCAGATCCTTGGCCAATCAAAAAAGCGCTGGTTTGAGCCGATGTGTGAGAGCTCGCATTGTCATGGTGCACAATGATTCGTCTTCTCTTGTTTGTTTTTCGAATTTCTCCGAAGACTTCAGGCAAACAAATTTTGGTGTACCATTTAGAATTTGCCGTCCTACGCTGCTCAAGCGAAGCAGTCACCACATGACCAGTTTTGCCAAAGAAACAGTCGACCATTTGCATCGAAGTGCTTCTTCCACGAACAACTTTCGTTGGATTAGGCTCGTCTTCGAAGACTCACACGGTCGATTGCTGTTTTGTCTCGGGCTCATACGCATAGTTCCATCATTTGTCACCTGTGACGATGTTATAAACGTCTTTTGAAGCACCGTGATCGTTTTTTTAAATTTCTTAGCACCAATCGACACGACCCCTTTTTTGGCGATTGTCAAATTGTGCGGATCCAACGAAAACAAACCTTTTTTACGGCCAGGTGTTCATGCAATATCGAATGTATGCTGGTGGAAGAAATGGCCAAGGATGCATCTATCTGACGGTATGTCACATGACGATCTTGCATTATCAGTTCACGCACGGCATCAATGTTCTCTGGCACAACGGCCGTTTTTGACGACCTTCACGACCTTTGTCTTTGAGCGAGCGTCGATTGAATTGGCCACTATTGAATTCATTAAACCAGTTTTTCACAGTATTATAGGATGCTGCTTCATTGCCATACGAAGATTTAAGTTCATCGATGCACTCTTGTCGCTATAATCCACGTCGATAGTTGTGAAAAATGAGCGCACGAAAATGTTCACGCGTTAATTCCATTCTTTTGCCAAATTCATTTTTTCAAGTCACTGTAAACAACACAAATGATGGTCGTACGTCAAAACGTTCTAATGGAAATGTCAGATGGCGCCAGGCAACACTTTGTGTTGCCTAGGCCAGAAATATATAAGTTTATAGCAACCTTATGCACATGACCCAAATAGGACAGAAGGGTTAAATTATTGTTTTTCTCTTTTTTAGGTTATATAGATTTTTATGGGAATAAATGATGTATACAACGCGTCAAAATTTTGAATTTTATTATTCGTCTTGCAAGTCAATTATCCTTATTCAACCAAGATATCGTCGTCATTTTAATGTCAGAACAGCACCCAGTAACAACATGGTAAGGATCTTAGTCTCGCGCTTTGAGGAACAAGAATCAGTGACAGAATCCTAGGTCAATTTTACCACTCTACTGTTTAGTGCGTTGTCATGGTTGATAAAGTTATCGTTCCATATTTTTTGAAAATAAGAAGGGTCAACCAGAAACCATTAACGGGGCTATGACTTGGACTATGATAAATTTTTTTTTGCGTCCGCAAGTTGAGAATAATCCTAACATATGGTTCCAGCAAGATGGAGCCACTGCCCATACATCAAGAGCCACAACATAACTTTTTCGTAACCTTTTCGGTGAACCCTTTAGTCTTATTTGGGTCACCCATCATTATATTATTCATCGTCGCAAAGTTCTAAGACGTTTGAGCCATGTCTGTCTGTTCGTCCATGCGTCCGTCCGTACTTGTGTCTTTTGAAAGCACTATAGCTGTCAAACGAACCAACCTAGTATTCTAAAATTTTTCATGATGTTAGCTTGCTTGCGATGTCAAATTGGCGAAATTGACATAGGGGGGAACAAAGGGACTAAAGATACCTCAGTAAAAAGTAATTTTTTGGTATTTTCTTATCAAACCATATTTTGATGCAGACGGGCAATGTTTTAAATGGGTGCTGTAAGTAGGGACGCACTAAATTCCTGAAAAAGGGGACATTTGCTGGACTTTTTGGCTCATGTGACCCTAAAAAACGTTCATATTTGTTAAACGGACGATTTATAGCCAATATTGACATATGAGTACTAAAATTAAAGCAAATTTTGCTACTAATCTAAATATAGAGAAATTTTGAAGTTATAAGGGCCTGAACCGAAGAAACGGCCATTTTGTTTGCTCTTTAGTTGCGTAGTGACCGAAAAAAGTATGCATGGTTCGGACTCGCCGACTTTAACTAACCGTTTTGGAAAATTATAACGACGTATAGAAAAAACAAGTTAGCAAGTTGAAGAAGGTTGATCCGAATTATATAAGTATATACCCTTACCCATAGACGGCACATTCTGAAACTTATCTGACTGAAAGGGGCTTGGCTAAATTCAAAATTTTACATCGTTAAGCTGATCTAATCTCACTATAGGTATACTTAACTAAAATTACTGATTTTGTCTATGCATTAAACTATCCTAATTATGGTGGGATATAAACAAAGATCACATCGCAGCCGAAAAATCATAACAAGTAAAAACGTCGTTTAGTTTGGCCTGGTAGAACCTTATATTTGCTTCTTGGAAGGCAATGTCATAGACAAAAACCAGACAATTCATGAATGCAAAGACATACTTACAAACCCGATGAATTGTATGTAGCTTTTACTGCACACAAGGCAAACCGAATTTTTGCCAACTGAATGTTGGTGCTTGCACTACCATCCAGGTATCCCATCGCTACAAACGAATGTTAATTGGGTACACAGAAATTTTCAGCAGAGGGAACTGAGACTTTCGGTCGAAGAGAAAAAGTACCGGTAATCCTAACAGATTAAGATGATTATTGAAACTGAATTTGTACATGTATTGGTTCTTGTTATAGATTGTTGATTATAAGTACTTATAAATTGGGTTACCTTTTTTACAAACATTTGTTTACTGGAACATCTGATGGTAAAATGTTATGTATTCGGTTATCTGGACGAAATAAAAAAGTTTTTTTTTATTAAATTTTTATATTTGATTTGAATATATTAACTCTTTTGTTTGAATTATGAGAAGTTTTTTGAAAACTTGGTTTATATAGGGTAATCCATCTAGAGGTATTTTTCAGAACAAAAAAATATTAAAATTCAAATCAAGTGTGGAATCTTTATTGGTAATTTGAAAGGACAATTTATGCCATTTATTTTTTGAAAATAATTACCTTCAAATGTTGACAACTGTATTATGAAAATGAGCGTTCGGTGACAGACGTGAAGATACGTTGTTTTCGACCAAAATTTTGTTCAGTGATTAGGCCCATTTGTGGCTCAACGGCAACCAAAAAAGGTTCCAGAGCTAACATTATACCCAGAGAAAACCACGGTTTGGTGCGATTTATAAGCTGGTGGAATCATCGGTGCATATTTATTTAAAAATGATGATGGCAGGAACGTAACCGTGAATGGTGCTCGCTATCGCGCCATGATATCGATATTTATGCTACATGAAATTGAAGCCCGTTATCTTGACGACACTTGATTCAATAGGAAGGCGCTACTGGCGATACAGCTGCTCAAACAATGGATATATTGAGAGGTCATTTCGAAAAGCAGCTAATTTCACCTTTTGGGCAGGTGATTTGGCCGCCTAGATCGATTGATATCACACCTTTAGACATTTTTCATTGGGGTTACGTCAAGTCCAAAGAGTATGCTGACAAACCAGCTACGATTCAGGTTTTAGAAGCCAACATTACTCGTGTCATTAAAGCCATACCGGTCGAAATGCTAGAACGAGTCATCCAAAATAGGACCCTCAAAATGGAAACCCTGAGTCGTAGTTACGGGCAACATTTAAAGGAAATTATATTCAAAAAATAAATGCCAAAAAATGTCCTTTCAAATTACCAATAAAGATTCCACACTTGATTTAAATTTTTATATTTTTTTTTTCTAAAAAAATATCACTAGATGGATCACCCTATATTTTTGAATTTAATTAAGTTTGTTAGCACAAGTGAAACGTGAGCCATAGAACTAAATTTTGCTTTTGAAATTTGAAGGTAAAGCTAATGGTATGTTAATAAAGGTGGAATTTTAATCCTATGTATTTTCGGCTACTTAAAAGGTTTAAAATTATATGTGTGTTTAAAATAAATAGGTGGCTAGAACCAATTTTATATTTTTCCGCCTTGTAACGGGCCAACTGATCAGTAAAACAAATACGTTTTTGGATAGATAGTTCTGATAAACTTTTCAATGATACCCATACTTTGCCAATCTGATAGAAAATTATTAAGCAATATAACAGTATTAATTGTCAGATTTTCGGTGGCCGTATCTCGGGAAAAATGGGTCACGGCCAAAGAAAATGGTTGTTGTTTTTGATGATAAGGAGGTCTACCTATGGCAAAAATTTCGATCAAGTCTGAGTAAAGTTGCTAAATTACACACACAGAGAAAGACTAGTTGGAAATCGGTTGGAAAAAATAAAATTCTGTTGCAAAAAAAAGAATTTCGGTTGCTATCACCAAATGTTTATAATCGTAATAGATATTCAGTTTGACATACCACGTGATAATAAATATGATCATCGCATATACCAATTAAACGCATATTTAGTTGCCGTAACTGGTGGTTTTGGCAACCAATAGTTTAGCCAACATTTCGCTGTTGTAACCGACCATTGGTGATGATACCTAAACTTTTATCATAACCAAAAACAAAACCATTTCTATTATTACTGCTTCAATTTCAGGTCCGATATCATGGCGCGATAGCGAGAACCATTCAGGGTTACGTTCCGGCCTTCATAATTTTTTAAAAACATTGACCAATGATTCCCTCAACCCATAAGCCGCACCAAACCGTGGGGTTCTCTGGGTACAATGACACCACATGAACCTCTTTTAGTTGCTCTTCAGCACAAATGCGGCAATTTTGTTAATTGACTTTCCCGTTGAGCCAGAAATGGGCCTCATCACTGAACAAAATTTTGGTCGAAAACAGCGGATCTTTTTCTGGCTTTTGAGCGTTAATCGTCTAACCTAAGAAACTTAAACCGCCTGACCATTTTTTTTTTGGTTTATACTTATACATGTTTTTGGGGATTTCGAAATATGTTTTTCTTCTTAACAAAGGTTTTGTATTGAATAGAAACTATAAAATATTTATATGTTGATGTTGAAATAACCAATTTTATGTTACAAAAGCGAAATTTACAAGGAACATATTTGTTAACACCACCAATTATTGGTACCAAAGTAACATGTACATCACAACTGGTTGCTTGCATTAATTGCATTTGGTTGTTATAACAGTGTTATTGGCTGTGAATACCATATCACGAGCCATGATACCATGAACACTATAGAATGGTGGTGATTGCAACTTAAAGTAAATTTATCCAACCAAATTTTTGTAGTTCGGACCGATTTCCAATTGATTTTTTCTCTGTGTGTAGGTTCCTCTGGGCTGTTGTTCTAAATCATTATTATAGTAATATTAACCCTTATAGAAGACATCGGTCCACAATAAGTAATTATTTTTTGTTTAACTTTAAATGGCATTGCCACCCTGTAACCAAACAGTTTCGATCAGCCAAAGTCATTCTAATTAGAAATCAGCAGTTAACAGGGGGAAAACTCGTGAGTGTGAATGAGTATTGGCGTTTTACGTGTAAACAAGCGATGATGATGAAACGTTGATTTTCACCAGAGTCGCCAAGACGCCAATTCAAAGAAGCACCGCGATCGACTATGAATTGTTGCACATATTTCGCGGACAACGGCAACAACGCAATTAGTTTGTAATCCAACGGGTAAGCAGCAAATAAATAATCAAATCAAACACAGGTTTTTATTTATAATTCTTTTTTGTATTGTTGTTTTTTATTTATTGCAAATTTCTTTCATTCTTCCTTTTGTTGTTAAAAACTTTGCGCAATGAAATGTATAACATTTATTTGCGATTGATTGCTTGTTTCGGGGGATGGTTTAGAGAGGGAGACGTCCTAGGGTGGGGTGGTTGTAAGTGGCTGTTACATGGGTCGTAGGGAATTCCGTATGTAGGTAAGCATGTTTGTATTTATGTACGAGTACGAGTATGTATGTATGTATGTGTGGTATTGGTAGTATGTACTTCTTAGTTGGTACTTAGACAAAATTCTAAAATTACTTGAGATGATTCAAATACGATTTCAATCATCCACTGTTGCAACCATTGGTCTTCTTCTTATTATTAGAATTTTTCTTTTGTTTTAGTTTTAGTATTTTTATGTATGTATGTGTACGTATGTATATATATTATTTTATCAGTGTGTAAATATTTACATTAAGTAGAACTAATTTTTCGTTTCTTGCTTTTTTGGCGGCTTCATTCCTCTTTCGAAATTATTGAATACTTTAATTAATTATTAGTGAAAATAAAACAAAACAAAATGTAGATACATTTGACGCGATTAAATAATAATTATTTTAGCTTGATTAGATGGTACAACATTTATTTCTTTCCCCCTTTTTGTGGGAGGATTTGTTTTAGACTTGATGCTTTATTTAAAATATTATTTAAATGTAATCTTTTTATTATTACGCTATCTTTCCGTAGCTTTTTTCATTAGAGTTTTTCTTCTATTCTAAAGCAGTGCGATTAATTGTTTAATCAAACTTTGGCATGATATAATAAAATAATAAATTAAATCTTTTAAGGTGAGGTGAAAAATCATATCAATCTTTCAGAATAACTTTATGACGTTTACTAGACTGACAGAAATTTCAACCCTGTTCAACTCGCTAACAACCTAAGCAATTTCCAAAAGTTGACTGCTGGGACCACTTACAATTCTACTTACAACGATTAATTAGGGAGAGAGAGAGTAAGTACCACCAGTTACATGTAGAGTTTTTATATACAGTAGTACGTCTGACAAATACAAGGTGGCGCATAAGTAATCGACCTAACGTTAGTTGCTTTAATTTAAATAGCTGCAAATGTCAAAGAAGAATTCTCATATGCCGTCATTTGCAGAAATTATAACCTGACAACAGGTTGATTACTTTTGCGTCACCTTGTACTTCTTAAGTGCACACATTTAACAACTTCTGAAAACACAAGATGTCACCTGCATTTAAACTCTGCAAATTTTACCATGTATCAAGAACTATTTTTATTTTCTTTAGTCTAAAGACAACCTTTTCGTTTTGCAAACTTTGAGTAAACTAAACTTGAGTAAATTTGGGTTTATTTTAATCGCAATAGGGCGCTAATCGGTAATAATTTCTAATATTATCATAGCCATTTTTCAAAATTTTTAAATCGATCCTATTCGTAAACAACCTATGAGTATTTCACTTTTTTTCTTATAGACTGTGCATTTTAACAGAAGAGAGAGAGCGCGCTAGAGTATACGGCTATATTTACATCAAAAATGTTAAATGCTTTTGTCGATGTCAATTTGACAGTTGCTGTTGTATACCGGAGAGTATTTCAATCACAATGGGGTGATAATCGATATAACGCCTAGCCATTCTTAAAATACCTCATAATTTGTTTTTAATGGGATGAATTCGGTCATAATGTAAAATGAATAATAATGAATTCTCCACGTTTTGTCGCATTTGTTCAAAAATCCTCACAATATTTATTTTTTTAGCAAAAATAACCTGTTCTGATAAAATTACAATTAATCCTTGCTTGTGTTTTTTGTTACTGTAATGTATCATTGGAATTTGGAATTGAAATCCAATTTCACTAGATTTCGTCTTTTAATCTACTGCAAGTTGTATTGAATAAATCCGATAAAAATTAAATCCATACGAGTGAGTATTTGATATACGACTAAGATTTGGAGTATTCAATTAAGATTTTAAGATTTTAATATATGCGATTTTTTTTGTCAAATAATAATAGACGTGTTTGGATGTTGACTACAATGTTTTATTTGCCCTTAAGTCATAAGTTAACACCTTCCCCTGTATCTTAAATCCCTTTTGTAATCTTCAGCTCATGCAAAAAATATTATTTTTTTTTAAATACTTTCCTGTTACGATAACATTGTTTAAGGTTTCCCTTTTTCTAGACCACTTTTTCTAGAAACCAGAATACAAAAGAATAATTAATTGAAAAAGGAACTTAAACCATCTTTTAAATTTGTCTTTAAGTTCAGTGTAAAAAAATATATAATCGTTATTAAAACTGATGTCGTTTAGCCAATAATTTCAAATTATTAATACCTTTAATGTATTAATCAGAAATTTTGAATAATATATTTTATTTAAAAAATATATAATTTTTATTTAAAGTAATGCTGTTCTTAAAAGCCAGTTGAAAACAATTCAGAAGATGTTTGCAATTAAGTTGTATTTTTCAATTGGTTAATTCAATACAGATGGAATTTCGAAATAATTTACTCGAAATAGAAAAAAATAAGAAACTTTTGAGTTAATTATATGGATAAATAAAAAAATCAAATTTAAAAAAAAATATTAATATTGCAAATTAAATAGTGCAAAATAAAAATAATTTTAAAAATTCCTAAATTTTATCTTTAACTTTTGAATTATTTTGTCTTCATTTGAATTATAATTAAAAATTTCGAATATTTTTCTTTTTTTGCTAATCTCAAGCTAAGAAAATTTTACTTTCAAGATGATTTTTTGTAGGTTCCTTATAAATTTCAACTGCAACTACAACTCCTTTTAAAGCAAGCCTTTATGGCGTTTTAGGTTTTTAAACAAAATGAATACTTCTCATTTTTATTTTTTTTTTGATTTTATCTCGCTTAAGGTCCTATTTGACAAGATGATATATTTTCATATTAACACCTATCATTAATAATAGGGGAAGTAATTTCCTCCGTATTCTTTTTAACTCGGGAAAAAATGTAATGCATTCCAAAAAAACTATTTTCTTCTTTGCGCAAATAAGGAGGGAAAAAATTCTTCGGATATTCTCCAAATGTATAATGGGAAATTTTGAATAAATATTTAAGTTTTGTATTTTTTCGCAACAAGCGGTGGGGAATTTACTCATGTTTTTTTTTACTGAGCACAAGTAACTTTCAATGAATTTTTTTGCTGCGATTATATAAATACTTAATTTATTTTACAAATCAAACTTTGCACCGAGTTTAACATCTAGAACGAAAGGGAAGAACGTGAGGAATCGAATGATAATATGAACTACGCTTTAATAGACTATCGACAAATTGCAATTGATAACAGAATATATTAACTCAAAAGTTTTAAATGTTAAATGTTTTAAATAATTAACAGAATATTAACTCAACAATTTTATATGTTTAGGAGGGGCAAAAAAAACTGTTTGATGAGGCTTTTCAGTATTAATGTCGATGCAATATTTTATAGGTTTTTTTACCACTGTTAAACGATTTATAAATATTAAAGTTTTTAACATTTTGAATGAATGCGATATAATAGTATTTGTATTGAGGTTATTCGGTAAGCAAGAGATTTGGCTTCTTATGAAATAAAGACGAGTAAACAGACTATTTTTTTTCCAAAAATCAGTCTTACATGACACACCCTGCTACACAATACCATATGTTGTATCTATACTAAAAAGAGTCAAACAGCAAGAGATCTTATCGGCGAATTCTTATGGGGCACGAGGTGGGATAAATCAATATTTAAATCAAGTAAAACTGAGAGTACAAATTTTACAGATTTTTACAATGCAAAAGTGTAGCATTTATTTGATTTAATATATTTCATTAACTATTTTATTCCATCTTACAGTTTCTCGATGTTGCTTTTGGCGAATTCGCCGATAAAACCTTTGCTCTATACAAAAAGACAATGTTGCCACATATTCTCAAGCCTATTGTTATCTGGGAAAATCAAGAAAAAATAATTAGATTAAAGAGTAATAACAATTTAGTTTAAACAAAATTTTTCTCATTTTGATAAACTGATCCCACAATTTGCTTGCCGCTTACACAAAAAAATGTAACGGACATCTAACAATCGTTTAGTAAACTTCCAAATTAAAATGGCTTTCATTTGCGCCCTATTGTGGTTTAAATAATCAAGTAAATGCGCTAGAAACTGTTTAACGTACAGATTTATCGCGATAAGGAACTCTATAAGTAATGTAACCAAAGACTAAAAGGATTAATTTTGACACATTCTTCTTGTAATCAAATAAAGTTACTGTGTGTAATTAGACAAATAATTTTGTGTTTACAATTCAATTAATTTAGTAAGAATTGATTAAACTATTAATCGCACAGCCCTATAAGAATTTCTTTAAAATTAAATTATATTTTTATATACACAAAGAAATACTTTTTAAGAGATTTTTTTGGTTTTCCATAACTTTTCGATTTTTTTTTTAAATATTTTTTTTTGTTTTTTGTCTAATCTTAAATAAGAAAACAAACAAAAAGAGTACAACGAGACAACAAAAATTGAGTAATAAGTTAAGATGCAGAAGAAATAAAGAGAGAGCTACAAAGATTGATTGTTTTGCTTCTTCTTAATCGATGTTTTTGTTTTTATTAATAATTTGCGTTTAAGTATGTTCCAGTTTCTTTTCGTTTTTTTGAGTTATTTGTTAGAATATTAATGGTGGAATTTTCAATTCTGATGGGATAGCTGCTGCTGCTGCCGGTTCTTGATAGGATTGGTTTAGGGTGTGGGTTGAGTAAACTGTTCAGCGCAGCGCTACGCTTAACACTTTGAACCAGTTCCATTGCCATCCTCTATATAAACATTTCCAGATTTTAACGTTGTCGCCGTCGTATTAAATATTCGACGATCGTGCTGATGTAGATGATGTTGCTGGTGATGGAGGAGGTGGTGGTTATGATGTTTATCCGATTTTTCTATAGAGTAAAAGAAACACACAAAAATACAATAAATAAGTATATTTTATATTTACACTTTGCTTAAAACACGCATTCAATAAATGATATTTAAAAATAAAAATTAACTTGGTATTGAAAACACAATACAAATTATAAAAACAGCAAAGTATGACGCCGTAAAACCATAAATCGCACCTTCATAAACACTTTTGGAACGACAACCTTCTTTGTCCGTCCGTCCTTATGTCTGGCTGCTGTCTTCAATTGCTTTTTAACGCTCTTTCGAATCCTTGTATTTTTTCGTCGTCTTGTGGTTTTTGTATTTTAAACTTTTTTTTGTGAAATTGTTGAAATTCTAAAAATGTTTTCATGTTTTGTCGCGTATTGACAATTGATTGGCGACGTGTGGCCATAACAATCAAATTAAAAGCAACGAAAAATATAAAAAGATACCACAACAACACAAACACTTAGACCAATAACAAATTTTATACGTTTTGTTTTATTTTTTATATATGAAAAAAACAAGACGAATTTATGGGATATTTTTAAATGTTTTTTCTTTTGTTTGGCGCTGGTGTCGCCCGTCCTCCCAACGACCGCAGTGCTTTGGCAAACATTTATAGTAGTCGGCCTGAGGCATTGTGGAGGTAGCGAAAAATGAATCAACTCTTATAGAATTTATTTGTCTTTCATATACTATCCAATTTGAATAGGGTTTTTTTTTTAAAAACATTGATACTATCCAGTTGGGATATTATGATGAGATCTGTTTGGTATGACGGAGTTGCATAGGTCCATTAAGATCAGTTGCAAAATTGCAGGTTATAGGGTATTGTGCCTCGTTTAACGACCACTTTCATTAATGCAGGCAACTAACTGCGCGCTTTTCATTTGTGCTTTGTGGGAAAAAGCTTTAATAGAATTGTTCGTGAAAATGTGCATCGGGTACCGATCAACGCCCATGTTTTGCCCCTAACTTCTACATTTAAATTTGGTAAAATTTAAAAAAAAAACGGCGACTATCTCATTAAAAAAATTAATTTTTTTTTAAAAAATAAATATAAAAAAAAATATATATATATATACAATTTAAAAAAAAGAAGCCATTTTAAACAAAATGGCAAAGTGACATTGGTTTTCGTGGCTGCAAACTCTTTTTAGGCATATTGGATGCACGTTTCTTTTATCGCGATTTCGGGTCCGTGACGACCTTCATCGGAAAGCTTTACAGCAATTGATCAAAGAAGAACGAACTTTTCAAGAAAAAACTTGCCTGAAGAAATATTAAAAAGTGTACAACAGTGTTCTCATACGTTTGGTGAGAACCTGGTCTTGAAGAATTCGGGTTTGCTTTCAACAATTGCTGCGACTCTTTCTAAAGAGGTCGTCACGGACCCGAAATCGAGATGAAAGCAATGTGTAGCCACGAAAATCTATGTCACTTTGCCGTTTTGTTAAAATTTGTCTTCCATTTATATTAAGATGCAAGATATCTCAACCGGTTAATCCCTGTTCAATGTGTTAAAGCAAAAGACCGAAATAAAACAGAAGAGCTTAAAAAAAACAAATTAAAGTTTTAAACAACATAAACGTTTTTTAAAAAATATGTAAATTTCTTAAAAAAAATGTTTAATTAAAATTTGACCACATAATATAGATTGTACTTATAGTGTTCTGATTTGTGCGAAATTTATCACACAAATTTCGCACAAATCACTAAATCCGTTCCAGAATAAAACGATTTTAAGTAAGGCCAAAACAAGCAATTTTTTCATTTAAAATGTTTAAACCCACAAAAAAAGTCTTATAGCAGCCATTTGTAAGTTTTATAAACTTTTAAGCTAAAAAAAATGTTTAGGTGCGTATTAAATATTCTGACCTAGTTCGATATTTCTTTTTGGTAAGTCGTTGTCAAACCAACCCATACTCCTCAGAAGTCCTCTAAGACAAAAGAGCCGTAAAAAGACTAGGGGGGTCCAACACTTTCATCCTCCTACTCGCACCACAAGCTTCTTTTGTAGTCATTAGGTTCACTTCCTACATGCCAATCAAGCAGTGCCCCGTGCTCACAGCTACTCATATTAAAAAATCAACCCTATAGGTTATAAGATATTAAGGATTTTGAGCGATTTAGATCATGCATAGGCTAGATTTGGCTGTTGACCGTCATGCTCTGAACCCAGCTTTACCTACGTTCACTTGTCTAAAAACTTTTAATCTGGGATTGAGCTTGTATGTAGGGAGGTGAGTACCTCAAGTACCAGTTTGAGTGCAACGTGTGAGGTTGTTCCCTATCGGGCCAGCTAAACCACCTGGAATTTTTCTATACCCAGACACAACTTGTCTATCAGATTTTGTTGATATTGACGAGGCCTGTGGTATGTGGTCATTTCAGTACTCCCTATTTGGCTAGATTTGTAACACCCATTCTCTTTTGGTGTAAATCTTCCTTCAGAAATCGGATAAGAGAATTGGTCAAAAGGTGGAAAGAACAGGGCAATCGATTAAAAGCGTTAGTCGTAGTTTGTAAGATGTGAGACAGATTGGAAAGTTGTTTCAATAGTTCTATATTGGACCTTAAAAAATATATATGGCTTAAATCAAGACATACAATCCAACTTAATACACCAAAATCCAACGAAAATTAGAGCAGTTGAAAATTATTTTTTACCAAAGAAGAGATTATATCATTATTTTTATTTTGATTTTGTTTTCGTTACATTTTTAATAAACAAAATACATATATTTGGGAGTATTATGCATACACAGAGAAAAAAATCAGTTGAAAGTCGGTCCAAACTACAAAACTTTTATTTGACGAAAGACTTTTAGACTTTTAGTTCCAATCACTTAAATCGTGATGAAAATTTGGCGGGAGTATTATAATTCCAAAATTATGGCAGAGACAATATACTCTTTCGAACACCGAATGAAGAACATTTTTTTAGTTGCCAGAACCACCTGTTTTAAAAACTTATAGTTTTGTGCAGAAATGTTGGTTGCAACCAACAATTGGTTATGACAACAGATAATTTCTCTCTCAATACCAAAAACGGCTGCATCTAAGAAACAATTTAATTGTAAAATCAAAATGAAGAAATATAATCAAAAATTTATTATGGCGGAGTTTTCTAAGAAAATCATATCGTCGGAAAGAAAATTAAAATATATCTTCTTCCGGTAGCCAAGCGAAAATAAATTTTTTGTTTTAACTATTTTATAAATTCAACTTTTTAGTCTTCAGTTGCAGCTTCAAATCCGATTTACTTTTTAAAAACTGAAATCCAAATATCATTAAATTATTTGTTGTTTTCACTTTGTCACTTCCCCCGATATATTCAGTTTCATATTGGTGAAAGGATTCGGTAACACTAATGGAAACCGTATAGTACTTCAATCTTTCGTTGGCAAAAAATTCAGTTGTGGCAACGATTTTTTTTGTGTTTAAATAATTTATTCATTGTCTCAATATTAACTTAATAAATTTCAATATCAATTATTATTATATGTGACTGCGCAGAGAAAGAACCTAAGGGAAAAAAATCTATTTTCATTTTTTTCTTTTTTTGATGTGGACAACATCTGACCGATCCCTTGCCCCAAAAGTGTTCCCTCCATGAAATATGTGCGTTTTATGAAAGTAAAGTCGACGATTCTAAGCGCAAATAGAAAGGGACCTAATCTTTAAAATGGCTCTCCTGAACAAAACTGGTTTTTAACCTTAGTTCCCTTTCTATTTTGAGCGTCACATACATATACAATATCAATTTGTATTTTCTCGATTTCATATTTCGTTTCTCAATTTCAATTTGCGTTTTCTCAACTTCAATCTATACTTTATAATATATATTTTCTCAATTTAATTTATATTTCCTCAATTTACCTTGGATTTTCTTAATTTCAACAAGAAATGGTTAGTAGAAAACGAAGACCACAGGACATTTCACAACGTACCTTCTAGAAATACCCTAAAGAAATGCACATTTCCAAAAAAAACATCCAATAAGTGGCATGTATCCTCCAAAAGTAAGGCCCTTGTTTTTACCTCTAAAATACCTTGACGGGTCACTGTCTTCCTTGCACATTCTTTTAAATATTTTATGGCCGATTGAAAGAGGACCATTTTGAACATTTCGTGAATGTCATAAAATTTCGAAAATATCATAAGCGTGTTTACGTAAAACTTGTCTCGCTGTCAAAATTGACAGAAGACGAACAAACTTCGCTCAGTTCTTTGAACAGCGATCGGTTGCACGAAATAAACATTGCAACATTGCCATGCCGATAGCAACAAAATAAACAAACGAATGTTAGACGTTAACATTTGAAAGCAACAATAACAAATGAATTTACAACAAAAATTACACACACACACAGTTAGGAGAGCACAGGTCAGTCCTTTCATCTCTTTTACGCTCGCTCTCTAGAGAGTCGGAGACAACATGCGGTGCGAAGTACTCGAAACTTGTTGTAACACGCTGTGTTTGGTGACAATTTTACAATGCCACCACAAACAACAGCCGCAACAACAACTATCGAATCGAACATTGACACTACAAAAACAACAACTGCAACGAGAAGATTAAAATCCTTCATCAACGCCCCCTCCCAATCATTTACGCGTTCGAACTAAACATCTTGCAGAGGGATTAAACGCAGACCGGAGGGAAGAAAATATCCCGCCGGGCACGTGTACCCTGACCATCAACTCTCCCTAGTCGTTGAATTTCCTTTTAAGAGAAAAGGCAATAAGAAACACTTGAGGAGAGCAGAAGGAAAACACAAGATCATCTATCCAAAGAGATTATAAATTTGGGCGACAATTAAACGAAGTACTCACATACACTTAGAAAAATGCGGATTTTAAAGGTTCTTTTATGAATTGCGTTTAGAGATCAGAACAAGTTTTCTTACAATTTTTGAAAAAATATTTATAAAAAAATCTTTTATTTAGAAGAAAAGAAAACGAGGTCGTATTTTCTGTACCGATCAGCTTAATTCAGCAGCATCAGAGATTGTGCTGGGACAAGAATGGAATCCATAGGCAAAGCTTTGAGTTTCCTTTTTAGATGCTGTGAATATTAACCGAAGATCCAAATTTGGCCAGGAAAGCATCTTCAAGGAGCAGACCTCTTTTTTATGAAGCATAATCGTCATTATTGGATTGAATTTAATTAACAAGTGTTCTACCACGCATGACAGCATCCACAAAGACTGACAGTTAATGGCATGATCGGAGACACTGTTACCATCAATGATCCTGAGTATATAAGTAAAGCGATGTTTTTCTACATTCAGTGGCCAGAGCTTGACAACATTGATATATTCGAGCTATGGTTCCTTCCAGACGGCCAATATGTCATACAAACGACGAAACGCTCGAGGTTTTAAGGGGATGAAAATAATGACTGGGTCATTTCACGTCTCGCGTTCATCAAGAGTTTGACCTCCCTCATTTATTTATTCCGTTGTCACTTTAAGTCCTTATAAAAAGTTATTAAGCCAGCATCTTTGAACTAATTCACGGCCAATATTTTGGTCTATCTATTCACATACAGACATGGAATCTTCTATTTAGCACAGTGGTGTAGATTTTTTTCCAATCGGCCCTGTTTGGTTTTATTTTAAAAGACTAGGTAGCGCAGAATTATTTATCCTATTGGAAGATGTTGTAAATTGTTCAAAAGGGCTCACGCTTTATCATATTAACATTTGTGAACATTGGAGCGCTAAACTTGAGTCTATATATTTTTGAGTAATATTCGGTTGGTGTTGTTAGCGCAGTGTAAGTTTCATCATCATGACGAGGATCATTGCCATATAAGCGGTTACGACAATAACAAGAGTCTTCGTTTTTGGGGCACTAAAAATCAACGTGTGCTGCACGACTAGTTATTGCAACATTTCAAAGCCTCTGTGTGGTCTGGCATTTACGCGGAAGCAGTTATTAGGCCGTATATGTTTTTGGGAACGCCATTGCCAATACGGTTGCAGTAACCTGGCGAACGTTATTGGGGAATAAAAACTATTTCTTACTGGCGGTCTTGGATGAGCAAGGTTTGGTGAACTTGTGGTTTTAACAAGCCGGTTTAAGCGAGCACACGCAGCACGAGCCACAATGAATATTGGGAAGGAAGCGTTTCCTGCACGAAGAAAAAAGTATGGTTGGAATAACAATATTCGAAGAGCAATTTACTATGGTTGTGTATAAGGTTGTGGCACAACAATATTAGTATACTCACAACAATAGTATGATTCACATGCAACTATACAGTGATCCCCACAACCATGTCATGATCCTCACAACCTTAGCATGATTTATAAGCAACCATACTATGTTGCCGTGACCATATAGTAACCATATTTTTTCTCTGCGTGAGGTCTCGTCATCTACCGTTTTAGCAATTTGGTATGGCTTTCTATCTTCGCGGGTTTTTGCCAACAAGCCTTTAGAAAATCGCAAATGTTAAGGGTTATCACCGGAAATCTAGAGAAAAGTCATTGATAATGGATGAAACGGGCACAAATGTGTACAAAATACTGGCGGTAGAAACTTAAAGGATCTTTTCCACTTAACAAAAAAAATATTAAAGGACCAAATAAAGATATTCTTCACTCTAAATTTGTTTTTTTTTAATTAGTAAACAAAAATGTATGATTGAGTTTACGTTACCTTGTAGAAATCTGGTTACTATAGGTTAATTTTTATAAGTTTGAGTTCTTTTTCAAAACTAGTTTTTTATTGAAAAAAAATTGAGGTACGAGTTGCAAACAGAAAACTTTGATATCATCTTGATATGAGGAAATTTGAAAATTGAACAAATCAACAAAAGTAAACAACAAAATGTATTAATTACGCTAAGTTTGAACCAGAAGAAAGTTTACAACCAAATTACAATTAAACCAATGCCAATTTGATACGGTAAGAATACTTGGCAGTTTTTCTCCCATGCCCATTTGGCCTTCCTAAATTTGAGTTAATAGTTTTATTTAAAGTTCCCTTTCTCTAAGTGTATTTACTTATGTGTGTTTTGTATGCATCAGTTTCAAGTGGTTTCCCTAAGTGTTAAAAATTACTTTTAAAATACACACATACACACACATTTAAATTTCTTGGTTAAGGTCGTTGTTTGCTCAACGCACACTGTGTACTGTTGTTGTAGTTGTTGTTTTCCTCTTAAGATCTATGCTTAGATCGCCTTCTCAACCTCTTCAAACTAATGTTAACTTCAAGTACTCGTTCATATTCTATTTTAGCGTCGATATGTTTTTTTTTCTTTTCAGAGGGTATTGAGAAATCTTAAACCAAAAGATAATGTAAAGCGTCGATCTCGCTCACTCACCTGGTAACATAACATGTTGCGGTTGATGAAATGCTGTTCCCGCTGTTGTCATACTTGCTGTGGCTGATGGTATTCTCAGGGCATCGGCATTGCCTATAAAGAACGTACCACCCTCCAAACTTTGTACCTCTGCCAATTTGGCCATGAGTTTGGTTGAAAGTTCTTCGACATCTAAAAATAGTACAAGAAAACCAACACAAAAAATAAAGCAAACGTTTTAAAAAGACGTTTCTGTTTCAAAATAAAAAAAAAACAAAACACTATAGCACTTGTTTGGTTTTATTTCCATGGACGGACTTTAATATGACATGAAGTCCATTAAAATTGTATTTATACACAAACGCACACACGCTCACAAAAAAAGTTCATCTTCAGCTTGTTCTACGAATGAAACATATGCTTTGTATTTCCTATTCCTTTTCCTCTGCAGCTGTTGCTCTCTATCCTCCTCCCGGCGACCACCATTTTTCACGGGCTTCCCTTTCGCTGGGGGCCACTTGTACATCGATTCAATCCCCACCGTTTGACGCATTTTCTGCTCTTGGTTCAGGGCATTCTGCGTATTTTCAAAAACAAGAAATATTCGCACTTCATGAATGCGATTATTTGTGAGGTGCTATCATTGAATCTTTTATAAACACAATAAACCATGCAGAGAACCATTTTCAGAGGAAAAGTTCACGTTGGGTTGGATTCATTATTTGCCCAAGAAAGCTGGAAATGTTTATTATCTTTTTGCAGCTACGACAGGGTGGTAATTATAACTTTACCCAATACTGACAGAGATGTATATTGACCAGCCTGAATTTTTAAAATGGAAACTGGAATTGACTTATAGTATACCATGTTAATACTATGTTTGTTATTCCCCTAAATATTGATCGAAGAACCTATAAGGTACGTTTTAAACTTGTTCAGATAAAGAGTTGTAACTAAAATTATACAGTCTATGTTTTATAAGTAGAGTTCTTTAACTGAGTAGGTAATACGTTTTTTGTCCCTTCTAAAACTTTTTTTTTATTTTTAAGTATCAAGATCAAGTTAATGGGACAATATACAGGGTGGAGCGCTGTAATTTGTATTTTTGCACTGCAGGCTGTGCAGGCACTGTTGGTCAAAGAGAGTGGAGAGTGTGCGTGGCTTATAGTGGCTGACGGGAGATTTGTAATCGTTTACCTTTCAGTTGCCATCATGCATTGGGCAAGTGAGGAGAGCTCATTTTCGAATGCGCACTCGATCATTGCAGTGAAACGTGCTTTTCGTTTACGATTCCCTGTTCCCCCACGCGGGCGTGTTCCTGGATGTCCACTATTGTAAATTGGGTAACTTCATTGACCTGAGGGGACCTAAGAGAAGGATTACAACACCACCAAACATCGAGAGAGTTAGAGCAGCAGTACTGCAATCTCCGAAGCGCTGTGCTCGGAAGCAATCACTTGCTCTTGGCATTTCCACACTTTCTTTCAGTCGGCCCTTGAGGCAATGAAATTAGAGGATACATGGTTCCAACAGAATGGTGCCACTGCACACACAGCGAGGGTTACCATGAATTGTTTGAGGCAAATGTTTCCTGGACGGCTTATCCCTTTGAGGGGTAATGTGAACTGGTCGGCACACTCAATAGAATAAGCCCCATGCGATTTTTTCCTTTGGGGTTACCTAAAGCCGAAGGTGTATATCAACCGCCCCAACACCTTTGCAGACCTAATTAACAATATTGAGGCTGAAATTGACAGAATACCAGTGTAGACATGCTTGTTAGAGTTCATGAAAACTTCAGTTCATGAAAACTTCAGTGTGGATAGCGTGGGTCGACATCTTTCATATACTCGTATACTATTTAAAACCACGAAATTTAAAAATTTCCTTACTGTTAAATATTATTAAAATATAAGATTTTCTAAAGATCATTTTTTTTTATATCATTCCCAAATAAGAAAAATTCCTCGCTCCACCCTGTAGAGGGTAAAAAATGCAGTTTACAATTTTTTTCGTAGATATTTAAAAAAAAAATATGTAAATTGAAAAAGACAATTCTTGAAGTTTGTTAAGCTAAAATTCTACACGCAGAGAAAAGTTACGGTTACACTATGCTCACCGCAACAATAATATGTTCTCTACAATAAAAGCATGTTCGTCGCAAGTATAGTGTTGTTTTTTGGATTTCATTATGACAACAGTATGATTGCGACAATATTACTATTGTTGAAATGAAACAATAGTATTATTTTAGAAATGAAAATATGGTTGTAGCAACCATATAAACATGGTTCGTGCAACACAAGTTTTAGGGCAATCATACAGTATACTATGAACAAAACAAAACAGGTTTTATAGAGCATACATGTATGTGTGTGTGTATGTTTTTTTGATATACAAAAAAACACATACACACAGTGAATGGATGTTGTCCATTAAAAAAACAACAACAATTGGAAGGTAGTTCGTGGGATTTTTATTGTGTTTACTTTGTTCGGTGAAATAACCTAATACCGACTGGTTCTCGTTTATTTAAAATCTGCCTGCACTTAAATATATAGCCATTGATCATGGTTTAATCATATTCGTTACTTGGGTCTACGAATGGTGAAGAAGCATTCTCCCCTGCTGGCATCTAAAAGTATTTTCGACTGTCGTTAGAATATACATATATATTTGTTTCTTGAATGAAATGTTCAATAAAAACATGGCCTCAATTTTGGCTATTAACTTATTGTAATGTAATTTAATATAACCTGCTCGATAAAAATCCTAAATAAATAATTTTAGGGATTTTAGTATTGTTAAGTGAATCATACTATGGTTGTAGGGATAATAGCATGGTTGCGTGTGAATCATACTATGGTTGTAAAAATCATACTATGGTTGTATGAGAAAAATACAATGGTTGTATGAGAAAAATACAATGGTTAGGATCATAATATGGTTGTGGAGATAATAGTGGTTCAGTGTGAATCATACTATAGTTGTAAGGATTATACTATGTTTGTTTGAGAAACATACTGTGGTTGTGAGGATCATAATATGGTTGTGAAGATCATAGTATGGTTGAGTGTGAATCATACTGTTGTTGTGAGGATCATAGTATGGTTGTGGGGATCATAGTATGGTTAAGTGTGAATCATACTATGGTTGTGGGTATCATAGTATGGTTATGTTTGAATCATCATTGGGGTTGTGCCACAACCATACTCCCATCAATAGTATGATCCTCTTCGAATATTGTCACCCCAACCATACTTTTTTTCTGCATGTATATCTTTTATCTGCATGAAAGTTAAAAACGTTCGAAAACGTAGTGCAACTGAGCGAAAACTGCGTTGTGGCATAAATTTTAATTTAGAAATAATTTATTTCACAGTAAATAACACTCATTTACTTCCCGTTGTTTAGAATTCGGCTAAGTTTCACTACATTCTGCTCTAAATATGTGCACATTATTAATGTTTACCCTGTTGATCGAAACATTTCCTTAATAAAAATAAATTTATTATAACACAAAATGCCTGTGTTTTCTCTAACACACAAGCGTTCGATCATATTCAATATTTTGTATTTCTTTTTGAAATTTTGTATTTGTTCTTTTTGTTTTTGTAGTTCATCATAATGTTTATACCAAATACAGATACTAGATTAAGAGTAAACGCTTCGGAAAATGTTGATATATATACGAACTCATTTGTATATTGTATTCACACATACATACGCACATTTTAAATACATATGTATGAGAAATGTACAGTATTTCGCAGAGATAAATACATTACAATTTCAATATTCTAGAAATGAAAAAAACTCCTTCTTGAGTAAAGAAATCTGTTGACAAACTTGATTTCTTCAAGATAACTCCAACGAACGCTATCTGTCGTTTTTTTCTGTATGGTTTACAATATTCAACATATCCAATAAAACCAGAAATTTGAAAAAATTATCAGTACTTTTATTGCAGCTGATTCAAGTTTACAATTTTAAGTGAGCCACCCTAAAATAAATGTAGATGCAAGAGGTCTCGCACCGGTTAACCCCTTTTCAATGTATTAAAGAAAAACATGCTTTCAGTTTTTGTACAGTTCGAAATCTCATGTTTAGTATTTTGGAAAATTAAAGTTATAAGCGTTGCTATTTATATTTCGGGTCCTGACAATACTAGTGTTCCCTGATGTAAACTGGAACTTCCATTGGAAAATTTGACATTTTTAGCATAACTTCACTCAAAACGTTTTGTCATTTGAGTGCGAATTGTTTTGTTTAAAGTGTGTTGAAAAATTCATCTCAGTCAAAAAATTGAATTATCCCGTGAACATTTTCGTGCGATGATTTTTACGATTTTCGTCGTGGGTTATCGAGACAGATTGTTTTGACTTTTGGCTATGAAGCACCATCGAAAACCACTATAATTCGCTGGTACCAAGAGTTCAGTCTCGGACGCCGTTCGCTTTAGTTTGAATTTCGTGAAGGACGTCCAACGTCGGTCACTTTGCCAGAAGTTGTCGATGCTGTGCATTAACTGATTAAGCAAGACCGACATGTGACATACCGTGATATAGAGACGACCTTGGGCATTAGTTTGACAAGCATCAATAAGATATTGCATGTTCATTTGGCCGTGAAAAAAATTTGTTCTCGTTGGATTCCACATAATTTAACGAATGCTCAAAAAAGGTTCGTATGGATTGGTACAAAGAGATGTTGAAAAAGTATAACTGAGGTAGCTCAAAGTCAGTGTATAACATTGTCACAGGTGACGAATCATGGATCTATGAATATGAACCCGAAACAAAACAGCAATCGACCGTATGGGTCTTTTAAGACGAGCCATATCCGACAAAAGTTGTTCGGGGAAGAAGTACATCGAAGCAAATGATTGCGTTTTTTCCGTAATACCTGCTATGTTGCAACAGTGCCTTTAGTGGAACGAAGGAGGTCAATTCTGAGTGGTATACAACTATCTGTTTGCCAACAGTGTTCGAAGAAATGAGGAAAGATAATAAGAGAAGATGGATCATTTTGCATCACGGCAATGCGAGCTCTTACACATCAGCTGAAACGATGAGCTGTTTGACCACTCAAGATGTCGAATTGATGGGCCACCCACCGTACAGCCCCGATCTGGCACCCAATGACTTCTTCTTATTCCCTAGCATCAAGAAAAAAATGCGTGTTCAACGTTTTTCATCGCCCGAGCAGTTGAAGCTTCAAAAATCCTGTTTTGGTGGTGATTCAATCGGAGTGGAAAAAGTGTTTCGAAAATTGGTTTGTGCGCATGCAAAAGTGTATTGATCGTTAAGGAGAACATTTTGTAAAACCATTTCCAATGAGCAATTATTGTGTTTTTATTTCCGGACCCGAAATATAAATAGCAACCCTCTACAATTTGCATCTTTTACTCAAAAATATAGGTACTAAAATTCAATTTAGCCCTTATATAGAGCTTAAGAAATTTTTATTCGCAAGTGTCCCATTTGCTATCCCGAAAAAAACGATATCCAATTTTTTTAGTGAGAAAATATCAAGGAATTATGGTGCTGGTGAGAGTGATAAAGTGCAGGACTACATACAAGTAAACCCAGGATGAAATCCGGGTAAGATAATCAAAAAATTTTCAGCGGTGGGTTTTTCAAACTTTCTCTCGAATTAGGTTTTATGTCAGTATTTCTCTTACGTACTGGCGCGCTTCAATTTTGCACTAGTGACCTCCAAAGCATATCTGGCAGGTATTGAACAGTAGGTTCATGTGGTTGAGAGGGCACTCATTTCTGAATAGGTCCCCCCCTTTTTTCCTTCATGGAATGTTGAGATAGGGGTGTATCTGCCAATTTCGAAACTTATGTATGGATCTAGTAAAAATATACTGAGTTACCGGTACACCAACGTTCTGCGCTTCGATCTTGGGCTTGTGATCTTCAAAGCATATGTATATGGCAGTTATTAAACAGTAGATTCCGGTCAGTCATTATAAGAATCATATTGTTGTTCAGAGGTCTCCCATTTGTGAATAGTTTCCCCTGGTGTTTTTTATTTCAATTTCAAAACTTTTGTGCGTGGTAAAAATCAACTTAAGTTAAAACTGTATTACGATTAAACCAACGTTCTGCGAACTTATAGTTATATTTCTTTTATATTTTCCTTCACTTCGCAACACTGTGCCATGCTAAGTTCAAAACCTCAAGCAGTAGTTCATAAACATACTCGCAATTTCCTTTATGTACTACACGATCTTCCTACCCATCGACCTCAATAAGTTCCAGGGACTCTGCCCAGATTTCTTTCAAACGTTCGAACATATAAAGAAACTTTGTTAGTCCATTCCGTCATTGTATGAAAAATGAGAGTTCATTTTATTACGGAAAACCACAACTCGCATTTCAGCTGCTATTTTTCTTTTCACACCTAAAAGTGAAAAAAAATACCAGCGAAAAATTGCGTTATAACGAAAAGCCAATTTTGTTTACACTAAAACACGGAAAGCGGAATGGGGAAAATCGCATGATGGGGTGCTGGTGATGATGGCCAAACATTACTCGAGCACTCGTAGACGTTTTGGGCAACAAGAAAAGGAAGTCCATGCCAATACAACGAGGCATGCTGTTTATGGCCAAGAGGTAGTTGAGGAACATGTTTACACAATTAATTTGAAATTATCTGAAATTAGCAATAAATAAGGCGGCGCAATAGCAGCACTCGCTATACTCTACGTATACTTCCTAGGCACCAACCACACCTCCCCTTTCTTAAGGCACACCAGGCCATGATGCCATGCCAAGCTATGATGATTTGTTTACAGGCCATTTCCAAAAATAGCTGTGGCGGCGTGTGTATGTGCTCGGCGGTAAAGAAACTATATTTGTCATTGTAATTACTCGAAAGAGCAACCCATTAAGGTGTAGCCACGTCCAACTCCAAATTCAAAACCAAATCTGACAATTTATCATCACCATGTGTATGTACGTCATCATTGCATGGCCTCTGCTACTCCTCCTCCTCCTGCTTGGCCTCCGTCGCCGCCGCCATACGTCTCCCATGGCCATATGTGTAGGTATGGTAACCATATGACAGATGTTGCTGTTGTATACATCGAACATTAATATTTGACTCGATCGGAATGTGTACTCGTATTGGAATCTTTGGTATTCAATTCCAAATATAATTTTAGAGGATTTGAAAACAACACCACCGTACCGTACCTTACCCTCTGAACTACCGGAAGTGTGTCTCAGTGTGAGTGTGCGTTTTAGAGTTTTTTTCTTTTATGAAATGCTGTGCAGCATTTTTTCGGTTTCAGTTTCAACTCCAAAGTATTTGAAATCATCGCAACTGTACGACTAAGTGTCGCTGCGTACGTGACATGATAATGCGTCGTTACCTGTTCTTAATGTTTGTGGGAATAATTTCTTTGGGCTCATCGGACGGCATTCCTTTTTGTTTCCTTTCGGTAGCACCTACTAAATGTTAATCTATAAAAAGTATCTACTTCCGGGATTTTATTTCCTTTCAATATTTTATACTTTGTTGTGCAGGAAGAGTGAAAGAAATATCTCTCGGTTCTAGATCATAAATCGTTCTCGGATCATTCATTGTTTCTAAGTGGTAATGTGTGCTACAAAACATCTATGACGGCCAAGTGAATGTCTCAACCATAAATTATGTTCGAAATATCTAAACAGTGTTGAGCAGTACGACTGGTACGGCTGCTGCTGTCGTTGACAACGCTATGGCTGCACAGTGGTGCTAACTAAAGTAAATCGACATTGATATACTCTTTGTAAAGTACATTTTCGATTGGACTGTTGCATAAAAATCGGAAAAATTTCAAATATATAAACAAATTTTATAGTTTGGCCAGAGTCATCATACTATCATTTTCCAAAAACTAAGAAAAACCTGTATTTGTTTGCTTAACTCGTCCTATTCTTTGATGGAAATGCCTTTCTATTTAAGCCTCAATATTGCCAAAGTCCGCACAAACAAATAAATAAATAAATGCATATTAGGTCTACATTAAAATTGGCTGTTTGCTATGACCAATTTTGGAACCCAAGGGTCCTTGAGTCTAAGCCCCAATCTAAGTATTTGCATGGTGGTGAATGTACTAAGATTGGTGTTTAATCTAGTTTATGAGAGGGATTGGTGCTGTGACAGCACCAATACCAAGTTAGCTTTATATCCGGGCTGGCGTCAAGCACAGACACACACAGAAAATAAAATTAGTTGGAAATCGGGCCGAAGTACAAAAATTTGGTTGGATAAACTGACTTTCTGTTGCAATCACCAACATTCCATGTTATTTATGGTAACATAGATAGTATCAACGTTAATATCACGGTATACACATCCAATAAAGTGGGTTTACCAATCGAATTCGGTAGACGACAGGTTGTTATGGTTACCAACCTATTATTAAGAACATGCTGCTTTGGTAACAATAACTGCTACCCCGTTTAGTTTTATGTAATACAAAATCTTTCTATATTTTAATTTATTTTTGGGTCAGTCAGTTTCAGCTCCTCGGATGAGGTGGTTAATGCTTCCGACGATACAGTCATAAATTCTAGAATATAGACACTGGCTTAGGTGCATTTTAACGACATTACTCAGACTTGATCATATTTTTGACCATAGATAACAGCAAGCAGTTTTTTGGCGCCCATTCTAATTTCTCGAGTTACTTGATTAAATATTGTTATACCTTTTTTAATTTTAATCAAATAATATCATCTTTCCACCATCTATCCGAAGACGTATTTATTTGACTATTCTGCTAACCCATTGTGGGACCTACAAATATTTTTTCCGCCGTTTATTTTTGGCAAACAACCCTCTTTGCCAAAAACTCACCGATATGGGAGTATATAATTGCTATGACATGTCCGTAGCCAAGACTTTCTGCACCTTTTGTGATACATTAACCCTTTAGTAGCCGGAAGTATGAGTGATCCATCTAGAGGTTTTTTTTCAAAACAAAGAAAAATATAAAAATTCAAATCAATCAAGTGTGGAAACTTTATTGGTAATTTGAAAGGACATTTTATGGTATTTATTTTTTGAAAATAATTACCTTCAAATTTTGGCAACTGTATTATGGAAATGGACGTTCGGTAGGAAACGGGAAGATCCGCTGTTTTCGACCAAACTTTTGTTCAGTGATGAGGCCCATTTCTGGCTCAACGACAAAGCCAATAAACAAAATTACCGTATTTGGGCTGAAGAGCAACAAGAAGAAGTTCAAGAGGTGCCATTATACCCAGAGAAAACCACGGTTTAGTGCTGTTTATAAACTGGTGGAATCATCGGTACACATTTTTTCAAATATGATGATGGCCGGAACGTAACCGTGAATGGTGCTCGCTATCGCGCAATGAATCGATCTTTATGCTACCTGAAATTGAAGCCCGTAATCTTGACGAAACTTGGATTCAACAGGACGGTGCCACTTGCCATACAGCTGCTCAAACAATGGATCTATTGAGAAGAGCAGCCAATTTCACGTTTTGGACCGGTGAGTTGACGGCCTAGATCGTGTAATATCACAGCTATAGACTTTTTTCTTTGCGGCTACGCTCAATCCAAATCCTATGCTGACAAACCAGCTACGATTCAGGTTTTGGAAGCCAACATTACGCGTGTTGTTGAAGCCATACGGGTCGAAATGCTCGAACGAGTCATCCGAAATTGGACCCTCAGAATGGAAACCATGAAGCATAGGTAGTTGCGGTTAACATTTGAAGGAAATTATTTTCAAAAAATAAATGCCATAAAATGTCCTTTCAAATTACCAATAAAGATTCCACACTTGATTTGAATTTTTATATTTTTTTGTTCTGAAAAAATACCGCTAGATGGAACACCCTTTTAAAGGGTTAAAAATCATTTAATGATCCACCCCACAAATTTCATGCAGAAAAAAATATCACGTTTGCATACATACATACTTAATTAGATTCAAAAATAAAAACCATTTATTACCAATCATCTATAACCCATAACAATATATGTACAAATTTAATTAATTATAGTTTCCGATACTTTGTATATTCAACCGATAGTGTCAGTTACCTCTACTGAAAAATGCCGTGTACCCAATCGCCATTTGGTTATTGCAATGGATGACGTGGATTGTCCCTATAACCTCAACATACGGTTGTGAAAAAATTCGGTTGTAGCAACAAATATGTTCTCTGTGTGCATTATAAAGCTTTCCAAAAGAAGATAGCGATCTGATAATGTGTGCGAGATTTTTATGTTTTAACCTAAGATGGTGTAAGTAAAGCCAATCAGTTCTTGTATACAAAGAAACTTCAAAAGTTGGCTCAAAAAATTACTCGTTAAAAATCGATTTCCAACAGAACACGCCTATTATATTCCAAAAGTCGTTAAAAATACAGTGGTGTTTTTGCATCCATAAATATAACTATATAGTAAAACCGCAATAGTCAAGTCATTTTAATTAACCGGGATAACTATCGAGTATAAGCCTCTATCCAGGATAAATTCTAAAAAAGCTTGAAATTTTTTTGTTTTGCAGAAAATAGTGCAGCAGTGTTTTTTCTGCGGACATGCTGACACTTTCTGCTAATAAATGACTATCCACTAATGTTATTGAAGTTTAAAAGTACACGCAGAGAAAAAGTTATTTGCTAATCGGTCCAAACTACTAAAATTCTGTTGGACGTACAGACTTTCCGTTGCAATCAGCAAATAGTTGTAATCTTGGCGGACATTCGGTTGGAAGCACCACAAGATAATAGCAATGATTTTAGTAGGGTTCATATTACTGACTATTCGGTTATACTAATGAAGTTTGAATTGTTGGTTTTACTCGTATTAACCGCCTGTTGCGGCATCCACCAGGTTTCGCTGGTACCAACAATTGATAATGACAATCAAATACGGGCATGAATAGAAATAGATAAATTGTAAAATGGCGGAACCTCAAGTTTGAATAGAATGAAAAACCAACCATCGAAAAAGCAATTGCAATACCATACCTAGCAGTTATGACAACAAAACTAATTATTTATGACTTCGCTTTATTGATGTTAAGCGAAGTCAAAGCATCTATCAAAAGTCTAGTGCACGAACTAACATTCGGTTGTTGTGATAAAAATACTTATAGTAGACGCAACCGCAACCATTGGTTGTGACAATGATCTGTTCTCTGTGTGTAAGTGCACTCTTTAAGACCTTATGCCAATAACTAGCCAGATTTTGTTGCTCACTGAAAAAAAAATGCCGCCGTATTAAACATTAACAGAAACACCAGTCGATTTAGTGCCGATCAGCTCAGATAGCCAATCAAGCTCACGTTATGGTTGGAATTGGTGACGCAAAAATTTAAGACAGTCAACCATGGACGTCGTGGATTTTTCAATAGAGTGGTGGAAATATTGGCCGTGGATCGGGAAAAAAGAATCATCATTTGGAATGCCATGTCATGAAGCCAAATTGCCATTATTGGAACAAATAGCAATTTTGCTCGACCACAAAGATCAACAATGTCACAAAACATAGCTCCAAAATAATCCCAGAATCATTTTATTATCTCACATCGTCCTTGCTCATATTTTCATTTCGTTATTATCCGATGACCCTTAAATCTATTTGCTGTGTAATGTTAAAGGCTCAACGATTTATTTCTTAACGCTTTTTTAATGGTAGCAAAGCACTGTGCCTAGTTCGTTATTGAGGTCCCTTCAAAATTGAAGGCTACAACTGATGTGGGCGGCAATATGAGGCCAATTATGTTGCATGTTGCCGTTTCTGCCTTTCTTCTTTCCCATATTTTGCTGTGAATAGAAATTTAGGTTGTCTTCCGCACGAAATCACAGATCACACATTTTATCTGTTGTCATGTTGAAGATATATTTTATTGTCAAGAACAAACCATGGCGAAGCACACAGCAGCAGCAACTGGATAAACTTGGTGGCGGCGGCATGTTTTGGATATGGGCAGAAGACGGCTCTTCTTCTTCACTTTTGTTCATTTGTTTGTGTCATCGTCGAGTTTGCCAAATTTATGACACAACCCCAAAGACGTCGGACGGACGTACGGACGACAACAACATGTGTTTTAGCTTGTTACATTCTCTACTTCGTTCTCCTCTTCTTAAGATTCGTCGCCTTGCTAATCGTTTTCTTAATCCGCTTAGGTCTTTAATGTTTGTTCGGTTTTTACTTTTACGAGTATGAATGGATTTTAACAATCTATCGTTGGTATTGTTTTCTTTTTTTTAATGATTGATGTCCTCTATTGTTGTCGGACGATGATGACGATAATTAATGTAGATTTCAGTCTAAATATAACCCTAAACTATGGAGTTTTCCAATTTTCGCTGCTGTTCTAAATCTGTCTGTCATAGGCGATTTTCTTTTTGTTTCGTTAACAATGCGTGGGAAAAGCGGACATGCCATGAAATTTTACATTTAAAACTCGAGCACACACACACACACCTCTTCGAAATAAGGAAGTGCCCTTGTCATTAACTATAGATGATGTATGAATGAACGAAAAAAAACGAATTTGGAAGTATCTTTCGAAGATTTTGTCATGCCCGTACGTGTAGTATATTTCTTTTGAATATATTTTTAAGTAACACAAATATATTATTTGTAACACAAATATTTCATTTCAAAAAAGTCTTAGAGTCTGTCAAATAAAATGATCGCGGCTGCCTTTTGATGCTGAATTTTATTTTGTGGAATTTTAAAATGAATTTTGTTATGCCACAAAACACATTTCCTTCAATACATGCAATATTAACATTTAGGCGTTTGTGTGGATTTTTCTTAGCGAAATGGATGTTGGAATAGAAATCGCGGTTAAAAGCCTCAGGATTTCCTTAATAATACTTATAACACACCCTGTGTAGTTACAGGGTGTAAAGTGAAGAGATGACCTAAAATTTTAACTAACTCGTTATCGGTGAGATACGCCACATCTCTGTGAAAGTCATGGACAATTTTATTAAAAAAAGTAATGACCGTTGGGACCATTTGACGGATATTTTATTCCACATTTAAACGGAACATTTCTACTTTACCATCCAAAACAAATAACTATTTAAAAAAATATATGTTTTTATTTAAAAATAAAAAGTCCACTCGTACTGAAACACCTTTGCCTTTCGTTAATGAATGTTTACACAGTTTAACGGGTGATCCATCTTGAGGTAATTTTTTCAATAGCCTTTTTTCACAGATTTCGCGTGAGTTGTGTTCAACTTTATTTTTTTTCTTTTCTGTATTGTTTGTCAATATCATGGAAAGACTTACACCGAAATAACGTCTCAAAATTGTGCCAGTCGCACAATTGGAAATTGGAATCTAAATGAGCATTCGGTGAGAAACTGTTTTCGACCACAATTTTGTTCAGTGTTGAGGCCCATTTCTGGCTCAACGGCTAGGTCAATAAACAAAATCAACGGCTAGGTCAATAAACAATTTGGGCTGAGCAGCAACAAGAAGAGGTTCAAGAGGTGCCATTATACCTAGAGAAAACCACGGTTTGCTGCGGTTGATAAGCTGGTGGAAAAATCGGTTCATATTTTTTTCAAAAATGATGATGGTCGGAATGTAACCGTAAATGGTATCGATTTTTATGCTACCTGAAATTGAAGCCCGTAATCTTGACGACACTTGGTTTCAATAGGACGGTGCCACTTGCCATACAGCTGCACAAACAGTGGATCTATTGAGAGTTCAGTTTGAAAAGCAACTAATTTCACGTTTTGGACAGGTGAGTTGGCCGCCTAGATCGAGTGATATCACACCTTTAGACATTTTTCTTTGGAGTCCGAAGTCTATGTTGACAAACCAGCTACGATTCAGATTTTTGAAGCCATCATTACGCGTGTCGTTAAAGCCATACCGGTCGAAATGCTCGAACAAATGATCCAAAATTGAACCCCCAGAATGGACACCCTGAAGCGTAGTTGCGGCCAACATATAAAGGAAATTAGATTCAACAAATAAATGCCATAAAATGTCCTTTCGAGTGAACCACAAATAATCTACATTTTATTTGATTTCTTGATTTTTTTTTATTTTGAAAAAATACCTTTAGATTGATCGTCCAATATATACAGACATTGCAAATAATTTTGCCTTACTTAAAATGTGGATTCCGAAAAGTTGTTTGCAATCGAAACGGATTTCTTTAGAACTGCATAAGTTACCCAGTTTTTAAAATATGGTGACCCACAAACAACAAAGTCGATATTAAACGTGATTCTACATCGTTGGCTGGTTGCGGCGGGATTCTAAACTTTAAGGCTTTTATGAAGATTAGAAATAATAAAGTAAATACTCGTATAAGCAAGGTTGGGGGATCTGGGATAAATTTATGAAAAGGCATTACTAAAAACACCAAATGTTTTGGTGAGTTTTGAGAAAGGCTGTAACTTCCCAGATTGGAGCAGCACCTTATATTGTGTTGCTAGAACGGTTCGATTTCTAAAATTTAGTACCGACAAAATTTCCAAAATAAAAACATCAATAAATGCTTGACCTGTAAATGTAACTTTACTTTTATTTCAAATGTTTCAAAAAATTTCATTTTATTTGATAAACAGTGAGCCTTGTAAACCCACGCTTTCCCAGTGCTGCCTTTTTTTGTACTGCAGGCGCAATTGCCTTGCCATTTCCCCTTTCTTTGTAAGCGTCTGCAATTTCTCTCGGGGCAGACGCAAACTCTTTTTTGTTCAAAGTGTCACCACACTGTGGTACAGGGTAGTAGTACTTAGTGCTGATGTTTGCAACCCCTTATAGGAATGGAGAAAGGCTTTATGCAATGTACTCGTACATATAGATACCGAACGATTCAGAAGCACTATCTGATTCGATGGAGCGATGTCCGTTCCTCCACCCGTCTGTCCATCTATCTAATCAGAGTACAGGTCGCAATTATGACTAGATTTCGATGAAACTTGGTATATTTATTGAGTATAATATGGCAACATTCCTCTTCTCTTTGTATGCATCAAAGAGAATTCAACAACAGCAACGGGTTTTTTTTCGGCGAATTATTTAAAAGCGGACACAATATAGTCCCTATAATAAAATAATCAATAAAATATTTTAAATTTAATAATAGTTACACTTTTGTATTGTAAATATGAAAAAAGTCTCTTTGAACTATCAGCTTGAGTTGATTTATATATTCACATGTCTTGTGTCAAGAGGGTTTGTCATGTAAGACTGTTTGTTGCAAAGTTGTTTAACCCTCACTTGTTTCTTTAGTGCTAACTGACCCTGCCGGCCACTCAACTAACTTTTAACGCACTTTAATCTGACTATTTCGCAATTAGTTGTGGTTGATGCTTGATTACTTTTATTGAAGCCAACTGACTATTTTAACATTGCGGCAGTAGTCAATTGACTTATTGACAAATGACTGTTTAACTAACTTAAATTTAGGTGCTTTGAAGTTAGCTAGAAGTTATCTAACTTATAGCTAAATTAACCATACTTATACTTAATTTGGCTTTAAGCTGACGGTATTTTATTCAATTATTAGTTAATTAGCTTATGTTTTGCATTCTTAAAATATGCTACAAATTTGTTTTTAGCTTAATTATCCTGTTATTTGTATAGTTTACTAAAAATATTCGTTTTTTATTAAAAGCCTTTAATTCCTTCTTCTATTTAGTAATTAACTGCATATTATGGAACTCGATTATCCCAAAATTATTTGTAACCAAATTAATATTCCGTTTTCAAAGAAATCTTTTAGTTCGAAGACCATATCGCCTAGGAAACTAGCGATGTTACATGGGTTACTCTTTTCAATATAAACATCAATAGGGATAACATAAATGTTAGTAAGGTTAACAATGTCCAACTGTTACGGGGTTACTCCTTTCAATGTAAACATCAATAGGGAAAACCTAAATGTTAGTAAAGTTAACAATTTTCGCCAAAATTGGCCACAATTGAGTTCTCGAGCAATTAAATGACGATAGTCCGTCAATATTCATATCGATCATTATTCTGTCGCAGCCGTTTATTATGCTTGAAATTCTTGATAGTTGCTTTTTTAAACCAAAATGACAATAGAAGCCAGGGCTAAGCTAAGCTCAAGCGCTCCCGTTTTCCAACAAATGAGTTTGCAGTTAAATTTTCCTCTACTAAAATATGCTAAAACTCTTCGAAACACTCGCGAGATGGCCTATTTTTAAAATACCAATTACCGATTTTTTCTTTTAATGTTTTTGTTTTGTTGCACAAGTATTGCTAATTTTAATATTTTCAATACTTTGATTTGAACACGGCACATCAGCAGAGGAGCAGTTGGCTTCTGATTCAACAAAATTATGTGTACTTAGTCTATTTGAATATAGTAATTCTTTTTCCTTTTTAAAAAGCCTTCCAAATGCCTCTTTCTTACACTTTTCATTGTGATGCATTTGGATGAAATAGTTTAAACTTAAATGCAGTCACATTATTTAAGGGTAGCTTTTTTAAAATCTATGTTTTTATTTTTATTATTTTAATTAAATCGCACACTTCAAACAAACTAAACTGCAAGCACGAGACTAAGCACAACTTTTCACTTTACAATCCTCACAAAAATGACAAATATGTAAAACAAAATAGCAAAACAAAAGAAACAAACCATTAACTGTTAACAGTTAAATTCCCTTTAACCAGGAAAAAAACAAAATATGTGACAGCGCATGGAGAAAGAGACCTAAGGGTAAAAAAATCAATTTTCACTTTTTTTTTTTTTGATGTGGACAACATCTGAGCATAGAATGAGACCGATCTCATGTCCCAAAAGTGTTCCCTCCCAGAGATATGCGCGTTTTATAAAGGTGATGGTACACCAAAGATACACGTATTTAAATCTTTAAAATAGCTCTCCTGAAAAAAATGGCTGGTTTTTACCCTTAGGTCCCTATCTATTTTGCGCGTCACATATACCAAAAACCACAAACTCATTGCACCGAATATGTATTACATTTAGATTATAGTTAGGTCATAAAAGTAAACTAGAAGTGCGTAATTTTCGTAGTCGACTACTTCCATAAAAACACTAGTTTAGACATCTCAAACGAACACATCTAATATTGGCCGTGTGCTATTGCAAACTCGCTTAGGAGGTCGATAACAGAAAACTATAGACAATTTGCGTTAAGCCCCGTTTGTGTGAAATAATTTAAAATTTTGGTAAGAAAGTTATAAGAATAACCTTTACCGAGTTTAAGTGAGCTGCGTTTATACACGCAGAAAAAAAAGTAGTGGTGACAATATTCGAAGAGGATAATACTATTGTTGGCTGTATGGTTGTGGTACAACAAAATTATGATCCCTACAATATAAGTATGATTCAAATGCAACCATCACAACCATACTATGATCCTTACAACAAAAGTATGATTTACATATAACCATACTATGATCCCCACAACCATAGTATGATTCACACTCAACCATACTATGATCTCCACAACCATATTTTGATCCTCCCAACCATGGCGTTTCACATAAAATCATAGTATGATCCTCACAACCATAGTATGATTCACACGTAACCATGTTATGATCCCTACAACCATAGTATGTTCACAAATATAAGTATACTATGATCCCCAATATTATTTATTAGAATTGGGTTAAGTTGTCAACAATAGATTTGAATTATGAAAATTATTTAAAAATACATTTAATTAAAAATTATAGAAGTGATTTATTTAACAGTAGAAAAAATTAGTTTAAAAAAACATAAGCGTTTTTGTTTAAAATATTTCAGTTGAACAAAGCAAAAGCAGTTTGTTGGAAAATTTTTAATTTCCATATAAAAAGTACTATCGTACAAGTACATTAGATCCGTAACAATAACATTGTGCTAAAAAGCATTTTTTAATGAAGAAAAATTACAATCATACAGTATGATTGCCGTATTCATATTATTGTTAACATAAAACCCAAATAATAATACTTTTGCGGCACCAACCATATTAATATTGTTACTACAACCATATTTTCATTATTAAATTTGGCAACAATACTATTGTTACATTTCAACAAAATTAATATTGCAGCAATCATACTATTGTTAAAATTAAATTCAGTAAACAATACTATGGTTGCGACGAAAATACTTTTATTGCGAAGAACATATTATTACTGCCGTGGCCATATAGTAGCCATGTTTCTTTCTGCATGTAATCGCTTATAGTATTACTTAAAAAATATCTTTTTTAAAAATTACAAATCTTGAAATCAAACGGTTTATGATGCATTAGGCCTTTCAGTTCATGTGTGCAAATAAATTTCATAATTTTCTCGTAAAGTTTTAAAGTTATCGACTTAGCGACCACCTACTTGTGTAATAAACGAGTACCTAGAGATCACACCTATTATTTGATATGCCACTAAGCTGGCGTCAATGTAACGCCACCCCATTCACCAATTGTCTTCAATCTTAACGCTGTCTGTAGAACAGTTTTCTAAGTTTTAAGGGTCGACTGGGTAACAATGAACCATCGCCTGAAGAGTTTTCGTGGGAGTTGGTTATACCATGCCAGTGATGATTAGAGCAGCTGCTATCAGACTTCTCACATTGGGTCGTCTTAGATCGTCAAACATTGTTAGACTGCAGACCCTGTATTTTATACCATCTTCCAAAAGTTCATCACATTCTCCCTATACTTATGTTTATCTTCTCGTTTGTAGTTGCTTTCTTTTTTTTGCTAATGTCATGTTTTGAGAAAAGCATTATAAACATTTTATATTATGCTCGCTTTGCTTAGCGCACATATTCCTCATACTTATGCATGCCTCCTCCCATTCAAACTGGAATACAATCTTTCATCAATGGCTCATTAGTAGTCTTAATCAGAAACAGCATTTGCAGAAAACAACCAGCGACTCGAGTCTTGAGAATAGATGGACGAAGCAGCCAAGACCGAAAACCCAAGAAGACAAACACTTGATTATCATTCTTGGACGCATGTGTCGGCAGTCCGTCCATCCGCCCCGGACAAAAAAATCAAAACAACATGAATATTTATCATTTCCAAGGACAGACTGATTAGGACTGATATGGATGAGTCCCTAACCAAACCATAGGTTCGCCAGTGTGTAGGTACAGCTCCCCATAAATTTTAAATTTTCAAATCATGAGAAGAAACGAAACCAGAAGAACTGCTTTTGCTGGATTTGGGAAAATGCACATTTTCGGAATATTTTGTGTTGCGTTTTGAGCTTGTCAAATTATTACGTATGCGTGAAACGCAATGCATCGGCAATCGGCCGACCACCACCGAACAGTAGCACCCAAAAGATACCACCGAAAACGAAAAACAAAATATTGAAAAGTCAAGACCAAAAATCGTGTACGTGTTGCCCAACATTTCAGAGAATTATGCCGACCCGCTTGCGGGATGGCATTTGTTTTGTATCGATTTCAAAGAACAACAGCCAGCAGCGCACTTGTGGAATACGGCCATCCATCCAGGCCATGATTGACGGCACTCGCCATTTACGGTTTTAAGGTTGTTTGCTGGATTCTCTGTCCGTCTTTGCTTGTAATGTGTTATTGTGCGAGTATGTGGGGAATTTCAAGTGATACGGCTTTTAGAAGTGAAAACGTGATCTTGGAAGAAAGGATCGCTTGGCCATGGACAGACAGTCAGGCCAACATCGAGACGTGCATTGTATTTTTCGTACGCCATCGGAATATGGAATCGGAGATTTCATAACAAGCAATATAATCAATGGATATGTAGACATTGTCGTGGATGATGACCACGACGACGACGATGAAGACAACTTACCTTGATCTAATCTACGTTCCATGCGTCGCCATTGTCGCATATGATGTACAAGAATACAGGCGGCCACGATGAAAAACAATAGACAGGCCAGAACGGCCAAGAACAATGCTGCCGTTTGCCAATCCAGTGGATCGACCTCATCCTGCAACTGCTGCAATTGTTCTGCAGTGAGTTGATGGTGGTCTAAACCATAATCCAAACCATCGAACTTTCGCCTCTGTGAAAAATGAAAAAGAAACAAAAACAAAATCAGAAAAAAGAGAAAATAAAAATAAATATGCAAAGGTTAAAAATTCAGGAGGAGGGGTCCTACACTACTGAGGCTATAAATACGAACTCGAAAAACGTATCTGATCTGGCATTATGTCACAAATCTAAATTTTGTTCTGTGTCTAGCCTAAAATTTTTATGACAAATGAAACTCTAGATGAATTGGTTGCCATCAAAGATGCAAGAGCTACAAAAAATGTACCAACATCGTCTTAATGCTAGATACACACGAGGCTACCGTTGCCGCAATACAGCCATGCTGAGGCATTTGCTGCAACACGTTGCTCGTGTGTACCTATCATACTATGTATGTATTAGTGAACAACTGACTAAATGCGATGGACAAGTAAGCACATAGTCGGCTAAGAATTTTAAAAAATTGTCGACCCCAGACCATTAACGATTTTCATGAAACTCGACACATTTATTCTACTAGTTGCTGATGTCGAAGCGGTTAAAGTTTTACATAGCCTTCGCACAAACGTCCCTTCTGATTCGAGGTCCTGCTTGGCTAATGTTATAAAAGTAAGAACAGGGTGACATAGGAGCACTTAGGACAAAAACTCTCTAGTGATAACACCAAGCTTAATTATCGGTATACTTATATATCATAAGTCCACGTTATGTTTTGTACTTATGGGGACTTCAACCAAACACATCGGCTTGTCAGAGGCTTCTTATATTAGCCGTGGTCTTTCTAGGTAACTAGGTTAATTACCTAATTAGAAAGCAATATAGCTATCTGGCAACATTAAACAAAATTGATAGAAGTATGGTAACATTGTATGCCGAATTTGTCAATAACAGACAATAAAAAACTATAAATTATTATAAAATATATAAAATCAATGAAATTTTTTACTTTTGCTTTGTAAAAATGTGTAAAATATTTTGGAACTATCAGTTTGAGTTGATTTATAGTTTCAGTTATCCCATCTCGTGCATATGTTCACAATACGAACTCATCGATGAAACCTCTTATTTTTTGATTTTTTTTTGTAAATAACAAAAATTATATGTTTTTATAAAGCAGGGTGTGTCATGTTTAATTTGTTTTTTACAAAAAATTAATGGAGTAACTCTAAATCGGTTCTTTGGCGACTTGAGGCCAACTCGCTTGCAAATCGAGTAACTTTCATACAAATGTTCGTCAGTAACCTGAAAATAACACAGCTCTAGGCTATCAAAATTATCTTAAAAATGTCATTCTTTAAAGTTAAGAAATTGCAGTTATGTCGTTTTTCCTTGATCGGTATCTTATGTTATCTATACATTTACACGAGTATCGAACGAGCAGTTCCAACAGAGTGATTTACTAAATAATGGTATTAACATCTTGATCGATATGTATATGATTGTGACGAATATGGCTGGTGTAAAGAGTGTATAAGGAGATATCTTTTTCAGGAATATTCTGTTGGTGAAGACAACCCTGTAATGTCACCTTTTAAAAAATAAGACTGCAGTTCCGTTCTTCCTACCAGCTGCGCTATTTAAGGCTGAAGGGAATTGTGCGGTTAAGAGCAATTTATTTAAAATAAAGCATGCCTACTCATTACGATCTCAATGTGTTGTATTCTGTTCATTAAAAGGGGTACCGCATGGTTTGTGGCAGGTGGTTGGTTGGGTATACGTTTGCTACCAAATACTTTTAAAGTCCTATCTCCCTTCTAAATCTTGCAAGATAAAAAAAATACCTTGCACATCCCAACAAGATTAGAGGTGCCAACTAACTAATTTTCTTACTCCCGCAAAGTGCTTGAAATATGCAGAATGATACCAGCAGATATAATATCGTCAACTCAAATGTAAATAACCTCTCGCAACCATTCCTTACATAACGAGACCTTAGTAAAGGTCACAATCTCTGTCCACACAGACGAACTCGGACGAAATCTACAATATTTACACTGACTGGGAAGTGTTAGGTAAGGAAAAACAATGATCAGGTGGTAGGATCCGGAGATTGAGCCCGATCGAGGCTTTGGTAAAATAAATAAGTCTTTGAAGACCTGAAGTACCTTGGAGAAACCAATAGGAAGATATGCACCCAAATGTAAAGCTCATACTAAGTCCTAGTAAAAGTTATGTATAACAATAGCTGTGTTCTTTTCAGGTCACTAAACTTGCATGTGTACGGTAGCACGCAAGTTGGCCTTATCTCTTTAAAGAAAAAGGGTAGTGTTACACACTTATCTTTCTACAAAAAATAAAACATGACACACCGTGCTATTAACTTCTGTATCCAAAAAAAAATCACACAAGAAGAGGTCTCATCGGCGAATTCGTATTGCGTACATCTAGACGAGATGGGATAAGTAAAATTATTAATTTACTCTATCCGATAGTTTAAACAGTTTACACATTGTTGCAAAGTAATTAATTAATTTATTATATTTTATTGTTTTATTTTATTACAATTTTTAAATTGTTATTGTCAGGTATTGACGAGTTCGCCGATGAACCCACTGCTGTGCAATTCTTTTTGATGTAAACAAAGAGAAACAATGTTGCCATATTACTCACAATTTTGTGCCATGTTGCCAGATTACTATATTTCAAACTAACTAGATAAGTAAGCTTAAGAGAACACACCTAATAGCTCTGTTCGTTTCTAGTATTTGTATGGAAGTTGATTTAATAAGTTAGAACTAAACATTTTATAGATTTTTACAAAGCAAAAGTGTAGCAATTAATTGATTCCAATATAGTTTATTATTAATTATTACAATTTTTAGTTATTTATTGTCTGCTTTTGATGAATTTGCTCTAGTGGTTCAATTTTCTTCGGTGTATAGAACTTTGCCTTAATTCTTTTAACTTTGTTCAATGTTGCCAATGTTACCATATTTCACACTAGCTAATAACTTATCTAGCTAACTTAAAAGAACATGGCTAATATAAGAAATTAGGTAATATTCCCCATAAACCTTTAAACCTATTTTAATAAGAAACACTTTTCTATCAATCCGAGTTTTGTTTTAAAAAATTAAAGTTACCCATCATTTGCACTTACCTCTTTCCAATTGGGCTCGGTTTTCGCTAGAACCACCCAATCGATCTTCAAATCATATATGGAACCACACACAGTGTCTCGATGCATCTGGCATGGTCGCAGTGGTATCATATCACCTTGGCACACAGTGCAAGGAATGCATTTGTCCTTGTAGGGATCCCACCAGCTATGCGGGTCGCACAAAGAGGCCGAACATAAGGAACATGTCGTTGATAATAATAAAATTGTAACGCAGGCCGCCGTCGATGGTCTCAGTTGACACCATGATGATGACGATGATGCTGCCGATGACCACCACCATCTTGGCCATGCAGATGCTGTCGTCGTCGTCACCTGCTCCCTACTGTTGTGCACTGCATCTGCGGTGGTGATCCTTTCATTGTGCGCCACAACAACAGCATCTTCGTAACTATCTCTAGATTTTGTGCATTGTGTGTCCGCACCTCTACTACGGGCCGAACTCCCACTGAATGTGGTGGCCTCATCATCTGTGGTCTGTGTGGTCTCCACTGCTCGACTGCTGTTGCGTCTAAATGTGTAACGGGTGGATGTTGAAGAAGGATGGGGGGGAGGTCTTGGTATAGGCGCGGGTATGTTCTTGTGCATCGTGTGGTGTGTTGGTGTTAGATGTCGTTTTTAAGGTTCGTTTCGGCATTAACTGCAAAGAAAAAAAAGAGAACAAACAAATAAAAAATTAATGTCGTCATCGGGGTTTCTTTCTCCAAAGTTATTCTTATCTCTAAAAAAAAAATTCCCACGTTACCAGCCAGTAAGTGCTGCAGCTCCCTGAATGTCAATTGGAAATGCAAGTGAATTCTTTCTCGTTATTCGTATGCAGTGGCATGCAAATGAATGTAGCTGCTTTTGAGCCAGCCGGCAGAGTGCAAGCAAGCGAGTCTCATCCATGCGAGTACATCTAAGTTAGCTTGACTGGCCTAACAGTTCATTTATGGGCATTTTATGCAAAACACTACCACTACCCGCATTTGAATCGGAGCCAAAGTGGAGTTTTCAGTTTTCCAATTTTCACATTCCCCAAAGTTTTCCCACTATTAAAGGGCACCGCCTTATCATATATGAGTGTGTCATATTAAGAGCAGAGTCTTTTAATGCAGGTCTCAATTGAAATGGGAGTTTGTCATTTTAAGTAATTGATATTTATTTATCTATTTTCATACACTTTTCTTTAAAATATAGATGGGTTGTATTTAAATAAATAACTTTTAAGTTAATAAAATTAAATATCTTCCCATGCCCTAGTCTGCTCGGAAACCTTGACCAGAGTCCATACTAAAGTTACTAAAGGAACAGTTGATGCTGTCATTATGAATTTGAAATTGATCCCCTCTGTCGCAGCAGATGTGGGAATAAAAAGAATGACCATACAGTAACGATAGTTTTTCCACTTGTTCTTTTTAGGAAGCTGTCAATGTGTCAATGTTTCCAATGCCACCTAGCTATCAAAATATTCAGTATATTTTTCCATTTCATCAACAGTCGTTTGGCGGTTGCTGAACGCATGGGAATTATTAAAAACATAGTAGAAACACAAACATAAGGTCCAAAGATCTGATCTCAGTTTTGAAAGCGCATAAACATAAAGTCCCCTAAATTGCTATAATTGTTTCAGGGGTTTTATAAAATTGTCTAATTTTAGTGTTCGAAATTAGTTTTTTTATCTTTAATTGAAAATGCCTTTAAGGCCAGCCGAAGACAGGCATCTAATTTTTGCAGCTAAGGGCGCAGTTTTTATGGACAGTGCCGTCAAATACTTTTTTATATTGATTTTAGATATTTTCCGGGCATCCTGTGTTTTTGACAAAGGGCTGAAAAGGTAACTATCATTCTTTATGAATGTTGCTAAAAGAAGAAGCATATTACAGAAGAACATATGTGACAGCGCATAGAGAAAGATACCTAAGGGTAAAAAAAATCACTTTTTTGATGTGGACAACATCTGAGCATCGAATGAGACCGATCCCATGCCACAAAGGTGTTCCCTCCCAGAGATATGCGCGTTTTATGAAAGTGATGGTACACCAAAGATACACGTATTTAAATCTTTAAAATGGCTCTCCTGAACAAAACTGGTTTTTACCCTTAGGTCCCTTCCTATTTTGCGCGTCACATATAAAGATAATGTTAACAAGTATAAGGCAACTTCTCAAGTAAAACTGATTGAATTCTCATAAGTACTAAATATTTTTCATGCTACTTCGTCTGAAACAAATGAGTATAAACTTTAAGACCAAATTGCTTCATGTCTTCCTAACTACTTTAGAGCGGTTAATCACTAGATTATACTCGTTATTTTTGTTATTTAGTATACATTTATATATCGTACTTATAAATATGCATATGAGTCTTCGACAATTGTTTTTCACAAAGAACCCTCAATTGCCACTTTTCGATTAGAAATTGGACAGTAATGTCCAAAGTCTACACGCAGAAAAAAACTATGGTTGGGGTGACAATATTTTAATAGGATCATACTATTGTTTTGTATATGGTTGTGGCACAATAATATTATGCTTCTCACAATAATAGTATGATTCACACAACCATAGTATGATTCACACTCAACCATACTATGACCTACACAACCATACTATGATCCTCACAGCAATAGTATGAATCACACTCAACCATATTATTATCTCCACAACTACATTATAATCCTCACAACCATAGTATGTTTCTCATACAAACTTAGTGTGATCCCAACACTTAACCATATTATGATATCCACAGCCATACTATGATCCTCACAGCAATAGTATTTTTCTCATACAAATAAAGTATGATCCTTACATCCATAGTATGAGTCACACGCAACCATGCTATTATCCCTACAACCATAGCATGATTCACTCAACCATACTTTATTAGGACTGGGTAAAGTTGTTATTTAAAAATAGAGATTTTTACCAAGCAATTTATTATAAATCGCATTACACTAAGTTCATAGCCAGATTTGAGGCCATGTTTTTATTGAACATTTCATTCAAGAAACAAAAATATATTCTAACGGCAGTCGAAAATACTTTTAGATGACAGCAGGGGAGAATGCTTCTTCACCATTCGTAGACCCCAAGTAACGTATATGATTAAACCATGATCAATGGCTATATACTTAAGCGCAGGCCGATTTTAAATAAACGAGAACCAGTCGGTAGTAGAGTATTTCACTGGACAATGTAAAAACAATAAAAATCCCTCGAACTACCTTTTGATTGTTGCTGTTTTTTATAATGGACAACAACCATGCACTGTATCGTGTGTATGTGTTTCTTTTGGAATATCAAAAAAAAAATACGCACACACATACATGTATGCTCTATAAAACCTGTTTTGTTATGCTCATAGTCGCAATTATACGGAATGTTTGCCGTTATTATATTATTGTTAACGTAAATTTGTTTATATGGTTGCAACAACCATATTTTCATTTCTAAATTTGGCAATAGTTCAACAACCATATTTTCATTTCTAAATTTGGCAATAGTTCTATTGTTACATTTCAACAATATTAATATTGCCTCAATCATATTATTGTCAAAATGAAATTCAAAAAACAATACTATGGTTGCGACGATTTTCTTTTATTGTCGAAAACATATTATTGTTGCGGTGAACATATAGTAACCATATCATTTCTCCGCGTGTATGCTGACAAACCAGCTACGATTCAGGTTTTGAAAGCAAACATTACGCGTGTCATTAAAGCCATACCGGTCAAAATTCTCGAACGGGTCATCAAAATTGGACTCTCAGAATGAAAACCCTGAGGGGTAGTTGCGGCCAACATATGAAGGAAATTATATTCAAAAAATAAATGCCATAAAATGCCCTATCAAATTAACAATAAATTTACAACACTTGATTTCAATTTTTATATTTGTTCTGAAAAAACTCCTCTAGATGGATCACCCTATATATAACTTAGTGGCAAATGCGTTTTAAGTGTGCTCACACCCTTTCGTGGAGGGTATAACATAGTGTGAAACCAACTAACCCGAAAAATTGCAGAATTGTAGACTGGAACAAAAACAAATGTAAAACAAAGTACTCCGAAAAAGCTCCAACTGGTGAGTCAAAATTACTCAAACGTTCGATCTCTTTTCACCACAGAGCTGTTCCCTATAATATAATTCTTTAGGACATTTTTAAATTAGAAAATGTTTCTTTTGCATTTCCAAAATTTGCATTGATTGCAAAGTTGAGTTCAAGCTTTATATGCACTCCCAACAACGACATCTATAGAAAAACATTGCACATAGGCATAAACTTCACTCTCGAGTTTTCGATGTAAAATAAAACTGGATAATGTGAAAAAAACATGTTCCAGTATGTTTTGAAGAATAGTGAATTATATTATAAGGAGTATTAGTTGCAAAAGGATGACAAATTCCACTCTTTTGAAAACAGAAGAAGAACAGTGGTCAAAAAAGAGGATATGTCCTCCGAAAAGAGAACATATGTAACGCGCAAAATAGAAAGAGGATAAAAACCAGTTTTGTTCAGGAGAGCCATTTTAAAGATTAGGTCCCTTTCTATTTGCGCTTAGAATCGTCGACTTCACTTTCATAAAACGCTCATATCTCTGGAAGGGACACTTTTGGGGCATGGGATCGGTCTCATTCGATGCTCTGATGTTGTCCACATCAAAAAAAGAAAAAAATGAAAATTGATTTTTTTACCCTTAGTTCCCTTTTTCTATGCGCTGTCACATATAGGCTTTAGAGTCGTGTCCAAGATTTTTTATTTTTTGAAACTAACCCATAGAGAGTAATTACGATAAAACAAAATATCAAAATATATATTTTTGGAAGCTAATATAATAAGCACAATTCCTCACTGAAAAACTCAATTCTTATTCAATTAAATCCCACAATTTATCTTTGCTCGTTATTGCACTCTACACTCAGCAAGTCGGCATAATAAGCTATGATAATGGCCTCTTAATGTGCTACTAATTGTATGTACTACGAGAGATTTAAGTAAATTACTAAGACCGTTGTGGTTGATTCATCGTACACGTTTTAACTATCCGCCACGAAAAAGCAAATAGTCACTGGCGTCTTATTCCCGAAAAACAAAAACAAAACTGTCTACGTCTTATTTCCAAAATGTGACATAACCCACTTTTAAATAAGTCGAACTAAGCACTGGACTTAACTTGAGCTGAAAAAACAAATGAAAAAGTACAACGACTCGGATGTTAAAGAACTCGACGTGGCTACGTACTTCCTCACACACCTTTAAACAATACACGATCATTTAAAGGAAAACTAAAGTTCATGTAATTACACGCACAATCTTAATTACAAAAAAACTACAACAACTTTTTTCCTCAATTGAAACGAAACGTACGAAAATAACACACACACAGTCCCATGTACACAGTTTCTTTATTATCTACCATCATAATCCCCTTGCTGCTCGAATCGTACGCAAACAACAAAAACAACATAAATGTACGCACCAAAAAAAAACAAGAGAAATATTATGAAACAAAAAATTAAAAACAACAACAGCATAAAATAAAGACAACAGGAAGGAATATTTAATTAAAATCAACTGCGCTGACCACCGACACCGCGACTAACGAAATGTTACTACGTCGAGTACACACACACCCTCACTACCCATTATGTCTTCAGTGTGTGTGTTTGTTTGTAACTATCAAAATCACAAAAACCAACAAAACTAAAAAAAGAGCAACAACAGTTTGAAATTGTCCGCATACGCAAAACATTAGGTACGACCCCACTGCTCTCACTTGCACACAGACACTCATTTGCGCGAATGTTTGTGTCCGAAAATGTTACACACAAACAAATAGAGGTGTAGGTAGACAGACGATAACTGACGACAGCCGACGACATCATCGAACTCGTTATTTGGCGGCGACAACGAACAATAACGAAATAAATCGAATCGACATTATTTTGAACGGTTCAAATCACACAAACAAACTTTTTTGCGTCTTTGTGTGTAAACTGGGATCTTAAGCAACAACAAACCATAAGAATTACATACAAGCGAGGGTAATGGCATAAGTGTGGTCAACTTTTAGCAACTAAGAGAGAATCAGAGCAAAGCTGTTCACGGTAGGAGTGCTTATATTGGTCAAAGAGTTTAGAGAAGGGAGTTTAGCTTAATGAGAATGTCAATAATAGACTAGTGTGATCTCGCTTACAGAGGTTAACTTTTTTCACAGAAAGCTAAAACAAAAAATCAAGGATGCTTTTGGAGTCGGTATCGAATGAAAAGACTCGAACAAAAAGTATCAATACCTCTTCAATATCGGAACTAATGTAATTGAAATATGCCATGCCGGTTTTAAAACCTGTTCATGGCAAGTTTTTCGACGGATTGAAAAAAACGAATGTGTTCAAGGGTAAGTTTTTAATGAAATATTCACTCGCTTATTTCAACACCATCATCTAAGATGTTCTTTTAAATGTTCGATGTATATTTTATTTATTATTTATGGTAAAGTAAAGAAATATAATCTGTTATCGATGCATAAAAGTATCGAAACTTTTTCCTAATACCTGTGGGTAACTCTGAACGTAGAATAATTGTAAGGGTGAGGGTAGGACTTGAGGATATATACTGATAGATTCAATTCTTTGAAATCAGAAGGATGCGTCTTAACTGTCTTCCCACAAACCTTCACGTAGTAGCTCCAGGTTAGCAGTTGTTCGTCATCAGCCAATACAGCATCTAACATGTGAGAGGCGACACTTTCCTCTGAGCCAAAATGTTATGTGTGCTCGAGAAAACTCATTGAAACGTATTTCTTCCTTTTTGTGTTTGAAGCCACCGCAAACTATTAAAGGGCCATGGTTTACCGATTACAACTTAAAATAAAGGGTATGCCATAATGAACGATATTTGTTGTGAGTCCCACTATAACGTCAAATGTTTTGCCCATCTTAATTCGACTTTTCTTTGTTTCAGTTTTTGACAAATTTAAGCATTCAAGCATAAGTACACAAGTGAGCAGCGCGTTAAGATTTTGAAGCCTTTTACGAAAATGAACGTTCACATCAAAATGCATTTTCGTTCACATCGTGATATTGTTGGCCAGCACAATCGACAACAATCGGGAGAACTGTGCACAAATTTCAGCAAACCGTGTCTGTAGGAATTGTAAAATATCTGTGCGTTTTTACGCCCATGTGTTTTTGTTTTTACATTTCTGCGAGCTGGCGGTGCATCGGGTATTTCTTCCAAAATTAGGTCGGACAAGCAGTTACCGTGACTGGTGTTTGCTATCGTGAGATGATAACGCACTTATTGTGGCCAGTAATCAAAGATATGGATTTGGACGATATGTAGTTCCAACAGGGTGACGAATGACGAATTAATGGCTTTTTTAAAAAATATTAAAATAATTCTCTCAAACCTTTGGATTTTGCTTAAAATTTACATCATGCGTTTTAGTTGGACCACGTTTTACTTGAACACTTCTAAGACCTAATGCAGAGAAAGAAGTCGACCCAATATTATCGCCGATCATATTTAAATATTTGCATGTCGGCGGCAAATCGCTGCCGAGTTGCAAAAAGTTGGTTCCTTCCTTTGGCGAAATGCCTCTCTCGATGCCTAAAACCGCTTCAGGGCATATTGATCTTCTTGTATATATTAGTACCAAAGTGGGTTCGAAGAAAACCTCTTCGATACCAGTGTTAAGCTGATCGATTTTGCCGCCGCATGGAATGTCAACTAAATATCTCCCGATCCAAATGTCACGGAATCCAAGATCAGATATTCAGCATGATCGTGCTAATCAACACGTATACGCTATATTTCTTTAATTTTCTCTATTTCCATACAAAAGAATACGACATAAAGGGTTCTCCATTAAGGACATAACAATTTCATATACTCGCATGAATAAAACACAGAATATTTAAGATATAGAGTTCAAATTTATTCCAGGTGTGGTGTAAATGTTATATTTTAAGAAGGAAATTCGATTTCGGTCATATGACCACCACGAGCTCGTCTACAGCGATCTATTCTTTGGATCAAATAATCCACCACTCTGGCACACATTTCGACCGGCACGTTTGCAATTTCGCGTTGGGTGCTGTCTCTGAGCTCGTCTAAAGTTGTTGGCTTGTAGGCATAGACTAGCGACTTGATGTGGCCCCATAAAAAGAAATCCAATAGTGTTAAATCACATTTACGTGGCGGTCATTCGTTTGGACCATTTCACGAGATAACACGTTCACCGAATTTGCCTTTCAGTAAATCGATTGTAAAGCGTGCTGTGTGGCTAGTGGCATTCTCTTGTTGAAACCACATATCGGCGATATTAAGCTCATCCAATTCTAGTCAATAATAATTTTCTAATCTGAAACGATAGCGCTGTCCATTCGGGCCAATCGAGTAGTAAGTAAGTAATTTTTTCTGATGAAGTTGTATTTCTAGCAGCACATGTGGGTTTGTTGCTGTCCAATACCGCAAATTTTGTTTATTGACAAAAACACTCAGCTAGAAATGAGCTTCACCGCTGAAGATGACGAAAATTGGAGTTAGCGCTCTTAAAGATGCGACCACTGCCTCAGGTTTTCGGTAGTAATTTTTAATGACTTCCAAACGTTGCTCGTAAGTGAACTTTACCATGATGAAAATGTTGACTTTGACTAACGTTTTGACACTGCAGTATCATTAAAAATGTTTGAGGGTGCGTTGACATAAAGGTAAGAAATTATTATGTCCCTTTTGGAAAACACTATACATATATGGCCAAATGTATTGCCTATTAAAAGGCTAGGTGAAACAACTCTTGTATGACATATCAATAAGTTTTTTTTAAATTAAATCTTAAATTTTGTTATTGTTTATTTTTTATGGAATGACATAAATAAAGTTAATTTTTCAGGTTTGAGGACTGTGTGATTTTTATATTTTCCTACCTTAAACCTCGAACATTAAAATACACTTCATTTGAAATATACCATTTTGTTTTAAAAGCATTTTTTTTAGGATTTTTATCAATTTGATATGCAAATTAATAGACTTTGAACCGAAATCCGCTTTGATGTATCGTTTGAACACAAGAACTATCCCATTTTTGTTGAACAATTGTGCAAATAAATTTATTTCTCATTGCAAAAACCAAAGTATGATATATTTCACAGCATGGTTTCCAGCACGACCATAGCACCCTCGCACATGGATGGCCATAGCATATGAGTTCCATATAAGTTTCGCTTAAAAACAAAACGCTTAAGTCGAACGCCAATCAATTGACAATAATGAAGACAAAGAAGATAGAAAGAAAAACACAAAACAGTAGCATATGAAAATGGCACAAAAAAAAACTATCGGTCATGCGAAAACCCCCAGTGGGCAGAACAGAAAAAAATCCACTTATTTGGCTTGACTTTATTATAAAAGCGTGCATATGATGGCAGAAAAAATGCAGATACCCCAACAAACATATATACAGAAAATTATACAAACATACATTTATGAATGTTTAGAAGTAAGTACATTTCTAATGTGACAAATGAATGTATGTATGTCTGTAAGTTTATTGAACTGAGTTGTGTTTCTTATGGTTGTTTTATTTTTTTGCCTTTGTTTTATTGTCCGAATGAAGTGCGCATTTAATGGGCCTACACTTCACTTGACTTCTGACTTGAGACGATGGCTTTACAACTTCATAGCATATTTTAAACACGCGGTCGATGATGATTTTTGATCGTTTATTCGATCGTTTTGCCAGCCCGGTCGTTCAGTCGGTCGCCCGGTCGGTCGATCATTTATAATGCGTACAGACTACTGGCCAATCGATGATTGTGGTGCCTTCCCCTCCGTTTCCATGATCAGCTTTGCCACCATCCACACACACTACCCGTCCGCCTGTCCGTTGAACACTTGTTTGTTTTCCATTTGAAACTACCATCGCTATGACGATCAGAGTGAGCACTACCATCACAACCTCAACTAAGCATACATACACACAAATATATTTGAATGTTCTACTCAATGTACTTCTCTATGCTAATGTGCTGCTGTTGTTGTTGTTTGTTTTTATGCTCATAATTAATTCCAATCGGAAATAGTTTTTAATGGCGGATTTACATTACACACGCACATCGTCGTACACCCGCACACACACTTACGCAGGCACAAAGTCAAGCAGTTGGTGAAAAGTACCTTTATGCGATGACAGTTATTACACACACACACACATGCACACGTAGTCGTGTACATACATTTGCATATTTACATAAATTCAAATTACACTGAAAATGTTCGTTGCTAAACTGCCGCCGAACGACCATCGTCGGTCGTTAATGTCCGGTTAGACGAAAAAAAAAACACAAAACATAAAATAACAAGTGTTCAATTTTAAAAGAGAGACGGGGACACTGGCGCACACATACGCTTGTGTGTATGTATGCCTGGAGTTGGTGAGATCATTGATCTCTCTCCCCCTAGGTAAAGGTCAAACTAAGCCAAATACTCGCCCATACTCGTACTGGTACACATGCGATTATAATTTATGACCTTTGCTTAAGAGATGCATGCAAACGACATTCGCTGTCACCCCTTTTTTCGTTTCTAAAACGGACGGAAGCCTCTTGAATTTGGTCTTGTATGGATAAGACGTTCTCCGTCCGTCCGTCCATTCGTCTTTTCAGATTTGTTGTCTACATTTTCAATGTCAATACTTTTCTTATTCAAAATAAAGTAAATGCATTCACAGTTTGAGCTCCATGCACGCGAGCATTTTCGTCTGCACCCAAAAAAAATCTGGCGCACAGTGGTTTTAGTCCGTACATAAGCGAATTGTGAAGGGGTAATTGCAACATTTCCTATTTACGGGGCTCCGTGGTGTGATGGTTAGTGCACGTGACTAGTCACAAGTCTTACATGTTCAAAGTTTGAAAGTAACAGCATTTGGAATTTTTTTCCACCCCGTTAATGCTAGCGACATTGAGAGATTTACCTCAAAGCTCTGTACAAGTTTCTGTTTTAAATGCCCCAGCCATTCAAAGCCGGTTTAGACCAGTAGGTCCTGGTCAAGGGTTAGGTTGACAAAAGTAATGTTTTCTCGTAATATGGGGTGAGTTTTTCGTGATATGACGTTTTAACTGATTTTTACTGATTTACTGATACGCTAACCAGTTGCTACATTTCAGAAGCTGTCAAAGTTGTCAATTCCATACCGCTGTCGAAATAGTCACTAAGCCGAACATGTGGAAACAATTAAAATTGTTTTGGAAATTCTGGCACATTTGTTAGCATGCGACTTTAAATTATGGTAAGATCGATCGTTGTTGGAAGGATTACATTCCACAAGGCATTCAATAAGCTTCGATGATAAACTGTTTGGCGCAATAAAAGATAAGGCGTCATCAACTGACCTTATTTTTCGATATGGCGGTTCTCGGTATAAAGCAATGTTAACCGACTTTTTGTGATCAATGCTCGACCTCATATATAACGAGCAGAGGTTGAAGCCGATAGGAAATTATCGGCAGGGCTGCCCGGGTGTTTTTCATCGTCGACGGTTTTAATTTTTTCATAAATTTAGGCAATCGGAGTTTTTTTAAAACAAAAAAATTAATAATTTTTAAGGTAAACTGTTTTTGGGTAAGTTCAATCAAGTATTTGTGAAAGGCAAATTACAATGTTTCTAAGTGAACATATTTATTTTAAACAATTTGGATGTGATATTATTTTCATAGGATAAACCGAAGTATTTTAAAATATTTTTTCAAAAAATGTTGTCCTTTGAAACTTAAAGGCCATAAAAAAAGAAACTTGATGCTTAATAAAAACATGTAAATGCAGTTTTACTCCAAGTGGTCTCGTATTCAGACGTATAATGTTCAAGTGTAACGACTTTTTTAAATTTTGTCGTCGTCCATCGTCTACGCTAACTGGCCAATACTTTGAAGGAGCTCGAATGCAGCATTCGAGATTCTAATGCTGAAAACCCCCAATGGTTTATTACATCAAAAATTAATCCAAAGTCCAACAGCCATCAGCACTTTAGATAAGTTAATGCGTCTCCTCCAACAAACCATTGTTGGTACATAAACAATAAAAATATTTAAAAGATTAGTAACTTTAAGGAAAACCTATGTCATCTAGACCGATTCAGTGATGGGACCCATTTCTTGCTCAACGGCAACGTCAATAAACTAAATTGCAGCAAGCAGAAGAGCAACCAGAAGAGGTTCAAGAGGTGCCATTATACCCAGAGAAAACCATGGTTTGGTGTGGTTTATGGGCTGGTGGTATCATGACTTCATATTTTTTTAAAAGTGATAATGGGCGGAACTTTACCCTGAATGGTGCTGGCTATCACGCGATGATACGGACTTTTTGCTACCTGAAATTGAAGCCCGTAATCTTGACGACATATGGTTTCAACAGGACGGTGCCACTTGCACCGTCCAGTCCATTTAACACGGCATCTATTGAGAAGTCATTTCTAAGAGCAGTTAATTTTGTTATGGACCGGTAAGTTGGCCGCCTAGATCGTGTGATATCACAACCTTTTTCTATGGCGCTACGTAAACTCCAAAGTCTATCCTAACAAACCAGCTACGATTCAGATTTGGGAAGCTAATATTATGCGTGCATTAACGCCATACCGGTCGAAATGCTCAAACGAGTCATCCAAAATTGGACCCTCTGATAATAAATGGCGTAAAATGCCCTTTCGAATGAACAATAACGATTCCACATAAAGATTCCACACTTAAGTTTTTCATTTTGAAAAAATAGCTCTATATTGATCACCCAAATAACCCGAATAATCAATAATCATGTAAAATTGCAATTATCAATTTTTTGAAAGCCTGGTTTGAAAGCCTGGTTTTAAACTTTTTACGTATATATTATGCCCTGCACCGATCTGATGTATAGAAGAGTTGTCTCGTCCTTGCGAAATATAGGCATAAAGGAATATAAAGTGTAAGTTTTAGAGCGGCAGAGTTTCAGTTGCACAAAAATCGACCAATTTCACCGTGGCTAAATATTTTTAGAATGCCAAAAAAGCGCTGAGTTTGATCAAAATCGGACCAAATATAAGGTTTAAAAGCTACAGAACCAATCGGACTATATCTAAAGAAGAACAGATCTCGTCGATCGGTCGATACTGTGTGCAAAATTCTGGCGGTACATTTCACCAGAAGTCTATGAAATTTGACATGTAAGGTTTTTAAACAAACGATGTACTCTATACAAAATACATCTTTTATATATTTTAATGTATCATAAAATTTGGAGCCAAACTGATTTGATCCCAATAAAATTGGATGCGTGGCATTAGTATGCACACAGGAAAAACTACGATGAAATTTTACCAGATCGATGCATAGTTTAATAATTTGGAATATGATTGATATATACTGGTATTGCTCATACAAAGGGGACAACAACAATTCCGATAATTACTGTGGAATTATAGTTCATACACATACTATGGGGTCTAATGAGTTTGGCGAGGATATCATATACATAGTACATAGTCGCTCATCCCGAATTCAGACTTTTCTCGTTTTTACTGAATGCTCTGAATAAAATTTAAACTTGGAAGACAGTTCACTCGAAACGGGATTGCTAAAATCTTACCTTTTTTGTCTAGGGTACATTTCATGGTGTTGTTGCATACGAAATAACATGTTAAATGTACATCCTACAATGAAGGGTATACAAATGTTCCTAAATCGAAAATAATGTGATTTGAGTAACATTCGATTCACAGATTACTTTCTAGTGCTCTAGTCCCAAAAAATAATGAGTTATGACGGTTTTGTTGAAAATGACCCAATTGATTTTGCACGTGAGTCTCGGTATGTTGCACAGTGCACGTTTGCTCAAAAGAGAATGCACTTGTGACAAACATAAATAAATGCATGCCTACACATACATGTATGTATGTACGTACGAGTATGAAGTAATTTTCATACGTGTGTGTATATGTACATATGTAAGTAGCTTTTTGTGCATTTTATTCCTCTTAATGTGCCATAGTTTGAATGCTTTACTTTTACGGTGTTCTTTTTTTGTCAATTCTTTTTTTTACATACGAGTATGATTTTTTGGACGTCAGACAGATGTTTCTCATTCCAACCAAGTCAACTTTGTTGTGCGACGGACGAATGAACGAACGAGCCGAGCCGAGTATTGACACAATGTTTAATGTTTGTCCCTCACATCATTGTGTCGTTGTTGCTGCTGCTGCTGCGGCTGTTACATTTTTTTAATTTGGCAGTGACAGCAATTGAAATCTCTCTCGGTGTTCTGTGCGGTTCGGTATTCGCTCGTTCGCATTTTGCATACATTTTGCTAATTGAATATGCACGAAAGAACGAAAAAAAGCAAGAAATAAAACACGAACAACAACATTAGCGAAGACAACTCACATGTATGTATAAATGCCGTGCCTATGTTTGGGTGTGTGTATATCTGCACGTAGAACAAATGAGTGTGATTGTTTGTTGTGATGTTGCTGTTCAGGCTCTATGCCCGAATGCTGTTCTCTATCTGGCAAGACGGAGGGTATCACGTCATAAATACGCACTCAACAACTTTTTTACACGCATTACATCGCTGTTTGTTTGTTTTTGTTTGTTTCGCTATGCCAACAAACAAACCGGAATACAGGGTGGTGGTGCAAGAGGTACTACAGAGTATGTAACATTACGGCCACCAGTTAATAGTTGCAATTACAACATTAAAAATAAATGTAGGTATTTTGGCATTATGTCTTTATTTTAAAATAAAAATATACCAAAAAGCGAAGTGGTAAAATAGCTAAGAATCCATTTAGATCAATCTATCTACTTATATACATTCATATAAACAGACAGATATCAAAAGCAAGAAATTAATTTTTTAACACCAAATCTCTTTTTTTATTCAAGACACGTCAACAAAAGAGTGAAAATCCTCATGTACCAATTTTTAGTACAGTTGTTCTACCTGTTTTAACATTTCACCATTATACATGGAAAAAGTCAGGATATTTAAATGGAAGCGCTTAAATTAAGCATATGTGACGCGCAAAAAAGAAAGGGACCTAAGGTTAAAAACCAGTTTTGTTCAGGAGAGCCATTTTAATGATTAGGTCCCTTTCTATTTGCGCTTAGAATCGTCGACTTCACTTTCATAAAACGCGCATATCTCTGAGAGGCATTAAATTTCGGCATTACTTTGATTCAATAATAGTGTTTCTTTAAGCAATAGTTGCGATGAGTCCAAAAATAAAGGAACTTGGGGCTGATAAGAGAGGAATTATCTTGAAATTACGCAATGAAAAAAAATCTCTCCGTGAAATTGCTCTGACTATTGGTAGAAGCCACTCCTCAGTTCAGTACGTCATTAAAAAATTCCAATCCACCGGTTCTATTTTGTCTAAGCCTCGAACTGGGCGACCATCTAAGCTGACAGAGCGGGAGAAACGATCTATTTTGTCTGCTGTAAAAGAAAACCCAAGAATTACTGCTTCCAAAATTAGTGAAAACATAAAAGAATCCTTCGGCAAAGACATTCATGAAGATACCGTGCGAAAAATATTGAAAAAATGCGATTACCATGGCCGTGTAGCACGTAGAAAGCCATACATATCAGACATTAACAGAAAAAAAGAATGAGTACATTAAAATGGCTCTAGAGTTTTGGGAAAAGGTGTTATTTTCAGACGAAAGTAAATACTGTATCTTCGGCATATGAGGCAAGAAGTTAGTTTTGCGAAAAAGTGAAACTGCACTTAATAAAAAGAATCTTGTTCCCACGGTTAAACATGGTGGAGGTGCATTTCAGCCAAAGAAGCAGGAAAATTTACATTTATAGAAACAATGGATCAATATGGATACATTTTAAACTAAGATTTAAAGCAGAGTGGACAACAACTGAACCTATGAGAAGATTTTTGGTTCCAGCAGGATAATGATCCGAAGCATACAGCGCAAAATGTGAAGTTGTGGTTACTATATAATACTAAACATCAACTACATTCACCCCTCAGTCACCCGACCTTAACCCCATCGAACATTTGTGGGATTTACTGGAGCGTAATATACGCAAACACAAAATTACCTCCAAGGATATGCTAAAACACGTTCTTATGGAGGAATGGGCAAAAATAACCGAAGAAGAAGCATCAAAATTAGTTAAATCAATGCCAAGTCGACTATCAGAGGTTCTTAAATGCAAGGAATATCCTACAAGTTACTAATATTGCATATAGGATATGAAAAATATACTTATTTTTATTAATATTTAAGATGTACGAATACTTTTTCTAGTGAATTCACGTTTTTATGTTTTTAGCTTTTAAAATTAAAATTATATATAATAGACTTCTTAGTAGATAAGAAAAATGAAATATATCCCTCAATAAATTTTTATTAAAAATATTGGCCAAATTGGTTGGTTCTCTCGTACAATTTTTACAGCATAAAAGTTTTGTTTTTTGGTGTACGAATATTTTTTCTGGCGAGTGTATATGTTTAATTTTATCAACTGAGTTTAAGTGTTTACTCCTTGATAAAGGTTTTATGTAAAACAATCAAGGCATACCTATCTTCTATCATCTTTATAGAAGAGCAAATAATGCTGTTGATGGAAATTTAGTTCTTTACAATGAGATTCGATATGATATAAGTTTCTCGTCAAAGAATAAATATGAAACGAGAAATATCTATCTAGATAAATATTGGTGGACTAAATGCTAACATCTCCACTTCTACTTATTCATTTTACATAAATTTTTATATACTTGTACATAAATCTATTGAAAAGGTAATGTTTTTATCAAATGTTTTCATATATATTTTTAAACTATAATAATGGTGAAAAGACATATTTACTGTACTTAAAATATTTATGTACATATACTTGCGAAACCACAATGTATTTATAAGTGCATTATTCAAAATGTAAAATCAATTTGTTTATTTGTAGACCACATTATATAATATACAAACAAATAAATGCTTAAAAAAGTATGTAACATTACCTCGAAAAAAATATATTTTTTTTAATTTTTTCGACTTATAATCTCATGTTATCGAATCTAGAAAGAACCTTAATATCATATAAAAGCTACCTGGTTCAAATGATTTGGATACTCTGAGGCGACTTTAATAAATAGGCCAAGAGGAGCGTGTGCGAGAATAATATCGTGCGCAACTCACTGATTTAAGTTTCAAAGTGCCTAACCCGCTTTTTGCGAAATGTGAAATTGGACAGATTTATAAAGCTTAAAAGATTTGCCTAACTAGCAGTCCACTCTGGGAATTATGAATTGATTAATACGAGCGAACGCGTAAATGAGAACGACTAAACGAACTTAAAATCGTTTTAGAAACGGTTGAGTATGCGAAGAACGATTAACACGATACAAATAGCGCAGGGCAGAATTGAAAGTACAGTATAACTTCTCTAATCCGGACAGATATAGTTTTTAGCATTGCCCGGATTAGTGAATGTCCGGAGTACAGCACAAAATGTTTTTAACTCGAAAGTTGGTTATGTTTATTTACTTTATTATTAAATATGTTATTAAGAAAGCGAAAAATAAAAAATAAACCATATATAATTAATTTTCACCAAATATCCAAGCATAAACTTCAAAACTGGCAGAGAGATTAAGAATGTACAATGTTGAACATATTCTATTCATATCCTGACAGGTCTACACAATCTTCATCGCCCCCCAGCAACAATAGTGATATTTGTTCCTAATTTAATTCTGATGCATTGATTGTTCTTGTAGGATTACAGAGCTGTTCAGAGGCAGAAACAAAACTCGAAAGCTAGGGTCAGTATTGAGTTGTCTTTCTTTTGGGTGCGATAGTCCAATACCAAAATGGCTTGTTAGAATTACTCCGAAAATTCTTCACATTTTAATAAATACATTCTTAAACCACTCTTCAAAAATCGATACCAATATTCAGCCTGTTTGGTACACTTATAACAAAAGGAAGCTCAATTTTTTTAAACGTTCTTGGCATGATGAGGCAACTTATGAGATCTAGCCGCGTTCGCACAGGGCATAAAAGTAAATCTATCTTTTGATATTTTTCTACCAGGTGCTGTATTCTCCGCAATGAACCCATGTTTTCGTTTTTTTTTTATTTTTAAAGTCCAGCTTCCATTTCAAGACTTAAACTTTTGCAACCTGACGTTACTTGCGGAGAAATTATCATTTGCCAAAATTAAAATTCTAATTTAACAAAAATCGGAGCATGGTAATTACGCTGCTGAATAAACCATGTCATCAACACTTCTTCCACCTGAGGATTTTCGCCCAATCTTAAAATTTTTCTTTTTTCTAAACAAGTTTTACTAACCCATTTCAAATACATTTTATTCAAAATGTAGTGTACCTGATCCTTTCCAAGTTTGAGACACATATTTTCTACCATTTACTTTTTTATATTAAATATCAAAATTTGTGGATTTTAAGACATTAAATTGTTCACCCACTTGTCCGATGGATTTTCCAATCGATTCCAATATTTTACATTATTCAGCAATGTTAAAGTTTTGTGTTGTCCTTTAGTGGTTGGTGCATTTCTAAACGTCCTACCTCCTCACAGGTTTAAATACGCCAACCACTTTAGTGAACAACTATATAAATTTATGAACAACTGCAGCTCAAGCACTCAAGATATAAAATAAATGGGTCATTCGCAATACAGTCATAATTTTACACCCAATGACTTCTTCTTATACTCTGACATCAAGAAAGAACTGCGTGATCAAAGACATTTTTTGGCTGTGTCTGAAAAGAAGTGGAAAAGGTGCTACGAAAATTGGTTTGAGCGCATGCAATTAAAAACAATATTATTATTCTGATATTGATTAAAATTATACATACAAGCTTGTATGTTTCCTCAGCAAACAAAAACAAATCGTGACAATTTCTAAATTTTGCCAAATTGGACTTTCCAAAACCCACAAACAAACAAACTAGCCACAAAGTCGGTACTTACTTTGTATTAATTCAAAAATGTTTTGCTATTAAAAAATGTCTTGAATTTCATTCTTATCATATCACGACAATCAATGCGAAAAAATTGGATATTTAAAACGGAATTTCGAAGCGTGTTTAACCCACCCATAAATTCCGAAGACAAAAGTTTCCCACAAAATGTTGGTTGGAATTTTAAATAACGCTCGTGGAATTCTCGTCGTTAACCTCGTAAATCATCCACACAGCAATAACAACAATAACATCAGTGAATTGCTCAGTACTTATTTTCAAAGTGTTATTAGCAAACCACACCACCTACTCCTCCTCCGCGATAAGTACTCGTATTTAAACAATTTCAAGCGAACAAAAAGTGAAAATTCTCAAAACGTCCGAAGATCACACCCTGTAATAATTTCATTTGAAATGTTTACATTAAAAAAATGTTAAACAACAGCGGATGGGGTTTCGTTTGAATTAAGACAAGAAAACATAAACTGTTTATAAATTTTCACAATTTGTTTTCGTGTTTCTCAGGCTACACACATTCGAATACAATGGAAATCTATTCAGAACATCTGGGGCAACACAACCAACTGAAAGTGAAAGAACTAAACTATTTCTGTTGAATTCGGTGAAGGCCCTCCCTTCCTCGCTCGCTCCCTTCTCTAGCGGCATTGGGTTGTCGACGGTGTGCAAGTAGTATTTATTTTGTTCACAATCAGTAATTTTGTTTTATAGAAAAAAAGCAAAGAAAAAAGTCTGAGGGAAGCTATAAGGAAATGAAATTTATGGGAGAAGCGAAACCAAATTACCTGTCGCTCGTTCCGCACTTTATTGCACAAATCGGTGAATTTGAATTCTAGAGGAAAATTTTTATTATTAATCTTAATTATTTCGATTGGCGTCATACAGGCGTGAACTTAAAGGAATTTGATGAGATATTTTGGAGTAATCCTTGGTAGTATCAGTTAACGGCACCATTTTTATTTTAAAAAATCGTTCACCAATCTATGGTCAGCAAGTGGTCAGAATCGGACCACTTTAAACCGATACAAAACGAGGCCTCAAATTAGAAGACAATTCGTAGTGCAATTTTTTACACGCAGTAACAACACCAGATTCAAAGTAGAGACTTCCAAAAAATATAATCCCAGGTCATGCTCTTCGCGTAAACGCAGATGACCTGTGTTGCCAATTTAGCATTCTTCACTTTAGATTTAGCGGGTTTTAAACAGGTTTAGCGGGGAGATTTGACATTTAGCTTAAAGTTTTTTTCTATCTTTTTTCAGAAATAATATAGATTTTTCCTGGCTTTTTTTTAAAAGATTCTTTTAAATTAACAAATCAAAATATTTTATATTTTTCATATATAAAATTTTATATATTATATAAAATATTTAACATATAACACACTTATACATAACTTCTCAAATAAGGAATTTATAAATCCCACATTTAAACAAAGATCTATAAACATTTGAATGTTGTGGAAGCGGTAGTGACTTACCGAGTAGGGTGTGGATATGCACATGTAGTTTTTTTTCATCCAAGAACAGACAAGGTTGGAACGGAGTAAAAACTATGTAGCTTTAAATACAGCATTCACAAGATCGCGGGTTTAAGTACAAATTAAGTTAAAATTCCTTTTCAATTTTTTTATATAAAATTTAAAATTTTATATATTTAAATATTTTATATAGAACGGCCGTAAACATAACTTTTTAAAAAAAGGAATTTAAAGGAAATTTAAAGCTATAGTCAAGTCAACTGTATACCCTAGTACCGAGTAGTAGTACTTCAAATTCCTTTTCATGAATTTTTGCAATTTTTCTTTGTTCATCTTTGGAAATATGTATTTATATTTAGATTAATAATTTTTAGGACGTCAGTCAGGAGTTTCCTTTTGTCGCTTTGAAATGTAAACAGTTTAGGACAATTTCTAAACAAACTATTCTATAGATTGTATAGAAAAGATTGTTAGCCAATTAATATGGTAAAAATAATTTTAAATAATCGAAAAATTACTAATTTGTACAAGCAACGTTAAAGATTAGGGGTCAAAAACCCTTTGAGGGTTTTAATATACTGACCTAGTACCATCACCCTGACTTGGAATTTCTCACCCCCCAGACAATAACCCCAAAAATGTTCCACAGTGTTATTAGATTGTGTCAATTAATTCCTTTATAAAGAATTTTTTTGGTACCAACAATTTTTTTGGTTATTCTTATTACTTTAAGTCGGAAGCCAAAAATAATAAAAAAAAATATTCGGGAAAACATCAAGGATTTCTTAGCTTTTGGAATATTATTTATTTGAAAGGCATACAAAATAAAATACACTTAGCAAGAAAGATACTTAAAATATATTTCACCTAATGTCAAGCGGACGAATGTAAGCCAATATATATATTAGGGTGGAGTGAAATTCAAAAAAAAAGTTAACCTCGGAAAGAGATGTAGTCTGGGGTCCTAATGAGGGGAAAAATAAAGAAAAAAATTTAAAAAAAAATTTTAGGGGTCGCGCCACTCCCTAGAAATTTGGAAATTATCGCTATTTTGGCGTTGATTTTAGAAAAATCCTAAAAAGTTTTATGTCAATAAATGTTTGCAATAGCGTAAACAATGAAATAAGGGCATGAAAAAATTTAAAAAAATTTTTCTCATTGTTCAAAAATTTCAAAAAGTAAAATAAGTCAAATCGTCCCTTCTTCAGAAAATTGACTGAACAATGAAATCGCCACCAAAGCTACAAATATTAGTCGATTATCCTCATATTTGCCTCAAATACTTTTGTTTGGGCACTGAACAAGCTCAAACTTTTAAATTTCGAATAAGTTAAGTCGTTAATTTTTAGGATTTTTCTAAAATCAACGACAAAATAGCGATTATTTCCAAATTTCTAGGGAGTGGCGCGACCCCTAAAATTTTTTTTAAATTTTTTTCTTTATTTTTCCCCTCTTTAGGACCCCAGACTACATCTCTTTCCGAGGTTAACTTTTTCAAATTATAAAAAAAGCATGTTTTCACTCCACCCTAATATATATATCATGACTTATCGACAATATTTTTAATGTTTTTGCCAATTTATTAAAAAAGTGTCAATTAAGATTGCCGTTCCGTATGCTGAAAATTGTAAAGGGTGGTTAAATTTTAAGGGCCGATGCTGAATGTGAACCACACCTAAATGTCAAGTTTTTTTCTGCATTTCATTTGATATTTCTCAATTTCTCGATTTTCTAACTCAATTTGAACCATTTTGAACCTGATACACAAGCGAGCAACACGTTAAAGTTATTCAGGCTTATTATGAAAGTGAAAGTCAATTTTTGAAGAAAATCAGACATTGTTTAATCAAATAAGCTGATCATTCGGTATCAATCGGTATACCCAAGGTTCTAATATTTTTGTAGTTATCGTAAGAGCTCATTTCGTCCATCTTGTAAAGTGTGGTTAAATTTTAAGGGCCGATGTTGAATGTGAACCACACCTAAACGTCAAGTTTTTTTCTGCATTTCATTTGATATTTCTCAATTTCAGACTAATTCAATTTGAACCATCGAAAGATACACAAGCGAGCAACGCGTTAAAGTTATTCAGGCTTATTATGAAAGTTACAAACAATTTTCGAAGAAAATCTTATTCAGTGATGAGGCACATTTTCACCTCAGTGGATTCGTCAATAAGCCTAATTGCCGCATTTGAGCAAATGGTAACCCAAGAGTAATTGTCGAAAGGACAATGCAACCACAAAGAGTGACTGTTTGATGCGGTTTATGGGCTGGCGGCATTATCGGGCCATATTTTTTCAAAATGAGTCCGGTCAGGCAGTTACTGTGAATGGTGTTCGCTATCGTAACTTTTTATGGCCTGAATTGGAAGATTTGGATGTAGACGATATGTGGTTGTAACAGGACGATGCCACACAGCTAACGAAACAATGGCTCTTTTGCGCGACAAATCAACATCGGCCCTTAAAATTTAACTTTTTTACACTCAGTTGTACTGTGTGATTAATTGGAGAACGCGCCAATTATTCCAAAAGTTCAGAAAGAAAATTTTAAACTCCAACAAAATTCTTGCACTTTCTAACGCTGTTTACTATAAAGACCAAAAAATATTGAGCATCGCAAAAAACTTGGTTTGAAAAACTACTATGTTACAATTGCAATGATCCCACCAAATCGCATACCCTTTAATTGGTTAAAAGAAAAATACTGTAGTTTTTCATCATATAAGTTTAATCGACATTCGCTTTGATCAAATTGAAAGACGTTTTCACTTTGAAATATTCGAAATATCGTTTTTTCAATCAATCGACACAAATCAATCATCATCATCTCAACCCCCTCCTTCATCGTCATTATGATCACGAGACAAAAACAAAATTATGTAAGCTCTTGTTAAACGAGACTGCTCTCTCAGTGTGCGAGTACGAGTAGTGTAAGTGGGTTGCTTCTCTTCTTTCATTTTAAATGAAGATCATCGTGACGGTTGTGTGTAAGTGTGTGTGTGTCAACATCACCCTAAAAACAAACTTGCGATGATGATGATGGTTGATATTTACTGTTCGTCTGGTTGTTGCACTAGCACCGCCACCAGCACCATCGCCGGCATTGCGATGATGATGATGATGATCATCATCGTCAACATCAGCAACATTGAGAACGACAGCAGTAGCAACGTTTTAAAATTATAGCTTCTGCGTGTGTGTGAGTGTGTTTAGTAAATCGAAACATTTTTGTATGTTTCCCTGACATCCATCCATCTCATCCATCTGGTTTTTTTATTTATATTTTTATGTACTTATCTACAGGGTGTTCCAAATAAAGGTATCATTTCTAATAACACACTAGAAATTATTAAAACAAGTTTCCAAAGTAAGTAACGTGTTGTTAAGCGAAAGCTTTGATGCTGTGATTTGACCCCTTTACGAGTAGATAGTTTGAATATGTTTTTCAGAAAGCTTTACAACTTTGGATTTTACGCAGAAGGGGAATCCTTTGGCGTGTATGACAAATGACCAACAAAAATATACGTTCGGCAAAACCTTCTTATAAATAGTGTCCCAAAATTCATGTAAGATTTCCATTTTTGCGATTAGGTGTTGGCAACTCAGAATGGAAACAATTCGGATAGCTTACTATTAAGGGGTTCTCAAAATGCTAAACGAGACAAAATTAGAATGTGTTTGTAATGTTTAAAAACAGTTCAAAAACAGATAAACAAATCGTAAGAACAACCTGGCCAAAGCATTCATACTCTCCACAATGGCATTGACAGTTTTGACACGAACATTGGCCGCTGGGTCAGAGCCTCTTTACCATTTTAGTGTTGTCTAAATGTGGTACAACCCGAAATAATTGAGTGTTTTTATTTATTACGAATGATCGGAACAGGGTTAGGAATATAAGCAAATGTTTGCATTAAAAGGGGACTCTAATGCATTTTGATATACTCTACTTCTAATCAGAGATACTTATATATTACGACACTTTTCCCAAGTTCTCGAAAAAATATTTTTATGATCCAGTCTAATATAGATCCAGGGCATATAGAAATGAAACAATTTCTAGCACAATGAAAATAGTGATCGCGATTGATAAAACATTTGCAAACAAAATATGTAGAGCTTGGAACTTTATAAAAAATCTAGAAGAGTAGTTCTTTTATATAGGTGTACAGCCTATTTTAGTAACCTTATTCTCTCTACATCCCATAAAAAACAAAAGAAAGCTCCACTCAAATTTGTCAGCTGCGCACGATATAATTCTTATACTCAACGCCGGCTTTGAACGGCTTTTTACATGTCTTAGAGATTCACTACTTACTCGAAATGTCGGTAGAATTTGCGAAGGCAGACAATAAATAGGAGACCCCTTTTGATATCTGTATGCTGCATCTTTCAAGCAGATAATCTGGTCATTTAAGAGCAGTCGAGGCCCCACCTTGCAGATCAGTGCCCTAAGAGAATAGAAACATCTTTTTTTTACTAGTCAATCAGCTTTGAAAATTTAAATGTTCCTTCCAGGCTTTGCAGTCGTCGTGCAAACTACCCATCACATCTGGCGGCTTACTTATACTTTGAAATAAACATGGTGCAATGCCACTGCCACGTCCATGCATGCATATAAAGGAGGAGACGGACTGTTCGGTGTAACCGCCCATTTTTAGCACGCAGAAGTAAAATATTCTTAAAAGTATACCTAATAACAAGGATGATATAATAGAGAGCCTCCCATCGGTCTAAAAAAAACTTTTAACTGGATTACCCTTTACATTTGTATGTGTTGTTATCCAGTCCAAACCATTCCATTTATACAGAAATACACATTGCGCCGCGTTGCAACATATACTTTTTCGAAAATTTTAGAAAAAACGTTTCAGTGCTGCCATTTTTGTTAATGTCGCCAAAGTAAAATGAAACGATTTCGCCATGAAGCCATCAAAATGCTAAAAAAGTCTATTTTGCGTATTTTAAAAATACTTAAGCCGTAATTTTACTAAATTTAAGGATGAGGAGTCAAATCATAAGAAGAAAAATTTAAAAACAATTATCAATTTCACTTATTTAATGACAAATGTTATAAAGGACAATATAATAATTCTCTTTTAAGAAAATGTCTCAGTAAAAAAATATTTTCGCGATATTTGGTGTGGGCTAAATCGAAAAATCTTTTGTTTCTTGTTCTAAAATGGTATTGCATCTCATTATGTGATCCATTAAAAGTAGGGATGCAACGAAAGTAGGTTAATCGAAATATTAAATATATTATAAAATATTGATAATATAATATTTGTATACAATATTGAAATATATAATATTGAAATATTTTTTTTTAATTTCGTGTTATTTGTAATATTTGACCTGTTATTTTTTGCAAATGCAAATTTTTAGACTCATTTAGACTGTCTGTGTTTTAAATTCAAAACATGTATTGCAGTTTAGTGATAAAAGATAAACCCTCTCAATTATCAAAAATATTAAATAATTTAACTGTCCGTAAATTGTCAAGAAGTCGGCTCAAATATTTATTTAAACAAAAACATAAATACTTGATAAATAATTCAGTTCGTTAATGTGAAAAACATACAGCTTTTAAAATTTTGATTTTGCCAAGATTTTTTTTGAAATAATAAAAAAGGAAGTCAATTTCCAGAGAAACTTAAGAAAACACAATTGTGTGCTAGATACATTCTCACAAGAAAGTTCATTTTAGTACCAGGCTTGAGGAAAATCAAACATTTTTGCAATATAATTCACAAAAATATAAGTATTGAGTTAACGATATACTTAAGTACTTTGAAATACTCATAGCTTAGTAGAGCCAATTTATATTGAATAAAACTATTCTTTGCTGATTTTCCGCCATTCAGTCAAGTATTCATATGATTTCAAATGAGAAAGCGAACAGAGAAATATTTAATTTTGCTAAGCGATCATTCCACAGTTGGGTTTTGAGAATGCAAAAGCAAAACTTTTAAAAACGGGCTTTTGCGAATGTGAAAATGAATGTTGTTTAACATGATGCAAATAATTGCGAACATTTGTTACAACCCTATTAAGAGATTAATGCGTCCTTAGACATTTGTTTCATCAAAAGAAGGCGATAATGAATGTAGGGCAGCTCGACATAGAAGGCACAACCATGGTACTGCGGAAAGTCTGCCAACTGAAGTCACAGGACTACAAAGAGGTATTAGGCGTGTTCCATTATTGCTTACTTACTTTACTACTTTAAACCTTACGATAATTTTTAAAATTTCTTTGTATAAAATAACTGATTGGCTTTATGCATCATACGAGGGCGACCGCAAAACTAACTGGCCTGGCACATTTTCTGTTTAACTAGCAACTTTTTTTGTTTTTTAAAAGTAATCTTTTATAAGCCATCTGTCAAAATTTCCGAAATATTTAATGATTATTTTCTTTTTTACAGGTGATTGAAGCAAACAAGTTTTATAATTTTTGAAAAATGGAAAATAAAGAGTGTCGTGCGGTAATTAAACACTTTTATATGAATGGTTATACGCCACAATTAATCAAAGATGGATTGGATTCTGTTCATGGTGATAATGCACCAATTTAAAATGGGTCGTTCAAGTACGGAAGATGAACAACGCTCTGGAAGACCGAAAACTGCTACTACTATTGAAAACATTAGAAAAATATTTAATGAAGTGACTAAAGATAGAAAAATATTTAATGAAGTGACTAATGATAGACGAATAAAGCTCAGAGAACTTGCTGATATTGTTAAAATACACGAAAAACAAGTTTGGAGTATTTTACATGATGAACTCCACATAAAAAGGTATCCGCAAGAACGCTGCCGCGTTTGTTGACTTTGCCCCAAAAAATCGTCCGTTGGACCAATTCCGAGGAGCTTTTAGCGATTTATAACTGTTGATGAAACATGGATCCATCACTACATCCCAGAATGCAAAGAACAGTCAAAACAATGGATAGAAGCTGGTAAAAGTGGTCCCAAGAAGGCGAAAGCTGTTAAGTCAGCAGGAAAAGTTATATCCACAGTATTTTGGTATTTTTATTGATTATCTTGAGAAAGGAAAAACTATAAAAAGTGAATATTATTGTGCATTATTGGATCGGTTGAGTGAAGAAATCAAGATAAAACGACCGCATTTAGAAAAAAAAGTTCTTTTTTCATCAAGATAATGCTCGTTTACACACTGCATTTTTAGCTCAACAAAAATTGGCCGAATTACGATTTAAAATTGCTCCGCATCCACCATATAGTCCAGATTTAGCTCCTTCTGATTATTTCTTGTTTCCAAATTTAAAAAAATTCTCGGTGTGAAAAAAATTTCGTCCAATAACGAGGTTATTGCTAAAACTGAGGCATATTTTGAAGGTCTTGAAAAATCTTATTTTTCGGATGAAATTAAAAAACTTGAAAAACGTTTTGTAGAAAAAAGTTATTCCTGAAATACTAAAAGCTAGCAATAACCGAACTCGCTTAAACTCGCTAAAGGTTATTTTTTAATAACTTTCTTCCTTATTTAATTATTAAGAACAAACGGGTTTCAACGCTAATTGTTTATATTTAACTGTAAACAAAATATTTTTATATTTTCGTACAACGGGTTGAAGTTATCGCGAGTGAGTTACCATTAGAACACGACCAATGTGTAACAAAAAAATCTTCAATGACTTAATTCCCCGTCAGACAAGAAACTGCGATTATATGCTCGTAGCTAGCGTGTAGTTATTCTTAGACAAAAGTTATGAAATATATAAGTATAATATTAAAAGATTGTTTCAATGTCAAAACGAATCGTTCGCTTCAGAAAAAAAAACAATTTTATAAATGTTCAAATTATTAGATCGTGTCTAACCTATTGTTCGATTTTATGTATGTTCGAAGATCCTTACAGGTCACTGGTGGATTTGCAACTACTTACTGCAAACAAGGCAATCATGGGCATTAGGCCAGATCGTTAAATTGAAAATATTGTCTGACTCTTTGGGTAATTGCCACAAAGTGGCTTTAAAGTATAAGTAGGGGAAATTCAGTACTGAAAACGGTTATTCCCTAACGCTTTGCGATACTTTGCTTTTTGTCCATTGAAGTCATTAAAAATGCCTTAAAGAAACAAACAAATTTTAATTGAATTGCAAAATCATTACCGTTCTAATAGAAATCTTAAAAAAATTAATGCAAAAGAAAGAAAGAAAGAAAAAACGGGACTGTAATGCATTTTAATATTCTCTATCATGGTCAGTGCTATAATTAGACACTTTTCCCAAATTCTCGAAAAAAAATATGGTTATGTTCCAGCCTAATGGGCAAAGAGAAATGAAACAATTACTAGCTCAATAAATAGTGATCGCGATTGATAAGATAACTGTAAACAAAATATGTAGAGCTTGAAACTTTACAAAAAATCTAGAAGAGTAGTTCTTGTAGGTGTACAGCTTATTCTAGTAACCTTATTCTCTCTACATCCCATTAAAAAACAAAAGAAAGCTTCACTCAAATCCGTCAGCGATACACATAATTCTAATACTCATCGGCGGCTCCAAACGGCTAATACATTTCATAGAACCGTTTTACGTGTCTTAGAGATTAACTACTTACTCGAAAAGTCGGTGGAATTTGCGAGGCGAAAACCCGCCACTTCGACAATGTTAGATTTTCTTGCCCTATATTAAATAGGTTTACGTGCAGTACTAACTATCACACCACGACGGTTCAGTCTTCTAGGCAGGCTAACAAACAAACAATAGAATTAATTTTAATTTGTTTGGGAGTCTAGTACTGAAAATCTATGAACATTGGAAAAATTGGCCCTTTACATTAGTTTAGGCGATTTTTGCAGCTAACTCAAATTGCCGAGTTTTCAAATGCCTTTGCGAGCACATGTACACACATACCTTTCAAACTTCTTTTGCATTCGTATGTATGAATGGATGTATGCATGTAGGAGAATGTTTTGGAAATGTTTTACATTTTGGGGTCTGTTAATGTTTACCACACACACAAACACAAACGATAGCTGTCATACTTTTTGAAATGCATATAAAAGTGTACAACACCAACAAACATGGAACATCATCATTTGTACAACAATCATAAATATGTGCAGATGTATGTATGTATTTGAATGGTTGTGTGTGCTATATATAATTTAAATGTTGTTTTTGTTTTTATGTTTTTTTTAATGTTGTGTCTTCCGTTTCGTGCATGAGTCTGGAGTCTGGCTTTTCAGATGCGAGCAGACGCGCTATTAGCAGCTGTGCGTGTGTTTGTGTTTCGGACTCATTCGCAGAGGGGTTGTTTCTCGATGGATGGTTGGGTGTGTGTGAGCACATTAAAAGATGAGAATGTATGTCTCTGCTCATGTAGATTTGCGACCTGCACTTGTAGATCATCTCTCGGTTAATTTATATGTTGTTGTTTTTTTCTTCTGATAAATCCGAAATGTAGTTTTTGTTGTTGCTGATGTTACTGTTTCTACCGAGTTTTCATACCGTCGTCGGTGTCGTCGTCGTATGTGCGAGTCCGTACATCGGTCGTTTGTTCGGTCATTTAGCTGAGTCGGCGGGGGAGGTTGTGTGTGCGCCGCCAGTGTTTGCCGCTGCTACTGTCGTAGTTGTTGTTGTTTATACACTTTTTTGATTGGATTTAATTTAATTTCGTTGAAAACAAAAAAAAACTAAGTTTCGGCTTTTTCCACTTCAAGAACAACAGCAAAAGGCACACACACACACAAACACGTATGTATAACATAACAGTTGATGGTAACACACAGAGAGCAAACGAAAGAGAGAGTGATGAATGGATGATGTTCAAGTTTGAGTGCTGCAAAATGGAGCGGATAAGACTTGTATGCGTACATCACCATAAACGCCAAAGGCGACCGTATTAAAAACCGAAACCACCGCAAAATACCTACAAACAGCAAGCGAGCCTTATGATCCGGCCGTTGTTGTTGTGAAGCTGTTGCTACTGCTCGTAATCACAATCAAAACGTCATATTTAACAACACCATCATCGCCATCACCATCATCGTGATGATGATCACAATGACCAGAACGAGTAGAGAAACTAAGCTACACTTTCATAATTGGCTGTCATGTTGTGTTAACGATCAAAATGAATGAACAGCAGGCAGCAGCAGTAGGCAGTAATGAAATGTTGTTGTAACACAGATTTCTGAATACAGAAACAAATCAAAAAACAACAGATTCAAATCAGACACAAATCAAAAAATCAGTTGGTCTCAATTTCGATTTGTTTTCGCAAATTCAGACTTTTGACAAAACGTATGAAAACCAAATCCCAAATCCACTTGCAACCGACGATGACAATCACACACAATCACGACGATCAGAGCAGCAAAAATATTGTTTTTTTCTCGTTACTCTTCCAATTGGCAGAGATAGCCGCCGACCGACAATGCCTTGAAAATTAACTTAATTATTTTTTGAGATACTTAAGAAATTCTTTCTTCTACTCTTTCCATTCGTTTCTATTTTTTTAGAATTTTTTCTAAGCAAATATACATGTTTGTTTGTTTGCAAGATTCTTTTAAATCGTTTTTATTTTTTTTTATAAAAAGCACTTACGTTGTTTGACAATTGATTTCTTTTTTACTGTGAATTTTTCTTTAAATATATGTACATGTTTGTTTTTTTTTGCTCCACTGCCTTTCCCAATGGGTTTTTCTTTCAGTTTTCTTTATTTTTTTAATTCTTTGTATTATTTGTAAATTGAAATTTACTTTCTTTTTTTTCTTTATTGGTTCTAGTTTATTTGATATAATCCACTTTATTTTGTCGCTCAGTTTTTTCTTTTATTAAAATATTAATAAGTATATCAGTTGTTTTATTTTATATTTAGGTTTTTTTCAATTTTATTTTCAAACTTATTTTAAATCATTATAAATTATTACTATTTCTATTCAGTTATTTGTTTTAAACGCGTTCGCGCGTTATATTCTTAAGTTCGATATCAATGGTGTCGAGTTTGTAGTGATACTGAAATGTTTTGGTGAAAAATTCATGTGTTTTACTTGAATTTGAAATTGGTTTGTGTTCGCTTCGCTTTTCGGTTCGTTTGCATTTTCTTCTGTGCCGCCTCGGTATGAGTTCGCTTCGAGCCAAATACACGATCAACAAAAGAGCGACATGTATGATGGCGCAGGGTTCGGAACAACTGGTCAACGTTTGTTTATTTGTCTGTACTTAATGGAATATTAGTGTAATTCCCATCGCACATTGATTTTCCTATCCAGAAAACAGGTAAAACGTACACCCATACTTTGGGTTTTCGATGGCTGCTGGAAAGTTGCTAATGGTTAATTACGTCGCCATTGGATAAATGTATTATAATGGGATATCTTCATTTTCCTATGTTGTTTGTTTCTCATTGAAATTGTGCAAATTTTAAAAATGTTTGCTTTTGTGAAAATAAATACGCTTGGGTGGTGGCTTAGACTATCCCGCTCTAACCGTGGTAATTATCCGCATACTATTTATCGATCTCGGACCGTAAGAATTCACTAAGCAATTGCATACAGTATTCCTCGCTTAATTGCCCCCATGGTTAATTGTCTTTCTAGGTTATTTGCCTTAATTTCTGAATCCCTTTTTCCCCTCTTTGAAAACGAAAATTCTCGATTAATTACCTTCCGTTAATTACCCATTTCGTTAAATTATTTAAAGAATTAGAGCCCTAAAATTCAATGAACTTTTAAATTCTCACGCTTAATAAAGGAAAAATATGCGCAAATGTTTGCACTATGTAGTGGCGCTCTTAATCTAGTCTTTAACTACAATTCTGGCAACCACTACAATCAGTTTTCAATACATTTCTGATTGTTAAAGTAACTCCTTTTTTTAAATGTATTTTATTGTATCGCAAATCTGTAATTACCTATTTAAAATCATACGTACCATGAAATTATTGGCATGGAACATTGGTGCCTCAAGACAAGTCTCATTTCTAGCGATTTAACGTTTAAAACTTAAATCGGCTGTGAAACAAGTACTGATAACTTTTTCAAATTGGTTTTATTGGCAAGGTTGAACTTTGTCATTTAATAATGGAACAAAAAATCATATCATATGTATAGGTACCACAACTGGCACGGCAGTACCTAATCCGATTAACCCGATTTTCAGTACATTTTCGACTGTTTCTGGTCGAATCTCTTCAATTTGAACTTCGATTTCACGTTTCAACGCTTCAATTGTCTCTGGATGCTTTGCGTAACATTTACCCTAAATGGGTCCACACAGAAAATAATCCAAAGGGCAAAAATCACAGCTCCAAGGCGGCCAAGTCGGCTCATTATTCCATTTTAAAAAACAGTACGTAAAAAATCGATGGTTACGTAGTCCATGTCATTCAATTGAATTATTGGAAACAAAAATTCTTTAAGCATGGCACGGTAAGCCCAAAATGCACACTAAACAGAGACTCGTTGTGGATGCAATGGCTTCTGAAAAGCCACCGAGATGCAAATAAGCTTCATCTGAAAACACGATTTTTCGGTAAAATTCTTCATTTCATTAACTAACCAAACAATCTTAAGCCCATTGGGCGATACGAAAACTTATCGGATGGAGTTTCATTATTAAATGACAAGGTTCAACCTTTTCAGTAACACCAGAAATTTGATTATACCATTTTGCAATGGGGCAAAGCACTGACCACTTATCAAAAGACTTTTAGCGACTTAAACTCAAAAATTAGTTTATGTGTGAAAAGAAATAAGTCCTGTAGAATAGTGGGCGGCTTTACGCCCTTTTTTAAAGCCTGCTACTGTGATTGAGGAAATTTCTTTTGAGGTCTACGATTTTACTGAGGGACGTGTCACCGCACGTCAAAAACTTCAGAAGGTTACAAGTAATAAAAAAACGATTGGCATGTAAGTAGAGTAATATTTTTTCCGGGAACCGGATTAAATTTAGCATTTCCCGGGATTCCCGTGAATTTCTGAATATCATAAAAATAAAACAAACTATATTAATTTTGCAGTGCCTATACATTTTTTAAATTTTTTATGTCTTGAGATATAATACAGTACGCATAAGCTGCAGTTGAAACGAAAATATAATAAAAGCATATACAAGTACGTTGCAAAGAATTTTTTTAAGCTCATTTTAAAAATATAACGCGTGTTCCATTTCGAGGTTCCCTACGTCTCAGTTGGTCCATCCGTTGAGTCCAATTTTCCATGACTCGTTCGAGCATTTCGACTGGTAACTGGTGAATGGCACGCGTGGTGTGTTTCTCCAAGGCCTGAATCGAAGAGGGTTTGTCCACATAAACATTAGACTTTGCATACTCTCACAGGAAAAAGTCTAACGTGTGATATCACACTATCTTGGTGGCCAAAAACGTGAAATTATCTGCTCACGAAGTGTTCTCTCAATAAATCCATTGATTGATGCGATGTGTGTGAAGTGGCGCCGTCTTGTTGAAACCAAATGTCGCGAGATAACGAACTTCAATTTCAGGCATCAAAAAGTCGGTTATCATGGTACGATAACGGTCACCATTGACGGTTTCGTTCTCACCGGCATCATTTTTGAAGAAATGTGGACCGATGATTCCACCGACCCACAAACCACACTCAACCGTTGTTTTTTCTGGATGAAGTGGCAGCTCTTGAACCTCTTCTGGTTGCTCTTCGTCCCAAATGCGGAAGTTTTGCTTGTTTACATACCCATTGAGCGAGAAATGGGCCTCATCGTTTAACAAAATTTGGCTCGAAAACGTCGGATCTTCTTGGAACTTTTCAAGAGCCCATAGAGCGAAGCGATGTCGCTTGGAAACTTTGGGCGGCTTCAGTTCTTGCACAAGCTCTATTTTGTACGTTTTCAATTTGAGATCTCTACTTAAAATGCGCCAAGTCGTTCCATACGTAAGTCCGAGCGGCGCTGAATCACAGAACGTGAATTTTCGTAATAAAGTTGAACGATTTGTAAACGTTGTTCAGACGTAAGTCTTTCCATGATGAAATGCCAAACAATACTAAACAAAAATAACATGACAGCATGACACGACTCACACGTGATCTGTCAAAAAAGGGCTATTGAAAAAAGTATCTCTACTTGGATCACCCATTGCTTGTAGAACAGAAAGAGCATTCATGGAATCATCAGACAGTATGTTTCAATTTTTTCATACTGCATAGTTCTGAAAAATATTCCTTCGCTTTTCACTGGTGTTGGCCTTATTGTCAAAATATTTTTAACTAAATTGGTTAGGTTTTCCAGGTTTCCCACTTGTTTCATAAATCTTTAAATCCTTTTTAATAAAGTATTCTGCGCAAAATTTTGACTTGCACTCAAATGATCTTTCTGTAGTAATGCCACAAATAGAAATATCGTTTAAATCTTTAGAAATCCGAGAGTTCATTTTACCCCCCAGTACAATTTCATTTAAAAAGTTTTGAAATAAATTGTAATCATTGCAATTACATATTGTTGGACCTTGAAGATACTTTTGTAAAAACAAAACAATAAAATAAATTTCAAATCGCATTTGAAGGGCAAGATGGGTTTAATCCATTAGCCTCATTTATGACTTTATAGGCAACAATTCTTTACAACAATTCTGGATTCCAGATGATTGCGCAAATTGCAGATGTTCGCGATACTAATTTTTGCAGAAAGTAGATAAGATGAAGGAAAGCTTGCTTCCTTAAAAAATTAATTTAGATCTTCTCTGAGAGCTCCAATTATTATTGACACAGTGGCAAGATTTCTCGATCACGCATTTGAAACTTAATTTGACAATGAGACACTCCAGCCCAATAGGCAAATATTCGACAACAGTTTTTTTTTATATAAAGAAACCGGACACCAAATCTACTATTTTTGTCTGTCTGAAATGGCTAGAACAGTTCAACAGTCCAAAATCCCCTCATCAAGATGGGGTCTTAGCACATAATTATTGTGAATGAACCTAATTATCTCTCGTACGTTACATTTGAGACTTTTCTAGTCTTCACTAGATGTCGCTCGAGCTTAGCTCAGCCAACAACCCTCTAGAAATAAACGGTTGTATCCAATAAAGCAAAGACGATTAAATGTAACGTTGGGTGATATGCTTCTTCTTTGAAATATCATAGAAAAAACACAAATTTTTCCAATTTCGTTTGATCCACAAGAACTCAAAAAAGGTAAAATTTAAAATCAAAAAACACTAAATTCGCACACTTAAACAAAAAACAGCTCTCCCAAAATGATTGTTGTGTTCAGTGTTGCCGTTGTAGGCTTTTCCTACCCATTTTGGCAGGCTGTGGTATTTTGATAAGTTTTGCGATAAATATGCATTTACAAAAATTACATTTGAAAAATAATGAACTTATGCCGAGAATTATTGTGATACCAAATTTGTTATTGGTATAATAACAAGGGCTTACAAAACAGAAACTGATAACAAGTCCGACATACTCCTTTCTGCTAGTATTGCCACTTTTTAGATGGCCGATTTTCAGCCCCCAGAGTAATCATCTAATTAAGCCAAATGAACATTAATAAATTTATATTCTTGAAAATTTTGCATGTATTTGCTATCCATATTTCAATGTTTGAAGGGACTCGAAGTTGGGACTATTTGCGTCAACTTAGTCTAGGACTGGTTGTTGGTCCATATACCAAATACCATAATTTGAGCGAAATGAGAATTTATGTATAGGTGTTCTATAGCAGTCAACCGATATGACCCATTATCATCTGAGGAGGTTACTGATCGATCGTTAACAACATTTCCAAATTTCATTTAGATTGTATGTAATTTGGACAAAAGGCCTTAAATCGATTCAGCATATGTGACGCGCAAAATAGAAAGGGACCTAAGGTTATGAACCAGTTTTGTTCAGGAGAGTCATTTTAAGGATTAGGTCCCTTTCTATTTGCGCTTAGAATCGTCGACTTCACTTTCATAAAACGCGCATATCTCTGGCAGGGAACACTTTTGAGGCATGGGATCAGTCTCATTCGATGCTCAGATGTTGTCCACATCAAAAATAGAAAAAAATGAAAATTGTTTTTTTTTACCCTTAGGTCCCTTTCTCTATGCGCTGTCACATATATTTGGGAGCTATATATAAAACGATTTTGTTAGATTTCAAAAACGGCAGTCCAAAAAACTTGCTTTTGTCATATTTAATATTAGTCGGACGACAATTGCGACCTGTAGTTTAATTTTTTTTTAAATAACCAACACTCAAGGGATGCCCCCTATACATGCCGTTCATTGCGTTGGCGAGTGGAAATTAATGGATCGGAGGGGGGAAAGAGGGAGTAATGATTATTGACGCTTGCCTGGTACTTCTGGATGTCGCAATTAGTGAGAAATACATTTGCCGGAAGTCGATTCCACATACGGACTGTACGAACGAAAAACGAATTTGATCTGTAGTGTATAGTGCGGTCAACTGGCCAATCGATAACAAACGGGTGTGAATTCCTAGAAAGTCGCGTATCCCTGCCGAACATCCTCACGTCAGGAATAAGGCGGCGGATGTCTGATGAACACACACCATGAAAGTAACGATAGAACAGCTTCACGCAGCCCACATTCCGACGATGCTCAAGGGAAACAATAGAGTTGGATACCCTACTGTCACCTATCAGCACCATCGATCTCCTTTGAACACGGTCAAGTAGCTCCAAGGATGATTTTGGAGCACCTGCCCATATATGGGAGTTATATTCCATCTTTGGCCTGATGTAAGTTGTATAGATATTGAAAAGATCAGAAGCAGTGAAATATTTCTTGTACCGCTTTAAAAAGCCTATGTACTTGAGTGCTTCGTTCGAAACTTCGAATACATGTCTCGCCCAACGAGCGTCACATTGTATTTTCATGCCCAGAACATCGAGAGCTTCTGATTGTTCAATATCCGTACCATCGATAGAAATTGACGATATTGTTGGGTCAGCGAATCGCTGATAAACATTGTTTAATCAAATAATCGGTATACTCAAAGTTCTAATATTTTTGTAGTTCTCGTAAAAGCTCATTTCGTCCATCTTGTAAAGGGTGGTTAAATTTTAAGGGCCGATGTTGAATGTGAACCACACCTAAAAGTCAAGTTTTTTCTGCATTTCATTTGATATTTCTCAATTTCAGACTAATTCAATTTGAACCATCGAAAGATACACAAGCTAGCAACGTGTTAAAGTTATTCAGGCTTATTATGAAAGTTACAATCAATTTTCAAAGAAAATCATCTTCAGTGTTGAGGCACATTTTCACCTCAGTGGATTCGTCAATAAGCAGAATTGCCGCATTTGGCGAATGATAATCTAAGAGTGATTGTCGAAAAAACAATGCACCCACAAAGAGTGACTGTTTGGTGCGGTTTATGTGCTGGCGTCATCATCGGGCCGCATTTTTTCCAAAATGAGGCCGGTCCGGCAGTTACTGTGAATGGTGTTCGCTATCGTAACTTTTTGTGGCCAGAATTGGAAGATATAGATGTTGACGATATGTGGTTTCAATAGGACGGTGCCACTTGCCACAAAGCTAGTAGTTTATGGTGTTCTATTTAACATTTTGATGCATATTGTAATTCAGCTTTAATAGGCCCCAATGGGCTTCGAGTTACATGTCAATAAAGAAATGAATCAACATCGGCCCTTAAAATTTAACCAAACCTTACAATTTATCGTCTCTGGACGAAATGAGCTTTTACGAGAGCGAAAGCTAAATCTTGTGATTGTGTACGAACGAAAGTGGACAAATTAACCGAGAATTTATGCGTTACAGTCTTATTTATTACGTTAAAGTCTATGCAAACCACATAGCAGTGCAAGGGGATTTTTATTGTGTTGACTTTTGTTCAGTGGAATACAGTTCTCGTTAAATGCAAAGCTGCTTGCTCTTAAGTGTATAGCCGCAGCTAATGGTTACAGCACTTTCGTTGTTTGGGGTCAGACGATGGTGAAGAAGCTTTCACCGGAACTGCTTTTCGGATGAAGGCTTAAAAAAAGCATTGCCTCATAACGAATTATGAACTGATCTTTTTTATCATATATTTCTATTACATGTAAAGTTCAATTTAAACTTATTTTATAAAATTATTTTTGAGGTCATTTATTTAAACTCGTTGTTCTATGTGTTGTTTAATTTTTATTTATCCCAATATTTCGATTGACTTCGTCAATCATCTTCAGGGGTTGTCAATTAACAAAACGATGTCGTCCGTCTGATTATCGCTGTCAACTGATGATTTAAACTTTTTGTCGAAAATGTATTTCTACAACCTAAACTAAAAACACTTTCTGCTTTTACACTTGATATTAAATACAAATTTGATTTTATTTTTTAACGATATTAAGTTAACAGTTAAAGTCATAAATTAAAATTATACAAAAAGTAATCAACGGTGATTGGTAATCGATCCAAATACAGATAAAGAACAAAACAAAAGAAGAAGAGTAAATATAAGGTAAAGAAAAACAAATGATAACAATTATACAGATAGAAATTTTCAAAAAGTTCAATGCAAATTAAAAATACTTGTTTTCTTGTTTGGTTTTAAAGACGAAAGAAAGACATGATATATAACGATTACATGTCGCTGTGACCTATAAATAAATAATTAATATCATGTATATAACTTAAAAACTAATTACGTTTTTCTTTGAAATCATTTAAAAGTTATTAAAATAAAATACAAAAGACACGCTTACATACTCGTGTGTTTTGTTTTTAAAAATCGTTATAAAAATAAACGCAAAACAACAATAAATGGACATTTTAGGTATAAGTAAAGGACGACTTGATTTGTTTAGTTCGATAAAAATAATTTCAATAAAAACGTTAAAAAATAAAATGTATATTTATGTATGTATGTATATATAAAGATAGTAGTATAAGTAAATATGTATTATTTCCCTATATATATGTATGTATTCAATTAATTGTATAGCAATTATTATTAATAATTAAAATTGTATAAAATATCAAAGATCTCAACAAAATTACAATAAAAGCACTTTAGTTTCTTTGCACTTCGAAGGCAACTTGTGGTGTATGTCTGTGTGAGTGAGTGGTGATGGACGAGTAGTTCTATTCTTTCCTTGCTCATGGTGTGTGATGTTGTTTCCCCACACGTGCAGCGTCGTCTGCCGCACGGCTACATCTTGTGGAAATTTCCAAATGTATTTTTGAAAAAACATTTGCCGCAACTTTCAACCGCTGCAATAGATCAATAACAAATTCAGAATGGTTTTAAAATTGTTTTTCAATTTTTCGTTTTTCGTTATTGTAATAATTAATTATTTAAATATTTGAACAAATATATGATAATTAAGGGAGTATCTTACTTGTGCCTTATTTGCGAGAGCTTCGATTTCTCTGTTCATGCATATGTAGAGTAGTAGGTAGTAGTACGAGAGTATGTATTTTTAACGTGCATCTTATATTTTCTTAGCATTCTTACAAAAAATCGTTCATATTGATGTAATTTTTAAAACTAAATTAAAAATTTTGTTAATGCATTTCAAAAACAATTACAAAACAAAATAGTAAAACAAAAACAGAGAACAACAACACTTACATAAATAAATGTGTGCAAAATGAAATAAATGGAAATATGAAATCGTTTTTTTGTTGATTTTTCTAAGGGCGTGCATGAGATAGGTAGAGAGAGATATAGGCGAACTTCAGCTAGCGAAAGACAAAATTATGATACCAAAAAAATAGCTATTAAGGAAACCCCTTTAGCTACCCACACGGCCGTGGATTTGCTGTCCTATAGTCGCTTCTTTTGACCATAACAACTGTGTGGGTCTAAGGACTATAGTGTCCATGGATAAGAGCCACACGCTGTGACAAATCTTCAAAATAAATTCAAATTTGGATTCGTGGTAAAGTTTGCTTTGATTTAATTACCCACATTTGCCAGTGGTCGCTTCTTTTGACAATAAAGGCATTTTTTGTTCACTTGACTCAATAAGATGAAGGAATCATAATAATATGAAGTTTTTTTCACTTTTATCAATCGAAAAAATTTTAGACGCCGAAGTTTTTTGAATTTAATAAGGTCTATAAAAAATCCAAGCTGACAATTTTAAGGTGGTTTTTCTATTTTTGTCGATCAGATCATTTCACGTTATTTAATAGATTTTAATAGTACATGTCACAGTCTTCTACCCACTCGGATCATTAATTTATGTCATACTTATAGAAAAAAAAACAAATATGTGCCAAATAATGATTTGTGATTAAATGGCAAGTGTGTTTAAATTCGATGTTTCACAACGCATTCTTTTCTAGTAGAATCTTATATTTAATGCAGTTTCTTTGCGAAATTAAGGACATTTTAACCTATGGAAACTAGGTTTTTTTTCATGAATTTCCGTTCCGGAATTTCTGTTATTTACGTTTCGCGATTTCTCGCAAAATTCTCACCGCGATCCAGGGATATTAAAAAAAAAACTACGAACAAAATACGAGTATTAAGTGAATTTCATATACGAGGGCATATCAATTATTCCGTGCCTTTTCAACTCCCCTCGTAGTTATATGCAATGAAACACTGCTCCCATCAAGTACCATCTGTTAATAGACTACTGTCAACTTTTGAGAGAGTTCCGTCATTTATTTTGTGTTTAACAGCTGTTCAAAACATACAACCTCGTTGATTTTTTTAAAAATGGAAAAAAGTGAATTTTGAGTGTTCATTAAACATTATTTTCTGCGGAAAAAACCAAATAAGCCAAGGAAGCTTCTATAAATAATATAGGGGCTCTGTACCATCGATTTCGATGGTAAAAAAGTCGTGTACTGTACTTTCGTTCAGTACAAATGGCGCTGAATATATGAATATATCGAATATAATGAATATATCGAAAAAATCAACGATATGGTGTTGGCCGATGGAAGAGTAAAAGTGCGTTAGTTTGTTGATGCTATACGCATAACATATGACAGTGTGGTTTCGATTTTACATGATCAGTTGGGTTTAAGAAAGCTGTCTGCAAAATGTCTGCCGTGTTTTCTTTAAATTGGCCATAAACGTAATCTTGTGATAACTTCAAAGGATGTTTGCAGTAGTTTAACCGCAATTCGAAAGAATTTTTGTGGTCTTTTGAAACTGTGGATGAAACATTGATCCATTACAACACTCCGGAGATCAAGCAGCAGTCAAAACAATGGGTTTCTCCGGGCTGGCTCTGAAGATGGCCAAGATGACTTTGTCGGCAAATAAGGCGATGGCAACAGTTTTTTGGGATGCACTGTTGGAAAAAGTAAGTAATTCTTTTTCAAATGTTCGAGAAAGTTTTTCATTTTCATTTCATTCCTGCGTTAACCCTGAACGTGACAAGTTGTGAAAAGAAACATTTTTAAATTAAAAGGAAATTCTTAAAACTAAAGCCGTCTCGATTGTTCTAATTCATTTTATCGAGAATTAATTATTGGGAAAATCTAACATGCACGCGGGATAATCCACATCGACAACCTTCAAAAGGGAAAAACAATACACGGCGAATATTATGCGAGAAATTTAACGAGGATTTAAAAAAATTACCTCATATCGTCAAGAAAAACCTTACTTTGCATCAAGATAATGTTCGGATGCACACGTGTGCTGTCTCAATGGCAAAATTACATGAATTCGGTTTCTAGTTGGTACTTCATCCGCCATATTCTCCGGATTTAGCTTGCAGTGACTTTTTCCTATTTCCAAGCCTTAAGAAATGGCGGCTTGGGGGAAGAGAGTTAGCGCCAACGATGAAATTATTGATCAAACAAATGCCTATTTTATGGACTTCGAAAAATCATTCTCAAAAGAGATTATTTTTGAAAGCTAATTTCTTTTTGCAAAAAAACACTGTGTTTTATTCAAAAGGTTACGAAATTATTGATATGCCCTCGAATGATATTGTTTCTTGATGGAATCAGAGTTTATTGGCTATCAAAAATTCGCAAAGGTTTTATTGATTGAATAATATGTTTTGACAGAATAGAAAATTATGAAGAAGTTAAAAGTGAATCTATTCTAAACGTTTTATTTTCTCAATTGAAGTCCTCAGTTACCCCACATATTGATGGGTCATCCGCCGTACAGCCCTGACTTGACACCCAATGACTTTTTATTCCCGCACATCAAGAAAAAAAATGCGTGATCAACGATTTTCGTCGCCAGAAGATGCTGTTAAACTGTTTAAAAACCATGTTTTGAAAGTGTTTGAATCGGAGTGGAAAAAGTGCTTCGACAATTGGTTTGAGCGCATGCAAAAGTGTATAAATCATGCTGGAGAATACTTTGAAAAACAATAAATATTAGGCCAGAAATATATATATAGCAGCCCTTGTACGAGTATAACAATAAAATAATTTTCCTAAGAATATAAAATTGGTGTCAGAAGTGTGTCTTCAAATAAACTCATAAAAAATGGCTTTAGACCAAGCAATAGAATTTCTGACAACCTCTAAATCAATACGGAGCAATATAGGCTGCTGCGGCAAATGCTACAACTACGACGAAAGGGCCTTCGTTTTCAATGCCAAAGTATAAGCCAGAACAAAATTGTTCAGTTAGCGATTATTTTGAGCGGTTCCAAATGGGTTTACAACTTAGCCACGTACCCAATTACGCTCGTGTAAGTATGCCTAAAACAATTTAATAGCCCGAATAATCCGGATCCGGAAATTAAATCAGTCTTAGTAAGTCACTTCGATAATGCGACGAAGTAATTAATGGTAAGCCGGGAAGGTTTGCAGCGGCGTAAGCTATTGATCAAACCAGGGAACTAACACACAACACAACTACAAAAATTGTTAAAATAGAAGCAGGCCATGCAGTGAAATCCATAAAAAGCTCATTAAAGACACGCTAAATGTTTCCCATGCGGTTATGAAGGTTACATTTCAAAACCGTATAGATGTAGAACACTACTTGACTCTGAATTACTGATAAGGGTCTCTATTTCAACCGATCTAAATGAGTCTTGAGTTCCTTCAGTTAAGTTCCTAGAACATCCCATAAATCAGATAAAAGTATCGAACTTCAACTTTTCTTGGATAAAGCCACGTATTATAAAGCTTTTGCTTCAGATTTATCAACAAAATCCAGAAATATAAATTAAGAAATTTATGTCAGACTGTCTCATTTCTGAACATACGAGGGTTGCTATATATATTTCTAGCCTAGGTAACACTAAGTGTTGCCTGGCGCCATCTGGAATTTCCATTGGAAACATTTGTTAGCATAAACGTACTCAGAACGTTTTGACGTACGACCATCATTTGTGTTGTTTTGAGTAACTTGAAAAAATAATTTGGCAAAAAAAAATGGAATTAACTCGTGAACATTTTTCACAACTTTCGATGTGGATTTTCACGACAAGAGTGCATCGATGAACTTAAATCTTTGTATGGTGATAAAGCATTATCCTATAGCACTGTGAAAAACTGGTTTAATGAATGTAATCGTGGCCGACGCTCGTTCAATGACGAAGCTCGTCCAAAAACGCTCGTTGTGCCAGAGAACATTGATGCCGTGCGTGAACTGATAATGCAAGATCGACATGTGACATACCGTGAGATAGAGGCCTCCTTAGCTTTTTCATCCTTCAGCAGACATTCGATATTGCATAAACACCTGGCCTTAAAAAAGGTTTGTTCTCGTTGGATCGCTCAAAAAAAGGTCGTGTCGATTGGTGCAAAGAAATTTTGAAAAAATACGATCGCAGTGCTTTAAAAGACTTTTATAAGATCGTCACAGCTGACGCATCATGGATCTATGCGTGTGAGCCCGAAAAAAGGAACAAGAGAAGACGAATCATTGTGCACCATGACAATGCGAGTTCTTACAGATCGGCTCAAACCAACGCTTTTTTGACCCCCCAAAACGTCGAATTGATGGGTCAGCCGTATAGACAAGAACAGAACCAATACACTCCAATACAAAACAATGATAGTACGGTACTCATAGGTGTCCTGATGGGAAATTTTAATGAAATTTAGGAAATTTAGTCGACTACTGCCTTTAGTGTAAGGATAAGACCAAGGCAGTGGAACACGCAATAAACATGCTTCGATATCTAGGAAATACTAGCCTTTTGATTTCAGAGATGTAATTTCTAGGGAAAAAATTAGATCTGCTGAGTTCTGTAAACAGGCTGTTGTGACTCAAGTGCGGAACTTATAATGTTAAAACATGTCAGATAATAAAAACGACAGTGGACCCTGCATAGTTTACCGAGTGAATAAAGTACGGGTCAAATTCAAGCTTAACTCGTAGCTCTATATCTGAGGTATTATCAAGGATTTCAAAGTAACTCCGAGTTTTTCACCATTTTCAATTCATAATTTTGCCTTTCAAAAATTCCAAACAAATAAAGCTACACAGATTAATAAACAACTAACGCACGCATGTAGTCAGGGAGACGCTTTGAAATTTCCAAAGAGATTTCAGTTCCTTGGCTAACAGACGTGTCCGTTCTAGACATAGTTACACCTAACAGCAGCAGCAGAAGTAGAAGCGATAACAGATTAAATGCAGAATTAAGTTTTAAATGAAAGACTATGTTGGCATGCATATGACGTCGCGTTGCAATTACTTACCTCTTGGCCGATGTGGTACGTGAATAGGGATTCTGCAATAATTTCGGATGTGTCTCCATGACCCTTAACAGTAAATTGTCCAAATAGTCTTCCAATTCTTTGACACGTTGTCTTTGCAGCAGAGCTTCGTTTTCCATGCCATTGGCAATAAGCATAAGTTCCTGAAGACAACGAAATGTTAGCAATAACGCCAGGGAAGTAGAACATATTACACGTACCTCTCTTGATTTGCCATCGTATTTTTTGGCTAAGGCCGCTGAAATTTCGGCACGTCTCTCGGCCTGCGATGTAGACTTTTCATGACCAATGATAATACGTTCATTCGTTTTGGGACTAGGTGTGGACGCTGCGCTTACAGGTGGTTTCTCTGCGTGGGAGGGGAGGTGAACACTTTCATTAGATTCTGTATGTACGAGTATTTGGAAAATATAAGCAACCATAAAACAACGCCACTACTGATAATCATGCGTATATGAGTGTTATGAATGTTTGTGTTTGTGGTGCGTTAAACAAGAGCATTCAGTATATGGTGGTTTAGTAGTTTCTATTGCACGATCATAGGACAAAATACAATGTACAGATATACGACTAAGGCGAACTAAAAAGAAAAAGAAAAACTAAAGCTGATTTGTTCATTGGATAGACAACTGCTCCAGTGGGAATAGGGAAGACATTGGGATTCTAATTTTGGGAGGGTTAACAACGAAATGCTTAGTGTTTCCCACAAACACAACATCCATCTCACTAACGCGGCTTACTCTCACGCTCACCTCGTTTGTAGCTGAACGGCGAACGTTCTTTGACTTCGTTTAGTTCTTGTTTCGCTGCTTTTTGTTCGGTTTGTTTAGGCATTGATTCTATGGGTTTTGATTGTTCTTCTTTTTCCTCTTGCGTTACCAGACGTTTAGAGAAATTTAGTATTCGTAAATCTTCATCGCGGCGTTTGGCCTCGCGGCGTTTCTCTTCCTCGCGTTCGTTTAGTTCTTTTTGCAGAGCTTCTTCCTCTTCGCGTAGACGTTTTTCATTGGCCCTCAGATCGGCCTCTAGTTTGGCATCTTCAGCCGCTCGTTGTTGGCGCTGTTTCTCTTCCTCCTCTAACTTCAACTGTTCCTCCTTTTCCATGGATGGCGTATTGCGGGGTCTTGGTTTCGGCTGTGGCTGGGGTTGTAGTGGTGGTGGCGCCTTAGTAGTAGCAGATGTTCGAGATTCGTTCTTTAGGAAATTGTTTGTTTCCTCTTCTATATCAAAAAACTTTGCACTATGCTTTTGTTCGAATTTAGCAAAGGAAGCATTAAATTTAGCAAATTCATTCTTTTCTACATCCGGCGATAATAACGAGTCCTTTCTTACGTTATTTCCATTTGTATTGTTGGCAGCATTGAAATTGAGATCAGTTGGTTTTTTAGGTGGAGCAGCAGCAACTACAACTTCTTTAGGCCTTTCAGGCACGATTGGTGGTAGTGGTGCTTCAACTTCGGAGTCACTGCTTGAAGAACTGTCACTCAACGTTTCCGGAGTATGTGTTTCCCTTAGAGGAGGAAGTAACGATTTGCCCATTGGTTCTGGCTCCGGTTCCTTGGTGATCTCACCTTCCAATGGCTCTCCATTGACTGTGGACGAAAGGGGTACAGCAACCGGTTCCCATGATCGCCGTTTCAACGAGTCTGAGTTGCCGCTTTCAGCGCTACGTCCGTACAATTTCGATTCCCATTCATCTAATTCAGTGTTGTGTTTGCCATTTTGCCTGATGTCACCTGCGTCCATTTGAGGTGTGCGTGGAGGTTTCGACGGAGGCGGTAAAGTACGAGCTCTAATACTAAATTCATTTTCTATTTCTTCCAATTCCGGATCCACACTGAGGTTGTCTGATCCATCATATCTTAGATGGTCCTTACCTTTACCGACTGAACCCATTTGTGGAGAAGAATTTTTTGGCGCAAAGTTCGAAGACGGAGCCTGGTGGCCATCTCGCAAATTAAGAGAACTAACCGAACTCTTCTGTGACAGTTTATCAAATTGAAATTCATCTTCATCATCACTATCGGGTACACGCACACGATTGGGAGTACCAATGCTGGCAAAGGAGCCCGTGTACGATACGTCATCATCATCTTTGTTCTTCTTCTTGCTGCCTGGCAAATGCAGCTTTGAACCGAACTTTTTGGCAATTTTCTTAATTCCTTTACGTTTCTCAATGGTACCGATGGACAGCAAACTACCGCCCACCGACGACGCCAATTGACCTATGGAAGACTTGTGTTTCTCTTTCTTACTCAAATCAGTCAATGATCCCGATTTGACGGTGAACGATGTCAACACATCCAATTCACCGCGCTCTTTGTTCTTTTTCTCTTTGCCCGGTTTACTTTCCAGCTTGTACCACTTCGCTCTCGGACGATCGTAGGCGTCCATCTCGTTCAGCGGCAACGTGACCTGACCGAGAAACTCGTCGATGCCCAAATTGTTGCGGTGCAGGCATGTCAGGACCAATTCAGCTCTATTACCCTGGTCAGGAATTTTTCTGCGATAGATGGGAAATTACATATTAAATGAAATGAAAGCATTCAATGACAATGAAACTTACAGTTCACATTCTTCGTTCCAGGCTACATTTGACTCTGATTTTTCCTTTACTGATGTCTGGTATTTCTCCTTGCCCAGTCCGATGGTGACGAAACAGTTGTTGGTGTTGTTCTTTCCCTTGCATAGTAAATTTCGGGCCGAACGTACTGTAAAGAAATTGTATTCAATTAGTTTAAGTATAAAAGTGCTAAAAGAACTAAATAAAAATCGGTTGATAAATTCTCGAGATTTCATAGCAGATAAGATTAGAGTGCACAAAAATAAAAACTGCAAAGTGGTGGTTGGACAGACAGTTTAAGCTAATCGTTTTAAATCGGTCGGTAAAAATGATGCCTCTGCGGCTCATATTCTTAGTGCACGGTTAGAAGCTAGACGGCTTCTAACCGTGAATCTAAATCCCATAAAATCTGACATTGAGAAATTTGGTAAATGTCAGTTATTATAAGATAGTTTAAGTTGGGTTTAGAGGGTAACTACCCTTGATTTGCTTTAAATTTGAGGCGCAAAACACACTCGATGACCTATACAGGGTCCTTTATGGTTGTAATTTATCTTGGCAGTGGCCCTTGAACTCCAACAGACCTTATACAAAACTCAGTAGATCTACCATTTTACAAAAGGATAAATCTTCTAGATCTTCAAGAAAGTATTCTTTAGGTAACTAAGGTATTTTTCTGGCAGAACGGCTGCTCCACTGACTCGATTATCTCCTTGTCATACGTGACAGTATGCACCTCTCCTACCTGTAATTTCTACTCATTGCCCTAACATTACAGTATCCCGCCAGGACAAATACGAGTGACCTAAGGCCGATCTTTTAACTTTCCAGCAGGGGTTAAAGTTCTGTCCCTGTATTGATAAGGACACAGAGTTATTTTTTTATTACTAGTTGTGACTGAACAGCACTAAATGCACCCTTCAGAAGTTAATATCCTTTTATCGGAAGGTTAACATGTTGCAGACATTGAGAATTCGCCTGAGATAAGCGAATTGTAAGAGTTTTTATACCTTTATCTGAAGGATGAGTATTCGCTTTTCGGTATTTGTTTTTTATTTGCTCAATAAATGTGGACGAATAAAAATAATTGTTTCAGCTAAAATGATGAAAAATGGCCTGTCTAAGCAAAACGTGAAATCCGTATTCAGTATGAATCCTTGTATGATTAAGCAAATTGCACAACGAATCCTAATATCAATTTATTTTAATGGTTTTGCTAAGGTAACCGTCGGACTCATGGACTTAATTGACCCTAAAACGCCCTTACGATCAAAAGAAGAAACCAATGGTAATTTCGGACATAAGGATACTCAAACTTAAGACGGCTCTACTACAAATCCAAATAGGGATTTATTTTGATAGTTTTTTTTTACTGACCCAAGGCATTCAAAAAAAAAGGTGAATACAATTCACAAAACCAGCACGCCGAACTTAACTTATTTATTTAACCTCTAGGTTATACGCTTTTATTTTTATAATTTAATATGAATTTGAATAATTATTAGCTTAACGTTATGATTTGTCATGTAAACAATAAGCACTTGTTAATAATAAGTTTTTTATTTGATAAGTTTTAAGTTAAGTTTATTTTCAAACTCTGTTTTTTTAAGTTAAGAGCAGTTCGGTGTTGTAAAACTTAAAGTTTTTGTAGCTGTCAGAATACAGTGCTTAGAAATTAATTTTTATATTGATTTTATACTTAGTAGGGACATAAATACTGTTACAACATTGAACACACCCATTTCAACAGTAGAACTGAACATACCCCGTCAATGTCATATGGGGTTTGAAAGCTAACCTCAACAGCGTTAGTCTGTAACGGGATTTTAAAATTTACTCAACTTTCATCATGGAGTGGTCATAAAGGGTGTTTTATATTGGGGTATAGAACTTTAAGTTGGCATCACTTTTTTAACTGGCGGCCATTTTGTCAGCTGTCAAGTGATTAATATTTAGTTTGGTTTGCCATTTCATCATGAACAGGTTGACAAAAGAACAACGCTTGCAAAATGGGCCGAAAATGAGATTCATCTCGATGCTAATTTTCATCACAAAATTTTGTGATGAGGCTCATTTTTGGTTGAATGGCTACGTCAACAAGCAAAATTGCCGCATTTGGAGTGAAGAGAATCCACATGAGACCCTTGAGACGCCATTACATCCACAAAAACTGACTGTTTGGTGTGCTCTATGGGCTGGTGGAGTCATTGGGCCATACTTCTTCCGAAATAATGCTGGAGAGTCAGTTACCGTTAATGGAGACCGGTATAGAGCCATGATAACCAACTATTTTGTTCCCGAATTGGATGGCATGAATGTGGATGAGTCGTGGTTCCAACAAGACGGCGCTACATGCCACACAGCGCACGTCACAATCGAATTATTGAAGGAAACATTCGATGAGCGCATAATTTCGCGGAATGGACCTGTCAATTGGCCACCAAGATCGTGTGATTTGACACCATTGGATTATTTTCTTTGGGGATATGTGAAGTCGCTCGTCTACGCCAACAGACCAGAAACGTTAGGGGACTTGGAAGCCAACATTCGTGGCGTTATTGTCAACATACGGCCCCATATGCTCGAAAAAGTGGTTGAAAATTGGACCTGTAGAATTGGCTTTATTCGAGCCAGCCGCGAAGCATCTGAACTGATCCCAAGGGTGGAAAAGGGTCATCACCCAGCATCAGGCATGGTTTGCTGGGGTGTCTCTTACGATGGGGTCACTGACCTGCCTTACTGCGAACAAGAGGTCAAAACATAGGCCAAAGTTTACCAAGAAACGGTTTTGGATGCTGTTGTGAAGCCTCTTAACAATTCCCTGTTTCAAAACCAGCCATGGACTTTCCAGCAGGATTCTGCGCCGGCACATAAGACTAAAACGTCCCAGGCCTGGCTTCGAAACAATTTGCCAGCGTTAATTCCCTCTGAAGAATGGCCCTCAAGCAGTCCAGATTTGAACCCATTGGATTACAAATTGTGGACGGTTTTAGAGGACAAGGTTTGTCTTAAAAGATACCCCAACTTTGGATCTCTTAAGACTGCTTTGGTTCGAGCTGTGGCCAATTTTCCAAATGACGATGTTCGTGCAGCTATTGACGATTGGCCAGTGCGACTTAAGGCGTGTGAAAAGGCAAAAGGCGGACATTTCGAATAAGTAGATTCTTTTTGGATACAATATAAGTATACATCAATAAATATATTAAAAACATTCAGTACTTTTTATTTTACAGCATAAAACGTGTGTTACAGTATTTATGCCCCTACTTAGTATGTTTTCTGTGCAGCCTGTATTTTTTGCATAGTACCAAATAATGTTGCTACCATTAATTTTAAATTTTACCTAAGGAAGAAGCATATTTCAATGGAACATATTAATAAAAAAAGGAGGAAAATGTATGCTATGAGCTTAATATCTTATCACACTCAATGGTAATTTTCTTACATCCATCTATGGATTCCACAAATTGTAGGAAATCCGATTTTTTTTGTCGTCTGAAGCTTCAGTCTGTTGATTTGACTTATATATCTTAATCCATCTAAATATATTTTTCCAATATGTGTTTTTCACAGATTACGCGTAAGTTGTGTTAAACTTTATTTTTTTGTTTTCAGTTCAGAAATGTCATCATGGAAAGACTTACTACAACTGTATAATAGAACAACTGTATACTAGAAATGAGGATCGGTAAGAAACTGTCTTCGGACAAAATTTTGTTCAGTGATGAGGCCCATTTCTGGCTCAACAGCAACGTCAATAAACAAAATTGCCACATTTGGGCTGAAGAGCAAACAGAAGAGGTCCAAGAGGTGTCATTATACCCAGAGAAAACCAGGGTTTGGTGCAGTTTATGGTGTAGTAGAATCATCGGTCCATATTTTACCAAAAATATGACGGGCGTTACGTAACCGTGAATGGTGCCAACTCTCGCTCCGTGATATCGGACTTTTTGCTACCTCAAATTGAAGCCCGTAATCTTGACGAAATTTGAGTTCAACATGAAAGTGTCACTTGCCATACAGCTGCTCCAATATTGTATCGATTGAGAGGTAATTTCGAAGACTAGCAAATTTCTCGTTTTGGACCGGTGAGTTGGCCGCCTAGATCGTGTGATATCACACCTTTACACTTTTTTCTATGGGGCTATGTATAAATAAAGTCCAAAGTCTATGCTGACAAACCAGCTACGATTCGGGTTTTGGAAGCCAACATTACGCATGTCATTAACGCCATACCGGTCGAAATGCTCGAATGAATCTTTCAAAATTGGACCCTCAGAATGGACAATCTGGGCCGTTGTTGTGGCCCTACTCTACAGGAAATTATATTAAAAAAAAATGGCATAAAATGTCCTTTCGAATAAACATTAAAGATTCCACACTTGATTTAAATTTTGTATTTTTTTTTTGATTCTGAAAAAATATTTTTAGATGGATCACCCGTTATATACCCTAACCCATATGTGACAGCGCATAGAGAAAGGGACCTAAGGGTAAAAAAAATCAATTTTCACTTTTTTTTTTGATGTGGACAACATTTGAGCATCGAATGAGACCGATCCCATGGCCCAAAAGTGTTCCCTCCCATAGATATGGGCGTTTTATGAAAGTGATGGTACACCAAAGATACACGTACGAGTATTTAAATCTTTAAAATGGCTCTACTGAACAAAACAGGTTTTTATATATTATATTTATATTTTATTTTTCTATGCTCCGTCCTCCGACAGCGTACTGATTTAATTGAAATCCGCAAACGGTCTTTTGTGTGGGAGGTACTAGAATGAAGCTTAGCATCAACTTATTATTCGCGTATAGATGAAATAATCTAATTACTCCATCCATATCCACCTAATGAGTAATTTTAAGCAAGATCGTATGAATTATGAAAAGTTATTATGAAAATACCGTAAGTGAGCGGAATGGATGAAGGTAGCAGAACGGGGCGTGTCATCTACTTTTTTCTTAAGCGTGTATAAAGCCGTTATACTAATATTATGAAGTTGGAGACAAGTTATGTGGTTTCTAATCAACACTGGAACAGAGTCATTTGTGTGGGAGTTTTTACAAAGGGCGTGGCTATAAATCCAATTATTTGTTACCAAGTCAACCCTATAAATTTGTGTTTTAAAATTGATTTTGGTTAGATCGTATGAATGGCACTAAAGATATTGCACGAAAACCAAAAGTGGGCGAAATGGTGCATTGCATGGGAGGTGCCAGAATTGGACGAGTCAAACGTTATTTTTATATGCGAGCACAATGCCGATATTAAGATATTCAGTGTTAACAATTTAAAGGAAATGCATGTACTAGTGACAAGTTATGTTTGTTCTAATCTTTAGTGGAGCAGGGCAATTTGTGTGGGAGGCACCATAATTGGCGTGGTGAGAAGTCAAATTACCTTTCACCAAGTTAACCTTATAAATATTTTAAGTTTTGATTTTGAGCTGATCGTATAAATGTCATTAAAGATATAACAAGAACACCAAACGTGGGCGAAGTGGTACACTTGCATGGGAGGTACCAAAATGGGGGCGTGTCAACCACTTTTTTCATATGCGAGTACAAAGCCGGCTTTAAAATATTACGATGTTTAAAGTGTATTCTAGTTTTGCGCAATGGATTACAAGTAATGTGGGTTCGAATCTGCACTAAAGCAGGGTCAATAATTTCTTGTCACCAAGTTTGCCTTATAACGTGCAAACTGTATTAACGATTTTTACAAGAATGCCAAAAGTGGGCGTAATGCTACATTTGTGTGGGAGGTACGGGAAGGGGTTAGGCGATATGGCCAGTTTTGGAAAAATATTACGACATGCAAAATTTAAAATCGATCATTGACATGGATGGGTCAAATTACTTAAAAAGTCATAAAACGGATTTGTTCAAAACATATGTAAAGTCTAAAATGATTCTTTCGATGCCTAACATATACTTATACATGACACATTCCTTCTTTCCCAATAGGGTGAGGGTATAACTACCTGTTAATTAACTCTCAATTAGTGTATCTAAATTGTATATTCTAAAAGTTCATGTTAATTTTATGATTATTCGCGTTAATTTTTGTAATTAATTAGATATTTAAGTTAACACAAGTTTTAATTTAACGTTTCGATGTTTTTTATTCAATAAAAACCCATCAATTGTCTTGTTTAAAATTGTATGATGTTAGATGCGAAATTAAAAAAACTCAAATGGCTTAATGGCAAATGCGTTCAATTTGTTACCAAAATAGCGAAATGTTTAGCTTGTAAAATAAAATCCGTTTAATGCCCCTTAAATCACTTAGCTGCAAATGTGTTTTATGTATCTCCAAACTAGCGAAATTGAGAGCTTCTCAAAAACAACACTTCTATGTTTTATCCTCTATTTTAATGTGATTAAGTTTTAATTTTACTTTCTGCTTAGGTCCCGAATAGATTGGGGGCGATCTGATGGATTTTCAACATTTGTTTCGTGTTTAATTCTGCGCCTCAAATTAAATAAGTAAAATCTGATGAAATTTGAAACTTTAAATCATTTAGACCCCAGATCGTTGGTAGATTTTTGTGGGTACTATTGTCAATTGTGCCTGTCTATCGCCGCAAAGTTTCATCACGCCCGATTATAAAACCACTAAACCCATGCTCAACTCCGGGTAGGAAAAAATTTTCAGTGGCGCGTTTCCGTCTCGTAAATGCCGGCGAATTACTCGTAACCTCTAAGCTCTGAGCAGGCGTTAGGGTATAGCAAAGAAATTAAAGAAATTGTTATGACTCTTTTTCATTTTACGCTTCTAAATTGCTTGTAAATTCGACATTCTTTTTCATTTTACACTTCTAAATTGCTTAGTAAATTAAACATTTTTAAATTTGAGCTTAGAGTTCTTTAGACAATTCTCAGTATTGACAACATTGTTCGAATCAACTAAACATGAACTTAACAAATTAAGATATGGTACATCCCACGTTTATCAAAAACAAAAGCATCTTGCAATCTCTATTTTAAAATGCTGATTAAGACACGAATACAAAATATGCACCGTTTAACTTTCCCACGCCAAGCTGGAACTTCGAAGAATTGAAACGGCAGATTGAAAGAACATTAGAGATGTTATCATCATAACTTTAACGCTGGCAAGGACAAAGAAACCAAACAAACGAACTACGGAAATGTGCGAGATTAGCAGAAGCCACGCATTGTGTTCGCGCAATTCAGATACGCAAGACTTTTAATACACTTACTCGTATTTATTTTCTATTTTAATTTCAATATTAAGTAAAGTTTTCAAGGCAATGGCCAAGGTTAAACGATTTACAAAGGATCTATTGATGTAACAAGTCCAACGAAACTCATTATGATAACCAGTTGAAATTCTCTAAAGAATATTTCAAACCTGATATATTTCCATGAACAATAAAAACGATTTGAAACAAACGTATTTCACATACTAAGCCACCTTCAATACATCTCCCATCACAATGTGATTTAACGGTGGCAATGCCACCGGGTGATTTTATCAGCACGAGTAGGTGCATGCATACCAGCGCAAACAGCAATTGGCTTTCTAAAGAAATGGGATTAAAGAAGAAGAAGAAAAGCAACTTCATGACTTCAAAAAGTGGAACACAACGGTTTAGCATTCAGAGAAGAGTGAAGTGTGAAGAATACCCATGTCATTGGCATAATAATGAAGTCAAAATATACAAAATACACGTATATTCAAATAAATACAATTGCAATGCACGGGCACACAGTGGGGGAATTGAATAAAGTCGGAATTCTGGACAACATTTTTAACCGATTTATACAGTATTAGCTCAATTTGGATTTATACATGGATCGTTTAGTCAGAATTCTGTTCTAATTCTAACCTGATGGGATGGTATAAAATCTTAAGTCTTGCTGAAGCAATATTGCCAGAGATTATTTAAAGGACAGACAGTGTAAGTCAAATGCGGATTGATCTAGTAGAGTTGTTTATTTAGTATAAACGTAATAGTGACATATAGAGTGTGCAGACATATTAATACAGGGCGGCTGATGAAAGCCGCTACCAAAAAAAAACTTTTTTTCTATTTTGCAGATTGATTTTTAGATTTGCTGCTGTTGTACAAGACAATCCAAGAGTTTCGACAAGAAGCTTATCTGCTCAAATGGGTATAAGCAGACAGTCATTGCAGTCTTATTATGACCTATTTCCATATAAAATACAAATGTCCAAAAAACACATCAGACTTTCCGATTCGCATGGAATTTTGCCAGAAGATGCTTCAAATGGTGGCAGAGGACAGACACATCTTTCAAAAATGGAGTACTTTCAACCCACAGATACTTCATGAGAAAAATTTGCATCCACTTCGTGTCACAGTGTGGTGTGCAGTTTCATCACGCTGCATTGTAGGGCCCTACTTCTTCGAAGAAAACGGTCACACCGTTAAGGTGTGACCGTTAACTCTGTGTGGTTTCAGCAAGATGGTGCAACTCCTCACATAGCCGATCCTGTTTTGACAGAATTGCGATGAAAATTTCCACATTCCGTTGGCCCTGCAGGTCGCCTGACTTTTGCTTGTAGGATTATTGCAGAAAGGAAGTCTACAAAACAAAACCAACAAATTTGAATGAACTAAAGCAATCCATTCGAGAAACAATTGCGGCTCTAAGCAGTAGTGAACAACTTTTTGGTATGATGGCGCACATGCATCAACGAGCAGGGGGGCGGGGCTTTTAAATTCCATTAATTTAAAACTAATTAAGCTATATTTAATAAAATTGAATGAGCTTTAACATAAATAAAAGGAAAATCAATTCCATACAATAAAAAAAATTATTTGAGTTTCTTATGGTAGCAATACTCATCAGCCACCCTGTACTTCTGCATACAGGATTTTATTTTGTCTTTAGTATTGCACAGTGTCGCTGTGGTGTGACATTTAACGTGTGGTCCATCTAGTGGTTTATTTTTGAATTAAATGCTATTTTCACAACGACAGCTCTTTCCCGCTCGAAACCTAGGCAGTATAGCTTAACGGTTGATCAACGTAGAAAAATAATGCAAATTTTGGAAATCACTGCTGCGTAGCCCTAACAGTGCGTTTGTTAAAAAAGATTTTGCCGATATGAAGCAGCCAACGCGTTTACTGTACGCAAGTTTCTGACAAGTGTTCGTGATATTGGCATGTTAGAGGACAACACTACCTCAGTGACCCTGTCATTGTACTGAGCGCTCTATGTTAACAGACCTCTTCTCTCTTCCCTCAGTTAATTGTCGAGAGACCATTTAGCCGCCCCCACAATTGTCTTGGAGATGGAATTGATTGAACGAGCTTAGTTTCAAGTCAAGAACGCTATAGTTTATGAAATATTTATATAAACCGTTATTTTATTTTTTACTAAAAGTACCCCTAACTGCTTTATTTTTGAAACCATTTTGAGTTTAGAGAAGAAGTTGTACTTTTCAACGACATTCAGCGCTACTATTTCGGATAAGAATTGTTGAAAATATACAGGACTGTCATAGAAACCAATGTTGTCACTATTGGTTTTGAAAGCGATAAGAAAAAATGCTTTGGTGTTATGAAAACCAATGTTATCGGTTTTATCAGCAACAGCTGACTCGACATTGGTTTTATTTGCATTTGAAATGGACAAAACTAACTTGGTTTCATGGCACCAAATGAAACCAACATTGGTTTGCAAAAACGACAATTAGCAAAATCGACATGGTTTCTATGACAGCCCTGATAGGCAAAATTGTAAAAAAAAGTTCGCATTTTGTGGTACTTTTTACCAGTATTTTATTTTCATTATAACTCCATTATAACGTTTAAAAATACGCGCCCAACAAGCTAATAAGCTTTACAATCCAATTAGATTTGACTGAGTTATTCTAGATTTAGTCAGAAATGGAAACAACTTTCTTAAAATCGGTTCATAAATAAAGCAGTTAGGAGTCCGTCCTTTTATTCAAAACAAAGTAAATTATCTTCTAAACTAGAGCCAATCTGGCAAATCGCAGGCCCCATTCGTGGCTTTCACATTGTATATGCGGACAACTTTACGAATAATATTTATTCTCTATGTTATGTCAAAGCTTCTTTATAAAATGCCTTAGACGGCATTAAACAGTAGGCCCCGGTCAGTGATTCAACAATTTTATTGTGCACAGATCACTGATCTGAGAAAACATTCCTTGTTTGGTGCTTTAAAGGATGTCTAAAATGTCGGACTACCTATCACTACTGCATGACTTTACAAAAATGCCAACTGTCCCTGACAGAGCGGTGTGCGATTTAGGGAAACCACTTTAAGGTATCTCAGCTTACACCGTTAAATCGAAGATGGAAGTAAGAACGTGAGCTTGGTTATATAAATGATTTCCAAATACGTTATAGTTGTTTGCAGACCGAGATACAAGCAGTAGACGAAGCAGTAGACAAAGCAGTACAATTTCTCCGAGTGCTGCGATTAGTCGAATAATATCGCCTGTGTGAGGATGAGGAGGAGATAAAGACAGTGGAGAATCTTTTGTGTAGATGCTTGTCCTTCCAGAAAAGATGGCGTGGTTACCAGGGGATGTATTTTCTTAAAGATCTGGTAGAGTTATCCTGTTGGAAGATGGTAGATTTGCTGAGTTTTCAAACAGTTTTTAAACATAAACAACGGACAACCCCATTGAACCACGGATGTCAACTTTTTAAGATTAGAAACCGGGACAAGTCCTTCTTACTTAACCTAACTGATAATATTGAGGTATCCAATAAACCAATGATATTCCAAAACATATTATTGAATTTTAAAAGAGAAACCTTGATTTGGACTACCCTGGCAGCAGTTGTGTGTGCAAATATCACACAAGAAACCAAGTTTTACCCACAACTTTGCGAATTGAAGATTAATCTCTAAAATTCGGTTCAGGCTTACAGTAGATATCGCTCTGTGGGTAGACGAATTATATCGTACACTGCTCACCGATATGAGAGCCATATTTATGGAAAAGTATGAATTGAGATGCTACTTTGGGCTCTCACAGTTTAGCTTTCAAGCCCAGCCTAACGTAAGGTAGAACATACTTAAGCCAAAATGTCTGCCAATTTCCATTAATTAAATTAGTCCCAAAACTTTTTCAAGACCCTCCACTGTACGACGAGACGATGCTACAACGCCAATCTCTGTTTTGGCTCACTCCAACCAACACCATTTTACCAGTCTCGCCTCGAATACCTTCAATAACAAACGTAATTCTACAAGGTACACCAACAACAACAGTAAGAAAACAATAAAAGAAATCACAACAATGGAAAGTAATACAAAAAAACATCACGTTAACGTCGCGACATACCACCAATGCCGTTGTCGTTGAAGCCGTCGCCAAATCCCCGTAGTTCGCTGTTCGCTGCTTGTTGCTGGCTAATGGTGTGAATAATATTGTATGAATTTTTTCGTTTGTTTTAAAATCGACAATAAACCTCAAAAGAAGATAAGAATAATAAAGACAGTTAAGCGATGGGGAGAAAATAGAAATACGTACAGTAACAAGTCTAGTTGGGCGAGGAGTATTACTCGTATTACACTGCACACAAACCCATCCCGCATTGCTTTGCTGGGAATTATGACTCATTAGGGGAGACTGACACAAATCGGACATGGACAAGTAATGTGAGTTTTTTGCAGTATAACAACGTTCTTATCGAAACAAATCATTATCTTCTAACAGGTACAAGAGCAATTAAATACTACTAAATACTTATAGACTTCTGGTTTCTGGGTTTAAATTTGAATTTTGCATTCTTTCTTTATCCATGCGATAGATTTAAAATAGATTAAAAACTGCGGGTCTTGCAGGAACCGCAAGAAAATTCCATAAAGTAAAACATACATAAAATGGTTTGCTATTAAAATGGCGAAAAAAATAATAACATAGCAAATCTAACAACTAAAAGAACCGCATTTTTGGTCCCTAGGGTCCGTGGTATGAGCAACACTTTCTGACAAATCTTAAAAATAACTCCATAGCCGGATTTGTAGTGAAACAGCCTTAAATTTAATCCGCATATTTGCCATACGGACAGATAAGTAGGTCCCTTGGGTTACCGAGTCCGTGTTTACGCATAGTCCCCATAAAAATGTACCTTCTGCGCTTTGGATAAACAAATGTATCTGTCCCTCTCTGATAAAAGTGAAAAAGTTGAGATTCTTTACGAAAAATATATTTATTTTAATAAAACATTTTTTTAGTAACGAAACCGAATAAAGAAGGGTAAGCACAAATTTTTATTAGGACAAGAAGAAAACGATGAATGTCAGAAATAGGCCACTCATGCGGACTTTTCTGAATTAATATAAATGCAGCTTAATGTCGGTTAGGTCTTTATTGGGATGTTAAATGTGAGACCGAATAATAAAAATATTTTTTTTTGGAGAATTTGGTAAAAATATTTTTATATAGCACTGATTATTGTAGGGAATAGTAAAATGCACTAAAGTGCCGTTATTCTTTGCTTTTTTGTCCTTAAGATTTCTATTAGAATTGTACTTATTCCCAGTTATAGAAATTTTTAAGTATAGTAAGTCTGTCTAAAGCACGATACCGGTCAAGCGAATAAACCTACGATTCAAAAATTTTTGCATTATGATGGCTTATCGTCATAAGCTGTTTGGGATTGTAAATGAGCGCAATCGGCGAAGGGGGAAAACTTCCATTGAAGGGACTAAGGGTACCTCGGTAAAAGTGCATTATTTTGAGTATTTGCTTAACAAATTAAATTTTTTGCGGACGGACAATGGTTAACATGTGTACTGTTAGTTAGGACGCACTAAATACCTTAAAAAAAAGGCAAACTGTACTAGACTTTTTGGCTCATGTGGCCCAGAAAACGTACAGCATGATCAAAACAAGCGATTAAAAGTCACTATGGTACTCAAATTAAAACAAATTATGCTACAAATCCAAATATAAGTATTTACTTTATCATTTCATTTGCAGCACGTCGAAGTACTGGCACAGAGACGTTAAGTATTTATGTATATTCTGAATCTTCTCAATTATCAAACCAGGTCCGTAAACTACATCTCGCACTAAATACAATAGTTGTGCATGCTCTGAAACGGTTGGTATTGAAAATGGGCCATAGCGATCAAGAAGTACAAATATTTCACACCCAAGTCTTTATCACTATATTTTCGAATTTTGACGAGTTTTTGCTTAAAAACACCACTATCAACTCCGATTGTTATAGAATTTTTACACTATGGCCAGGAAATACTGGAAGGGTACAATACTTTATGATCGCACCGAACCGGAATGTAGAAAGACCATACCTCACTACCAGTAAGAGCTATCACGATGATATTTGAAAAGTGAGCGGCGCTACTCTTGCTTAAGAAAACCGCATTTATGGTAAATGGAATGAGCTGATCGTTATACAATTTTAACAGAATGAAATCAATTAATAGCAAATTATTATAGATTTTTTTGTGTTATTGGACAAAAGGGCGTGGCACAGAACATTTGACTCTGAACTTTGAAAGGTCATATCTCATGAAATAGTAGCGGTAAGACGATGGTACTTGGCATATCGTCGGCTTAATGTGCAAACCTGCTTAATCCATTTTTTAAGTAGATTGGGATTTTGATACTGTATGGTAGAGAAAGATACGCCTCGTTGGCCAGCATGTAGTTTTTCTTCAATTTGAGTCTTGAAGAGTTTAAAAAAGGTTAGATAAGAAAAACTGCTAAACTCAGGAAAACATTTTTGTAAGAAAAACTGCTAAATCCTGAACATTGTTACCAATTATATTTTTGGTTTATCTCTCGAGCTGCATATAAAGCTACATAGAAGTTTTTTTTGTCTATCCTATAAACTGTGCTGAAAGGGAGTAATTAAGTTATTTGCTTATTAAGCCGACGATATATGTGACCCGGCCTATAAAAAGGTGGCAGCGTTCAATTTCATTTATTATCTTGATTCTGGATTTTCAATAAAATTCTGTTTTTCTTTTATTTGTGCTCTTCTTTCTCTACATTTCTAAGCAAGTTAGGACTTTCTAGTTTTCACCACGTGAAAGAGCGTCTCAAAAACTATCGAAACCAAAAAAAAGTGGTAACATTTTTTTTTGAGTCATAAGCCACCACCTTTTCATAGGCCGGGTCACATATAATATAATATGGAATAAACGAACGCTGGTGAAAATGTTTCCGGTGCCACATACTCTTAACAAAATGTTCATATTGAGCAGGAACCAGACCCAACTTAATTTGTCCAATCGTTTTTAAAATATGTTCGAAATAGGGACTATAATCAATCGTTCCTAAAAAGGCTCCTTTCTTTAAATCAAGTGCAAAAAAAAAATTATGAATAAATGGGTATTCAAATTTAAGCAATTGTTTTAGGACTTTTATATGAAATTTTTGATTTGTAAAGGTAGGCTCTTGAGTGTTAAGAGAAAAAATCTCACATGTTTAAAAAAAGTGTATTCAATTTTTTAAGTACGTAATGAGCGACCAATAATTATTACCATATCGTACCGCAACGGTTCATGTTTTAGAAAAGCCTGTCCGCACAGAGTTTAGCATAAAGCATTAAACAAGGCGTATAAGTATTCCTGATGAAATTGGTGGTTTATATCAGTCCATGTTTTTAAAGAGTCCATGCCCATTACCACACATAAAACTCCCAGCTGAGTTGAGGTACTGTAGCTCTCAACTCAATTCGATTGTGCTCAAATTGAACATGTTGAATTTTTTGAGCGATTTCTAACCAATTCTACCATAGCTTGCTCATTTTGGTCTATCAGTTAATAAAGCCCCCGTTCAAATGACGCTTTCAATTTAAAGTCCTGCCCCTATGCAAAAAACATTTTTAATTCGATCTGGTATACATGAAGCATAGAACGATAAGTGCCTTGAACTTGCTATATTAAAATTGAACGATATCCATATAGAACGACATTAGCAAACTCCATACAGAAACGCGACTTTTCTTCCTCATAGTCGGCCAGGTTCGGCTTTAAATTTTGTTACTTTTTTGTTTCAATAAAATCGATTTCGAAAAATATATAGAAGTATGTTTTTCTGCTTTAGGTAACGAACATTTTCAAAGAGCGAAAATTACAAAATTATATACCTATATACGCTTTTGCACCAGGGTACACTCTGTGGACTTACAAATAAGTATAAAATAACACAAACACCATATAATAATACGAGGGTTGCTAATTATATTTCGGGTCCTGACAATACTAGTGTTCCCAGATGCAAACTGGAACTTCCTTTGGAAACTTTGACATTTTTTAGCATAACTTCACTCTGACCGTTTTGTCATTTAAGAGCGAATTGTTTTGTGTAGAATGTGTTGAAAAATTCATTTCAGTCAAAAAATGGAATTATCCCGTGAACATTTTCGTGTGATGATTTTTTAGGATTTTCGGCACCATCATGAAGCACCATCAAAAACCAATTTTAATCGCTGTTAATATTGTCACTTTGACGAATCATGGATCTATGCATATTTACCCGAAACAAAACAGCAATCGAGAGTATGGCTCTTTCAAGACGAGTCAAATCCAACAAATGTTGTTCGTGGAAGAAGTACATCGAAGCAATTGATTGCGTTTTTTTTTCGGTATAACCGGCCATGTTGCCCAGTGCCTTTAGAGGAACGTAAGAGGTCAATTTTGAGTGGTGTACAACCATCTGTTTGCCAGCAGTGTTCGCAGAAATGAGGAAAGATAATAAGAGAAGACGGATCATTTTTCAGCGCGACAATGCGAGCTCTCACACATCAGCTGAAACGATGAGCTATTTGACCACTCAAGATGTCGAATTGATGGGCCATCAACCGTACACCCCAGATTTGGCACCCAATGACTTCTTCTTATTCTCTAGCATCAAGAAAAAAATGCGTGGTCAACGTTTTTCATCGCCCGAAGCAGCCCGAAGCGTTCAAAATTCATGTTTTGGAGGTGTCTCAATCGGGGTAAAAAAGTGCTTCGAAAATTGGTTTTCTATTTCCAATGATAAATTATTGTGTTTTTATTGCCGGACTCGAAATATAAATAGCAACGCTCGTAATAAATGGATTTAGCTAGAGTCCGTTTGCTTGCCGGACACAGTAATGTTGAATGAGAAGGAGGTGGCAGATGAACTGGCACGTCTAGGGAAAAAGCTCCTAACTGTGCTATCAACGGGCTGTTAGAAACGTGCATTCATATCAAGATTAGCCTAGCATGGACCTGGATCAATAAATCTTAGTTTGATAGTGCTCTGTGGCCTAAGAGACAAAACAGAACCAAAACCCTGCTTAAAAATACCAAAAGTGATGCCAGAGTAGATGTTCTGGCGGATCATTGTAATGTTAGAGAGATGACTACGAAATGACTGGTAAGAGTGGACGAATACTGCCGCCTGTTTAATGATGAGGAAGATATTGAGATTGGAGTACCTTTTGTTTAGAGGCTCGTCATCCGTAAAAGGCGTAGTTACCTAAGGAATTTCTTTATAGATCTGGAAAAGTTATCCTCCTGCAAGATGGTAGAACTGCTAAGTTTTACAACGGTTTGTCGTGGCTTAAGGCCAGCTTCCTACAGGACTTATAGCGTAACTTTTATCATAGACAAAGGTCAATCACAACGAACCTAGTGGACACCGGTACAAGTCCTTCTAGCCTAACCTAACCAACTTACCATTTAACCTTTGTCAGCTGTCTTTTAATGTCGAAATACGCTTGTCTTATACCACTGTGACTAGTGGTGCCACCACATAAGAACCAAACCACCAACAGAAAAAAATTATAATCATTGATAAATATTCACATCATAAATATTCACAGCAAACATTGGTTGGATAACTTATGGTTACACCCAGGAATTAAGGAGAAAGTTGTTCAGAAAACAAGAAAATAAAACACTAAAACATAATTGTTAGCAACTTAATATACTAATTATCGCACTAGCTAAATAATGTAATTATTTAAGCACACTTTATAAAAAAAGAGTGCTCTTAATAGCATTCAAAGCGCAGAAGCTATTACGATTGGGCTGGCGTTTGCATTACGGCAAAGAGGCGTTCTTGTGTAACGCACTGTGATTGTATTTAGTGCTTTTTGTGGTACGTGTGTGCACTCATACTCCACCTTTGCAGTGTAATAATTTCCAGACACAATGTGGAAAACTTGGGCATTCCAACCAAACAACAACAACTGACGCCGGTTTCATTTCGATGTCTCTTTGATTCGTTCATTTCGTTTTAATTGTGATTTTCACAAACTGAAAAAAATAGTGTCATTTGCAAATGCAAAGATCAAGATCAATGGGTATCACAGTACCACATCATGCCATAAACTCGCACACACACACACACACCAGTGTTGATGCCATATATGGGTTCACACTATACGCCTTGTTGTCCAACTTGATCACATAGCAAAGCTAAATTAATCATCAAAATCTCCGACTTGGATTGAAGTCATTTGTTGGACGAACTAGGTTTCTGCACAAGCACAAGGCATTGTTCACTTCCTCCAAACTACTCGTACAGTGTGAACACCCCTTATAGCAAGTCATTACAGCTATGCCATGTCAAAACAGGTGTAAGAGTGTTGTGGAGTTTGTTGGGCTTTTTTTGCCTGTGTGGGTTTTGCGAATACTGTAAGTTTTTATGTGACAAACACTCAACATTTGATTTATTTTAAAAGTTTCTCAAGAGCTACTTATACTTGGCGTTTTGCTAGATAAAAATGCTGAAAACTGCTGCGATGATGAATAACAAATAGAAAAACGTAATGACAAAAAGTCTTTTAAGCTTTTGGAGATAATGGAGTTTACGTTTTTTATGACTTTTGGGCGAGTTGATCTCTGATGGACTTATGACCGTAGATAGCAGATAGATGACTTTACAACCTATTGTCAGGCTGATGTACTTTTTGTGGCCCAAACTAAAAACAACGAACGTAATTGAAGAAATAGATTCACTTTAGAGAAGTCGTTTCCATTTTATTGGGAATTAAATTTTAAGCCGGGTTTTGGTTTTTATTTAAGAAATTCCAACTGCCGGAGGAATAAAGGATTTTTGGATTTTCGTAAATCACATAAATCTGTTTAAAAATTCTAAATTTGAATCGTCTGTAAAAATATTACTAATAATTTTTTCAAATTTTTGGTTTTATTGGAAAGGTTGAACTTTGTCATTTAATTATGAAACTCAATATCATTTATATGACTACCACAACTGGCCAGGCAGTACCTCATCCGATCAACCTAATGTTTCAATACATTATGTTTGCTTCGTGTCGAATCTCTTCAATGGCAACTACGATTTCATGTTTCAGCGCTGCAATTGTCTCTGGATCTTTGCGTAACATTTATTCTTAATGGGTCCCCATAGAAAATAGTCCAAAGGGCTCAAACGACAACTCCGAGCAGGCCAATTGAAATCACAATTTTAGCATGTTAGTCGATTTTCAAAAACAGTGCGTAAAATATCGATTGTTCCGTTAGCTGTGTGACATGTGGTCTCGTCTTATTGAAACCAAAAAACAAAAATTAGTTGAGCATGTCAAAATAAAATAGCCCAATGATGCCGCCAGCCCAAAATCCACACCAAGCAGTGAATTGCTTCTTTATAGTCTCTGAACCCCAAATGCGGCAATTTTGCTTGTTGACATAGCCACCGAGATGAAAATGAGATTCATCTGTAAACACGATTTTTCGGTAAAATTCTTCATCTCCTGCCAAACAATCGTCAGCCCATTGGGCGAAGCGAAAACGCATAGTTCAACCTTTCCAAAAAAAATCATAGATTTGAACAAATTATAAGTACTTTTTTTTAACAAAACACTAAACAGAATATAGTGTTATGCAGTCTGCTGATTAAAATTTTTTTCCGTAGAAATTTTAACTGTCAAATTTGAAAATGACAAAGTTTGTAAAGCTGAATTTATGTATCAAAAATTTACAATAATTATCAAACATTCAGAAAAATTTATTTTTGACATTTTATTTTCAGCATTTTAAATTCAAATGGCAGTTTAAGCTTGTAAAAGGGAACTTGACAACTTTGCTTACAAAAACACAATTAAAAAAGTATAAAACCAGCTGTCTAAACTAACGGTATTATTGTGCCATGGCTCACACATTCAAAATTAATTTATAAAAATTGTCAATTGTGAACTTTGAAGTTCATAACGTGACACAGACCAAAATTTTCGAGTTATGAGTAGCTTGCCCAAAAGTCGAAGATAATTTTATCTTGTTCGATCAGAACATAAATATAAAAAAGATAAATTACTTTCGAAAAATCATTTTTTAATGATATCATCTAAAAAAGTTAATTATAAAAGAAATCTATTAACTGACAAGGTTTTTTTAAAGATATTAGATCAAAAAAAATATAAGATCAAAAAGATATAAATTAAAAAAATGAGATCAAAAATATATAAGATCAAAAAGATACGTATAAGTTAAAAAATATAAAAACAACAATTAGGATAGGACCTTAATTGCTGGATAAGTCCAAATTGTTTGCAGAAAACCTCCATGTTATATTTGAACCAAACCAACAAAAGTTTAGCATTCAGGATGGAAGAAAAAAAATACTTAAAAACATCTGCATGGTTAGAAAAGATCCAATCCGGTAGAGCAATACTTCACCGCAATAAATTAAGCAGTGTACTACAAATGCAATTAAAGAACGCCGCTGAGACAGTTTTACAACATTAATCATTGCATTCTGGACAAAAAAGTAGCCATTTTAAGTAAAAAAAAAACTTTCCTACTTTTTAAAGTAAACTACTCTTGTGCTAAAAAATTTCGCATCCAAACATTTAGGCATAGTGAGTTTTTGAATTTCATATCCTTTAATTTAAGCAGTTTCCACTTACTGAACTTCTTTCAGATGAAAAATTTTGATTATGCGAAATTCGGTTGACTTACTTAGAAACTAATGCCCTTTATTTTACCGCTTTTAATAAAGCAGATTCTACTGTAGATATTTCTGACATAATTAATCATTGCAAGCTGGAAAAACGCTTAGAATTCCAAAAAATGTACCTTTGTAACTAGGTTCTGTTTGGAAAATTAAATTTAACTAGTGTTAAGTTCAGGCTGTTCAAATTTAAAATGCCCTTTATTATAAATTGCGCGCTGTATTATGCCACGGACTTGTGTCTTATCATAAGAATTCATAACGATCGGTCCTTTGGCCTTTTCTGGCCAATAAAACGATTAATTAAGAGGTATTAACACAGCTTCTTTTTCTCTAGGAAATTGTCTTTCCACGCCAAAAAAACACAAAATATCATTGCGTTTCCTAAATACTCGTAGTTCATGAGGTATGGTACTTCTATGTTCAAAGTTGTATGAACGGTACCACGTCCCCTTATCCAATTATGAGCTTATATACCAGATAATATATTAATTGAGTATTCAATATAAACCAATTTTCCATAAAGAATTCGAGGATTTACTTTAAAGATCTTTTTCAAATTGGGGCCCAACCTTGGGCCACAAAGAAAGCTACCATTAGTAAACAACAGCATGTAGGTTAGGGTGGCTTAATTTTTTTGCGATAAAACGTACCACCTCACGCGGTTTCAGGATCATTTCTAAACATATTTGCTTAAGAAACCATTTGTTTAAAATCAGAAAGTTGCAAACGTAGACAAATTTATCTAGTGGTGCTTAAGACTACATGTGGGCAACAAAATGATGTATCTTTCTCTGCATAAAAATATCCTCACAGACTTTTCTCTACTAATCTCTCCGCAGTTTTAAATATCTTCATATTTCAAACAAAACTATCGTTACAAACGATGTAATCACAAAGTAAAAAAATCGAATTCCAGTGTGGCTTACCAGAAACAAAAAAAAACTCAATTTGAATAACATTCACCTGAGGTGGCAATACAAAGTCAAACGTTTTTTATTTCTTATAACGGTGGTTTATAATCCTAATCTTATGTCCATATGTACGTCAGTATGATTATGCACCACACCTCATCATTGCTGCCATCAACCAACCATCTTCATCATCATCAGCAAAATCCATCGAAGCTAAGTCGACATGACCATGCGAATGGACAGAAAAAAACAATAACTTTCAAATTCCGTTGCAGCAAATAGCACAAAATTATTCAAGTAAAATAATACTAATAAACATAATAAAATGTAATCAAACGATATTCAGACAGACTGACACAAACAACTCCATCGAATATTGTAAAAATGAAACGGAATATGTATCTTGAATCGTATGCATTTGAAAATGTCTATGCAAAATTACATCAAAATGTTGAACGGGTGGTCTCCGCTATAATAAGAATGTAAGTAAATATAGACTTGGTAAGCATTTAATCTCATTACTTTTGCTCATAAAAAAAGCCTACATAATACCTTATAGCAAGATAAGTATACATTCATACATACAGATGCAGAGATAATGCGACTACGGTACCAGGTCAATATATTTTAATGGCAAGAATTAGTCCGTGCGCCAATGTTTGTGTTCAAGGCTATGTTAACATTATCGCGTGGATCACCTTCATTTTGATAGTTGCTTGTGTATTTTCGTGATTGTTTCAGTCACCATAGAGAGTGAATCGGGATAAAGTTCTAATGTAATAACCATATTCAAATGAACGCAGTCTTTGGCGTAGCATTATAAATAAATCTCACGTTGTAAAATGACAAGACTGCAAGGTGTCCTCGGCGACACCTGAAATTTTGCATTCGGGGAAATTCTGAAGCCAAAATTGCTCAGTTGTCTAGCGATGCATAATGTCCAAGTAAAAAATCTTTAAATGCATGCAAAAAACACTGTAATCAAGCAACGCCTTTTTAAGGAATGTCAGAGATTTACTTGTGTTAATATTCCCAAAAAAGTTAAGGTATGATTTTATTGCGAGCAGCTTTCAACGGAAAAATCATCATATTAGCAGCTGAAAATAAGCCTGTAACCCGCGAAAAATCACTAAAAAATATGTGAGAGTCAATTAAAAGAGTTCGTCTAGCAATCATAAATTTTAATTGAAAAACAATTGGCGATGCAACAGTCTGCGCCTAGAGAACTTTAATTCGAATTTAAAAATTCTTACACTGTTGGCTACTAGAGAAGAATTTTGCACGTCCATTGAGGCTTAATGGAAACACTTTCGCAAATGAGTCCAGGTTCAGCTTATATGTACTAAATTAAATATCAAAGCTACATAGAAGGCCGTTTGTGTGAAATAATCATCAAATCAGAATATAAAACTCGTCAACTGAAATTTCTAATTTGCCGAAACTAGCCGTTGAATGGATCTGAAAGAAAAATTTAATCCACGTTCGCAAATAAGTTGAATTACATTTTAAAAATAACACCATCGGCAAATGTGTGATCCCAAAATAAAAGATTTCTCATTATGTAGGTATCTTAACTTCAGTAAGACCAAGTTAATCCAAATAATTGATTTTGAAACTCTTTTTTTAAAAGAGTTTCCTATACATGTTTCCTATACATCATTTAATATGTATATGTATGTCACTAATAGTTGATCACAGTAAAAAGAATTTTTAAATGACATAAACTCTATATTTAAAAACGAATTATAGCACTTTCCATTTTTTTAAACCAAAAATTTATTTATAAAAAAACGCATACAATTTTTAGAAACATAAAGTATGTTAAGAACCTTAACAAAATAAAACAATAATAAACTGTAGTTTGATGAGAATTTAAAAGAGATTTTTTAGAAAATACAAAAGTACCGATAAGTTTTTCTTTGAAAAAAAAAATTGTCTTCTTTTACTGAATGCGTTATGAAGAATGAATTCAGCAAAATAAAGCTGAGCTCGATCACATTTAAAATAATGTCTACTTATAAGAATTTTAAGAAACTTAAAGTATGTAAAGAACCTTAACAAAATAAAACAATAAACTGTAGTTTGATGAGAATTTATAAGAGATTTTTTAGAAAATTCAAAAGTACCGATAAGTTTTTTTTTGAAAAAAAATGTCTTTTTTTTACTGAATGCGTTATGAAGAATGAATTCAGCAAAATAAAACTGCGCTCGGTCACTTTTAAAATAATGTCTACTAATAACGTAATATATTTTGATGTCATTCGGTCAGGAAAAACTCAGTTCGGATTACTGGATAATACGGATAAACGAAGATCAGACTACCGAGACCTTACTGTATATAAGTATGAACAGTTAGTTGACTTCGACGATAAAAAAAAACACAGCAAAATCCCACAAGAATGGCTGAAACTTTGTTCAAAGTTGAACATGTTTTAAATTGTGTGTTGGGTACTGTTGCATTCTTAAGTGCAGCCCCTAAAATTGTTAGCTGTATACATTAGATAATATTTGTACGCTCGCTCATGATCGTACTTTTTCACATGGTGATAATGGCCAGTGGTAGGAGCAGCCCGCACACACAAGAAATGTGTCACTTTTCGAGTACTTAGGATGAATACCAGCCTAAGGTATTCATCCTATATTTTGTATTGAATATTTGACCTCCGCTTTGATTTGTAATCTCTGCAGTAGGTTTTTTTTGGTCCGAACATAAAATATTCTCCACCTCGTAAATGCCGGCGATTTTATAAGAAGAGATTTAACTCAAAGCCAATTAACTGTCTGTCCCACGATGTCGAACGAAAGTTCTGTCACTCACTTTCGCAACAAAAAAAGCGTCCCACTATCTTTCGTGCGATCGTTTGCTCGACTTATGTGATGTTTAAAAAAACGCTAATTTTTTTAAAGAATAATCTAATATAAAATATTAAAGCGCTATAACACCACTTAAATTGCCACTTTGTATCATATGAGCAAAGCTTTCCGGCAAATGTAAACAAAGTTAAAAAAAGTACAACAAAGTTGTTGTTCAGTTGACTTTTTTATACTAAGATATAAAATATATTTACATATCTTATTGAAATGATATAATTTACATTACTATTTACTCGCCATTTATATTTAATTGTACTTTACCTTTTATTTCATTATTTTTGTCAACTCAGGCGCAAACCAAAACAGAAGTGTTTGCTTTTGACAATTGTATTTGCTCAAAAAAGTTAGTGGGACCCGATTTGTACTGAAATGTTTACGTTTTCGTTCACAATGACTATCGTTCGACTTGTTCGACATGTTGTTGTAAACAAGTTAGTGAGTGGGATGCAAATCAGCTAATCTTCGTGTTAAACTTATTCAAACTTTAACGTTCGACATCGTGTGACAGGCAGTAAGATTATTCTAAATGCATTAGCCGTTCGGAGCCGGCGTTTAGCATTATGTGCCCTTCAGTGAGTAAAAGTATTACATTGTGTACCGCTTACTGATTCGAGAAAAGAACCTCTTTTGCCCCTTAATGGAATGTTGAGGGAATTATGCTGTATATTGGGTGCAGCATTGTGTCGGTGTAGTGATAAAAACAATCTTTTACAATATTATAGCTGGTCACTGTTCAACGTTTTTGTTTATTGAATACATTGCAGTAGGTTGAGATGCCGGTGCAAGTATCTAGAGATGGTAGCAAAGACATTAGAGTTTGCAATTCATGTACTTATAGTTTTCCGGATTGGGGGATTTTTTCCTCTTAAGTCCTCTTAAGTCGTGGAAATTGTGAAAAAGTTGTTGACAGATCGAAAGGCAATGTGAACTCCAACAAATAAAAACGACGTTAAGTTTGGCTAGGTCGAACCTTAAATATATACCCTCCAAATATATACACTTTTAGGCAAAAGATCGATAAAACTTTATAAGGCGGTTTCGGAAATTCCCAATGTAGCCGGCTCACCACGAGCTCTAATTACCTCAAAAGCACGTTTTTCTAACATATCGTTACCTACAAGATAGGAACATTCTGAAGCCAGACTTAGATTCAGCGAACCAAAATGTTGTGAGATCGTCCTTTACATTTTCCACATAATCGCTGACTTGACCTGTGGAACATGGTAGGCCAATATAAAAAATTCCGTTACCGAATTTTTTAAAGGTTGTTTTTTCGTGTTCGCTACTTCAGTGCTTTTTTAAAAGCATTTAAACTCATGCTGCAGATTTGTTTCCCATAATGTCTTTTTTGACTGGGCGTGTGCTGATTTTAGCATGTATGTGGTGAAAACATATTCAATTCACAGTTTAAAAAGTACCACAAAAATATTGTGAGGATAACATTCTACGTTCCTCCAATATTTTGGCAAATGTTCTCGAAGAATGCTATTCAAACTTAAAGCCACCCAGAAACTACAATCGAAAGAACACGCTTTAACAAAATGACAAAACTGTAACTTATGCCGCAGTTTCTATGAAAAGTGGGCAATAAGTCACCTGGCTTTACGACAGTAGACATTAAGAAAAATTTCTTCAAGACATACGAATTATTTTATTCGACCAATATCTTCTCATGTGCCAACGGAAGCGAAAGACAAGCAGATCTAAGATAATTTTTAAAGACGATATATGGCTGTTTTCTGGGCAATGTCATTAAAATAGTTCTTTTAGATCACATTCATATCTAAAAATAGATTAATAACCAGAAAACAAGTAAAACGTACATGAAGGTCGGCCGGAACATATGTACGAGGGCGGTTCGGAAACTTCTTAGCCTAGCACAAAAAGCGCGGTATAAACAGAAAAAAGTTAAGTGTTTTGGAAACTTCCATCTCTGCTAAGAACACATGTTAAATTTTGTTTCGATCTGGCAACTCCTTCATATAGAAACAGATGTTCACAAAAGACGCATCCGCGATTTTTTTACAATGGAAAAATTAGAAATGCGTGGTGTCATTAAATATCGGGACAAGAAATTCATAATTATATGGTGAATGTGTTAGGTGAAAGTGCTCCTTCATATGCAACAGTAAAAAATTGGGTTGCAGAATTTAAACGTGGTCGTACAAGCATTGAAGATGAACCACGTAGTGGACGTCCAAAAACAGCAACAACAACAGAAATTGTAGCCAAAGTGCATGATATGGTATTAAATGATCGACGAATAAAAGTGCGTGAAATAGCTAATATCATGGGCATCTCAAATGATCGAGTCCATTTAATTTTGCATGAAGAACTACAGATGAAAAAGCTTTCTGCAAAGATGGGTGCCGCACTTGTTAACAGTCGACCAAAAACGCATAAGAATGAACATTTCTCAAGCTTGTTTGGATCGTTTTCAGCGAAATAAAATGGATTTTAAGCGTCGTTTCATAACTGTTGATGAGACATGGATCCACCACTATACTCCAGAGACAAAAGAACAATCCAAACAATGGACTGACTTTGGGACTTCAAAGGTATTTTATTGATTGACTATCTGCAAAAGGGTAAAACAATAAATTCAGAGTGCTATTGCAACCTTTTAGATCAATTAAATGTAAAAATTCGAGAAAAACGTTCTGTCTTACAACACAAAAAAATAATTTTTCGTCAAGACAACGCACCAGTGCACAAGAGTGTTTTAACAATGGCTAAAATCAACGAATTAAAGTACGAGTTGCTTGACCACCCACCTTGATCTCCTGATTTAGCTCCCAGTGACTTTTACCTGTTCCCAAATCTAAAAAAATTCCTTGCAGGCAAGCGTTTTACCTCAAATGAAGATGCAATTACAGTTGTAAACCACTATTTTGAAGACCTTGAGGAAAACTATTTTAATCAAGGGATAGAATTGCTAGATAAGCGTTGGACTAAGTGTATTGAAGTTTCAGGAGATTATATTGAAAAATAAAAATATTTTTGAAAAACTAACTATTCTCTTTCATTGATAGGCTAAGAACTTTCCGAACCGCCCTCGTAAATAACCCTCCTAACAGTAATTATATTTATGACACTATGACTATAACGGCCGTTAAAGTGGGCCCCACGGGACCATGTAAAATCTTTGACTTAATTCGTTGTGACATCTGCTTTATTTTGGTAGCTTTTATTGACTTCAACTTCTCTTTTTTAGGACACAAAAGTCAATGAGTCCGAGTTCGCATCTTATCAAAAATAATTTGATATTTAGATTCGTAGTCTTCAAATTAGTAATTAGTAATCTAATAGGGAATCATAAAGACATGCATGGACATAGAAACTAGATTGATGATGAACTAGAATCCAAATCGAATTATTAAATTTCGTAGGTCTTCACCAAAAAATTTTTTTTTATGTGTCCAAATTTTGCTAAACGATTTCTAAGGCATTTGTGGGAATATTTAAGGTATGTGTTTACAGAAAAATGTGTACTTTGTAGCTTATTTTAAAAGGTTTTAAAAAACTATTTATTAAATTATAATAATTATCTGCAGCTAATTTACATAAGGGTGGCGAACCATAGTGCTCTAATTAGAAATCCAAATATTTTTTTTTAATTAATATATTTCATTATTTTCTATTAATTAATAATTTTATAATTGAGTTTGACCATGATAGTTCGTAAATGACCTCCATGCTCATACACGCATACGCGTACGAACATTAATTTTTACGGCCTGAAGGTATTTATGCTTTTATAGACTGCTTTAATTCAGTCAAATTCTTTGGTTTCATTTTGTACGTCTGTTGCTTGACATAACCCCATTAAAAAAAGTCTGGTGCATTCAGTTCTGGTGACCTTGAGGTGCCAGCGGAAAGTGGAATTTCTGGATATTATTTTCTTTGGGAATTTTCGTTGGAGCTCTGCCACAACCAGTCCGGCAATATGTGTAGTTGCTCTATTTAGTTGACATCAAATGCTGTTGAATCGGATACGTCTTCGGTGCAGTTCTGGGTAATAAAAACTCCTTCAACGTCTTAATATAATGATCCCCATTATCAGCCACAGTTTTTTTTTCAAAGAAGTACGGCTCCACAATGCGACTTGATGAAATTGCACACCACACAGTTACTCGCTCTGGGTGCAGCTCCGTCTCATGGAACAAATTGGGCCTCAATCGACATAAACAAGCAATTTATCAGGCTGTTGTCTTCTTCGGTCATTACAATAACATTATGGCAAAATTTCATTAGAATAGGCAAATCCTCAGTGTATATCTAGCTTGTAATTAGGACTTTGCACGGAAAAAAGTTTAAGTCATTAGCCTGAGTTGACGATGCTACAGCCGCAATGGTATCTTCAACCCGAACATGGGATCTAGATGGTACGTTCTTCGTGTGATGCTTCCAGATACGACAAACACAGTCACCAGTCTCATCCAACCCCACGACAGCCGGTTATATGGATCGGATCGGATTGATTTGAAGAGCAGTTCTTCGGCCAAGGGCTGTCATCAAGGCACACAGTTGCCGCTACAACAACAACAACCAGCCTCATAATATCCCATCTACTCGAGGGAGTTCAGCCTAACTCCAGCCTAAATTCCCTTTGAAAATTTAGAATTCCCTTCGGAAATACAAGACTGCAAAGCATGGTACCGCTGCACTATCCAAATCCTCTTTTCGGTATCCCAAGTAGTATTCATTTTAATAAATCTAAATACCAAGCCTTCAAATAATAAAAAAAGAATAAGACGATTGCTTACACAAAAAAAGTTATTACCCTTTGTTTTTGTAGCGCCACCCTGTATATGACGTTTCTGGTCATCTTTTCATTATGAATTGGTCCATAATTCTTACGTTGTCACTACGTCATGGGCATGTCTTCCCCCTGGTCGACTGGGGAGATTGCGAAAGATGTTGAGAAGGTTCGTAACAAAAAAATTGACTCCATTTCTATTTTGTTACTAGTCTTTACAAAATGTAATCTGTTTGAAGTTTCTTAACGGCCTATGTCAAAAGTTTTTTCTTTCGTTGGATTAACACTTATGAAATTAACCGTTTTTGAACTTAATAAAGTTCACCCTAATAGTTTCAAATGGTTAATATAATTAAATTTAAGTGATACCGCGGGAAGAAAATATAAAAACCGATAATATAAAATAAAAATAGACAAAAAAGACCAAACTAAAAATTTTCTTTTAAAAGCCTGTGGCAAATAAAAGATAATTTTTAAGAAATTCTATGAAAAGTATCTCGCGATGCAAACTCTACTAGCTGTACATCTTATGCAAAAATAAATGATAAAACTAGTGAGTGTATTTTAAAATAGATGCAAACACAAAAAATAGAACGCGACACACTTCGTTACGTTCGGTATAAACGAGTAAATACAGCCAGCGGGTGAATGAGTGTATACTCTCCTTAAAGCCGCATTTATCGGTTAAGATGATGCGGTAACAACTCCCAGAATAGTTGTTCTACGTACGTATTTATAGACGTCTGCATGTGTGTACAAGTGAAACAAACAACTGCAGATACACGCAAACTGGTGTGATTCAATTTTATCCACACCATTCCAATCCACCACTCCAGTCAGTGCAGTGTTGTTGCACAGCTACTTACTTGTATGAGCTTGAATACTCGTCCGGCGTACCCACAGTGAGCGCTCGTACAATTACAAAACAGGAATTCGAAAATTAACAAATTGCACATTTGATGTCATCGCATCAATGAAATTTCAAATGAATTAAGTGATGGTTTTGCATGCACATTTGAGATGCGGTGGACGAATTGACACACAAAAAACAGCAAAATAAAAATATTTCGAAGGTTTTGTCCGCTTGATGAGAGGCGCTCCATATAGCAGTGCAGGCCATATTACAGTTTTCAGTTTCACTACAAATGTTTTTCAACACTCGTGCGTGTAATTAAACACGATATGAAAACAATGAATTGTGCCGGAAAAACTAATTTCTGGTTCAATAAATCTTAATTTCAATAAGCTTCTTTACTCATCTTGCAAATTTTTACAGCGGTCCAAACTACAAGGGGAGTTCAAAACACATTAAGGCAAATGCACAATTTAATCTAAAAATATAACGTTAAGCGTAATGAAATACTTTTTATACTACATTAAAAATGTGTGTAGTACTACTTTTCTGAGCCGAAATCCATTGGCAAATAAATTTAGGACTTCTTAATATACTTGAGTCTTTGTAGGCGGCATTTTGCATTTTACAGAACTACAAATGTAAGGTGGTTTTAAAATAGAGGCGGGTTGTCTGTTGGCCTCTGTCAGACCTATTGGTTTATTTGCATTCACCGTTTGAAATTTGTCGTTTTCGAGCCACTTAATTTAGCTATTAATCCATATTATACAACTTTATTATCAAAATAGCTGGTCTTTGGTGCATTGTATACTTCAGGTTGCCATTCGTTGTCTAGCCAGTGCTGCCGTTGAAAAATAGTAATAATGACGATGTCATGCAGTGCCTCTTGTTTTTTATTTGACTCTAAATTTGACTATTTTTGCAACGAAGCGAATAATGTATCACGAAAACTATCAAATTTTCGCCATAATTTGTATGTACAAGACGATTTTTCATATTTCATTCAAAAAAACGTACTTTTAACTGGCCTTAATGAGTTGAGTGATGTTTAAATAAGACTGCTTTGAACTTCGTTTAGTAGAAATCCCGAAAGTAGGTCAGGAGCTGAGCCGCCAGGGTATAACTTAAAGACTTTAATCAGGTTTCTATAGCCCCAATTTAAGTGTGGTCCGATTTGTAAGGACAAAAATTTGTCGATATTGTGCCATCGATTTTTCGATAGCAAATGACAAGAGGAAAAAAAAGTTCCCATACAACATATCAAAAAAAAACCATTTTCGATTCTCTTCGATTCCCTCAGTCGTATTTCATATGTTATATTATATTGTATGTGACAATGTATACTTGTATCTATTGTATGTCACCTTGGAAACGTAATGTTTAAAAAAATATTTTGTTTTATTACCTACTAAAAGAACCATAAAAATAAAAGTTTTGAAAAAGTGAAAAAAAAATTAATTTGGGCTTCTTGAAAATGAATTTTAAAATATTTTGTCGTATTGGAACTTTTTTTTCTTCATGCCAAACGCTATCGAAAAATCGATGGCACACTATCCATTTGCTAAATCGATCCACTCTACCCAATATACCTGTTAAATAAATAGATAAATATATCAATTAGCTATGAAAGAAACAAGTTAATAAAACTTTTATCGTTCTAAAGAAATTTGTGTTTGTTTTCATGAAAAAAATCGATTTTTTTGACAACCGTGACTTCCTAAAAAAGTATAACGACGTATCATCACTTGTTGCCACAACACCGGCCGTTATTGTAAAAGCAGGGGAAACATTTGTAATAGGGTCATTGGGTGCATAATTTAGTACAATTGTTACTAGGCATACAAATATGTTTGGCAGGATTGGATCAAGGACTACTGCCTTAATAGTTGTGATTGTTGTTATTTCTCCCATTTCAACTTCATTTTTTTTACTTTAATATCTACAAATTTTCCAAAAGCAATAGAAAAATTGTAATTAAAAATTTCAAATTAAGAAAATTCCCATTGAAATTTAAAATTGCCATTTGATATTCAGAAAGAAGTCCAGTGAAAAAGACGCCGACCAAGACGTACTTGGAGACGAACTATATCAATTGAAACTAGCAAAACTTTAAGCCGAGATATATATAGCTATAGTCAAAAAACAATGGCGGTTCTTTGCAAACAAACCATGTGAAATACGATCCTAATGGAATAGATAAATTTCAGATTTTTCATTACATATTGGATTTTCTTTTTAAATTCAATATCAAATTATTTATATCAGGAAAGTAACATAAATTTCACAAGAAAGTTTGGAAAATGTAGTTATTTCAAAAGACTCATCCAAGAATTCTGGCTGGCAAAAAAACTGGCTCTTAGCTGGTCATGAACAGGCAAAAAATAACTACGTTCAAAAAATTAAAAAAAGAGTCGGATAGAACAAAATGAGTCATGCTGTTTACAATGCATTTAATAACATTAATCTAATTAGTTCATCTTATAGATACAAAAGGTCGAATATTCATTATTTATCTACAATTATAATCTAATAATTGTAAACAAAACCATTAAATTTTACCAACATTTAATAAGAATTCAATTAAGGAATATTTTCACAAGTACTAATTTTTTGAAAACATTACTTTGAAATTTAATGGATTAATTTGAATTTAGATCCCAATGCCTGCATGACAATCAAGTATGTTATAAAATTTTAAATTATAAACCGGTTATTTTTTTTTAATTTTAATTACAGTTTATCCTTTTAAAAATTAGTCTTATAGGGATATACTTGAAAAATAATTTAGCGAATGTTTAAAGTATTCAGATTGCTTTCTTATTATAGACCGGCTCAGCTCTCCTGTTAGCCTGACTAGGATTTTCTTACAGACGCATGGGTTTTAAAACCCTTTAGTTAATGCAGTGTTAGAGTTAAAAAAGCGCTTCCCTCTCCTCTAGTAGACAATTTCGTTAATATTTGAAAATCCAGAGTAATATTTTGTAACAAATTTCATAGAGAAAAATTGGAAAATAAAAGTAGAATACTAATTTAAGACACGAATAAAGAACAAGAGAGTCATTAATTTTGACAAAACAGTTTGTGCTTAACGCTCTGGGAATGGTGTTCAACGAATAATGAATCGCTCTTATGCACGGTGCCTTTAATCGATAAATGGTACAAAAACATCAATTTGTTCAATCAATTGAATCAATTGAAAAGAAGAATTTAAGAAACTCGACATAACAATGACTGGTTTGTGCAATAATCAAGACACCAAAGACAATTTTTAAATGCGATGGTGGTCTGTTGCCAACCAACTTGCCGTTCTAATTCAAGCATGTCCTGGCTTAGTTTCAAAATAAATTCACAATGACGATTAAGGAATTCCATAAAATCAAGCAGTGACAACAGTTTAAATAATAAGGCGAAACAACAACATAGGATTTCTCGAGACCTGCAAATTTCTCGAGACCTGTTAAAGCTAGTATTTGAAAAAAGAATCGTCAGAAGAATATTTCATGTGATCCCTGTTCAAAAAATCTTAAGGGATTTAAATTAAACAGAGTTGTAAAAGAAAGAGTAAATTTTACCGTCGAGATATAAATCAGTCCAAAAGGAGTCAATGCGCGAAATAATAACCATTTTGACTATTTTTAAGCCACCAACGGCAAAGCCAAAGCCACCAAAGCATCCTATTTTTACAGCTATTCAAAAATTTTCATGCATATACGGTCAAGCACAATAAAATCAAATGTTCAAAAATTAAAGCAAAATAACTACTTAAAACCAGAAAAAAAATTTAAATTTACATCAAGATCGAATCGTTTCTGGAAAACAAATAATAATTCAACATCAACAGTATACATTAAATTTTCTTAATTTGGGATAGAAAATCTCAATAAAAACTCATCTTATTCAAAAACTCGAACGTCTCGTACGTTTCTTGCAAACATCGAACGAAAACTCATTATCGTCCATTTGGGTTTTTGTAACACGAATTGAACTGTCAAAACTCAAATTTAAAGTTGTTGTTTAGCTCGTTTGTTTTATTTCGGTCTATTGCTTTTACACATTGAACAGGGATTAACCGGCTCAAGAACTCTTGCATCTACTTATATATTTAAAAAGAAGACATTGATTGTCGTGGCTGCAAACTGTTTTTTTATCATGTTTTCGGGTCCATGACAAACCTCTTCAGAAAGCGTTGCTGCAATTGTTAAAAGTAAAACCGAACTCTATAAGACCAGGCTCTCCCCAAACAAATGAGAACTACTGTTGTAAACCTTACTTTTCAAGTTTTCTTCACACAATTGCCCACGGAAATACATCTCACTCTTGCCACCTCTACAGAGACTCCACATTGAGAGCCATCAATAGATTTTTGTAATGTACATGGTACAATAAAGTAGGTAGAGTTATTATGACAGAAGATTTTCAATTTTTTTTTTCGTAATAATCGTGGTACATTTAAAAAAGAAAAGGTATTTCAAATTTTTTTTCGTAGTTATTTCAATTTTCGAATTCTCATTATTGAAATTTGTAAAGTAAATATTCAGTATCAAACATTTACAATTATCATGAAACATTCCGAAAAATGTTTTTTTTTAATTCTCTTTCAAATGACTGACAATCAAGAGAACTATTTTTGTTATTGTTGGCCTAGTGACTATACCTTATTATTTTCTTTTCGACTATAGACAGTTCGTTTCGTCGAACTCGTTTTATAAAAACTGTCTGTAAATATCCTAATTTCAATTAAATTACCTTAATTCAAAATAACACTTGTAATTTTCTGAATTTAAAGTAAAAACTCCTAGTTTTCTTCATTATTCCAACATTTTCCCAAAACAAATATAAATTTTCAATTTTAAGAGGTAAATTCTCAATTTTAAATAGAAATTCATTTCTCGCTTAAGTTATGGACGGTATTGGTGGACCCTAAATGTCTCTGAAAGCAGAGGACAAGTCTAAATTGTGTTTTTTCGCTTAATCTAGCCTAGACCTCCATAAATCTGGAAAATCAGTCTATATTTATTTTCTGCGCAAAATCTTGTTGGACTGTGTAGTATCTCCCTGGTCATTAACAAGAGCGACAATCATTTGAATTTATGTTAATAGTTTTAAACAACTTTACTCACGATCATCTCTAACTATCACCCATCTTGCTTAGTCATTGAAAGGGGGAAACATTTCCGTTGAAAACCAAAAACACGGAGTGTGAATAATTGTGGGTACTTTGATATACAGACAAACCTGTATGTTATTACTTGTACTCGTATATATTCGGCATATATAAAATCGAATTCATGCATACCCGGCAAATGCATCGCAGCATTAGCACAGTACAATTTAGTAAAGGGTGTTTTTTATTGAACTTCGAATTGAAATAAAACACAAGAAAATCGTTTTAATGTCCATCAATTTGGCTTTATTGGAAGGATAATTTTATGCCATTAATGTTTAAATATGATTTCGGGCATGTGGCCGCCGCGGCTGGCTCGAATAAAGCCAATTCTACAGGTCCAATTTTCAACCACTTTTTCGAGCATATGGGGCCGTATGTTGGCAATAACGCCACGAATGTTAGCTTCCAAGTCCCCTAACGTTTCTGGTTTGTTGGCGTAGACGAGCGACTTCACATATCCCCAAAGAAAATAATCCAATGGTGTCAAATCACACGATCTTGGTGGCCAATTGACAGGTCCATTCCGCGAAATTATGCGCTCATCGAATGTTTCCTTCAATAATTCGATTGTGACGTGCGCTGTGTGGCATGTAGCGCCGTCTTGTTGGAACCACAACTCACCCACATTCATGCCATCCAATTCGGGAACAAAATAGTCGGTTATCATGGCTCTATACCGGTCTCCATTAACGGTAACTGACTCTCCAGCATTATTTCGGAAGAAGTATGGCCCAATGACTCCACCAGCCCATAGAGCACACCAAACAGTCAGTTTTTGTGGATGTAATGGCGTCTTAAGGGTCTCATGTGGATTCTCTTCACTCCAAATGCGGCAATTTTGCTTGTTGACGTAGCCATTCAACCAAAAATGAGCCTCATCACTGAACAAAATTTTGTGATGAAAATCAGCATCGAGATGAATCAAATTTTCGGCCCATTTTGCAAGCGTTGTTCTTTTGTCAACCTGTTCATGATGAAATGGCAAACCAAACTAAATATTAATCACTTGACAGCTGACAAAATGGCCGCCAGTTAAAAAAGTGATGCCAACTTAAAGTTCTATACCCCAATAAAAAACACCCTTTACAAGCCGTTGATCGACCGATCCCGCGCCGTCTGTACCATGGCAAACAAATGTTTTGTTTATAGAAATTCACAGCGTTCGCATTTTATACATAAACAGCACAAAATAATAACAACTTCGATGTGCTGAGAAACGGGATCAATCATTAAGAAATACAAAATAAAAAAGGCAATCTTCACTCGCATATACCGTCGTACAGACGTACGAGTACGTACGGCTGCAAGATATACTCCTCGCATTGGCTTTCCAAGACAATGAACATTAAATAAATGTCAATGTACGGCTGATAAGAGACAAGAAACAAAAACCTGACTTTTTCTATTGAAAAAGCAGAAAAACATGTAAGACTATTGCGAATAAAGATTAAATAACCATAGTTCGAACGTGTATGAGGTTAGAGAGGAGTGGCGGTGTCATCGTTACGGGCAGTCTGGAATGACAAATGCCTTGAAGCAGAAGAACTGTGTATACGGAAGAAATAAGTGATTCAATATCTTCGGCATTTAAGGAGATAACAAGAAACACTGAACCACAAAGCTGAGCACAAAAGAGCCCACTCTTGCACAAATCTATTGACACATACCAAACATTGCCTTGGCGGCAGTGAATCGAGAAGAGAACAACTGACGCTAAGAACAGATGACAGCCTACGTTCAGAAAAGTAGTAAGTATATGGTGCGTAGCAGGTGTCTACGTCGGGTATTCCAGTTACTGGTTTGGTTGGTGGGTTACTGCCACCGCACCGCACCGTTCATTAGTGCAACATATTCGCAACAGGTTTGAGACTGTTGCACATTGGGATGTACGTATTCACATTTTTTCATACCAAGTAGCGTGAGATTGGTTTCCGAAGAAAAAAAAGAACAAAATATTCACCTCCTCGTTGCAGAAGGCATAATTTAACATGCCTGCGAATAGCCTTATGGCTTAAAACATTTACAGAATTCCTATAAATGAGATTAAATACCAAATTATAGTGTAAGGTATTATACCATTTGGAGGGAGGTGGTCTATCCAGATTTACAATCCACAGTTTAGGATTCTCAATAAGAATTTAAACTCAAATTGGATTGTAATCATATGGCCCAGCGCCAATGTGGAGAAGCTAATACTTGTACTTTTGATCGTGCCACATCTATAATCTACGTATGGGTAAATCCGTAAAAAGCTATACTTAGGAAATTTGTTTAAAGTTGTCATAACTACATAAATTTGTCAACTGCGTTGCGTTTAAACCTCAAAATATAGGGTGATCCATCTAGAGGTATTTTTCCATAGGGGGTTTTTCAGAGTTTACGCGTGAGTTGCGTTAAACTTTATTTTTTTCCTTTTCAGTATTTTTTACCATTTTATCATAGAAAGACTAACACCGAAACAACGTCTCCAAATTGTGCAACTGAATTATAAAATTCAGAAACGAGAAGATCCGCTATTTTCGAACAACGGTTCGTGATGGGGCCCCTTTCTGGCTCAACGGCAACGTCAATAAATACAATATCCGCATTTGGGCTGAAGAGCAACCAGAAAAAGTTCAAGAGCTGTCATTATACCCAGAGAAACTCATGGTTTAGAGCAGTTAATGGGCTGGTGGAATCATCGGTCGATATTTTGATATCGCACTTTTTGCTACCTGAAATTGAAGCCCGTAACCTTGATGGTATTTGGTTTCAACAGAACGGTGCCACTTGCCATACAGCTGCTCAAACAATGGATTTATTGAGAGGTCATTTCGAAGAGCAGCTTATTTCACGTATTTGACAGGTGAGTTGGCTACCTAGATCGTGTGATATCACGAGTTTAGACTTTTTTCTTTGGGGCCACGTAATGTCTACGTCTACGCTGACAAACCAGCTAAGATTAAGGTTTCAAAGCCAACGTTACGCGTGTCTTGAACGCCATACCGGTCGAAATGCTCGAACGAGTCATCCAAAATTGGACTTTCCGAATGGACATGCTGAGTCTTAGTCGCGGTTAACATTTGAAGGAAATTATATTTAAAAAAATAAATGGCATAGAATGTCCTTTCGAATGAACAACAATGATTCCACGCTTGATTTAAATTTTTGTTTTGGAAAAAAAACCTCTAGACTGATTACCCGATATAATAAGCATAAGCTTTTTCGGTAATCCCATTTTAAGTTGCGGTTCAATACTCATATATCGTATTTTTGACTTTAACTGCCAAAAAACGGAAGATACAAAAGTATGAGGTTGCAAACCGCTGAGAGTACAGGCGAAATCCAAGACTCTTTGGGCAATTAAGTGGAACAAAGGCGCACAAGACCGATCGATTGCCATATAAGATGGAAATGGAGGATAAAAATATAACTTGAAAACTTCTTCAAATTAAAATATATTTAAAAAAAAACTTTTTAAATTTCAAATGAATGTCCTTAACTTGTTTATAATTTTAATTTTCTCAATTTCAATTAGATTTTCTATCTTTTAATTTCAATTGGAGTTCTATTAATTTAAATTGATATTTTTTAATAGCAATTCTTAATTTTATTTATTCTTTATTTTGAACAACAATTTGTAAATATAGGTTTTTTTCAATTTGATACGTTAGTTGCCATTTGGATTTTTTTTAATTTAAGAAATAAAAACTAAATTTATAAGGAAAATTCTCAATTATAATTAGAGATTACTTATTTTGAAATAAAAATTCTCAAGTTTTTTATTTTTCTTTAATATAAAATTTCTTTATTTCATTATTGGGATATTTTCTTTATATCAAAACTTTCCCAAGAGAATTGTTCTTAAATAGAATTATCAATTTTAAATGGAAATGCTCAATTGGAAATAACTTAGTTGGAAATGGAAATTCTAAGTTCTTGTTGTAATATTATTCATATAAAATATAAATTGAAGTTATTGTTTTGAAATATTATTTGGAACTTTTATTTATTGTGATATACTTTATATAAGATATAAATTGGAGTTCCTGTTTTGAAGGAGAAAAAAAAATTGATTTATAATTACAATTTTAAATTTCTAAATATTAAATATAATTTTTCATTTTGAATTATAAATTTTAAATTGAATTTTAAATTTAGTTGGAATGCTTTCAATGTAAAATAGAAATTCTTAATTTTTAAAAGAGAATTTTTTAATGATAAATGGATATTTTTATTAAGTAATTAACTAATCAATATTAAATCAAAGTTATCAATTTCAAAATTTATATAAAAATCGTCAATTTTTAAGTAAAAATTTTATTTCTAAATTTTAATTTTCTTAATTTTTAATAAAAAAAACTACTCAATTTCAATTAAAGTTTTCTCAATTACAAATGAAAATTTTGAATTAAATATCTCAATTACAGTTGAAATGATGTAGAACAAAGATTACAAAACGGGACAGATCTGAAGACATATTGATACTCAAGGATTTCTTCAATATCAAATAAAAATTCTTAATTCTTTAAAGAGAATTTCACAATGTTAACTGGAGATATTCAATGAAAAATAAATTAATCAATATTAAATAGAGGTTATCAATTTCAAAATGGTTATTATCAACTTAAATAAAAATCCTAGATTTTTAAATGAAAATTTTATTTCTTAATTTCTATTTTATGTTTCTTTTGATTAATACTAAAACTACTGAATTTCAATTAAAGTTTTCTCAACTAAAGATGAAAAATATGTAGTAGAGAGATTACAAAACGGGACAGATCTTAAGACATATCACCTGTAGATGGCTACGAAAACTAAAATGTCGAGCTGTTCTAAGTCACCTGTGGGACGTTCAACGTTTATATGGACCATTCCATAGATCAAAATTCTATCAGTCACATTATGCTAAATCCCAAGCAAGGAAATGGTTTTGACGCTTATATTAATTTGTTCCTACGGAAATTCTTATATTTACGGGTGGGAAACCATTGTTTATGGCCACCGGTAAAAAATGCTTTGTCTGTATGAAGCTTATTTCTGTAATCTCAACATTGCCATAGCAGAAAATTGTTAATTTTTCATTCACAGTTGTAATAATTAGATGAATTCTGAAAGTGGTCTTCTTGTTTCCTAAGACTAACAACCAACAATTGTTTTATTTCTTGGCTCCCGTAATTAATTTTAACCGGGAGAAGTTTTCACAACAGCTCCAGAATGAAGTCTTTTAAATGTTTGTAACACACAAAAGAAATCATTGAAATTTGCATTAATCGACGTTTCGTAGCGCGAACGGGGAATGCGAGAGCGAGCTCTGACGAAGACCAAATAAAAAACAGAAAAGAAGCGTTATTCATAGCGTATTCGACAAAACAGTGGTAACGACAACAACAACAACGAAAAGTCAGGCCAGTCGAAGTCATCGTCGATGGCAGTAAAAGTTTTGTTCGGTGCTGTTACTCATACTGCTCCGCTAGAGGAAGATTCGGAAAAAAATATTTCTGTTTTTGGGTTATGACGATTCTTTTTCTTGTTGTTTTATTTTTTTTAACTACGTTTTTTATGTGTTAACGCTTTTAATGGAGAAGCAGCGAAAGGCGAAGAAAATAAATATAAGAAACACGCAAACAACTCTGCCTCTCGCTCGCCGTCCTCTTGCAATACTAGCACAAATCCCCCCAATGCTGCCCACCCATACCCCACTCGTATCCATGCTCAGGCTTGACATTTGTTTATGAACAAATGGCAAACTACTTTTTTTTGTAACGTTGTTACATTCCCTAACATTTTCTTTGGAAAGAAATATCGAAAGATGGAAATGCAAAAAGACAACAACAAAACGGTCAGCTCATCACCCGACCCAACAATGAATGAAGCGCTACTCGCCATTATTAAATATTGGGTGCGGTGCTATTAGTTTAGGGGGTTCGATGTTCTGCGTTTGCGGGGGAAGGGACAAAAACGACAATAATTATTTAACAAATTCGTAGGTACGTTCGTTAAAAAACGAAATTGTATGAATGGCACAGTGAATGTTTATGTTCAGATTATTACGTACATACGTAGTTTTTTTTATTGGTAAATTTAAGAATTTCGACAACAAATGACTGCCACCAACAAAAAAGAAACTATTGAAATCAAATAAACAAAACAAACACACAAAGAAAAATCGAAAGACCACTGAAGAAAATAAAGCCCAAAACAAAATACCTAACAACAACAACGAGTTAACACCAACACACAGAAATATGGACTTCATAATAAAAATTCCTAAATACTCGAGTGCTGCGTGGTGGTGCCGTTGTTGTTGCCGGTGGTTCGCGTTCTCACTTACTTGTCACTTTGATGTGTGTTGGGCTCCACATTGTTATTGTTGCGTCGCTGGCTGGCTAATGTTGTCTAGATGTGTGAGTAGTCTCTCTGGCGTTTCTAAATGGTTGGGTTGATGGATACACTTTAGGTTTGCGGTGCGTTGCTGCGCCTCCGTTCTCCGCTCGCTGGTTGAATTTACCTTGATGTTGCTATTGTTGTTGTCGTTGTTGCTGAATGCGCGATCCGATTGTTTTCACTTGAGGTTTTTCTCTTCTCTTCTATTCATACACTGACACTGACGAACCAACAAACGATGATGTGTTTTGAATCATCAAAAGAAAACTTTTGTAAATATTAAAATTTGTTCAAAATCGTCGTTTTGTCGCAATTTATTTTTTTACTAATTTCTAAAGCAATTCCACTTAATCTGTATGCTATTAGCGACATTCCCTCAACCCGCTTTCACGACGAATTGCAGCACAGATTATTACACAAAACACAATTGCCATTCGATTTTAACAAATTTATTTTCACCTTTGCTTTTTCCAATTCGTGGTCATAAGAAGAAACAAACAAATAACAAATACGAAAAAACCAACTAAAAAGCTGCGGAACCACAACCGAACTCGGCGAAAAACGAAGCACTTCTAATTGTCAGTGGTGGTAAATCGCTTCGATGTTTTTTCATTTGTTTTAAAGGCTCGTTAGCGAAGTCCGTAAAGACCAGGTTAAACATACGTAACGTAATGTTGCCATAGATAAACGAATCAGCTGACGGATATTGTTTACTGAAAAACAATTGGACAAATATAATGTAAACGGAATATTGAATCTTACCCATGACACGATGTTATGGGCTATTTAGTGCAATCAAAACTGTTTAGCTTTGTTTGACGTTTAAAATGTTTTCTTTACACGCACATGAACATAAATAATTATTGAATGTTACAGGTGGGCTATTTAAAATTTTAAATTTAAAACGAATTTCTGTTTATATTGGAGGGGTTTAACTTTATCACTACTGGCAAGGCAGTCGAATCTCTTCAATTTCATGCTTCAACTTTTCAATTGTCTCTTCATTCTTAATGGCTCCCCACAGAAGGAAGCCTAAAATCACAGCGTCGAGGCGTAAAAAATCGTTGGGGCCCATCTTGTTGAAATTACCTGGCGTCTTATCATTCTCTTGAATTTTTGGAAACAGAAATTCGTTGAGCAAGGCTCGGTAACGCTCAACATTAACGGCAACGGCGGCTTCTTGCTCATGTTCGAAGAAAAATCGCTAAAATATTCCACCAGCCTAAAATCCACAGCAAACAGTGACTCGTTGTGCATGCATTGGCCAAAGAATATTTAGCCCACCCTATATACATATATTTAGGGGAAGCCAAATTACAAGTGTCTCTGTTCATTGTATTCTTAGTGTCGTTTTATCACAAGTTGAGATATTTTAATATCATCTCTCTCTCGTTTTTTGCCGAAAACAATTGTTTTTATCGAATACTCGTCGGTGTTGAAAAGCACTTAGGTCCTGTTAAAAGCACGAGCACAGTAAAATTGTTGATTTCTTTCAGTGAATCGTCGAAAATAGTATACGGTGGAATTATTTTAATATTTGTAGTTATGATAGCAGAATCTATGGCAATAATGTGTAAAACAAAATATTAGTCAAATGCTTGCCACGGCTTTGGCGGCATACGCTGGAATTTTAGCTGCAATTTGGACTTTTTTGTGGGGAACCGCGAAGAACCGTTGTTCACCAACAATCCAAAATCGATTCAAGCACTTAAGGCCAATATCATCCAAGTAATCCGTGAGATACATTCCGAACCCATCATCTTCTAAAATTTTAGTGACAGAATGCGCTACTGTGAAACCAGCTGATACAGTCACTTGATCGAAGTTATATTCCATAATTAATGGAAATGTTTGTTCTACTAATAAAGCCATAATATTAGAACATTTTATTTCTTAACAATTTTCACTCATTTGACAGTTTTACCAAAGGGTGGTCCAACTAAAACGCACTATGTAAATTGTAAATAAAACAAAAAGTTTTCAGATAATTTGTTTGATATTTTTTATTATGATAGAAGTATCAACGACAGTAATGCGAAAACAAAATATCGGTCAAATGCTTGACACGGCTTCGGCGGCATACCTCTGTTCGATGGTCCATCCTTTCAATGATTCTGAGACATAATGGAGGTTAAACGTCGTTTTTGTGCCGAATTATCTCATCCATTAGCTGTGGAATTGTTGTTGTCTTATTGATGTACCCATTTTTTCTTTAAAATATCCCCCAAGAGAGAAGTCCAACTCACATGATCATGACTGCAAATTAGCATCGCCACGACGTAAGATAACACTCCCATTTAACTTCTCGCTCAAAAGAGCTATTGTTTCGTTGGCTGTGTGGCATCATCCCGATGGAACCACATATCGCCCTGGTCCATATCCTTAATTTTTGGCCACAAGAAGTCCGTTGTCATCACGCGGTAGCAAACACCATTCACGGTAAATGCTTGTCCCGATGACAGAACGAAGTGGGCGAGCATTCACTGGTGTTTTCACATTTCCTTCTTCCGATTTGGTCGATTATGCTGGCCAAAAAAGTACACAAAATGTATTTGTACTGGTATGATTTTTCTCGTAAAAGGCTGAAACAATCTTAACGCCTAATTGTACATCTACCTCTCCATAGTTGAATTTGTTAAACACTAAAACAATACAAAAATGTCTTATTAAGTTGGACAAAAAACTTGACGTTAGGGTGTGACCACAATTAACATCGTGCTTTATGCCTGAATCACCTTTTATTTTATTATTAGTTGGTCTTTCTTTTTTTGCTATTTTTTCATAAATGACATATGAATTCAATGCGTATGTCAACTGATTTTGACACTAGAAATTCGCAGGGTTGCATCTGATTAGTTGTTGTTGTAACATTCTGCACCGTGGACTGGAGTAACTGCCGAAGTGCGGCATTTTCCCGCGCATTGTAAGCATCATTCACATCGTTTAAAAATCATAAGAAGGTTTTTACCCTATTTTTCCTTCACCAAATTTACGAATTTTTATAAAAAACCAAAGCAACTTTTAAAAAAAATATCTCATTTGAAGTTAAATTTTAATATAAAATCTCAAACCATGTAAATATGCGAATTACTAAAAAATATTAAAAAAGATTAAAATAAAATTGAAAAATTCACATTGTTTAAACGAAATACATGTTTTCTAGTGTAAACATAGCCTATCTCTGCTCTTTACGGCGGCATTACGACGCCGTTGTTTTCAACAACATCGGCCTTATACTGGAACTCGAATATCCAGCTGTTCGTCATAATATTATTTTTGTGCAAATTCAAGACGGAAGCTAAAGCATTTACGTGGTCCATAAGTTACAACAAATAAAAAACGATTCAACTATGGTTTGTGTACCCTGCTTTATTATACCCGTACTTCTTTACATTTGGCACAAGTTCGTGCAGCCAATTTTGCTACGTTATTGGAATCCTTGGGCGAAAAAAGACGCTGAAGGAAATGTGATCAAAGCTGCACCCGAATTTCCATTTGAGTGCAAAGGTGGCGTATGCCCTTATCCAGGTGCGAAGAAGAAATTAGAGGTGTCGAATACAAACGATGGTGCTAATTGCTCCGCGACGACGTCGGAAACACCTGAGAATAAAAAGGACGATTAGTGTGTATAATGTAGTCAAAGTCACAAGGATATATAGTTTTAATGGATAGGAGGATATTATGCATTTGACAACATTTGTAGCTAGTGAGTAAATTAATATTTCAGTGGAGATATATATAATTACGTGTATGTATTATGAAATGTTAGTGTAAGGGGCATATGTAAGAAATAAAAAATGACGTACACTAGGTGGCAAAGGAAATATATTCCTGTCGTATACCGACTCCTACTATTAGGAGTGTACTGTAATATTGATTTCCTTTACCACTAATTGTGCTTATTGATCTTAAAACACATTCTTCCTTCAGGAACTATCCTTTCTTTATGTTTGCGATGTCAGACTAGACTGACCTCGATTTTACAGATGGATGCAAACACAAGCAGCCTAAAGGAGGAAAGATAAAATTCCACCTCAGACCCGGGGAGAGGTCAAAACAATAATCACCCGGATCAAGAACAAAAAAGCCGCAGGAGCCGAAGAAATCCCGGCGGAGCTATATAATACCGGAGGAGACGAGCTAATAAGGTGCTTGCATGTAGAACACCCAACGTATGCTTGATGATAGGAACATGTGCGTTCTAAAAACTCAATCCAATTCACAAAAAAGGAGACAAGGCCGTTTGTGCCAACTATCGCGGTATAAAGTACTATCAAATATTATGTGCGAAAGGTTGAAGCCCAAATTCTCCGACCAGATCCAGGCATATCAGTGCGGCTTCAGGTCGAATAAGTCAACAATCAACCAAATCGATACACTGCGCAAAATCCTTGAAAAGATCCACGAACACCTAATCTTCATTGACTATAGGGCTGTTTTGTAGAATGACACTGAGTGACACAAAACCCTCACTTAAAATTGGAAGTGACCCCTCTGAACCATTCACTACGACAAGATGTCACGCAAAAGTTTTATTAACGGGCACAATTAACATCAACATTAACATCTTCTTGTCGACTTAAACGTTGTCGGCAGAATAGAGCGAGATGTAAGTGAAGATTTCTTACAGATTGAATTAGAGCCGTCTGTGCTGGGTCTAATGTTAAACGTGGCCCAGACCAAAATGATGCTGGCAGGCGTAGCAAAGAAAGAGGGGCGATTTTGTTTTGGCCGGCTGTCGTAACGCCGAAAAACGAGGAATTTGTTTACCTCGGAAAAGTAGAGAAATTTGTTCACCTAGGATCCGCCATAAACCAAAAACAAAAAACGATTTCAGCACTGAAATAAAACAACAAATCGTGGTGGCAAATAAATATTATATTGGGCTCGGTAAACAGCTAAAGAACGGAGCCGTCTCTCGAAAAACGAATATTTTACTTAATACTACACTGAAACTACCTGTGCTTCTAAATGGCGTCGAGACATGGGTGCTTTCAAAAGCGTCTTCGTAAAATCTACGGCCCAAGCTGCGTAGGCGTGGAGTATATGCGTCGGATTAATTGAGAGCTGTGGGAGAAAGCACGCAGAAAAACGAAATGTTTATAATTTATTTACTGAACCAACCATAGGTTGTGGAACCAGCCTAAGGAAGTAGGTAAAAATGTGGACTGGATACTACTTATACAAACAAATGTATCGTTTTAACAACTTTTAATATGTATATAAGGAAGTGCCTGGAAATCATTTATTAAGCAGGCTAAGGCTAGCAATATGTTGTGGAGCCAACATAAGTAAATATGCTTTCGTCACGCTATTGTTCGGAAATTCAGTGGTTGGAATTTTAAGCCTAGCCAGGCGCCTTTTGTTTTTAGCGGAGTGTTGCAAACGATTTGTTGTAGTCCAAGGGTAGCTTCACGCAGAATATGTAACGTAGTTCATAGATAAAGAACTATCATAATGAAGAGTAGTATGGCCCATTGAGTGGATATGCAGCGGCTAAAATTTAAACTTGACTTCTTTCTTCTAACCGGAAGTTGAAAAATACGCATAAAAAAGGCTTAGCGCGTCCGTATCTTTGGACCTTTTCTGAACACGGTTTCCGGGTTCCTTTACCGTTTACTGAATGTTGAAGATGTTATGCATATTTTCAATACTTAATTCTTTAGTTTTGTGACTACTGTAAGCTGAAAAAACGGAGAGTAAGAAAAAAGCTACAAAATTTTACTGTTTACTCGTTTAAATCACACATTTTGAAGGGACCGTTTTTTTTGGCATACTTGAAATGGTGTCCTTAAAATAAATATACGTAAATAGAATACCTAATAATGGTTTTCTGTTGCTCAAAAAATCACAAAAATCCTTGCCAAAAAATCACAATCGCCCGATGCCCTTAAAGCCGACCATTTATGAAATTCTACCAGATGTAAGGCCGCAGTGCGAAGCCGCGGTGGACATTTGAATGGTATCATATTCCATAAAGGACTTTTCAAAGACATAGAAAAGAACTTTCTTAAAAATTAACATACAGCTTGATTAATACCATTTCAACACTAACACGCTATTATAGGAACACCCTTTATTATATTCTGATCGTTTGCTTGCATTTGTTGTTCTTTAATTGCCTTTAAAAATGGAAATACTTTACAGAAGTTCGAAAAGGTTTATGGCGGCACTATTTGTTTGTTGTAAAATATGGCAGCATTAGCCATATCCACCATTCAAAAACGACAAGGAAACTTATATGGCGTTTACACTACAGTCATTATTCGTAATTCGCGCTCTCATTCGTAATTCAACCCTTAATTACATTGCGAAGAACGTAATTCACCATACAAAATTCTGAGAGCGAATAACGTTGTTTGGTGGTAATTAATTTGAATTACCTTCTGAATTACGAACAAATCACTGCCTTCTATAATACCGAAGCTGCTCTCAAAATAAAAATACTGATCTGTAGCTCGTTTCTGTAACACCTACCGGTTGCAGTTACCGACTGAAATTGCCGATTTGACGTCATTCTCACCTTTTCTGTTTCTGTCCGATTCCTATTCTATTCACTCGTTCCAAATCGGTAATATGACATTTGTTCCGATTCTACTTCAGTAGGAATCGGCTAAAAAGTGTATCTGTAAGAAAAGTGAATCAACTTAAAATCGGTAACTTTCTCACTGAATTTAAGCCAAGTGAGAACTCTGCCGATTGCTATAGTGTTGTTGCAATAATGAGGAAGCAAGTAACCAAATATAACTTTTTGATATTATTCTAAACAAATAAATATTTTATTAAAAAAATATGTTTCAACTGTGGTTTAATTGTGTTTGAAAATAGGTAGCAAAACATAAACATTTAAGATGGCAGTGGGTTAAAATTAACGACAATTTATAAACCTATTTCAACGAAAACGGTATGGTAATGCAAAATAACCGAGTGCAAATGTTTGTTTACCTGCAATGTACATCACCAGCTTATTTAATTCCTCGTTTTTTATTTGTTTACATATTTTTAACAAAATGAGTGAGAAGGTAAGTAATAGTTATGTCGTTTAAATACATAAGTTATATTAAAATAGCAGTGTTTTAATACAAAATATTTGTATATGAAAACAAATGTAATTTTTTTTTATTTTTCAGTTATTGTTAGGCTTGAGGTCATAAGCTAAAAAAGATGTTGGTGTTTTTATAATTCGTTTTATATTTGTGTTTGAATGTATTATAAAATCGAAATGTACTTAAGACTCAAAGTCGACTATTATTACAAAAATAAACAAAAGTCGATATTTAGACGTTTCAACTTTTTAATATAAAAAAGACGATCAATATTTTGGAATAAGAGACAAATTTTCTTTATATAAAACACTTTTATTAAAAAAAGGGATTCAAAAACTAAGAAACATCTTGTAGTTTGTAAATTTGAGTAGCAATAAGTACTGCATGCGAAAATAATCTTTCGCACGGGGCAAAAGGGGCAACGATTGAAAAGATTTTTTTCTAAATTTGCAATAAACCGATTAGTGCTCATCGATTACGCATATCAATCAAGGCCTAGAATACAACGAAATGGTTAAATTTAAAAATTTGTCAGAAAATTTCCTTTTTCTGAATACCCATGTGTCCATGTTAGAGAAGACACATTTTTCGGCACGATGGGATCTTATCCCTAGTCAAGGCCTCAATTTCTTCAAATCTTAAAATTTCTGTGATATTCGGATTCGTGACGAAATTTTACTGTTTTTAAAACCATATTAAGTATATGACCACAGTTCAAGGCCGAATTATCTAAAAAAAAAAGCTTATTCGTAAGAAACTGATTCTTGGCTAATCGAAAATAATTATTTCATAAAATCTGACTGACGGTAGGTAAACAACGGGTTAACCGGTTTCGGTTATAGACACTAGTCTGTTTTAATGCAGAAGTGGTCAGGGCTGCCAACCAAAAAAAACGTCTTTAACAAAAAAAGAAATCGTCAAAAACTGCACAAATTGTCGCATACAAGTATAGCTTTGTCTACATTAGAAATTAAGTGCGAATTATCGCTTTACTGTGATTGAAATACGGAAATATAAAGTACTAACAAATGTCAAACGTAGAGAGATTTCGTATTTCAAAGGTATCTGCTGTCGTTTTGTTTGACAAGTTCCTTTATTTATTTTTTAAGCGAGTAAATGGGGCTGTCGCAATTACTTTTGCTTTGGTCTGCGAGCTGCATGATTTTCACATTTATATATGTGACAACGCATAGAGAAAGGGACTTAAGGGTAAAAAAAGACCGATCCCATGCCCCAAAAGTGTTCCCTCCCAGAGATATGCGTGTTTTGTGAAAGTGAAGTCGACGATTCTAAGCGCAAATAGAAATCTTTAAAATGGCTCTCCTGAACAAAACTGGTTTTTAACCTTAGGTCCCTTTCTATTTTGCGCGTCACATAAATGATTATTGTACCTAAACTAAAAAAACTCTAGTTTTTCTAAATCTGGTTGGAAATTTCCATCTTAAATGAAATATTTTTGATTTAATAACATCTTAAAAATAACTTAAACCGTTTACGATTCCTCGCGAAGAACCTATGCAAACCTAAAAGCTAACTTAAAAAACATTTAAAGAATTTGTTTTTCCAAGCCTAAAGAATGCAAATATGACTTGTATCCTTCTGTGCGTCGTTTGTAAATTGAGGAACTTTTTATTTATTTGATCTTTGGTTATTTTAAAATTTGGAATTGTATGGGGCTGTAACACAACAAATCACAAATCTTTGAAAATGTTCAATGCATTTACGAACACATACAACTGCAATGTTGCCAGATTTTGCAATTACGAACGTGATGCGCTTTAGAAGCAGACCAGTTATGCATTTATGAACAGGGCCATGTTGCATGATAGTCCTGTACACTTTCATCACACCACGGCGGCCCTAGCACGGATCATCCGGCTTAACTTGCAGTTAAGTAGGGTATTGTTGGTAAAGATGTAGGAATTTAAATTAAAGCCTAGACAGACAACAGCTTTAATGTGCATTAACAGACTTGATGCAAATGAACTCCTGCATTAAACTCTTCCAAACTGCATTAACAGGCAACAGTGTCACAAATTACCAAAAATGAACTCAGCTACTTTACAATCAAATCAGCTGTTAAGTTGTTTATGGTTGGTAGCAGGGATGATACATATGGTTGGTGAATTAATACAAAAAAAAGGTATTAAATAGTACTTTTTAAGCCATTTTCATACCTTACACCTTTCTGTGGAAGGTTTTTATGGTAACCCCAAAATACAAGGAGATAGACCCGAATCGATTCACAATCTCAGTTTGATTCCATTGAGCGAGCCCTATTACAACTAAGCCAAAGTAAGACCTTTTTGCTTTCAGCTCAAAATCCGCAGGTGGAAAAGCCACATATTTCATCCAACTCTGACCAAATTTTGCATAGAACGAGACACTAAAAGTCCAGGTATTTGAATAGCCCTGCACAAAGGTTCTTACAGATTCGTGTCCTGTCGGTAAAACTATTGCATGGTACGCCCAATGTACCATGCATCCATTCAAAGGTCTCTCCAGATTCGAGGTCCAGTAATTCGAAAAGCCACATTTAACATTCGATATTCGTCAAAATAAGTATAAGTATAGTGCAAAAATGGGAGATCTATTACCGATCTTTGTAATATTGGAAAATATAGGTTCATGTTTTCATGTAGCCCTCATGTATACTCGTAGGTAAATGCTGAGGCCCGATCTACAATTCCTATATTATATCCGATCTCACTCTAATTTAGAATAGGGCGTTATGAGCGACTTAAACCAAACCTACTAAAGCTCGACCATATTGGTCCATCTTTTGAAATAGCCTTGCCGCATTTTATTGACATGCTTCCATTTCAAATCTATTTAAAGACTTTGTTGTTGGTTTAAGCAAATATCCAAGAAATAAGAAATACTTGGTACGTAAAAAATAAACTATTCTTTTTTTTGGTTTTTAATTTAAAATGGCGGAGAACTTTGTCTCATATGCCAGGTTGCAAAATCGATGGCTAACCAAGCCGTATTCTTTTCAATCACGAGGTGAAGTAATATAATAACTTTTTTAATACCTATACTTGTAGGGACATAAATACTGTTACAACATTGAACACACACATTTCAATAGTAGAACTGAACATACCCCGTTAATGTCATATGGGTTTTGAAAGCTAACCTCAATAGCGTTAGTCTCTAACGGGATTTTAAAATTGTTTCAACTTTCATCATGAAGTGGTCAGATAATAAGAACCGTATCGCTGCAATGGCGCTTTTCAAGTGTGAAATGAAAAAAGCGATATTTTCAAAACGCTCTGACCACTAGGGATTAGCCGCATGTTCGTCTACCGATGCATTAAACTGTTTTAGGAGACTGGAGATGTATAAGACCGCCACCGGTCGGGCCGCCCGCGCTCTTTTTGAACACCCCCAATTATCAAAGCCGTTAAATCAAGAATTCACAGAAATCCGCTCCGAAAACAGAAAATCATGGCCCGTGAGATGAATTTCACGCAAAAGTCCATGAGTCGAATCATTAAAAAGACTTGGGACTTTCAAACGACGTACCGGCCATTTATTGGCTGCAGCTTTAAAAAAAAATAGGATTGAAAAATGCAAACGTCTTTTGGTGAAGCACGCTGATAACTTGCAGAGACAAATTTTGCTCACCGATGAAAAAATTTTTACCGTTCAGGAAAAATTTAACAAGCAAAATGATAGAGTGTATGCGTGGTCATCTAAGGAAGCATCTGAACGGATCCCAAGGGTGGTAAAGGGTCATCACCCAGCTTCAGTCATGGTTTGGTGGGGTGTCTCTTACGATGGGGTCACTGACCTGCATTTCGGCGAACAAGGAGTCAAAACATCGGCCAAAGTTTACCAAGAATGCATTTTGGAAGCTGTTGTAAAGCCTTTTAACAATTCCCTGTCCCAAAACCAGCCGGATTCTACGCCGGCCCATAAGGCTAAAACGTCCCAGGCCTGGCGTTGAAACAATTTGCCAGCGTTCATTTCCTCTGAAAAGGACTGCCCTCAGGCAGTCCAGATTTGAACCCATTGAATTACAAATTGTAGACGGTTTTTTTAGAGGACAAGGTTTGTCACAAAAGATACCCCAACATTGGATCTCTGGAGACTGCTTTTGTTCGAGCTGTGGCCAATTTTCCAAAGGACAAGGTTCGTACAGCTATTGACGATTGGCCAGTGCGACTTAAGGCGTGTGTAAAGGCAAAAGACGGATATTTCGAATAAGTAGATTCTTTTTGGATACAATATACATTAAGAAATATATTGAATAATATTTGGTCCAAAAACATTCAGTACTTTTTAATTTTACAGCATAAAACGTGTGTAACAGTATTTATGCCCCTACAAAGCAGTTACGATAACTGTAGTTATAAGTAAAACGAAATGACTTCGTCCTCAGAAACCACAGCAGGGCGTGCGACCACACACCACGATATCCAGATGCAAAGTGATATATTATTCAATTCCGCAAAATTCACTTATTTCGGAAGACCGGAGAAGGTATCATCAAACCTCAGTATTTTTCCAAATCAAAGGACCAAAGTATCAACTTTATCATCCCTGGTTGGTAGTGCATTTACAATTTTTACATTTTGGACTAATTTAGCAGAAATAATTTCAGCTTTCTTTCTAATAAATTGTTGTTTTTTGCCATTTCTTTCTTTTATCCATTTTATATTAGAGTAAATGACAAAAAAAAGTTGACAAACAGTTGTTTACTAAATGCAGATACTGTCGCCTGTCACCATAAAAGTCTAATTTGCATTAGTGGATTTTTAATGTACATTAACGCTGTCGTCAGTCTAGGGTATTATACAAATTAGGACATTTTAAGGCTCCCTTTTCATTGTTTTTAAGTACGATTCTGTCTATGGTTCATAGGTCAGTTTTAGTATTTAGATATTGTCGCACTTTGTACACTCCATCCGGAATAAGTCCCCGAAGAATTGCTTGGGACAAGTAAAGTTGCCTGGTGTGAATGGGGACTAAGGTTTCGAATGTTACACCATAAAACAGCTGATGTCTACAGTGTTGTTTTTTCTGACACATCCAAACCCAACTAAAATACATAAATCCAAAATGTCAGCTCAAACAACGTCGCGGTCGTTTTGGATTGAGCGTTATTTAGAAAAAGTGTTTTTTCTTTTTAAAGACTATTACAGAAAATATCTGGCAGTTTGACAGGGTAAATGCCAAATTTTTAAAATCTTGGACCATAAAAATCAATATTATTTTTTTTATTTGTAACAAAAAGGGGAAGGCTGTAATTTACCCCCATGTCAAGGTAAAAACTGAAATGAAAACAACGTCTCTATTTTGTTTTAACAATTATAATATTGTATTTTTTTTATTCGACAGTACACTTCGTTTGGTCACATACTGTTTTTTTAAAATTGTATATATGTATAAAAATGTATATTTATAAAATAAGAATAATAAAGCGAAAAACAGATGTAAAATAAAGAGATAGTACTTAAGGGAGGGGGGTTGGTAGGAGGCAAAGGATTAGGAAAAATTTACGAATTTTACACACATTAACATGATAATACAGATACGCAAACATCGAGTTTACGTCCGATTTTCTTTCTTTTTCTTCACTCTGTCTTTTCTCTTTTGAAGTACAAAATTAAAAAAATAAAACTATTCAATCGTTTACAGCATAAATATGGAGACAAAATGCAATTTAAAAAATTAAAATATATATATGTAAATGTCTTATGGATCTACAGAGATGATGATATCAATTAAATATTAATTAAAAAATAATAATTATTTATAAGTATTTATAAACTTTAGCACTTATGTTTTACTATGTGGGGAATTTATCGGTTGCTAGGGTGGAGTGGAGTGGATTAAATTGGAATTCATTCAATAAAGCTCTTACAATAAAAAAAATCGTAAAAAGAGAAAAATTGAAACCGGAAACAAACAAAAAAAAGTACAATTTTACAATATACAACACAAAAATTACAAATAAAAGGCGTTTTTCTTTCGTTCAATGCTTACATTTAAAAACTTACACAAAATAGGCATTAATGTTTTGAGATACTTTTTACAAAAAAAATAGTTTTTTTAAAATAATATAAAAATATGGTATATGTATTATGCTTCGTGATTAAAATCTACTAAACTATGAAATTAGGATTTTATGTTTTTTGTTTACTTTATTTAATTACTGGCTTAGTTTGTTTTAACCTAAGTTTGCAATGCAGGCAAAAATGCGCATGCAACTTGAGTTGGAAGCAATAGTTTTCGGTTTTGTCTTGTCTTGTCTTTTGTTTTGTTTTTTTTTTATCATCATTTAGGCTTTGTATAATAAGACATTGATCGTAGTAATACATAGTACATCATAATAATAAAAATAAAATAATTATAATAATTATTTAAAACACAATTGTCTTAACTTAGTTTGATATTTAAACTAAACAAACTCTTAAAGGCTAGTAAGAAAAAAGAGAGGAGGAGGATCAGGAGAAGAGGGTGTAGAGGTGCTTAAATAAAGCACTTTTTTAGAGTTTTAAAGAAATTTGTCTTCTACAGTTTGCAGTGAGTGTATGTTTTGTTTTTTATCTACTTTAAAGCTTAATAATCGAAATTAGTTTTTTTATACAAATTTTCTTGTAAGAAAATTAAAGAAAAAATCCTGCTTTCTAATAAAACCATAGATGCTGCCATGCAAAATACTTTTGTATGACCTTGTTCTGTCATTCAAAGGTGAATTGAATTCACTGTTTTAAAAAGTGAATTCATGTTTTACAATTCGTTTAATTTTTTGAATTTAACTTTACAGTCGATTTAAAAAAAATAACATTTCATCTCATCACTTGAAGGGTTTATTGTTATAACATGTCAGGCTGCTTCTTCTAGTAGGCGATTTCATTGGAAATTTATTTTCATTACAATGCAGCAATACCTTGCTCGCTAGCGTATGGTTAAATTAGTCGATAGGATAGGGAATTGGGATGACGAATGAAGGATCTTAGGAAGCTCACAGACCAAAACAATTTCCTTGTCCACTCGTGCCGTTTTTTTTTTTTGCTTACACAACAAAGTACATAAGAATTTTTGTAAGGAAGCCTTGAGGTGATTTTAGAATAAGGCGATTTTCGCTGTGCTCACGCAGGCTCTCATGTAATTTGTAAAAGAGTTGGCGCGGTTAGTCCTTGTATACACCAGGCAACTTTACAGTTTGTAGGAGAAAGATGTAAGGGGAATGGAAAGGGAAAAACTTGCCCGTACTGTCAATTTCTTTTGTAATTTTCTTAGTGTGAAGTTGGCTGCAGATTATTTTAGTATTTTTTTACACATAAATCAGAACGAATAAATCACAGACTGTCAGAAAAGGCTATAATGAAAACAAAAATTGCCGTAACGGAATTGCCTTGTGAAAATTTCAAAAGAAAATCATAAAAATTGACGCAAGTAAAGTTGCCTCGTGTAAATGGGGCCATATTTTAGTCTGCGGGAAGCGGTATTGTTTTTTATTTCTGTGAGATACTCACTTCGATATCCCTAAATATAAAGGTTAAGAAAGGGGGGAAAATGAGAGGGGGAAAGTTTGTTTGAAATAAATTTGTTTTGTTGAATGATTTGCAGAGATTCTCAAATGAGTTTCATTTTGTTAAGCTGATTTTTTCAATGATGACACTAGTTTACAGAAAAATGATATATGCACTAGGTGAGATTATTTTTGTTCTTCTTAAAAGTTGGCCTGGTGAATACAAAATTGTTTAAAAAGAAACTGTAATGCAGCTTTGCGTCGCATTCTTAGTGACAATCGCAGCGAAGTCGTGATAATCGTAGCGAAAAGGGGTTCAACAGCTAAAACCCCTACTCTAAGGGTATACACCTAAGTCAGTACACGGCTTGTTATGCGCTCTTTCGAAATTTGTTTGTGTACAAAAGCTGATTGATTTTATGCATGGTTTATGATGCATAAAATCAATCCAAAACAAACGGCTTACGAGTATAACGCAAATTGTCAATACCTTCTTGTAAAAAAAAATCATTTTTATCTTTTTGTACAATGCTGTGAAGTTATCGCATTAGCGACCTTTTAAGCGAGTTGTCAATCAAATAGGCCAATGTTTGTAGTTTTTCTTGATCATTCGATAATTAATTAAAACTAATTTTTAATTTTTTTGGAATATTTTTAGTCGTGATTGGAGGTTGCATCTATTTGTGTACTCTAGATTAGAGAATTTATGCAAATAAGATTTGATAAGAAATATGAGAATACGCACACGCCACCTTCACCTTATTGAGTTTAATTTCGCTAAAAAGTTTATTCGATCCCTCAATTTGCTCAAATTGTCATAACTGGAAGAGGTTTTAATCTAAACGTCGTAAGAAAGTCGACAATGAGACCTTTAAGGGCAAGTTTTTAAAAAATTCGATTTTTTTTGTTAATTCTCTTAGCACTCACTCAGCAATTCACGCATCGTAGGAAAACATTAATTTGTGAAAATAAATTTCGCTCAAGGTGGCATAACAGAAACGGTTTCAAATCTCATCGTCTTTTAGGTGGGTTGTAAAACTTTTTTTTGCATTTTTTTGTTTCATTTTTTGAATAGAGAAAGTTTCGAGAATGTTTGAATGATTGAAAATTTGAGATGAATCGGAGCAAAAAAAAAACAAAGATACAGCAGTTATAGCCACCGCGCCTCAGACATGACAAAGTGTCATTTACACAACTCACGTTTTCACAGTCGGTGCTCCTCATAAGTTTAAAACTATTGCACTTATCCTTTTGAAATTTTGAACACTTTGTCTGTACATCTCGCATTAATCGAGGTTTTCAGTGTTTCCAAAAATTGAAAAATTAAAATTTTGAAAAAACAGCCTTCAGCTTTACCTGGCATTATCACCTAAGCAGAACACTTTGATTTTTATATTTCGGATAATCTAGCAACGAGTTTAAGGACACATGAATTCAACTTGCCTCCGAGACGTTTTCGTATAATTGCTGACATTGGCCTATTCTTTACTAATTCTTCACGAAAATTGTCCACAAAATTCTTCTTATGATTATTTAATGTACGTTTAAAAAAAAAAAAGATTTTAACTGTGTCATTAAAAAAACCGAAATGTGCATATTTGCAGGAATTAAAATGCCGCCTTATAAAGCTGCATTAAAAAAGTGTTCAAAATATTCAAATATTCCGTTAATTCTCTCAGTATTTACTTTATTGATTTATAGACTACCAGAAGTTAAATAAACTTTACCAAAGAAAAAAATGGTTCAGTGTTTTCGCTCCTTAAAAGTTTCGAAATCAAGCAGAGGAGTAAATGTATCCAGTGGATACAAATTTTTGCCAAAGCAGTCACAGCTTCAAACCAAATTGATTCGCAAAATCCACAATTTACAGTTTTTTTTTTAAAACAAGTGCTTACTAAAAGTTACAGCGAATCCAAAACCACGTTATCCGGTTAAAAAGCTCTAAATACGTTCTCATCTAGTGCACAAAATGCCTGTAAACTAGCGAATCGTTTTTATTTTTCTTAATTTTTTTTCTCTTATGAATGTGTCAACATCTTCATCGTCGTCTTCTTCGATGCGTTCGTGCAGGTCTGTTAAGCTTACAAATTATGGCTTTTTGTTCCTTAACACAGCTCCTAAGCTCTGTTTTTGAAACAGAGCCTGGGTCCAATTTAACTTAATACCTAAGCACTATTTAATTTTTTTGTTTAATATTTAGTTATTAATTGTATGTATGTTTTTGTTTGCTTTTCTTTTCACGTTCTGTTTTTTGTTAAATATTTACCTAAAATTAAAATAAGTCTCTTTGCATTTAGCATTTCATGTATCACCATCATGGCGATGATGATGATGATGACACGTCACTTACGCACACGCCCACTTCGGTGGGCCGGCAGTGTTTGTTGTTGGTAGTGTAAGAAGAGAGTAAACTGGATGGATGACTCCCTCTTTACTTTCATTGTCAAATGTAAATGGCCTCGGATCCTTTATTGGCCTGATGGCCACCCGATATGTAGAGGTTGTTGGCACCCGGTGATTGTACACCTTCCGACCAATCGGAACGCGGCGACGAACTGGACCAGTGGCCCGGCGATTCGGGCGATGGCGTCGGATAGCTGTCTAGCGTTTGCACCATATGCTGGGGCGTATGGCTGCCCGAATGTTGGCTGGGCGGCGTCAGGTACTGATAGAAGGCCTGATTGTGTTGTGATGAGGGCGACAACATGTTGGCTGTCGACGGTGATGAGGCTGACATTGAACTTTGTATGGATGGTGGATTCATTTGGCCTGAGTGAAATGACTCTGGAAGATGTAAGAAAAAGGGGATATATTATATAAATACAAATTTAAAAGAATTAAAAAAAATACCCTAAATCACTCTGCTATTCAGGGGATTAAGCACCTCTGTCTGAAGCTTGAACAAGGTCGCACCCAATATTTTATAGTTAATTATGTGTGGTTCATACAGAATATCGCGTATATTGATTCTAGAATGCAGGACCTCAAATCCGACTATAATATGCCCTACACCAATCTGATATTCAGAGGATTAAGCACCTCTGTCTGGAGCCTGAGCAAGGTCGAACTTAATATGTTATAGTTAACTATTTGTGGTTCATACAAAATATCAGAGTATCGGGACACTAGAGCTGCAGGACCTCTAACGAGGGACCTTTGTGGGGACTAAACTTGCACTAATTTGGTCCAATGTTAGAGGAGGTAAGTATTGGTCGCTCGTAACGCTCCATGTTAAATTTTGTAGAAAACAAATCGGATGTAAAATGTGGCTTCTAAAGGATCTTTGTGTGAGGGCTATTCGAAACTATGGATATATTTGGCCCACTTTCACAACAGTTAATAAATGGTCGCTTATATTAAAACCATGCCAATTTTGGTCATGACCGGGTGTAATTTGTGGCGTCTAAAGCTGCAGGACTTCAAAACAAGAGGGACCTTTGTGTGGGAGCTATTAAAACTCGCAATGCTCTGTGTGAAATTTGGTCGAAACCGGATTAGAGCTGTTCAATAGGGTTCGTCCTTAACGACGTTTTTCCTTGTTGTTTTTTTGTTGTCGCATATATAGCTCGCACTTACCCGGTGATCCGCAAAAACTATTCAAGTCCAAGCCGGCTGAACTGAAATCCATTCCGCCACCTCCGTTATTATTACCACCCATTTGCTGTTGCTGCTGCTGTTGTTGTTGCTGTTGTTGCATAGACTGTAATATTGCACTATTCTTGTTTTGTTGCTGTTGCATTTGTTGTTGCTGCTGCTGTTGCTGCTGTTGTTGTTGTTGTTGCTGCTGCTGCTGTTGCTGGGTAGCCATCATTATGCCCATATCACTGCCAGTCGGCGAGATAATGCCCAAACTGACGGGCGAATTTTGACTGCTTGGTGTTTGGAAACTCATGCTGCTCGGTGAATTCTGGGCTTGTAGCGTGGAAGCACCGCTTCCAACACCGCCGGCGCCGCCAAGTAAGGTATTCAAATTGCTGCCACAGAATTGTTTTTGTTGTGTGGCATGTCGCATTGCCTGCATGTGGGTGGGTGATGTAGGCAAACTAGGGCGTGATTTGGCAGGTGAAGGAGATCCTATAGAAAAAAAGAAATTAATCGCCGTTCCAAAGATGCTATTAGCGCCATAATGAACTTACCCAAATAGGCATGTGGTGACAGTGCCATGTTCGACTGTACAGAATGCGGGGGCGATTGATTCGAATAGGGAGGACTGAGTCCTTGTTCATGGCCGCCCATGACATTGTTGCCATTTAAACCATTGTTGCCAGTTTGATTGCCATTCATCAGTTCCTGATGAAACGGCGAACCCATCGAGTAGCCATAATTCTCGATTTTGATCATGTCATGGCTCTGTTGGGGTATTAACGATTGCATGGACTGCGCATTCTGTAATTGACAAGTGGTTCGACACAATTAGGAGGAATTCAGGTGAATGCAGTTCTTTACTTACCTTTACGCAATCCTCATAGCTCGGTGGGTGTTTCACGTTGTTGCTCCCCAGCAGATCGTTGTGATGATTGGGTGGTGCACCGCCGCCGCTCATGGCGTTCGAGTACATGGATGTTGTGTCGTAGGGACTCGGCTGACTTGTTAAGGCCGTGGGCGGCGGCGAGTCCACTGAATTGAGAGCTGCATCCAGCAGCTGCTGCTGTTGATTCTCTACCGATCCGGGGCCCAGCGCCGTCGGGCCACCAGCCAGCCCATTCAGCAGCTGAGATGCCGTAAGGTTGTTGCTGTTGTTTCCCTTTTTTGACGCCTGTTGGCCTAAACCCTTTTTTGAACTCGGCTTGCGACGCAAACTGCCCCCATTGTCGAGTAGGCCGTCGGGACTGCCTTCCAACAGTTTCGCCTTTTTCGCCGCCTTATTTTGGGCCGCCTTGGACGACTGTTTACCGGCTGCAATCACAGTGGGCTGCGTAATCATCTGAGGTTGACTACCGGGCGGTGGCGATGCAATCATGGTCTGCGGTGTCATGGCAATCATTTGTGGTGATCTCGGCACATGCTCGTCCAGTAGACGCACAATGTCGTGGTGCAAACGTTCTGAGGCCACATCTCGTGGCAAACGATCCATGTGATCGGTGATCTCGCGGTTGGCAAAGTTATCGAGCAGAGCCTTGCACGCTTCGTAGGAACCTTCTCTGGCGGCTAGGAACAGGGGCGTTTCGTCTTTGTCATCCTGGGCGTCGCGGTTGGCATGGTGCATAAGTAAAATATTAACAGCCTCGGTGTTATTCACGGCAGCTGCCCAGTGAAGAGCGGTCTTGCCGGAATTGTCAGCAGCATTAATGTCGGCATCGGCAGTTATCAAATCTTCAACCATTCCTTCGATAGCTAAGCGAGCAGCCAAAATCAGAGGAGTGGTGCCGTCGTGCATGCGAGCATTTAAGTTGGTAGCTCTATTTCTCAGGAGGATTTGGAAAACACCCATGGCGTCCGCAGCCACGGCAGCATGTAGCGGAGTGCGTCCAGTATTGTCTTGACAATTGGCATCAGCTCCAGCGTCGAGTAAACGTTTGGCCGCATCGGCTCTGGCATAGCGTGCTGCCAAATGCAACGATGTTTCTCCCGTCTTGTCCATGGTGGCATTCAGCTCAGCCCCTTGGGCCAAAAGATCCGAAATAACTTGGGCCGTTGTATCATCGGTATTTTCAATTTCTTCTCCGGAGTCGATGCCACCACCACGAACGGCAGCTACCATTAATGGAGTCATGCCACACGGCCCACGAACATCAACTTCATGTTTGCCGTCTTGATGGGCGGGCGGGGTCATGATGGACGAACGAACGTCGGCCACATCTAAATGTGCCTGAGACCAAACACGATTGTCGGCCTCTTCGTAATCGGTGACCATGGTGTGATCACTGGCGTAACCGCCATGATCGTTGCGTATACGCTTCGGCTGGGGCATGTCCGATTCATCATCGGACCATTGAGGTGCATGCCCCATGTGGCCGGAGTTCATATTGACATCGTTGCTCATACAGGCCATGGACGGATTTTTATTTAGATTCCTCATCTCCTGTCCGGTGGGATCACGACGCCTGCGTTGAGGGTTAATTGTGGGCGTACGGAAACCTTCGGGGAACCAAGTGATGCCATGCGCCCGCTTACGCTGTGTGGTTATCAATACACCGAACAGAGCAAAGGCAACAACTACCAGAACGATACCGAGTGTAACGTATTTCACGTTTGTGGGCGTCTCGACAACATCTTCGCCCGGACTCTGAACTCCGCGAACACTATAAATGGGGAACTTCGACGATAGCGTATACTTTGAGGCGGTGGCAGCCAAAAATTCAGCAGCCTCAGCTGCTCGATAGAAACACTCGGTACACTTGCGGTTGTCGATTTCCAAATATACTTGTACTCCCGTCTGGCCGCGCTCGCTGAAGAGTATCTTATTCTTGCGTCCAAAGTCAGTGTTTGCTATGTCATTGATCGGCTGCGTACCCTTCCACGGTATGATAATGTCGTTGCCCAAGGGGTCCTTCTTAATTCGCACCGTAGTTCTCAAATGGTGACCCATTTCTCGCAGAAATACCACCTGTTGCTCGAGGAATTGCGGTAAATCCATCAATACAACGACAGAGATGGCGCCATCTGCCAAATTTGGCAGCTCCTTTTCATTCTCGCAATCCAAACCGTCCCAATTGCACTCGGCATTATTACAGCCGTAGTCACAGAAGCCGTTGGCATAGTGTTTCTGGCAGTAGGCATCATAGATAGGATTACAGGGCTGCAGTTTCTTCTCACAATCGCGGCCATCGTACAGACAAGCGGCATTGTTGCACTCTTCGTTGCACTTGCCGTCCATGAAGACTTGCCAACACTGGATGGGTGCGGTGCAATTGATCCAAGGGTTGATGCCCAACGAACAGTCGTTGCCATCGAAATTACAGGCATAGGTGTTGCATTCCGGGTCACACACATGATTACCTTTCTTCTGTTCGCAACCACGTTTCACGCACATTTCACGCTGGTACTCCAAGTCCTTGGCATATTTGTTGAGAGCCCCGCGCGAAGGATCTAAAACCCAGCCGGGATAATTGGGATCGTAACTTTCGCAACGTTTGCCAGTCCATTCGGCAGGACAGAAACAAACGAAATCGCCCAGTAGGTTGTCACAGGCAGCACCCTGTAAGCAAGGATTGGGTGTACATTCATCCATGGTGTCACGTTCGCAGTGTCTTCCTTCAGTGCCTCGGGGACATTCGCATCGGTAGCCACCGCCATCGTCGATTACACATGTACCAGCTTGGCAGGGATTTGAGTCGCAATCATGCCCGGAGAATTCACAATTTTTTCCATAAAAGCCCTCGGTACACAAACAGTGGTGGCCGCCTTGTTTGGGTGAGCATATACCACCATTTTGACAGGGTGAGTTGGCACAGAAATCCACTTTGTTCTCACAATGCCTTCCCATGTAGCCCGGTTTGCAATTGCAGTGATAATTATTCACCAACTGGACACAGTCCAAGGTGCCGGCATTCGAACAAGGATTGGATAGGCATTCGTTGATGTCGCCTTCACATCGGGAGCCGACAAAGCCGGGCGGACAATTGCATTCAAAGCCTCCCACACGATCGATACAAGTGCCGTTGTTGTGGCACGAACCACGTTTGCAATCATTCTCATTGACTTCGCATATCAGACCAGCCGTACCGGGTGGACAAGAACAGCTGAAGGTATTCACCAGATCGTGACAAGTGCCGCCATTCTGACAAGGGTTCGGCGAACAATCGTCGATGTTCAGTTCACAGTTTTGTCCCTGGAAACCTTTGCGACACACACAAGCGTACGATCCGATCAAGTCCCGACACGTACCACCATTTAGACATGGCTGTGATTCACACTCATTGATTTCCTGTTGACAGTAGCTTCCGGTATATCCTTGCTTGCAGTAACACCTGTGGATGTTGCCATGCTCCTTACACGTACCATTGTTACACAACTGATCCAAAGAGACTCCTTTACGTATAGCTGCATCACTACAGGAAACCATCTCGACATCGCACAATTTTCCAGTCCAGCCGGGGGCACATCTGCAGCTAAATTGATTTTTCATCTGGGTGCAAGTGGCAGCGTTCTCACATGGCGACTTGGTGCACCAGTCGACATAGTCGGTGCACTGTTTGCCCGTATAACCATACGAGCAATGGCAGGTATATTCGTCGCCGTTCTCATGACAAGTGGCACCATTCTGGCAGGGCTGGGAGTCACACTTGTTGATCTTATACTGACAGTTGGACCCCGTGTAACCCGGCAAACAGGAACAGTTGTAGCTATTGATGCCGTCTATACATGTGCCGCCATTCATGCACGAGCTTTCGGTACAGTCTTCGTCATTGGTCTGGCAGTTGATACCCGAAAAGCCCAAGGGACATGTGCAGGTATAGGAGTTCACATACTGCCGACAAGTGGCCCCATTCTGGCAAGGCATGCTCAGGCATTCGTTGATGTCGGTTTCGCAGTGTTTTCCATCGAAGCCATCCACGCACAGGCAGGTGTAATCGCCAATACCGTCTAGACAAGTGCCACCATTTTGGCAGGGGAACATGGCGCAGTCGTCGGTATTAATCGCGCAATCATGACCCTCATAGCCTTTGGCACATATACACCTGTACGAGCCGGGGACATTGTGGCAAGTAGCACCATTGCGGCAGGGAGTCGACAACTTGCACTCGTCGATATCTTCATCACAATACCTTCCGGTATAGCCCAGTTTGCAGGTGCACGAGAAGTCCAGGAAGTTTGGAGACGGCGTACATTTAGCATCATTTCTGCAGCGATTGGTAGCACACGGATCCAGTTTAGACTCGCAGTCTACACCGGTATAAGGTACCTTGCACACACACTTGTAGCCGTTGACCTTGTCGATGCATGTGCCACCGTTGGCACAGGGATTGTTGACGCAATCGTCGATGTTGGTCTCACACTTGAGGCCCGTGTAACCGGGCATACATTGGCACTTGAAAGCGTTCAGCTCGTCGACGCAGAAGCCGCCGTGTTGGCAAGGATTCGAGGAACATTCGTCGATATCAGTCTCGCAACGCTTGCCTCCGTAACCGGGAGGACAATGACAGATGAATTCATTGATGCCATCTTCACAGCGACCGCCATTGATGCAGGGATTCGAAGCACACTCGTCCACATCGCTCAAACACCGCGGATCGTAGAAACCCCTGGGACATTCACATTTGTAGCCATTGACCAAATCCATGCAGACACCATTGTTGGCACAGGGATTCGAGGCACATTCATTGATATTTATTTCGCAATGGACTCCGGTAAAGCCCGGCACGCACTGACAGGTATACTTGTTGATGCCATCGATACAGGTGGCTCCGTTGTTGCAGGGATTGCTATGGCACTCGTTCACATTTATTTCACAATCCTTTCCCGATGTTCCGGGCAAGCAATGGCACACATACGAACCCACACGATCCACACAATGGCCACCGTATTGGCAGGGATTGGACTCGCATTCATTGATCTGCGTTTGGCAAAGGTATCCAGTGAAGCCAGGATCGCAAACACAAGTAAACCGGTTGTCGCCGTCAATGCACTTCCCACGGTGACAGGGATTCGAGTCGCAGTCATTGATATTGATCTCGCACGATAGGCCCGTGTAGCCGGGATGACATTCACACGTGTAGCCGGCTATGGAATCGTGACAAATGCCGCCATTTCGGCAGGGCTGCGACTGGCAGTCGTCAATGTTGATCTGACATCTGGAGCCGGTGAAGCCCATGGCACAGGAACATTTAAAGCCATTGATCATGTCGTTGCAGACACCACCGTTCAAACAGGGATTCGATTGGCATTCGTTGATATCAATTTCACACTGGGTACCGGTAAAGCCGGGCATGCACACACAACGGAAGGTACCGGGATCATCCAAACAGCTGCCTTCGTTTTGACAAGGATGCGACTCGCACTCGTTGATATTTGTTTCACATCGTGGACCCGTAAAACCTTGAGAACAATTACAACGGAAAGAACCGGGAGTATTGACACAAACGCCATTGTGTTCACAGGGTGAACCCTGGTCACATTCGTCGATGTCTTCCGAACAATCCACACCCTTATAACCGGTGGCACAGGAACAAGTATAGGAACCATTGATGGGACTGGTATCACAGATGGCATCCGAATGGCAGGGATTCGAGGTGCAAGCATCGTCCAAATGGCACAGTAGACCAGTTTTACCCGGCGTACAGCGGCAGTAGAAAGAGCCGACACCATCGATGCAGGTGGCACCGAAGAAACAAGCAGCGGCCACACAATCATCGATATTTTCACTACAATCGGGACCAGTCCAGCCATTTACACATATACATGAATAGGAGCCTTGCGAATTGGTGCAAGTGGCGCCATTTTGACACACCGAAGGTCTGCAAATATAGGGAAAAAGAGAGTTTAGTGTAAGGCTTTTCATCGCATGTTAAAATCGTATAAATGTAGGTGATGTTTCGTCGTAGAACACTTACCTTATGGCACACTCGTCCACATCCTTTTCGCAATTCTCTCCGGTATAATTGGGTGGACAGGCACAGTGGTAGCTGTTGATGCCATCGATGCAGGTTCCTCCGTTTTGACACAAATGTCCAGGACAATCATCAATATTTTGATCGCAATTTTTACCTTGATAACCTGAAAAGATACAATTAAAGTTTTCTGTTACTGTTTGGAACATTTTATGAAGGTGTGTTGGAATTTCAATTGGGGTTTCATAGTCTCTTTCTAAAGAATAGGTTTAGTAGGTAAAATTAAATAAGTAACATATCGGAGGGACATCTTCTGGTTCCTCCCATTAAAACAGTGGGCCACAACGAAGGCCCCTGTATATTCAACATGGTTAGGTCAAATCAAATATAAATGCATAAATATTGCATCGTTTGCTACACAAGGAATCTTGATCGAAACATGAGCCACGTGTCTTCCATACAAATTAACGATACACGAAATTTGGTAAAACTTTACCTATACTGCGCTTTTAATGGCTTGGAAATAAGGTATATGCTGGGTGTGCTCGAGAAAAGGATCGTTTGCAAAACATTATACTGGTCTATATAAGCCCATCAAAATACGACGATAGCAAAGGCTAGAACATGCCACTATTATGCACAATGGGCCCAGTAAGGCAAAAGTCAATTTTTGAACTAAGAAAGTCAATATTTTTATAGAAACAGAAAACAAAAAATTAAAGTCACTTGAGCCACGTGTCTTCCATACAAATCAACGATACACCAAATATGGTAAAACTTTACCTATTCTGCGCTTTTAATGGCTTGGAAATAAGGTCTATGCTGGATGTGCTCGAGAAAAGGGTCGCTTGCAAAACATTATACTGGTCTATATAAACCCATGGAAATACGGCGATAGAAAAGGCTAGGGCATGCCACTATTATGCACAATGGGCCCAGTAAGGCAAAAGTCAATTTTTGAACTAACAAAGTCAATATTTTTATTGAAACAGAAAACAAAAAATTCAAGTCAGGTGGCAACTCATCATTTTAAGCCAGACTGTCAACGTTGCAATTGTTTTATGTGCTTAATTTCTACGTTTGACAGGAACTAAGTTATGGGGCCCAATGACAACAGACCATCGTGATATGTTAAAATATTAAATTCGAGCGGAAATGCCATTTTTGCGAGAACCCACATGTTTATTGTTGCAGAGGTTAAATTTTTGGGAACCTAAGGCCCGTAGTTTCGGACCTGAAATTTAAAATTAAAGTTATATTCGAGTTTGAGACGATAGTAGGTAGATAGTAGGTATAGTAGATAGTAGGTATGCATTCTGGGATTTATTGCCTCTCAAATTTGTGATTGGGCCCAGAGTATAATGATCAGATCGATATAGTTAGAAATTCGAGCAAAGAACGACCAGGGAATGGTAGGAACTATAGAGACTCCAGCGACATGAATATGCCTGTAATTGCAAATTGCATGCTGTTCCTTACGAGTATTGTGGAGACGGCGACATTACAAGAAAGAAATTTATTTTATTTAAAGGAATGTTGAGGGCTTCAGTAAGTAGCCGCAAAAGTTCAGTGTCTTCTTTATTATTCTGGAGTTAAATTTCTAACATATCCGTTTTATATTGTTTACGCTTTCTTTTACTTTAGTGTGCCGCCAAAAACTGTTCGATTCTGACCGTAAAAGGGCAACATTAATATTTAACAAAAATAATAAATAACGATTGTTAAACAGGGAGTTGGTGGCGCTACGGAAACAATCATTGGCAGCACTGACAAATTTACCGCAAACAAGAAAACCGGCTTTAGTCTCAAAACTCATACTCCATTTCGAGACTCGTTTAAGAGAATAATATCAAATATGAGAATGAGAGAGACGACTCTTTCCACTCACACATCAAAAAAAAAACACAAGCTCAGCATAAATGTTTGAAAGTATGTTTGTACAAATGTAAGTAATGATAAATAAAGTATGACAAAACAACGCCATGCCATCCAAAAACAAAGACAATTAAGCCAGAATGCGATAATGTCCAGGAGAAAATATATATGAAATATTTTAGCGCATATTGGGAGCAAAAATCTCATTCGATTTTGTAGTTGTATACGATTTTAATTAAGGCCAACTGGGAATGTGTGTAATATCTAGGTTTTCTAAGTAAACCCACCCCATCGATTATGTCCAAAGACTCTGTAATAAATTTGAAAAATGCTTGAACTCGAATTAACAAGTTCGAATAGAAATACAATTTTCAAAAAATTCGTGAAAATAGTAATTCAACGTTTCATATTTTTTCCGTAGATTATTGTTTCGTAATGTTTGCCTATAGAAATTTATGCAATTAGACCCAATTTGGAATGTTTAAATGTCACAATAAATAGTCCATTCCTCCCCACTAATTCTCTTTTTCTTCAAACCGCTATACATGGTCCCTCCTTTGGCAAAGACCAACCAAAAAAAAAAGACAGAAAATAACTCTCAGCCAGGAATGACAAGAGTAATCAACAAAACATTAAACAAAAAAAACTAAATCAAACAAAGTGAAATACGAACAACATCAAAAGTCCATAAAAAATCAGCGTACGAAGGAAAGACAGCAAACATAACACAAACTTGGAAATACCGATGAACAGAGAGACTACGACGGACGAAGGCAACATAAACATAGGCCAACAAAAAAAAACCTACCTATCCCCAACGATACCGCACCGATAGACCTACCGACCGCCGAGTATAAAACTGAGATGGTAAGTGATGATACATTGTGTGCTTTTTGGGGACAGCCCAATATTAAGTGGTCCGGACCAAGGAAGAGTGAATCCTCTTAAGGCATATCTTTACTGTGTACCTACATAATTCAAAATAGTTCCTCTAAACATTTGTGTTTCAGTGGTTTTTTAATCTCTTGAACTGAGTGTCTAAAGTTATTGAAATTAAGATAATTATCTTAGCACTATCTTTTAAATGAAAGGATCTATGAAAACAATCAGAAATCAGTGCCCGGAGTATCCCGAGCATCCCGAGGAGATTCTCGAAGTAACGTTACACCCGCAAAAAAACTGTTTGCTGTGGTTTTATGGAATGGTGGAACCATTGGTTGGTATTTTCAAGTCAAAAATTGTTTGTTTGTAGAAATATTAGAGAGCGTGATCGAAATTTGGACCATTCAGGTTACTCAACTAGCATTTTAATGGAATTCACACGGTAAGCGAGTTGGCTATGATACGACTAACAGTTACTGTCTAGGTGGACACCCTGTTTGCTTGAAGAAAATAAAGTAAAGATACTTATACAGATGTTTTAAAACAAAGTAAAAGAAAACTTAACAAAAAAAAAAGAAGTAGCCGAAAGTATGTTTTCCCGCGAAAACTCTTTAAATATTTAATAAATCGAAATTTAATTGTGTTTTTATTTTCCTTCGAGCCGGATATGAAACACCAACCAGTGGATGCTAATTTTTCCAATAAAAAGTCAAACATGACACTTTATATTTTTTGTTTACTAAAGACTAATGTAAAGAGGTCTAATCGGCGAAATCGTTTTGGCTCCATCTGCATGAGATGGGACAAGTGAAATTATAATCAACCTAAACTGATAGTAAAAAGAAATTTTTAACATTTGCAATAAGAAAAATTGTGGTAAATTAACGTTTTTTATTATATTTAATTTATTTTTTTTATTACAAACTATTGTTTTTTATTATCTGCTTTTGACGAGTTCGCCGATGAACACTCGTGTTGTTCAATTCTCTATGCTGTATACAAAGATTAATAATGTTGCCATATTACTCTCAAATTTGTTTAATGTTGCCCAATTACCATATTGCAAACTAACTAGGTAACTAAGCTAGTTAGGCCAAAATAACTCGGATATTGTAGCTCAAAAGGTACGAATTCTCAATTACCAACACTGGTAAAGAAAATAGTAGTATGAGAGAAAATTCGTAAATCGTTTTGGTGGCTAAACATACACAACTAACAAAAAACGAGCAAATGAGAATCGACCAACCAACCATCCATACAGAGCACCAACAACCTTCCTCCCATGTACGAGTATGTCTGTATGTAGAAATGTACTCACTCACTCGTATGTACTCGTACTCTACTAACAGCAGTTCGTTCGTTCGTTCGTAGCAAAGCGAAACGAATAAACAACCAACAAAAACAACTGAAAAACGTCGTCTTGAGATCTTCTTTCCCACGGTTCATATCTTGTATGTTTTAGTATGTTGTTGCTTTTATGCTTTATACTGCTGTTGTTGCTATTGCTAGCAACAACACTACGCGGCACATGTACAACTAACACAAACACACACTCACACAAATCATAACAACACCAACACATTCACACACAGATACTCAGCCAGCCATCTACACATGCGCGCAGTTGTGCTCATGTAAAAACCTTCTTTTCATTCGTTGCTGTTGTTGTTGTTGACAACGACGTCGTTCTTCATAAAGGAAGGCAGGCGGGCAAGGCAACAACAACAATAACAGCCTTTATACCGACATGCAAACATATGTACGTACGGCACGTCGGTGGTACGTCGTCGCTCGTTTATGTTGCTCGCCGTGCTTTATGCGCTGTGCGAGTGTGTGTGTGTTAGTTTGTTGTTATTGCTGGTGGCGTTGATGATTTTCTTTTTTCGATCGAGTTTTGTGTATTCATTTCTTGTTATTTTTGTTCGCCTTCTTTTTCTTCTTCTTCTACTCGTTTGTTGTCCATTCCTTCTTTAAAGAAATAAAACAATAACAGAGGTGGCGGCTCGACACACTGGATCGCTCACCAAAAAAAAGGCACAATATATTGTTCATTTTGATGTTATGTGCCGTGTGTTTGCTGCCTTTTTGCGGTGAGGTTTTCTTTTGCGCTACTCCTCTGAGCCGATAAACCTATTCGTCCACCATAAAAGCTGGCACGGTGGTACATTTTTTAAAAGAGGCGGTCACAAACGAATATCTTGTGAGCCGCAATTTTTTCCAGTGCTTCCCAAGAAGCACTATCCATCGACGTTCTTATAAACACGGCTATCATACAAGTTAAACTAGGTCAAATCCGAGAACCGCTGAGCTACAATTCAAATCCGAACATCGCATTAGCTGTGTTCGTTTGAGGTTGCTAAACTATTTGCCGATATAACCTCTTGTTTTACTCTATATATTCTATATGCCATATTATTCTCAGTTTTACTAATTATCATATTGCAATTTATTTAGGTAACTAAGCTTAAAGGCCCAATTAAACAAAGCGATTTAAATCTCTACGCCATGTAAAAACGTTGCTATAAAATGGTGTTTAAAGCACGAATTTAATATAAGGGATCTGCCTGTGAGAGGGAGAAGTTTCCTATACTTCCTTAAGGGTGTACATACGTGTTTCAGGTAATATGTAGACAAATTTAATCTAGGTTCCATTCAGGTTACTAAACTAAAACTTGTATGAAAATTAACCGGTTAGTAAGCGGGTTTGCTTCAGGTCGCTAGCAAAACGAGTAGAGCTGTCACACGTATTTCTCCCACAAACAATTGAACTTGACACAACCTGCTACATAAAAACATAAGTTTTTTGTTATGTATACTAAAAATAATCAAACAAGAAGATGTATCATCGGCGAATTCGTATTATGTACATCTGCACGAGATGAGATAAGCGAAACCATTAATTACCACGATTTTTTAAGAAGAGGTTTATAAAGAAACCAGGTGACGGAAAATTGTATTTCTAAACACGTATTTATTGTATAGCGTTTTCCTTGAAGCCAATCTAAGAAAGACCTAATGTCTTTCATTTTAAAGCTGTGAAGTCGATCAATTCACCGGCTTGACGAGTGTATGTTTATGTCTCCGGATATTTCCAAGGCGTACGATATGTCAAAGCTGATTGCTTTGGCTTCGGTACTGATTTTCTTCAATGCATATTAAGTTGTTTCAAGGATCTTTCTAAACGTGTTGTTATTTACAAGGTCGCATCTGATGGATATGCTTTAAATGCAGGGGCACTGCATAGCATTGATTTTAAGCTTCACTTTTTCTTATTTGTTTCAATGAGCTCGAGGTCCTTATAATTTACCCTATAGGTATATTCCTTCGCTGTCACTCATATTCCGTATACCGAGCCGCACTGAAAAAGAGGCAAAATATGCATATGTAAAATAATGCTCGAAAGACCTAATGTTGTTTGTTAAGCCACTATCGATGAATGGAATAGTGTCGAGTAGTCGGACGCTCTTGATGTTGGCATCATGAGCATTAAGTGCGTTGTTCGCAGGAACGGGAGGGAACATTTCGAAGTGCCAACAGAAGTATTTAAGTGTTTTCGGCTTTCTAAAATTGCGAAGCAAATAATTACTCCCTCCATACACGGCGGAATGTTAGTTGCGTATAACTATTTTATGGGTTTGTTTTTAGATGGGATAAGTGACCTTTACGGGCGATTTTTTCTTCAGCCGTATTGCCCCAATATGGAACATGTCCGTAGAGGCGTTTTCTGTCACGTCACGCCATACAAATTACTTCATCGTTCCTTTCAACTTACTTTCCGTAACAGAAACAATGCACTGCTTACATAGGAAGCATGCGAAAGACTCCGTTCAGCCACTTTGTTTGTTGTACTTTTATTAAGCTTTAGCCAAGCTCAGTGAAAATAGGAGATTTGGAAAAGTAGGAACGCAGCCGCACATCTTTTTAGTAACTCACACGAGAATGGTTCTTCTCGTGCCTTTGTAATTTTCGTAGGTGGGAGTACATGTAAGAAGGCTCGGCTTCTCTGACTTAATCTTGCTTCTTCAATGAATGCCAAAAACACAAACTATTTTTAATCATGCCATATTTGAAAATGTACTACTGTGCTCTCAGACTGTAAATCACAACATTCTGTGTTACCAATGGAACACGCCCCGTCTCCTCAACCGAATGAGCGCACTGCACTCCTCGCCTGAACAAGGAAGCCAGACGAGCTTTCATAGTTTTCTCGAGGCTGTTCGTCTTTCATCCTCAAAGATAAACTCATCGATAGCTGTGGCCGATGTCGCGCTGTCGTATGTTACCATAATGTCGTCGTCGTCGCCGTCGTCGTTGTTGTAACTAGATTACAATATCCGTCGATCGCACTACTTGTCCAGCATATGCGACTGTTGTCGTATACATTCACACACATACACAGCGAGAGAGTCACATACCAACTCGTTGTACCTTTATTGTTATTAAAGGTATCTTGAGAGATCCATCTCTTGGAGTAGGTACAACTGCAAGAGTCGTCGGTAGGAAGGTAGGTATCTTGTAAATAGTAGTACCGAGTGCACAGAATAGATTTAAACAATTAAAATTTGAAATACTAGTTGACATGATCGAACCAAGCAACCAACCAACGAGCGATCTAGTGAATGAACGTGTGTGTCTGCTTGATGTTATTAGATCGTAATTTGAAAACCGTACTCATGCGCATTCGATATCGCTGATCTGCGATTATGTCGGTACGAGAATGGTATGACGAGTACGAGTAGTACATGTGAGTGAGTCCGTCTGTCCGTCCTATGTAAATAGGACTGACTAATTACAAAAGACAACCAAAAAAAAGGTTGTCCGTCATTCAGACTTTACTGAAAAACATAAAAGTAAGTATGGCACAAGATGAAAAGACATTGACAAATAAATATGGGACATTTATTCGGGTCACACGACTGACAGACATGTCTTGAAGACATTACAGGCTTTAAGATTAGTGATGTAATAGTCGAGATAGTAATGCAGAATTCTAATATATTTTCACAAGGATTTCAAATACAAAACACCATATAGGTTAGAAATCGGCGCGAACTTGCGAAAAAAACATCGTTGGTAGAAAGGAATACATATTTAAAATCTTGATATAAATTCGGTAGGAATTTCATACGGCACACACAGCCAATAATTCGTCTATACTAATGAAATACAGTAACAATTATTGGTAGTCACAACTGCCGAAATTGGAAATGACAACAATTAATTTCATACTATAACCTAGAAAACAGTACGTTTATTGTATTGGTTACTTAACTTGGGACTCCAAAATATAAAACAAAAAGACTTTAAACATCTTCCTCCGAATGCCAAGTGGACCTAAAAATTAAACCAAAAAAGGGAAAACTTGGATACTTTTCTTAATTCTTGATTTATTATTTATTTAAAACTGACACGGTTATATGCAGTTCCATGTTCTGAAAATTGCAGTACTACAACTAAATTCTGAATGTACAGCTCGAACTTTCAACTGGACATGCACCCGTAAGCATTCGGTTGTAACACTCGATGGAGTCTAGGCACTTTAACTTGTTAACCACAGCATCCCTTTAATTAAAGCATTCCAACAAGGCATGGTCACACTTAACATAATTAGACCATTAATAACTCAAAATGTATTGTACAGAAAATTATTTTTTAAAATGGAATCGCAACGATTTGATAATTTTAGGTAGTGTGAACGGGCCTTATCGGTGGCGTGTATACTTATCACATGAGTTTACTATGTTCAAGTCCACATCGGCGGTTTTACCTACTTTTAAACAAAAAAAATTTTAAAATGAAGCTTTCCTAAATTTTAGAAAGTTATGAATGTTTACTAATCCTTAAAAAAATACTCCTAACGATAAAATTGCCTAGAGTAACTTTGATTGACATTTGAACTTGTTTGTTGTCAATTCGGGGGCGCTTGCAAATTTACATGGCATCCTGTCTGCCTGGCAATCCCCCTTGAAACTAGACAATTAATTAAATCGGCAACCCCAACCCATTTAATAACATCACTTGTCATGTTCACACATTTCTCCAATTTCTAATAATTAAAAAAACAACACAGAAGTCTAACAGAAACAAAAAAATAAATAAACAGAAGGCAGCGCAATGCAAGTGCAATTCGCTCGAATAGGATGCCGGGTGATGTGATTTAATTTCACATTTTAAAGAATCCATAGATAAAGTTTCATGAAAAAAAACTGTGCAAAAATTAACACAGCGACAAGTTTGCCTTGCATAAACCGCACCTAAATTAAACTGCAACAAAAACGAACTATTCTTCTTATAAGCAAAACTAACAAACATCAGCAACAGCAGCAGCAACAATAAATAATAAAACTGATCACAAAATGCGCACAGATCAGCAATTAAAAAATTGCGACTGACTACTTAAATGCTTAAATACTGCTCATACAGATACAAACATACATATGCACATCCATACAAACAAACATATGCATACAAATGTGCACTATGTCTGTCCGTCAGTCTGCCTGGCAGTATATGCAACAACCAGAATTGTTACACTAGGAAACAAATATTTTGAAAAATTCAAAGACTAAATATAAAATAGTTTTAATAATAGTTTCCGTGGGAAGGTTTAATAAATTATGGTTCGATACTAGAAGATTTCGATACGCTGAACAAAAAATGTTAAATAACAATTTTTGATATCGCGCTTAGTTTTCGAGATATCGCCTTGTTTTTTGCTGAATCAGTACTACATCAGTTACAAACTTGTGTGAATAAAACAGACGGAGACTTTTTTAACCAAATAGGGCGTCATACAAAACAACCAGAAAGTATATTTTGTAAACTAGTGTTATTAGATGTATCATACGACAATGAAAGCCTTAGCAAATAAATGTTTGTGCTTCAAAGATACTAAACTAAAAATGCATATAACCAGCAAGCCACAAAATGCATGTTATGAACTTTTCTAATTAATGCAAATATTGGAGGAGGAGGAGACAGACAGAGAAAAACCCACAACATCTACAGCAGCGACCAGTCTCAGTAATGACGATGGTTCCAGTTCCAGTTGGTACCAAACCTACTTCCTAGCCCCTGTCTCTTTAAACTCCCGCGCATTTTAAATCATATCGTCGTTGCGATCTGATGCGATGCGAAAAGTGGTGGTGGTGAATGGTACATAACCCGAGATCTTGTGCAGCTGTATTCTGTTTAGAATATTTCAGCAGCAGTAAAATAGTGAGTGTCCAGTTGAAAGTTGTATTTGGATGCAGTTGTCGCGTCATGTTGGTGGTGGGGCTCGTCGCGGAATGGGGTTGGTTGGATGTATAATGGTCGGCCGGTCGGGGTCGCGTCACATGTGTGTGAGTGTGTGTACATGTGCCAGTTGATTCAGTTCAATTTGTTTCAATTATATTCAATTTAATTAATTTAACAAAAAAGAAAAATTGCATTCACAATTTTTGCACTAGCCCAACCATGTAGCAGCCAGCCAACCAACATTTGATGTTTGTCGTTTGGTCGCATAATAGTCCGACAGACACAGTACACTACAGGCATGCTCGTATGCTTGCATACACATGTCTACTGTTTCTATTTGTTTTATATTTTGCCAATGAAGAATTTAAAGAAATTTCTTAGAAATCAAAATTCTTAAAAAATAAATCTTAAAGCTTGGCTTGTGGAAAGCCCGGTTGAAACCAAGAATCTCCGACAAAATGGTTGTATAAACTTTGCAGTTATTGTTTTGAGGAAGGTTGGTAAATGTGCTGGCCCACTATCGGTCCATTATAGTTCCCTTTTCAATTGCATGGTGCAGGGATACCATGCACAAATCCAATTCAAAACTCATACTGGTTTTGTAGGTCTTTACTAGAAGATGGCTTAAACCATAAATTTTATTAGAAGATAGCTTAAGCCATAAATTTAAATATTGTAAACGGTGCGATTTTACCTTAGATCGTATACTCCCATCCACAGAACATGATCATTTTAACTTTCGACTTGCTCCAGCAACAGTTTTTTTTTAATTATGTGGCAATTTTTTTTTAAATTGTTCCTCTTATTTATTTTTATTAAACCACAGAAATACATTCTACATACACTACGGTCCAAAAGTTCAAGCTCCAATGTTATTCAAATCTGAAAGATAATTGGATTTCAGTACCCATACTTTGATCATATGGTGCATTTTTTAGCCGCAAGGTCCGTATGTCTGAGACCTTATTTTAGACAGATCTTCAAATGTGTACATATTTCGAATATTACCGAAATATAATTGACTTAAGGTGGTAATCATAAATTTTTTATGAGTTTTTTAGAAACATGGGACACATTTCGGAGGTGTTTAGGGCGTTTCTACTAACCAACCAAATATTGGTGATACAGTAGATAACGGATATAAGAAAGACGACAAAAACCACAAGTATATTTCTTATATGCGTTTTATCTTCTAAGCAATTCTGGTTTTTATTGGTAAAGAATATTTTAGCTGGAAGTCGATTCCACATACGGACAGTACGGGCGAAAAACGAATTCGATCTGTAGTATAGTCCGGCCAATCGATAACAAATAATTGTGATCTGTAGACAGCATACTATGGGTGAACAGCAGACGAACAAACAGTTAAACAGTCATCATTTTTGTTTGATACTTTCAATCGGCAGGTCCTGCTTCGAATTAAAAAAGCTCAGAACAAAATTGTTTTTTTTTTTCTCGATATACAAAAAACCTCTCCCAGAGTACTTCGGGAACCCTCTGCCATACTGCAGGTGAAATGAGGATATATTTTACTTTTTTAGGATAGCCTTACTCCGAAGCGAGGCATTTAAACAATAAGGTCAACCGACAGCCATAAAAAAAACAGAACGCTCACACATAGACAGACCATAGAGCGGCGATTGTCGCCTAGGTACATGTGTAATTCGCATTGTCTACTATTTTGTTCTTCGAGCTGATGAAAAGAAATGGAACACACGAATAAATAAATTTAACCCACAGATAGACGGTCGGACGTGCCACAAAGCGATAGACAACAATTGCAATTCAGAGTTCGAATGTTTTTTTCAATCTTCTACAAAACGAAAAAAAAATAAATTTGATTTATGCCGTTTTTTTTTCTTTTTGGTTCAACTACTTTCCTTTGATGCCGCTGATGAGGATGATAATGATGATGTTGCTGTGTGGCGAAGGTCACTATGTGACTAGGTTGTTGCCGGGGCTACTACACACGCACATGTGGAAGCTGTTTGTTGTTCCCGTACATAATCTCCCAAACAAGATTGTCAAAATCGTGTGGTTAGGGATTTCAGTTGCATGTGTCGATAACAGCACACAACAATGCCACATGTGCAACAGGCTGGCGGCAGGCATTAGGCCCCGACTTGCCTCCTCTCCTTTGGTACAACAACAACGAAAACACACATTGAAGGCAGATGTTTAGAAAATGTCTAGTCCAACTACTAAACTACTCCCAAACCTACACACACATGCACTCGAATACAAAATCATCTATCTAGCTAGCCACCACCAACAACATTTTCCTTATGCATCCCATTATCTACGAAATTTGTATGCTCCCTGCTTCGACGTCGTTCTCTGTGTCTGGAAGCCACCTTAAGAAAAACCCAGTGATTTCGTGCCCCTCTATTGCCTAGAGAAATCCCTATGCCACTATAAGGAATGAAAAAACAAAAACTGATGAGAACAGCAACAACAATACAAGCAGAACATACCAATGATCGATTAATATACATTTAGAGAAGAAGAAGGAGTAGAACAAGAAACAAGAGTACCACCGACCGAGGTATGGAAACCTAAACACAGCAACAGCAAACCAAAAAAAAAACTGGCTCATATTTATGTGTGATCATGCAACAACATCCTCCACCGAGGACAGGGTGAAGTGCTAAGAGTAGCGGCCACTGTCGCACAGTGGGTTTCGAAATGGGATGGGTTCTTAACCTTTAAGAATTAGAGTAAGAGAAATATACCAAAAAAAAATCGATCTACGTATGATGCCAATGGATCCTCCCAGAACGTAAAACTTATCCACAAACTAATTGCTGTCAAAGTATTAGGCATCTGAGTTACCATCTGATGTTTTGACAGAAACTTTTACCAAAGCGCTTTTTACCCCACAATCGTGCAGTCTCTTTTACTCGCACAGTAGATTACATAAGAACCTGTGTAATGTCACAAAGAAATCACGTTGGATGGAGAAAAATTTAAAGGTACAGTTTCTAATGCAGCTGAGGAAGACAAATCTTGTGGTGGCTTTTTCTTTTTGTGTAGCGCTGGAGTACTCTTGCAATCTTTAGGAAATAACAGAGATCCAGATACCGTCTTCCCCAAGGAGTTCTCACGGGGAAAATAAACCGAAAAGAACCAATAGGTATCTCTGGCTGCTAATAATTATTGTTTTATGAAATACTTGTGGCTTAATTTAAATCGATTAACTTAAAAGGACCCGAGGGGGAATGTAACATATGCCAGAAGTTCTTATACATGATAGATTTTTTTTAAGGGAAGAAAGGAAAAATGCTCCTGCAGAATTGTTGAATTAGTAAGAGAATGGAGTTTAAAAAAACACGTATCAAGACCTCATCCCTATGTTCAATGGAAGTGACCCTCTGGAGTATATTACGCCTTTTAAATAAAATAAGTGAAAAAAATATATTCATCCTTATCCTGAAAAAAATTTTCACCAAAATTGAGTATTCTTGTCATTTTGTCATATTTGAGGATTTGAGATTACGGTAATGATTTCCCATTTTTATCGATTAGCTCATCAACAAAGTGAAAAATATTGAGGCTCTATGTTAAATATCGTTCTAGATAACAGCTAACTACAGGTGAAATAAATTGAGCTTGTATTCATGACGACTGTTATTGAATTTTGACCCTCTGTAGTCCTTTGGTCTTTTTTATACTTTTCTAGGGATTTCATGGAGAAAAAAAACTTTCTCGCATGGAGAAAAAATCCAAGGGCTTAGTATTAAATATTAAAGGAAAAATAAATTGATTTTATACTCCTGATAAGGCATTTACAATAGACAGAATTGTGGGTTTTGCAATAGGTTAAGGGAGATAAGGGCATATTCGGCACCATGTTTGCCACTTTCTAGTCAAGATGGATACTATTTGAAATGACCAATTTCCATCAATTTGAGCAATATATATCTGCTTTGAAGATGTGCAAACTTTTAGCCGCCCAAACTCAATCAGGCCAAAAACAATTGCTATTAAATCCCAAGGCCCAAAGTTTTACTTATTTTTCAAACCCCCTAAAGTTTTTTTACAATTTCAAAAATTGCAGTTCTATCATTAACTTTTCTTATTTTAGATTCGAAAATTTATTCATGCCACCGAAAACTCGTTTCAACGAAGGGGCTCCAATTACCCATAGGATCCACTGTGCTTCGCCATCAACTGTCTTGAACAAAAATAGTAAAGTGGAATGGTTGTGGAGCTGTTTACTTTTTATTCCCCCTCGTTTAGTGTTTACCTAACAGTGTTGCAGTTAATACGTTTGGCCTGGGCCTGTGTGTGATCGGTGGTGCTCTGTTGCCGTGTGGAGCTGTTTAAAAGCGGCCACTCCTCGATCTCAGAAAAAGGTTCAACATTGCCATTGTAAGTGGCGGCCAGACGGACGGACAGCCAGATTATGGTGCGGTGTGTGACTGACTCGTTTTAGTTGTATGCTGTTGTTTGTTGTGGTCGTTTTCATTGTTCATTGTTGGGGCGATCGACAATCGTCGTAGTTGTCGTTTTGTTCGTACAACAATTTCTGCGGTTTTCAAGAATAAAAATAACAACAATAACAACGAACTGGCCAATTTGTGCTCCACACTCACCTCTAAAGCACTCACTCTCACCACGTATTTGTTGCTCTCTGCACTGAGGTGAGTAGCCAAAGGTAAAAGGTGGCACTGAGTGAGCGGCGATTGAGTGTAGGCTCTTTGAATGGGGCGACCGACTGGTTTGCTTATGGGCCACCACACTCTGCTACACAAAGATTCATCATAAAATTGCCCAAAATGTGTGTAACAGGAGGTGAGTGAGGTGAAACAACTGAAGAACTCGCCGAGTTGTTGGAGGTTGGTTGGGGTCCCTCCACAAAGCCGGTTTGCTGGTGTGGCATGATAAACGAAATCCCCAACATTCACACACACACAGGCGCACTAATCACAAATCGACTGTTGTAGGTTTGTTTTATTGTGGACCATATGAGAGAGAACGAGCGAGTGTTGCGGACAAACGGACAGACAAATGGGCGAGCGAGCGTACGGAACGTACCACAAACGCGTATGGCGTATGGGCTACCACGATTCCCCGACTTTGGTGATGATGATAATGCGAATGACGATTTCGATGATGATGATGGTGGTAAAATGAGGTACACAATAAAATGTGGACATAAAGCACAGCCAGAAGAAAAAAAAACAATGCTTCTTCCCGACATGAATCAACATATTCATAGAATATGAAATCATTATAAATTATATAAATACCATTATACGTGTGTATGTGTGTTATTATGCACAAACATGCGCACACACACACACATACAAATATCTGACATGAAACCCAGCCAAAGGAAGGGTGACCACTCAACGATTTCGATGATCTGCATAGACATTCAACGGCGCTTTTTTGCGCAAAATTGAAAAAAGGCCAAGGAAAAGGAGGGTTAATGTTATCAGGCGGTGCGTTGACATGAAATTTAACTTCATTATCTATGCACTCACTTACTCGCTCACTCACACACTCAACACAAAAATTGTGTTGAACTATCAAAGGGGTTGAAAAAGGGGCAATAAAAAGTGTAATGGGAAGACAACGTACGAAGTTACATTGCCAGCTGGTCGGTCATAATGCCGTGCAATATATTGTTAAATTAACAGAAAGACAAGAAATGCTATTTATGTATGTAGACTCCTTTAAGAGTTTGCTTTAAAGGGGAGAACAGATTCGTTGCTGCAACCGATTTTTTAACGAATGATTGAGTTTGCATGTACCTCAAGTATTCCATCAGTACAACCGAATGTAAGTTGTTGCACTGCAATATACAGTTAATAGAACTGAAAGCTTCGACTCTTTTATCCAGTATTAGGTAGAGATCGTCTCTGAAATAAGCGAACTTTTAAAACAGAAGGCTTTAGTGAATTTAAAGCTTTCATTGTAGTCGAAAAAACTACGTTTTATGACAAAAAAGAATTTGTTATTTACGATAAGACAAGGTTAACTCAAAATTATCCATTCTTAGGTTATTGAGGGCGGCCTGGGACCAAGATATTTAAATTATATTATTTCGGACAAAATTCATTTTATTCCACTTGTTTCGAAGTCCCGCGGGGTCTCAATTTGTGTTTTAGTAAATTCGGCTAAACTCGGTGGAAACCATTTTCTTATCAATTTTTTATTTTAAACTGTGTCTAACAGAATGTCCATAATGATTAAAAAATTAAATTTGGTGGAAAGTTTTTTTTTTGTCCAACAGAAGTAGAGACTGACTTGAGAATACAACAAGGAACAGGAAAAACGATGAATCTGAAGGAAGACACTGACAACATAAATACGAGTATAAGCTACAGTGTTGCAATATTCGGTTCAAGTTGTGTTTATGTTGTTAAATATGTTTAAATTATTTTAAGTTTGAAAGTAACATTTAATTCAATGTAAATTTCTCAATTTAATGCTGTAAGTTGTATATGCTGTTGTTAATGTTCCGAATGTAATTAATGTTTTCTTTTATAGAAAAACCTGAGGTGGTCAACAATTAATTGACAAAACGTTGGGTAAATTTAATTTACATTTCATCAACTAGATAATTTAGGTCCAACTAGCTTAAAAACACAACACAAAAAAGATTTTTAGTTCAAATAAATTGGTTATATCTTGTTCTCCAGTTGTAAACCTTGTTCCTCGCTGATAGCGAGGAACAAGGTTTGCACACTTTAAAGTTGCACCAAGATAACAAAATATTTTTACGAACCAAGATATTTATTAATTTCTTTAAATTTGGGGCCCAAATTCATATGCTGTAAAGCAGTTACATAGTCCTCTTAAACATGGAGTTTTGTTTAATCAGGGACATACCATTTTTGTACGAATGCGAGCAGAAGGGCAATCAAGGCTCCGGTGGATAGACCAGGTCCAGTAAGTCCTAAGGAATCTAAGGAATCACACAAAGAACGCGCGTAGAAATCAAATATTGTCACGGCTATACCCCTATTACGGTCGAGAACAGTCGTTAAAGTAAGGTCTCACTTATTTTTCATATTTGGAGCACTTATCGATAGTAGTCTCATGTTTTCGATAAGTCGATAGAAAACTTAACAACATCGTAAACGTCCTTTTACAAAATTCGGTGTTTTTATTTCGAACAGTACAAATGCAATGTCAAAATCAAACAGGCGAATAAAAACGTTCGAGGGAAACCCAAGTTATTCGAAAACGAGTGACTTCGCTCATTTTTTCGTTCGACGCCAAAAAAAATAGATATTAGTTTTCGATTTATGTGGCGGTAAAAGTCTCCCTTGCAGCTATAAGCATACCAGTCGTAGCTACAAATTGAATGCGTTCTTCATTAGAACCGAGGAAATTTCACGATATTTACTGAATTAAATTTAAATTTTTCAAACTATATTCACTGTACGTAATGAGTGCCGGCCCTGTACAACAGCTGACTTTTTGTGTTGTGGATTTTTACAGAGCTGATCTAAATGGTTGCGCGCTGTTCGTAGGCATATTCAGCTTCATAGTAAATAAAACAAATAAATTAAATAAAATTGTAATCTGGCACACACAATTTTAAGACTGAGACATCATATTATTCGATATTAGATCTCGCAATAGGGAACGACGTAGGTTGAAGCAAAAAGTCTAATTAAATTAGGTATAGTCTCTTTGAAATCAATACATGTTTCCGGATCTACCTTAAATCATACTTCTTAGATAAAATAAAAACAGAAGCCATCGAATCTGCAACATAGGCCTAAATAACAGTTCTGGAGGTTCCGTTTAGATACTGTCACTTAGTGGTACTCCTAGTTTTTGTTTCACACAATATGGGATTAGTCATCCACGTGTAAAATCGATTATTTGTAGTAATCAAGTTTGAAATTAGAAAATCTTCAACTGCAATTGGAATCGATTTCCTCTTAACTAGTAGACGACCACAAAAAATTACAATTCTTCGGCTAGGTCATTTAATTTAGTATAGGGCATATATATTTCCAAATATCGCAGAAGGGGAAAAACCAGAAATTCTTGCAACTTAGAAATTTCTTCAAAAAAAACTAAGAATTTTTTTGTTTTAATTTTTTTTGTAAAAGAAACTTCTGAGATAATGTGATTATCCATCGAGTTTAAAACCATTATGTTGGGCAAAAACGTTTTTTTGTGAAATTCAGGTTTACCTTTACAACAGATAAGACTTTAGAGTGCTGTCTCCAAAAGTCTTATTGTTTTAGCCGTTGATGCCATGCCAGAGATTTATTTTTTAATAATCTGCAATTCACTATCAGCAAAAGCTAAACCAGAGCGCGCGGTTAGAACACTAAACCACCGCCAGAGTTAACGATGGAAATCTCTAAATTGACATTGAACGCTGGCGCGCTGAAGCCAGTACACTAGCAGTATTAGTGCCGCCAGTGGATGACCTCCTGAAGGTGTAACTGTTGTGCATGCATCTTCACTACGAGTACAGCGGCGACAATGGCCACCAGTGACTTTGTTGTTTGTGTTGCTTATGCTGCCTCTCCCCCCATCGACGCCCTCTTCTTGGAGCTATGGTTCCTCTTTGTTTTGGGAGGCAGTGAATGATTGGCCATGTGATTTATTTGTAATTTTTGTTGCTACCGCTATTAAATGTTGCAACTCCTCAGAGTGGAGAGTGGAGTAGCTGCTTGCAGTGGCTGTTGCTGCTGTGACTCGGTGACTTTGTGCTGTTGACTTTTTCGCCAGTGAATGTCTGCTGCTGTGTGGCGGTTAAAGAGCTGCTGTTTTTTTTCTTTTTCAGCTTTTTTTTTTTTTGCAGCGGAGAGAGCCCAAGGGATTTTGTTTAAAATATGCAATGCATCATGGTATGGTAAAGAAGCATTTAATGCGCTTTTCAGGCCATTTCCCAGGCCTGACAACGGCTAAAAGGGGACAACGCTTAGGGAAGGCGAAGGGGGATGGGTAGAAAAAGGAAAGAAAAATTGCGGCCACGTTTATCATTAAATAGTTATAACACACTAATGCAGGCGTTTTTCTCTGGCTGCTGTTGCCGCTGATGTAGATGATGGCAATGTTATGTTGCGCTTCAGATTCCTTTCATTCTACTGTTCGCCTGGACCAGACTAGCGCGATTATCTGGCGTAGAAAAAGTTCTTAACTTGTTTTGTTTTTCTTGGCTTTTTTTGTTGTCCAGGCCTGGCCTGACAATATTAAACGGCGGCGGCGGGATAATCAGAGATAATTTGTCTTTAATGGAATTCGGAAATTTGCAAGTTCCATTCATCTCATCGCATTTCGCCGATGATTGATGGATTTTCTCAGCGTTATTGAAATATTACGATTTGCATTTCTTTAGCGTAGCATTTTTTTGGACCCCAAAAACACCCTTTTTCCCAGGAAAGAATGTGGCTCCAAGTTGAACAAGAATCGTGAGTCAATCGTAAGTTTATTAGGCCTATTTGCAGATGTTGTTGCTGTACGCCGCTTGTGGTTTTTATTTTCAATTCCTTTGTTTTAATTCAAGTATTTTTTCCGCCGTCTTGATCCAAACTTAGCCACGGAGCAGTTATTGTGTGTTTTTCTTATGTTGGCGGTTGCTGCAGTTGCCGGCTGCTGTCTGTGGCCATAAATGTTAAGGCAAACCGTGATAACCGGAGGGTGTATTCCAGATAGACCAGAAACAAAATTAACTGCGATTGACTTGCAAAGGAGAGAAACAACAAAAGAAGCCAACTCCATTTGAATTAACTTGAAATTGTTGCAGGATTGTCGGGTGTACTGTTGCCTAAGCGTGTTGTGTGTTCAGGGCAGAAAATTGATTATGGTTTTTGTTGTTTTTCTGTCTTTCATTTACAATCAATAAATTGCAAGTGATGGATGAATGTTTTGTTTTTTTTTAATCTTTTGCAGAATGAATTGCGAAAATGTTTTGAACAACAGATTCAATTCATTTAAAAAATATTTGAACTTTGTAATAACTGTTTTATAAGGCATTTGGTGTAAAGGGTCAGTAACTAAATCCGACAAAATTTCAAAGCCCAATAAACGAAAAAAGTACCCTGAAAATGTACATCGTGCAAAACGGCACGCTTTTAATAAAATAGGTTCGCCGCGATATATATCGGAAGGATAGAGTGAAAGCATTACTTTTCGAGCCAATGCTCAATTGTTCCTCCTTTTCAGCAGAAAGGACTCCACTCGAATTCAGATATTTAACTATTTTTTAAATCGCAGTAGTGGTTCAAATCGTGGGTTTTTAGTTGGTTTTACTCGTCGTCTATGTATGGAATTTGAGCAACATCAGATTTTATATGTGGCTTCTACAGCCAAGGACCCCAAACCGGGGGATCCTTTTATTTTGAAAACGCGATCCATTTTAGTCCGAATTTAACTAGCTTTATTGTCACTTATAACGGCTTATGGCAAATAAAAATATGATCTGATTTGATTTGTAACTTCCAGAGTGGAATCGGGAGAGACCTTAATATGGAAGTTTTGTATAACCATAGTCCCATTAAAACAGGATTTAATTTAAGACACATATAAAACACTATGCACGCTGAGAAAAGATATGGTTACTATATGATCACGGCAACAAAATATGTTCTCTGCAATAAAAGTATGTTCGTCGCGATTATACTATTGTTTTTTGAATAGCAAACCTGCTGTTATATTCTAGGTGAATTAACATACATAAAGATTGTTTTCCAGGGAAATCGAAGAAGTTTCTACAAATGTTTGCAGTGTATCAACTATAGGGTGATCCATCTAAAGGTATTTTTTAAGAACAAATATAAAAATTCAAATCAAGTGTGGGATCTTTTTTGGTAAATTTAAATGACATTTTATGGCATTTATTTCTTGAAAATAAGTACCCTCAAATGTTGGCAACTGTATGATGGAAATGAGCGGTGAGAAACGGGAAGATCCACTGTTTTCAACCAAAATTTTGTTCAGTAATGAGGCCTATTTCTAGCTCAACGGTAAACTCAATAAACAAATTTGGCGCATTTGGGCTGAAGAGCAACAAGAAGAGGTTCAAGAGGTGCCATTATACCCAGAAAAAAACACGGTTTAGTGTGGTTTATAATGTGGTGGAATCATCGGTGCATTTTTTTCAAAAATGATGATATCGCCATCGTGTCATGATATCGAACCTGAAATTGAAACCCGTAATCTTAACGACACTTGGTTTCAACAGGACGGTGCCACTTGTCATGCAGCTGCTCAAACAATAGATCTATTGAGAGGTCATTTCGAAGAGCAGTAAATTTCACGTTTTGGACTGGTGAGTTGGCCGCCTAGATCGACTGATATCACACCTTTAGACATTTTTCTTTGGGGTTACGTGAAGTCCAAAGTCTATGCTGACAAACTAGCTACGATTTATTACGCGTGTCATTAAAGCAATATCGGTCGAAATGCTCGAACGAGTCATTCAAAATTGGACCCTCAGAATGGAAACCCTGAGGCGTAGTTGCGGCCAACATTTGAAGGAAATTATATTCAAAAAATAAATGCCATAAAATGTCCTTTCAAATTACCAATAAAGATTTCACAGTTTATTTGCATTTTTATATATTTTTTTGTTCTGAAAAAATACCTCTAGATGGATCACCCTATATTTATTAAAAACAATATTCACAGCAACTTTACAGAAAAGCGAACTTAGTACCAGGCTTAAATAAGAAAATTCTTAAAATTAGCACCAATTTTTGAGTCCAATGAGTTCAACCCTTGTCTGAGTTCAATCTAAAATATAAATTTTTATTTGGATTCGTAGTGAAATTTGCTTAAATTTGAATACCCATGTGTCCATATTTATAATTGGATGCTTATTATGACTATAAGGGTCCCTTGTTGACAGAGTCCTTGAGATCGATAACACATCCATCTGAGTTAATTTGATGCACATATTTACATAAATCACCTTCTTTTTCTGCGTCTTTGCCCGAATTTTAAGCAGAATTTCTATTTCGAACATAAAAGAAACTTGATTATCTTTGAGTCATCATTTGTCCACGTTTGTTAGTCAATATTTCCTAGTGAGATAGAAGCCTTTTTGGGTCGCTATGTCAAAAACTATCTCCATTTGGACGTGTTTATTGCGGCTCCACCAACAATCCTCTGTTCGAAATAATTATTTTAATCCAACCAATCAAAGTTACTAATTTATCAATGTTAAACAAATACTTAACAATTTTTTTTTAAAGATTATTTTAGTCCCTTAAAAGAAAACTTTTTTTTCCCAATGGGCCGATTTCTCCCATTTACAAGCCAAAAGAGTCTATAACTGTTTGACCACTTTTGTGCTTTAATGACAACTTTAGAACTTTCACAGACAGCCTTGTGATCATCTTAGCATCTCATGACGATCAATAAAATTTATAGGATTTCCTATAAATGTTTCGAGGTGTTGCAAACGAAATGAATAATTAAGTTAGCCGTCTATTTTAAGGAGGAGGGTATGTGATGAGCGGTTAGCAATGTTACTGTTGGATTTACTTAATGACCCCCTTTTAGTAGTTCTCAAGCAAAGGCGAACAAAGTCCTGGAGAAACTTTTAAAAAAAGCTAGTTATGGGTGAATGTAGGGTACATGTAAGTAAGCTCAGCCAATCGAAATTTACTTAAACTCACTTGTTTTACCGAAAATCGTTCAATCATTTCCCTTAGTGTTTTTAAATTTTTGATGAGAAAAGGCGTCGACGTGATACTCAACAATCAAATTGGTTTCACTTTCCTTGACGCAACGTTTTTTTTATAAAAAGCAATTAACTTGTTAAGTTAAAAATGCAACACGTATAAGCGCACCAAGTTGCAGTTCGGATGAGAAAAACAAAAGTTTGATGAGGCGAAAGAAGTGCAATAAAACAGAAACTAAATTTCAATTTGGCTTGAACCACAAAGAACCAGTTTTTCCACCTACTACGCACTGTGCTATTTTTTAGTTGCAACTTAAAGAACCCAATGAAACTGATCTACACTGGGCACTAGTGTGTGAGCTTCAAAAAAAAGTATAGATCAATGCGAGTATCGTTAGGAGCCCTCCACCAATATACAATTGTACTCGATACAATCGTTTAAAATGGTAAAATATTACACACTATTTCAAAAAAAAAAAAAACTGCTTTTCAAAACAACTGCTAACTTGTTATGTGAATTTAGCATTAGTATGGGCCGTAAGACAGACAGACCGGCCGATTGACTTTTTTTCTTCAATATTGACTTAACCACCATTAAATAACAAAAAAGGCAGGGGAAAGAAATCAACAACAATTTCAATAAATAAATATTACAATCATAAGCATAACACGCTACACAAATCGCCCTCTTTCGCTAAAATCACAAGACAAAAAAGAAACTCATTTTCATAAAACAGCCACTCCAACCGACCAACAACAACTCCACACGGAGATGGTGGAGACGGGCAGACACTTTAAACACTGCAATTTCCTTTCGATGATAATAAACCATAAGAAATCATTCGTAAAAATTCCCACAGTCGCAGTGCCGGCAGGCAGGCAGGTTCGGTTCGGTTCGGTTCCTTTCCATCTCGTGGAACGTGTGCATTTATGCCCACCCGGACCAACACACTGCCACCAACTGCTGTATGGAAAACCCACCGAAAAAACAAAAACAACGGCCAAGTGATAAAATTGGTACTCACCTTCTGGACACTTGCACTCATATGTTAAACCAGTTGATCGACATGTGCCACCATTTTGACACGGCGACGGTGAGCATGGAACGTACTTTGATTCACAGTTTTTGCCCGTATAACCAGCGGGACACATGCACCTAAAAGAGAAAAAAGGAAAACGTACGAAAATTAAATAAGGCAACTCTGCTGTTATTTTCAACAAAAAAATAAATGGTTACTGAAGAATTTTTAATTGCGTCAAAAGAAAACAAGGAATACTTTGTTCGTTTTTACTTTGACACCAAAAAATGAAAGTATGTTAAGCGTCCAAAGATAAATATAAATATCTGTCATCCATAGTTTGATTATTTATTTGGTTATGACATGAATGAAAACGGCATGAGGCCACGGTAAGGGTTACAGTACATAGAGAACTTATCAGCTACTGAAAAACTAGTCGCTACAGGATCAAAAAGCTAAGTGGCATTCAATCTGCATCTCTGCATTCAATCTTTACACGCAGAGAAAACGTCGGTAAGAAATCGTTGGAATCTGCAAAAAAAAATCCCTAGAAGTAAAGACTTACTATTGCCATCACCAAATATTATTAATCTTAATAGATAAATCCCAAGACAGCAGGTTCTTTGTACCGGAATGACCCGACGCAGCAGTCTTTGCCCAAGGGCTGTCACCCCGGCACTACGTGTGCCGCTACAACAACAACATTAATCTTGATGAAAAATCGGTTCGGCATATCATTCAATCTACGATAGTTTATGGTGCAGACAACAAACTATTCGGTTATGCTTATGAAATGGTCTTTAAATGATTAGCTAACAGAAACGGTCTGGTGTGGCAACATATAGTTCGTATTTACTATATTTGTTCGTTGTACCAACAATTGGCCATGACAATGAATAAGTTTGTTCTAACACCTAAACATCAGTTGTCTTTCACTATTTTTGATCTAGATGGACATTCGGTTTGACATACCATAAGATTATAGGTGTGCATTTATGGTGGTACGGTGGAAACACTACCATATTTTTTCAGTTCCGTGAACTGAAACTTGAAGTGCACCAACTAACCTTCGGTTGTACTGGTCTAATATTTGCAGTAGATGCAACCACAAACATTTGGTTGGCAAAGAAAAAAAAAATGGTTGCACCAACGAGTCTATATTCACTGTGTAACTAGACGTGAGAGTTTAGGAACATAAAATCAAGAAGGATAAAACCATACGAAAACCCTTAAATACAGGGTGAAGCGCGAGAATTTGATTATTTGGGAATGAAATAAAAAATCTATTTTATTTTTAATTATATTGAAAAATAAGGGAATTTTTAAATTACAAGGTTTTTAAACGTGTATCTGGCAAATGTCGATCTTCGCTATCCACACACAGCTGCAAGTTTTTATAAACTCTAACAAGTATGATGACTGGCATTCTGCCAATTTCAGCCTCAATATTTTAAGGTAGCCCCAACGGAAAAATCGCATGGGGCTAAGTCTGGTGAGCGTGCCGGCCAGTTCACAGTAAACCGTCCAGGAAACATTTGCCACAAACAATTCATAGTAACCCTCGCTGTGGCACCACCCTCTTGGAACCATGTATCCTCTAATTGCATTGCCTCAAGAGCCGGCTAAAAAATACCACTTGCTTTGGCAATTACTTGCTTCCGAGCTGCTCTAACGCTCTCGATGTCTCTCAGGTCCCCTTCGTACACATGACACATTCCCTCCTGCTGTTCTTAATGAAGTTACTCAATTTACAATTGATTGTTGTGCAGTAAAACGTCCGCGTGGGCGAACAGCGAATCGTAAACGAAAAGCACGCTGCACTGCAATGATCGAATGCGCATTAAAAAAATACGCTTCGACAAAAAATGACCTCGCCTCACGTGTCCAATGCATGATGGCAACTGAAAGGCAGACAAATGCAAATTTCCCGTCAGCCACTATTAGCCACGTACACTTTCCACTCTCTTCGACCAACAGTGCCGCCACAGCCTGCAGTGCAAAAAAGCAAATAACCGCGCTTCACCCTCCTTGGTCAATCTATACCTCGAAAAAGCATCACCAAATTCGAACAGATACACGGAAATTTTGTTTCGACGCTTCTTGGTCAAAATATACCTCATCTATATCTCGAAAAAGCTTCACTATCTACAGCTAGAAAAGTTGGTGATACTATTGGTGGCTTTGCTTTAGAAATCGTCTTCCGGTGCTATCAGTTTTTTCTAAAAACTTTGTTCTGTTTTAATTTGTAAGAAGCAATTATTTAAGTTGTAACATTTTTTTCTAAAGGGTATTTAAATTTTAAGAGCCGATGTTGGATAGGAACCATACCTAAGTGTCAAGTTTTTTTCAGCATTTTGTTTGATATTTCTCAATTTCAGACTAACTCAATTTCAACCATGGAAAGATACACAAGCGAGCAACGCGTTAAAGTTATTCAGGCATATTGGGAAAATGAAAATCAATTTTCGAAAAAAATCATCTTGAGTGATGAGGCACATCTTCCCCTCAGTGAATTCGTCAATAAGCAGAATTGCCGCATTTGGGCGAATGATAATCCAAGAGTGATTGTCGAAAAAACAATACACCCACAAAGAGTGACTGTTTGGTGCGGTTAATGGGCTGGCGGCATCATTGGGCCGTACTTTTCTAAAATGAGGCCGGACAGGCAGTTACTGTGAATGGTGTTCGCTACCGTAACTTTTTATGGCCCGAATTAGAAGATATGGATGTGGACGATATGTGGTTTCAACAGGACGGTGCCACTTGCCACACAGCTAACGAAACAATGACTCTTTTGCGCGTCAAATCAGCATCGGCCCTTAAAATTTTACCACCCTTTAATTGCCATAAACGACACATATATTTGGTGGTAATAATAACACCGAATAAATAAGTACTCAGTATAATACGAGTATATATTTAAAAAACTGTTTTTCCTATCTCTGAAGATTTGAAATAAATCTCACATAACAATTTCAAAACCCAATCAATCCATCTTTTAAAATTTGAAAGAAATAGAAGAAGAAAACACTGTCATTAAGTCTACGAAAGTCTACCATAATGTGGCGGTGGTTTCCGAAACTTGCGCATAAATTTGGAAATACAACTCTCGGCAAGTATCTTCAGAAGGTCCGACCGAGGCTTTTTCTTGGTAAACAACCGTTGGTTGTCCCCTTCCCCCTCACCAACATCAATCATTAAATATCCATATATCATTTTTGTCTTCATAGTTTTTGCGTTTTCCCCTCTGTTTTTACGTCTATGATGATTTTTCAACAAAACTAAAGTGTAGCCAATCATATTAGGTGTACGTAACGTATGTGGTATATATTGGCCGGGAAGAAACGTAACGTAGCATTATTAATATAATATTATATTGATTTGATTACCCTTGCGCTTACGGTTGGATGGATATACACGTTTATGTATGTATGTCTGTGAGGAGTCTTTGCGGCGGAACAATGAACTAATAATAATTTTCAAAACTTTATTTTTTTTTTGTTATCTATTAATTATCACAACATGATGATAAATTTACAGAAATTCATCAGTTCGGTACGTTGAGATCAGAACTTGATTTCGGTATATGTCGGTTTCGCTGGTGTTTTTTGTTGTTTTCCTTTTTTATTGCTTTGCTCTGGGCCACAAATAATGGGAAATTCGTTTTCGAATATATTGTGGCGTCCGATTATAGCACGCCGTACAACATGTTCAAATTGATAATCGTCATTGAAACCAACCGACATAACAAAATTGATATTTTATGATATGTGAAAAGTTTACATCCATTTAAACATTATTTCGGTATTGGGGTATTTTCATAACGTCTATAATTTGGCGAAACTTTAATTTCCAAATCAAATAAATTAATGATATCAGTTGAGAAAGGGAGCTGGCTGATTGGGTGGTCGAACGTTTCTTTTTTTTGACACACAAAACCCGAAACATGTTCAAACCGGAAATATCATGTCACCCCAGTTGACCGACAGGCAATCTTATCTGATTTGTTTGTAGTAGAATTTTCGTCAGAGATAAGAATAAACTGAGAAAAGTTATTTCTCTGTAATCGATATGTGTGATGTTAAATTTTCTGTAAATATTTCTTTATTTTTAAAAGCATGTACCACATTTTAATGTAACAAGTTTAAATGTTTACCCTCTTATTCATAAAAAAATTACAATGGGAGATTTTTATAAAAAATTTTAATTTAAAACCTTTTGAAAAATGTTATAAATATGACCCCCTTAATTGTAATATTAGCACTTCAAAGAAGATTTCAACCTCAATCTTGATTTTTAAAATGATTTTATTATGATAAGTTTCTGACTTTTTGCTACACTTGTAAAATCCAAAACTTTGGGGCATATTCTCCAATCACCAAGTTGTCAGCCACGACAATGGAATTTTCGATTTCTAATTTTTCATTAATTTGTGCAAAAGTGAAATTCTTCTATTAGTTTATTTATGCAAACACAGAAAAATATCCTATATCTAAACTTGAGGCCGACTTCAAGCTCTTGGCATCCAGAGTAAAAAAAACAATGTTTATTACAAAATCCATAGGCCAAACTGATGGAAGAGGCGTGTCTGTTAGATGGGATCAGAAAATGATTTTTTAAAAAATTATACTAAAATAAAAAAAAAATATTTGTTTCAGAATTGATAGAACATTTTTTTTTATCAATATCTATACATTTCAACAATTTTTTTAGTTGATTCTGAAAAAGAAACTACAAAAGGTCTCGAACCAGAATAAATACTGTTCAAAACATAAAAACATAATTGTATTTAACATGAATCAAGTAAGACGACCTCATAAGGGTTATTTTAATATCCTTAAATAATCCACTTTCTTTTATGTATTTCGATTGTGTTTGGTTACTACGCAGAATTTGCTAACAGAGCAGCAAATACAGGTTGACGTTCAAAACTACTTCCGAACAGAAACTAGAGTGGTCGATTTTTATTATTTTTTAAAGTAAGTGGGATGAGCTACAATTTCCTGGACAACCACATTTATCGACCTGGTGCAACATTTTCTAAATTCTTTTTCAATTCTTTCATCGTCTTGTAATCGCCGCCTTTTTAAAACCACCCATATTACGATCCCTTAGCAATTGCCCAACTTCCGAACATCAACACAATGCCAGTTAATTCATACATATAAAAACATGTCAAACAAGTCTGCACAAACTTTCTTAAATCCTCAAGCGAAAGCCACTTCATTTACAAGAAAAATTGGGATTATAAAGATAAAAACTTATAAACACTTATTTCTAAAAGTCCTGGAAAAAAGCTATATAGGAAAGACCACATAAAAATTCCAGCTCACTGATGGTGGTACGAGTAGATGTGCAGAAGATCCGTAGGACTCGAATGGAGGTTACTAGCTAAGATGACACTGACTGACTCTACACTAGATCCATAACTACCTACGCAAATGAACTATGGACCAGTGTCACAAACTGTTCCGAATCAAAAATCGATACGGATGAAAAGAGCATAATCACGCTACAGAACAAAAAAAAAATAAAAAAAATTCGCTACAGAACAAATCAAAAGTATCTAAAAATTTTTAAACATTTAAAATAATTTTTTAACGAGCGAAAACTTAAAAACAAAAAATTGAGCGCTAACCCCGAAAAAGACGTAAACTACAAAAGAAAATTTTACAGGAGAGGATTTTTTTTTTTGATTTTTTTATCTAATTCATCTGGTGGAATCCGATACAATTAAATTTGCTATATCTTTGTAAAGCTTACGAGCGTTGTCCAATTTTCTATCGAATATTATTTAAAAGAAATGTTTCAGATTTAAATCAAAAAATGTATAAAAGAACCTGATCATCAACTTTTTAACAAACTTAGAAATTCCAAAGACAATTGATGCCAGAACGAAATAAAAGTTTCCAAGTGGACCTCCGTGGTATGATGAAAGTGTGCACGACTATCATGCCAGTAAACTAGATTTAACTCCAGGTAGAACATCTAACAATTTTTCGACTATCATGTCAGTCAACCCAGGTTTAACTCCGGGTAAAACATCTATCAATTTTTCAGCGGCAGATTGTCCACCTCGTAAATGCAGTCGACTGTACGAGCAAGAGATTTAACTTAAAGTCACGTAAAAACTTCTCTATGAAATGCATTAATCCGTTCGGAGCAGGCGTTTAACAGTGGGTCCCATCCAGTGAGTATAACAATTGAATCGTGCACAGCTCAGCGATATGAGTAGTTTCTCATTGTTTCACCACAAGTAGAGGAACCCCACCAAGTTGACATCGCTGCTATGGATCTTTATGAAAAAACATTTATAAAAAAACTGCAAATGGCTGTTGAAAAATCCTTGGAACCGTCTCTAATTTAAATTCCTTAAGTGGACTCAGAAATACCGAAAATCTTAGTGTAGTGTATAATAATTAAATGTAGTGTGGAAGGGTCAAAATATTTCATAGAAGTTTAGGCCAGCATTTCAGAACAACAGCATTTATTCCAGCCTTATTGCTCTTCGGACAGGTGTGGGGGGGGGGGGGGGTTCTAGTTCCTAGGCTGCCATTTTCGACACTACACTCTGAATTAGCGTGCTTTACACTTAGAAAAGAAGAAGAACTGAAGGAAGAACAGAAAAATAGAGTAAAAGGACAGAGGGATACCATATTCGGCTTATGCTGGAATGAGTCTCAAGCTGTATCAGAGGTGTTAAAGTACCAGCTGTTTCGCCCACTTAACCTGATTAAAACCTACTTTAATGGCTTCACAAACAGAGTAAATCTTAGCGGAGGACTACAAATATTTGACCTAGAGCCACCATTGAGTATACCCATCGACTTACTCGACAGTTGAAGCGATTAACGATATCTGTCTGTACGCCCTTTGTCTGCTGACCAACTATATCTTGTTTTCAAACAACAGGTTGAAACTGTTTTTTGTACAAAGAACGGATCTCCCACACATTAATTTAGATGTGCCTTTAGATCTAGACGCCACATATTCCATAATGTCTTGAAAAAAGTTGACACAGTTTATAACATTCAGTAATGACCTCAGATAGAAACGACCATTTCAGATCACGTTTTTCGATAGCCCTTCACGCAGAAAAAAAGTATGGTTGGGGTAACAGTATTCGAAGAGCACCATACTATTGTTGGTTATATGGTTGTGGCAAAACAATATTATGATCATCATAACAATAGTATGGTTCACACACAACCATACTATGATCCCCATAACAATAGTATGGTCCTCACAACAATAGAATCATTCACATACAACCATACTATGATCCCCACAACCATATTATTATTCACATTCAAACATACTATGATCTCCACAACCATATTATGATCCTCATAACCATAGTTTGTTTAACGTACAACCATAGTATGATCCTCAAAACCATAGTATGACTTACGCACAACCATACTATGATCCCCAAAATTTTTTGTAAAGACTGGAATACGTTGTTATTCAACAATAAAGAATTTTATTAAGTAAGTTATGTAACAATAGGAGTGATTTATATAGTAAAAAAAATCATTTATTAAAAATATTTTAGTTATACTCGTACTAAACCGTAGTTTTTTTTAATATATAATTTTTTTTTACTATTATTGCGTAAGAATCGTAAAAATAACATTGTCAAATTTAAAAAAAATACGGTTTTGTCGGTGTGATTGCCATAAATATGTTATTGTTAACATAAAACCCATGAAAACAATACTTTTGTCCCACCAATCATATTTACATTGTTGCTACAACCATATTTTCATTTTGAAATTTGGCAACAATACTTTTGTTACATTTCAACAATATTAATATTGCCGCAATTATATTATTATCAAAATGAAATTTTTTACTTCTAAAAATCCCGACAGTCGGTTTTTTTAAAATACAAAACGAAATAGCGGTTTTTTGAAACCCCGGGTTTTTGGACACTCTATCTAAGTGTCTATCGATATATGCCTAATTCGGTGAGCATAAGCTACTAATTTTAGAAATTATTAATTTATGCTGTTCATATTGAATAAAAGTGGAATTTATTTTACGCAATATTTCTGTTTCCTCGGCCAGGAAATTAATTCCGAATATTTGTATTCATAATAGAAACGATTTTATGGCAGAACACATTGTGTTGGGGAGTCTTTAAAGAATATGTTTCTAGTGCAGATTTAAAGAAAAAAATATTTTTTTCTTTCGTTATTTAAAATGTTGAGCATGTTTTGTTTAATATAGAATTTTCTGCTGCCATAAAACTATCAGCAGCTCTTTGTATTCCATCATGTTCTTCTGTTTTATGCTTTGCATAGACTTGATTTTAAATAAATTTTCTATAAATCTGGCCATATTATAAAAATGTCAATTGTTGCCATTAAGTTCATCATTCGAAATCAGCTACTGTTGAATAAATTGAACATTTTACGAGTGGGGCGATGATCGCTAAAAGCGGTGATCGCAAACGGTCGGGCCGGCAATTCTTTTCCCAGTTGGCGACGTTGACATTGTCAGCAAATACAAGGTATTGCTTTATACGACTGTCTGTCTGTCTCTGGCGTCTTATTCTCACATGTCGGTTGACTAAGTGTGAGGACAACAAAAACAAAAAGATATACTCGTACCTATGAAGACGCTACACAAACAAATTCACTCGAAATTTATGTGTATTTTTGTTTTATCATTTCGAATAAATTTCAATATTTGAAAATTAAAAATGCAAATTTGTTTGGAGCTTGTTACAATTGTTGTACGGTGTCGTCGCTGGTGATGATGATAATGTTGTTGCTTTTCACCACCACTGATAACGATACTCTTTCTACATGTGTTTTTGAACACCCAACAAATGTTCGACCGCTTGGAACGCAAACCGGAAACCGGGCTTTTCAAATCAATGGGCACCGAAGAGAGCTTGTTCGTTCGTTCGTTGGTTCGTTCGTTATTTATGAAACCATAGCCAATGCGAACAATGCATGTCCGATCGTGTCTAAATAGCAAAATAATCATTGGTTTAATCAGAGCTGCGCTCGTATTGGATCGGTGTTTGCTTTTCTGTTCTTTTTTTTTGTGGTTTTTTGATGAATCAATATTTTCACAAAGAAAAAAACCGAAAAACCTCTTCGTTTTTTTGTTTTTGGCGTGCCCGTGTGTGTTGATTTAGATTTATATGAAATGTTTTATTTATTTTAATTAGTTGTTCACAATAAAATTTAAATAAATAAGATGAATTCGCCTGTCGTTCGTTCGAATGCTCATTGGCTTTGATTTGGTTTCGTTCGTTCATTGTGGCTGAACAACACAAAAGCTCTACGTGTGTTCATCATAAATTAGTCGTTTTTGACTGTGTTTTGTGTTGTCAATTTGTTAAACATTCCAAATTTTCAATTTCAATAAAATATAACAAACTCAATTTTTGGCTATGGACAGACAGACAGACTGACAGCAGCCCCCGCTCTTGCTGCTCCCGTCTCCCTACCACCCTACCGTCCGTACGTCGGTCGCATTATGCTGGGTATTCATATGCAAATGTTATTAAACGCAAGTCCATGCAAGATAAATGACTTTTAAATAGTCATTAATTACAATGACTACTTTGATCTTCATCTTTTCTTCGATTGCTAGCTTTGGTTATTTTCGTTTTTTTTTTCTTATTTAAGCGTTTTGTGTTTTGTCAAAACGATACAAAAACATTTTAATCGTTTTGGCTTAAGCGGTTGTCTCTTGAGGTTCCGACGGACGGACGAACGGACAGGCAGGCAAACGAACAGACGTATTGAAATGGTACAAAAACATTTGCTACTTACTGATATGAGCCGTGGGTATTCAAACAGGTTCCGCCGTGCTTGCAGGGATTGTTGTTGCATTCCTCGACGTCATCGCTGCAAGTGGGGCCCTTAAAGCCTGTGGGGCATATGCACAAGAAGTCGGTGACTCCGGCTACGGATGTACAGGTACCGCCATTACGACACGGCGATGTTGCGCAGATATTTTTCGTTTCACAGTGTTTGCCTGCAAGGAAAAAACACAAAATTATTACACATTTTTGTAAAAGCAAAATATTTTTAAAGACAAGAAAGGAATAAAATGATGTTCACTAAAATACACAGAGTTTTCGTTAGGTCATATTCTCTACTGAGTTAGTCATCTCCCAGTGAAAAAATGTGATTTTGATATGCCTAGTATAGCTATTGTAAAAGTTTCGCTTTCAAAAACACTTTGTCCTAACTTAAAATTGAGTGACAAGATGGAGACTAGAGCCCTTGCTTTTAATCCTACACACACAAAACAGATTCGTTGCCTCAGCCGTATTTTTGCCAACCGAATGATTGAGGTTCAATGTACGACGAGTATTCCATCAGTACAACCGAATGTAAGTTGATGCTCTGTAATTTTCAGTAATTGGAACTGAAGTTTCAGTAGAATAAAAAAGTTGCCGAACCTCCAGAAAAGAATTTTTGCATCTAAAAATCTAAATGCCACACTGGTTCAATGAAAAAAAAATTATCAAAGACAAAATAATTGTTTATAAACACACTTTTGTTACTCTAAAACATACGGAGGGCCATGTCGAGGAAAACGTGGAAATAATGATGATGGAAGTTTTTTACTGAAATAATTGGATAATCGGTTGGCTTAAAGTCAGTAATAATTATATTATTTTATTTTAGTAACGCCTATTTAAGCTAAAAAATACTATTAAGGAATTTTGAATAATATTTTTAAAGCAGGGTCAAGATCGAACTCAATTCACAACAGTCTCTGAACGACATTAGACTGACAAAGGACAAGGTAATTGCTAACATAAGAAGGCGACCGATGTCAACCCTCATGGGGCACTGCATAATCGTCTCTATAGCGGCGCGTATGGGCATCCCGTGCAGATTTTTGTAGAAGTTTTCAGGACACAGAAGAAGAGGAGTCAGTGAGGCATTTGCTATGCACATGCACTGGTCTTCAAGAATGTAGACTTGCCTACCTATGCAGTAGATACTTTGTTGATCTAGCCAAAATAGAGGATGTACCACCGAAATCCCCCCAACAATTTTTTCAACGGTCGGCGCTGTTTCGAAACTATTCGAACATAACGGATAACAAAACTAAAAACTTGCATAACTTGCATACCTCTATTTTATAAACATGCACCCTCTCTTCTTCTTATAACTCTTCACTCTCCCCCTCTCTCACTCGTTCCTCTCTTCCTTTTATTAGTGCTCCATAATGGGCTTTTAAGTCCTACGAGTGAACTCGCCGTTTCTTCCTGGCGAGCCAATATAACCTATCACCAATTATAATTAATTATTATTACATTTTTTATTTATTATTAGTTATTATTATTATTTTAGTTATTATTTGTTACAATAACATTTATTTGCAAAATGATTGTTTGCCACAATTGGTGGTTGCAACCAAATGCATTTTCCGCGTTTCATTGGTATGATCGATAAGTTAGTTGTATGTCAAATACGACGATCATTTTTATTGTGGTATATCGAACCGAAAATCTATTACGAATATAAACATTATGTGATTGCAACGGAATTTTTGCAGTTTTGACCGATTTCCAACAAATTTGTTACCCGTTTGTAGAAAAAGGCCTTATTAAGAGAGCTTCTAGGTAATGTGATCCACTTTTACCAAAAAAATGTACGTCAATCTAATTCTAAATGTATAAAAAAAAACTTTTGTTGGCTCATCGTGATGCAATATTAACATTTTCCAATTCCATTATCGTGACTTAAAAGTAATAAGATCGATTTAGTCTGTTATATTTTTATATAAGTAAAGAAAAAAGGGTGGTCCAGCCATTATGCATGATATTTATTGTGAGTCACACCTTAACGTCAAGTTTTTTGGCTAACTTAATTTCATATTTTTTATTTTAGTGTTTGACAAATTCAACCATGGAGAGGTACACAATTGAGCATTAAGAAAGTTGAAGACTGACTCATTGAACAGGGATTAACCGGCTCAAGACCTCTTGCTTCTATATTTAAATAGAAGACAAGTTTTTAACCAAAATGGCAAAGTGACATTGATTTTCGTGGCTGCACACTGCTTTTATCATGATTTCGGGTCCGTGACAACCCTCTTCAGAAAGCTTTACTGCAATTGTTGAAAGTAAAACCGAACTCTATAAGGCCAGGCTCTCCCCAAACGATTGAGAACTTCTGTTGTAAACCTTACTTTTCAAGTTTTCTTCACACAATTGCCCACGAAAATAAAACTTTCACAACATGGGCGTTTAAATCAAAATGCTTTTCCAGTCTTCCACCTCAGTTGATTCGTTAATAAGCAGAATTGCCGAATTTGGGCAAATGGGAGTCCACGAGTGAGTGATTCAAAAAGGGTGACTGTTTGGTGCAGTTTATGGACTGGCGGCATCCTCGGGCCGTACTTCTTTGAAAATGAGGTCGTGTCAAGCAGTTACCGTAAATGGTATTCGCTATCGTGGAATGATCACGTACTTCTTGTGGCCAGAAATATGGACCTGGGCGATATGTGGTGGATGGAGCCACTTGCCACACAACCCAGAAAACAGTAGTTTTTTAGCGTGAGCAATTCAATGGCCATGTTTTCTTACGTTGTGACGATGTTAATTTGCCGCCACGATCATGTGATTTGACTCCGAATCACTTTTTTTCTTTAGAAATATTTAAAAGAAAAAGTGTACGTTGTACATTAATAAGCCAAAGACAACTCAAGAGCTAAAGACCAAATAATTCGGCACTTTAATGACATTGAACCTCCATTAAGTCTCAGAGTCAATGAAAATATGGACCATCGGATAGAGATATGCCACCGAAGACGTGGCAAGCATTTGGCACAATCATTCTTCTATTATAATAACAAATATTACGATAATTCGCTGACAACTTTTACTTTTATTTACAAATAACATGGTGCGTTTTAGGTGGACCACCCCATATTACTTGTCAAAATAAATATTTACCGATTTACAAAAAGATTATTGGTAGACCAAGAAAAACTACTTTGTAACACTAAACGTCAAATAAGGGTTAGTTCACTTTAGCATAAACCATGGAGCAATTTATTATAATTTCGTTTCATGACAACTATTTGTAACTACCAATAATATTTGATTTGGACGCCCATTATGCCTGTACACCTACTGACTTGATTCGTCAATGATTATCCGACTGCCTACAGTTTATCTTAAGCTTCAAAAAATTAACGATCGCAATTGCTTTTAAGCTTTTGCTACGTTTTTACATATACTCGTATATAGCACAAACTTTAGTTCCTACCGCTCTAAAAGCTGCACATTACTTCTATCTAAATTTTACTGGACACAATGTGTAACTAGCTTTGATGAAATGTGATCAAATTGGTCTAAATTTTGCTTTAGTCCCAAAGAAAAGTACTCCCCAATTTGGGTTACTATAGAAACAAAAAAGTCTAGTTTGCATTTTTGGACAACATTAAGATAGACCAATACACTGATAAAATTTGGTCATATCGTTTCATGCCTTTATATAGTCAGATCGAAACTGGGCGATAAAAATGCTGACGACTTAGATTTTAATGTTTAATTTTGTTTTGTTCGAAAACATTCTGCTGTATGCCTATTTTTGCTTTATTAAACACATTTTTAAGTGAGCGGCTGGAATGTACCCTTTCCTAATTTTCCTAAATCTGACGCGGACAGCTCTTTTGGTATCATATCAATTATTCCAATTTTTTTACGTAACAAAGTCACGTGCCTCCATAGTTAATATTTTAAAATGTCTGCCACACCCTGAACTTTTAAATGTCTTATCAAATCTTTAAATTCGAAGAATCATGCGTACGTTTTGTTAAAGCTTTGTTTGTGAAGTGTTTTAAATTTTAACAAAATTCATTTTTTATTCAATTTAACTGCAATTCCTCTTACCTGTATAGCCATTGACGCAGGCGCACGTATACTCATCCAGAGTCTTGAGATTACACGTACCGCCATGATGACATGGCGACGAATCACAGGCATTTGGCACCTTAATTTCACACAGCGATTCCATAAAGCCGAGAGGACAAATACAAGAAATGCCCAGTCGATCGTTGCGATATGACACCTGGCAAGTGCCGCCATTCTGACACCTACCCGGGCCGGTCAAACAGGGATTCTGGTATTCACAATATTCGCCGACAAACTTTGAACTGCAACTGTAAATGGAAACAAAGACAATAAAGGAAAAAGTAAATAAAGTGATTAGCACCAGTTAATAATTAAATGTAAAAAAAGGCATTGCAAACACAAAAAATACGACAAGAAGAACTAGGAAACAATAATTATAAATGTATACAAGACCTAAGGAGAGCCTGTCTTTCTTTGCAGCGATGCTAACTTTCTTTCTTTCGAAACGAAACAAAACAGAACTTGGAGTCCACAGCAAATTTGTTGCGTGGGTAAATGCTTTTCTCAAGGTATTCCATTCAGGCATTTGTATCGTATGGGGCGACGACTGAGGCCAGCAGTTGTAGTCGGTCGACTCCTCGCTACGGCGATAATAATTGGCATTCACAACGTAAGACGACAGCGACGACTACACAACACACAACATTTTCCATAATGAAAAGAGAACAAACATGCATGGAAGGCCGAGCGACGAAAGGGGGTGGCCGGGTGACGGCGAGGAGAAGAGGAAACATGTTGGCATGTTGGACAATATCGGTCCATTACTTGAACACAAATGCTGCTGCATTAGCCGCCTGCAAATGAAGTACACTCAAAGAAAGTTCTCTGTTCTACATTGTGAGACGACTCGACTTACGAAGCAAAAAAAATAAGTGAAAAAACATATCCATCGAAGTATCGAAAATGTTTCGAAAATTTTGGTTAAGCTGCTAGCTAAATTGGTGAAAAGTTTACCAAGCATGATATTAAAGTTGACCGATGATCTCAATTTGCCACAACAAAAAAAAAACAACTTCTCGGAAAATTCCCATCAGCTTCAGGTCTATCTTTTAAATTGAGCATCTCAAGAGCATCGATCCGGCTAATATTAAGATTGGATTAAGGTCTACATACGTTCAACTGACAAAGTAATAAAAGCTTTCTATGGCGTGACAACGCTCGAAGTTGAAGAGAAAATGTTTTGTGGCTGGTCTATTTCACGACAAGAGTACATCAATTTGCGCCCTGGACGTGCCCCTTTTTTATTCAAATATTTTTGCGAATCTGCAACTAAACGAAAAAACAAACAGAAAATTAAAAAATTAAGAATTCTGAAAAAGACATCCCAGACCCTTATGAAAAATTGTTTTAAAAGGGCCCAGTGCAATTCCTGGTATGACTTGGATTCAGAAATGCCTCGAATTCAGAAATGGATAAGGACAATTCTAAAAAAGCACGATATGAAAAAAATTTGGATGTGCTCGTGGGCAATATTTGTGATTATAAATCCGGAATGACGTCCCATATATAATCGAATCGGCATTTATAGATCAATGCCTATGGTACAGGTGTCTGTTCCATTTCGAGTCCCTCAATAGTAGGCCTATCGAAAATCTAATGCTACTTTTCTGAGTGTAACCTTTAATCAACCGACACAAAAAAAGCTAGCTAGCTAGTCCAGCCAACTAGTCAGCTAGCCTTACGCGGCAATTCGTCAGGCCAGAGCTATGCGAAATAAAGCATTTTCTTTTCTGACGTTGCTGCGTTTTTTACGTTTCTAGCTCCTGAGAAAACATCATCAACGCTAATTATAAAGCGTTTTGGTATGATTTCCTCGGAACTAGTAACACATGCATACAAACACCAACACTACTGCGTAGGATACGCACTTTGTATGCCACACAAGGCAGTAGCAACACACAACCGGCCAAATGTGACCACAATGTAGCATGGATGGATGGTTGGACAGACTCCTTAAACAAAAAGGGGATTCAGTAGCACATCACATCACACACGGACAGCGGCAGCAATGAAGGCACACACGCGGCCTCAGTTACACTCACAGACAAAACAACGGCCACAAAACATCATTTGATGTTTTCAGCATTAACGTGGGCACCAATACAAGTTTGCTTGGTGGCCCTCTTGCACAACCCATCCTCCTCCTGCCTTGGTTAATGTGTTGCATGCATGCCATTCCTTCTTTAGCGATAACATACAGAGTGAGTGAAACATGAAAAGAAGTAACGAAACGATCCGCTCAAAGACCAAACTCTGATCGATCTTAAACTAAAAGTGCACATACAAACTCACGTACAGGTGCCAATGTGTGTGTGTGTGTGTGTTTGTGTCAGTTGGCATAGCATAAAGTATAAGAAAAAGATCAATTTTTACAACTATAGGTAAAACACCTAACCAAGACCCCCTTTCTTTCCCCCCCGCCAAACAATCTTTCGCTTAGCGGCATTAAAAGAAGCTGGTAATAGCATCGAACGCATCGACAAGATTTTTGGACCTGTTTTCGGTTTCTTATCACAAAAGCAACATAACTGTTGCTACTTAGGAGTTTGACCAAACAGAAACGTAGTCGCCAATCAAGTGTAAGAAGGGGCGGCTGAGCTTACATCTGCTTTCGCTGACAGAGGCCGCACTTAGCAAAGCTTTTTAGAAGTTCTTTTCAGAATTTTTTTTTAACTTAACACGAAAATTACATTGTGTATCAAATCAGCTTATTGCAATAATCTTGTGGCGGCCCTTTTCTCCTTGCCAGAGTAACGGGAACAAAAATAGGTATGTGTAATATACAAGTCTAGTTGTTGGCTAAGGTCTTAAAGAGTTGTCTCAAGCTATTCTCTATTATAATGTCGATTTTATAATTCAAATTTTTACAAATTTGAAATAAAATGTCTTCATGTTCGTTAAAATTTTCTCAATTTGAAATAAAATTTCTCAATTTAAATTGGAACTTCTCAATTTGAAATGAAAATTCTCAACTTTAAACAGAAATTCCAAATTTAAAAATTAAATTCTCAATTTGAAATAGATATTCTTCATTTGAAATGATATTCTCAATTTGGAATAGAAATTCTCAGTTTGAAATAGATATTCTCAATTTTAAATGGATGTTCCCAATTTAAAATAAATATTTTCGCTTCGAAGTGGATATTGGATTTATTCTTCATTCATATTTATTCTTGAAATAAATATTGTCCATTTGAAATAGATTTTCTCAGTTTGAAATAAATATTGTCGCTTTAAATTTCAATTAAAAGATTTTAATAGGAATTCACAATTTCTAATAAAGATTCTCTATTTATTTTCAAGTTGAAATGGAAAATTTTAATTTCAGATGGACTTTTCTCACATTTAAATTCAATTTATCTGTTCTGAATAAATTTAAGTTCTCAAAAAAAAATAAATTTGAAATAGAAATTCCCTATTTAATATCAAATCAAAATGCTCAATAGAAATTCTATTGAAAATGATTCGTTTGATCTAAATGTTCTCAATTGGTATGGAATTTTTAAAATTTTAACAGAAATTTTCCTTATTCGCAAAAAAAACCCTTTTTAAATAAAATTTAATTTAAATTCTTTTAAAAAAATTAAATTAAATTTCGCTTTAAAAATGGAAGTATAAAGTTACAAAATGTTCCATTTATTTAAAATATTCTCAATTTTAAATAAAAGTTTTCAGTGTTTTCTCAATTTCAAATATTGGTATGATTTGAACAGTTTTTCTTCTGGTTTTAGACCTTAATTGTTTCTATTAAGAATAAAATTCCCTTCTTGGGATTTTCCTAATTTAAAATTAATATTCTCAATTTAAATAAAAATTCTCAATTTGAAATTATCTATTTCTTATTATAGAATTGGATTTTTTCAATAGAAATTTTTCAATTTCAAAGGGATTTTTCTTAATATGATATTTAACTCCTCAATTTTAATTGAAAATTGCTTAATAGAAAAATTAAGGTGCAGTCGTATATCGTACCGTAAACGGGGAAATTATTTGTGTCAACAAATAAATTCAACAACAGAATTTCAAATAAAATGTTTTGTTGAAATAAACTATGTACAAATATAAGTTAAACACTTCAGTAAGAGAAAAAGTTTCATCTTCACCTTTTTTAAGCCTTTGAATAGCCAAAAATATATAGAAAATTAGATATTTAACATCAGAATTCTAAAAATTGTATTGCGTTGCTTAAATCAGAAAATTAAAACAACAGTAGTTCTTCATAAACCAGTTGTATTTAGCAATAATTCGGATAATAACGGTGTCGATCTATTGCCCGCCCCTTGTCTAACGTGACCAACGGCCCTGACCGACTACATTACATATCATTATAAAAACTCAAGTTAATCTATCCATTTGTTTTTCCAACAGATACTACTCGTGCTTGAGAGCGCCGCTATGCAATTTGATTCATTTTCACTTCACCTTTGTTTTCCATCCGTCCCAGACTATCCATCCATATGCATAAGATCAGCACTTACGCACGCACGCATGCGTAGTAGGCCAGACATAAAATAGATCGATCAGTTAAAAAGAAACCAAAGAAAATCTCCGGCTAATGGCTGTGAATCAGGCTGCATAAAGATATTAATCTGACGCTAGGTTGCCGCTTAAGCCTAGCATGAGTGGCCAACAAAGCGCCATTGCATTTTTATCGATCTTAACGCGTTTCCCCCCTCATCTACGATATATGGACTTTATGTTTGGGACTCATATATGAATGTTATGAGTTTGGTTTAGATTAATATTGGATACACTCGGTATCGACTAAACGACGAGTGACTTATCCCCTGCCCATTTCTGTTACTTTTCCATTTTGTTTTATTAATTAAATGTAACTTTGCTTTAGAAACTGAAAAAACAAGAGTTGGTTGAAAAGTATGAAACCGCACTGAATTGAAAAGAAAATGAAATAATAAATGACGCTGATGCGTGGTATAAAAACCGCAAAAAGTTCAATAAATCTTAAGACAATTCTATGGGAAAATATCGGGCTTTGTCTTCAGTTTTCTATGTACAAGCGAGGGTAACCATAAAAATACAAATGCTTTAAGTATGGGAATAACACCAGATACCGAGATATGCGGATTAGGATGTTGTGGTGATATTGAGAAAAATATTTAAAAAGAAAAAACCAAGTTGAAACAATATTATCGATGCTTGCTCTTTAGACTAGGTACAAAAATTTATCGTCGTACATATTTTCCATAAGATAGTTTGTAATAGAAATTTAAAAATTAATTAATTATTTAAATTTAAATTATTTAAATTAATTAAAATTAAATACATGTGGTGTATTCACCAAAAGAAAATATTTCTTTGAAGGACGAAGAATGAAAGATTTCATAGAAGCCAAGAGTTGTTTGCCAAATGGGTGACTTGGACTTCGGAAAGTTTTTTTTAACAGTAGGTCAGAGTATAAAAATTTAATTGAACACAACCTTATTAATTCTGATAAGTTTCCCGTTTGATTCATTGATGTGTTGTTTAGTAAAGCATCGAGACGGTGCCGCCAGATTTTAGACTTATGTACTGGGTTAGATCGAATGTTTCCAGCATTCGATAGTTGAGAACATTTTTTTAAATTTTAATTTAAAACTTAATAAAATATTTTTTTTTTATTTATAGTTGAAAGTTTTGTTATATTTTTCGACAAAAATAAAGATGCTTCTCTATGAAATACTCACCAACAAATTATTTGGTTTTAATTATTTGTAATTTTGTTAAACAATATAACTTTTAAATTCAGAAATATTAAAAAAAGAATCGGAAAATATTTTTTACAAATTTTAATAATTTTTTTTTTAAATTTAAAGGAAATTATTTTAGTTTAAATTTTTTTCTGATTTTAAATTTTTTTTAAAAAATTATGATAAGTTAAATAGACCTTTTAAATGTAAAGACTGCTTTAAAAAATTATTGTTTCTTAACAAAAAAAATATTTTTTTTAAAAAAAGAAATATTTTTGTATTGGAAAATAAAAAATATTGTGTAAAAAAATATTTTAAATAAAAACATTTTTCAACCAAATTTAAAAAAAAAACTTATTTAATTATTTTGTGGCGTCTAGTTATTTATGCTGCCATTTCGAGATAGAATTTTCTCCCTTTCCTTAGTTACATAGTTTGAAAAAGAGGAGACAGATTTCGAGATAGAATTTTCTCCCTTTCCTTAGTTACATAGTTTGAAAAAGAGGAGGCAGATTTCTTTAGTCTCATGTCCTACGATTTACACCTAAGCCAGTGCGTCGTGACTAGTTTATGGTTCAGTCTTAAGGAACTGTGTGCTTCGGATTTTAGGAACTCTGTGCTTCGGACATAGTCCCAAAGTGTCCTCCACTCTATGCCCCTGTGAGTCATTCTCTAAAAGTCAAGGTCTATCGTCATACGCGCCTAACATACCGTCATCCTTCCTGAGCACGCTGTTATACATATATTATTCTCATCCTGTGTAGATGCGCCTGTGTGTCCTGTAAGGCACCGAGGCTCTCACGAATCTCCCTTTTTCTCAAGTTAGGCAAAATAATAATAAAACTAAGAAAGGGTAGCTCGATTTCGGAAGTTAGGCAATTTGTTTAAAAAAATTTTAAATTTGTTCATGTCTACCTCGAAAAAAGTCCAGGCGCTTTGGATTCCTTAGTTGATTTTAAAGCTATGTGACAGCGCATAGAGAAAGGGACCTAAGGTTAAAAAAGTCAATTTTCATTTTTTTTCTTTTTTTGATGTGGACAACATCTGAGCATCGAATGAGACCGATCCCATGCCCCAAAAGTGTTCCCTCCCAGAGATATGCGCGTTTTATGAAAGTGAAGTCGACGATTCTAAGCGCAAATAGAAAGGGACCTCATCTTTAAAATGACTCTCCTGAACAAAACTTGTTTTTAACCTTAGGTCCCTTTCTATTTTGCTCGCCACAAATATGAAATCAACATTTGCTTACTTATACAAAAGATTCGAAGTTTGTTCATGTCTCCACCGAAAAATGTCCCAGTCGCTTAGCACTGCTTAGTTGATTTTAAAGCAATATAAAATAAACTACCTTTAATAATAGTCAACTACCGTACTAAAGGCAATGTGTTTTTGTGTACATATGAGCGCATTCCAAAAAATAAAATTCAAAACGAAAATTGTATCAAATCTAAATCTAAATGTGATATGGAAATGGTAGAGAAAGATAATTGAAGGCTTTTCGAAAATTGTGCATTGCTGCTGCTTCTAAAGGTGAGATTTGTTTAATAGTGTCGATTAGGGATGTCGATAGGGGCTGTCTTTTAAAATTAACAGGATTTGGAATTTTAAAAACTAAATCCCAGGCTCCCGAAATCTTTCGGGACTCCCGGTTTTTTTTTGGTATTTCAGGAATTTCCGGTTTTTTTTATTTGGAGATTTTCTTAATTTTAGTATTTTATCTTTTGTTTCATATATAAATAAAAATACTTAAATAAATTCTTTTCACGAAATTTTACAATATCCTAGGATTCCGGAAGTCGGGATTTCCCGATCGACAACTCTAGTCCCGATATATTGTGTCTTAATCGGTTTTTATTCTAACTCAGCATCACTTTCAGATGGAGCACCTGGATAAACATTTTTTGAATTACTGCTGATATTGGACAAGTGGACAATACAAATTTATTAATGTATGTGAATTATGTAATAGTGAGATTTAGATTACTTAGATTATGAAATTGTTGAAGCGTATATGATATATTGTTCGATTTTGACTATCCGTGTAGTTTTTTTACTACTACTACTACTGTGCTACTACGAAAAAAAGTTGGCGTCAACTAAACAAATTAACTACAGCTTAGTAAGTAGTAGTTCCTCTCATTGGGGAACTACCACTTACTAAGTTACTAAAACAATAGTTGAATCAACTAAGAAATTTTTTCGGTGTATAAAACATGAGGAACTCGTATCTAAAAAATAACAATTAATAAAGTAAGACGTTGTAGTAGTACTTAGTCTGGAAAGAGGATAATACTTAATTGTTATCCAGGCTAGGTTCTCAGGGTGATTTTCATAGAATTTTACGAAAGGTTTAAAATTCAAATTTCTTTTATAATAATGTTCTTTAAACCTATTGGTACTTTTTATAAATATGGAAGTTGAACTGTAACAACAAATATTTGTTTCTACTTTTTTTTTATAAAGTCGATTTCAGCTTGATTTTGTCTTTAGAAATGAACAAAATTGTTATTTTTGCTTACAAGCGACTAACATTTTCGGTTTTCCTATCTGGCTTCAATTACATGTAGCATAAACACCATTAGTATGGGTACCTGTAAATGCTGTGTCAAATTTTAAAGTGGCATCTAAAGCGACATAACCTCAAATCGCAAGCTTCTTAAAATAAAGTCCATATCAAAACATGATCCGATAAAGTAAATTTCTAGATAGTCTTGCCACAACTCAAAATCTTTTGATATCGCCAATGAGAGAAGGTCATGAAGTCCATAAGTGTGAGCGCCGCACACGTTTCGGTTACTTTAAACGCATCCCAATTAAACACACGTTCAATCTTCGTACTTTGGATGGGATATGATGATTCACCTTCTTTGAAAATCATCCAAAAAAAAACTGTTTGTTTTTTTGCTATAGAGGATCATAAACTGACGGCGGCACCTATTCAAGAATTCTGTGTTTGTTCGTCTGCTCGTTCGCTCTCTGCTTTGTTACAACAACAATAGAGGAAAAGGTTTTGGGGTTTTATATGCCGGTAGCAGTGTCACCGCATATAGCACCGGAGGGAGCGCAATGTGAGGCCGTGCATACGAGTACCACTACAAATGCAGTGGATATTGTTCTGTTTTGGATTCGATTTGTGTGTGAGTGAGTATCTTTTTGTGGTATCTTTTGGTTGATATTTTTTCAGATTTTTTTTGTGTTAAAATTTTCGTATTTGCGAACTCGTTTTTGTTGTTGTGGGCTAATTGAAATTCCACATACATAAAATGTAAGGAGAAGCAACAACAACAAAAAACACATTTTGTTTGGGGGGTTTTGCTGATGTTCATATTTTTTGTCGTCGTCTTCTTTTCGTTTTTTCCTGCTATTTTTTCTGTTTTGTGATATGTAATCGTTTGTACATGCTACGGACATGTTTACTTCTTTTTTTTCGTTGTAAACTTTCGTAGTGATTATGATACATTTGTAGCGATAACCAAAATAAAAGTCAAGACACACACACACATATGCACAGATACTTTTCTCTTATTATTCCCGAGTTTCGAATTTTATCTGATCCCCTCCCGAAGCGAAGCTACATGTACGAGTACATATGTACGTGTGTCTATCCATATAATCCAACCCGTATGTAAGTTAATATCTACTGTGGAGGGAAAATGCGCTAAAATTTCCGATGTTGAGATTTTCAATGAATATTACTTTAATTTGTTTATGTTGTTCTTATTAAAAGAAATAAAAAAAGAACAACAAATTATTGCAAAACTGCGAGCCCAGCAGTTTGTATACATTTGACTTGGTTTTTATTTTTATTGCAAGGAGCGGAAATCTTTTTTAATAAAAAGAACAACTCCTTGGTTTAAAAAATATATATTTATAAAAGCTGATTTTATTTTAAAAACTTGCATAATGCTGTAATAGATTAAATAACTACAGTCTGCAAAAATCAGATTTTGAGCGTTACTTTATTTAAAATCAACTGATTCCTATAAAAAAAATTACGTCTAGAACTTAAATTGACTACTCGTTTTGCTTCAGCACGCAGAATATAAATATTTTCAGGATGTCTTATAAAAAATGTACGCGAGAAAGCAAACTTGATGTCACATTTTAATTTAGGATTAAATTGTTGTTAATAATAAGTGTTATCCCTCTATTAATAACAGAATCCCTGAAAATGATTGAAGTAGTTGATCGAAATATTGGAAAAAAATACTATTACATAAAAATGAAAGAAATTTAGTTTTTTCTTGTAGTTAAAGGAGCCCCAAACGCTAGACGAACTAAATAAAATTAAGGAAATGATTAACAGAAAGGGGGTTTTCCTTTAGATACGTTTATGAATTACATGCTTATTATAACATTTTTCCTTACGGTAGGAAAACTTTATATTACTTTTAGTATATATTAAAATAACATTGGATTGTTAAAAGTCACGTGGTTTAAAATACACTATGAACTAAATTTCTAAACAGCAAAAAAACTTTAAAATATTTTGGGCTGCAAATTTCAAATTACTATTTTATTTCATTAAAACATGTCTTGCCTGAAAGATGCATTTCCTTTTTACCTATTAAGTCAGTTTTCTGGTGCATCGTAGAGAAATTAGCAAAGTTTAAAAAAAAACAATGAAAAAAGTAAGAAAGAATATTTTCATGATATCTCGAAAGCTAGACGTGCATCTATAAATGGTGAATACGGATTAAAAAGCTCTTTTTACATTAGGGAGCTTCTTTTTAAGAAGGATAACTTAAAGGCCCGAGCAGTTAGTTCAATAAGTTGCCGTTCTAATGTTAAAACAAAAAAGTTTCCTAAATAATTTGCTAAAATTTCGTAGTATAGTTGACATTTGATTCACATGCTTTTTCCTATTACATTATGATGCCTTCCGTGCAATAAAACGCTACTAGTTACCATTTGGCTTACTGGGTAATTATAACTTATTACTTTTTGCATTATTAGGTAATTACTGCAATACCTTTACATTATTTTGAAAACAAAAATAAGTATGTACTTTTATTTGGTTAAATAAGTACTCATCTTATTACAATTTGCATTACCGGGTAATGACAACACATTACCTTTGTATTTTTTTGAAACCAAAAATAAGTATGTAATTTTACTAGGTTAAATAAGTACTTATGTGGAACTGTAGCTAACTAAAACTAAACTAAAGCTTTTTCTCAACAACATTTTTTTGTTTAGATTTTTAATACTTTTTCCCTTTCTGAGAAGGAATAAAAGAATAAATATAAATGAATCAAAATAGTTCTGTAAAGAAAAAAACTTTTGTCTTAAATTGTGATCAATTGTGGGTCAGTGTCTAGAGAAGAAAAATTAAAGTATGGAAAGATAGTACATAAGAAAGCTTTGAAATCTTATTGAGTGGCTCATTAAGGCAAAATATTTGTTCCAGGAACTATAGGGAAGTTTCATTCTGACTTTAAGAACAGTGATTATACGTCTCGGGTGGGGATACTTAAAAACAAAATAATATTATCTATATATATTATAATATAATAATAAACGAGAAAAAGCTAATTGAACATAAAGTTGACACTCCACTGCACATACATATGCGTTGGGCGCCAGTTATTATCATGTTGCCAGGAAGATGGTGTTGGTCTCAAAAACTGTAAGCAAGTCTATACGCAAAAAATGGACTATAAGTACATTTAGGCGCCAAACAATATTGTTACTCATTTGAATCATTTCGAAAATATTGCCGAACAGGATATCCGTTATAACTTACATGGACGCCAATTATACATTAGCTTTAGTAACAAAATAGTTCAGCGAGGAAAAAAGGACATATATCGTATGAGTTTGTGCTCTAATGAACGTACAAAGGTATTGGGCGCCAGTAGTTATAATTCGGTGAGAAAGACAGTGTTGACCAAGAAATCTTGTATAACGATTACATATGTGATAAAACAGAATACATTTGGGTGACACACAAAATGTTTCCCATTTTTGGAGTTTTGTCAGGCAAGTCGGTGGTTCATTTGAATGATATCATTTGGAAAACATTGCAATAAATGAAATTTATAAAGGAAAAAAAGATTTTGGTTGTCACTCATACGAAACTCCACGTTGGGCGCCAATAATACACTACTTTTAGCAAAAATAAAACTGTTTCAAAATGTAAATAATAGTACATTCAGTAAGTTTCAAGTCAATTACACGCATAAATGTGTTGGGCGCTAATTATTTTTAAATTGTAAGAAAGACAGTGTTGAATATTAAATGCTTTACATCGAGTACACATGTGGTAATATGGACAACATTTGGTCGCTATACAAAATTTAAACCCTTTTTTGGAGTCTTATCAGACTAGTCAGAGAAACCATTTGAATAATATGATTTGGAAAACATTTTAAAGCATATTATATAATTAAAGCCTATATAAAGCATTTTGCTGTAACTCACACGTTGGGCGCCAATAATACACTAGCCTGCACAATTGTTGAACGAGGAAAAAACAATATCGTTTAACTTTTTATATTAGCAACCTCTAAAACAGTGAAACTTATGCCTGCATCTAAAGTATTCAAGGTCCTGGTATTTTAATTTCAAACAACTATTTTTCTTGCAACCGGACAAATTGCTTAGTATCAAACATAGATTTTCCAAAAAATATTCATTTGTAAAATTTTCCATACACAGAGGGAGAGAGAGAACAACTGGAACAGGTACGATATTTGAATTTCCCAAAAATAAAAGCAGATGTTGCATGAACACCTGAAAGTACTCATTACAGGTTTGCTGTTTGTTTTCTTTTTTTCTTTCATGCAGGTAGAAAAAAAGCCTAGCCTAGCAGAGGAAACGGTAAACGTTTAAATAGTTTATAATTTAGGATTAGTTATGTGCCACAGTAGTGGATGGATGGATAGATGAATAGAGAACAACTGCCAGAACCTGGCATTTGGTTCTCATATTTCAGGGGCAATGGCAAAGATGCAGCAAATGCTGTAAAGGTGCATCATCATCAGCAGCAGCACCGTTGTTGTCGTTACACTCGCCGCTGTGAAAGAATCTGAAAAATTAAGTGCTACAAATACAAGATGAAAGAAAGACAAGAAATTCCACAAACGGACGACAGCAACAACATTTTTACGGCTAATTATTGCTGAGCTCAACTGACGGCCAGCCAGTCAGCCAGCCACATTAGGCTAATGTTGATGTTGCTGCGACTGACTCAGTCTAAGTCTGCAACTGCTCAGTCTCGCCATCTTCGTCGTCGTTGTGGCTACAGATTAATGGTGATGACGTTGATGTGATGCCATTTCCGCTCTCGCCTTTTCAGATGTTTTTTCTGCTTGTGATATGGTGTTTGTTTACCCTTAAAACACCTCTTGGAGATGAAAAGCTGGGAGATAGAGAGAAGGACAAAATGCCGAAACATGATATAACGCTGAGACAAAGCTGCCTTAAAGTAAGACGCCAGCTATCTAACAACAGTAGTTGCAACAGCTACAAGTTAATTAAAAGAATGTCAAATGTTAAAGAAAACTTTCAATTTATCTTTCGATACTCGTATCGTAGATGTCGTAGTAAAACAAACACTCTACCAATGCATAGATGATTCAGACACCCACTCACTCTGCCCTACGAACATCAGAAGTTCCAAACTTTCCCACCTGTTCAATTTACATATGGTTACATTCATTAAGCCCAACATGCTGGGAAATAACAAAAGTTTACTAATTTTTAAATTATAGTGTAAATTAAATTATCGTCCTCTTATGGCCGTTCGGTCATTTCATTCATAAAGTGTGTTAAGTGGTTCATCAATTTTTACTGCGAAGATAACAAAAAAACACATAAAAATTCCGACTGACCGACAATTTCGTTCTGTGATAAAAACAATAAAAGTTATTGTTAAAAAAGCTGCCGCCAACTTAAAACGCTTTTTTGTTGAGCTTTTAAAATACTCGTAGAAGTCTTGGCTTTTTTCATTAATTTTGACATCAAAGCAGAGAAGATCTTGAAAAATGACAGTAATTACTTTAAGAGCATCAGCAGCAGCAGCAGTAACATCTCAAAAAGTAAATTGAGATTATTGCTACCTAAATACAATAAGCCAGCATGTAATATGATTGATGGTAGGTAACATAATACGTATGGCCATAAGTATTATACTTGTTTGGTGCTTTTTGCTTACAGCAAAATATATCTTTTTGATGGCTTCATGTACTTTTACGGTCTAAGAAGCACGCATGTTAATATGCCAAAAGTACTCATAATTATACCGGGAATACTGTTTTTCGTTTTAAAATTATTTCTGGCGCCCAACGTTTAAATTAAATGTTATACCACATATCCTTGTGATTAAGCAATTCTACGACTATTCTAGTATACTAATAAAATATATCCTTGACAAACCTGTTTTGGCCAATTTTGCCTTTCCAGTAAAATAATAATTTCAGGCGCCCAATGTGAACTTTATATTGTACCACATATCCTTGTTATACGATAATGCTAGGCAAGTATTGTTTTACTGGGGACATAATTACTGGAGCTCAATATTGGTTCAACACGCCATCAGGATTCTAAGCCAGTAAAATAAGAAGTACTGGCGCCCAACTTGGACTCAATTTTATTCCACACTAGATACTATTTTTTTCAGTTAAATTATTTATAGAATATAATGTTGTTTTAATATGACATTGCGATACAGGCTTTAACAATAATTTTTATTACTGGCGCCTAACGTAGAAGTAATATCTTTGCACGCATCCACTACAAACATTGTTTTTCCTAGTGCAATAATTACTGTAGCTGAAGGTTGGATCAATCTGATTTCGCAACACATGGCCAATTTGACTTTCTAGTGAAATTATAACTACTAGCGCCCAACGCTTGCTCAATATTATTTCACAAATCCAATATTCTTTTACTGGTGCCATACTTTCTGAAACCTTTTACTTTTTTGGCAAGTTAAAAAAATAATAATTTCTGGCGCCCAACGTGGTAAAACAACTCCAGGTTTTTACTAGTTAAATAATTACTAGGCTCAATAATCGGTCAGTTAATACGGTGTAATTACTAGCGCCCAATGTCTGATCAATAATTTTACATTGCATTTGTTTAGTAAAAGGGGATCAAGACAACAATTTTCAGCAGAAGCAAAAACACAAACATAACGATTGAAGAGAGAATACAGTAGGCGATGTTGACCTCTGTATGTCACCTTACAATAAGCGACATTCTAATATTTGAGTTAATGCTCTTTTGTGACAAATTTCCTCGCTATAATTTATTTCTGGGTCAATACAGCCTTTGAAGCAAAATATAAAGTTGACTATTCTTCTTATTACTGGCGCACAACGCCAGTAATAAGAAGAAAATATTTGTTCTAATATTTTGGGTTAATAGGCTTTTGTTGAACCACTGCGGCATATGTCCTCGCGATAATTTAATTTTGGGTGGACACAGACTTAAAAAAAAATACATAGTTAATAAGTCTACTTATTACTGGCGCCCAATGTACACTACAGTACGAAATCCAGAGCAAATAATGTTATTCCGTTGTCAACGATTTTAGTTCTTAAACGTAGAGTATTATTGGCGTCCAACGTGATGTTAATCACTTCTATCGATTCGAGAGTTTTTATTTCGATGCTTACAATTTTCCATTCCACATCATTTGTTCTGATAATAACGCTATCTGCAAACGTTTTTATAAAACTTTTAAATTGTATATCGTCTCGTAGTTATCACGTGTCAAAATGTCAATGCCATGACACGATGCCTATCGCTAATGACTGCCGCAGTCCGACCCATTACCGCCTCCAGATCTTAATTAGCCTTAACAAGTAAATTTACGGATTACTCTGCTCCCCCCAAAAATATGCTTCATAATTTAAGTGTTTTACAGACAAAATTTGAATTTGTCCAAAATGTTTCCCGCCATCGAACTTAAGAAAATGTAAAAGTAGTGTTCAGTTGAAATTTATACGGATGTATGTCCAATAGCAGATTTCGACAAGTTAAGGGCAAAGTTAACGCCACGACTGCCACAGCGAAATCGCGTTGGTCTGAAAGCTGCCTTAAACTCGTTATGTAAATTTCGAAGGATTATTGGCGGCCAACCCCGGTATATTTTTTTTCGGTTACTTTTCAATGTAACATTTTTTTTCGTAGCTAGTATGAAAGTAGAAAGGATTCGAAAAATAATTCTCTGAATGCTAAAAAATTGTTTATTGTTAGCGCTTAGTTTTTGGTGAATATAGATATTATATTCTGTATGCGTTATTGCTGGCGCCCAACGTGTAGACATATTTTTTATGAAATCAAGGCTTAACTGTTGGCGTTCAATAAAAGATTGACTCTTGCACGAGTTATTTTCTGCATTGGATAAATGTGTTATTGTTGGCGCCCAACGTACGCCTGGATATTGTTAAAACAATTTTGTTCATATGTGACAGCGCATAGAGAAAGGGACCTAAGGGTAAAAAATCAATTTTAATTTTTTTCTTTATTTGATGTGGACAACATCTGAGCATCGAATGAGACCGATCCCGTGCCCCAAAAGTGTTCCCTCCCAGAGATATGCGCGTTTTATGAAAGTGAAGTCGACGATTCTAAGCGCAAATAGAAAGGGACCTAATCTTTAAAATGGATCTCCTGAACAAAATTGGGTTTTAACCTTAGGTCCCTTTCTATTTTGCGCGTCACATATGTAGAAAACGAGCGTTATTGTTGACGCGCAATGTAAAAGTGATTATTGTACAAATATTTTTTTTATAGTTTATGCTTTACTCTTTACAACTTTAGTTTCTTTCTTGCACTTATAACCGTGTTGGCTATGTATTTTGTTTCCCTATAGTATCAACATTCCAATTTAATAATTTTTACCATGTTCCAGCATTTTTAACCAATCGGAGTAAAGTTTTGCAAGAAATAACTATTCGACACTCGTCCATAATCCATTTTTTAGCGCATTCAAGGACCATCTTTTTTGGATTGCAACCAGTCAATTAGTGATTGATTTATCGCTAAATTAGCGAGATTTACAGCATGTCGAATAAAACACGCTTATTGAATAATTTCAAAATTCTGATTTAATAAATCTTCAATTCATTTGGCAACCTCCGATTATTACTTGCATATTTATCGAGGTGCTATTGAGTCATATATCTTTTTTTATTTAAAAAATCGAATATTTTTTGGTGTGTCAAAAAAAACACAGAAAAAAATATTTAAAAATTCAATTCACACATATGCCGATCATTAACGAAAAAATAAATGCAAGCAAACAAAGTTGTCAAAATGTAAACCTGTCATAATTTAAAAGGTTTATTTTTTGCTCATATCCACACATAAAACCCGGCGCAGAAAAAGCATTTAAAAACGCCGAAACAAACAAAACTTCAAACAATTTTAGAGACAGGCAAACTTGGCAAATACAATAACCGAGAAAAACATAAAAAGGTAACAAAAATGTTTTGAAAAAAATAAGCTACACTTACTTGCAAGTCGAAACGCCATTCGTTGGCGTTACACACGTTCCACCGTTTTTACAGCCCACTGATAAGCATGATGAACCTGAAAATATGGACAAAACAAAAATAAACTCTTAATAAAATGTTTATGACAAATGAATGAGAAAAATATAACATACACAATTTTTAAATGAAAGAAAAAGAAAAAATGAAACAAATCTACAACAGCTCAAAAGTTCAAAAGAAATAAATGTATGACACGTTTAGAGCTGGGTTGGGTTCTCAAGAAGTTGCACAACATTTCTGTTGTCCATTTGACACAAATGGGAGTTTTTTACTGGGCCAGGTTAGCTTTGGCACCGCTGAAAGAATTAAAACTAAATTAGAATTTAGTTTATGGTCTTTATAAAATTAAACGGAACGTTCTTATATTAAACGCTTAAGACAATATTTAGAAAAAAGTACAAAAGGTTAAAAGAACATTTATTCATTCAGTAAAATGTAAGAATATGATCCTTAGTTTTTTTGTTAGCTTTAACCAACATTTTTATATTACACGCATTTTAAATGATTTCTTTGAAGGCATGACTTAGTCTTCAGAGACATACCGATACCGAAGATTCTAGAAACCATTTATTGAGCAGGCCCGGACACAAAGAAGTTGTGGAAGCATCCTATGAACGTCTAAGGCCTCCCCTCAAAACTCTTTTGAAAGCAAAAATATTTTACAGCATCCAGAATTAACGTTTCAATATCGCTCCTTCTACTTTGGTAAGACTCCTACGAAATAACTTTCCAATATGAAATGATATCTAAAATAGTTTATTACCACATTCTATTCTATACTTATTTAATCTAATTATAAAATAAAAAAAAAAAAAATATTCATATATTCAATAATGAAAAACTACAAACTGTTGGTAGACGCCCGAGCTCATATCTAAACTTTCAGAAAAAAAAAATCAGCAGCAAAAAAATTATAGCGTGAGCAAGTGCACTTATTTTTTTTTTTTTTAAATAAACTTCAGTGGTGAGACTTGGGAAGCTGGCATAATATCGTAACGTAGTTTCTTAACAAATCTCTGGTGTAATAATAGATACTGTATTTAATTGTCATAGAGTATGGCATAGTTATTCATACGAAATGTATTAGAAAACCATGCCAGAATTACTACAACCAACAGCGTATTAAGATTTGTTTCTGTTTCTGTTTTTGTTGTCGTCTATGCTAGCAATGCAAAATCACCACCCATTGAAAGGAGTATGAAATATACTGACTCTGGCTGTTTTTTTTTTTGCTTGGGTTAACAAATCTCAATGAATAATAATTGAGAGAGACAGAAAAAACCACTGAATAATTTTCGAACTACCGCAGGCTGCACGTAGCTGATGCCAGCGAACGTGTATGCATCAATACAAGATTGATGCATTTGTTGCATGACATCATGTAGTACGTGCGTCGTAAGTACTCCTCCTCGTCGTTTCCATCAGCGTCTGAATGAATGAATCGCATTAGGGGGGTTTGGTAAGAATTCTGAGATAATTTGTGGAGGAACTGCCACAAATCTATATAATTAATTACTTTACCTAACTACTATTATTAAATGTTTTTGAAATAGATTTGAAATCAAGACCTTTAGGATAACTCAAACCGACAAGATTAAGAAATACACTATTTACTATAGTCAAATGCTCCCAATATTGATGACATTTTTGGTGGGTAAATCTAGAAAACCTTTAAAATTTTAAATTTAAATCGGCTGTAGAAAAAAAAATTGATAATTTATTCAAATTTCTGGTTTTATTGGGAAGGGTAAGCCATTTGTAATTTTAAATTTAAATCGGCTGTGGAAAAAATGACTGAAATTTTTTCAAATTTCTGGTTTCATTGGAAAAGTAAAACTTTGGCATTTAATAATGGAACATCATCCGATGGAATATCGCTTCGCCCAATGGGTTGAAGATTGTTTGGCAGGAAATGAGAAATTTTACCAAAAAATTGTGCTTTCAGATGAAGCTTATATTCATCTCGGTGGCTATGTGAGCAAGCAAAATTGTCGCATATGGAGCTCAGAGAACCCACACGTGACTATTGAGATCCACAACGAGTCATTCATTGTTTGGTGTGGATTTTGGGCTGGCAGCATCATTGGGCCATTTTTCTTTGAAAATGAGCAAGGAGACGCCCTTACCGTTAATTGTTGTTGTTGTTGTTGTAACAATAATATATTTATTTTGAAGTCTTGTTCGTCTATGGGGGATCTGCTTCGATATCCAGGTGAAGGAAACGCGCCATTTGAACTGGATGTGTCCACAGAGACCTTGGGGTCAGCTGAGTGGGCTTGGTCGGACAATTGAAGAGGTGCAGTACATCATGTGGTCCCTGATGGCAGGCGGGACAGATGTCCGAAAGCACTAGCACTACATTCACACAGTAGCTGGATACTGCTGCTGCGACATCATCGGCGTGAATATTGTTCAAACCTGCCTGATAGTTTCGATGATCTAAAGGTTGTCTCTTATACCGCTGGACCTCTCTCTAGATCATGAAGATCGTACCTGATCTGCCTGGGTGGAGGCATCCTGTTCAAGAGATAGTGGTTACGATGACTGCTGCGAAAACACCCTAGCAGGTATTGCTTAGACAACAATCCCGCGACTGCCGGTTCTATGTACCGGATTGACCCGATACTCTTCGGCCAGGGGCAGTCACCTCAACAATATATGTTTTTTGTTCGTCCCTTACCGTTAATGGTTAGCGTTATCGCGCCATGCCCAACGAATTTTTGTTTCCAAAAATTCAAGAGGACGATATTTGGTTTCAACAAGACGGGGCTACATGTCACACAGCCAACGCACAGTGATCCGTTCCCACGCTAGCATTGGACAAAAATAGAGGGAGTTTTCAGAATACAATGAAACTTTATTTCTAAATGGATTATAAAACGCTGATTTAAAAAATTTTATCGGTTTTTATGTAACATTTGCGGTTTTCTAGTCATTTTTCACTGAATACAAATAATCTTAAGCTCTTCTTAAAAATTAAAATAATAAAATCCGCGAAGATTTTGTTTTTTTTTTTAATAGAAGAAAGTCGAAAATTTATTATCTAAAAAAATTTCACCGAATTTTTCGATTTTTTGCTTTTTGGAATAAAAATTGAAATTCTTTCGAATAAAATATACATCATAGACACTTTTAAAAAAATTAAAATCAAAAAGAATCGGAAAAAATAGGCGAAGATCCCGTTTGTTGTCTAATAGACGAAAGTCCAAACTAATTTAATGTGCAAAAAAAATGCACCGAATTTTATATTTAACATTCGAAAAACAAAAAATACTGGTGATTTTGTGATAGAAATTTTATTAGTTATAATCTAGTTTTCTTTGGGGTAATGCAAGTGCAGCTTTAATTATAGTTTACGAGGCAGATTCTATCTAGATATCTAAACTTCTAAAGAATATTTTCGAATAAAATATTTATCATAGACACATTTAAAAAATTAAAATTAAAAAGAATCGGACAAAATTGGCGAAGATTTCGTTTGTTTTCTAATAGACGAAAGTCCAAACTAAATTAGTGTGCAAAAAAAATTGCACCGAATTTTATGATTTTTTTTTACCATCAAAAATTGAAAATTGTTCACATAATCATCTAAAAATTTTATTTATAAGATTTAAAAAAAATTAGAAAAATCTAAATTTGTACCACTCCTTAACTATTCAAAAATAATTAGCCAATTCGATTCCGCCAAAAATGCGTCTTAAAAAAAATATTTTCGTTCAACTACTCAGGAACGAAACTACAATATTAATTAATTTTGAATAGAATTCGCTCACTTGAAATGGCTCTAAAGTCCAAAAAATTTTTGCGGATTTTCCTTAGTTGGACTATTACCTTAAAATAATACCAAACAATTTAAATTAGAAGCAGGTCAGTTTTCTGATGAAGCGGAGCACTGTGCAACGCAACCATCGATATTTTACAAACGGTTTTTGAAAATCAAATAATCAGCCGAAATTGTAATGTCAATTGGCCGCCTCGGCGTTGTAATTTGAGCCCTCTGGATTTTTTTCTGTGGGTAGGCGATTCAATTTTAAAATGTCAAATCGCCCAACCTGTGTTTGAAAAATTTTTATATAACTTTTAGAAAATTTTATTTATTTTTTTAAGCGTATGCTTTTTCATAGTATACAACTAAAAAAAACGCCGTTTCAGTTGAAACAATTTTTTGTTTCGAAATCAATTATTTTTCATTAGAAATATATTTTTTCTATAAGAAAAATATTTATTTTAATTTTATAAAAAATACATTTTTATTTTAAATGCATTTATTTTTTGTTTTTAAATTACTTTTTTTTTATTCATATATTGATACAGCCCCCATAGTAATTTCCCCCCAATATATATAGCCCCGCAGTCTATAACATGGAAAGAACGAAAGAACGTAAACCAATTTGATGAGGTAAATTATGAAGGAGATTTAAACAAATAATAAATCGATAATCACAAACGAATTGTTTCTTAAACTATCGTCGTACTATCGAATTCACTATTTGATTTTCCTTTCAGTTTTGATAGAAAAAATATATTATGGTTTTTGCATTATGTCCAAAGCATACTGTCATTTAAGAAGAAAGCAAGTGCATTCTTTAACTGCTTAACACAATAGAAATGTAAACCAGAACAGGGAATTCCCTAAATCCAGATGGCGCCAGATTTAGATGCTGTAACGAAATTTTAAACCCACTTCATGACAGTACGCGAGTTTGTAAATTTAATTGCGCCTAAAATTGTTCTATTTTATTTAATTAATTCAATTACAATTAGCACTACAATAAACAACCGCCAGAACAATTCATTTAAAATAAAACATATCATGTTTTTCCAGCACACACAAACTTTGTTGTTATCTAGCCAAGCCAATCTGCCAAAAAAAATCTTCAGCTTCAACAGTTTACACTACATTGCGCTACGCTACGATGCGTTACGCTAAGTGGAAATGATGATTTTGGTTACACATGCTTAAGCACACATGGATTGATTGTGGCTCTTTTTGTACCTCCATGGAACACGGTAGAGTAGCACACCCTACCATCTCCCTTTCATTTGTTAATATTTAAACAGAGGAAAAGTGTTAAAACCCCCCAACCGCCACAATAACAGACGGAATTCAACACCGAGTGGGTGGGTGGTCGGCCAATTGTTAGAGCATGTTTTAACGCTCTGCCAGTGAAGCCTGAAATCGCATTTTAATTTTTAGTTTTTTTTTTCGTTACTCGGGTGTTCAAAAACTATTTAGGAGTACTTGTACATGCAGGCAAGCATAACACTTACACATGTACAAGTGTTCACTTGGTTACGGCTGTGGAATATTTACGAGATGGGCACTTACACGCCAAATACTTCTTGATGTCAGGTGTAAAAAAGCTCGGCGGTATCTGCAAAATTAAGCGTTTAACAAATCTGATATGTGCATGTGTTGGCAGCAACATAATTTTCATAATATCTGTATTATTTTAATTATTGTAATTATTTGGGATTTAGGATAGCCATTAGCACAGTTTGGTGTTGGTGGGAAAATAAAGACTTTATTTGAAAAAAAATACTGGTGATTTTGCGCTAGAAAATTTATTAGTTATAACCTAGTTTTCTTTGGGATAATGCAAGTGCAGCTAAAACTATAGTTTACGGGGCAGATTCTATCCAGATATCTAAAATTTTAAACAATAATTAATGTGAAAAAGAAAATCAAAAATTCACGGGAATTATTATTTTGTTTTCGGTTGGCAGCACTTTGTAGCTTCAATGACGGAGAAGTCCAATATTGGGGGGGGATCTTTTATTATAACATGGTTTGTAATTATTTAAGCCTTGATTTTTTTGAAATTTCAAACACGGATTTCTCTTAAATATTGATTTTAATCACAATATTTTTATATTGAGAATACGAGCGTGTTTTAGAACCTGTCTTTACTACAAAGGTAGCCACTACTTTTCTGGAAAATTGGAATGGGAAAATCCCAGTACAATAAAAATCTTTGACACAGCTATTTCATAAAGTCGGGGCTAAAAGTTCTGACTTTAAAAAGCTGTTTTGTTAAACGTCTTATAGTCTAGACAGACGACAACGTTAATGCCCATTAGCAGACTTAATGCAAATTAACTCGTGTATAATCTCATCCTAAACTGCATTAACTCTGACGTTCATGTGCAAAATCAAACTGAATTAATACTTCATTAAGGTATTTCAATCTGGCAACATTGTCACAATTTATCATAAACAACCGCTGTACTCGCAATCAGCGGCTGCTATCAAATCAGCTGTTGTAGAATTGTTTATGGTTAGAAGTGCATTTACAATTTTTACATTTTGGACCAATTTCAGCAAAAGTAATTTCAGCTTTCTTTCATAAAAATTGTGATTTTTCGCCAACAGCATAGCTGGTAAACGTAATTTCTTACTGTTATTCATTTTATATCGAAGTAAATGGCAAAAAAATAGAAGACAAACAGTGGTTTACAATCAAACAGCTGTTTATTAAATGCAGTTGCCTAAATTCAGATACTGACTGTCATAGATTTTAATTTGCATTAGTGAATTTTTAATGCAAATTAACTCTGTCGTCATTCTACGCTATTAGGGACTTTTTCGACTGACGGCAACTAGCAGTTTTAAACGTTACAAACACAAATTTTGGGTTAAAACGAGCACGAAAACGACCATGTTTGTTCGTTTGGTACATTAATGAAGGTAGTGCTACGCTATCAGCTGATTTACAATTTTTTTCGTAGAAATTTAAACCTTCAAATTTTAAATTTGAAAACGACAATTCTTAAAGTTTGTACAGCTAAATTTCCAATTTGAACATTCACAATAATCATCAAACATTCACAAAAATGTATTTTTGTCATTTTCTTTCCGGTAACTTCGACAGTACAGCGACCATTTTTTTGTTGTTCGGCTGTAAATCAGCTGATAGCGTAGCACTCTTCATTATTGTACCAAACGGACAAACATGGTCGTTTTCGTGCTCGTTTTAACCCAAAATTGGCGTTTTAACGTTCAAAACTGCTAGTTGCCGTCAGTCTAAATAGTCCCTAACAGTGACTAACCTTGTTTATTGTACCATGAAAAGACCCTTGCAATAGCTGCAGGCAACTCTGGAATAGATTTATCACATGAAAATATGTTATATATTTGAAAAGCTTCCTATTTTTTGAAAAATTTTTTAGTCTGTTAAGAGGCTTAAACATATAAAAACTTTAGATTTTCATCATTACACCCAGAAACTTTCTTGTGTAATATTCCACTACAATTTTGTCTAGAAATTAAAAATATACTTTGCATATGCAAAACACGATTAAGTTGATTCTTAGTGCTAAAGTGCCAGGAGCAAGCACTGTTCTTTAAAGTTAATTTTTTGAAGTATGAAACATTTACTTACACCAAAGCATGTGGCTGAAATCCAAATTGTAATAAATTAAAATAATTCTATAATAGTTTCAAGTCTTCATTAAAATAATAACCATGTTATCTTTTAAATATTTATATAAGTCACATTAAATAGAATCATTGTAATCATGAACTTTTGAGATGATTCTTCGCCAATTCACTACATTTGGGTGCCAGAAAAAACCAAAACTCTTTTATGGCGTCTTACCAAGCAAGACTTGAATGGGATTGGTAAAGGATATCATGTAAAGGTTTTTTTCGTAGATCCCATACAACTCAACGTTGGGCGCCAATATAGAAACAAAATTGTTTTTACGAAAAAAAAATGAAACGTTTGAGTTTATATTTTACTGCACGTACAAATGTGTTGGGCGCCAGTAATAATTAACCACACGCAGAGAAAAAAACATGGTTACTACATGGTCAGGGCAATAATAATATGTTATCCGCAATAAAAGTATGTTCGTCGCAACCATAGCATTGTTGCTGCAATATTTATATTGTTGAAATGTAACAATAATTGCCAAATTTAAAAATGAAAATATGGTTATAGCAACAATATAAATATGGTTAGTGCGACAAAAGTATTGTGCTATTCGTTTTATGTTAACAATAATATGATTACGGCAATTATACTGTATGATTGTAATTTTTCTTCATTTAAATATGCTTTTTAGAACATATGTTATTGGTACGGATCTAATGCAATAATAGTACTTTTTTATCGAAATCAAAATTTTTTAAACAAGCTGCTTTGGCTTTGTTTAACAGAAATATTTTTAACAAAAACGCTTAGGTTTATTTAAACTTATTTTTTCTACTTTGAAATAAATCACTCCTATTATTTTGAATTTCATGTATTTTTGAATAATTTTCATAATTCAAATCTATTGTTGACAACTTAAACCAATTCTAATAAATAATATTGGAGATCAAATCTAGTTTCGAAAACTTAAACAAATTCTAATAAATTATATTGGGGTTCATAGTATAATTGTGAGTAATCATACTATGGTTGTAGGGATCATAACATGGTTGCGTGTGAATCATACTATGGCAGTGAGGATCATAATATGGTTGTATGTGAAACATAATATGGTTGTGTGGATCATACTATGGTTGTGGAGATTATAGTATGGTTGAGTGTGAATCATACTATGGTTGTAGGGATCATAGTATGGTTAAGTGTGAATCATACTATTGTTGTGAGGATCATAGTATGGTTGTATTTGAATCATACAATTGTTGTGAAAATCATAATATTGTTGTACCACAACCATACACCCAACAATAGTATTATCCTCCTCAAATATTGTCACCACAACCATACTTTTTTTCTGCGTGCATCTAGGAAGGCCTTACTGATCCATGTAGAAATTGTGGTAAGCAAGAACGCACAAAAGGGTATTCAAATCAACACTTTTAACTTTAAGAAGCTTACAATTTGGTCAGTCCTTTCCAGAACAGCAAGATTTATACTAAAGGACAAAAATGCTTTTCTTTGGCCATTTTTTTAAGTAATATTCAAATAATGGACGAAAAGACTAGTATTTAGTCAAAGTTGGGCGCCAATATAAAAAAATGGTTTAACAACAACAACTATGGCGGTCCCAAAAATCTAATTACTGATTTGGATTTGTTAGAGCAATGAGCAAATGTAGTAAAATTAAAAATTATGGAGAATTACATAACAAAATTTATACTAGAGCCCAAAAAATCATTTTTTTACCATTTTACGTTTTTTTTACTCTCCCAGTAATATTCATATAATGGACGAAAATACTAGTATTTACGACGAAAATAATAGTAGTTTACCAGAAAACTCCTTCTCTTAGAAAAAGTCATTGGGAAAGCTAAGGCTCAAATATATTCACATAACAGAGAAGAAGAAAGACCTTAAAAAATTAATTGAAAAACGTCTTAATGCAATTTTCGAGATTAGCAGTCCAAAATTAGATTGAAAATTAAAAAAAAATTGTATCGTGTTAAACATTACATTAAAGAAAACTATGTTTGTATCTATCTATCCTATACAAAGGAAAACATTGTCTTCGTTAGAAAAAAACAGCCACCCCTTAATCGTAGATTTCAGGTCTATTTTGTCAAGTGTTGCTTTTTCCCTTCAGCAGATGGTCTGTGCACGGGTCCATTGTTATGGTTGTCGCGTTTTTTTTCTGTTGTTGTTATTATAGATTTTGTCGGCTGCTGAATATTTACTTATGCTTTTATCAGCAGCACACCCGAAAAAAAAACAACAAAAGGAGGAAAGAAAAGAGTTCCACTTTTTTGTTGTTGCTGTTGTTGTTGGTATCGCATGTATTATAAAAACTAAACTTTGAAAAATGAAATCTCGACCACAAATTTCTCACGCTCTAATCATCAGCATACGAAAAGTGTTTGTCGTCCGTCGAGTATTAATAGCAGCAGAAGATACGATGACGACGGCTACGGTGGTGGCGGCAGCGGCGACGACGGCGTCGTTGGAGACGGCGACAAAATCATAACAAAAACAACAACAACTACCGAAGAAATAAAACACAAAGTCTAAATTACATGAAACCAAAAGCATACTTGTACTTTAAAACACATCTGTATGTTTGTACTTATGTATATCAAATCAAAATAATAACAAAATTTCAAATACTACATGCTTAAACATGCTTCGAGCAAAACCCTACATGCTTATGTTTATATTTTTTTATGCCACCACTTCATTTGTGGCTGTTTTTTTTGTATATCACAAAACGAGATAACCTACCCCCAGAACCAGAAAAAGCCACAGCTTAGAATACGCGACAGTCGGAATATCAGAAAATTTCACAGTGCAAAATATTACCCCACTAGCAATTAATTACTTCACATGTGAATTTCTTGTGTAAATTATTGTGGAGAAGAAGAGAATGTATGCCAAGTGCAGTATTCCGCTTGTTGCGGTCTAAGCGGAACTTGTATTAAGTTTGGTTTTACCGTGGATGGGAATGTTAAACCAAATTTGTGATAATTATTATAACAATTTTTTTTGAAGTTATGTTGGTTTAGAAATTTCCCAGTTCTAAGAACACGAAAAGTTTCGTTTGGTATCCGTTTGCAGTTTGAAACTGATTAAATTATTGATAATTTAAATTAAGTACAACAAATTTAACATTTTATTTAATCAAATCAATATATAGTTTTAAGAATTCAGAAAATAACAAATATTAAATTTTTATAAGAACGTTACTTAATCAAATCGTAAAAAAAATTTTACAAAAATATTTAAAAAAATATCTGAACTTCCTGGTATCACTTGCACTGTGTGGATTTCTAGCTTTTAAAGCCTCAATTGTAATAATATTGGCCCAGAACACACCAACCAACTAAGTTCGCCAAAGTCGCAATAGTAAAGTAAAAATTTCATTTTTTCCAATCGTTTGAGGTTTACACCATCTTTTCTGACGCCTGGCAACTTAATGTGTAAGCACGTTTAGCAAAAATGATTGACAGAAAAATTTTAAAAGTGTCGAGGATAAACTCCAAAATATTAAAAGTGTAATTTTTTGAATACCCGCACGCAGAAAAAAAGTATGGTTGGGGTGACAATGTTCGAAGAGGATCATACTATTGTTGGGTATATGGTTGAAGCACAACAATATTATGATCCTCACAACAATAGTATGATTCACACATAGCCATACTATGATTCCCACAACCATAGTATGATTCACACTCAACCATACTATGATCTCCACAACCATACTATGATCCTCACAACAATAGTATTATTCACACTCAACTATACTATTATATCCACAACCATATTATGATCCTCACAACCATAGTATGTTACTCATACAACCATAGTATGATCCTCACAACCATAGTATGATTCACACGCAACCATACTATGATCCCCACAGCCATAGTATGATTCACACTCAACCATTCTATGATCCCCAAAATTATTTATTAGGATTGGGTAATGTTGTTATTCAAAAATAGAGATTTTTATCAAGTAAGTTATTTTAAATTGCATTACAATTACGTACGTAGTTCATAGCGAGATTTGACGCCATGTTTTTATTAACATTTCATTCAAGAAACAAAAATACTTTTAGTTGCCAGCAGGGGTGAATACTACTTCACCATCCGTAGACACCAAGTAACGAATGTGATTAAACCATGATCAATGGCTATATACTTAAGTGCAGGCAGATTTTAAATAAACGAGAACCAGTCGGTAGTAAAGTATTTCTCCAAAACAAAGTAAACACAATAAAAATCCCCCGAATTACCTTCCGATTGTTGTTGTTTTTTATAATGGAGAACAACCATGCCTGTATCGCGTGTATGTGTTTTTCTTTGGTATATCAAAAAAAACATACGCACACACAAAAATATTCGCAACCATACCGTATGATTGCCGCAATCATATTATTGTTAACGTAAATTTTAAACAACAATACTTTTGTTCCACCAACCATGTTTATATGGTTGCTACAACCATATTTTCATTTCATAATTTGGCAATAATACTATTGTTACATTTCAACAATATTAATATTGCCGCAATCATACTGTTGTTAAAATGAAATTCAAAAAACAATACTATGGTTGCGACGAACATGCTTTTATTGTAGAGTATATTATTGTTGCGGTGACCATATAGTAAACATATCTTTTCTCTGCGTGCTTTAATTTTTGGAGTTAATAGGAAAACCCAATAAACAGTTGTGTTGATTCCCTTGAATTGCTATATCACATCATTTTTAAATACTCGTAGTTGATGTTGAAAAATTCTAGTTCATTCTATATCACATGTGAATGAATGCCGAATGTCACTTAAAAAAGAATGCCAAAAATGTGTTTTTGTGAATGTTTGATGATACTGAATTTTTCCTTTACAAACTTCAACAAACGTCATTGTCAAATTTCAAAGTTGACAGTTTAAATTACTACGAGAAAAAAATTAAAATCAGCTGTTGGCATAACTCTACCTTCTTTGTTGCACCATGAACCAAGAATATCGTTTTTGCCTGTGATCTGATTAAATCAACTTTCACTGTTTTTACAAATATGTATTTTTTGTTTTTAAAGTTACCGCGAAAATTTAGGGCCCTTTAGGGCCTAATACTAATGTTTTCCTCCTGCAAGGAAACTTATATTCTTGTGCCGCTAACATATGTTTTTAACGATATTGGATGTATGTACTATGTTTTTATTTGGGGAAACGAGATTTTTTTCGTTTTACATGTAGCTTGCAATGAAAATTTCCATATGTAAAAAAAGAAATACTCCGCCTCGATCAAAAAAAAAAACAACTTACTACATTTAAGTTCAAAACATGCTGAAATTTAGTTAGCTTAAATTAAGTTTCAAATTTGTGTTGTTTTATTTTATTTAAATTTTTTGAAATCATAATTTCTCTTTAAAACATTTTTACAAACACTTTATACGTTTACAACATTTGTGTGCTTTCATATCATATTGCACTCAAAACAAGGAGATTTGTTCTTAATATTATTAGATCAACTTCTTTTAAAGGAAAAAAAGCTAATTGAAATTAAGTAAAGAAATTAAAAATTTAAAATTTAAAAAATGAACAGGTAAAATATCAAGCATTATATGGCAATTGAAGTTAATTTAAATAAAATTTAAAATTAAATAATTAATATTTAACCATTAGAAAAATAATATTATGTCAATGTGTTCTCTTGAATAATTTGCAATACTACCCGTGGCCAGTTATCCCCTCCGGATATTTGATTTAAAACGCTTATGAGAGGGGTTTGGTTCAAAGCACCGGCAAATGAACTCCGATAGGGTTAAAGTTTAGCTTTGGGAGAAAGGAAATTTCCTCATCTTTTCAACATAAGTTTTAAGAGATTAACTTAATGTACTAAATGTAACATATATTCCAAGGAGACCATTTCAGGCGGAAAAAAGTTACCCGCTAACCCTTTCATATTTATAAATTCCTAAATCCTCAAAAGGACCAACATAACTTTTAATTAAATAAAGTTATGTTGATGAAAAATCATGTTTTTTGATATTTTTTAAAACAGTTACTACAACCAAAATATATTTGAAACAAGAAGCAGCTCTTGAAAATAACAAAAACATTGTGTTCAATTGCTTTTAAAATGTATGAGATACAGCTCGACAATGTCGAAAAATATATCAAAATTTTTTTTTAATTTTCTAAGCCGGAAAAACGTCAATATCTGTTATACGAAAATATTTTTTTTTTTGTATGTAAAAAAACAAAAAAACTACAAACTGTATTTTTCTTTAAAAAAATTTTCTAAAAACGAAAAAATAAAAATTGTACTTTTCTTTAAAGTCGAAAAATAAGAATTCTTTCTTTAGACAGTCAGTCAACTTTTAGTTTAGAAAGTCAACTTTTAATTTCTAAAATATACACATGTCAGCTCAATCGTCCTTTTTACAGAACACAAAAATGTTTACTAGATCAAAAGTTATAGACTTTTGACCGATAGAAATTGACCACTGTAAAGGAAACAAAAGGTACATATACGACATGCCCCCAAATGTCACAACTAAAATTCTTCGCAATCGTTAACCTACACTTCTGATTGATTACAATAAAAGTAGTAACACACAAGACATTTCCACTGTCACTCACTCTATCGCTTTATCTATCGATCTAAGAAAATGCACTCCCTTAATATATTTTTAAAGTTTTTTTTTTTAATTTTAAGTAACTTTTCCGTAGAGGTAAATACTATTTACTTCGAAGTGATCTATATGAAACATAGAGCGACCATTGTCTTTTCTCAACGAGTGCAAATATTAACTATTTTTTGCAGAGAACGAAAATGATTACTTTTTAACGTTTTCTAAAAAAATCTGAAAATAACAAATAACTTAGTTAAAAGCGTTTTGTTCAACAAGTATGGCACATGGTACAATAAACAAGGTATAGAAGCCCAACAACAGATAAACAGTTGACTGTACTGTCGAAGTGACTTGAAATACAATGCCAAATATAAATTTCGATTTACAAACCCCAAGAATTGCCTTTGTCACATTTTAAATTTGAAAGTTTACTTAATTTGATTATACCAATATATTGACATTTTTTTCTTGTTTTTTTAGGATTTCCTAAATGGGCTTTCAACTTCAATGCAAATAAAAGATTATTTTATTCTGTCCGACGTTTCGTTGGGATTTTTTCCAACTTCTTAAGGGATGAGAATTTTATTAAATCTGACAACCACATAAACAAATAAGCAACAACATTTAGAAACATTGAAATAATTTAACATTATTGAAATAAATTTGCATTTCTACGAGAAAAAATTGTAAATCAGCTGACTGCATTAATCAACTTTCTTTATTGTACCACGCATGACATATAGTAAATTCAACTCAATACCGTAAAATACAATTAAATGTTAACTATGCTTTTGTTACAATTTCCAAGAGTAAACAATTAATTACAAATTTTGAATGATCCTTATGAAATATGTTTTTTTTTTAATTTAACGGTGGCTTAGCTTAAGCCGTCACGAGCCGATAAAATTGGCGGCAGTGGCTAGCAAAAATTGACGGCGAACCGACAATTTTTGGTGCCATATGAGAACCGGAATTTACTCGACTTCAGTTTACCTTTACTAAAACTAAGTACAATTCTAAACATTAGTGCATATTCAGCATTTAGCAGAATAATATTTTTTTCAAAAGTATGAATTTAGACAAGTTTTAAAATTCAAAAACAATTAAGGATGATGTCTGTCCTAGAAAAACGATTCCCTTTCATTGAGAGGTGGATACATTCCTTTAACCCAACCGCATTTTTAAAAATAAAATGCTATTTTTTTGTAATCTTGCAATGCATTTATATGAAAGTAATTGGTTTTACCACAAAATAAAAAAAAAAAACTAAAAAAACACACATTGCAGAAATGATTATTAATACAATGTATGTGTGTAATACCAAGAAAGAGTTGATAAACTTTAGTTAACCTCATCTACAAAAAAATGATCATATACATTTTATTTATTTTACAAATAAAAAAAACCACCGCCAATTAACAGAAAAGGGTCATAAATGACTGTTCCGAGGTTATCGCATCCTTCTAATGATCGTATACAAGCAAGAATGAAAAAAGCCCAATGGAAACTGCAACAGTTGTAAGATAAGTGACAACTAATTAAGCCTAATCTCAGATTATAGACAAAAAAAAAACTACAATTGGAAAGTGATATTTGAATATGTATCCTACAGGAAAAGCCTCCCTTCCTTTAAACTCAAGCCCTCAAGTGGTGAGGTAGATTTTAACAAAAAGGGGTTCATTTGCATAGCCATTCAAAAGGGGACCGGCAATGCTGACCAGCGGGTGGCCCTAAAACCGGGTTATAACATTATTGGCTGCATAAATTCTTCAGTAATGCGCTCACAATAAAGACGTTCAAAGAAATAAAAGGGGGAGGTAGAAGGAAGAAATCCACTAAACGTGCATGATGGCTTAGCCGGGCGGCATTATATGGCTGAGGAGCTAACTAAAAAAAAATTACAAAAAAAAATAAAATAACACTTGAATTGTTGTAATAATAGCAGCCGGCCGCAAACCAATACTTTGCCGTACTCTGCACTCTACGCTGCCATACTTCAATGGAGCAGAAATATTCGTGGGAAACATGGAATAACGTCGTCTACACCCTCTTCTACTTAGACTATGCACGTCCATATTACATACATACATATGTCGTTATGTATGTCTCGGTGTTATGGCATGAATAAAGTTCAACCGCAACATAATACACGTACATACAGACAACTTCTTCTACTGTACGACAAACGAGTGCGATGTGGTGTACTGTGGGTGTGTGTGTGTGTTTGAACACTCCAGATACAATACTCCGCATTGTTTATTTAAATAATTTAGAAATATTGTTCAAACGCCTGCACAGACGATGGTCGTATGTTAAGGAGGGTTAAAATGGAATGAACATTGCAAACAAGGTATCAAATAAAAATGAAGTGAAGTTCAGACGAGCCACCATGGATGAGAGTTATTGAAATGAGAGAAATAACCAGGTCCAAAGCCTATTATTAGCTTAAACTTAAAAATAAATAAATATTTAAATTCGCAATAAGAATAATTTTGAATAACTACATGGCCATATTTTTTAAAAGTCAAGCGTTTTGGTTTTAAGGGCAGTTTTTTGGGGTCCCTACGGCCCATTAAACGGAGCCATAATCTTAGTCAAATTTGAAAAAAATTAAATTTAAGATTTGCAAAAAAAATTGCTTTAATTTGTGAAACCATATGCCCAGGACCTATTTGGACCATAGGGTCGCTATTTGGACCATAGGCCCGATATTTGGACCATAGGGCCGCTATTTGGACCATAGGGCCGCTATTTGGACCATAGGGACACCTAGTGTATAGGGTCTGGACCTAATTCTCAGATAAACTATATTTATTATTGCACGTTTATTTTAACCATAAGACTATTTTTTGGGACCCCTCGGGCCTGTGCTAAGCTAAAGCTTGAAATAAATTCGTAGTGATAATGCATTTGCATGTTATGACCATACACAGTCTTTTTATGGCGCCGTAGATAAGAGGCATGTTTTAAACAAAACCATATTTGGTTTCAAAGTTAATTTTTTCTTTAATATGAGTACTGATATATCTAATTTTATTATTAACAATAACTTTTGACCATAAAGGACTTTTTAAGACCCATTGAACAAGCCTTTTTTTCGTGTTTATTAGTGAACGTTTTTCGGCTCATAGACCTAACGACTTTTCCAACAATAAAAAGGTAAGACAAGGATTGCCCACAAATAATAGAGAAACATATAATAATAATTTCAGGCTTATTTCATAGTCAGATTTGAGAACATGTTTTGAACATTTTACTCAAAGAGAAACCAAAAAGTTACGAGTATTATTTTCGACTGCCTTTTGAATAACTTTTTTGTTTCTCTTTGAATAAAATGTTCTAAAGAAACATGGTCTCAAATCTGACTATGAACAGTTTTATAGACCAACGATACATATAAAAAACATAATTATTTCATTCACGTCAATGGATTGATAATATGAAATAATGAACTTTTTTCAGAGCTACGTTTAGTCCTCTAAGGAGAAATGTTTTTCCCTCTTTACCGTTTTTGCCCATTTACAGTGCCAATCCACGAACGACAACAGGCCATTATCCTGCAAACAAGCTTTCAACAGACACACATATGTAGCCTAGAGTTTAGTATGACTTATCATGCGAGCCTCGTATGTTTGAACAATATTAACAAACTACAACAAACAGACACAGATACCACCAATACAAACATACATACACTCGACTGGTACTTGCCATCATAATGCTCTCAATGTATGTAAATTTATTGGCTATTACAGGCACAGAAAAAGGGATGCTGCCAGCCAACCGTCCGTCCGCCCGCCAGGCTGTTGCTGGCGATAATGATGTTGGATGCTCATCGTGATGTACGAGCCGAAAAGAGCTATTGTGGCTGAGGCGGATCAATGATCTCTTGTGCGTTTGCACGCATCCACATGTGTAGTGGTGCCACATGAGTGTAAATATTTTCAATTGAACCATAGAAGACACTTAGATGGCTTCCGGTTAAACACAATTGACACTTTGCAAATATATACTGGTGAAAATGAAACCAACACTAACGCACACGCACACACAGATGATCCAATGTAGATCATCAAGGGTTACTTAATTTTATTTTACCCACCACAATCTGCAGTTTTGAAATTATCAACTCTGGTTACAAACCAAAAAACAAAACAAAAAATGTTGCCGCATTCTCATGGTATAATAGCATCCATACATCCATTCACCCACTTCATCGACTAATGAATAATAATTAATCACATTATTATGGATCTCATATTTAGTCAACCAAAGTAATGCTGAGAATATATTTTTTTTAAATACAATGCAATTGCTATTTTAACAATGGCTTCTTCTCTGGCAAATGTGAGATAAAAACTTGAGTTGCAATTTATTCAAAACTGATGACAAAATACAGTTTAATTGGAAAGGATCGAACAATGTTTTAGAATATATTTCGCACTTGTTCAATAAAATGTATTAAAGAATATTACTCGTAACTTAAAATATTTAAATTTTCAGTTGTGGGAAAATACTGCAAACTGAGGTTCTTTAATACTCTAAAACATAAAAAAAGATCAAGTCCTTTCTCTGACGAAAAAATGGTGTAAACTTTGGAAGATTTTAGGTACTCGTATAACGACAGCAGTTTCCTTTGCAACAACTTTAAATAAAAGGAATCGCAACCTGCGTCCATTTATTTATTTGCCATGTAAATGACAATAAAAAAATGTAAAAAAAAATAATCAAAAATATCAAAAATAGCCTTACAGGCAACAATTTTTTATAGCAAGACTGGATTCCAGCTGATTGCGCACATTTCAGATATTCTCCATATTAATTTGGGTGCAGCAAATACTAAGACTATCTATTTTTCTTAATAAACGTCCTAGTTCTTCTATCAGGGCCGTACTTTAGTTGAAAACTTGTAAAATATTGTGAGACCAAATCAATAAAAGCAAGAATTTGAGAATGAATTACTCTACGAGACTGAATTAATTTATATGTTATGTTAGTTACTAAAACCCCTTAATGTTTTGAGTTACTAATTAAATAATAATTTATGAGCACATTTTCATTTTATATTTCTATGTTTTTATTTTTCTATGTTTTTGACCAAATTTTCATTCTCTTCTTCATATTTTTAATATTATTTAATGCCATATTTTTCAATTTTACAGTACTTATAATTCCGATATCTTATTATAAGGCATGGACCTTGTTTTGGACGTTTGTTAAAAAACAACTTTTTTCGGTTTTGAAAAATTTTAAAGTGTGATTTAATATTTTGATTTTGTCGAACTGTATCTCCTACATTTAAGAGCTATTGCACTCAATGTTGGTTTTTTCTAAAGCGTGGTCTTATATACGTTTTCTAACCTCAACATTGTATTTGTACCAAATATATATTGGGTGTAGTGAATATTTAAATTATAGATTTTGAAAAATAAATTGTTGACTTTCAAAATAATTTTTTTCCTATAAAAGCCTCTAAAGGATGCAGTAACAATTTGGAAAGGTGAAAGAGTTCACCATTTTATTGGTACCAAATACATATTGGTTGTAGTAACTATCTTAAAAATTTTCGATTTTAAAAGAAAAATTGACTTTGGAAATTGTTTTTTTTTTGCTCCAGAGCCTTTAGAGGATGGTGTGCTAATTTGGAAAGGTGAATGTGTTTGCCATTTTTAGTTTTGAGATGGTAACTTTTTAACTCTGGTAGTATTCTTTCAGAATAGATGGTCGATATATTTCAGAACAATTTTGAAATTAATTATATGTATTGCGATTTCTGTCTCTATCAATTTAAGTTTGACGGCATTTTTTGAAGAAAAATTAAATATAAATAACCCTAGAATTGGCAAGTAGAACAGTTGGGTTCATTCTATTCATGGTATAGAACAGGCTGTACGAATGGTTGGAGAGAATTGTAGAATTTTCAATTTTTGTCTAACGGAAAATCTAGAGATCTAGTAATCTTGTAAAACTTTTAATTGGAATCTCGAAATTTGAGATTTTCTGAAAAGAACGGTTAATTATGAAACGGGAAAAATGTTGCGTCTTCCTTCAAAATTGTAAAGGCCTTGTTAGGCTAGTCTTAAACAATTTAATCTCTAACGCTGAAAATCATTGATTATATTCATTCCTGAGTCAACCTGCTGTAGTAAAATGCACAAGAAATGTGGCACTGCAGGAATTCCACACTTTTTTATATTAATTTGTAACACTTTGGTAAAACCTAACTGTTATAAACAGCATATGTAAATATTTTACACATACGACGATAACGACAACATTAAACAGCGAAATATCACAAGTTTTGCAGAAAAATTTCGAACATTTCTTGTAAACCAAAGCAAAAAAAAGAAAGAACAGCAACGTAAAATCATAAATCAGTTTTTAAAATTGTATACAATGTTCGGCTTACTGGATGGATGTAACTTGAGAATGAGATTTTAACGAAGGAGGAAGACTGATAAAAAATAAACGACATCTTTATAACTTTACTCAAAGTAAGCAACAAAAAAATCACTACCAAAAAACGATCAATTTGGGACACTTAAAAGGATGGCTGTTTGGACGGATGATGATAAATGTAAGAGTATCAAATGTCAGCCATAAACACTTGGCGACATATGGCTTAAAACACGTTAATATCGTATTAACATCATTTGTTTCTTTATTATAATTTTTTTCTTGACTTTTTGGCCAATATGCTGCAGCTACCTCAAACGACCGATGATCTTTCTGCGATATGAAGCGAAAAAAGATTTTTCATTACATTTTTCCAGCGATAATTAATTGCATATTAAAGAGGTAGGTAGTCTGATTTTTTGGCTTTTGCCAGCTACCGCCAAGACATAAACCAGTTTCCTTCCAAACCAAACACAGATATCTCTTGAAGCTATTAAAGTAGCAGTGAAAGAAGTGTCAATGTAACAAGACTGAATAATTCCTTTGGTCATTAATTAATTGAAGAAACTCGTCCGCGTTGAAGGTCTCCTTAATTAATAATCACGAAAAGAGCTGTTGTTTTATTCGACAGAAGAAGATAATGATGGTACCCGAAAATAATAAATTTCAATAACAAAAAAAAGAAACTGTTATAAATTGTAACGTCTTATGACGGTCAGCAGCAGGAATGAAGGAGGCTCCAGGGTTGGTTGTAGAAAAGAAACTCTCCCGTAGGGTTATTATCGAAAATATTTCATAAATCTAACCAAGCATAGGGATATTGACAGGAAACTATTCAAAAGCAAATAACCAGAAAAAGTAAACGCAAAAAGGAAAGGGAATAATAAAATGCAAACGCGCATACACACTAACAAACATCAGCAATTCGATACGCCAAAGGTATACATATTTCCCAAAAACAAAACAAGGAGAGTGTCTGTAGAACGTACTAAGGGATCTTAAAAAGGGATACACAGGCGCGCACACACACACTCTGGCTCAGACATAACATTTTGTGACAGACATAAAAACTACAGTCGTTTTTTTCTCTCCCTCTCTCTTGGTTGGATTTGTAACCGACAAACACACTCTACACTACACACTTTATTGCAGTGCGGCAGTTCATTGCACATGTACACAACGGCTTAAGTATTGTTAAATGTCGTCGGTGTTGTTGTTGTTACTCACAACTCTCGCCGTCGTACTACGTACAATATGGCACTCTGCACACTCTATGCAAGGCGGCAGAGATGAGTGTGCGTGTATGTGCTGGAAAGGAGACAAACAGCCAAAAAAAAAGAACAAAAACTAAAATGCACACATATGCGCTTCATTCGTTTTTCTGGACAAACTAACAGCTGTCGTTTTTCCAAAAAAAAAAAAAAACAACAACTGCAGCAAAAGGGAAAATGTGTAAGTTTGGAAATAGATAAACACGACGATTTTGTGTTGTTACTCTCAAGAGAGGTGGTGGTTGTTGTTTGGTGGCGGTGGTGCAAATGCTCCTTTAATCGATGACTGATGAGGTGAGGCAGAAAAGGAGCGATAATGCAAAATATCAAAACACACATGAATAACGGAACGCGGTATGTTTTAAAGAAGAAGAGAGGAAAATGTGAAATTTGCTAATTCGATTAAAATGTTCATTGATTTTTTGACTCTAATCAAATTACTACGAAATTACTCAAAGTCTATGGCACCTTACAGACCGACGCAATTTTGTGACGTGCTTGTAAAGCATCTGAAATAGCACATTTAGCATAAATAACACATAATTGTATTAATATGTTGGCAGAAGAGCAGAGGAGTTTGAAAAAAACGGAAACCACCGCTCAGTCAAGACTGAAGAAAAGTACTTAATAAGCAAATCATTTAGCAAGCTAATATTTAGTCCGCAGTGTGCCACTGGATCAATAACCACTGTTCATTCCGGCGAAAGCCTCGGAAAACTCAAACCTTTCTTACCAAAAAATTATTCGAGAAAAAAGAATGTACCTTTCGGCAAAAGAGTTATAATTATATTAAAGCACATAGACGGGCTGTAAAGGCTTGTTCATTGGCGGGAAAACTATTACCAAATCCATTAATTTTGGCAAAAGACTTGGTCAGATAGGCTGGCTTTTGCGAAAATTCATATTGATTGAAATTCTTAGCAACAAACAAATATTTCGTTCTTGGATGCATCTAAAGACAAATTCCTTTTCAAAAAAAAAATATTTTTAAAATTTAATTTTTCTGTTTTCATTTCTTTAATTTATAAGTAAGTAAATAATATACAATGTTTGAACCTGATGAAACTTTCCTAATATGCTAATTATAATAAATAATAATTGAGATTACATAACAATGTAATATCACTTGCTTTAGTTTTGGCGACCAGTGCATATCTCTATATGCAAACAGTTAAGGAACTTGTGACTCTCGTGAATAGTTTAAGCAGTTACAAACAGAATAACAAATATGACATCGATAATGTCAGTGTATTCCATAAAACATTTGGGCTTTGCTAAATGCATAACATAAAAATGTATGTTCTGAAATTTTAATTTTATCATTTTTAATTGTAACCTTTGCCGTTTCTATAATTTTTTTTAAGGAAAACAACTGGCTCTACAACCCGTTGTTGGAATTGATATGTTTAAGAGATGTGTGCATGTTACCTTCTAATGGTACATTTTAAAAATACTGCCTCTAGCTTGCCAGAATACCATTTTTTTGATGCAACCAGTCGAACAGATTTAAGTGCAACACTTAAAGAAAAAATAATGAATTCTTCTTGTAAACAAAGCCTCAACCAAAACAATTGCGAAGTCGTTTGTGCGCATATGTTTAATTCACTTGATACATTTGGTTTGTTTGTGTCGAAGATTACAACTCTGTTAAAGGGTCGTACTATAAATCGATTATCACTTATCGAAAATTGGCTTAAAAATTTGGTCAAATATTTAGTCGACTATTAAAGGTTGTCAAAAATGTATTAACCATTGTTGCTGCATCAGTTCCATGCGAAAGACTCATAGGTACTCAAATTTAGCCAAACAATTTTGATCCATTGAATAGAAAAAGTAGTTCAATAACCAAGCTTAACTTTTAAAGTGTGCAACTTTAATACCAAAAAATTTTACTGAATTGATTTTCATCCCATGTTTTATTTATTTATTCGTAAAGTGATGCAAAAGACCACGGGCCCGAAAAAACAGTATTGCTTAGCAATTAATTCCTAAATGGAAAAACTTAAAAACTAAAATAAACATTAATAATTATGTAACGTTTTAAACCAGAAGGACTCATTTAAATACAAAAAATATACACAAATGTTATTTTGTCTTGCTTTTATTAAAAGTCAAATGAAATCGTCTTTCATTTTGGAAATGTTATTATGAAAAACTCGTCAACACTACCCCGTCGAATCATCGCACCCTAGATGTGGTTTATACAAAATAAATTTCACGTTCATCACGCTCCCTTTTTGGCACCTCTTACCCAAAAGACTTTGTTTAAGCTTAAATTAAAAACCAAATCAATTTTTCTATACATAAAATTTATCTAAATTTTCATTACATATTTGTACAATCAAGAACTGTGTGTAGTTTATTATACTGAAAGGGAAACATTTTCCCTCTGGGCCAATTTGTCCCATTTTCTATTCCAAACATATTTTGGCTATAAGGAATCATCGTGCAAAATTGGCCACATTCTCAAATTGTTTAGCCGCTGTTGTGTTTGGGAAATATAAAATCCAAGAAATGGCTTTGACTTTGACAATGAAATCGTTTAATAAACAAAAGGTAACGTGTAGTGTTTTTATTGTTTATTTTAATTTTGATTATTTTGAGATATTCTTTAAGTCAAATTAATGGAAGTTTAATTAGCCACGAAAAACCTACAACTTTGACATTATCGAATGTATTTGATAACTCGATCGACGACTACTCCTTTCGCCAGTTCAAGAGATTTTCTTAATGTTTCTTTTCCACTCTGACGTTGATTCTCGGATCATGGTAAGTATAAACCGTTAGTTCAAAACAAAAACTCCCTATTCAATTTAAATCCATTTGGGGTTTTTTTGTATGATAACCTCAAAACAAGAGAAACCTTGTGAAATATATGGAAGAAAAACAAATTTCAAATCAAACATTGTGATATAATAAACAAAAAACAAAATTAAACAAAATCAATGAGGTCTTTTTGGGGCTTCGAGCCAACAGCCAGCCACCAACCAGCCTAACCATTCATCCATCTAAACTTGTCTAATTTTATTGTTACCAACACGTAGACAGGCCGAATAACCAACAAAATATGATCATGTTGAGAAGAAAAAGAAGAAGAAAAGGCTTTTGGCTTTTATTCCCCTTGTTTCATGTTCTACAACGAAAGAGCACGACGACGTCAACGAGTGAACACGAGAATCGGTTCGCCGTATTTTTCCCCGTTTCTGGTATTTTGTTGACCATGTCTTTTAATGGTTAATTGTCGGTAAATATACGATCGTCGGTGGTGGTGAGATGGCTTTTTGTTCGTTTGCGTTTGTTTGTTTTGTGTACATGTGAAATAAATAACAAAACCCAAGACGACGACGACGGACAGCGAACGATCTTGCGAGGAAGAAGCCTAAGCAGGGAGGGCATAAGACAGGGAGAGAAGGAGAAGAAGAAAAAGACGTAAAAAGGTTTTGTAAGTGCGGCATCATAAATGTTTATAGAGGTATGTCTTTTTGTCTGTCCGTCCGTCCGCCTGTCGGTCTTTCGACATATCATCTCTTCTTCTAATACAACTTGTGCGTGAGTACCTTGGAGTTGTCTTCTTCTACTGCTGCTGCTCTTTTGGTTTAGAGTACATACATATGAGTACATACATACGTCCATATTAAACGCACATAGCTCTATTAGTTATTCATTTACCCAAGACTATGTAAAGTACCATAAGCGTGTCTTGTTCTTCTACCACCGGGCCAGCTCGAATTCCTCCTCCCATCCCTGTCTATGACCCATTCGTCAAGTGTGAGACGTTCTTCGTTCTCATGGCTCAGTTTTGTTTTTATTTTTTAGTTTTTCGTGTTTTTGACTCGTTTTTCTTTGGTACTCGTTTTTTTTGTTATATTTTTATTAGCTTTTTGAATTAGAACAACAACAAGAGCAGCCAAAAGAACAACAACAATTGTAATATTCTTGTTTACCGCCGGAAAGTTTGGTTTTCTTGTCGTTGTTGCATTTTGTCATCATTTGTTATCTGGCTTTGTTTGTTTTCTTTAAGTTTTTTCCATGTTTTACTGGGAATTTCGTAGGGCCTGCTGTATTGTCTTCTTGGCTGTATTTCGACATTTGCGTGATAATTAAATTAGCGGTCAGTTGCCCCACGAATTTATTGCCACCGAAAAAAATTTAAGTACGTATGAGGAAATAGTTAAACTAAAAACAGTCGTTTTCCTATCTTTTCGAAGAAATCACAAGTCTCGAAACTAATTAATAGCTCAATAAAGCAAAAAAAAATAAAATACAATAAAAAGAAACAAATGGAGAAAAATAAAGTGATCTTTATTTCAATCGCAACTTTAATCATTTCAAAAAATAAGGTCGCTTTCATCGTGAAGATTTTCCATAAAATATCATTGATAACTTCTAGTTTCTGTTTGTTTTTTATATATTTGTTATTTTTTTTGATATTTCTATTTAATTGCCTTCTACCTTAACTTCATTATTCCATACGAGTATTCATTCCTTAATATTAATTTAAAGCTTCTGTGCTGAATTTCGAAGTAAGTTGAAACCGAATTGTTTATTTGGAATCGGCTTTTAAAATCACCATGAGGATTAAATTGTGTTTGTTTGTTTAAGCTGAGATTGCTTTATATTTCTCATTCAATACGTTCAAACAATACGATTTGAAGCCAGAGAAAGTGACATAAATGCTATATTCGAACACAAAAAATCGGATTTATTACACATTTGGAATACAGCACATAGAGAATAAAATTAAAATTTTTAAAATATGGACAATAATGAAATGTAAAGTGCCTTTAAACATATCGTAAGCAAGAGACGGAAACAAGATTTATTGAATTTTCATTTCAAATTTTTGTTGTTCTTTGGTTTGGTTTAAAGAAAGATAGAATGAGTTACCATTTAAAATAAATGCTAATACAGTTACTTATTGCACTCATTGCTAATAATTTGCCTTTTTACTTCTTTGTGAGACATAACTATTTCGGTCAGACGAAAGTAAATATATTACGTAATAATAATGATAATATTACATTGAAGTGCTTATTTTTTTTATCAATTTAGTCAAAGGTAAAATCCCTTTTTGAACATGTCGCAAAATTTTAAACACTAACTTTAAATGTGCGAAAATATATTAAATTTTGTTCAAGGTGTTGTATTGGAAACGTTTTAAAATAATAAAAACAAAATCCTTAGTTCCAGACAGCAAATTTTATAATAAAAAACCATGAATGTTAATAGCAGTTATCAGCTTTTTCGATAATTAGCAAAAAAAAAAAAGATCATAGAACATTTCTAGGAAAGAATTCAACCGTTATTTTTTGGTTTATAGTAACAGAGCTGGTAAATCAAATTATGTTCTCGTTCGTTCAAAAAAGGTGTTGAAAATTTACTGCATTTGAAACAGTATTTTTACGGTTCGTTGTAAAAAAAAAGTTTAAAACTACAAATATATTTTGATAACGTTTCTCAAAATATGTTGCATCTCAAAATATGTGTTGCACGCAGTGAGTGCGAAAATGTCGCACTTTCTACACTGAATGCAGTCTACGATGAAGAATGTTACGTTGCGTATTTTTAAACATACGATAATCTGAAAATCATCGATAATGATATGATATACTGCATTCAGATTTTTTGAGCGTTTATTTAAATAGTTTTTAACTGCCGGAAGATGAAAAAAGATTTGCAGTTTACGCCTGTATCGGGCGTAAGTTCTTAATTTTAAATCCCCATTAAATAATATTTATATTTATAACAAATGGGGTTGCTGATTAAATTATTTGTTACATTATAAGAGTTTGCGTAGAAAAATGTTAAAATAGATAATCGTAGCCTAAGGATTAAGAGGAAAATAATGTTAGTACAGGAGACGCTACCAAAATAGAACCACTTTGTTTTTCGGGTGGTTCTAATTTCCGAAAAGTTCTAATTTCTGGACGTTTTTTATTTTTACAAAAAAAAGCAAATACATTTTTATCCAATTTTGAGTATTTTAGTAAGAAAAACGAAAACTTAAATAACATTTAGTCAAATTATATCACATAAATGTTTCAAACTTAAAATAATTCATTTAAGTAAAGGAAAATGTTAATACCCAACTGCTGGATGACACCGCATCTTATTATCGTAAGTTTTTGCGTAACATTCAATCTGTAATAGTTGTTTGTTTTTCAGTCTTATTGGTTCTAATTTCCGAATTTTCAATGCATCAAAATGCTGGTTCTAATTTCTGTAAGTTTGAATTTGGGAGCGTCTACTGTATTACGAGTATCATTCGCAAAGCCGAAAATCGCATTACTTTCTATCTAAAAAGTATTTCTATCAAAAAAAATTTGCGGACAGAGGAAAATGCTAGTGGCATGAATATCTACGATTAGCATTCACTTTGTATTTCTTGAAGTTTTAAACACGGCAATTATAATGATCAACACATAATGATTTTGAGTTTTTAAAAAAAGTCAACTGTTTATTAAAGTGTAATTTGGTCTTGTTCTAATTTACTGAATTTTCAAAATATCGGAATGTATAAGTATTGTTATTTGCGAATAGTAGTTTAAAGGAGGATTAAATTTTTTTATATCAACAATCTTTTTGCTAGACTTTATGGTCTAAAATATTTGTCATAATTTTTATGATTTCTGCAAAAATCAACGTTTTTCTAATTCTGTTTTCTTGGAGACTTTAAAAATTATCTCCAATCAGAGTAAGAGACAAAGAATTTTTTGTAACAGGGTTTGGTAAACTTTAAAAAAAGCTTACAGAAAACCCATACGTAGTATTGGGTGTCACTTTTTGAAGTTAACAATTCTTTAAATTATTCTTTGAATTAAAGAAGTGAAATATAGTTTTAGTTAATAAATCTTTGAATTTGAGAAGTGAAATACTATTAAGATAAGCCTTACTTATATTTTTTTAAAACAAAAGCTGTTCAAAACTTTTTGTCTTACTTCGTTTGAAAATAAAATACATGTTCCATGCAAATTTTTTGAAAGTAAAGTGATTTTGTATTGTTTAACTTCTTTTGGAATGCATGTTAATAAAATCCTATTGCTTAAAAACTTTTTATCGCGAAACATTTTTTTTTTTCATTTCATTGCGGGGAATGGACAAAGTTTTTTACAATATGCTTTACTTTACGTATTAATTAAAAATCATTTACCATGTTTACTCCAAACGACTTTCTTTCTTTTATGGAGTTTGACACATTTTCACTTGAAAAGGAAACTTCAATACCAGGCTGTACGAAGGAATTTTCTGTTAAAATCTTGTTTTCTTGCTGCGGAATTGTTTATTAAATTAAAACTATCTTTGCTTAAGTTTAATAAGTAATCAACAAATTGTGAAAGGTATACAAGCATGATTAGCCGACGGCTATACATTTATCTTATAGGGGGATATCAAAATTTTACGAAATAAAAAACAAAAAAATATATTTCGATAGCAAAAAGTACTCATAACTTGGGCCGGCAGACAATACAACATATTTGCGGCCTACACACGAAAGCAGGACAGACGGACGGACACCTGTCTTAAAAAAGATCATGTTCCATCCAAAATGCACACAAGCAAAAAAGACAAAGGAAGATATACGAAACCAGAAGAGAAAAAGAATCACATAAAAATCATCACTTAAGAATCACTTCGTTCCATAAGATAATGAAGGCATTCGGTTGGTACGGTCGGTCGGTCGGTCTATGGTGAAAACGAGAAAATAATAAAAATGTGTGTGTATGTTAGGAACGGAGCAGCAGGCACCGTAAAGGATTTCGTTTCACCAAAGAGAATGTACAAAAACATCAACTCTTGCCTCTCCTTCGCACACTCAGGCTCTCTTTGCAGCTCTCCCCTTCCGACCAATGGCCACAACGAGCAAAGATGGTTCAAAGGAAACGGGAGATATAGCAAAAAGGAAAATACTAGTAACGATCAAAACTACTCTCACATACAAGCACACCCATGAAACAGCAACAACAACAAAAAAAGCATAGCCGAGGTACAATCGGGTTTTCCCTTGTTTTTGAGTATGCGAGTGCATAGCATATTGTGTGGCAGAGTGCATGTGGTATGCCTGTGCATGCATGTGTGTGTGTTGTGTCAAGTTATGCTTAGGGTGGTATGTGACTTGGCTAACGAGTAACAGCCAGCCAGCCGAGTGCGACTCGTACTTGGAAAGAACGAAAGAAAAAGGAAAACGAAACAAATAACAGAAATAACGTACAAAGGAATTACAATGATCATTGTCCAACAGCGGATTTGTTGTTGGCTGTGCGAGTATGTGTGTGTGTGCGTGTACGTTTCTTTAAGACTTGTTGTGGCAGTTGCAAGAAAAGCAATAAAAAACCGTAAATTATGTGTGCCCGAGTGTTGGTCGTCCGTCGGTCGGTCGGTGTGTGTGTGTGTGTGTGTCGGTGTATCTTATGGATTTGATTTCAAAGCAAGATACACAAACACAGTCGCACATTATATTGGATTGCATTTTCAAAATGGAGAACAATTAAATGTGATTTTTTCTTCTTCTTCGTCTTCCTTTTTGTAAGACACCGATCGCAATTCCTTAACGTAACATGTAAATGATGAGAGGGGCCAGCAGCCCTACTTACCCGCTGCGGAAATGCCTTGCAGTATGGAAGGTATCAGGAAACATAACGTTAGATATTTTATCCAAAATATATCAGACTTGGCAAAGGTGTGGTTTTTAACCAGTAGCCACATTGTTGTAATCCAGTTTTGTGGCTGCTTGGGTGTAGTGAAGAAAGAAACAACAGGAGCACCAGCAGTGTATCCAATGGTATCTTAACTAACCCAACTTGGGGCGAGTTAAGTTAGTTTTATTTTGCTTCTGCGTTGATCGCTTTTTCGTTTCTTTCCTATTATTATGGGATTTCAAATAATTGTTTTAAAATGTTTGCACTTTCAGTTTTAACAAAATATTTTATTAATTCCTTTTTTCAATTTCAACACATTCTTTTCTCTTCCTTTTTAGAAATTTGAATTTTAATAATCCTTTTCGATCGATCGTTGTTGGTATTTGATATTCCTCTACTTTTTCTTCAATTTAAACAATCTTTTATTTTTCAATTCACACACACTTTAACGACTTTAAGTCGTTCCTTAAGAGTGGTCGTTGTCAGCCACATATCTATAGTTTTCTTTAATTTCGCTGGCCTGGCTGTCGTGGTCGTTGCTTTTGTTGTATTTTATGTTCACTTTAATTTGTGTAATTTTTTTATTCTCACACACAACACTACTTCAAGTAAAGAGCTGCAAAAGAATCTTCAATATAAACCACTTTTTTTTCGAAATTATGGTCAATTCTTCAGGTTTCTGTTTTTTCTTGCTGCTCGTCGTCGATCTCGTTCTCTCTCGCTTGCGCTCCGGCTCTTACACTCTTTCCTTTAATTCCAGCTTTTCGTTTTTCCTTCGGCTGGTTACCACAATTTTGTTTTTTTTTTCAATTTAAACATTTGCCATCACAATTATTTCTTTTTTATTTTGTTTATTTATTTTCCAGAGAGAGTGTACACATTTATTTTTGTTTTGAATTTCATTCAATTAATCCGTTACATTTGTTTTCTTGTTGTATGAAAATAAAATCTCTTCTCCAATTGTTGGGGTATTTAAACAATTAAGGAAAAACCACCTTCTCATTTTTGCTACTCTTTTTTGTGTTTTATTTTATTTAAACCGTACGCATGCGTATGAAAACTTTTTCCCGTGGACATCCAAACCAAACAACTGTCTAAAGTAAACTACGAACGCGCTCAATTCAAATGAAAGCCGAAGTTGAGTTTATTGCGTGATAGAGAGAGAGGTAAACAGTGGTTGTTTCACACTTGCCAACACAAAACAAAAACAATGACTCTGTGTGTTTCTATGCGCCAGCTGTGCTTTATGGAATTGTTACAGATCTTTTTGTGTGGTATATGGTAGGTAGCTGCTATGTAATTGTTTGCGGTTCGTTAAGGGTTGCCAGCAGCTCTTTAAAAATAAGCAAAGCCGATTTTTTTTGCATTTGTAAAGGGGGTTTTTTATTGGGATATAGAACTTTAAGTTGGCATCACTTTTTTAACTGGCGGCCATTTTGTCAGCTGTCAAGTGATTAATATTTAGTTTGGTTTGCCATTTCATCATGAACAGGTTGACAAAAGAACAACGCTTGCAAAATGGGCCGAAAATGAGATTCATCTCGATGCTAATTTTCATCACAAAATTTTGTGATGAGGCTCATTTTTGGTTGAATGGCTACGTCAACAAGCAAAATTGCCGCATTTGGAGTGAAGAGAATCCACATGAGACCCTTGAGACGCCATTACATCCACAAAAACTGACTGTTTGGTGTGCTCTATGGGCTGGTGGAGTCATTGGGCCATACTTCTTCCGAAATAATGCTGGAGAGTCAGTTACCGTTAATGGAGACCGGTATAGAGCCATGATAACCGACTATTTTGTTCCCGAATTGGATGGCATGAATGTGGATGAGTTGTGGTTCCAACAAGACGGCGCTACATGCCACACAGCGCACGTCACAATCGAATTATTGAAGGAAACATTCTATGAGCGCATAATTTCGCGGAATGGACCTGTCAATTGACCACCAAGATCGTGTGATTTGACACCATTGGATTATTTTTTTTGGGGATATGTGAAGTCGCTCGTCTACGCCAACAAACCAGAAACGTTAGGGGACTTGGAAGCCAACATTCGTGGCGTTATTGCCAACATACGGCCCCATATGCTCGAAAAAGTGGTTGAAAATTGGACCTGTAGAATTGGCTTTATTCGAGCCAGCCGCGGCGGCCACATGCCCGAAATCATATTTAAACATTAATGGCATAAAATTATCCTTTTAATAAAGCCAAATTGATGGACATTAACACGATTTTCTTGTGTTTTATTTCAATTCGAAGTTCTATACCTCAATAAAAAACACCCTTTATTAGACTCCAGTTAATCAAAATGCATGTCATTTCTCACATCGTAGTTGGTTAACGATAGGGTATTTTCTCAAAATGTTTAATACTGGAAAAAATAAAGCTTGAAACTTGGAAGAACTCTAAAATTTTGAAAGCGTCAGCCAGTTTTTGTATGGCTTACAATTGGTACTGTCTTTTTTTAAAGTGAAATTTTACAAAATATTAAGTTAATTCTCCTACCCATTGAATTTAATCCATTAATTTTAGTAAACTCATTTATATTATAAGACATAATTTGATGACATACTTACTTGCTTAATACCCGCCACATTCATTAAGGAACAAGGGGAAACTTCTCTTAAAAGAGTGAGATGTGCACGATATAATACCTACTGTAAACGCCACCTCCGAACTGCTAATGCATTTAATGAAAAAGTTTATACATGGTTTTAAGATAAATCTCTTACTATTAATGTCGCCGGCATTTAGAAGATGGAAACCCTACGCTTGAAAATTTGTAGGATGTTCTTAGCCGTGTTTAAACCTGGGATTACTGACATGATAGCCGTGCACACTACAATCACACCACAGCGCCCCACAATTTTGATGCAATCCTATATGTAAAAACTCAGAACTTGTATATTTTATTTCAAATAGTGTACCCTAATAGATAGATCATTAGCGGTGTTTTTAAGGAAGCCTTTTTTGTCCAATTGCAAATAGATAATTTGTTAGTGAAAATTATGTATGTATATAGAAAAAGTCAAACACTTCTTGACTCTCTTGTTTTTTGTTAATGTAGTATTCACCTAAAACGAAAATTTCGCTTAGGAGTTTTGCAATTATCTCTACAAGGAAAAATTGTAGCGTTGAGCAGTGAAGAAGAAGCAGCCGTTATTATTATTTAAATAAATTATTTTAATCACATTCATTAAAATACCCTCAAAAATTACTTCACAACATTATTTTCTTTTTTGCAAATCTCAAAAATTCGTTGACCAAACAATTATCAAAACATAAATTTTCGTTTGCAGGTGGTGAACAATGTCTACACTGCTCTTATAAACATCCTTGTAACAGTTGCACCTTTTCGTTTCAGCTGCAGTTTCCGAAAAGGAAATATGTTTTGCTCATCGATAGTTGGCAGCACTGCTTTGGTTTGACATTTCATCATGAATAGACCAACAGCCTATGTCAGCATTTCGAAATTTAATGTCCGCATTTGTCTATGCGACAAAAAGCTGATTTGGGCACACTAACAATCACGACAATGCGAATGGAAACTTAAGCATTTCAGTACTAAATTGGGACCACTAACAGTCATCCATGCTAAAGTAAATGGAAAAGCGCTCCATTGTGTTTTCTGTGCCGTTTGGTATTTAAAGAAGATGAAGAAAAAATGGAAAATAAAACGTTAGTAAATAAAATTACAAAATTTTTTCGGTATTTTATTTAAATAAATGGTATCCCTCCAAGAAAAATAAACGTAACGCATTTTGCGGAGCGAAAACGAACTGCATACGGACCGCCATATCACTAACACTTGCATAGTTTTTCATATAAAAATACGACGAAATTAATTCTGCGTAAAACTCTTCGTAAACGTGCCGTTTTTTACGGTACGAAATGGAAGTGATTTTGCGTAATGGAAACGAACGTATTTAAACCAAAAAGTACATAAAACAATCCGTTTACGTGCCGTTTTTGCGATACGAAAACGAGCTGTTTTTTCTTAATGGTAACGGCATTAACTGTTTTTTCTTAAGGCCCATTTAGTCTCGACGGTTGACGGTAGACAATCAGCTATTTCAGTTGGGGGTTGCATTTTGCATGTGTTAGAGGGAGATAACTACAGTTTGACGGTTGACGACGGTAGACTTCTGCAGGTTGCAGAATCTACCGTCAACCGTCGAGACTAAATGGGCCTTTATTCGGGCAGCCATGTTGACAGAACACTTAATTTGTTTTAGTTGATGTTTGAAGTGTGATGATCTGATTGTTGTTAAACAAAATCAGCTTTTGTAAGTGTTAATATAATAGGTATTTATAAAACGTTTGTAGTATATTTATATCTACATATCTATATTTTGTAATAGCCAAAGAATTCATAATCATTCACAATATATGCAACATTAATTCTTCAGTATAAAAATGCTTATAATATTTCGATAGAGAAAGAAATTCAGTACGGAAACAGAACGTTTTGCAGATACAAAAACGTACCGCTTCAGTGTTACGTAAACGCAACACTCTGGTATTACGAAAACGGACCGCTTTAGTGTTACGTAAAAGTACTACTTTAGCTTAGCCTTGGCGTACTACCAATACATTCAAACTACTACTTTTTTTTTCTAATTCTCTTATTCCGGAATTAACGTTTACGGTGCATTTACGTATCGCAAAATCGGTTTGTTTTCGTAGTCTTGTATGAAAAAATGACTTCGCCAACGTTTCGTTTTCGTGCCGGTTTTCTTAGAGGGATGTTAGCGTAAAGGGATGTTAGCGTAAAATACATTCAAACTACTACTTTTTTTTTCTAATTCTCTTATTCCGGAATTAACGTTTACGGTGCATTTACGTATCGCAAAATCGGTTCGTTTTCGTAGTCTTGTATGAAAAAATGACTTCGCCAACGTTTCGTTTTCGTGCCGGTTTTCTTAGAGGGATGTTAGCGTAAAGAAGTCAACCTTGCAGCAGCTGCAGACATTGGTTGACTACATGGTAGAAAATGCAGAGATCTCAAGGGGAGCGCCAGTGTTTAAAGGTTCCAAACATTGCGCAGAGGAGCATTGGAAAAGCTGGGACTGAAATTGATCTTCATCGAAATGATGGCCGGATATATGTGCTTCGGAAAGCCGGAGCCCATTTGTCCTGCAACACGTCCAGCATGAAAAAATCTCTCTTAAGACCCGAAACTGTTAGACAAACTGCAACAAAACATTCACATATATTTAGATGCAAAATATGTACATGGATATTTATCACTTTGTGGGCATCTGAAGAACATTAGAGATGTCCCGCTATTAGCTCCAGGGAACTGGAATTTCACTTCCCTTCAAAAAATATAAGGCGATTGAGGCATTCATGTTTCCTAAATATTGTTTGTTTACATTTGTTTTATTATGTCATACTCGTCAGCAACAGTGGCGTCAACTGTTGTCTTTTTATTTTGGACAATTTAGACATTTCGCATTTTTTCATAGACAAATTTACGAGTATTTTTGAATTTGTTGATCTGGCAACATTTTAAGTTACTCACATAACGTAAGATGATGCGAACGAAGAGCCGAAATATACTGGGTCGCTATTTGATGCAAAAGTAGGTGACGGGTATTCTTTCGCATAGATTTTTTTTCGACATACTGGCCCTGGCTGCAAAAAGGAAGCAACGCTTGTAATTTGTTGAAATTTTCTATCATGTTCGGTATGTTAAATCGTGCACTTCGTTCCATAGCTGCTAATTTGTTAAATTTAATTTTGCACAATAATAACTTGCAATCTGTAAGACGGCAAACAGTGTGAAAAGTATTCAATAAAGTCGGTTTAATTGATATTAAAAAGACTTTGCCAGTAATGCTAACATAAAGTTGGTAACACTTCAACCGCCTAGCCCCGTACTAAGAATAATCAAACAACAAGAGATTTCATCGGCGAAAGTGAAACTACAAGCCAACTCAAACCGTTAATTCAAAGAAATTTCACACAAGTGCGATGTATAAGAATAATTCTGCGATTTGACCTGACTTGAGAACTAGACCTATGGATCTACGCTTCGTGGGCTGCCGAAAAATATGTTCTTTTGAACGTGGAGCTATGGTTACTCAGAAACAGTGAAATTTCCTGAAGAATCTAAATATGAAATAAATTTTACGATTTGGCTCAATCGTAGGCGTTGACCAATGGGTGCGGTCCATTGACTCTGGGCTCAAAAAAATTTTGACAGACTGTTCTTGTAATCAAAGTTAGGTCCTAAATATTAACCGATCTCTATAAAATTTTAGCTGAAGACGGTCGCTACTTATATTGAAATAGGGATAAATCGTTCCCCCGAGTTTTGGTGTAACCAACATAACAGCCTCAAATTTCATCAGATTTTACGGCAAACAGAAAAACATTATTGAATATGGTCGAAATTGGTCTCTGTTCTGATACAACTTTACCGCCGTTTTTTGGTCCATCCGATCTATGGCCGACAAATGTTATCTGATTTCAATATATGACCTAAATTATTTATTTAAACGAATTATAAAAATATTTGAAGCAAATAATTGGATTTTTTTTTGCAAGTGTGAAAGCGAATATTCCGATATAAATGCGAAGGTTAAATGTAATGTTAATTCGAACATTCGTTACAACCCTAGTAAATAAGCCTGCAACCTCAAAAAATACGGCTACGGTTTCCGATATGCATTGAATATCTTCTTCACCAGGGGAAAGAAAATTCCAGGTGAAAACAACTGCCCTTTTAATTTGTAATAGGGGAAGTGGATTTTTTGTCGGGTGTGTAATTGATTGCAACATTTAAGTTTTGAATTAAATTAAATATGTATAAATTGAATTATTTATTTATTTGTATTTTTCTTTCGTTTTCCGTTTTAATTAATATAATTGCTGTTGTTGTTTTTGTTGTATATGTATAAATAGATATAAATGTTATTGTAAATATAAATGTTTTTATTTTTAAATATCATACTTATTTTTGCAATAGTAATTCTATTAGAATAATTAAAAAAAAAATAAAATAAAGGAAAACACATAAATTTTCAAAAAATGCTGGTGTTATCATCATGATTTTCTTACGCGAAATACAATTAATAAAGAGAGAAAAAATTAATATCAAAATATATAAAACACAGCTTAAGAACTTGAGAGTTCCAATACTGAAATAATAAAACTTTATTGAGCCCAATTAAAAAACTCCGAATTTGTAGGTTGCTTGTATATGAAGAAACATATTCAAAAATATTATTAGTATTGTATATAAATATGCATCTAAAGAAGAAGAGGAGAATGAATATCAAATAGAATATGTCTGCGGGTTGTAGTGCTAATGTGTCTATACCGTCGTATCGTATATCTTATCGGCATGATAGGGTAGGGTATGTCTTATGTACGTATAAATAGTATTATTAATGTCTATCATCATACTCTTGTTGTTTATAATTATTATTTGAAGAAAAAAAAAAGAAATGCATTTCTTCATGTTGCTGTATGTGTATTTCTCTTGCTGTGATTGATTGGTGTCTTCTGGTATCTTCTTTATAAAAAAACTACGTCTTCTTGTGTCATTTTTTGTAAAAAAAAATTGTCTTAATTTTTGTTTTTCTTTTCTTTATAATATGGCAATTAGTTATTTTCGATCAAGTCTTTTGGTTATCCTTATTTTACCGAATTAGTAGGAAGTACAATTTGGAAAGGTTTGTGTTGGTCGTCTGGTGTTTTTATTTTGGTTTTTTACGTCAAAGATTGTAGGGTAAATTCCTTTTGTTTTCTTGGTTTCGTTTATCAGTCTATTATTTGTAAGGACTTTTTCTTTCTGGGGAAGTTTCAGAGTGAGATACAGAGAGAGATAGAAAAAAGTCACGCGAATGTCTTCTCGGAATATCAAATATAAGGAATGAGTTCATGATTTGTTGTATACACCTAACTTGTTGTATACTTATCTAAGATGAAATTAATTGTCTTTTTTTCCTATTCAGAATACATAGAGTTTTTCAATTTAAATTACAAAGTCAGAAATAGAAAAAGAAAGTTATAACAAAGCAAAAAAATATATAACATAAAATACTATAGACTAGACAAAGGATTGAATGGTTTATTTTTCTCTGGTATCAGAAAAAAATCTTAGTTAAACCTAAATGTGAAGTGTATTAAACATGTTGTTGTTGCTGATACGCGTGGTGTAAAAATACCTATAGTTTTCTCTTAAAATTCCTTTAAATGTAAAAATTAAAACTTGTCATGGCTAGAGAGAGAGAAAACAAAAAACAGAAAACACTCATAAATTAAATCTCACATTAATAAAAAAAAACAGGATCGTCAGGATCGCCATCATCGTACACACTTATTACACACATTTGCCTAGAGCACTCTAAGCAAACCAATAACGGGTCTGGGGAAGTTGAGGGTAAATGGAGCTCTAGGGGCGTTTCAAGGGAAGTATAGGTGGGGGACTTCGGAAAAGGAGATCATTTTTTTATAAACAAATGCCTTATGCTAGTTTCTAAAGACTTCTGAATTTTGCGTACGAAAAAAGTTTACTCTTGCCATTCGGTCTCATCAACACCCTCCATATCGTCCTGTTCCAATTTCGTGTTGTATTCCATGCGGGCACTAACAGATTTTTGAATCTAAAGTATAAAACAATTTTACAATTAAGATGTGCAAAGATATTTGAAAATAAAAAAAATTCAAAAAAGGCAACATTACCTCCTTCTGCTTAATCTTATCCACATCGAATTTATTGGGAAGTTGTTCATTTGACGCTGCTGCAGATGCTGCTGAATTATCTGAGCGTTTGGCTTGACTGACCACGGGCTGTATAGAAGACACTGTAAGAAAATATTAATTAGAAAAGTGTGAATTTAGAACAATGAAAAACAAATTTCAAAAATTGTCATAAATTTCAAAAAAAAAAAAAAACAACAAGTGTTTGCGACACAGAGCCTGTTAAAAATTGTAAGATGAATTTTAAAAATTGTCTTAAATTCTAAATACAGCTAGTGTTTGCTGCATAAAGCCTAGTACTAAGTTCGTTCATGCGAAAACTGTAATCTTTCTCAAAATGCTCTAAAAAAAACTTTAAACGACTTTCTATACACAATAATAGGCGTTCCACCGGAAGTATAAGAAGTGAATAACTTTGCGGTGCCGCAGGTATCAAACAAAAAAATATTCGCCCAAATTTTGTCATGAAAAGGCGATCTCAGTGCCAGACTTAAATCTATTATTTTTTCAATTTTTTGGTTTATTTTTCTTTTTGTTTTCTATCAGGTGGTTATTATTACTTTCTTTGAATATTCTTTTTTGTAGTTTATCAAAGGCGATAGGAAGCAAAGTCAGCTTAGATTTAGCGAACACAACACCGCTTAGTAAACTCGTTTCGTCTCGTTGGTGAGAGGCGACTGACTACTCAATAGTATTCTTGTGGGCCGTCGCACGTCCCTATATCCATTTATCGATCTATAAATATAAATCATTGCTTGATCTTGTATATGAGAAAAAGTAAGACGAAGAGCGAGAACAAGACGACTCACTGAATTATTCATTTTCATTGTGGTCAGTTTTTTTTTAATTTAAATATAACTAATCTATTTCATCTTGTTTCTCGACATTTCGTCTGCTTTTATTTTAGCATCTTTGAGAAAAAATTATTATTATATGAATAACTAATCATCACATAAATTAAATATATTTAACGGCATATACAGGGTGTCCGCCGGAAAGGTATACTACTTTGTTTTGCCGCCATTTTGGGAAACATTAGTCTTGACAATTCATATTTGGTAGTCGTGAAGTAGAGACGTGGCAAATTTATTGTGAAAAAGTATTCAATAAATCGCTAAACATTTTATCAAAATCAATCATCGATTACTGTGACGATGAGAAAGTTACATGAAATTTTTGGGAGAGAACAAAACTCACTATTTATCGTGTAGTAAATGATTTCGAAGAAAGGGGGTCTATAGCTGATAGGCCCATGCAGGGACCACAACGTACTACAAGATCGGCTGAAAACAATTCTGCTGCTCAAGAAAGTGTTGAAAACAATTCATCAACCTCAATTCGACGCCGTGCTGAATGTAATGAAAAATGTGCTCAAAAGGGTTCGCATTTGTGTATTCCATACATAATCGCCGACATTAAATAAAATATTTATCAATATAAGACCATTATAAACATACAATGAAGTTTACCTTCCCGACGGACACCCTGTGTTTATATTATCAGTTATAAAAAAGGATTAAATTTAATAAAAATGATCAGAATAAGATATCACAATTGGGACTTAATGATAGACCAAAAAGAACTTTTCTCCTTAAAGTATTGTAACGAAGTACACTGGGCACAAAATCGTTTTGTTAAACCCTCCACCGATGGGGTGGATGGTATACTAAATACGGCGTTTCGTTAGCAACACCATGCAATATTGATCAGCGTCTCGATAACCCTTTCAGACCCTGTTGCATCGACATATTTATACATAAACTATATATATTTGAACTGCCTAGATACTAGGGTGGAGTGAAATTCAAAAAAAAAAGTTAACCTCGGAAAGAGATGTAGTCTGGGTTCCTAATGAGGGGAAAATAAAGAAAAAAAATTAAAAAAAATTTTAGGGGTCGCGCCACTCCCTAGAAATTTGGAAATTATCGCTATTTTGGCTTTGATTTTAGAAAAATCCTAAAAAGTTTTATGTCAATAAATGTTTGCAATAGCGTAAACAATGAAATAAGGGCATGAAAAAATTTAAAAAAATTTTTCTCATTGTTCAAAAATTTCAAAAAGTAAAATAAGTCAAATCGTCCCTTCTTCAGAAAATTGACTGAACAATGAAATCGCCACCAAAGCTACAAATATTAGTCGATTATCCTCATATTTGCCTCAAATACTTTTGTTTGGGCACTGAACAAGCTCAAACTTTTAAATTTCGAATAAGTTAAGTCGTTAATTTTTAGGATTTTTCTAAAATCAACGCCAAAATAGCGATAATTTCCAAATTTCTAGGGAGTGGCGCGACCCCTAAAATTTTTTTTAAATTTTTTTCTTTATTTTTCCCCTCTTTAGGAACCCAGACTACATCTCTTTCCGAGGTTAACTTTTTCAAATTATAAAAAAAGCATGTTTTCACTCCACCCTACTAGATACATCGATTGTACTAATTCATGTTTATATATTTGTTTCTCATATTGGTTCTCATTATTTGAAATGAGTTGAAGTACCAAGGTTGCTATATATATTTCTGGCCTAGGTAACACTAAATGTTGCCTGGCGACATCAGACATTTCCATTGGAAAGTATGACATTTTTTTTAGCATAAACGTTTGACGTGCGAACATCATTTGTGTTGTTTACAGTGACTTGAAAAAAATCAATTTGGCAAAAAAAAATGGAATTAACTCGTGAACATTTTCGTGCGATAATTTTCACAACTTTCGACGTGAATTATCACGACAAGAGTGCATCGATGAACTTTAATCTTTGTATGGCGATGAAGCACCATCCTACAGCACTGTGAAAAACTGGTTTAAAAAATTCAATCGTGACCGACGATCGCTTAAAGACGAAGGTCGTGGCGGTCGTCCAAAAACGGCCCTTGTGCTAGAGAACATGATGCCGTGCGTGAACTGATAATGCAAGATCGTCATGTGACATACCATGAGATAGAGACATCCTTAGGCATTTCTTCCACCAGCATACATTCGATATTGCGTGAACACATGGCCGTAAACAAGGTTCGTTCTCGTTGGATCCCGCACAATTTGACAATCGCTCAAAAAAGGCTCGTGTCGATTGGTGCAAAGAAATTTTAAAAAAATACAATCACGGTGCTTCAAAAGACGTTTATGAGATCGTCACAGGTGACGAATCATGGATCTATGCGTGTGAGCCCGAAACAAAACAGCAATCGACCGTGTGGGTCTTCGAAGACGATACAAATCTAACAAAAGTTGTTCGTGGAAGAAGCACTTCGAAGCAAATGGTCGCCTGTTTTTTTAGGCTGGTCATGTGGCGATTGTTCCGCTTGAGCAACGTAGGACGGTCAATTCCAAGTGGTACACCACAATTTGTTTGCCTGAAGTCTTCGAAGACATTCGAAAAACGAACAATAGAAGACGAATCATTGTGCACCATGACAATTCGAGCTCCCACACATCGGCTCACACATCGCCTTTTTGACCGGCCAAAACGTCGAATTGGTAGGTCATCCGCTGTACAGCCCTGACTTGGCACCCAATGACTTCTTTTTATTTCCGCACATCAAGAAAAAAATGCGTGGTCAATGATTTTCGTTGAAGCGTTCAAAAACCATGTTTTGGAGGTGTCTCAATCAGAGTGGAAAAAGTGCTTCGACAATTGGTTTAAGCGCATGTAAAAGTGTATAAAGCATGCTGGAGAATACTTTGAAAAACAATAAAACCATTTTTGATGATAAATATTCGCATTTTTATTAATAGGGCAGAAATATATGTAGCAACCCTCGCATTAGCCTGTATGTCGAAAGAAAGCATTCGTTCGCTTCGTAAGCGAAGAAACTTTAATTTGAGTTTCAGTAACTCAGTTTTAGACGAGCGATAACTCAAAAGGCTTGTCGAAGGAAAACTTTACGAAAGTTTTAATGTTTTCTTAAAATATTTTAACGCGAATTTAACGAATTTAACTCTACTGCCATTAATTTCGTTGGTTATAATTAAAAAATTATCATTAAATTCCATTAAAAATGCAAATTCAAGTAGTTTTACGCATAATAACATTTTTGTGTTAGGTTAGTCTTCACGGAAACTAGCATATATACGTTGCACATGGTTCGATTTTGGATACTTACATGAGTCCATACCCTCGGGTTGTAAATTAATTTTTTTCGGTTTCTTATCGTTAGACAAGAACCATTCTTCGGCCGTCATTGTGGGCGTCCAAGTGACACGAGTATGTGGAAAGAGGTCATCTTGGAACAGTTCACTCTGTGAAAATAGATAAAGTAAAACATCATTAACAATATTCCCATTGATTACGCCATCTGTCTCAATCGTTGCTTACTTTTATACGAGGCACAGTAAAGCTGAGCGGTTCAATGGTTGTGTTTGTCAAGCGATAGGCCTTACAAAACTCGACACTAGCCACATCGCAATGGTTCTTTGTGAGAAAACTAAGTCCTTGATGCAAGGATGTGCAGCGATGATGGGATAAGGGACAGACGAATGGCTCCTCGTCGGTTATTTCATAGCAATATATTGTCGAATCACCTTTGCCGGCCACAAACAATGTAGAGCTATCTTCGTCATAGAATGGTATTAGAATGGAAGGTGAAACGTCCAAACTGGCTGTGTTGAGTGGAGCATTTAAACTGTCGGCTTTGTAGACGCTTATTTGACGCTCCGATACTCTGTGAATTAAAAAAGATAACGATTTCTCAAATAAAAAAAGCTTGAATAGGCATACTTGTAGATTGTTTTGTATCTACGAATTCTATTAGGAATTCATTGTTAGCTAAAAAAGTGCTTACTTATCGAATCCTGTGCACACTATATATTGTCCATCCAATGCCCATACGATACGAGCTCCTCTCGTACCGACCGGTCCATTGCCCTCACGTATAGGTGTCTCCGACTTCCTAGGGTTGTAGATACGAATCTTGCCATCTTTGCTGACGGTCGCACCGAATTTACCACAGGGACTCCAAGCAAAGTCGAAAATTTGATCGGAATGACCCGTCAACACACATTTCTCCTCCATGGTAGGAATGTGCCACAACTTGATTGTCATGTCGTAACTGGCCGTTAGCAAAATGTTCTGGGCCAGAGGATGGAAACGTATAAAATAGATCTTATCCAAGTGGGCCGTCAACTCCTGCTCGGGAGTGTTAGTGGGCTCGGAGAGACCGCTGTCGGGTATGCGCCACAGCTTTACCATGCCATCGTCACAGGCGACCGCCAAACGTTTGGCATCGAAAGGATCCCATTGGAAATCCATAATATTACTACCATTCACCAGCGAGGGTATAACGCCGTCGGGCAAACGCCCAGGCTTACTTAATTCGAATATGGCAATTTTACCGCCCGGTCCAGAAAGCGGCACGGCAACACGTTCATGATTGGCCGTAAAGCCATTACATTCTCCGGGTATTTGTCTGCTTAGATTGCGCACATTTTCGATATGTGTTGACTTATGGCCAGGTGTTCCCTTTAGGTGTCGGAACTTTGAAACTTTGCCAAACACGGTTGAGGTGCGTTTGGTCGATGTGGTGATGGCGGCTTCGGTGGCAGACTTTTTGAGTGGCGCCGCCGCTGTTGCCGACGATGAACCGTTATCGGTGACCTCTTTGGCTGGCACATTTCGACGTTTCTCCTCCAGCAGCTTGCCCTCGGGCACAGAGGTTCGTTTGATATCAATAGCACCAGACTTTGTGGAATCAACTTTGGAAAGTTCGCGACGCCTACAAAAGACACAACGTCGGCGACGACAACAACAAGTTGAGAAATTGACATTTTGCTAAAACTGATGCAAGAACTTACAATGGCACCGGCGACTGGGCCCTCTCCTCTGTGGTGCTCTTTGAGTGCAGTTCATACAAACGCCTTCTCTCGGCAATACTGCTGCGGGCAGGCGAGAATCTTCGCAATTCCGACTCCGGTTTGTCATCGCCTTCCGTGGAGTTCTCCGACGACTCGGAATGATTCTGCTCGAAAATCTAAGTTTAGATATGAAAAGAATGCTTGTTAAGACTTGTTCGTATTTCTAAAAAGATCTGGTTTTTGTGGTAACAACCTTATCACTGGAATCTTCGTCATCCAGAGAAGACTACAATATCGTGTAATTATTGTCGAGAGGAGGAGTTTGTGATTTGTTAGTAGTTAATTTTGTTAATGGTTTGTGTAGATAGGAAGAGATCAACAATACAGAGATTGGTTAGAAGACACACACAATGTTTATTTAAAATGTTTTAAATTCAGAGCAGCACTCATCTTCATTGTAAGCACGTATACTTACTTTACGTCTCTCAGACGTAGATAAGGACTTCTGTAGGCCGTTGTTTTCACCGTCAGATCCAGTCGAGGGTTCTAAAATAGACAATGCATTCACAATTTCTCAGCATCTACTTGTGACGGTTGATACCTACTTTTGATTTCGATTTCCACGATTAAATCCGGCTTTGAGGGCGATGTGGGCTCAACAGATTCGTTTGCAGTCGCAGCCGCATTTGAGGGATTCGAAAGATTTTCCTGTGAACCGGGAGCTACAGGGACAGCGAAAACTTTATCGAATGTAACATCAACCGAATTGCTGGAAAATGGCTTGGGTCCCAAACGAGGCTTTAAATACAAACAAACAGAAGGCAATATTTACTTTCAAAGAACTGGACTGCTTAAATACACATGGACAAATAATTATTAAAAAAATAAGATAAAATGACAAATGAAATCGGTGTGCTAACTTTACCTAGAACTACAACTGAAAGAACGTAAAATGGAATTTGTAACCAAACGAAAATAACGAAAATCATTGAGAAAAGAACCGAAAAGTTTGAAAACTTTCTTACAACAAAATCGCAAACCTTGTAAGCAGTACTAGCTGAAGTTCGGGGTCTTGGTTTTGGCAAAACTTTATTGGCCTCCGCCGACAATGGCGACTGTTGACCGTTGCTGTCTTGCAGAGAGTTATTACGCGATGTACGGGGCATAGGCTTGGGCACCGAAGACGATGAATCCTCCGTATTCGGTGAGTCCTGAGAGGGTGGACTTTGCTCCTCATCATCATCCTCATCATTCACCCCGACACCGCCATCAATGAGGTCGTCATTGTTCTCAGCCGACTCTTTTTCCGAATCGGTCTTATACTTGGCATCGAACCTTTTAAAAATAGTCGACAACTCGTCCGTATCGACGACCTCTTGCTTGGGCGATTTCAAAGATTTAGCTATAATCTGCGTCTTGGCATTGTGACTGCCATTCAGCTGCTGCTGCTGCTTCACATTTTTATCGTCCGTAGTTACCTTTTTATTTTCAATATTCTTAATGAATTCTTTTAAATTTCCACGATGAACCTTTTAGGGTGGTGAGGCAAGCATTATTCGAGGAAGAAAACAAACATATTGCGATAAAAATGATATATTTACAGTAACACTGCCGATAGAATACTAATAGACCTAGACCTAATCCTTCTTAGAAACAATACCAAAACTAACGCAGATCTTAGAAGGTTTGCAAAATCAAAAGGTTACTCTACTTACAACAACAGGGGCATCGCCCAGTTCACGCTTAGCGGGGTCCAAGCTCATTTTTGGCACCGGCATATTAGTGCCGTTCATCCATTCCGCGGCTGTTAAATCAGTACGGCAGCTAGCGGTGTCTGGATACAAATCACTGTGGAAGTCGCGATAAGTCTAAACAAAGAACAGGACATAAACAAAAACAAAACATATAACAATAGCCAGAGCAGAGCCTACCTTGCGTGGCACCTGGTACATAATCGGTATAACCATATTCGAGGTAAGTTGAAGCACGCGATTGACTTCACCATCCATCACCTTCAAAGCTCTCTTGGGTATTATACAAGCACCCTTGGTCTGTTCCCCTGTATGCCTTAGGCCCTCGATGAGGAAGGGATCCTTGTCGGTTACCTCCAAATAGTTTATGGTGGTATCGCCCTTGCCGGCCAAGAACAACATATTGGTATCGGCATCATACAATGGCATTAGGATGCCAGTCGAACAGTCCAATTCCAAGGTTTTCTCGGGCACAGAGAAATTGCGTATATCACGTATTATCACCTGACGCAGACGGGCCGAATCGAAACCGGTCGTCAGAATGCGCGACTGATTGCCCAACCAAACGACGCGTGAATCTTTAATGCTTTGATGCGACTCGGCGGACATTTGTATGGGCGAACCGTTAATGCGACAATCTAAAATGCGAACAAACTTATCTTTGCAGCTGGTGGCAATGACAGTGCCATCTTGTCGCCAACTGGCCGATTGTATGACCTCAGGATGTTCATTATTAGCTACAAAAGACACATCAAAATATATCATTTACTTATCCACGCTACAATAATTTTGTTTTGCCAACTTACAGTAGATTTCCTTTTGTGTTGTCAAATCGAAGAGGGTCACACAACCCGCCGACGTCGAATGCAATATGCCATCGGCTGTGGGATGAAATCCCACCGTCTCCACGCGCCTCTGTTTGTGTGAAAACACACACTCCGGATCGGATAACGAGCTCTCCAGTCCCTTCTCTGGTATATGCCAAACTTTTACCATACAATCCTGCGACGCTGTGGCCAAAAGGCCGTCGTGAAAGGGCGAAAACCCCATATCAGTCACCGTATCTGAATGGGCATGCAGTAGGGGCATTGTCTTGCTTTTGCGCCCGCAATCGTCCAATGGCAAGACGGCCACACTCGAACCCGTATGCTCCCAATTGAAAGCCATGAATGCCGCCGACGCGGCAATGTTATTGCCATAGGTTTGATAGGAACCTACACATATGTCACGTATACATGCTTCCGGTTTCGGGACAATAGGTGCTGCATTCTTGTATTTCGATGCTTTAAAACGCCAGGCCATTGTCGACAGCAGTTGTTCTTCTCTCGTTGGAAGTTGTAATCAAAATGAATTGCGGCGTTTGTTCTTCGTTATGGAGAAAGTGTCTGATAAAATTAAACTGCAAATATATGTGCAAGTTTAATGGAAAGTTTCTGTAAGTTTTAAACAATCGCAAATGGACATATGAACAAGAAACACTATCAGGGAGCATATCAGTTGACTCTTCTTCATCCGAAGAAAAAAAAATAAAACTAGAATAATTAAAAAAAAATTAGAACAAAGTTTAAACAGTCCCAAGACCAAGGCGTTTTTGACCACAAAAGTGCTACACCGACACCCCTACACATAACTCTGCTCTTTGAATCAATTGCGGTTTTTGCACGAGGGTTGGAGCCAAGAGGGGCATTGAGACTCAGAGGCAGGTCTCCGATCGCAGTCACTAACTGCACACTCTAGGTCACTTATAGCAATGCTGTGGGATCTTTTTACCAGTGCTTGACTTTACAAAAATGCTAACTATAAGTATAATTTCCTGACTAAGGTTTCTCCGTCAACGTCGATGGGTCAATGATGGAATTACGGACAGGAGCTGGTTTTTATATAAAAAAAATCAAAATCGCAAGTAGCGATACTAGATATAGACAAAGCAGTACACTTTCTTCGACAGACTAACCTGCCGAACGACAAAGATATAAACTTTTTCGTGGAAAGTCAGGAGCTTTGTAGGCTGTACAGCCACTCCCAGTAAAATCCCAACTTGTTAAGAGTTGCAAAACGTCCCTAAGCACCTGCACCTTTACAAGCTAAAATTTTGAGCTTTGTTAGGTTCTTGGACACATTAATGTTGGAGGAAACGAGGTGACAGATAACCTGACACGTCTTGGCTCGCTAAGAATTTTCAGATGCTGAGGACTCTGCAAAAACTCATAAATGTGCTAAAAATCTGCAGCATAGGATTCTAAAAGTATATAGTCGACTTTTTGTTGTAGAAATTTAAAAAGTCGTAATCAAATTTCGTATTTGGTTTTAATCGAATAATCGACTGATGCTTTGGACTTTCTTTTTCGATTTTTTGCTGCCAGCCTAACAAATGTTTATGCTCAGTAACACTCTGTTCTACAGAGTATTAGAATTAGATCAATGGCAAATGTTTGCAACTCGTTTGAGCAAGACCCACATTAAGGACTTAGAATCAGCAGCTGATCTTGCAGGTCGCAAATGTTGTGCGATCTTCATGATTTTTGGCAGAAGTACATTTTTTGGATCAAGAACGGACATTATTTGATTGAAGGCAATTGGTTAGATTTAGGTATAGCTGACATACGAGGGCGGTTCGGAAACTTCTTAGCCTAGCACAAAAAGCGCAGTATAAACAGAAAAAATTTAAGTGTTTTGGAAACTTCCATCTCTGCTATGAACACATGTTAAATTTTGTTTCGATCTTGCAACTCCTTCATATAGAAACAGATGTTCACAAAAGACGCATCCGCGATTTTTTTACAATGGAAAAATTAGAAATGCGTGGTGTCAACAAATATTTACATAAAAAAGGTTTATCGGGACAAGAAATTCATAATGATATGGTGAATGTGTTAGGTGAAAGTGCTCCTTCATATGCAACAGTAAAAAATTGGGTTGCTGAATTTAAACGTTGTCGTACAAGCATTGAAGATGAACCACGTAGTGGACGTCCAAAAACAGCAACAACAACAGAAATTGTAGCCAAAGTGCATGATATGGTATTAAATGATCGACCAAAAACGCATAAGAATGAACATTTCTCAAGCTTGTTTGGATCGTTTTCAGCGAAATAAAATGGATTTGAAGCGTCGTTTCATAACTGTTGATAAAACATGGATCCACCACTATACTCCAGAGACAAAAGAACAATCCAAACAATGGACTGAAGCTGGAGGAAGTGCCCCAAAGAAGGCAAAAACAATTCAATCGGCTGGTAAGGTTATAGCAACGGTTTTTTGGGACTTCAAAGTTATTTTATTGATTGACTATCTGCAAACGGGTAAAACAATAAATTCAGAGTACTATTGCAACCTTTTAAATCAATTAAATGTACAAATTCGAGAAAAACGTCCTGGCTTACAACACAAAAAAATAATTTTTCATCAAGACAACGCACCAGCGCACAAGAGTGTTTTAACAATGGCTAAAATCATCGAATTAAAGTACGAGTTGCTTGACCACCCACCTTATTCTCCTGATTTAGCTCCCAGTGACTTTTACCTGTTCCCAAATCTAAAAAAATTCCTTGCTGGCAAGCGTTTTACCTCAAATGAAGATGCAATTACAGTTGTAAACCACTATTTTGAAGACCTTGAGGAAAACTATTTTAATCAAGGGATATAATTGCTAGATAAGCGTTGGACTAAGTGTATTGAAGTTTCAGAAGATTATATTGAAAAATAAAAATATTTTTGAAAAACTAACTATTCTCTTTCATTGATAGGCTAAGAACTTTCCGAACCGCCCTCGTACATATGTGACGCGCAAAATAGAAAGGGACCTAAGGGTAAAAACCAGTTTTGTTCAGGAGAGCCATTTTAAAGATTAAAATACGTGTATATTGGGTTTACCATCACTTTCATAAAACGCGCATATCTCTGGGAGGGAACACTTTTGGGGCATGGGATCGGTCTCATTCGATCCTCAGATGTTGTCCACATCAAAAAAAAGTGAAAATTGATTTTTTTTTACCCTTAGGTCCCTTTCTATATGCGCTGTCACATAAGTTTTTCCGATTTGATGTATTCAGTAGCCACAGATTATAACTGGTGAAATAGGATATAATCTGTAATCTGGCACATTTATTTACGATCGATCGGTAACCAGCTTAGAACAGGTTATATCGGTCCGCCTTTTGTTATAGACCCAGTACAAAGGTATTTCCCGGTATTAGCTACAACCGGTCGTAGTTTATTCCAATGGACAACCATCCAATCTTGAACCAATTTGGAACAAATAGGGTACTTTTCCTTTTAAATAGCCCCATTCAAATGACTTGGGGCCAACAAAACAGCTTCCATTTCAAGGTTATCAGGTGGTAAAAGTGAATTGTATTTTTGTGGGCAATTGTGTGAAGAAAACTTGAAAAGTGACATTTACAACAGTAGTTCTTATTCGTTTGGTTAGAGCCCGGTCTGAATAATATCGGTTTTTTTAACAATTGCTACGAAGCTTTCTTAAGATGATCGTCTCGGACCTGAAATCGTGTGCAGCCACGAAAATGAATGTCGCTTTGCCATTTTGTTAAAACCTTATCTTCTATTTTAATATAAATGCAAGAGATCTTGAGCCGGATAATCCTTGTTAAATGAGTTATCAAACAACAGCAAAATTTTCTTACGAAGCTAAACATTAATTTGTTATGCCATTTGGCTAAATTTAGGTGGCGAATGCCAAAACTCGGGAAAATTAAACGTGAGCATATATATGGGTAACGAAAAAAAATAATTTCTCGCAAATTCGATTCAGGATCCTAGGTTGATTCGTTTAACTTTTTTTAAGGCGATAAATCGGAAGTCGACTTGCGATATATTTTTTGTTTAAGAAATGAAAGTCGACTTTTTTGAGTACTAGGGTTATGAATCACTCAAACGATAAAACTACGAATAGAAACTACAAAAAACCAAAATAGGTTGAAATGGTGAGATCATCGTGCAGTTTTCGGAATAGTCGAATACTGACACCTGCGTGGGGATGAGGAGTAGATCGAGACAGCAAAGAAAGCGTAGATACCTTGGAAGTACGTTCTTGCAGATATGTTGCTAAAAGACTTTGAGCTATAGGCAAACCAAATCTGGGGAGTCAAGACAATGAAGCCTTCTGGGTAAATTTCTTCAATAAATACAACTACCACGCAATGGGTTATTGTGTCGGTAAAATCAATACGTCGAGAGAAAGGTATTTTGATAAGCTAGCTATTGATACCGATATTACCCCAATGTGATAAGAGAAGACGAAAAGAACTTCTACGAATTGTGACTGATATAACGATATTTGCTGTCAATATGTGAGGGGGAGGCAAAGAGGAAAATATTCCTCAAGGAATTCAAAATAATGATGCTGATTTGAATATTTTACAAAAAATATATTTTATTTAGTCTTCTACGAATTGAGAATGAATAACGATATTTGCTGTAAGATGTAGGGGCAATTGAAGGAAATATCCCTCAAGGAATTCAAAATATTGATGCTGATATTTCACAAAAAATCTCTTATCTAAAAAGGCAAAACTTTTTTGAAGAAAGAAACAATATTTTAAAGACCTTGAGGAATATTACCATCAGGTTATGGTCCCAAAACGTTTTTAGCCAATAAATATTTAAGAACTAAAAAATTCCCAGATGTCGTCGCTATCGAATCGAAAAGCTGAATGATAAGAATGGTAACACGTGGTGTGTCCACTTGAAAAGTATGAACTAGCGAAAGATACAACCTGGGCAGTGGCCAAGAAGCTATAATGGGCCAACACAGAAGAAAATGCCTCGGCAAAAATTATTTTAAGTGTGAAATCTGTCTGACATGTCCGACTTTTGATGTTGGGATTTTTAATACCCTTCACGAAAGAGAATATTACATTTGTCTTTCCGTTTGCAGCACCACGAAATATTGATCGGAGACCCTAGAAAGTAATTAAATTCTTGACTGTGAACAGGGATTAAACTGGCTCAAGACTTCTTGCTTCTATATTTAAATAGAAGACAAGTTTTTAACAAAATGGCAAATGATTTCGGGTCCGTGACAACCCTCTTCAGAAAGCCTTGCTGCAATTGTTGAAAGTAAAACCAAACTCTATAAGGCCAGGCTCTCCCCAAACGAATGAGAACTACTGTAGTAAACCTTACTTTTCAAGTTTTCTTCACACAATTGCCCACGAAAATACAACTCACTCTTGCCAACTCTAAAGATACTCCACATCGAGAGCCATCAATAGATTTCTTTTACAACGTGTGTGTGTGTTGTAAAATTCTCTGATTGTCGTAAAATTCTAACACGATCTAGCCATGTCCGTCCTGCGTGTTTGTTGAAGGCATGATATGGTTTAAATGTATCAACCTAGTATTCAGAAATTTTGCATGATGCAGGCTTATGGTCACAAGCTGCCGATAATAAGTACTCGCTTTTGCTTAACAAATCCGAATTTGTTGTAAGTGGACAATGGGAACTGTTAGTGGCGACGCACAAAATACCTCGAAAAAGAGTAAAGCTGCTGAAAGGTTAGGCTCAGGTAGCCCAAAATTGAATTGTTTTTTTAGTTTGAATGTGTATTTAACCACTCATTTCAAGGAACGGAGTTTTTCTGTGTTGTTTGTTATTTATCTTTTTAAATTTAAATGTTTTGTTTTAATAAAATGAACTTAAGAAAAGTTTGCGATTTTTTTTTTTTAAAAAATACTCTTTTTAAAATATCACTTTTAAAAATAATCCCCTTTTTGTGCGACTTTTTGAAATTTTTCAACGATAACCCTGACTATAACTAACAAAACCCAACTGAAGACCGTACTAAGGGAAGAGTGGAATAAGATTGACCACCAAACCACAACAACGCTTGTTCATTTCATGAAAACCCGATTTAACACTGTAATTGCTTAAAAAGGTGGATTAACAACATTATTGACCTGTGGGGCATTAAAAACGAATAAGTTTAACAAAAAAAGTCGGCGACAACCTATATTTTCCGAGTTACGGGACCCTCAATTTCGGACCTACAACTGGATATATCTGCGGCATTTAAAAATCTGACCTAGGTGATATTAGTATCGTCGGAAAGCTTATGACAATACCTTTCAAACGGTATACATACATATATTATGAATAATTTAACCCTTGTGGGCGGGGGGGTCATTTTGTATATTTTTGACCCGAGTTTCTGTGAAAAATGGGTCAAAACTTGGTAAATTGCCTACATAAATCCTTTAAATGCACGAGATATTGTCATTTTAGTTTCAGTTTTTGCTCAAAATTTGGACACAATTTTCACAAACAATTTACATAGATCTTTTTTCGATATGGAATTATCAGTCTTGCCATTTTCTAACAATATGGCCACATTTGTAGACGAAATAACACGCTGTGGTAGCATTTCTTTTAATAACGGAGGAAAGTTTCATTCTAGAAAACTCGTTAGAAACGTAAAGTGTAGTAAAATGAATATAAAAAACAGTAGGGATTGCGAAAATTGTTCAGCGATGAAGTCCATCCCTGCTCGAACAATACATATATTAAGGGACAGAGGCTTAATGCCAAAAGAGGGGAAATATTTCTGCCCAAATGGCCATTATCTGCGGCTTGTAACACTAGAAAAAGTTGTTGATGGATGGATTTGAAGGCAAGAAATACATAAAAATCATTAAGAAATGCATGATAATTGAAGTAATATGTTGAAATAAGCATAAAATTGCTTTATCTCCTGTTCTAGAAGGGTTAAAACGCCAATAAATGAAAGGTAAATATCGAGCCATAAGCGCTAACCTATCGTAAGTCAAATTTTTGGAAAAAAAATTTTATTGCTGAAAAATAATCGTTAGGACAAGCCTCATCGTTTTGTATTTTTAAAATGACAAAATTGTTAGTAAGACATCAAAAAAAAAGCTTTTGCATTTTATCGTAAATGATTGTTTAAATTTTATTGTGTAGCAATTTTATCGTAAGTCACACATCAAATTGCTGCAGCAATCGCAAATGTGTTCAGATTTTTTTTTTGTTTTTTGATACAGTTATATGAGTAGGTAGAAATCTTAAATTTTTGCATTAAAACATTTGCATTTTTAATAAAGTTGTTTGAAATAAATAATAAAAACCGTCTCCTGTAAAATTTGCATTTTTTCACTTACGATAGGTTAGCGCTTATGGCTCGATATGTTGGCTAAAAAACAAGATGGATAAATACATACTTAGAATAAGCATTTTTCCAGTTATGAGGCATTTTTAGTACAATATCGAGAAAAATAAAAATGTTGCTATCGCTTCTCAATGGGTTAAAAGATCAAATATATGTATGTATCTCTGGATTGGCGTTGTAATAAGCTTTCCAACGATACCCATATTGTTTAATAGTAAAGGAAAAGTTTCACAGATATGGCTTAGTACTTGAATTATACATCTTAACTTTCGAGGCCCATATCTCGGCCGATAACGCCGATTTTTTTATTTTATATTTTGTGCTTAGAATCAAAAGTTCTATCGATGGTGCACATTTGGTGTCCATGCAAGAGTTGTTACTAAACTAGATTTAAGCCAAGAAAAATGCTATACAGTAAGGAAACTTTTTTGTGGCCATTTTATGTTTTTTTGATCATATCACTTAATTTTTCATATTTTTATGTCGTGTACTTTAAAGCTTTTTTGAAAAAATATTCGCTTATAAATATAACTTTAAAATACAATATAATCTTATGGTTTTATTGTGTTCATAATGTACGGAGACTTTTTAAGTCAGTGTAGATCGTTTAGAATTTTACGACGATCAATAATATATATATTATTTAAAGGGTCTCCGATCAAGATTTCGTGGTGTTGCAAACGGAATGACAACAAATTCATACCATCCACCCTTCGGTGGGTGTATAAAGTATAAAGAACAGATTTGAATACGCGATGACATTTGCTGTCATTGATTTACATACTGACGAAGTGGGTGTTGCCCTTATTTTGGATACCATGCCCAGCATAAATTATCAGGTCGATTTTCACATTTTTTTTTGCACCATTTTCAACGCGATTACACACTTTTTGTAACAAGTTGACAATTTTATTATTTATTTTATGCCATCAGTTTAATAATACCCCTGTCGATTATACATATCTGGTTCTCTTATACACTCTCTCGCTCTTACTCTCTACCCCCATCAAAGAAAATATATTTACATGACACACGCACACACAAAATAGATAAAAAAAAATAATAATAAAACATTTCGCAATGTAGCACCCTCAGTAGTGTCTTTTCGTATTATACAAACAACCACTCACTACCCAACCCACAAGCGAACGCTGCCGCTGCTTCCACATACACACATTACATTGCATAGATCAACCCCTAAGATCATCACCATAATCCGAACAGAGAAACAACACTGACAGAAAACTAAACAGACCGGCAGACAGCCGCACGTACGCACATGAGCATGGAACATGGCTGGTAGCCCGCTTAAAGACAGGTTTCTCTAGTTGTCGCCTGTGGCCGCCGCTGTTGTTGTTGTTGATGAAATCACATAAATCATGCACAATAGAAAGTACACCAATATTATCGTCGGCAGCTAGCTAGCTATCTGGCTGGCTGGTGCGGCGGTACATTCATACAAGGAATTCAGTAGAAAATGTATCCTCCATATATGGTGCTGAACCAGCAGCAAAATGATAAAAACACTGGAACTGGAGAAAAAGAAAAACCGAAAACCGACCGTGTTATCTCCGGCAACAAACTGCTCTTTTCTCTCAATCGGTACATCTTTGTGTACAACAACAGCAGCAACATAAGGAAATGGGAGAAAGGGCAAACAAAAAGTGGATTAGCAAAACAATTTCTCGCCACTGCTGCTGCTGCACACATTTTTTATGCAATGCTAATTTAATGCAATTAATTTAAATGTCATTTAGTCGATTGCGAGAGTTGCATTTGATATAATGAGATTGGAAACCAATGACTAAACAAACAATTAGTAACTTGTCTATTTTTACAACAATAAAATAGTATCGCTTTCTTTAATTGTAGATATCACGACGACGGACGGTAGTGAGTACACCGCACAAAACTAACACACCCTTTTTTCCATACATACAATACAGGGAGAAGAGACGCGCAGACAAAGAACTTTTTTGCAAAAACATCTAATCGTACTTTTTGTTAAAGAACATTTTATTAATAGCAAAGGGTTTTATAAATGTCTAGATTTAGTGGTTCTTTGCACAATAGGTTAATATTTGAATTTTTTAGAATTTATTTTCACCTTCGTACGCAAACAAATTGTACTTTTTTCTTTCCCGTCGTATCGATTTCTTTTCCAACTGAACTTGAAATTAACACAAACCAACAACACAAATCAGAGAACCGAGCCGATTTAAAAACCACGACGGTGTCGGTGTTGAACTACCTTTAAAGTGCTGGTAATGTTATTCTTGACAAATTGTGAATTGAACAGAACAAACGCCGTTAGCGGCTGGCGATTTTGTGACTAAACACAATTGAAGGCGCTAGTATAGGCGACTCGAAAATCTTCACCGATTTAAGGTTAAAGGCCCATTTAGTCTCGACGGTTGACGGTAGATTCTGCAACCTGCAGAAGTCTACCGTCGTCAACCGTCAAACTGTAGTTATCTCCCTCTAACACATGCAAAATGCAACCCTCAACTGAAATAGCTGATTGCCTACCGTCAACCGTCGACCTCAACTGAAATAGCTGATTGCCTACCGTCAACCGTCCACCGTCGAGACTAAATGGGCCTTAAGGGTAAGGTCACCAAAGCTTTTTTCTACGCTGCGTTATTTTCAACATCCGGTTACAATCTATGTATATATGAGAGGACTTTTCTATGCCGACACTGCAATAACATGAACTTTTTATACATTTTTATATTTCAAGGGTTTGTGGACAACCGGTATAAACAAACAGGCAGCGCAATGAAAAAAAGCATCATTGTGCCTTTTATTAAGAACTGTTCAGATCGGCAAGACAAAACTCAAATAAAAGTCAATATATATTTGCACACTTTATTATGGAAACATTCATTCCAAAGCGACACTCCTAAAAGTCGACATCGGCTGCGCAAAGATAGAAATACAGAACCATGCTAGAAGCGTTTTGCCTTTTGTCTCATCGTTTCTTGTGTTGGTTGTCAAATAAAAAACATATAGAAAATTTTCGGCAGAGAAAATGCTTTGACATTTTTATTTTTTGCTTACTTTTTTACTGAGTAAAGTTTTGTTAAGAATGTGCTAGGGGCTCTCGCGTGGAAGGTTTGACTGTCGCAGCGAAAGTGTTTTGTCGTGTCGGTTACCTCCCAGCCGTTTATATTTGATAAGCTAAAAAATCCGTTAATTTTTTTTCCGCTTAATTAATCAGTATTTTGCAATCTCCGCTTATTTTTGTCGCAAAGAGCGGCATAGTGTTAAAAGGCGAAATGTATTTGTAGATGTCAGTGGACAGTGCTGCCAATACTACCGCTTTTTGAACAGCTGTGTTTGAGAAAATGGGGAAACAAAATGGACGAAAAAGAATATACAGTAAAGTCTCGCTTACAGGAATAATTAATTGAAGAACACGAATCGGTTTATGGAAAAGTTTGGATTACAGGCTCAAGAAATCTATTTACTTTTTTCATTGAAATATCCACTTATTTCAAACAAAGATATAAAAATAAATGCACATAAAATACATTATGTATAAAAAAAGGAAAATAGGTTGATTAACAAAACATTCAATACAGATCAAGCCAAACAAAAAACAATGCTATTGTAAAACAAATACTAAGACCCTGATTAACATGTTTTCGTAAAGAAGTCATAAATTATTTGAAAAATGTTTGTTAACAATGTTTCCTTTGATGGATTTGAATGATAGTCTCTGGCGAGGTGGAAAAGGTATATTGTATTTTCGTGGAAAAGAAAATATGAAAAGTGAGATTTACAACAGTACTGCTTACTCGTATTTGTCTGGTAAGAACCGGATCGTTAGGACTTTAGTTTTCTTTCAACAATTGCTAGATTGGCCAATTGGACCAGAAATCGCGAAAAGCATTGTGCAGGCACGAAAATCAATGTCACTTTGCCATTTTGTTCAATATGTAGATTCAAAAGGGCTCGAGTCCGTTAATCCCTTTTCAATGTCTTAATAAAAACCGTGATTTCCCCCCTTCATGTTCGATGGTGGTCAATGTCTTAATAAAAACTTCATTTCTCGAGCATAAAACCAATTTAAGTAACATTTCAGTGCAGAGTCCAAGGACTTGCACAGTTTTACTATTTTTGGTGAGCAATTTAACTAAAAGTATCATATAAAGAGTTATTGATGAAAATTTCGTTCCGAAACTGGTCCAACTTATGCATGCTGTCAATGAGATAGCAATATACTGCGTAAATAGACTAACTCCATTTAAATACATACTTTGATCTAAGCCATTAAACTAAAAAATTGAACATAAACTGTAAGTTATCTTCTGTCGGTTAATGAATTTAAAATTAAATGGCAACCATATTAGATAGATAGAATTGAAATTATTGACATTATTTTTTTAGGTGGGCTATAAATTTGAATTTTTGCAAAAATATAATGGGCATTTTTAGTAACATATGCACTAACAATTAAATGGAATTTTATTGCAAAATGCATGATTCGCAAAGATATGAACTCAAAGTTACTTTTAGACTGACAACAAAAAAGCATTTGCACAGAATTCCGATCGCCAGTATAAATACATTGTATTTTTTTTTATTTTCCAACCATTGATTATTTTTCATTGAAAAGCATATTTCTGCAACTGTAATATATTTAAATATACGACGGCATATCAATAATTCCGTGATTTTATTAACTTCCCTCGCAGTTATATAAAGTGGAACACTGCTCCCATGAAGTCCCATTTGTTAATAGACTACAGTAAAATTTTTAGATAGTTCCATCATTTAGTTTGTGTTTAACAGCTGTTCAAAACATTCAACCTCAAGGATTTTCTTAAAAATAGAAAAAAAGGAAACCCCGAGTGTTCATTGTAAAAAATTCTCTTGAAATTGAAATTTCAGAATTTATGTTTGAAATTCAGAACACATCAGTTGAAATTCAGATATTACAATTGATATATGGAAAATAACAATATTCTGAAAACGTCGTTAAGGTCGGTCTGGTCAAAGCTTATGTATTTTTCACTGTGAATTAAAGTAGTCCTCCTCCATGAGACGGAACTGCGCCAAAAACGAGTTACTGTGTGGTGCGCAGTTTTCTCAAGCGGCATTGTGGGGCAATACTTCTTTGGAGAAAACAGGGTAACAATGACTGTCAATGAGGATCGAGTTTTTACCCAGAACTGTTTCGAAGATGTGTTAACGAGCATTTGGTTCCAGCAAGAGAGACCGGTTATGACAGATATATAACGAAAATTCTACTAAACAAATTAATATCCAGAAATTCCACATTCCGCTGGCCCCGAAGGTCACCGGTCCTTACTGCACCCCACTTTTTTATGGGGTTATGTCGAGTAAGAGGTGTACATAACGAAACCAAGGAATTTGACTAAATTGAAGTAGTCCACGAAAACAACAATTGAAGCGATCCCAACTTTAAACCTGAATAACTTTCTGATCAGGTGTCGCATATGCTTGGATGAGCATGGAGGTCATTTACGGTCTATCATCTTCAAACACAATTAGTCATGTACAATTAAATTGTCTATACAATAAAAAATGAAATAGTGGAGAGGGGGGAACATTTGAAAACTTTTTGCTTTCAAGTCTCATAAAAATTTATATTTTGAATTATTGACTATAATTGAATTATAACTAATAGGTATGGAAATAAACTTTAGTTTAAGTCTACAAGTAATTTATTTTTAGTTTTTTAATTTTTTTTTATTTTTTAATGGATGAAGTCATTGTGGTGCAGTTTTGAACGGCAATTTTTTCTTATAGCACTTATGTCGAAAAATAACATAAACATTTGAATACTTTTTGCTTTCAAGCCTCATAAAAATTTATAATTTTGAATTATTGACTATAATTGAATTATAACTAATATGTATGTATGGATATAAACTTTAGTTTAAGTCTACAAGTAATTTATTTTTAGTTTGATTTAAATTTTTTATTTTTTTAATGGATGCAGTCATTGTGGTGCAGTTTTGAACGGCAATTTTTTCTTATAGCACTTATGTCGAAAAATAACATAAACAGTAATATATTTTTATATATATAATAAATTCGATTTATTTATTAAGAAAACCCTAAACATTAACATAAATTAAAACAAATTCACATCAAAAATAAGTTTTATATTATTACCTTAGGTATAAATTTAAACTAAAAAACATAAAAACGAAACTTCAGATCGCTACAGTACAGAAAAACATAAATCACATTCATTATTTAATTAATTTTGTTGTCTTATTGACCCATTTTAAATATAGAGAAATCGAAGTCAAAAGTCATCATTGCAGCTGTCCTCGATGTTGCGGGTTCGTTTACTGGTGTTGGATGCTTAGCCTTTATTTGTATGCCATTTATAGACCACTTGTCTGCTATATCAGGATAAAAAAAAAACTTAAAGAAATGTGACTTCTTCTTTAAAAAGGTGACGTTGTAGTTGTTGTCATCTTTCTCAGATTTTTTGGCAACAAATCCCAACGTTTTGAGATTGTTTTTATTGGAGCATTCCACTAATAAATAGTCTACTGGATTTAATTGGTCGTAGCTCAATTCTATGTTTTCTTCTTCATGGCACTCTACAGCAATTTGGTCTTCAGATGAATCACCAGCAAAGTTGTCCAAAACTGAACTGGCGTTCCATTTCACGGAAATTTATAAAAAAAATTATTTTATATAAATATCAAAGAACTTACCTACATTTAATAAGAAATTTAAATAACTTTCAATTCTGTAGCACAATTGGTGCGCCACCCTGTACAAGGGTGACATTAAACGTAAGAAGGGCCTAAGCTACAGAAGCCCAATACTTTTACGATTGTGAACTTTTAAAGTTATTTCTTATATGATTTTATTAATAAGGGAAAATAAATTTAGTATACACTAAATGCAATTCAAAATGCATCAAAATTAATTATATTTGAAATTTAAAAATGTGCTTTTTTCGATTTTTTTACATAAAGTTACGAAAAACTCTTATTCTCATTTATCCATCCATTATAGAAAAACTGATATATAGGGAAAGCGATATGACATTATAAACTTGAACATTTTAAATTTGAACTTTGTCATTTAATAATGGACCACCATCCGATGCCTTTTCGCTTCGCTCAATGGGCTGAAGATTGTTTGGCAGGAGATAAAGAATTTGACCAAAAATTTGTGTTTTCAGGTGAAGCTCATTTTTTCTCGGTGGCAATGTAATAAGCAAAATTGCCGCATATGGTTTTCAGAGAACCCCCACGTGCCTCTGGAGAAGCCAATGCATCCACAGCGAGTCACTAGTAAGGTGTGGATATTGGGCTGGCGGCATTATTGGGCCATTTTTCTTTGAAAATGAGCGGTGAGAGTTACCACGCCGTTCTCAACGAATTTTTGTCCCCAAAAACTCAAAAGAATGGCCACATATCGCGCAGCCAACGCAACTTTCGATAATTTACTTACCGTTTCTGAAAATCCAATAATCAGCCGATATTGTGATGCCAATTGACCACCTCGAAGCTGTGATTTGAGCCCTTTGGATTATTTTCTTTGTAGAGACATTAAGGGTAAATATTACGCCAAGCATTCAGAGACAATTGAAGCGTCGAAACATAAAATCGAAGATGCCTTTGAAGGTATTCGACCCGAAACAATCAAAAATGTACTGAAATATAGGGTTGATCGGATGATATTGTGTTCCATTATTAAATGACAAAGTTCAACCTTTCCAACAAAACCAGAAATTTTAAAAAATTATTAGAACTTTTTTTACAGCCGATTCCAATTTAAAATGACCCACCCAATATTTTAATTATTTTCTGTTAACTTTGGATCTAGAAAAAAGCAGCCTAAAATACACTCGAGCCGTAAAATAAACTCATATTTGAACTCATTCGGTTATTAATTTTCATTTGAGTACCATATAAACGAGAGGAATGGGCGTGGTCCTAAAATGGTTATCAGTCTCACTATTCATGTTGATTTCATATTGTTTTAATCATGCTGAAGGGGATGGATGTTTATTCTTTTTTTGATTAAAATTGGGTTTTAAATTATAACCTTACCGTGATTTCCTCGCTTCATGTCCGTTGATTTCCGTGCAGTCGTTGCAACCCTACCTGCCGTCATTCGTAATACAAATTCTAGAGTCCTCTTAGTTGTGTGTACATTCATTAAATTTGTTTTTATTTTTGTTTCATCTATTTTGTTTTTGTTTTTTCATTCTTCTTATTGATGATATATAAGTAAATTTGTTCTATAGAATATGTTCTTTGTTTGTTTGTAACTTAATACTTAATACAGAGTTAATAGTTATTTCTATATTGTTGTAGTGTTTTTTTGTTGAATGTTCTCTTTGTTTTTAATATTATAGCAAAAAGTAAATTTAAAAAAAATATATATAAATAAACATTTAAACAGATTTGTAAGTATATAACAAAAATAATTAAATACTTAAAATAGTTTTTTGTTCATTCATCATTTTATTTTGTTGTATGTATTTGTTTGTAGAATATGTACGTATGTATATAAATATTGCAAATATGTATGTAGTAGTTTTATTTGTTACAATAGACAATTTGTTTTTGTTATTAATTTAGGTAGTAGGCTCGTTATTTTTCACATTATGTATTTTCCAAATACGTACTAGGAAGAGAAGGTGGTAAAGAGGAGGAGGTTCAAAGTTAAGGGGAAAAATTGCACACAAAATTAGATAAACGAAAAAAAACAAACAATAACACTAGTCCACAAAACAATAATGAATCAATAAAATTTTATTTGTATTTTGGTCTGCTAATCTCAAAAATCGATCAAATAATTTTTTGGAGAATTTTTCAGCAAGATTTTTTTTTATTTTCTTTTTTAAAATTGTTCAATAATATAGACCAGACTTGGGCAATGTACATTCGATCAAGTAATTTTTTGGAGAATTTTTTTGTAAGATTTTTTTTATTTTTTAAAATTGTAAAATTATTTAGACCAGACCTGGACAATCAATTCGAAAAAAGTAAGGAGAACCGTTGGCTTTTTTTTAGCTGAGCTAACGTTTTGAACTTTTATCACAAATGAAAGCTAACGCTAACAAATTAGTTAAACTCATATTTTGATTTTTTTTATTCGCTCACTTTAGCTTTAGCCAAAAAAACGCACACATCCAGCCAACCACAGTCAGCAGCTGCTTAAACTCTTTTTAGGCAGCTTAAAATACAAAAAAATGAGTGCTGCTTTTTTAGCTAACATTAGCTGACGATCAATGTCAAGCCAAAAAAAGTGTGTTATGTTCGGTGTTGTCAACGCAGAAAAGAGAAGGAAAAAATAAACTGAAAATTATACAACAAAAACAGCTTCAACGCAAAGGATAATTTTTTTCTATTAAAGGAATCCATTTACCAACGATAAACAACAGTTTTTGAATATCTCAAAAATGCCTTTTATTGTGTTGACGAACTTCGAGTATTAAATTAATCTTTTTTAATTTTTTTTAAGTCGTAAGCAGTCAAAACAAATGTAACCTTTGACATGTGTATTAAGTATAAAGGGTGGTTTAATTTTAAGGGCCGATCATCCACTGTTGACATTTTTTGCCACCATTCTGACCAATGACGACGTTAGGAATGGTCAATAGTCTTTAGTTCTTGAGGCAATTGCACCTTGTAAGCGTGAAAATGTAAGTCTTTATGCATAATGTTCATCAACGACGAGCGTGAGATGTGCAATTGTTGGGCGCGACGACGTGTTGAGGTGGATGGCTCTTCTGCCACACTATCGCTAACACTGGTATTTTCACATATCCTACATACCCGGTTTGCTTACACTTTTCCCATTGTACGCACATTTTTACGATTAAATTGATCGAAAAATCACGATATGCATTTTGATTTGAACGTTAATTTTCATAATAAGCCTGAATAACGCTGCTCTCTTGTGTACCTTTCCATGGTTTAAATTGAGTTAGTCTGAAATTGAGAAATATCAAATGAAATGCTGAAAAAAACTTGACGTTTAGGTGTGGTTCACATTCAGCATCAGCCCTTAAAATTTAACCACCCTTTATAAAAAATTGTTGCTAAAAGATAATAAAAACGGTGATTTTAATAATTTAACAGACGTGCAATTTCGGTATGGAACACTGAACTTAACCCAAAATATTTTTTGGCTGCACACAATCACTGCAGCCCCACATCAGTTCAAATTAGCTAAAAAAAACAGCAATCTGATTACAAAAAAATTATGCTTTTCGTTTTATTTAATTTATTGCTAATGCTTTTGATACGTTTTTTTTAGCTGGTCAGTGCTTTTTTTTATTAGCCGGTCAAGTGTGAAAGCTGTAGCTTTTTTTGTTAGCTACACTTGAAGTTGGCTAAATTTTTAGCTAAGGAATATTCACAAATGCACGGCTTTGGCTAACTTTGCGTTAGCCTTTGAAACCCAGAGTATAGGTAAAAAAAACCGTTGACCTTACCAATTAGTTTAGTAGTTTTACCCCCATTTTGAGTTGGCTCAGTTAAAGCTAAGCAACATTAAATAAATCATCTATGACAGTTTGTTAGCTCTAACTTGTGGTTAGCGGAAATAGACTCCGCTTATTTGTTGACCATTGCAAGAGTATTGGGTTACCATGTGCATATGTGTTCAGGGCTGCCAAGATTAACGATTTATTGTTATTTTGACGATTTTTAAACAAAATATCATTAAATGACGATTGGCGGCGTTTCAGTGTAAAAAAGCCGAAAATGACCATTATCAAAAACTCATAAAATATTTAAATTTAAGAGAAGGCTATATTAAAATATGCAAATGTTTTAATTAATTGTTCCAAAAACAATTAATTTGGCCGAGGATGAAACGAGAGATTTTTGTATTTTTTTCTTCATTCAAGGTTGATCTTTCCAGTGCCTGATTGTTATAGCGCAAATATGTATGTTCACTTGGAACTTCATTGCTTCTCCATGCATAGGCATTACTTTATAAACACTTTTTTGATCAATTTTAAGATTTTTAGCTTTCCATAAAAAAAAGAAAAAGTGCGTCTGATATCTGCAAACTGTGTAAAAGATGAATGATGGCGGTTGGTTGGTGGTTTCTATGAAAGTTATTGACAACGATGTGTTTTTGGATTGATTTCCGAGGTTGAGTATAAAAAATAAAAACAACTCGTTTTGCGTTTTTTTGTTTGTTCAAATGTTACTTATGATTTTTATCATATATAAATAAATTAATATAAATATAATGTAATGTATGTATATATAATGTATAATTAATTATGCGGTTTTTGTTGTTTCATAAAATCTTTCTTAAAGTAAATAAAATTAAAAAATGCTTCCTTAAAACTTTCGTTACAATTTCGCCAATGCGATGATTACCGAGAGGAGGAACGAGACTAATGAGGGGATATATGAAAAGGACAGAACACAAACATCCAGAAAATGAATCCAAACTTAAAACATCATTTTATCATTTCTTTCTTATATTACAAAATCAATATTAATATTAATAATTAGTAGAACAAACTTTAAACAAAATAAAACAAATGATGAAAATTCGTTAAAAAGAAAGTGGGGTTGGAGAGGAACAAGAAAAGAAAATAATCCATAACAATTGATTGTGGTGTGATTTAGTTTTAGAAACAGAACAAAAACTATACATGAATACAATACATATTCGTGGTAAATATATATTTCATATATATATAAATATATATATGTGTTATGTATGTATTTACATCTAAAAAGACAGTCTTGATTCCTTGTGTATTTGAGTGTGTATGTGTTTGTGTTGGTTTTTCTTCCTACCATAACTCTGGAATGACTTTTCCCCTCACGATGCTTTGGAAGCAACTCCACCTTTTCGCTTTATGTACTCATCATTCTTTTACGTTCGTTATACGTATGGCTTTAAATTTATATATATTTTTTTCATTAAATTTCAAAAATCTCAGTTGCAAGAAGAAAATGAGTACATCCATGAAAGATTTGCGCTTCCCAGCCATTGGGAAGTCATTACAGAGCCGTAGAGATTTGCCGTTGATGTATGAGATTTGTTGTAGAGTGTAAACGTTTCACCGTAGAAAAGTGCAGGCCGGCGAGGCATGAGTAACAATTACGCTTAGAAATACAACAAATGAAAGTCAAATAAAACAACACACATCGATCTCATGCATTACAAATGGGTGTTCGTTTTTTCCTTTCTAGGATGACAAATGTTTGTATGTTGTACGTATGAATGTTTACGAATGGATGATGGTGATGATTCAGTACATAAAAAATACCCACAAACTTAAGTAAAACTAATGTTTTAAAAGCAGTAGTTTTGTGCAACTTTTTAGAAAAGTGCCAGTTTCTTAAAGACAACAATTAAAAAAAACAAACAAAAAATGTCAACCCTTTAAATATCATGATTTTTGAAATCATTTCTCAAAATGGGTAACAACGCTGATTTTCCTTATACTTTATATCAAATTGTCTAATATTTAGATTATACATATATTCTGTTCATTATCATAACAATGGCGAGAAAACGGAGAAGTTAAATTTAAGGCTTTCTGCAAACTAGGGAACATGGTACAATAAATAAGGTAGAGTTAAGCAGTCAGCTGATTTACAATTTTTTCTCGTAGCACTTAAAACTGTTAAATTTGACTTAGACAATTCTTGAAGTTTGTAAAGCCAAATTTCTATATCAAATATTCACAAAAAAATATTTTTGGCAGTTTCTTTCAAGTGACTTTGACAGTATAGCGAACTGTCAATTGTTGTTGTGCTAGTGACTATTCCTTGTTTGTTGTACCATAAAATAGAATATACTCGAATTTTAAGTCCAATACTATTTATTTTGATTGAAATGGAACTTGTACTACGTCACTGTGAGTTGTATTTATACTTTGCAAGTGTACGAAATTCAATTGTCCTCCCAGCAAATAATGAATAATAAGTTCTAAAGAGATTCGCAAAATATTATGGCTCTAGCTGGCAGCATTCGCGGACTAGCTCAGTTTCAAACGACTTATAAACATTTTCATTGCATAACATACTCGACAATACACTCAGGATTAATTAAATTGTGCATAACTCTTGATATTTTAAGAGTTTTGTGAATTTTTAAATATTTAAATTTTTATGAATTTTTAAATATTTAAAAATTGAATTTTTTAAATATTTATGAATTTTTAAATATTTCGCATATTTCTAACATTATATTCTATTCCAGGCTACCGCTAAATGATATTTGACGAGATTATTTTTGTACGTTTCTATATTTTAGGAAAGGCTTTAAAATACGAGTATATCAATCCTTATTTATAAGGGGGTACATTTGCTAAAAACATTAACGAATAGATTTCGAATAAAGACGGAACAGTATTCAATCACAGCTCTGCTTTTTGGCGTGTTCTATTTGACAATTGTTATTGTATTAGGATTTTCAATAAAAAAAAACACCACTCCTGAAGGAGTTGGACCCACGCCAACGAAACGGTGAGTGAAACTGAAATACATTTGTTTATTTTCATCATTTGACTAAATAGCCCGAAAAAATCAAATATTTTAGATTTTTTTCGTTTTCGTTTAATTAAGCGGTTTTCCCATCTCTGCTTATTTTTGTCACTAAAAGATGTACGGCGTTGTAAAATTTTCGTAGCTGTCAGAAAACTGCCAAATCAATTTTTATATTGATTTTTGGTGTTTTCTGGAAGTCTGTGTTTTTGGCAGAGCACCAAAAAGTGTTGCTATTACTCCTTTTGAATGTTTTTACAAGAAAAAACACATTTTTTAAAGGAACATAAGAATAAATATGGACGAATGATCTTAATTTATTATCAAACTCATGTATTGCTTATTTTCGTTGTATCCATCTATGCAATTAAAATTAAGTTATTTAATCTGTGGGTTATTCGTGTACATTTTTGATATTGAAAATGAATTAAAATAATAGCAAGTTTTGGTTAAACGCTTTGAAGAATTTTTATTTACTAAACACCCTAAAATTGTCCTGTTTATATATATAAATCTGACAGATATGCTTAAGTGATGCCAAATTAAAAAATCTCTAAACGCGTTTTATAAGTAACTAAAATTACGAAATTAGCTTTAAGCTTGTCATATAAAACATGCCTATTATTTTCGGACTTTTTGTGGGCCAATGATTTTGGAGTTACAAAATAGAAATACAAGTTGATTTTAAAGGGTTTTATAACTTTTTTAATGAAACGTCTAAAACAGAATCAATTAGGACCCTTGCCTGGTTGACCGCTACTACAACAGCTCAAAGAAAATCGCTTGTTTTCGTTACGAAGTTTGTTTAGTAAAGAGACATAGTTCCGCCTCAATGGATACGTACATAAACAAAATATTCTTATTTTGACTGATGAGCGAAGCAATGACATTCTTTAACTAGAGTTGCATTCACAATAATGCACTATTTGGACTGTATTCCTTTAAAAATCAGACCAGACTGAACGTAATCAAGGTCAATGGCGAGAGCTACCAAATAATAAAATTGCAACCGGTAATGTTGGAGACTTTTGATTTTTCTCCATCGCTATGTTAAGGTCCAATTAGTCTTGGCGGTTGGCGGTAGGCAATCAGCTATTTGAGGTTGCATTTTGCATGTGTTAGAGGGAGATAACTACAATTCGACGGTTGACGACGGTAGACTTCTGCAGGTTGCAGAATCAACCGTCAGCCGTCAAGACTAATTGGACCTTAAATTCAAAGTGTTCGTCAATAAGCCAGTTATTCGTTCAATTCGCGCAATACATTTGGTCGAAAATTGGACTCTACGGCCACCAATATTCTTCTTTTTGGAAACCAACTGCAAATAAAAACTACAAATACTCCACAGTAACTAGCACATAATAAATTCACAAAATTGTTTTCAAATCATTGTTGCCATTAGGCTTCTGGCTAAGTCAAATATCTTTGGAATCCCCTTTGTAAACTACAACCGAAAACACTTTTTAAAGCTATTTATGCAAAACTTACCAAAAACAAAAATGTAAAAAACCTTAGATTCGCTTTCTCCGTTTTCGACGCATATTTCCTAGGTGCACTACTGCACATCCTTGAAGTTTTACAAATTATTTGTTCAGCGCATATTTTCAAATGTACGATTTAAAGGGTTACTTTGTTTGAATCGGTAAATAGATTTTGAAAAAGAAAACAAAAACATGCATGCAGTAGAAGTAATCTCGAAAAACACTTTAAATTTAAACCATTTTTTCATCGTTCACATCATTCGTTGTGCAAGTAAAATTAGATTTTGTTTTTATCATAGAATTCGGCTTTGACGACAAAAAAATATTTTTTTTTATTTGTTTGTGTTTCTTTCTTTCTATCTTTCATTTGGTTGTGTTAGGTTTTGAAAGTTTTCTGCATCCGTTTGGTTTTGTTTGCTCTTCTGTACGTTTTCATTTTCGGTTTAAAGTTAATTATTTACAATTGCGCGCTTGCCTCTTGGCTTAATGGATTCGGAAATTTGCCACATTTCTTCTTCGCCCACAAAGTTTTCAAAATTTTCAAAAAATCTTATAATACGTTCGTTGCGTCGATATGTATAGGAGCTGAAAAGGAATTGACAACAATTATTTTTTTATTGTATAAATCTTTTTCTTTTTTATTTTGTTGTAAATAATTTAAAAATTAAGTATACAATGTTTGAAACCTTTCAGGATTAGATGTTCAGGTATATTTAAACAAACAGCTATAGCGCTGTAACCATGGTACAATAAAGAAGGTAGAGTAATGATAATAGCTTATTTAAATTTTTTTTCTCGTAGTAATTTAAAGTGTAAATTTTAAAATTTGACAATGACGTTTGTTGATGTTTGTAAAGGAAAAATTCTTAATCCAACATTCACAATTAATATCAAACATTCACAAAAATGTATTTTTGGCATTCCCTTTCAACTTTGACAATCTAGCGAACTATTTTTGTTGTTGGGCTAGTGACAATACCTTGCTTATTGAGCTATGGCTGTAACAAGGTAACTCACATATACGTGCTATTTTAATGTACATTAGGCCGGATAATCAAATTGAAAATATTGTCGGAACCTTTTGGGAATTTCCAAAAAGTGGCTTTAAAGTACGGTGAATTTAGTACTGCAAACCCTTATTCTTTTGCATTTTTGCCATTGAAATCTTTGAAACTGTCTCTAAAATGTGCCAAAATGTAACATGTAATATCTTGGTGGTGAAGTTTATGAATTCTCATTTATTGGAAAGATACTTTTCAAATTTAACAAGTAAAAACGTCTTTATGTTCGGCCAGGCTCAACTTTATATACCTCTTATGAGTTTCTTATTCCATACAATAATCAGTGCTATATTTAGACACTTATTCCCAAATTCTCCAAAAAAAAAATATTTTTATGATCCGGCCTAGTGTACATGTGCTCTTTTTGATGAAGAATAAAAAAAATATGAAAAAATAAAAAATGGGTTTTTAAGAGAGTTTATATGCTGTAAGCTTATTTGTTTGTATGAACACTTTTGAAGCACAAATTTATTTTAGCTTGTCTAGAATTTAATGGCCCATTTCAACATGGAGGGGGGGATTTTGTAGCTTGGATACTAAAACCCACATGAAATCTTCAGTTGGCAAAATTGGCATAGAAAACTAAATTTAGTCACACGTATAAAGTACAAGTTGAGGGCCATATTTATAACCTTTTACGGGAATTTCAAAATAAAAATGTTCTTTAAACCTACTGAAGTTTTTGAATATGCAAAAACAGCAGCATCCATTTGAAAGAGCAAAATAGCACAGGATTCGTCAAAATAACCCACCCACTGCTTGTGACATTTACTTTTTTAATAAATTTTTCACTTAAATATTTTTCGATGACACCAAACTTAATAGATCCAGCAATTGTGCTTTCTTTTTGCGTTTGTGCTTTTTTATTAAGCTGAATGGGGTTTGTTTTTCTTCTTCAGATGCCCTAAACAAGAGTGTAACAAGTTGTAAAAAAGAAGTCTCTAATGAAATATTCTAACTGTAAATATTCGCAGTTCATCAGGAGGGAAGAAAATTCAACAAGTAAAAACGTCGTAAGGTTCGGCCTGACCGAACTTTATATACCCTTCATCGTCCTACGCTACTTAAGCGCACACCGGCACACACTTGCCGCTACAACAACAACAACTTAAGCGCAAACAAAACGGTCCGGTTTTTGGGCTCTTTCGGTCCATGCAAACGTCCCAGACCTTCAAACTTACGCTATATTTAAATAAATAGCCTAATTTGCTTCAATTTGAGTACCCATACATACCCATAACTATAAATCGGCCGTTTTGACTGCGCAGAACTTTTTTTTTTGGCCACATTACCCAAAACGTCCAGCAACTATGACAATTTTTGAGGTATTTAATGCGCCCAACTAACAGTGCCCATTTTAACCATTATCCGTCCACAAAAAATATATGATTTGTTAAGCAAATACTCAAAAAGGGTACTTTTAGTCCCTTAAAGGAAAACTTTTTCCCCCTGGGCCGATTTTATAATCCCAAACAGCTTAAGCCATCATCATGAAAATTTTAGGATTCTGATTGATGCTATCGTGGTTTCAACAGAAACACGGACGGTTGGACATCTTAGAACTTTCCGACGATCAATAACTTATAGGGTGATCCATCTAGAGGTACTTTTTCAGAACAAAAAAATATAAAAATTCAAAACAAGTGTGGAATCTTTATTGGTAATTTGAAAGGACATTTTATGGCATTTACTTTTTGAAAATAATTTCCTTCAAATGTTAGCAACTGTATTATGGAAATGAGCGTTCGGTGAGAAACGGAAAGATCCGCTGTTTTCGGCCAAAATTTTGTTCAGTGTTAAGGACCCATTTCTGGCTCAGCGGCAAAGTCAATAAACAAAATTGTCGCATTTGGGCTGAAAAGCAACAAGAAGAGGACCAAGAGGTGCCATTATACCCAGAGAAAACCACGGTTTGGAGCGGTTTATACTGGTGGAATCATCGGTGCCTATTTTTTCAAAAATGATGATGGCCTGAACGTAACCGTGAATGGTGGTCGCTATCGCGCCACGATATCGATATTTATGCTACCTGAAATTGAAGCCCATAATCTGGAAGGCACTTGGTTTCAACAGGACGGTGCCACTTGCCAAGCAGCTGCTCAAACAATGGATCTATTGAGGTCATTTCGAAAAGCAGCTAAATTCACGTTTTGGACTGGTGAGTTGGCCGCATAGATCGAGTGATAACACACCTTTAGACATTTTACTTTGGGGTTACGTAAAGTCCAAAATCTATGCTGACAAACAAGCTACGACGATTCAGGTTTTGAAAGCCAACATTACGCGTTTTATTAAAGCCATACCGGTCCAAATGCTCGAACGAGTCATCCAAAATTAGGCCCTCAGAATGAAAACCCTGAGGCGTAGTTTTGGCCAAAACTTGAAGGAAATTATATTCAAAAAATAAATGCCATAAAATGTCCTTTCAAATTACCAATTAAGATTCCACATTTAATTTGAATTTTTATATTTTTTTTGTTCTGAAAAAATACCTCTAGATGGATCACCCTTTATATACTTTAAAGGGTGGAGATAAGGCCATATGATCCACAGGTAGTTAAGCGGAAATAAAGAAGGAAGAGAGGAAGTGTTATCTTCTTGCAAAATGGACGATCTAAATCTTATGTAGGGTTGTAACAAATACTCGCATAATAATGAACACTCGCATAATAAAAAAACATTTTGAAATATTCGCTTTCGCAAACCCAATTTTTGCAATATTCTCAAAAAAATATTTGAGTTAAGGATAGAATTACCACAGAACCAAATTTTTGGTGAATTATTTTCCAAAAATGTTTGTTTTTCCTTAAGCTTTGTACGTAATCGCATTTTTATATAAAAACTGGTCTGGAAAATGATGTTCATTTCTATTTTTTCATATAAAATAATCTTCAAAATTCAAAAGTAATTAGTATTCGCTTTTGCAATCGCAAAAACCAAATTTGGAATATTTGCTTTCGCACTCGCAAAAATGTATTTTTCAAATACATATATAATATTCGCTTCGCTTAATTCACTTTCGTTACAACCCTAGTTTTATAAACGGTCTGTCGTGGTTAATAAATGTACAAATAATGAACAATAACAATGTCTGTATGGTTTACTAAGATGATATACGGCATGTCAAAACAAGAGAGCAATTGTTAGTGGGTTGATCCGACATTCACCCTCACACTCAGTTACTGCCATGTCCCATATTGATCAAAACAAAAGTTTTGGCCTGAAAGGACACCACCTGCACCCGCAGAGCGCACGTATATTCAAAACGTTCGTCAGACTGGCTATCTAGTTTGCAACACTCCCGTTGTTGTCGTCGTATCCAGCACACTGACGAGAGTGTGGCTACTATAGCCGTGAGTATATCACTCAGTCCAAATCGTCTAATCGCCATCGATTTCGACATTTCACACACCTGCAGGATGCGAGTTTTACACAAAGACCTCGCATTATTTGCCCACAAGGTCTAATTTACTCAAAATCCACATCGTCTCTCAGTTTGGGCGTAAGACCTCAAAAAAAATCATTTTTTATGACAAAGCAAATGCACTGCATCTTAGGATTGGAAACCCTGCTTTCCAAGAAGCCACTGCATACGCACAGAGTGACAGTTAGGTGCGGACTTTCAACGTTGGCATCATTGGCCTATTTTTTGTTGAAAATGCTTCTTATGATCTCATTTCATTTTTAATAATGAGCGCTTCAGGGACTTGAATTAGTTTTATAAAAACAGACTGTAGATATATGCATATCTCTGATTGTGAAAAATTGCAATTCAAAAAATATAATTTAAATAAAATATCCAGAAAACAGTTTTAACTTACCACTTCTTGAAACGCTTCATATTTACAATAATTTTGTACTGTTGCCAACGTTTAGAAAAGTTTATCACACCATCTTTCAAATAGTCGGGATTACCTACATGAACAAATGTTAAATCTTGTAAAACAAGGCCACTGAAATGAAACGAAGTAACAAGAGATACATGTAATGGCCATCAATAAATGTAAGGGGGATTGCTTTGACTTACATATAAGGTATGCAAGGTGGTGATGTTTCCTCCAAAGCTTTACGATAATTTCGAAAACTAGAACTGGAATCTATTATGTTACAATTATTTTTCAGCGTTTCTTTAATCGATTTATTCCACTCGAGTCTGGAAAGAAACAAATAATTCAGTTTTACATCTAGATCGAACTGGGGAAGTTATTAGCAATTGGGTTTACCTTCTTATGGGTGCTGAGTCCAGTGCAGATAATAAGGCCAAATATGAATTGTAATTGTGTATCTTCTTTAAGTGTGACATTATTTTTATAAACTTCTCCACGTACTTCTCTCTCTCTTTGGCACAGGCTAGCATAAGAATTTTGGAGCGAACCCAAAAGGACATTTTATTAAAGTGCTCCGTGAACTTATTCAAATTTGGCGACTTTTCTTCACATTGGTCTTTGGCAAAGATTAAAACTTCCGGTATTTCTATCTTCTGGAAAAGCTCCGCATCCAGCAGAGTCATTTGCTTGGCTATCTCAATGGCCTTGAAGTCCAATAAACTGGGCTGTACCGCGACCGTGGAGTAGATATCATTGGTGGGATAGGCAGGCAAACGTGATTCTTTGTATAAATTCACCTTGAGTAATGAAATGATATGGTTAAAGTGAGCTATTAGCGTGCTGTAGATCTCATTATTAAATACCTTTTCGACAATTTTATTGCGTAGTAACTTGGCCAAATACAATTGGCCGGCACAGACGAGCTCATAAACAAATTCCACTAGCAATGTTAGCAGATTGGGAGAAGTTAAATCAGTACACCTAAAAGATAAATACATATGAGAATATAGTTTAGACAAGGATTTTTCATTACAAGGGTTTGAACATTTTAATTTAATAGACAAAAAAGCGTATTTATAAAATATATACATCAGGGTGGGGCGATTTGTAAGGACAAAAATTTGTCGATATTGTGCCATCGGTTTTTTGATAGCTTTTGGCATAAGGAAACAAAGTTTCACTACCACATATTAAAAAAAAACATTTTCAAAGCGCCCAAATTGAAGTTTTTTTGACTTTTTCTCAACTTTTATTGTTTAAGGTTTTTTTACTAGATAATATTTTTTTTTTTTTAAATATTACCATGTTCCGATTTCTTAACGAGTTCTCAACGAAAAACATATGAGAGGGTTGACAAAAATTCTGAACTACTTCCCTGAAAAAAAAAATCAGACAAATCGAACAGAATTCGTAACGATTTCGGCAAGACTTCTTGATAGCGTTCAGATATTGTTCATAATTGCCTGATATCAGACATTGTGGGCAAATTTGGTTTAATGTTTTTTTTATTACCTACTAAAGCTAACGATATGGTCAAATTTCACCATTGTTTGTTTTTGGTCCCTCATACCGAACTTTGAGTTTAAACGGAGGATATTCTAAAACATTTGAAAACAGAAACAGAAGGACAGATAAACGCTAAAGCAGTAAATCAATTCAGAAAACATTTCTAAGTGGATCATTTTACCGATCGATTCAGAATCATACTAGTAAAAAATATATATATCCTACGCAGAAATTAAAATTCATGCATAAGGTATAATGTTATAAGTATATGAGTTTCAATCTACGCTCGGATAGTGTCTTTTGTGTGGGATAAACAAGAATGGGCGTGGCTAACGCTCACATTTTTCGTCAGCTTGTCTAATTTATAATAGATTTTTAAAATAATTATGAGAATATCAAAAGTGAGCGAAATTGTGCATTTGCACACAAGGCATCAGAATGGGCGTGGCATCCACTGTTTTCGTACGAACGTATAAAGCTGTTAAATAATTATTAGTTGGATTTACAATTTCAGAAAATTTCAAGAACTGGGTGACAATCTAGTTCTAGTCTGCACTGAAACATTGCCATTTGTGTCAAAAGTACCAGAAGGGGCGTGACAAGGGATCCAATTACATGTCATCAAGTTAACCTTATAACTCTGTGCTTTTGTATTGATTTTGGTCGTGATAAACGCTTAAGCAGTAAATTAGTCATATCTTGAAAAGAAAAAATAGTGGCGGAATTGTGAATTTACAAGGGAGGTACCAGAATCGAGTCCCATCATCCACTGTTTTCATAAACGTTTATAAAGTCTATAGTCTAATATATAATATAGTTTAGAATTTAAGCGAATTTTACGCACTAGATGACAAAGTACGGGTTGGTTTTCTGTGCCATTTGTATGGGAGTTAGTGGAAGGGGCGTGGTTAATTATTGATTTTGAGTTAGATCGTATGAATAGTATTTAAGATATTTCAATAAGACAAAAAGTGGGCGTACTGGCACATTTGTGTGGGAGGTACCTAGAGGGATAAGGCAATATGGCCCATTTTCAATTCAGCTTTGGAAATATGTAGCGACATGCAAAATTTAAAAATAATTGACACATGGCTTAAATGTCTGACCAAATAATAAATAGCCTCTTACATAGTAGGGATACGGTATTACACAAGGGGAAAAATTGAACTTTTTTGCCCAATTTGCCCAGTTATTTCAGAAATATCGTTGAAGTTCTTAAAAAACAATTTTTCAAAAAAAATGTTCTTTAAAAGTTTATAAATAATAAAAATGAGACAAAAATCATAGTTTTGGTCTAAAACCATTTAGTTCAATATATTTCGAATTATATGAACTTTATTTAATTGCAATCGTTGCACAACTTCTGATTTTGTTCACAATTTACTAAGAAAACTAAATTGATAAAAATCGCGGTTTCTCTACAAAAATAACATTTATAAATAAATTTTAGAAAATTCTTCACTCTCTTAATCCCAAGTACAATTAGGGTGTTATAAGCAAATAAAGACACATTTTTTTTTAAAAATTTTAATTTGTATGATTCAGTTTTCTCAGTAAATTGTAAACAATAAAAAATTGTGCACCGGTTGTAATAAAATAAAGCTCGTTTCATTCGAAATATATAATATAAATGTTTTTCGACCAAAATTGTGGTTTTTATCGCATTTGTCATTTTTATAAGCTTTTATATAACAAACATTTTTTTTTATTTTTGGATAATTGTGTTTTTTTTTAAATTTTAACAACTGGGCAAGATGCAATTGACAATTTTTAAAGTTTTTTTTTTTAATTTAATAATGGGTGATCCAAGTAGAGATACTTTTTTCAATAGCTTTTTTTACAGATCACGTGTGAGTCGTGATCTGCCAAGTTTTTTTTGTTTAGTATTGTTTGGCATTTCATCATGGAAAGACTTATGCCTGAACAACGTTTACAAATCGATCAACTTTATTGCGAAAATGCACGTTCTGTGAGGAATAACATATTCCTCACAGAACGTGCATTTTCGTACACTTTGTTCAACTTATGGTCAACATAATCGGCCTACTGAGCGTACTATTCGCAACACCATACCCCATCTTGAGACCCAGCATTCAATATTGGATAATATTCGACCTAATAGACCACGTCCAGCACGCAGTGAAGAAAATGTAGCGGCCATAGCTAAGAGTGTACACCAAGGCCGTGGAGGGTCGATTCGGCGCCGTCGCAGCAACGCGGACTGACGTATGGAAGGACTTGGCGCATTTTACGTCGAGATCTTAAATTGAAAGCGCACAAAATACAGCTTGTGCAAGAACTGAAGCCGCCCGACGTTCCCAAGCGACATCGCTTCGCTCTATGGGCTCTTAAAAAGTTCCAAGAAGATCCGACGTTTTCCAGCCAAATTTTGTTCAGCGATGAGGCCCATTTCTGGCTCAATGGGTATGTAAACAAGCAAAATTTGAGACGAAGAGCAACCAGAAGAGGTTCAAGAGCTGCCAGAAAAAACAACGGTTTGGTGTGGTTTGTGGGCCGGTGGAATCATCGGTCCATATTTCTTCAAAAATGATGCTGGTGAGAACGTAACCGTCAATGGCGACCGTTATCGTGCCATGATAACCGACTATTTGATGCCTGAAATTGAAACTCGTGATATTGGCCACATTTGGTTTCAACAAGACGGCGCCACTTCCCACAAATCGCTTCAATCAATGGATTTATTGAGAGAACTCTTCGTTGAGCAGATAATTTCACGTTTTGGGCCGGTCGATGGGCCACCAAGATCGTGTGGGGATATGTAAAGTCTCAAGTTCATGCGGACAAAGCCGCTTCGATTCAGGCCTTAGAGCAAAACATCACGAGTGTCATTCGCCAGTTACCAGTCGAAATGCTCAAACGAGTCATCAAAAATTGGACTCAACCATCTGGGACGAAGCCGCGGCCAACATTTGATAGACATAACCTTCAAAAAATAAATGCCATAGAATATTCTTTCAAATAATAACAAACATTCCCCATTCAATATGAATTTTCTGTGTAGTAGGGGTCCTCGAAATGGATCGCGCGTTATTATGAACGGGTTTCAAGTTATTCCAATATACGAGAATGTAGTAGAAGTGCCTTCCTTTTTGCCATAACGGTATATCTCAAAAAGTCGAGCTGACCAAGTGCGTATTAGGATTCAGCGTCCCAAATAACCTACATTCAGTTCTTAATCAACAAATACCTCGATCCCTTGTGTTATTTAAAAATTCCATTGAAATATACTTACGTTAAATCATTCACAACTCGAACTAATAGTGAAAAGGTTTCCTTTGCTGCTTTCTGCTTTTGCTCATTCAATTGGCAAAAGAACACGGTGTAACGATGGGTTAATTTCTCTACTAAATCAATGGGCTGTATAAACGTGCGGAACGTCGATATAAATGCTTCGCTGAAAGCTAAAAAAAATGCATATGAAGTCAATAACTATCAAGATAAGATATATACTAGTATTTTCAGACAAACGAAAGTAAAAGTTTTCATGATCGTTTTCTCCATATGAAAAATTAAAGTTCCTTGTCATTCTTCGGATTTCTACGGGAAAACGACCTGAAAAACTTCTAGTTGTCGCCAGTCTAAATAGATCCCAAATATTAACAATACCGTTATCTGTGATTTTTTGCACACGGCTGGCGTGTACAATTAAAGCATCAATGTAGCCTCCTTTGACTTCAGGGCCTTCTTCATTTTCCTTTTTGAAAATTAAATATGGCGTTATGTCAACCTCCTCCAAAATATTGGGTAAGTGATTAATCTCTTCGGTAGATAAAGGACTCTAAGAGAGAAGATCGAGATGGAAATTTTGTTTATTACAAATTGTGTTGTCTTTGGGCAGCAAACTTACATTTCTGTTAAAATTATTATAATTGACCATATCCTCAACTTCACTCGTATAATCACCATTCGGACCCATCTTTTCCATTGTTGGCGATGTCGGTGTTCTTGGCATGGACGAATCGTAAACATTTTGCAACTCATGCGAGTGAATTAAGCCGGTGTCGTCCTCGCACTGATCACCCACTTCCTCGGAGAGTGTGGTCATCATTTCATTGCCACCCGATACACTCAGTATTCGATGATCGGTTGTCAAATGCTTGGGCTTTGGACTAGGCGGTGGTGTGGTTATAATTGTAGGTGGCGGTATCGGTGACGATGAGTTCGCCGTGCTCTTCCATTGCTTATTGTAGTTTTTCGGTGGTAGTGCAGGCGGTGTCTCCGGCAATTCTTCTTTGGCAAATGTTGTAGCAATACTAAACCCGAGACAAGACAAAGTAAATCGAAAGCATACAAAAACAATTAAGTAACAATTCCACATTCGAATATCATTAAGTCGGTCATACTTCATAGTCTGACTGTGTGTTATGTTTCGGTTTAAATTATAAGCGTGTACGGTATGACGTTGTGTTGAGGCCGAACATATTTCCATATAAGCCAAGACTGTTTCGTGTGCGGACGTGGGGCAAAGAGAAGAACAAAGATAGACATTTAAATATTAGTATTTGCATTTTTGGTTATAACGATTATAATGAAGAAGAAGATAAAAAAACTAAATACAAATATACATATAAAACATGGAACAATACATATTTTTTTTACATAACTTAGTTTACTTTATGGGCTAGTCATTCATCAAGCGTTCTTTCGAATTTTTTTTTATTTTTTTGAACTTTGGTTTTGCCTATATTACTAGCATTGCTAAGAGGTGGCCTTTTCAAAGCAACTGGAGGAGGACAACTTACCTGAAAATGCCACACTTTGAAACACTAGATAGTAGTATTGTTTTTAGATTTTGAAAAATAAAAACAAACGTACAAAATTTATACAAAAGTTACATTTTAAATAAATTTAATAGGATATTTATGAAAATGTTATTACAAGAAGAAAAAGTGTTTCTGTTTGTTTGTTTGAGGTTATGTTTGGAATTTTGAATGTTTGTTTGCTGACTGAGGTCTGTGTTGGCCCTAACGACATATTGAGATATGCACAAAAGAAAGATTTAATATTAAGAAACATAAAAACATTTTCCATTTTGACACGACATCGCTTTTTTGCTTTAAAACACTGATTTTATACAGATGGATAGTAAATAGGATGATACATTTGCATTTTTCAAACTACAAGTACTTTTGGTGAAAAACAACTTTCAGTAAATCAAATAGAATGTCCAAATATACCAATAAATTGAGCTAAATATAAAGTGATTCAGAAAAACTAACGATCAATTGGTACAACAAGTTCCATTGAAATCGATACAATGTTTTTTTTATTTTTTTTTATTTAATAGGTTGCTATATATAAAGTATATTTCTGGACTAGGCAACACTAAGTGTTGCCTGGCGTCATCTGACATTTCCTTTGGAAAGTTTGCCATTTTTTTTCATAAACGTACTCAGAACGTGCGACCATCAGTTGTATTGTTTACAGTGACTTGAAAAAAATCAATTTAGCAAGAAAGTGAGATTAACTCGTGAACATTTTAGTGCGATCATTTTTCACAACTTTCGACGTGGATTATCACGACAAGAGTTCATTGATGAACTTACTTTGTTCTCGTTGGATCCCGCACAATTGGACAATCGCTCAAAAAAGGCTCGTGTGCTCAAAAGACTTTTATAATATCGTTATTAGGCCAGAAGAATTACAAAATACGTACTGATCGGCAGTATCGTTTTCCGAACAGTATTTACAGTATATCTAAGGCATAAACCAACGAGCTGATAATGATGAATGTTTATTGTTAAAGATGAAAGCCGTTAAAAACCTTTAGTTATTGAAATTTATTTCCGAAACTTCAAATCAGCCAACCAACCTTCTCAAAAATTTAAGCTGTATTACAGCAGGGTATTTTGTTTAAGGCAGTTCGATTGAAGCCACCTGAGCAGCCGTCACTTTTGTCATTCGTTGTCTACATGAATTGCGATTGAGTGACTCGATTGGGTAAAAGATTTGACTCATAGATCATGATCTAAACCCGCTGGTGCTACCGTAACTTTCTCCACACATAAACGACTGCTTTAGAACACAATAAAGTGGAGCTACCTGCTGCAACACCATATTTGGGTAAAAATAATTTTTAAACACATTTTGCCAACGTGCGCACAAATATGAAAAGGTTAAACATATTAACCTGAACGTAAAACAACTTTCCTATAGCACTGTGATTTTTTAAAATATCTTTAATTAATGTCTAGTGTCGTGGTCAGCTAGTTCGTGCGATTTAACGTGGGAAGACTTGTTTTCATTTCAAAAACAAAAAACCACAATAAAAATGGAAATTGAATAAAAATACTTAGTTATGTTCTAAATTCCACGGGGAATTGCATTTACCGGTTGAGGGATACATGTTTTTTATTTACCTTGTTTTAGACTTAAAAACATTTTGTTTTAAACGTTTTTTTAATGATATTATAAAAATCTGCTCAGAAGCGACAAAAACAGTTAAAAACCTAGACTCCAGTACAGAAGCAATGAATTCTATTCACCGTGCTAGTCAAAACCTTATGGTGCCTTATTTGCAAAATACTCTGACAGCTGACCGTTAAGGATCCTTTAATTATTAATAAGTGCGAGAACCACAATTTCCCCCTTCTATTTCCAGTCGTAATTGAACTAATTTTTTTGAAAATGAGGCTCGATATTGCTACACAATATCCACGTGCTTTCTGCCGAGGTGATACCATGTGAACTCGCCAAAAGGTGCGACAGTCCATACAAATATGCTCAAAAGGCAGTCTTGCTAAACTTTTGATTTTGCATCATGAAATGATAGACCCTTCAGTTAGTGATGGATTTAAGTTAGCAATAGGTATTGTGTTTTCAACATGAAGTCGGACGATTTGGTCTTCCATCGAGCAATCCACTCGAGAAAACTACGACGAGAATATATTCAGCTACAATTACAATAGCGCGCTTAATGCCTACTATTGTAATTTTAGCCGAGAACCCTGAACGTGCCCTCTGTACAAACATTTAAGACTTCCGGCAAGTGTTTTTCAAAGATTTTCTTAAATTTAATCTATCACATAATATAATATGCGTGTTTAATTAGACAAGCTAAGGTTTTCGCTAGTTTAGGAACAAATAAAACGCATTTGCCGCTAACTAATGTCAGAGTTTTTTTAAATCTGGCAGCACTTAAGCTTATCTGTTAAAGTGACAAGTGTAAATAAGTTCCACACTGTAACGACGGAAATAAATATATATATAAGAGTTTTTTATATATATATTTACAAGAGTTTTTTATAAAAACAAAAGTGAATGCGTAAAATCCAGAGATTAACATGACTTTTTTAAATACTTATATTGAACCTTATATTAAAGATAATTTTTTTACTATATCATTTTAAATTATACTTTTTTTATCCATTTTTTCAATATATTCTTTTGAAATTTGCTGTCCAGAAAACATCTCGAAACAATATGGAAATTAATTTGGCAGCATTGTTCACTGAGATCAACAAAAATGTTAAGCTTTAAAAAACATACTTGAAAACCCAGCTTAATTAAGCGGGAATAAAAACATTATCGGATTATTAACTTCTTCATTTAGGAACATTCAAAATGAATGCTTGCAACACTTTTTGGGGCGATGTCAAAAGACACAGGCTGCCCAGAAAACATCGAAACAATGTGAAAGCTAATTTGGCAGCTTTGTTCACTACGATCTACAAATTTGTTAAGCCGTAAACATTGTGTACTTGAAAAACCCGCTTAATTATTAAAAAAAAAAAACATTACCGGATTTTTAGCTTGTCAAATAAAACATGCCTAACGTGTATGTTATGCTTTGCAAACTTTGTAATAGAATGAATACACTTTTACAAGTATTAAAAAATAATTAAGAACAAGAAAAAAATTAAATTATACTTATGACACCATAATTCTTCTATGATGATAAATGTACAGTGTAAAAATGTAAATGGAAATCTTCAAATGGCAATTGTTTGAAAAACTTACTATGCTTCTTCTTCATCGGTAAAGGTGGTGGCTCCTCCAGATGACCATCTAAGCCTATATTGATGGCGTTACAGCTGCCCGCCGGCATATCCAAACGTCGTGGATCTAAACTTTTGTGTTTCGTCTGCCATTCAAAAGTTCGAACTTGCCGACGTAATTCAGGTATTTCAGTAGAACTACAAAAGAAAGAAACACAAGTTTTAGAATTTCCCAATCAACACGACAGACTTCATTTCCAAATGATCACTCACCTGTCTATGGTATCGGAGTCATATGAAGATACTTTATTAAGACGTGATATTTTTGGTGGTAACGCCGGGGGCATATCGTTGGCCAATGTCGCCAGTATATCCTCGGTTGATGTGATGTCCAAGCTATTGCTCTGCTTTATGATAGCACTAGTGCTGCTGGTGGTGGACATCGCTTGAAACTGTTCCAACAGCTTCTTCTCCGCCTCGAATTGATCGGGCGACGATATACGACGTTCGTCATCGTTGGTTATACGCACGGCCGATGTTTCCGATATACTACTCGTACTGGATATACAAACCGACGATGTCTTCTTCGTACTCGTGTGTGTTTGCTGCTGATGCTGTTGAAAGTAATCTTCATTTATGCTATTATTGCTGCACATGTAGGTCAGTTCGGACGATGAGTTACTCGACTTGGTGGATGATTGAAAGCTAACATCTGACGAATGCTTCGAATAACTTTGCGTTGAAGTACGTATGGAACAATTCGAATGAAAACCTACGAGGTGGAAGAGAACCAAAACGAAAACAAAATCAATCAAAAATCATTCACTTTTCCCTGCCACAACAGTTTTGGAACGTCAAACGCAAAACAACAGACATGCATTACAAATGGACAAAAACGTAAGGCAACAAATAAAATTAAAAGGAAAATAGTAGACACAAATGGATAATGCTAGCTAAGTACTAGTAACAACAGCATCCATCCTTAACAATGGCAACGAGCATTATTTGTTTTCTACGACAACATGAATTTTTGGAACAAAAATAAAATACCCGATTCATTTGAATGTCGATGATTGTTCACTTTGCGCAATTCCGGTTTACCGATCTCTTCATCGATTTCACTAGTGGTGGCCACGGTGGCGCCTATGCCGCCACCGGTCGAAGTGCCGCATTTGCCTTTGGTTATATTGCTTTCATTTGGTTGTTCATTTGACTTGCTGATGCCATGGCCAAGGCCAACACCACCACCCACACCTTCCGTATTGTTTTCTAAATTTGTTTCAAATTTTGTTAAAAATATCAGGATTTCATTCAAACATATATCATTTTAAATAACAAAACAACCGAATGCACTAGAAAAAAAACGTCCTTATATTCGAAATATGTATCTCGAGTGTGTTAGACATGTGAAGAACGCCTTATCTTTTATCTATGCGATTTTGTATGGAGTTTCCAGCCCGATTTAAAGATTATTTTGATTAGATAAGAATACTTACTATAGGCCAAATTGAATTCATGATATTCCTCCTCCTCGCGGGAATGGTCTAAAGAACATTGACTAGAATTCTCGTCCGGTGAACAAGAGCGTACCGTTAGACTGAAACAAACGAATAACACTCAATCATGAATATGTGTTTTTTTTTGGGGGGGGGAGGAGGGAGCATCAAGCACAACTACTTACTGGTCTACACCTAAGGGATATTCTGCATCGGAATTCATACTGGTATCAAATATTGAATGTAATTGATTCGGTTGACTGTTTCTCTTTGGCGGTAATGGTGGAGGATTGTGTGATCTGGACAACAAGGACAGAATCGTAATAATAGTTTTGAAATAATAAAAATGATAAATTTAAAAATATTATGATCCGGGATTTACCTATTAGGCAATGGTGGTTTTGGTGGGGGACTAGAGTCTCTTAGAATACTTTCAGTACTGTAAGAAACTCGCATTGGATTGGATGTTGTTTTTTCAAGGGTATCTCGTTCTCTAAAGAAAAAAATAAAAGAAAGAAAATAGGGTTAATATGAAACAAGTGGATAAAACAGACCGAATATTATTTATAAATCCTCCACCAAACTGTGACTTAAGAAAGTCAAAGCTGCAATCTTTTTGGCATAATGGCGTTGAGGCATGTACGAGGGCATATCATATTTTTTTTTTTGCACAAAAAAACCCTTTTTAACATAATTTCCTTTTAGCTCATACCCTTAGTCCAACGTTTCTCCAATTTTGGTGTCAATAATTTCATCGTTGGAGCTGAATATCTTTCCACCGAGCCATTTCTTTAGGTTTAGAAATAGGAAATAGTCACCGGGACTAAATCCGGAGAATATGGTCAATAAGAAACCAATTCGTAACCCAATCCATGCAGGTTTGCCATCCCGTGCATTATCTTGCTAAAATGGTAATCGCGGCACGCATCTTGCAGATAGCTTTCTTTAACCCAACTCATTATTTAAAACTGAAACCACACTGCCATATGAAATGCTTATGGCATCAACAATTTCACGCACTTTTACTCTTCGATCGGCCTAGGTTTTTTTTTGACATTTTTGGGTGTATTGACCTCAATTGGCCTTCCAGAACGTTTAGCGTCATTTGTACTTGTGCGACCACAACGAACTTCAGTAAACCACTTTTTAACCATTGAAATCGAGGGTGCAGAGTTCCCCTAGTATTTATCAAGTTTTTACTTGGTTTGATTGGCAGCATTTTTCCGCAAAAAATAATGTTTAATGAGCACTCGAAATTCACTTTTTTTCATTTTTAACAAAACCCACCATGTTGTATATTTTGAACAGCTGTTAAACACAAACTAAATGACGACACTCTCTCAAAATTTGACAGTACTCTATTAACAGATGGTACTTGATGGGAGCAGTGTTGCATTTCATATAACTACGAGGAGAGTTGGAAAAGTCAAGGAATTATTGATATGCCATCGTACTTTTTAATTGCCCCCAGCTTACAAAAACAACCCTCGGACGCAGTGAGCTGTGTATGATATAATTCCGATATAATTGTTACAAAGATACTTTAGGCTTATTCAAAATCATTTTATTCTAGTTCCTGTCATTCTTAGGTGCCTCCCATACAAATGGACTTTTCGAATTTTTATTAAGACCTTGTAATATATTTTTGGCGCCACCATTGGATGAAATATGTAAGATAGGTTTTTTCATTTTGTACTTTTCGCTCTTGAAAAATGTACTTTTTCGATCCCGACGGTATTATATCCCAGAAAAGATATCTAGTTTTTGAAATCAGTTTCATTGAATACAAAAAAGAAGCAAAACAAGTAAACAAAATTAAAGTCGTACGATGTATACGATATCCTTCACTACATTGTTACAAAGAAGATTCGCACCATTGTCTAAATTTTGAAAAACGGTCGAACTTTATACGTCTACAGCGTAGGGGACATATTTAATTAGAGGTATATAAAAGCATATACCGTAGGGTCCAATTTCACCAGGAACAGTTTTAGGCGCACTTAACGCTTTATGCTTCATTTAAGCTTGATCGAATACAAAACGTTTTCTGTAAAGCGGCAGGATTTCAAATTGGGGGCTATATCAAGAGATATCGCATTTAATTTGTGACTTCTAGAGCGGCAGAATATTAACTTGGAAGGAAAGTTTGTATAGGGCTAGGTCGATTTTCAAAAACATAACCCGCCAGAGACTGGTCGCTCGCACCGTTCTCTGCTAATTTTTTTAGAAATAAACATGGAAATAAACACATATATCGTCCATTTTTTCCAGACTTAACTATTTATTGGTCGCTCAAGCGTACCATACAATTTTTAAGCAATATCGAGTTTAATTTGTGCTTTCTAGAGCCTCTGGATCTAAAATCGAGTTGAACACGTTGTAAGGTATCAACACATGGACATTAATTTCAATAGGGTTTGTCCTTAGCAAACACCTGAACAATGTAGATTCATAAAAATCGGTTGCAATTTGCGACCTCCAATATTTACAACGATATATGCTAAATGGAATTAGATAGTGATAGGAATACCAAACTTTGGGTCTATCTTCATGTCTTTAATGTGTTGCAAATCATAATACTAATGTTTAAAAGAGGATCGGAACAACTGTAAAATGCATCAAATTAGCCCAAAATGAGCCGTGGTTGTATCTCGGTACTTTCGAGTCTGAAAATTTATTAAAAGAGTACAACTATATCAACTTAAGAATCCCTGGTTTGCATCACTTTAAAATTGAGTTTGTAGCCTCCTAGTACCTTTCTAACGAATGAGTTTCTTGGTCCACATTTAAATTTGAGGACAATGGTCCAAACGCATCATTTATTCTTAGTGGTAATTAGTGGCAATTCAAGACACCTATCGATGAGGTAAAAAAGAAATTGGATAGAGAGTCAAGAAAGGTTTGCATGGAGTTCGATATGCGTAGCTACTGAGTTTATCTATTCAGGAACCAAATAATAGGCTTGAGAATATTGTAAAATACCCATGAAACCGTCTTTGAACTGTAGACTTTATCAATGATTAAGAATTATATCGTGTACAGCGCATAAATCCTGCATTTAGACCGGATTAAAAGGCGTGCGCGAAGGTGTGAAATTAAAACTGGTTAGGAGTCTCTTATTGCAAAGACTATCAGTCTCTATTTAAGGCTACAGAGATGTAAAATAGAATAATGTAGCAGATAACAAAACTTTGCTCGTCCATTAATTCTTCATAAACACTTTCTGTGCCTTTAACTTGCTTCTTGAAAAATATGAAGTAATTACAGTGGGCCCAATATGAGATACCGAGACGATGCAGCGCATATCTCCACGATTAAGTCATATCGGAGAAGTTTTTGCGATAATTATTAAAACCCGTAATTTCAAAAACAAACTGAATATTGGGTTGTTTTCAATTTTAACTTTGAAAAAAAAGGACGGTGGAGATCTTTTACTTAAAAAACCCGACATTAACCACCATTTGTTGAAGTTGCGGTCACCCCCGGTACAATTTTCTGATTTAAACTAGAACAACTTCTCTCAAAGTAGAACGATACTGGTATCATTCTTATACTCAAAGGCCAATGAAACCGTCTGTTGACCGCATAGAAGTTTTTACACGGCTTAGAGATTAATTATTTACTCCTAAATGTGCCGTCATTTACGAGGTGGAAACCGTCGCTAAAAACGGATACGAGTATTCATAACTATTTCTAACTATCGAATCACGGTGACCCACTTTTACGAGATGAAAAAGAAGCCACTATAAGAAAGTTATCGCCTTGACAAACACTTTATAGCCAAGCACAAATGAAATACGTCCGGCGTATCGAAAGTATTACCTACTAGGTGTGCCATCGCATGTTTAAATATATTTCGATCTTCAATCGCATATTAACGGAAGGACATCCCAAGGTAGAGGGTTTCATATACGTATCCTGTGAAATTCTGCACTTACTTTGGTGTCAATGTTATATCCGGCAGGGATGTACGTTGTCCAGCAACTTCCACTGAGGGACGCATTAACAAATGATGTTGTGTATGATTGGATGCCGTCGAAGGCGTTTGGGGATCTGTTGCAGTGCTATCATATTGGAAGGCTAGTTCCTCCTTTTCCTTTAATCTTTGCTGAGCCAAAGTAGCTAGATTCTGAAAATAAAGAAAAATTAAATGCTTAGATGCTTGTTATGTCCTGAATTAAACAAACTTACCCTCACGGCTTCTTCGAGCAAATCGACAATTTCCCGCACATTATCGCCACTTAGTGAGGCACATTCCTCGGAATCTTCACTCAACATAACCTCATCACAAAGTTTGATTAGTTTACCCAAGGACTGATAGACTTGTTGCGTTGCCGACAACAGAACGGTGTTGTTTTCATTCAACATATAGGCTTGAATAACTGCAATGACACACATGCGAATGTGTACATATTTGGATTTATTAGTCATTGCTACTGAGTTGAATAGACTTGCTGGTGGATGGGAGGGTAGGCTTACCTGAAAACATACTGGCCGTTGTTTCAAGAATGACAGTGCCATTGCCCGGCAACACCTCCAACTTCTTCTTGAGTATGACATCCTTAAAATGCTTCAATGCATTGGTGATATCCTTGACGTGAATGTCCAATGATTGAGATGATTTGGCCACTTCTTCTGCTGTCGGTGGAGGTTTGTTCTTTTGCCTTGGGCTCTGGGGAGAATGGGATCTGAAGAAATACAGAGAATGTGTGAAAGTAAAATCGCTGGAATATTTTTAAGTTACATACCTCCCCAATGTATTTGTGGTTGTACGCATTAAGGAAATTTTCTCGAACAGGTCGTCTTTAAAGGACCTGGCTCTCCTGGCTAGCTTAGTGCCTTTGAGACTGTTCTTATGTCCCGACGATCCCGTGCCGCCCTGATTGGAAGGTGTCGTACTGTTGCCTACCAACGACGTACTCGTTTGTTGGGTGGGCGTGGCTGGCGAAGGTGTATTCGGCGAACCATACAGATTTGACTGCGACGACAGGGAAGAGTTCGGTGTGGATGGAGTGCTGATGACGCTATCTGCAATGAGGAACAAAAACAGAACACATATGACTTCATCCATCCATCAACTGCTATAAGTAGCACTAAGAACCCTCCGTAGGTTGCCCATTAAAGGCAACACAAAAAGTGTAGATCACAAATTCACGTTTTTATAAATAGCACAAATTCCAAAGAAGGAAACTGGGGAAACCCGGGCCCAGTTTTTTTTTCATATCATCCTTATTCACTGCAGTTTTGTGTTTAGTTGGTGTGTGTATTTAAATGTCACGGGCTCTCTGCTCTTGTTATCTGGACACAGATGCTGGGTTGTAACAGCCGTAAGCCCCGTTATTACGGTTGGTTAGATAAAAAAACAAAACTCACTCTCTCTATTTTTTTGCAGAGATTCAAACTGGAATTTTAAGTTCTTTCCGTAACTAATCTGATCGCACAGAATAAATAATTTGTATCCGCGTTTGTATTAGATGGACAGAAGTTGTTTTTTAATATCTTGCGATGAATCAATTGTCGTTCATAGTAGATACAGATACATTCATTTACACAAACACACACGCATTCACTCACTGGGGTCTGGACACACAAACACATATGCATGCATACCCATGACTTGTGGCGTAGAAAAATGAGGAAAAAATGTATGTGTACTTCGTGTATGAAGTCCATGTCCTACCTTTCTGCATCTTTCAGCCTCCTATTTCAATGAATCTTCAATAATTTCGGTAGTTTTCACTTATTGTTTACACAATTTTCGCATTTTCAGTGAATATTTGCACAAATTATTCGTAATTTTTATTGAGATTCAACAGCAGTAAAAAGATAGATTCTCGTTGTGTGAGTGTATCCGTGTATCTGAGAATTTTGATTTGTGTTGCCAGATGGCGAATGTCATCACTGTGGATGTCAATTTTTGATTATTCCACTTTTTTTTAATATTAAGTATTTATCGGTTTCGAAAATATATATATATGTGTACTAAAGTGTTATAAATTATTTTAATAAAAACAGAGAGAATAAAAGAATTGTACATTATAACACTTCAACTAGATGACGTCACAAAACCATATGTTTTCGATGTTATAAATTGCGCTTTCATATATTCAAACTTAAAAGAATTTGTTTGTCTTAAACTAACATTGAAAATCGCGATTTTATTTTCTATTGTAAACCAAAGACGATAAATTAGACAAGATGGGCGATATGCTTCTTCTTTGAGAATTTAAGCAACACAACAATCATTTTGGAGGAGCTGTTTTTTGCATTTTAAGTGTCAGAATTTAGTGTGTTCTGAGTTTGAAGTAAGCCTTTTTAGAGTTCTTGTAATTGTGATCAAACGAAAGAGGAAAAATTTGTGCGTTACTGGGTGCCGTTTTTTATGATATTGTAAAGAAGAAGCATATCTTCCATATTTTACAATTTATCGTCTTTGATATAAACGATGCGTACTAACTAGGGACAGCTGATTAATTAATCGTGCTTTTATAAAACATTTTGTTATCGACTACTTGCTATAAAATCGTTCTTTTATCACGATATTTTATTTTATTTAAAACTTAGTCAAATAAAAAAGAAGAAGAAAGAAACTTGCATACCAAAGCGAATTTGTCGGGTTTTTACTTCGATGAAAAGACGAAAAGATTTCGATTAGAGTTAGAAATTGTCATACTCGAACATATTGTATTTAGTTTTCGAGTTATAAAACTTAGGTTTTGAAGTGCGACGTTACATAAAATTTGTATTTGTAATTTTAACTGAGTCGACACAAAAATTTTTTTAGTAAAAATAGTGTAATTCCTAAAACGGAAAGGCAACTGAAAATTTCATAATATTTATAAAGGAAACTGAAAGCTATAAGGAGAAGAGGATGATGAAATACAAATCAAAGCCATTAATAAATCTATTTCAAAAGATTTATCACGTTTTTAAAGCAAAAAATTAAATTATATATTTAAATCTTCACAAGTCGTTGTCTCGCCATTGGAAAATTTTTAAGGTTTAATAAAAAATTGAAAGCTATCGCAACACTGTAACACAACAATTTAACGTAATATAATATATACTTGGAGAGCATTTCGCTGCAAACCATTTAATTTACCCCTAATCTTATGCTGATTTTGTTTCTCAAAAATAATGTTACCTTCTACTGGTGCATCATTTAAAAAGCTCTCCACCCTGTCAAAACTTTTACTGCCAACGATCGAACATATTTCAGTGCAACACTTAAAGTAGACAAAAATGCAACTATTTGTAAACAAAGTTTTAACCTAAACAACGGCGGCGTCGTTTTAGCTCTTATTTTGAATCTACGCGTTTAATTTGGTTTGTGTGTGTTGAAAGCTTAATTAATGCCGCTGGAATTAGGGAACTTCTACCTATATAAATATGTCAGTAAAAAACAAACTTTTTTGTGTTATACAAAAAGAAGAAGAATAAATGTTGATGATTAAAATAGTTGAACTAAGCTGTGGTTGATTGAATACGAGTAAGTTGACGTTAACTACTTTTTCTTAAAATATACATCGTTAAGGCTTACGCTATGTATTCTTTAACTGTCGGTAGTCGAACAACTTTTTTAAAATGGTTTTTGGACAACTGGAAATGAAAAAAGGCAGTGCAGGGGAAAACTTCAGTGTACCCGGGTTTGCTTGGACCGTAGACATGTATAACAAATACATAGTTAAATTAGAACCAAAATTAAATTAGTAAAAGGAAACTAAGTGAAAATCTTTATAAAAAGATACACTATTTAAAATCCGGGTTTTTTATCCAATATTTTTTAATAAATCTCTTTCTCGCATTTGTCCAAAAAGTATGTGATTTGTTTAATCATCGATAAAATGAAAAAAAAATGTTTGATAGTTCGATAGTCTTAAATGTAGTTTCACCGACGAATTTAATTGGAGTAAAAGCGAACGAGATAGGATTCCTTCACCTGCTGAATATGCACATACAGACATTTGTTACCATTTTTCCTACAGATACCTATTCTTCATTTTTTGCCGTTTAAATAGTTTTGTTGCACTGAAGTTTTTTTTGTAACGCTGATTTTTTTCTCAATTTCCGGATGACTAAAAACAACTGTAATATATTTTGAAAGCTTACAAAAAATTAATGATATTACATTATCGGCATAGAAAAGCCCTGCTATAATTTTTTTGTGGCGTTTGGACGTTTATTTCAATGGTTTTTAGACAGCCGGAAGTTGAGAAATACGCAGCGTAGGAAAAAAACATTCAGTGTGCCTCAGTCTCAATTTCAATCTAAAACCTGCAAACTAAAATTTTAACTAGATTAAATACAAAAAATATAGTCAAACAAAAACACCGAGCAGCTAACAGTTTACAATATTTTATCGATCCAACGACAGCCGGTTCTATGCACCGGATCGACCCAAGGGAGGAATTGCAATGGCTATCACTCCGGGACTACAACAACAACAACAACAACAACAATATATTATTAAAATATATAAAATTGTCATTTTTTACTTTATGCAAACAAACACGATACCATTGAAACGTAAGTTGTAAATTCTTAATGGTTCTTAATTTAATATAACATACCAAAAATCAACTAACAAATTCATCAACTAGGCTAGACTAGGAAATTTTATCGGTGTAGGCTTAAAAGGTTAGAAATCATCCCTTGTGCATACCCCTAATACCGAACATCCATCTCTGTTTCGTTTAATGAATAAACAAGAAGAAGACTTCAAACAGTCAGGCAGCACCGCGAACAAAACTCATCAGAAAAAAATTAAATTTTCGATTACAACCACGACCACACGGTTTAAAGTTTCAAGTTTCATTAAAATAAACAAAAATTAGCCCTGTTTAACTAATTTTAAAAAATTATAATAACCGAGATATGTGATGTAGCTAAAATTGAAATAAAACTTAAGCAGTTACAAGCAAAAAATAAGTTTACGTTTCGGAAAAAGGTGCATACAACTTGGAAGAAATGAAATCTTACACCCTACTTTTCAAAAAATAATAAAAACTTTACAAGGGAATGGAAAAAAAATGGCATGTGTGAAATTAATTTAAAAAGCCAAAGGTTCTTGAAAAGAAAATAACAACAAATGCATTACTTATAATAAGCAATATAAGCATAATTAAGACCAGAAGACGAAGAAGAGGAAGAACCTCTTATAAGAATCTTATAAGATGCCAAAATAATAGATACAAGATACAAAAATGTGTGTGCTAGCTTCGGTGTATGCTCTATATACGTACGAACATATGTATGTATGAACAACGTACAACTTTCAGATACACGAGTGTGAAAGTTTCTTCCTCTACTGGCTGCTCTTCTGTATGCAGAAACGGACGGTACGGATGGTCAAACGCGAAACGACGGGGCAAAAAAGAAGAAAAAAATTACATTACATTAATTTATTAGAGGCATTGCGCAAAACAAAAAAAATAAGAAACAACCCATTCACGACAATATTAATTGGCAAAATGTAATAATAAAAACGTGTACAAACTACTACGTCCGTCAACAATGAAATTAACACAATTGTTTGCATTTTGCATTAGAGCAAAAGATATTAAGGACATCATTTACATCACAACAAAAACAACGTTTCATATGCATGTATGTGCTGTGCTGTATGTGCGTGCGTGTGTTTGTGCGATTTTGTTATTTTGCAATGCAACAACAATATCACCTCTATACAGAGTTAGAGTGAATGAATTTCCTTTTTTTTGTAGAATATGTCGGTAGTTTTTGCATTTTGTTTTATATTTTCCACCATGCGGTATGTGTGAGAGGACCACAATGGCACACGAAGAAATTTCACCTTAAAAAGGAAAATCCTGTCATAAATATTTAATACCGCTTGTTGTATTTATTTGAACAGTGCTTGAAGGAGCACACACGTTTTAAAAATAAACCAACAACTCATACACATCTATACTAAGTACGTATGTGTGTGTATGTGATGTTTGTATGTCCACTTTAAAGTAGAAGAAAACGCCGAACACAGAAAACCCCACAAATGTACATCCATCCTACTGACATACATACTATTCCTCTTATAGTGGATACATCATGTCATATGTATGCGTGTGTGTGTGTGCGTTTGTCCGCTCATATATGTAGTATGTTTGATTAGTATAGAGAGGAACGACAATAATTTGGGTTGATGTCTTTACCCAACCTTCTTTCTTTAATCATATCGTATCCCCTTGCTCCCTTTGGTGGGTTTGCCCCCACCACTTTTGCGCTGCTAGTTGATTTGTCCCCCTTTCGCCCACCACCCCCTTGTCGCGCTGTCATCCATTAAAAATAAACATAAAAATATCGGTAGCTGCTGTCAGTGGCAGTGGCAGACAGCTCAACATCATGAGTAACAACTGAACAACAACAAAACAATGGGAGCAGAGGCCGGCAGGCGGCAGGGCAGTAGCAGGGACATTTATTTGATAGTCGTGTTTTCTGTATGGCTGGCTACACACATCAATTCTATTTTATGTTATGTTGTCGGCTCCAGAGTTGCCAGTTCTTGCAATACCATAAAGAAAAAACATGAAAAACAAGTAAAACAAAGCTAAAGTCGGACGGACAGGATCTACTAAAAGGTACTACACAGTGTTTGGATAATAAGACCGGATCCGGATAATAAGACCGGATCCGGATAATAAGACCGGATCCGGATAATAAGACCGGATCCGAACAAAACTCTGACTTCAACGCCTCATAGGAAGTGGTCAGAACGGGTGCAGTATGTGGTAGTTGTAGCTAATATTTGTATAGCGCGTAAACGTTTTTGTTAGTCCGGTTCTGCTCCACATGCAAGTTCAGGAAGGAGGCAGCATAAATTGGGTACGTCCTAAGCGATGCCGGAGTAAGATGAGTTGTCTTGGCAGCTGAAGAGGTGCTGCACGGATCTTTTCGCATGGCGGGCAGGTGTTCTGCGTTGTGAGTGACTTTTTTGTGCCTTCGAACTTCTCTCTCTCCAGATTATGAAGATTCTTCCCAAAACTCTGATTTTAACAGCTTATGGGAAAGTGGCAGAACGGGTACAGAAGGTGATAGTAGGTGTAAAATAAAGCTGAAGTCGGACGGGCAGGATCTACTATAAGGTACTAGATAGTGTTTGTATAATTTGACCGTAGCCGGAGTCCGAGCAAAACTCCGACTTCAACGCCCTTTAAGAAGTTGTCAGAACGGGTGCAGAATGTGGTAGTTGTTGTAGCTAAAAGTTTCTGTTAGTCCGGTTCTGCTTTCACATGCAAGTTCAGAAAGGAGGCAACATATCAATTCCGAAATAAGATGAGTTGGCTTGGCAGCTGAAGAGGTGCGCCCTGCTGTATGGACCTTTTCGCATGGCGGGCATGTGTTCTGCGTTGTGTCTTTGGATCTCGCTCTTTTTTGTGCCTTGAAAATTCTCTCTTTCTCTCTCCAGATAATGAAGATTGTTCCCAAAACTCTGACTCCAACACATTATGGAAATTTGTCAGAACGGGTACAGAAAGAAGGTGGTTGCAGGCTGGTAAATACGGGATCTGTGAATGGTCCACCCGGTTTATATGTAAAGGTCAGAGAGCATATGAAAGGACATAATGTCTGTCGAAACTGAGTGATAAAGTTCATTGACATTGTGTTATTGTAACGGCACTTAGGTCCGTAGAGACAGCCCTTGGACAAATAATTGCTACTTCGGGTCGATCAGGAGCATATAAACGCAATGAATTCAGGAGGCAACAGGAATAAGATGCTTCCAAAGCGCTTCCGGTCTAAGATGCGTTTATAAGGCAGCTGAAGAGGAGCAGCGTGTCGCGTGGACCTTGTCTCCACGCCGGGCAGGTGTTTTGCGATATGTCTTACATCCGAGTCCAAAAGTAATTGAGGCGGCTGCTCTATCCGATCTGAGTTGTGCCTAGGCCATTCTTGCTTGTTGTTGAGACATATAGGGGCTCAGCTACGATATCATGGTGGGGGAAACGCGGCATTTGGATGGGATGGGTCCACAGAGACCTGGAGGTGCAGCACGTCATGTAGTCCTTGGCGAGACAGATGTCCGTAACGTTAGCATCAATATTTGCCCATTAAGAATAAAGGCGGCTGCAGCATCTAGATCTCAGCTAGAACCCTGCGCGTCTGGCAAGGTAGTACCTTCTCCTCAGGTGAAATCTCGGGGGGATGTTCCCTAGCATTATATTCACACTGTAGCTGGATACTGCTGCTGCGACTTTATCAGCGTAAATGGTGTTCAGACCTGCCTGATAGTTTTGATGATCTAAAGGTTCTTTCTTGTTCCGCGGGACCTCTCCCTCTAGATCATGAAGATCGTACCTGATATGCCTGGGAGCCTCCTCCCAAGATATGGTGTTTAGGATGACTACTGCAAAAGCACCAAAGTTGATATTGTTTAGACAACAGGAAATTGTGTCTGCTCACGCTAAGGACCTTCGTTTCGTCGTGTAGATGGTCCTCAGAAGACAACCTGTTGAAATTTTGAGTGCGGCATTCTGGCAAGTCTGAACTTACCTTTACTGCGTCGTACTCACTTTCGCCAACCACACCGTCGGCGTAGTTCGCTACAGACCGACCAATCGTTTTTTAAGAGGTCAACAAGGTTTCTTTGTCGGCTGCCCAAGTGCACGTCTGGCCAGCTGACGTTCTTTTGCTGCTATGTATGCCGGCTGGAGTACAAGGATAGTATTAATACTGTATACTGATTTAAAGTTTCGGCCACCACATCATTGTGAATACTACTCCATCATGCTTGCTGATCAACAGGCTCTGTTTTGTAACTTTGGACTTATCTCATTCCAGACCATTAAGACCCTCCTTACCTTGCCTGGGTGGATGAAGGCTGTCCACAATGTAGTCGTGTGGATGGGTTCGGATTTAAAGTTTCGGCCACCACATCATTGTGAATACTACTCCATCCTGCTTGCTGATCAACAGGCTGTGTTTTGTAACTTTGGACTTATCTCTTTCCAGACCATTAAGACCCTCCTTACCTTGCCTGGGTGGATGAAGGCTGTCCACAATGTAGTCGTTTGGATGGGTTCGGATTTAAAGTTTCGGCCACCACATCATTGTGAATACTACTCCATCCTGCTTGCTGATCAACAGGCTCTGTTTTATAACTTTGGACTTATCTCTTTCCAGACCATTAAGACCCTCCTTACCTTGTCTGGGTGGATGAAGGCTGTCCACAATGTAGTCGTTTGGATGGGTTCAAAGACAGTCATGAGGTGGCACCATGTTGCACCGCGTTTCGCTTACATTTACAGTCCACACAGTCGCCACATCCTAGCGCATTGTTAGAGCTCAAGAGAGTTTAGTTATCAGCACCGTAAGTGCTGCCGGCAAAATACTTGAGGACTTTGCTCCTACTTCTATCGAATGGGCGCCAAAAATCTTCGGTTTGTTAAAGGTCGGAATTGTTACACCGTCGAGCTGCATATTCATAGGTTGCCGTATCTCGGCTGTCTACTTGGTTTACAGTGTGGCTTGGGATTTAGTTGAGATAGTCATTCAAAACACCTTAAATGTCAGCAACGTTAGGGCTCAACGCAATGTATCCGTAACGTCGAATACGTAACGTAACGACCTGGACTATCTGAAATGAAAATGTTTAACAGTTCACTGCTGAGGTCTAAGAAGTTTAGGCTTCTTGTTTTTAAATTTTATGATCGCCCCTATACGAATCTCCTTTGATAGCGACCTTGGCTGGTTTTAGTAACGAGGCCACACTGCTTATTTTCCAGGCAACGGGTTTGCCTCATGATTTCAGGTCCTGTCACATGGATCTGTTAATCGTTCGCCCGGTTTATATTGTAGGTCTGTGTGTTAACGACAAGGGACATTATGTCAGTGGACATTATCACACCGTAGAAAGTGTCTTAAAGTCATATTTTTGGGATTAGAGTAATAGCCATACCGTCAAAGTAAAAGGCCAAATAATCAATGGTACCTTCCTCTATCATCAAAAACTATGAAATTTCTTAAGTGATTGAGCCTCGGAGAGATTTAATGAAAACTTCTTTCTGCATGGCTTAAAGGATATGGCTAAGCTATGGACAAAATTAAGGACTCATTTCAACGATAACTATATTACGCACACTACATTTAACATTTTTTTAATAAAAACACTCTTAATAAGTGGTCTTAATGCCAATGGACGATGTATTACTTATACATGAAACGTCTTTGGACCTATTGGGATATTTTGTGATGTCGTCATGTCCATGGATATACTGTCCTTGGGCTTTATGACACAACACAGAAGGTCTGCACTGGTCTCGGATCTACCGTAAAGTAAATGTATTTATACAATGTCAGCACTAAAATAAAATGAAGGAAACAAAACCATGAGCTAATTTAGGCATTCAAAAGACGAAAAGTACTCTTTACCTAACAGTAAGTTTACTCAACATACCAATAAGGACCAAACGGGGAGCATTTCTCAAATCAGTGAACAGTGCACGATACAATTCTTAAACTTTCTGACCGTAACCGACCGTTTAATACCGGCTCCGAACGTATAATGACTTTTATAGAAAAGCTCTTACAGGGCTTACAGATTAATCTCTGTGTCGTAAAGTCGTCGGCATTTACGAGGTAGCAAGTGTGGTGCATTACGAATAATTGGGTATTACGAGTAATTGTGGTTATCCTCAATGGATAATAGATAAATACAGTGCCACACATTCTAAAGAATTCTGGATATCTCTTGTCCCTTGTTGAGGTCCTCGGCCTGATTAAACAGTTTCCAGCTGTTACCTTTAATTTTATTATTTAAGGTTTTACAAAGTCTTAGAATATGACTTTTCTCAAATGGAGATGTTGCTTAGATTATATGGTGGACACTCCACCGTAAACAAAACGTATCGAAAATCAGCGAAAAAACTAAAATTGTAATTAAGATTTAATAAGGTTCGTTCAATTCTAATCAGCTGAGGTCATGTTGGCAACCCTCTTATCTAAACACTACATCAAAATGGTCTTTTAAAAGTTGTTCATACTCGTTGATATCCATACTTCCCCCAGCCCTTTTGCCAAAGGCTTTCATGTTTATCAGGAAATGTCATTTTGCCCGCAAACCAACCGATTCTTGTCTTCTCCATGTTTAAGTTCAATGTACATACGTACGTTTGCGTGCTTCATCCTTCAAACGCTCAAAATAGATGAACCCAAATAGAGTATAAATGGAGGATGCTTTTTCGTATCCGATCAAACTGAGTGCTACCGAAATTTAAAAAATGAATTGCTAGAATATTTAAACTCATGTAAATGCGGTGTGTATTGTAAGAGTAAAAGAAAGGCTACGTCAACGAATGTACTTATATACAGGATAACGAGCTCAAGTTGTATAGATGTTGTAATTGCTGTAGCGGAAACTGTGTGCCGGGATGACAGACCTTTGCCAAAGAATTGCTTTTTGGGTCAATCCGGTCCACAGAAACGACTATAGTGGAAATGTCAAGTTGATAGTGTGTCCCATTGCTGTGCTTAAGCTGACTTACGAAGATAAACCACACAGTCTCAAATACTTCGTAAATAAGGGTTGGTCCTACATTAACGCACAATGTCTATTGTAAATAAAACTAAATTTTTTTAGAGAATTATTTTAATATTTTGTATTATGATAGAAGGATCGATGAAAATTATGTGTGAAACAAAATGTCGGTGAAATGCTCTCCACGGCTTCGGAGGCATACCTCTATTCGATGCTCCACATTCTAATGGCTCTGAGACATAATAGAGGTTGAATGCCGTGCATGTGCCGAATTATCTTATCCTTTAGCTCCTGAATTGTCCTTGTATTATTGGCGTATACATTTTCTTATAAATACCCCTAAAGAAGTCCAACGGTATCAACTCAAATGATAGTGGCGGAAAATAAACATCGCCTCAACATGAGATAACACGACCATTGAATTTCTCGCGCAAAAGAGCCATTGTCTCGTTGTGGCAACATCCACATATCGAAACCACATATCGTACAGGTCCATGTTCTTAATTTCAGGCCACAGGAAGTCCGTTAACATCTCGCGATAGCGAACACCATTTAATGTTACTGCTTGGCCGACCTCATTTTCGAAAAAGTACGGTCCGATGACAGAACGAACTGGGCGAGCATGCACATGTGTTTTCACATTTCCTACCTTTCTCCTGATTGTAGACACAACTGTGCGAACATGCACAGGTGTTTTCACATATTCTACAGACCCGGTCTGCTGAAATTTGCGCTCAATTCTCCCAATTGTGGCACATTAGGTCGACTATGCTGACCAAAAAAATCACTAAGCGCATGAAATGCATTTTAATTTGAACGCCTATTTTTGTAAAAGGCTTCAACAATCTTAACACGCTGCTCAATTATGTACCTAACCATTGTTGAATTAGTCAAACACTGATACAAAAAAATATCAAATTGAATTGGGCAAAACACTTGACTTTAAGTGTGACTCACAATTAACATCGTGCATTATGGTTGGACCACCCTCACAATGGTGCTTGAAATCAACGGAGGTAAACCATGTAATATGCAAATTCTTAATAAATCCGGAAAGTAGATAAAACAATCACCAAATTATAAGTTTAAGAATAGATAAAATTCTCTCTACATTGACCCAAGGGCACCACAAAAAAGGCAGGTATTCCAAGCAACTTCTTTAAAATATGGACATATTGATAGTTACTCAAATTAACGCAAAATTCTCTGTGAATGTAATCACGGCTATATATTTTGATTTTACTAAGATTGATTTTGAAACGCGTGCACTCTTGGGGCCCTCGTAACGTTCGCTTTAATCAAAACAAGCGTCCTACTTACACCCTACACCACACTAGGGTCGATTCAGAATCACTAACTGCTTTCATTAAGGGATGCCGACCTTCTGTTCTTCTGTCTGTCCGTCTATCATTGTAATCAAAGTACAAGTCGCTGCTATGAACCTTTTTTGATAGAATTCTGTACATTCTTCAAGTTTGGACCTAGGACGATCCCTGTTGAAATTGGTCCACATCAGTCGATATTGAATTATAATAAATAGGTGCTTTCCGCACTCGGAAAGCACCTAATTTGGTCGATTCCGACCAAATTTCGCATAAAGCATTTCCAGCAACCAACACTTATCTTCGTTGAAATTGAATCATATCGGTCCATGATTTCGCATAGTTCTTACACAACGGTCCCTCCCGATATGAGGTACTGCAGCTCTGCAAATCTACAAAGTACAACCGATAACGCCCAAATTTAGCATAGGACGTTACAAGCGACCTAAACATAACTTTGGTGAAACTGGACCACATAGATCCATACTTGTTTATAGCACCCATATAAAGATCCTTTCCTGAATGAGGTGCTGCAGCTGTAGAAGCCACAAATTAATCCTGATCACGCCCATATTTTGCATTGTACGTGACGAGCGACAAATAATCAACTTAGGTGAAAATGGACCATTAAGATCCATATTTTCGTGTAGCCTTTTTCACGATTTCAGAATCTGCAGATTTAGATGCCACAAATTATTCCCGACCACGCTTAAATTTTGTATAAGCGACAAATAATGAATTTTAATATACTAAGTCTGGCCTTTCTAAAGCTCCAGACACAGGCGCCTTATCCTTTGACCAACAAACTGGTGTAGGGTATCTCAATGTCAGCCACGTTTACTTGTTTAGATATAAATCTATGACTAGTTATATGTAAACCAATTTTACTAAGAATCCAATTATTAATTTTTTTTTTAAATTTGACTAGTTTTGGATACGGTCATATAGACTACGAGGGCTGCTATATATTTTATTGTTTATCAAAGTATTCTTCATCATGATTTATACACTTTTGCATGCGTTCAATCAAACCAATTGTCGAAGCACTTTTTCCACTACGATTGAGACACCTCCAAAACATGGGTTTTGAACGCTTTAACAGCATCTTCTGGAGACGAAAATCGTTGCCCAAGCATTTTTTTGCTTCATGTGCGGGAATAAAAAGAAGTCACTGGGTACCAAGTCAGGGCTGTACGGCGGATGACCATCAATTCGACGTATTGGCCGGTCAAAAGGCACAATGATTGGTATTCTCTTGTTCGTCGTTCGAATTTATCCGAAGACTTCAGACAAACAAATTGTGGTGTACCACTCAGAATTGAATTCCAACGTTGCTCAACTGGTCGCCACATGACCAGTTTTGCCGAAGAAACAGGCAACCGGTCGTCGGTAATACGTTTGTTCGGTTTATATCGAGCTTTCTTAGAGATCGCACTATTAGAGTTGTTGTAGACGGGTTCTCATCCAGCACACATAGGCTGACCGCAGGTGTACCACAGAGCTCTGTCCTTTCTCCCTCTTTATTTCTTATTTTCATTGACGATCTATTGGGTCAGACCGTGAATCCAATCTACTCTTTCGCAGATGATAGTAACCTCTGTCATTCATATTCATTCGACCGTAGGCCGAGTCTTCAAAATATTGAAGACAAAAGGCGAATTATCACAAGCGATTCGCTGACCCAACATTATCGTCAATTTCTATCGATGGTACGGATATTGAACAATCAGAAGCTCTCGATGCTCTGGGCATGAAAATACAATTTGACGCTCGTTGGGCGAGACATGTATTCGAAGTGTCGAAAGAAGCACTCAAGTGCATAGGCTTTTTAAAGCGGTGCAAGAAATATTTCACTCCTTCGGATCTTTTCAATATCTATACAACTTACATCAGGCCAAAGATGGAATACAACTCGCATATATGGGCAGGTGCTCCAAAATCATCCTTGGAGCTACTTGACCGTGTTCAAAGGAGAGCGATGGTGCTGATAGGTGACAGTAGGGTATCCAACTCTATTGTTTCCCTTGAGCATCGTCGGAATGTGGGTTGCGTGACGCTGTTCTATCGTTACTTTCATGGTGTGTGTTCATCAGACATCCGTCGCCTTATTCCTGACGTGAGGATGTTCGACAGGGATACGAGACTTTCTACGAATTCACACCCGTTTGTTATCGATTGGCCAGTTGACCGCACTATACACTACAGATCAAATTCGTTTTTCGCTCGTACAGTCCGTATGTGGAATCGACTTCCGGCAAATGTATTTCCCACTAATTGCGACATCCAGAAGTTTAAGGCAAGCGTCAATAATCATTACTCCCTCTTTCCCCCCTCCGATCCATTACTTTCCACTCGCCAACGCAATGCACCGCATGTATAGGGGGCATCCCCTGAGTGTTGGTTATTTAAAAAAAAGTCGATTGCTGTTTTGTTTCGGCCACACATAGATCCATGATTCGCCACCTGTGACGGTCATATAAACGTCTTTTGAAGCACAGCCATCGTATTTTTTCAAAATTTCTTAGCACCAAACGACACGAGCCTTTTTTTGAGCGATTGTCAAATTGTGCGGGATTCAACGAGTCACTGTAAACAACACAAATAATGGTCGTACGTCAAAATGTTCTGAGTACGTTTATGCTAAAAAATGTCAAACTTCCCAATGGAAATTTCAGATGGCGCCAGGCAACACAAAGTGTTGCCAAGGCCAGAAATATATATATAGCAACCCTCGTATAATGACCATTAATATGATAATTGCTATTTCTCTCATTTCAATAACGAATAGTATGGAGGAGGAGATTCAGACGGTGAAGCACCGTTCTTTTGAAAAGAGGGCAAATCCTTTCTTACATATGTCTGGGGAAATCCTTTCTTACATATCTCTTGCATAATGACAGATCTGCAGAGTTTCGCAAACGCTGTGTCGTAGCTCAAGGGCAGCTTTTGCTATGTTTTAAGCTTAGCGCGGTTACACCTCCGTCTAACCAAAATTTAACTGCCCGGATTTGGATCTGGATTACTAACCATGGAACTTTAATTAAATAAAAAACATGGAAATTTATTTTGATAACTTGTGTCTAAAATCTGTTGTTTTAATTTACTTTATTAGACGAAAACTCATAACATATGTTTATTGTTTCCATTTGGTATTGGTATTACATAGTTTTATAGAATTTTAATTTATATGTTTTTCTAGTATACTTTGTATTTTTCTAGAATTTTTAACTATTCTAAATATATTATATGACCTGAGGCCAGCCCACTTAACAATTTATAGCATTTTTGACGATTGTCACAATTAGGTTTATTTTCCCGGAAAAATAGGAACAAAAAACGGGGTGATTAATAGACGAAAACTCAGGGGATGCCCCCTTTATATTGAGAGCATTGGGTCGGTAACGGCAATATAGGTTAGGTTAAGAAGAAAAGCGGATGTAATATTTATGTATATTTAAATTGAATCCGTTCCAACATACGTGGGCAAAAAAACCTTACTGAAAGTATGGACCGTAGGGACAGCACGGCAAAAGAACCAATTCTCTTTGTAAAGCGTCCTGCCATCAGTAGGGCGAGCAAACACGAATGGATACGGACTATGTGCTACAGGCAAATACTCAGACCTCTACATTGAGGTCACCATCTCAGAAGATCACATTCCATTGAAGTACCTATGGAATAGTGAGTGATACGTTACAAACATTCCGCCGATCATCGAGAGAAACAGCAAAGTTGTCTTCACTGCTAGCTTCCTCCCTTGTACCCGGTTCAGAAACTCTATAGAATACATTAAAGCACCCGTGTAGATGTGGCAGTTGTTGTCGGCTTTTGGCCAAGTTTAGGTGACGTATATGTAAAGGAGTTCGAAAGGAATGCGTCTTTCGACACTTCAAACATGTGTTTGTTGCAGTGAACATCTCACTAAACTTTATTGCCTTAAACATCAATAGCGTCCGACTACTTGACCGCAATTCCATGGCCCATTGATGGTTTATGGCACAGCAGGCAACATTGGTTCTGCTGTGCTGTCCCGCGACTGCCGGTTCTATGTACCGGATTGACCCGAAACTCTTCGGCCAGGGGCAGTCACCTCAACAATATATGTTTTTTGTTCGTCCATTTTTTCGTCGTGGGAGCAGCACTTCCCGGAATGCCTGCTCCGAATACTACTGGTCCGAGCCGGGATCGAACAAAACCCCGAACCTGGGATCTGCTCGGTTTGTCAGAACCGAATACACCATCGTGCTACGCCTGTAAGGTGTAATCGTTGCATGGAGTGGGTGCACTTCAGGAGCTGTTCAGGTCTGAACTACATCAGGGAGTATAGCGAAGCAGACTTTGTTGCCTCATGCTGTATCAACGAAGTTAGCAGTCGGTCTCTGGATTTGGTGTTATCATCGTCGTCTGCATTTTCGTCGTCGTCGTCGTCATCATCATCATCTAACTACGAGACTCCCCCGCAGTCGCCCTCGCAACAGCATCAACACATACAGCATCTTACACCACAGATTGCTGTTGCCACTCCTGACAGTGCATCAATCTTGCAACTTAATTGTAATGGCCTACGCAACAAAATCAGTGAGGTCATAGAATTTATGAATCGGAGAAACATCATGGTCGCCGCGATCCAAGAAACTAAGCTGAATGCCACCTGCAGCCTGCACAGTTGTGACGGATACAACGTGCTACATAAGGATCGCACCAGAAGTGGAGGTGGGGGACTTGCTTTCCTGTTACACCATTCTGTGCAGTACAGACCTATTTCGCCTGAGCTTGACTCTAGAGACCCATACATGGAATGTATGGGGGTAGCAGTCAAGTCTGGAACTGCCGAAATAGAGCTGTACAACGTATACATCCCGCCGGTTGGTAGCTGTGCCCCGCGTTATCTGCCAGACATTAGCAATTTGCTACAAGGCAATAACCGCTTGGTCCTAGGAGACTTTAATGCTCACCACGAACTGTGGCATTCTCTCCTAGACAACGACCAGAGGGGCATAGCTTTGGCAGAGCAAATTGATAGCTCTACGTTCTGCACAGTGAATGAGGACGCCCCCACGCGGATTATGGGCGATTGCCATAGCTCGCTAGACATCACTTTGGCATCGCCTGGCCTGATCAACGACGTCACCTGGCAACCCGTCATCTCACTAGGATCGGACCACCTTCCCATAATTCTCTCCATTAATAGACCACCCGATTTCATAACCTCTGAACGACGTACGTTTCTCAATCAAAAAAAGGCTGATTGGGAGGCCTTCAGAGAAGCCACCAACCGCAGCTTTAATAATCTAGCTATTCCGTCGGACGTTCGGGTAGCCGAGGAAAAGTTCCGGGCCATCATCAACGCAGCAGCCGCTCGCCATATCCCTGCTGGTCGAATACCCGAAGTACGACCAAACTTCCCAGCTGAGGCAGCGGGACTCGCAGACGAGCGTGATGACATTCGTCGCTCCAACCCTACTGACCCTAGAATTAGGGATCTCAACTCCGAGATCAGTAGGCTGGTCAACGAATATAAGCGGAACAAATGGCTAGACCACTTAAAGCAGTGCAACTTGAGTTCCGGAATTGGTAAGTTGTGGACAACGGTCAAATCACTCTCTAACCCTGTAAGGAAGGATGATCGGACAGCTGTCACGTTCGGTGATAGAACAGTGACAGATCCGAAGCGGTGCGCGTGTTATTTTAACCGGCTTTTTATTGAGCACCCAGAGAGTGATAAGGCGAAAAGGAGAGTATTGCGTCGTATCCGCGCTCTCCGAGTCGAAGAGGCACCACCACAATTTACCGTTGGCGAAGTTGCCCATGTCATCCGCAGCGCAAAGTCATCAAAGGCGCTGGGTCCGGACGGAATCTCAATGCTGATGTTAAAGCACTTGGATACCCCGGGAGTAGAGTACATGACCAAAGTGCTCAATCTGTCGCTAGCCACTCACGAAGTTCCCGATGCCTGGAAAATGGGCAGAGTGGTCCCGCTACTGAAGCCAGGCAAAGACGCAAGTAAGGGAGATTCGTACAGGCCGATCTCCTTGCTTTCTCCAGTAGCAAAGACGCTTGAAGCACTGCTCCTCCCCAGCCTGATCGAACACTTTCTTAGTGCTGATCATCAGCATGGTTTCCGCAAGCAGCACAGCACAACAACTGCTTTACACACCATCACCACACGTATAAGTCGCGGCCTTAACCAGAACAAGCCTAACGACAGGACGGTCCTCGTGGCTCTTGACCTCACAAAAGCCTTCGACACGGTCAATCATGCCACTCTGTTCGAGGACATTGAAGAAACGTCCCTTCCGCCCAGTTTGAAACGTTGGGTCGTAAACTATATGTGTGGGCGCCAGTCATATGTAGAATTTAGAGACAGAAAGTCGAAGCCCCGTAGAGTTAAACAAGGAGTTCCCCAGGGTGGAGTTTTATCCCCGGCTCTGTTTAACCTCTACCTCTCTAAAATTCCTGCACCACCAGACGGCGTTGAAATTGTGTCGTACGCTGACGATTGCACAATTCTGGCGTCAGGACCTAAAGTGGATGACATATGCGAGAAAATCAACTATTACCTCACTGACTTAGCACGTTTCTTCACTGCGAGGAATATGAAAATATCCGCCTCCAAATCATCAGCCACACTGTTTACTGCTTGGACCGCAGAGGTGCGGTTGTCACTCAATGTGAAAGTCGATGACGTCAACATCCCGACCACCAACTACCCCAAAATCCTTGGGGTCACATTGGACAGCATTTTTAGATCCTCTGCACATGCTACAGCTATCTGCGATAAACTCAAAAGTAGGAACAAGGTCCTCAAGTCACTTGCCGGCAGTACTTGGGGAGCCGACAAAGAAACCTTGTTGACCTCTTACAAAGCGATAGGTCGGTCTGTAGCAAACTACGCAGCACCTGTATGGTCGGCGAACGTGAGTACGACGCAGTGGAAGAAAATTCAGACATGCCAGAATGCCGCCCTTAGAACATCAACAGGGTGTCTTCTTATGTCCTCTGAGGACCATCTACATGAGGAGACGAAGGTCCTTACCGTGCGCAGACACAATTTCCTGTTGTCTAAGCAATACCTGCTAGGGTGTTTTCGCAGCAGTCATCCTAACCACCATCTCTTGAACAGGATGCCTCCACCCAGGCAGATCAGGAACGATCTTCATGATCTAGAGAGAGAGGTCCAGCGGTATAAGAGAGAACCTTTAGATCATCGAAACTATCAGGCAGGTTTGAACAACATTCACGCCGATGATGTCGCAGCAGCAGTATCCAGCTACCGTGTGAATGCAGTGCTAGGGGAACATCCCCCGGAGATTTCACCTGAGGAGAAGGTACTACCTCGGCAGACGCGCGTGGTTCTGGCGCAGCTGAGATCCGGATGGTGCAGCCGCCTCAATTCTTACTGGGCACGAATTGATGCTAACGTTCCGGACATCTGTCCCGCCTGCCATCAGGGACCACATGATGTACTGCACCTCTTCAATTGTCCGGCCAAGCCCACTCAGCTGACCCCCAGGTCTCTGTGGACGCATCCAGTTCAAATGGCGCGTTTCCTTCACCTGGATATCGAAGCAGATCCCCCATAGACGAACAAGACCTCAAAATAAATATATTGTTGTTACAACAACAACAACAACGTTGGTTCTTTCGAGCATTAAAGGCGCCATGTTGCTAAACCCCACTCAGAGACCTAAACAAGAGCATCGATGAGCGTGTCAATTATATATTGCCTCGTCGCCTCTGTATCTGTGAGGATCAGCTTCCGCTCGAATAAACTTAAGTTGTTGTTGGCCAGGGTGACAGACCATGGCTAAAGATATGCTGTTCGGATCATTTAATCCATAGAATCAGCTGTCGTGTGAATGAATGAAAGTAACAGATGGTGCTGTCGTGTGAATAAATGAAAGTAACAAATGGTGCTGTCGTATATATATTATATACATGTGACGCGCAAAATAGAAAGGGATCTAACAGTAAAAACCAGTTTTGTTCAGGAGAGCCATTTTAAAGATTTAAATACGCGTATCTTTGGTGTACCATCACTTTCATAAAACGCGCATATCTCTGGGAGGGAACACTTTTGGGCATGGGATCGGTCTCATTCGATGCTCAGATGTTGTCCACATCAAAAAAAGTGAAAATTGAATTTTTTCCCTTAGGTCCCTTTCTCTATGCGCTGTCACATATACGAGGGCGACCGCAAAAGTAACTGGCCTAACATAAAAAGAACCGTTTTTTTTGGAATTTTTTATTATTTATTTTTCAACTTAATCTCCATCCGACTCAATACACTTCATCAAACGTTTTACAAGTTTTTTAATTCCATCCGAAAAATAAGATTTTTCAAGACCTTCAAAATATGCCTCAGTTTCAGCAATAACCTCGCTATTTGACGAACATTTTTTGCCACCGAGAATTTTTTTTTTAAATTTGGAAACAAGAAATAAACAGAAGGAGCTAAATCTGGAATATATGGTGGATGCGGAGCAATTTCAAATCGTTATTCGGCCAGTTTTTGTTGAGTTAAAAATGCAGTGTGTGAAGAAGCATTATCTTGATGAAAAATAACTTTTTTTTTCTAAATGTCGTTTTATCTTGATTTCTTCACTCAACCGATCCAATAATGCACAATAATATTCACTTTTTATAGTTTTTCCTTTCTCAAGATCAATAAATCAATAAATATTATACCCCTTGTATCCCAAAATACTGTGGCCATTACTTTTCCTGCTGACTTAACAGTTTTCGCCTTCTTGGGACCACTTTTACCAGCTTCTATCCATTGTTTTGACTGTTCTTTGCATTCTGGGATGTAGTGATGGATCCATGTTTCATCAACAGTTATGAATCGGCGCAAGAACTCTATTGGATTACGCTGATAAATCGCTAAAAGCTTCTTGGAATTGGTCCAACGGACGATTTTTTGGGGCAAAGTCAACAAACGCGGCACCTTTTTTACGGATAGCTTTTTCATGTGGAGTTCATCATGTAAAATACTCCAAACTTGTTTTTCGTGTATTTTAACAATATCAGCAAGTTCTCTGAGCTTTATTCGTCTATCTTTAGTCACTTCGTTAAATATTTTTCTAATGTTTTCAATAGTAGTAGCAGTTTTCGGTCTTCTAGAGCGTTGTTCATCTTCCGTACTTGAACGACCCATTTTAAATAGTTGAACCCAGGATTTCACGGTGGAGTATGATGGTGCATTATTACCATGAACAGAATCCAATTCATCTTTGTTAAGTTGTGGCGTATAACCTTTCATATAAAAGTGTTTAATTACCGCACGAAACTCTTTATTTTCCATTTTTTAAAAATTATAAAACTTGTTTACTTCAATCACCTTTAACAAAGAAAATATTTATTAAATATTTCGGAAAATTTGACAGATGGCTTATAAAAGATTGCTTTTAAAAAACAAAACAAAAAAAGATGCTAGTAAAACATAAAATGTGCCAGGCCAGTTAGTTTTGCGGTCGGCCTCGTATAATTTCTCCAACCTGGGAGGTCGCTAAGAAAAATAAGATATAGGGAAGGATAATGAACAGAGCCTCGTGGTACTTCTGAATTATAGAATCAATATAAGTTGTTATAGTAGCGGCAACTGTATGCCGTACTGGCAGCCCTTGGTCGAAGAATTGCTCTTTGGGTCAATCCGGTTCATGGGAGTAATTATATAAGTGACAGCTGCTTCTGTTGTCGGCGAAGGTATATATACGATTTGTTGTCTGATCTAGGGGATCATTGCGAAAAATTAGAAATAGGGAAGGATAATGAACAGAGGCTTGTGGTATTCAAATAAGGGGCATATTTACTTCTGATTTAAAGATTGAGAAAAAGTCTACTATTGCTTTAAAGAGGGCAATCAACTTTTTAAGGTGGATCTAAAAAAATTTTATTTTTAAATGTTTGCGTTTAGTTTTTTTAAAACTTTAAGTAATGTTTTTTTTCATATTCTCATTTTCATAGCATACGTATGTCTTTGCTTTTCCACGTTTTGTCGATTTGCCATAAACTACAGCTAAGTAGACAGACATTAATACATCAAATAACACAAAAGAAAAGTGACAATAAATCATAAAAGAAATGAAGCAACCGCAGAAAACGTGAAATATCTCAAAGATATTCACTCGTACATTAGTGTGTTTATAATTATTGTTGTGCTAAATATTATTATTGTTTTAAATAAATTTAGAGAAATACTAGAAACGGAAAAAATAGTGTGCTTTGCCAAAAAATATAATACTTATTTGCTAAATATTGATAGTGCTACAGTAATACGAGTACACATGTAAATTGTTGGTCATTTTAAAAAGTGTGCTCAAAATCAAATCAAAGAAATCAATCCTTTAAATTCATTTTAATATCCTTAAAGTTATGTCTCTCTTTCTACCCCTGCGCCATTAGCAATAATTCCCACAAGCAATCATCGTAGAGATCGATCAGCAATCAGTCAGTCGAACGTTTTAAACTGGGCTCATCATCGGGGAAGACCTGAGCGCCCTCATCCATACGCGGCATCAGAGTATCACCAAGACGTTAATTTAGTTTGTTATTCACCATTTATTTATACACGATAAATATGCCAGTAAAAAAACAAGGTAAATATAAAACATTTTTAAATTTTTCGGTATTATTATTTTTATTTATTTATTTTCTTTTTTTTTGTTCTAAAATAACATCGAATCCAATGAATTTTTTCAAATTCGCATTCGCCCCAAAAACATGCGAGTAGTATATATTTACACACATAACTGTATAATATATATTATAGATATTTCTGTTTTAAATTTTGCATATTTTTTTGCTCATTTTCCCCAATCTCTTTGTTTTTGTTCTACGATGATTTTTATGGTTTTTATTACTGTTTTGTTTGTTGTTGCGCTTGTACGAGACGTACCCACCTGGACTTATGCCAAAAAGTGTCTGGTGTAGAAATATTTAGCTAGCACTGCTGCTTGCTGGTATATTTCATCCAATATCAACCAGCACGAGTATTTTGTAGTCTTTTGTTCTTTTTCTTCTTTTGTATTGTTTTGTTGTTGTAAGATTGTTTATTTTATTTTATTTACGAGAATTTTTATTAACAAGAATAGAATGGGTACACTTTTGCTGTCTGAATTATAAAATGAAAACTATTTTAAATTTGAACGTTTAAATGTAACTCTTATTGCAACTAAAATAAAACATGAAGACGATAGACACTTGAATGTTACACCTTTTATTCGTTTAATGTTTAATTATACGTTTAAAAGCATATCTCTTAGTTCGTACCAAATCGTTAAAAAGAATTTTTTTGTTTAAAAACTGCTTTACGTTGTTCACAATGCTTACAATAAATTTTCTACACTCACGGAGCGGGATCAGAAGATAAGTTACGGCTCCGAAAATCTAATGCATTTTGTAGAAAAGTCCGATATTCCTACAATCGCCGGCATTTACGACGTCGATAAACTGCCGATGAAAATGTTAGATTTGCTATTCAGATTGAACTTTTGTTACTTGTGTCATAGTCTGCATGTGGGACTAGAAGGTCCAAAAATCGGGCTTTTCAGAAAACCGGCATTGCGGTTTTTTTTTCAAATCCGTGTTTCAAAGTCAAAAACCGGCTGTCACCGACATGCCGGTTTTAGCCTTTTGCCTAAGGATTGAAACATTTTTTTTAAATCAGAAGTGAAGTGATTTGTCCCATCAATGGACTCTAAAAATACATTAAAATCAATTGCTACGAAAATAAGTTTGTTTTTGATTAAAAAAAAATAAAGTAGCGAATAAGATAAAGACGGGTTTGGCCGACTATATTATTGTATTTATTTATATGTATTTATTTATATAAATAAATAAATACAAAAAACCAAACTCCGACTATTTTCATATTTTCAGGGCGGCCCATTTACAATTTTAAATTTAAATCGGCTGTAAAAAAGTACTGATATTTTTTTTTTTAAATTTCTGGTTTTATTGGCAACATTGAACATTGCCCTTTGATAATGAAACACAATATCATATTTATGACTACCACAACTGGCCCGAGAAAACCAATTCCAATCGACCCAATTTTTTGGTTCTTTTCAATTGTTCAATTGTTTCCTGGCGAATCTCTTCATTGACAACTTCCCTTTCTGTGCGGCCCCGTCATGTAAAAACCAAATTGAATATGGCTTGAATTTTCGGTACCAAAAAATTCGTTGAGCATGGTGCGGTAACGGGGGCTTCTCGCTTATTTTCGAAGAAAATGGCCCAACGATTCCGCCAGCCCAAAATCCACATCAAACAGTGAATCTTTGTGGATTCATTGGATTCTCAATAGTCTCGTGCGGCAATTTTGCTTATTGACATAGCCACCGATATGCAAATGAGCTTCATCTGAAAACACGATTTTTCGTTCAAATTATTCATCTCCTTCCAAACAATCTTCAGCCCATTGGGCGAAACGGAAACTCATCGGACGTTGTTTTATTATTAAAGGACAAAGTTTAACATTTGCAATAAAAACAGAAATTTGAAAAAATTATCAGATCTTTTTTAAAATTTAAATGGCCCACACTTAAAGCGATCTAGTTATGTTGTCTAGTAGGTGTGATTGTTATTGAAAATAGACCAAATTGGCCGAAAGCCGAACAATTTACTTTAAAGCGCAACAACTCTGAAATAGTTTTTTTTAACATTCCTAAATACTTATCTAATATAAAGTTCAAGGCATAATAATGTTTATTAATTTATATATACTAATCATTTGGAACGCTAAACCCTGGTTCCAAGATGTTAAATTGTCTTAAAATTCTTAGACTATCTGGTCACGTTGATCAATTTATTGAAAGCATCCAAGTAAGTCAGCTTGCAACCGCTTTTCAGCGTTCAACTTCGAATATGCAAAATCGAAACAATGATAATTATAAACAAAGTATAGAGGCAGGTCGCTAACTTACCGCACAAAATGTCACAAGGCCCCTTTGTGACCATGCCTATGGGGCCATTCGGCCACTGTGGCCGAATAGTCATATCATAGTCAGATTTGACACCATATTTCTTTTGAACATCTTGTTCAAGGAGAAAAGAAAAAGTCATCCAAAAGGCAGTAAAAGACTTTAAGTTGCAAGCAGGGGTGATTGCGGTTTCGGCTAACGCAACTTCGCCATCTTCAGACTCCAAGCATCGAATGTGTTATTACAATGATTAAAGGCTATACACTTCAGCGCAGGCAGATTTCAATTTAATAAGAAACTACCAACAGTAGAGTACGTTCGTAGCTTTTGCTTTTTTTAATATTACCAAATTGGCACATAAGTATTACAAATTCAAAACATTAAAAAGGGTGTGGGACCGCTATAATTGTTGAAGTTATGGGCAAAACAAAGGCGTAAATAGGATTTTTTTTTTAAATTTTATAATATTTTTTAAATTTTAACTTTTTTTACGAGTTTGCGGTCGCCGTTTTTTTGTTCACCGGCTAGCAATCTACGGATTATATTTGTTAGAATTATGTACAAATTTTTAAAATGTTTAAAATATATATCGGCGACTACAAACGCTTAAAAAAATAAGATTTTTTAAAAAATTTATCAAAATAAAAAAAATGCTTATTTTTATTTTTAATATTACCAAATTGGCAAATATGTATTACAAACATTAAAAAGGGTGTTGGGACCGCTATAATTGTTGAAGTTATGGCGAAACAAAGGCGTAAATAGGATTTTTTTTTAAAATTTTATAATTTTTTTTTTTAAATTTTAATTTTTTTAAGAGATAACGGCGACCGCAGTTTTTTTGTTCACCGGTTAGCCATCTACGGATTATATTTGTTAGAATTATGTACAAATTTTTAAAATATTTTAATAAATCGGCGACTACAAACGCTTAAAAAATTTTTTTTTTTAAAAAATTTATCAAAATAAAAAATGCTTAATAACGCCAACGATTATGGCCAAACTCTTTAAGACCAGGTTCTCAATAAACAAAGCTAAACATAAGTTTATGTTTAACTCAATACGTTGTAAAAAAGATCTATAGATGGCTCTGAATGCGTAGTCTCTGTAGAGGTAGAAATGGTGAATTGCAAATTCGTGGCCATTTTTTGAAGAAAACTTTAAAAGTGAGATTTACAAAAGCATTTCTCTTTCGTTTAGTGAGAACCTACCTGGTCTTAAAGGGTTCGGTTTTCCATTCAACAATTGCTGCAAAGGTTTCTGATGAAGGTTCTCAAGGATCAGAAATCACGATAAAAGCAGTGTGCAGCTACGAAAAATAATTTCATTTCTCCATTCTGTAAACAACTTGTATTATATTAAATTGTAGATGCAAGAGGGTCGAGCCGGTTAATCCCTGTTCAAAGTGGATTTTCTGAATAAAAAAATATAAAATTATTTTTATAAAAAATATAAAATTAAAAAAAAATGTTTATAAATTAAAATTTGATTAAAAATATATGCACTATATGTACTTTGCAATTTTCCCCTATTACCCACCGACCACCAATCCGAACCGCTGCCATTTCGCTCTTGCATTTTCGGGCATAGTCGTAGATGGACATATTAACATGAGCCTAAGGAATACGCTGGTGAAATTTTTCCAGTCGGGAATGAATCACCCTGTAGATCGTAGTGTTCTCTCTCATATGAGTCAAATTTCTTACAAATTAGTTAATCCCTTCCAGAACAGCAAAATTTTAAGAAGAGCTCAAAAATGTTTTTTTAAATTTTTTAACCAACGCAAGAAAAACTAAAAATAAAAAAAAATTAGCTGCTATATACAGAAAACATCATCATTATACAGAAAACATCTTCAAGCTTTTTGAGCAAAAAAAAATTAGGTACGAATTAAATATTCTGAACATATAGTTCGATCCAAAATTACAAACTTCTCAATTGTTTGAAATTCTATTTTGAAATGTTGCCTTTAAAATCCATGCGACATTTCGGGCACTGGTTTTCCTCTGAGAATTTCAAACATTTCCGAATCGATTTAAATTTCGAGCCACGTTAATTTTAAAGAAAACTTAACCCAAGACTTTTAGTGTTGATATTGTTTAACGATTGAAATAATAACCTTTTCGCTACGAATACTTGTAACGTTTTCCACTTTTGCGTTCATTTCGCCATCAAGAGCATATGGCAAACTGCTTAAGAGGGTTGTGGTTGTTCGATAAATATTTGTAACAAAAGCAGACGACAAAGACAAAAACCTATTGATTTTCTGTTCATTTCCACTGACATCTTTTGTAAAATGCCTCAAACCCATGCCGTTTATTTTAGTTCAAGTCGGACTTGGGAACTAAAAACAACACGAAACGCGAAAGTAATTGGAATATAAAATATCGTAATCGTTCAACATGGATGACGATTCGGACAGCGAAAGGGAAGCACTTTTGCCAGTTAGAGATAAAGCCAACATGGATGGGAATTCCTCGGATGATGGCTGCAACAAAAGGCGTCTAAAGTATGCATCTTCTTCGGACTATGACGACGAAGATAATGCCGAGGACTTTGATATGGATGAGGAAAAATCAAACGAAGAGGGTGATGCGCTTTTGGCCAGTGAACATTCCACTTCGATTAATGAAGATAAAGATTCGACTAATGCACGTCGAAATACCAAAGAAAATTCTCTGGCAAATATTAGCCAAATATCTAATGAAAATATTGCGAATGAAACCATAGAAAGTCCAACGACAGAAATCAATATTGCGGCCGAGTATGAATTAGGTGACGACACGCATGGCATCGGACCACCGAAGGCAAAAACTATAGGAGATTCTGGAAAATCATCAAAGAAACCCGATAAAGAAAACGAGAAATCGCTGCCTGATGTTGAGTTTATTAAACAGCATGGGGATGTCGATGGAAGAATTAGAACTGAAGAGCCAAACTGCAAACCTGCCATGGAAACGCAAACCTCCCATAAAAGTGACTTAAAGGATGATTTTGATAACGTCGATGTTGTGATGTTAAACGAAAATCAACCACTCGGTGATATTGACTTTGATGAGCACACAAATGAAACAATGGCAACGAAAATGAAAAAAAATTCAGAGGTAACTGATATAGAAAACGAAGAACGAGAGTCATACACGGAAATAGAAGGTGCTAAAGATATGAATAAATCCCTTGAAGAACTTGTCGTACACGATGTCGGTAGTGAACCAAGCTTTAACGCACCATTTAATGAAATATTTGAAGACGATTCTAAGAACTCTTCGAATACTCCCGATATAAAACTGGATGAATGGCCTGAGGCGTATGCCAAACAGAACGATGAACCCATGACTCATTCTGGAAGTACTAAAAACGTATACGAACTCACCACTGCCGCACCCTTTGAAAGCTTTCACCAGTCTCTTGACCACAGCGATGATGACCAGGCGATGAATTCCGAAAGCAATAAAAATATACTTGAGAATGCTAGAGCCGACTCTACTGAGGCCGGTGATCAATTGTTTCTTCCTGGGGAAGATGAACGTAATGCACATTCTGAATGTGGAGCACTTCTCAGTTATCCGAACGATAAACAGTGTAATGAACCCCATTTTCCCATAGCTGATTCTGCAGAGAATGATGAGCACTTGCTTCCCAATAACGCCACTGAAAATACTAAACATTTATTGCAAAGTGCCAGAGACGCTTGTTCCGAAAGCGTTTATCAAATGTTTGCCACTAGAAATACTATGAAGCGATCTGGAAGCATTCAAAATGTATTCAAGTCCAACAGGTCTGAGTCTGCAGAGAGCGATGAGCAACTGCTTCCCAATAACGCCAATGAATTAAAGTCTAGTTTCGGCAGTAAGAACAATGTATTTGAGACTACCAGAGATGACTCTACTGAAAGCGATCAGCAATTGCTTGCTCCTGAACAGGACAAAATTAAGTCACCAACCGGTAATTCGAAAGATTTATTTGATTTGAACAGAAAAAAATCTACTGAACACGATCAGCCAATATTTCTCACCGATGGATCTAAGACTCAAGTGTTTGGGAGTACCAGAGGTGACTCTACTGAAAGCGACCAGCAATTGCTTACTCCTGAACAGGATAAAATTAATTCGCCATCTGGTATTTCTAAAGATTTATTTGATTTGAACAGAAAAAAATCTGCTGAAAGCGATATCGCCAGCGAACCTAAGATGCATCCAAAAAATACAAAAAATATATTGCAATGTACCAGCACCGATCTTAACCAAAGTAATCAGTCTTGGTTTCCTACTTATGATGAAAGACTGTTGTCCCCTTCTTGTAGTACTGAAAAAACAGTTGAGTTTATCAGCTCCAAACCTAGCGAAAGCGATTTGCCAATACTGGACACTGTTGAACCTAAAAGTCATGGCAGAAGCAAACACGACTTTCAGACGACGAACAGTGATGCTGCTGAAAACGAAGAAAAACAGTTTTCCAAAACTAAACTTAAGACGCCTTTTCGAAGTTCTCAAAACCTTCGTGAAGAGTTTTGCAAAAAAGACATTGGACCTATCGCGCATTCCAGAAGTACTCAGAATTTATATACCACCGCTGGTCTTCAGATCTTGATTTTTGATAAAGGCAATACAATTAAAGCGCATTCCAGAAGCACTAATGATTTATTTGAGCTTAAAAGCGGCGAATTAAATGGGTGTGGTCGGAAACTGGTTAGCAATAATGATAAAGTCCAAGTGCTTTCACAAATTTCTAAAGATTTATTTAAAAGACCTGGGGCAAGCGCAAATCAACAGCTGGCAAAGCAGGATTCATTAAAGGCTTCGGTCGAAAACGTAGAACAACAGTTTATTAGGCCGGAGTTTGAGATCGCTTCAGGAGATACCCCTGAATTGTTTGTAACCACAATGGTGGACAATATGAATCAGGAACCTATCGTTGCTACTTCGAAGGATAAGTCGTCCGAGTATAAACTTAAAGCCGAACATCGCGCCGAAAGTCCAAAAGACTCTCTAGGTTTTTTCTGCTCTGGCAGTGATGTTCATGATTACAATATGTCAGGGCCCCACGAATCTAGCACTGCCGACTTGGAGTCGGGCTATTTTGAAAAAACCGATAGTTTGCAGTCGAACGAGCCCAGCTCTAGTCAGCCTCATCTACAATACGACCAGAAAATATCAGAGAGTCTCCGCAATCAATTAAATCGTTTCGATTTGTTAATTGATACCATAGATCAGCGCAACGTCCGCAATATGGCTACGAATGCTTTGAGCTATGAGCGGGGCTATTGGTCGACCATTTTTGGACAGGCCAGTGAAATTGAGGACTATGATGACATTTCTGCCGAAAGGAGTAATTTCATATAATTTGTTTTTAATTAAGATAGATAATCTTCATTTTATTTATTAAATTTTGATATTTTTGTATTAATTAACAAATTGTTATTTTATTTTTCTTTCCAGAGGCCCACAGAGCTCTTGAGCTTTTGGAGGACTATCACTCGAGATTATCAGAACCTCAAGATCGTGCCCTGAGAATTGCGATTGAACGTGTTATACGCATATTTAAATCACGACTGTTTCAAGCACTGTTAGGTAAGTTTTAAGATCTTCTATAAGTATGTACTTATATAATGTATATTTTCTTGTTTGACCTTTTGTTAAATTTTTGTAAATTAATACTAAATTATCGAGCTCGAAGCGAAATAATAAAAGCAATTAAATGTATAGTACATATTAAAATATTGACCTCGAGCTCGATAATATTTTTAAATTTTGACTAGACTTTCTGTCAATTTTGAAAAGGGTTTAAAGTTAGTAGATAATTCTTTGACCCAATTTTAGACGGTTTCACTTTTTTTAAATTGAAACGATGGTCTTTCTCTTATTTTGGATTAAAATTGTTCGACTTCTGATTAAATCTAAATTTTAAATCCCCTCAATACTTCGTAAATTATTAATTTTACATCACACACATACGTTGGAGGAAGCAAAATGCTCTTTTGGGCTTAGAGAAATGTTCCTTCTGTCGGCTAATGAAAAACAAATTAACTTAAGTCCATACTAGACCTAATTAAATTTAAATTAATCTGGCTATGCCTTTAGAGTTATGGAAAAGGAGCTGGTCAAATTACGCTGTACACCAACGATGTTATTAATGGTTTCCAAATTTAAATTAAACCGTGCAACTTTTTTTTGGGTCATCGTGTCGATAAGAAGATTTGTCAATGGCGGCTAAAAGTGCAACCCAAAACTTGATTTTTGGCATAGTGAAATTTGTCAAGTTATTGAGTTATCGCATCGTATATTTTTTGGTTCAAAATGGACTTTAAACCCTAGTAAAAGTAGTTATACTTTGAGTCGGCTATCGCTAAAGCGATAACTTTACACCATTGTACAAGAATATAAAAACTATAGACCATTTTCGTTTAAACCAGTTTGTTTTAAATAATTACAATTTTTGGGCAGAAAGTTATTCCAGAATAACTTTTAGAGCGTTAAAGCGAGCTCGGTTATTAATCGCTTACAGTATTTCTTGAAAAACACTTTTTTAAAAATTAAAATTTTCAAATCAAACGGTTTATGTAATTCTTGTTTATAAAGAAATTGCAAAAAATTCTCGCCGATTACTTACTCGTTGAATAAGCGAGTACCATTAGAACACGCCTATTTATCAATGGAATGGTTTATTTTAATTGCAGATGTTTAAAGTGGCATATATTGGAGTTCTCACAAATTTTACTTTCCGAGAAAGCGGGAATTTTTTTCGTTTCCAATATCGTTTTGGTGTAAGGATTCAAATTTTTAAAATAATATACGCATTTATAGGCTTGTTAGTTTTTTTTATACAAGATTTAAAAAAATAATCAAGTATCGAAAAAGAGTAATGTTGACTCTTTAGGGTCCTCAACGGCAACGTAGTAGAAACCCCTGTATGGCATTCATCACACTATCTTTTTAAACGAACTAGATATTCCAAAACGAGTTATCATATTCTTTTCCCAAGCAGCCTTTTCCTTTTTATCCGGTCATAGGAAAATTGCTATATTCTCTTAAAAGAATTGTATTGAAATCATGAAGCTATATCGAACCTGATAAAATACTTGCTTTAGATCGGTTAGACCCTAAAGGAGCGACTGCTACTTTCTATATGGTTTGTCCTTAACACGAACGAATATATTTTCAGATCGGACTATCTAATCAGGTAGACAGTCCGACATTGTCGTTATAAGGTGTATAGAATTTCTTTTTGGGTTTAACAAATAAAAAGACAAATGCGGTTACGCCGAAAATTAGTTTTTCAAAATTGGAGCAAAACGACACCTTTTAAGGACTTTTTTAAATACTCCTGAAATTAATGGCGGTGTCTGTAAATTCGTGAGAACATTAGAATGATATTGCGTACCCTCTAGATGAACAACTTAACAAACATTTGAAATAGTATTTAAAATTAAAATTTAAAACTAAGAATTTTTGTCAGCAACATTTTTAAAAGGAAATACTTTTTTATTTGGTTTACGACACAAATCAAGCAGCGAATAGAAAAATCGCTTATAAACTACTAGTATAGTGATATAAAAACAACTCAATATTATTAAATCAAATCTCTTAAAATCTATTTGAGCAACTTATATGGTTTAATATAATTAGCTCAACTTTTGTTGTTGCTACACTTTTCACCACACTGTAGTACTAAAATATCCAACCATGTACATAAGCACTGTTATACTCCCATATATATTTTCATCTGGCAATGCCACTTGACATTCCATAACTTTTGAGTCTCGCTCAGACACCCTGGCCGATGTGTACATATTGATGGCGGCGGCAAGGTTGTGTATTAACAACAGCCCGAATTCTTATCCAATCTAATAGACCGTTGGCAGCCTTTTATTTCGTTGATTCAAAAAGTAGTTTGCAATGTACACAAAAAAGCAACGGCTGAGAAAATTTCAATTTCAAAGTTTCGGTCAGTAGTTATTAAATAAAATGAAGAAGCTGGCATATGTAACAAATTGTTATATTTTCATAAAGCCTTCGCCCTAACTTTGGGAAGTTTTTTTTTGGTGTTTTGTCTTTATCTTCGCTACTTTATACAACTTCCAGATAAATTTATTTTCTGGCAATGAAATTGCAAGGTATTCTTGCAATCGTTTGAACTGACAAATCAGATTTGCTAACATTTTTTATTGTCAGTACATTGTCAGATCCAACACATTGTAAGATCTGACAGCCGCTTGTACGTAGCTTAGGCGATTTGGATTGTTAAAAATCACAGTCATTTTAAAGTCTTGCGTGAATATTTCAAAAATATTCACAGTACTGATTATTATATGCCAATTTAAGATGGAATGCCAGTAGTTAATTGCTTTATATAATAACATGCTTTTTAACATTATTTGACAAATTGTAAAAATATGTTTTAATTAATATGCCAAAACTAGTTAAGAGAAAAACGACAGATGAAAAATATAATAATAGTGATTGTGGTGTATATATATTAAAAACAAATCAAATGTTCATATCTTTATATACTACATATTTGTTGAAGATTCTAAGGGGTGGCATTAGCCATAATTTGTCGAATGCAGCAAATTTTGCATGTACAAATGCAAGTACCTTCTTGTAATAATTGTTATTTGTTTTAGCTTTAATTTGTCGGTCAAAGCAAGCGATTATGTGTACGTATTGTATTTACTGTGAGCGTCAAAAGAAAGTGAACAAGTGTGTTAAATGTTATATTTATAATAATTTAAACCTTCGCTCGTCACAACAATAATCAAATACAATATTTGATAATAATTTCAACTCTTCACCGGTTATGTTCTTACACGAAGCATGCTTTGTAAAATAGTATATTTATAAATATTAAAACATTAAACATTAAAACATTAAACATTAAAAAATGCAAAACAATTTTAAGAATATCTGTTAATTACTTGTTCAATTTCATAAATTTCAATTCAATATCGGCAACACTAAGTGTACTATAACGGAAATCGTTGTAAACCTTAAAAGTTCCTCCTACCCAAATTTTATTCCTCCTTCTTTAAATTAGTCTGTGTTGAAAATTGCAAAATTATTATTAAAATTTTTCCCTTCACGTAAAAAGAACGTAACGAATTTTCGAATTCATTGATGTGAAGCATAGCAAAAAACGGCTATAAAATCAATTCCCTTCTCCATTTAGCGTAAAATAGCATATGAACCAAAACCTATTCTGAGCTAAAGGCCAGTATACAGTTCTCTGTTCAATTTTCATTTCCAATAGAAAATTTTTTATTTCAAATTTCATTAGACTGATTATCCTACACATACGTGTTTACAAAAAATATTTGTAAACACGTATATTTCTTTTAGTAACGTAAATTATTGTAACGTTTTACTGCGTAACACCGACAAAAATCAAATCAATGTTTTTTATTTCGTTTTTGTCCACATCATCATCAACACTTGTGTTTTATAGAGACAAAAATTTAACAGAGAAACCCCTAATGACATTGAGTGTTGCCTTATGTATTTTAACCTTTTGAGGCTAATTGTTACCAACAAAATCGGCGGCGGAGACAGTTTTGAAACTTACCGGCTATCGGTGCGCCGTCGCGTGTATCCGACTCGGCTTCAAACTCTGGTGAATTTTTTGACAGCAAAAATGATTTTGTTTTTGACTTGCCACTAATTTGTGAAATAAATTTTATAAAATAAAGAATAAAATATTTGCCAAGTGAGAAATATCAGTAAAGAGAATAAACAAAGATGTTTGGAACATTGAACAACTTTCTAAGCAGTGTTCATCGGGCCTGGACGAATGGCGACGGTGAGACATTAGCATCATACATCTCCCTCAAAGACAAGCATATTATGAATCGCAATCGTTATGTGGAAATGCCGGAAAATGCTGTCAATCGTCTGTTAGAATCACCTATCGATGAAATTTTGTGTGCCCATCTAAAAGTTTTGTACTATTTGGGCATGGAACGTAAGTATAAGAAAGTTTGTTTGTGTTGGCAGATAATTAAGCCGGTTTGAATTGTTTCCATACAGCACGGGACTTTGTACAGGCCTACAAACATCAGTCCAACTGCATACATGCGGTGGTGAAAATGTTGCAGCAGTTAAAGGAAGAGAACTGGTGTTTGCCGGTCATGTACACAGCCTGCTTGGATTTGCGGATATTGGCACAACGCTGCGAAGAGCTGGGCAACAGCTCAAAGCCGGGCGAGATTCTGGAGAAGGCAGCGGATTGTTTAATGAGTTGTTTTCGTGTTTGTGCGGCGGATAATAGGTAAGATTTATGACATGGAAAAAGTATTCGTTACATCTGTGTGGTAAGGAAATACACTGCTGGCATTTCCCATATAAAGGGGTAAGCCTTTTTTGAAATTTTAAAAACAACATTTTTTTCGGCTTATTCCATTCCATTATTGAAGGATCACTTTGCAATAGCTCTTCCTGTCTAATAAAATTTTCAAGACCTTGGTAATGGTTTCTCATTAATCTCATCAACGACTTTCTCGATATTCTTCTTAAATCGAGAATAATTAATGGAATTGTACGCAAAATAAGGGTCCAAAAAAGTCTAATGGCGTCAAATCGCAGCTTTCAGAGGTGGCTAATTGTCATCGCAGAAACGGCTGATACCACGATTGCTGAATTTGTCACTCAAAATATCAAGTGTGGTGTGGGCTGCGTAGAGCGTATCATTTATGGCCAAGTCCTAGTCTGTAATCTCTGGCCACAAAAAATGTTTTCTTAGATGTCAGAAATGGCGTTTGCAGCTGATCAAAAAAAAAAGAGCCAATGATGCCACTGCTCCGATTCTCAGAACTCTCTATAAGCATGCATTGGAATCTCGACGAGTTCATGCAGATTTTCCGATAAGGAGATGCAGCAGTTTTGCTTGTTTACATTGCAGCCAAGATCGAAGTGATCTTCGTCAAGAAAATGATTTTTTATTTAAATCCATTTTGAGCTGATCTGAGGCCCGATATGAGAAGCGGTAACGACGCGGATGTTCGTTTGCATTTAATTGCTGAGTCAATTGTCATAAGTTAGCTAATAAAAGTAGGATATAGTGCAAAATTTGCATCAGACATGTGGTTAAAATATGGAATTGATGAGATCGATGGCTAGTCGATGTTACAGGTCTGAATGGCACACTCTTGGTTACGGCAACCACATTCTCGGAAGTGCATACAGCGCTTGTGAGCGTTCTCCGGAAGCATGCCATTCTACATGTACGGGACATAATGGCTATGAATACTACCATGTGACATATTTTGGAGACTAAATGTTAAAACTGTTCCAAATTCAACTTATTTCGTAGAAATTCACAGATACAACGAGAAATACAATTTCTACTCGTACATCAATGCATTAAAATATATTTCCTCATCGCAACCTAACCGCGTAAACATAACCGAAGTCATAATGGATATGACTTTCTTGCTGTAGATACAATTCAGTTAAAAATGCCAACAAGGAGGACATTGCCGAAATAAAATGTTAATACAGTGTCCCTAATTCCACTTCACCACATAAGATGTATGTTATTTTTCCTTTAAATTGCCCTCAAATAAACATAATTTATCTTCTCTACTTCCAGATCTTCCGACAATGAAACGAAACGTTTGGGCATGCTGCATTTGGTCAATCAATTGTTTAAAGTATACTTTCGCATTAATAAATTGCATCTGTGTAAACCATTGATACGTGCCATTGATTCGAGTGCATTCAAAGATCTGTTTCCGTTGCCAGAACGTATAACGTACAAGTACTTTGTGGGACGTAAAGCCATGTTTGATTCGGACTACAAAAGTGCCGATGAATTTCTGTCGTTTGCATTCAAGCATTGCCCCAAAAATTTTCCTCGCAACAAAAGACTTATCCTCATCTATTTAGTGCCCGTTAAGATGCTGCTTGGCTTTTTGCCCAAAAAATACATACTGGAACGTTACGATGTTTTACAATTTCATGAATTGGCAGAGGCTCTGAAAGAGGGCAACGTTCGTAAATTCGATGATGTTATACAACGTCATGAGATCTTCTTCATTAAATGTGGCATTTATTTATTGGTGGAAAAACTTAAATTCATAGTCTATCGTAATCTCTTCAAAAAGGTCTATATTATTAAGCAAACACATCAGTTGGATTTGAATGCTTTCCGCTCGGCCCTTCAATACGTGGGCGAAAGTGACATGACCATAGATGAGACACATTGCATTGTGGCCAATCTTATATTTGAGGGAAAAATCAAAGGATACATCTCGCACAGCCACAACAAATTGGTGGTCTCAAAACAAAATCCTTTCCCGCCTTTAAATACAGTCTCATGAGACGGTGATGATTTTTAGAAACTAAAATGATATTTATAAGTTATTATGTATAAAAACAAGATTTTTATAAAATATGAAGTTAAATACGATTTTAACTAGAGTTTAATAAAATGAATGTGACTGCAAGTGACTTATGTGGCTGTGTTTTTATTTCGTAATAGAGGCCAACTATCAATTACATCATTACAGATATGCCAATTAACGAATGCAATTTTCCTTTTTTTGTTTTCTTGTAGATATTCAAGAATTCTATGAACTGACTTTGCTGGACGATTCGAAGACCATACAACAGAAAACAGTTGAAACATTACAAATAGCTAGCAAATGGGAGCAGGATGGCCACACAGTTAAAATTACCGATGTAAGTACATAATTTTTTAACATTAATATAGATAATTGGCCTTATTGGCTTTCTTTGTATTGATATTGAATAAATAATATTGGTATTGTTCTTAACCTCTGATTAAGATTTTGTCCTCCGAATGCATTTTTGAAATCGGAATTTGGTACAAAAATAATTATAAATTTTCAACGTATGCCAGAAGTCTGTGATTTAGGCGTAGGCGTTTTAAAAAAAATGTTTTGTAGAACAAACTTCGCCGCTGAAACCACCATTTTTATTTTCACTTGTTAAACTGATATTTCTAAATTCTGTTCCGAATTAAATCAATGAAGTTCTTCTGATTTTGTTATCTATTGTAGTTTATGGTTAATATAATATGCGCTTATTACAAACTTAGAATCCAATTCAAAACAAATTGTTTGCATGTAAACTTGAAAAAAAAACCAACAAAATTAGAAATACAGGGTGCGCTCGATAATTTGCTTTTTTGCACTGCAGGCTGTGGCGGCACTGTTGGTCGAAGAGAGTGTACGTGGCTTATATTGGCTGACGGGAGATTTGTATTCGTCTGCCTTTCAGTTGCCATCATGCATTGGATACGTAAGGAGAGGTCATTTTGTGTTGAAGCGTATTTTTCAAATGCGCAATCGATCATTGCAGTACAGCGTGCTATTTCTCAGTGGATGTGTAAACAAACAAAATATGCGGTAATGAAGTGAATCGAACCCCAGAGAACTTCACCAGAGACCTCTGCATTCGGATCGCGTCACTGTGAGGTGCACAATATCAAGTAGGCTTCATTGACCCTAACTTTTTCCAGGAACCGTCTTGCCGTAACTGTGAACTCCGAACGGTACTTGACTATGATACAGGTTTTTTTTTCAGCCGGCTCTTGAGGCAATGCAATTAGAGGATACATGGTTTCAACAGGATGGTGCCACGGCACACACAGCGAGGGTTACCATGAATTGTTTGAGGCAAATGTTTCCTACGGCTTATCTCTTTGAGGGGTGATGTGAACTGGCTTGCACGCTCACCAGGTTTAGCCCCATGCGATTTTTTCCTTTGGAGTTACCTGAAGTCGAAGGTGTATATCAACCGCCCCTACACCTTGGTCGACATGCTTGTTAGAGTTCATGAAAACTTCTGAAAAGGTATGCAGCAGTGTGTGGATAGCGATATCAATATGTGACGCGCAAAATAGAAAGGGACCTACGGTTAAAAACCAGTTTTGTTCAGGATAGCCATTTTAAAGATTAGGTCCCTTTCTATTTGCGCTTTAAATCGTCGACTTCACTTTCATAAAACGCGCATATATCTGGGAGGGGACACTTTTGGGGCATGGGATCGGTCTCATTCGATGCTCAGATGTCGTCCACATCAAAAAAATGAAAATTGATTTTTTTACCCTTAGGTCCCTTTCTCTATGCGCTGTCACATATAATTAAAATATTAAATACATTTTTCTAAGGTGCATAATTTTTTTATTTCATTCCCCATTAAGCAAATGACCGCGCTCCACCTTGTATGGTATTGTAAAAATGTAGACAATTTTAAGTTCTCAGCCGGAGAACTCCGGATGCATTTTCAGGTAGTTCCTGGTCAATTTGCAAATCCATGATGGACATTTCAACAATGTCAGACGTTCTATCACTGGGGCTTTACATGCATTTCCATGTTTTTCACATTTCACTGTGCCCTCAGGGATTAGTTTATTTTAGAACAAGCGGATTCAACACAGCTTCCTTATGCGGGCTAATTTATTTTTAATTCGACTGGCGAACAATTTCTATCTCATTTTATCGTTTTTTTTATCGATAATGAACACTACACGTTTTCCAAATTGACTCGAGTTTGTTACTTTATTTATACCATACACCACACTGTGGTACAAGGTATTAATACTTAGTGCTGATGCCCGACAGTCGGTCCATTTATCTATCGTTGTAATCAAAGTACAGGTCGCAATTATTAACCGATTTCGATGACAGAGGCGGGGAGTCTTTTGAATAACAGAGTGATGTAGGGTAGCTCATGGTCACGCCTGACTTGCTTTTACTTGTTTTTCCCTTTTTTTATATACTTTTCACTACACTGTGAACAATGGGTGTTTTGTGCTGGTGCTTTTTTTTTGTAACTCGCAAAAAACTTCCAAGACCAATTAAAAATTATACCGACCGGCCCTGAATTACTTTCTGAGGCGATTTAAACATATATTATTGTAATCAGAGTAGATACCAAATATGAACTGATTTTAATGAAACCTTGCACATATTTTTGTATTCGGCAAATGGGAAATAAGTAGAAATCGGTACAAGTTCGGATATAGCCCCTATACAAATGTTCCTCCCGATAAAAGATCTAACAGACATAACAGCAGCAAATTTCAGCAAATGTATGAAATTGATAAAATCGGTAAAACCTTGATATAAATAGTTCCCATATAAATTTAACTTTGATTTTCGCCAGTGTTGAGCTAAATGACCAACGAACAGTTCGAAAATATTATTTTGGAATTATAAGTCATATACCATCACTTTGGATTGTAAAGTGTAAAGTGTAAACAACGCGGAATATTTCAAGTTGTTGCAATCAGAATGACAGATTGAGTTATACACTATCCTTTGATTAAGTGTATAAAAATTGGCGGCAATATATTTGACCACAACTGTTTACTGCATGGACCACCGAGGCCCGGTTGTCAATTAATGTGAGAGTCGATGATGTCAACATCCCAACTATAAAATAACCCAAATTCTTGGGGTCACATTGGACAGCCTTTTTAGATCCTACGCACATGTAAAAGTTATCTGCGACAAGCTTTAAAGTAGGAGCAAGGTTCTAGCCGGCAGTACTTGGGGAGCCGGTAAAAAAACCTTACTACGCAGCGCCGGCGATGTCGGCCAAGGTGAGTACCACGCAGAATGTCGCCTTCTGAGTACCATCTACATGAGGATACGAAGGTCCTTACCGTGCACAGACACAATTTCTTGTTGTCTAAACAGTATCTGCGTTGGTGTCTTCGCAGTAGGCATCCCAACCACTATCTGATGGACAGCATGTCTGGCAGATCAGGTACGACCTAGAGAGGGAGAAGCCGATCGGTACAAGAGAGCGCCTTTGGATCATCGAAACTATCGGACAGGTCTGAACGACATTCACGCTGATGAAGTCTTACCAGCAGTATCCATCTATATCGTTAATGTAGTCCTAGGGGAGCATCTCCCGGAGATATCACCAGAGGAGAAGATGCGACCTCAACAGACGCGCCTGGTTCCGGCACAGTTGAGATCTGGATGGTGCAGCCGCCTTAATTCTTATTGGACACGAATTGATGCTAACGTTGCGGACATCTGTCTTGACTGCCGTCGGGGACCACATGACTCGCTGCACCTCTTTAATTGTCCGGCCAAGCCCACTGGGCTGACCCCCAGGTCTCTTTGGACGCATCCTGATCAAATGGCTAGTTTCTTTCATCTGGATGTCGAAGCAGATCCCCTGTAGACGAATAGGACTTCAAAGCATAATATAACATAATACAACAACCACAACAATAAACTTTTGGACTAGACAAAACAATGATTAGGAGGACCTTGAGAAATCAACCCCTCTACGCAAAAGGGATAACCAAAAAATTAACAAAACGTTCAATAAAGCGTATAATGGGGAGACCAACAAAAGAATTTTTAATTGGTTTCCATCCAAAATATCACGGATTTATATTAATCCGCCCGCGTACATACTTATACAAACAGAAAGTGCGCAGTATAAGATGGTGTGACAAGTTCTAATCACTGTATCTCAAACAAAGTATCTTTACATGCATCAAATTAAATCTAAAATATACAAGGAAATATACAAGGAAAGGAGAGTTTTATAATGTGCTATTTTCAGTGCTGTTAATGCAAATTGTCTACTTTAGTATGTCAGCCTAAACCTTCTTAAAGTTATCGAAGGTCAAATCCCAATTTCCATTGATTACAATTTCAGCACTCATGCATACATAAACACGTATTGTCATCGTCGTCGCTATCAAACATTAGATGCTTATGTATGTATGGGTCTGCTGCAAGAGACCATCTCCAACACCTTCCTCATAAATTATACAATTTTGAATGATGTATGGGGGCATTATGAGCTATGGCTAGATATGTTTGTAGATGGGGACGCGTTTTTATTCAATATTCAATAATATTAGCACCTATCCTTCGCCGGCTGCTTGCCTGACGCCCAACCAATTCATTCATCATCTCCGATACGTACATACATATATACGTTTAGCAGCATACACATGTATATACTTATGGAACGTTTATATCTTTATACAAGTATACAAACTCGTACATACGTACATATAGTATAGTCGGGAAATGGCTCTTATACAATGCAAATTGCCGACAGACACAGTAAGTAAATGTCTGTGTGGGTGTGTGTGCGCGCTCCTAGAGTATATCAAAGCCATAAAACCAACAACTAGTCAGCGGTAGATAGCTACTAGCCGGCCAGCCATCCATTGTATCCATTATACATGCATATACATACATACATATACGGGAACGAAGGTGTTTTAATAAGTCGGTTTAGGTATGCATGAAGGACATGCCAATATGGATATAATGTGTGGTGGAATCATCTGCCAGGACTTTTTTAGTAAAGCAGTACTCATGAGTACGTTTTAGTTTACAAGATTTTTAAAGGAGATTTAATTTCGATTGAGAATCTGCCAATGTAAATTCCTGATCACACACTATAGCTTTGGTAAAGCACGTCAGGAAAATAAAAAAATTCCGTTAGCAAGTTCGGACGGGTCGAAGATGTTATAATCACCCCCAACTTTCTGTTGCGTTTCAGTATACCATTGAGAGTATTGGAGAATATGCTTGTTAGAAAAAGCGTCCATGCTTGAAAAAGCTAATTTTAAAGTTAAATATTTATGTAGATAAATAAAATCCAACGATTGGACGCATAGTTAAGCGGAATTGTTAGATTTTTTTATATGTAAAAATTCCATTTCGGAAGATGTCTCTCAAAGAGCGACGAAATATTAAATAAATTAAAGACTTAAATACAAAACCACGACCTCGAGCTTAAATATTCAAATATTTTATCAGTTAGATACGAGGGCAGAACAATAATTCCGTGACTTTTCCAACATCCCTTGCAGTTTTATGAATTGCAACACTGCTTCCATCAAGTACCATCTGTAAATAGACTACTGTCACATTTTGAGAGAGTTTCATCATTTAGTCAGTGTTTAACAGCTGTTTAAATTATATAAGTACAACCTCGTGGATTTTGTTAAAAATGGAACATTATTAAACAATATTTTTTGCGGAAAAACCGTCAATCAAATCAAGGAAAAGCTTGATAGCTTGGTACAAGTACAAATGAACGTTCTGGACTGCCAATTGAGGTCAATACACCCAAAAATAAAGAAAAAATCCACGATATGGTGTTGGCCGATTGAAAAGTAAAAGTGAGTGAGATTATGGCATCACGCTTTTTATATAGCAGTGCAGTTTCGATTGTACATGATCAGTTGGGTTTAAGAAAGCTGTCTGCAAGATACTTGCCACGATAACCATTTCATCAAGATAATGCATGGATGCACACGTGTGCAGTCTCAATGGTAAAATTGCATGAATTGGGTTACGAATTGGTATCTTATCCGCCATATTCTTCGGACTAAGCCCTTAGTGACTATTTCCTATTTCCAAACCTAAAGAAATGGCTCGGTAGAAAGAGATTCAGCTCCAACGATGAACTTATTGATCAAACAAATGCCTATTTTATGGAGCTCGAAAAAATCTATTTTTTAAAGGGTCACAAAAATTGTAGGAACGTTGGACTAAGTGTATTGAGCTAAAAAGAGGATTATGTTGAATAATACATTTTTTTTGCAAACAAAAACAGTGTTTTGATCGAAAAGTCACGGAATTATTGATCTACCCTCGTATTTATGTTATATAGTGAAAGTGTAAAAAATGGTCAGTTGTGTGTCCCTCAACAGTAACCCCTTTCATCCTTTTTCCGCTTTGGTCCCTTTTTATACTTACCGATCTACAACAATGAGACAAATATTTGGAAAGCTAGAAGACTAGCCTTTTTGTTTGGGCTAGATCCTACACTCATTGCTATATCGTCTATGAATTTAACTATGATCAATAACATATACTGTGATCCATCTAGAGGTATTTTTTCAGAACAAAAAAAAATATAAAAATTCAAATCAAGTGTGGAATCTTTATTGGTAATTTGAAAGGACATTTTATGGCATTTATTTTTTGAATATAGTTTCCTTCAAATGTTAGCTGCAACTACGCCTTAGGGTTTCCATTTTGAGAGTCCAATTGAATGACACGCGTAATGTTGGCTTCCAAAACCTGAATCGTAGCTGGTTTGTCAGCATAGACTTTGGACTATACGTAACCCCAAAGAAAAATGTCTAAAGGTGTGATAGCACTCGATCTAGGTGGCCAACTCACCTGTCCAAAACGTGAAATTAGCTGCTTTCCGAAATGACCTCTCAATAGATCCATTGCTTGAGCAGCTGTATGGCAAGTGGCACCTCCTGTTGAAACCAAGTGTCGTCAAGATTACGGGCTTCAATTTCGAAGTTCGATATCATGGCGCGATAGCGAGCACCATTCACGGTTACGTTCCGGCCCTCATCATTTTTGAAAAAAATATGCACCGATGATTCCACCAGCTTATAAACCGCACCAAACCGTGGTTTCGCTGGCACCTCTTGAACCTCTTCTTGTTGCTCTTCAGCCCAAATGCGGCAATTTTGTTTATTGACTTTGCCGTTGAGCCAGAAATGGGCCTAATCACTAACCAAAAATTTGTTCGAAACAGCGGATCTTCCCGTTTCTTACCGAACGCTCATTTCCATAATACAGTTGCCAACATTTGAAGGAAATTATTTTCAAAAAAATAAATGCCATAACATGTCCTTTCAAATTACAAATAAAGATTCCACACTTGATTTGAATTTTTATATTATTTTGTTGTTCTGAAAAAAATCCTCCAGATGGATCACCCTATATATGCGAGTATATACAATAGGGTGGAGTGAAAACATGCTTTTTTTATAATTTGAAAAAGTTAACCTCGGAAAGAGATGTAGTCTGGGGTCCTAAAGAGGGGAAAAATAAAGAAAAAAATTTAAAAAAAATTTTAGGGGTCGCGCCACTCCCTAGAAATTTGGAAATTATTGCTATTTTGGCGTTGATTTTAGAAAAATCCTAAAAATTAACGACTTAACTTATTCGAAAATTAAAAGTTTGAGCTTGTTCAGTGCCCAAACAAAAGTATTTGAGGCAAATATGAGGATAATCGACTAATATTTGTAGCTTTGGTGGCGATTTCATTGTTCAGTCAATTTTCTGAAGAAGGGACGATTTGACTTATTTTACTTTTTGAAATTTTTGAACAATGAGAAAATTTTTTTTAAATTTTTTCATGCCCTTATTTCATTGTTTACGCTATTGCAAACATTTATTGACATAAAACTTTTTAGGATTTTTCTAAAATCAACGCCAAAATAGCGATAATTTCCAAATTTCTAGGGAGTGGCGCGACCCCTAAAAATTTTTTTAAATTTTTTTCTTTATTTTTCCCCTCATTAGGACCCCAGACTACATCTCTTTCCGAGGTTAACTTTTTTTTTTGAATTTCACTCCACCCTAATATACAACGTTTTCCATTAAGGACATAACGATGTTATATACTAATAGAACACAGAATATTTAAGATATGGAGGTTAAATTTATTCCAGGTGTAGATCAAATGTTACATTTTAAGAATCAAATTCGATTTCGGTCATGTGACCACCACAGCGATCTATTCTTTGGACCACCCACCACTCTTGCACACATTTCGACCGGAAGGTTGGCAATGTTGTCTCTGAGCTCGTTTAATGTTGTTGGCATACCCCAATGACTTGATGCGCCCCATTAAAAAAATCTAATGGCGTTAAATCGCATGAACGAGGTGCCCATTCGACCGGACCATTTCTCAAGATATCACGTTCACCGAATTTGCCTTTCAGTAAATCGATTGTAACGCGTGCTGTGTGGCTAGTGGCACCGTCTTGTTGAAACCACATATCGGCGATGTGAAGCTTATGCAATTGAAGAGCCTAATGAAGTTTCCTAAAGTGAATTTTTTTGCCTTCGGGCCGATTTTGTCCATTTACAATTCCAAAAAACTTCTGACCTAAGCCATCATCATGCACAATTTCAGAATCCTAGGTTGATTCTTTTGACCGCTATCGTGCTTACAACAGAAACACGGACGGACGGATCATCTTAAATTTATGACGATCAATAAGATATACCTTATAGAGTCTCCAAACAATATTTCGTTGCGTTGCAAACGGGATGGCAATATGGCGTCCCAAATTTAAGTTTAAAATCATATGCAACATTGAACAGGGATTAACCGGCTCCAGACCTCTTGCTTCTATATGTACGTATGTACGAGTATACAAACTCGTACATACGTACATATAGTATAGTCGGGAAATGGCTCTTATACAATGCAAATTGCCGACAGACACAGTAAGTAAATGTCTGTGTGGGTGTGTGTGCGCGCTCCTAGAGTATATCAAAGCCATAAAACCAACAACTAGTCAGCGGTAGATAGCTACTAGCCGGCCAGCCATCCATTGTATCCATTATACATGCATATACATACATACATATACGGGAACGAAGGTGTTTTAATAAGTCGGTTTAGGTATGCATGAAGGACATGCCAATATGGATATAATGTGTGGTGGAATCATCTGCCAGGACTTTTTTAGTAAAGCAGTACTCATGAGTACGTTTTAGTTTACAAGATTTTTAAAGGAGATTTAATTTCGATTGAGAATCTGCCAATGTAAATTCCTGATCACACACTATAGCTTTGGTAAAGCACGTCAGGAAAATAAAAAAATTCCGTTAGCAAGTTCGGACGGGTCGAAGATGTTATAATCACCCCCAACTTTCTGTTGCGTTTCAGTATACCATTGAGAGTATTGGAGAATATGCTTGTTAGAAAAAGCGTCCATGCTTGAAAAAGCTAATTTTAAAGTTAAATATTTATGTAGATAAATAAAATCCAACGATTGGACGCATAGTTAAGCGGAATTGTTAGATTTTTTTATATGTAAAAATTCCATTTCGGAAGATGTCTCTCAAAGAGCGACGAAATATTAAATAAATTAAAGACTTAAATACAAAACCACGACCTCGAGCTTAAATATTCAAATATTTTATCAGTTAGATACGAGGGCAGAACAATAATTCCGTGACTTTTCCAACATCCCTTGCAGTTTTATGAATTGCAACACTGCTTCCATCAAGTACCATCTGTAAATAGACTACTGTCACATTTTGAGAGAGTTTCATCATTTAGTCAGTGTTTAACAGCTGTTTAAATTATATAAGTACAACCTCGTGGATTTTGTTAAAAATGGAACATTATTAAACAATATTTTTTGCGGAAAAACCGTCAATCAAATCAAGGAAAAGCTTGATAGCTTGGTACAAGTACAAATGAACGTTCTGGACTGCCAATTGAGGTCAATACACCCAAAAATAAAGAAAAAATCCACGATATGGTGTTGGCCGATTGAAAAGTAAAAGTGAGTGAGATTATGGCATCACGCTTTTTATATAGCAGTGCAGTTTCGATTGTACATGATCAGTTGGGTTTAAGAAAGCTGTCTGCAAGATACTTGCCACGATAACCATTTCATCAAGATAATGCATGGATGCACACGTGTGCAGTCTCAATGGTAAAATTGCATGAATTGGGTTACGAATTGGTATCTTATCCGCCATATTCTTCGGACTAAGCCCTTAGTGACTATTTCCTATTTCCAAACCTAAAGAAATGGCTCGGTAGAAAGAGATTCAGCTCCAACGATGAACTTATTGATCAAACAAATGCCTATTTTATGGAGCTCGAAAAAATCTATTTTTTAAAGGGTCACAAAAATTGTAGGAACGTTGGACTAAGTGTATTGAGCTAAAAAGAGGATTATGTTGAATAATACATTTTTTTTGCAAACAAAAACAGTGTTTTGATCGAAAAGTCACGGAATTATTGATCTACCCTCGTATTTATGTTATATAGTGAAAGTGTAAAAAATGGTCAGTTGTGTGTCCCTCAACAGTAACCCCTTTCATCCTTTTTCCGCTTTGGTCCCTTTTTATACTTACCGATCTACAACAATGAGACAAATATTTGGAAAGCTAGAAGACTAGCCTTTTTGTTTGGGCTAGATCCTACACTCATTGCTATATCGTCTATGAATTTAACTATGATCAATAACATATACTGTGATCCATCTAGAGGTATTTTTTCAGAACAAAAAAAAATATAAAAATTCAAATCAAGTGTGGAATCTTTATTGGTAATTTGAAAGGACATTTTATGGCATTTATTTTTTGAATATAGTTTCCTTCAAATGTTAGCTGCAACTACGCCTTAGGGTTTCCATTTTGAGAGTCCAATTGAATGACACGCGTAATGTTGGCTTCCAAAACCTGAATCGTAGCTGGTTTGTCAGCATAGACTTTGGACTATACGTAACCCCAAAGAAAAATGTCTAAAGGTGTGATAGCACTCGATCTAGGTGGCCAACTCACCTGTCCAAAACGTGAAATTAGCTGCTTTCCGAAATGACCTCTCAATAGATCCATTGCTTGAGCAGCTGTATGGCAAGTGGCACCTCCTGTTGAAACCAAGTGTCGTCAAGATTACGGGCTTCAATTTCGAAGTTCGATATCATGGCGCGATAGCGAGCACCATTCACGGTTACGTTCCGGCCCTCATCATTTTTGAAAAAAATATGCACCGATGATTCCACCAGCTTATAAACCGCACCAAACCGTGGTTTCGCTGGCACCTCTTGAACCTCTTCTTGTTGCTCTTCAGCCCAAATGCGGCAATTTTGTTTATTGACTTTGCCGTTGAGCCAGAAATGGGCCTAATCACTAACCAAAAATTTGTTCGAAACAGCGGATCTTCCCGTTTCTTACCGAACGCTCATTTCCATAATACAGTTGCCAACATTTGAAGGAAATTATTTTCAAAAAAATAAATGCCATAACATGTCCTTTCAAATTACAAATAAAGATTCCACACTTGATTTGAATTTTTATATTATTTTGTTGTTCTGAAAAAAATCCTCCAGATGGATCACCCTATATATGCGAGTATATACAATAGGGTGGAGTGAAAACATGCTTTTTTTATAATTTGAAAAAGTTAACCTCGGAAAGAGATGTAGTCTGGGGTCCTAAAGAGGGGAAAAATAAAGAAAAAAATTTAAAAAAAATTATAGGGGTCGCGCCACTCCCTAGAAATTTGGAAATTATTGCTATTTTGGCGTTGATTTTAGAAAAATCCTAAAAATTAACGACTTAACTTATTCGAAAATTAAAAGTTTGAGCTTGTTCAGTGCCCAAACAAAAGTATTTGAGGCAAATATGAGGATAATCGACTAATATTTGTAGCTTTGGTGGCGATTTCATTGTTCAGTCAATTTTCTGAAGAAGGGACGATTTGACTTATTTTACTTTTTGAAATTTTTGAACAATGAGAAAATTTTTTTTAAATTTTTTCATGCCCTTATTTCATTGTTTACGCTATTGCAAACATTTATTGACATAAAACTTTTTAGGATTTTTCTAAAATCAACGCCAAAATAGCGATAATTTCCAAATTTCTAGGGAGTGGCGCGACCCCTAAAAATTTTTTTAAATTTTTTTCTTTATTTTTCCCCTCATTAGGACCCCAGACTACATCTCTTTCCGAGGTTAACTTTTTTTTTTGAATTTCACTCCACCCTAATATACAACGTTTTCCATTAAGGACATAACGATGTTATATACTAATAGAACACAGAATATTTAAGATATGGAGGTTAAATTTATTCCAGGTGTAGATCAAATGTTACATTTTAAGAATCAAATTCGATTTCGGTCATGTGACCACCACAGCGATCTATTCTTTGGACCACCCACCACTCTTGCACACATTTCGACCGGAAGGTTGGCAATGTTGTCTCTGAGCTCGTTTAATGTTGTTGGCATACCCCAATGACTTGATGCGCCCCATTAAAAAAATCTAATGGCGTTAAATCGCATGAACGAGGTGCCCATTCGACCGGACCATTTCTCAAGATATCACGTTCACCGAATTTGCCTTTCAGTAAATCGATTGTAACGCGTGCTGTGTGGCTAGTGGCACCGTCTTGTTGAAACCACATATCGGCGATGTGAAGCTTATGCAATTGAAGAGCCTAATGAAGTTTCCTAAAGTGAATTTTTTTGCCTTCGGGCCGATTTTGTCCATTTACAATTCCAAAAAACTTCTGACCTAAGCCATCATCATGCACAATTTCAGAATCCTAGGTTGATTCTTTTGACCGCTATCGTGCTTACAACAGAAACACGGACGGACGGATCATCTTAAATTTATGACGATCAATAAGATATACCTTATAGAGTCTCCAAACAATATTTCGTTGCGTTGCAAACGGGATGGCAATATGGCGTCCCAAATTTAAGTTTAAAAATCATATGCAACATTGAACAGGGATTAACCGGCTCCAGACCTCTTGCTTCTATATTTAAATAGAATACAAGTTTTTAACAAAATGGCAAAGCGGCATTGATTTTCGTGGCTGCACACTGTTTTTATCATGATTTCGGGTCCGTGACAACCCTCTTCAGAAAGCTTTGCTGCAATTGTTGATAGTAAAACCGAACTCTATAAGGCCAGGCTCTCCCCAAACGAATGAGAACTACTGTTGTAAACCTTACTTTTCAAGTTTTCTTCACACAATTGCCCACGAAAATACGACTCACTTTTGCCACCTCAAAAGAGACATGATGTACTGTACACAGTTTCAGTAAAATTTTACATTAGATTTTCATTTAGTTTTTGATAATTGTTTTTTTTTATTATCTGTTAGCAACATAGATTTGCATATAAAGAAAAAGCTTGAAATTACAAAGTAGAAAGGGAATATAATTCCTAAACGTTTTAATTTTTAAGTCAAATGTAAACATTGTAATATTTAATAATAATATTAATAATTTATTCCACAAATCTATTGTACAGTATGTTTTTTCTTCTATATTACCTTTTTATGTATATACTCGTACAAGATGCAACTCGTAAACATTGGCTCTATAAAGTCTATAAGACGCTGAGGCTAGACAAATATTTACTGATGATATAACTTTTTTCTTTTATTTTGAATTTTTATAATAATTTTGTAATATGTGTATATGAGTATCACAAATAAATAAAATTAAAATAAAAAAGGTGGTCCATCTAAAACGCACAATGTTAATTGTAAATAAAACAAAAAGCTTTGAGAGAATTATTTAAATATTTTTTGTTATGTTAGAAGAATATATGACAATTGTGTGTGAAAAAATATATCTGATAAATGCTTGCCACGGCTTCGGCATACCTTTATCCGATAGTCGGTATTTTCAATGACTCCGAGACATAATAGAGGCTCAATACCATCTCGCGCAGAACGAACTAGGCGAGCATGCACAGGTTTTTTCACATTTCCTACAGACCCGATTTGCTGTAATTTGCGCACAATTCTTCCGATTATACACACACTTGGTAGATTGTGCTGACCAAAAAATTACGAAATACATTTTGATTTGAACGCCTATTTTCGTAAAAGGCTTCAGAAATTCCGCTGCTTAATTCGGTATCTCCCCATACGAGTACTTGAATTTTTCAAACACTAAAACAAAAAAATGTCAAGTTAGGATTGGCAAAAAAACTTGACATTAGGGTGTGGCTCACAATTAACATCGTGCGTTATTATTAATTGAATTGACTTTTTTATTTGATGCTTATTTAAACAATAACGTTTTCAGACTTTAAATTAAACTTGCCTACGAAAATGCGAATATTTATTATTAAAAATGGTTTTATTGTTTTTCAAAGTATTCTCCAGCATGATTTATACACTTTTGCATGCGCTCAAACCAATTGTCGAAGCACTTTTTCCACTTCGATTGAGACACCTCCACAAAATGGTTGAACGCTTCAACAGCCGAAAATCTTCTGGCGCCGAAAATCGTTGACAACGCATTTTTTCTTGATGTGCGGGAATAAGAAGAAGTCATTGGGTGCCAAGTTAGGGCTGTACGGCGGATGACCCATCTATTCGACGTTTTGGCCGGTCAAGAAGGCGCTGGTTTGAGCCGGTGTGTGAGAGCTTGCATTGTCATGGTGCACAAAGATTCTTCTTCTCTTGTTCGTTTTTCGAATTTCTCCGAAGAAAAATTGTGGTGTACTATTCGGTATTGACCGTCCTACGTTGCTCAAGTGGAACAGACGCCACGTAACCAGTTTTGCCGAAGAAACAGGCGACCATTTGCTTCGAAGTGTTTCTTCCACGAACAACTTTCGTTGTATTTGGTTCGCCTTCGAAGGCCCACGGGTGATTGCTGTTTTATTTCGGGCTCATACGCATAGATCCATGATTCGTCTCCTGTGACGATCTTTTAAACGTGTTTTGAAGCACCGCGATCGTATTTTTTCAAAATTTCTTTGCACCAATCGACACGAGCCTTTATTTTTTGAGCGATTGTCAAATTGTGCAGGATTCAATGAGAACAAACTTTTTTTACGGCCAGGTGTTCATGCAATACCGAATGTATACTGGTGGAAGAAATGGCCAAGGATGCCACATGATGATCTTGCATTATCAGTTCACGCACGGCATCAATGTTCTCTGGCACAATAGCCGTTTTTGGACGACTTTCACGATCTTCGTCTTTGAACAAGCGTCGGCCACGATAGAATTCATTAAACCAGTTTTTCACGGTGCTATAGGATGGTGCTTCATCGTCATACAACGATCGTGATAATCCACGTCGAAAATTGTGAAAAATTATCGCACGAAAATGTTCAATTATTGCCAAATTGATTTTTTCAAGCCACTGTAAACAACACAAATGATGGTCGTACGTCAAAACGTTCTGAGCACGTTTATGATAAAAAATGTCAAACTTTCCAATGAAAATGTCAGATTGCGCCAGGTAACACATCATCTTTTTTTTCAGAGTGTATGTATGACCTTAACATTAGTATTTTCTCCTTCGAACTTCTTTCTTAATCCACATTTGTTTCGCAGTAAAGTTTTGTTTGGTTTTCCAATTTATTTTCTAACCAATAACTCTGGCTAAGATACTCAGGATTTGATTGGCTTTTATATTGCAGAATTGAAAATAATGGATAAAACAAAAATAGGCAAAAGCCATTAATATTGGAGATGATTTTATAGTTACTGCGTTAATACGTTGGATTAATTATTAATTCAACAAAGAAAATAATTGCTTTTAGCCAAATACCAAACTTGTTGAACCACCCGCCCTCGTTCGTTACAGACAAACAGACAGACTGACAAACAGACATGTTCCATATACTGCTCTCGCATGAGTTCAATTTTTTTCCCTCGCAGTATAAACAAAACTGAATACGAGCTAAACAGGCAGTAGTCAGGCAACAGACACTAAAAACGCAGAAAATCATTAAAACGTTCATGAAGGAGGGAGAATTTTGAATTTTTTCCATTTAGTTCAACTTTTGTTGTGCTCCGTATATGTCTGATATTTTTGCCTTGTCTTTTCCGAAACTGTTACAAAAAAAAAGAAATAAAAAACGGCCGAAATTATTTGTGGAGAAGCTAAAGCTTAACTAAAATAAACACAAATTCCAAATAAAGTGTAATTTTCATAATAAACAAAAACAACAACAACAAGAAGAATAATGGAATAAAAAACATCGTCATCCTCACAAACGCATCGTTATTTCCCGATCATCATTATAATGACAAACTGACAATTAATAAAAAAATATTTGAAAATCCAGACAGACGTGCAAACAAAAACACACAGAAATTCTTGAAAAAAAATTTGGAAAACTTTCTTTGTTGTTGTTGTGTGTTTTAAATTTTCCAATCATCAGCGACAGAGGAAATGAACGACGACAGACGGTCGACTGACAGACTGTTGCTGCGGACCGGGGGTATTTCGGGCTGATAGACAAACGTAAATATTTGCTGTACGCTGGCTGGTCTTTCAAAATTTTGTACACCCCCCATTAATACTCCCGTGTATTTATTTTTTCTTTCTTTCTGTGAAGTGAGTGTGTGTGTGTGTACGAAATATTGTTCAATTAACAAAAAAAATATGATGGAATATACAATTTAACACATCATGACTAAACAAACGAACAGCAGCAGCAACACCTCGTACTAGTACATAGAACGATAGCTACTATATTTTCGGTGGAATTTTTGCTTGTTTTCTTTTTTTCCATTCTACAATTGTGTGAAATTTACGACGACGCGAGTTTTAAACAAAAATGAAAATCTTAATAACTGCAAAAATAAATAAATAAATATTTTCAACAATGTGTCATTGCAATTGCCTTGATGTCTAAATAAGACGAAGGGGCCGCCGGTGCAGAAACAAACCGAACCAAATTTATTGCTCCATAAATAATAATAAACTGAATTAGAGCTCGGTGATTCCAAATTCTCCAACAAGTGAATAAAATTGCAACAACATTTAATTGTTGTTCATATGCTCAGCACATATGATAATGATCGATTGGATATCGATTGTACGCCACTCGCGTCGGCGTTTCTCGACGTTTAACGTGCGTTCACCTGTACGTATACGTTCTCGCCCAAAGAAAGAACTAGTTTCCTCGTCGTCTGCCCACTTGCCAACCTCACCGTCATCCTGTCAAATCTATGAAGATGCTGCTGCTGCTGCTTCATCGTCGAATCACTGTTCCGTGTGCATGAGTAATCAAAAGAGACGTGATAAGCGATCCAAATCAAAAGCGGATAGAACAGATGCCTATTGCACATCGCCACATTGCCCGTTTGTAAGTAAAGTGGATTCATAGAGTAGGACAAATAAATCTTGACTATTTCCTAATACCTTATGGAATGCAATCGTAGATTCCAAATGCAAAGTGAGGCTTTGGAGAAGCCAAACCACATTTGTTACTTTAGTTTATAAACTCTAGTGGGGACAAAGATAATTCAACAATTGTACGCTGATAATAATGGCATTTAAGGTACAAGCGCAAGGTACTCCTTTATTGCAAACCTATATCACTTACGCAACAAAAGGGTATTAACTCAAAATGTTTATTTTTTCCGCAGAGTCAAAATTTATTTAAAGTCAGTTGAAAAACTCTTATATCTAGACACGTTAGATTTTTTTTTACAAAACAGTAACATATTTATTTTTGCTGTAGGTAGAGATGACATATGTCGCCGTATGGTGACGTTTAGCGTGCACTACTTTCATACAATTAAACGCGCATTAAAAGAGCAGACATGGCATTGTCTACTTATTTACTTATTTCCTACCGCGTATAGATTATGGTTGTTTAAGTGCCAGAAGTTGCCCACCCTCATTTAAAATTTGTATCCGTATATAACAAATTGCAGACTCACTGTAGCTTACTATGGAAGGTTTTAGGCGATTGGCGTGGCACCGCTCGCTTTTCGCCGATGCTCATTTCTTTACACTCGAATACTTACCGTGGTCCGCTAACATTCTATTAGGGAACTAACGGGGAACTTCTCTCAAATCAGTATGCTGTGTCCGAAATTTTCTTATACTCACTGGCAGGGACGTACTGTTTACAGTCGGCTGCGAAAGAAAAAACACAGAAATAGCACATGTCCTAAAGATCCTAAGTCATGTTGGTTTTTTTATTGTCCCTTTGAAAAATCGTATCGACTATTTCTTCGTCCTTAACAGCATACTGGGCATATGTCATGACGATCTGCCTATAATTACACAGTACAACATTTTTCAGGTGATTGATCGGGACTCAATTCTGATAATTGTTTGTAAAAGTAGCCACAAAAAGAAGAACTTTTGCATCATTCGTTTAGTCAAGGTACATCAAATAATAATTTAATAAATAATTTGAAGTTGGTAAGTATCGTGTAGGGGAATTTGTCACGTTTTAGGCTCTTCTGTTTGCCATAACTCGAGAACCAATTACAAAATACAATTCATTTAATCTGTATATACAACGTGTCGCTACATACGCAACAGTTTCGCAGTTATAAATAAATGTATGAAGAAAAAAAATATTTTTTGCCTAAAAAATTAGTTTTTTTTTAATTCATAAAAAATATTAAACGGTAAAAAAGTGTCAAGTCGTACTTTCATGTAAATTCACATAAGCTACAAACAAAATGAGGCATAGACCTAAAAAATTAAAGTTTTTTTTAATTCATAAAAAATATTTAAAGGTAAAAAACGTGTCAAGCCGTACTTTCACGTAAAGTCACATAAGCTACAAACAAAATGAGGCATAGATCATCAAAATCGATTTACGCGTTTCGCTTTTATGCACAATTAAGTGAAGGTATGGATTTCAAAAATTTGATCAAGATATGTACAAAATTCTTTGAACCATGAACAGCGAGATGATATACAGACACTAGTGGGCAATTTTGAAAAAATCACTGCACCCATGATGTTAAAATTACATTTCATGCATTTCCACCTTGATACCTTTTTGGTACAATTACCTCATGAATCGGACGAACAATGAGAGAGGTTCCACCAGGTGACCATGCCAATGGAAAAGCGATTCAAAGGCAAAAAATTGGATGCATTGCGTGCGAAGGTTTGTTAGTGGAGTTCTAAAATTATGCAGTTTGAAGATGAAAGCCCCGAAGATGAAGATGACACTGAAATTTGTGGACACACTGAACATAACATGCCCTTGAATATTATGTCTATCTCGGATGATGATGCAGACTCAGAACATGAATATGAACAACCTGCGAAGAAAACAAGGTCATCAGAACCACAAGCGTCAACTTCAACGAGGATGGATAGTGACAATAATTGAAAATGTTCTAAATTTTGTTTCCATGCATAGATTACATATAAAAATCTCATATTTTCTATGTAGGAATAGCTGCAATATGAATCGGAATGATTATTTTCAGGCAAAATAAAGAATCAATAAAGAAGTCATCAATGTTTTTTCCAAAGAATTTTGTGCATATCTCGAGCAAATTTTTGAAATTCATACCTTCACTTAATTGTGCATAAAAGCGAAACGCGTAAATCGATTTTCATGATCTATATCTCAATTTGTTCATAGGTTATGTGACTTTACGTGAAAGTAATAGGACTTGACAATTTTTAACGTTTTGTATTTTTAATAATTTAAAAAAAAACTTTAATTCTTTAGGCGAAAATATTTTTTTCTTCATACATTTATTTATAACTGCGAAACTGTTGCTTATGTAGCGAAACGTTGTATGAACAGATTGAAGGTATTTTAATTTTTATTTTTTTTAAATTTGTTTCAGCTTATTCGGACTATTGGCTCTCGAGTTATGACAAACAAAAGAGCCTATAACGTGACAAATTCCCCTCTACGACATTTACTAATTTCAAATTAATTATTATTTGATGTACCTTGACCAAACGAATGATGCAGAATTTCTTCTTTTCGGGGCTACTTTTACAAACAATTATCAGAATTGAGTCCCGAAATCATGTGTTGTACTGTGTTATATATTGTAATATGTATCAAATATTGTATGCTTTACGAATTTGATGTGCTCGTCCTTAATTGTTTATGGGTTCTGGTCGTATTAAGTTTTGCATATGTGAGCGGTCCCAAGCCCCTGTGTAATAATTGTAACCGTATATGTTCTGTGACAATTTGCTGACACACAGTAGTATACTGGCATTAAAGCGCATTTAAAAACGGTTTGTGACACCGCCTACATTTCTCAAGACTTTTTTATGTTTCAATAGGAGTTATAACAAACCTCATGTTTCTAGCTCTTCTTGTTATAAGTTACGGTCATTTTAGGGGTTTTGGTGTTTTCATTAAATAGCCTTAAAAAAAACTGAAAATGTACCTCGTTCTTAAATATATCGGCGGCTCTTGTTGGCTACATTCGTCGGCTGGACCATTTTCGAAACAACTTAAAATCAAATTTTCTTTAATTTCGATTTTATATATTCAAAAAATAAATGCCATAAAAGTCCTTTCGTATGACAATAAAGATTCCACACTTGATTTGAATTTTAGTATTTTTTTATTTTGAAACAAATACCTCTATACTTTTGACCAATAAATGTCAAATTTTAATAGAACGGTTCTCAAGGTGGCTTCTATTAGATCAAATAAATGTTAAATTTTAATCGAACCGTGCTAGTGCGTGCTCTTTACATTAAAATAATTAGTTCATTTTTTTACGCTCTAGATCTCCTACATCTCCATCGTAAGACAGTTTTAAAAATTATCCAATTATCCATTCTCATTATCTTTCAAGCCATAATTTTTAAAGGAACGTTCTCACAAATTTTTGTTTTGCCGTCGTCGATGTTTGTGGAATGGAAAACGGAAAAAGTTTACTGAAAGAGTTAAACCTGTACACTAACATTTTATTTGTTTACATATCACTCTGGTTAAAAAAGCGCCCTAACTCAAAATTTTCGAATTTAAATTTTTGTAAGAAAACTTCGTACAGTGATCAGCTGTACCAGTACCTAACTTAAGGAACAAACGGAGTTATTCACTAATATATTAATTTTATTGTAATACGAGGGCTGCTATATATAAGTATATTTCTGGCCTAATAATGCAAATGCGAATATTTATTTTATATTATATTACGTATTCTCCAGCATGCTTTATACACTTTTACATGCGCTCAAACCAATTGTCGAAGCACTTTCAGGTTATATCGTAAGGGACTGGAAACACCTCTATGTGTTGGCTATTTAACAGACGGACACGAATGATGAACGAATTTTCCATGTTAAAGATCGTGCATACGTTTACGATGTAGCACTCTACTTTTCAGAGTTAGGATACTTATCTTAGAGAAGAACATCGCATTAAAATGCATATGAAATTTTTATTCGTCGAGAAGAATCAGCACTCAGCAATTTATCCTTTTTACGGCCATATCTCACGATTATCACACAAGTTGTTTAAGGATTAGACCAGAAAAGAACATCTAATATTATTTCTACATAAATATATAAGTATTGGACTAGAAGCAATCCTGTGCGAGACGGAATGTTCGGAAAACTAGGCAACTATCCTTTTGTTTAATAAATTCCTATTATAAAAGTACCAACAACTTCTTGCAGTTATGAACAAATTGAGTGGAGAATAATTCTATCAGAATAGGCAGATCTATTTATTCCTGTCGTTGCAATATGAAACATAGAGATAAGCAGATACTAGAAGATATTCCATCAGAGCCATTTTTTGTCGATTTGGCAAACGCAATATCAGTGGTCGAATGTCGAAACTCTAATTATTGTCATTATTTAGAAAATTTAGCCTTTTTTGAACCGAAATTTCCCATCACCTTAGCGCATTCGCTCTGGTCTGACAACTTTTGGTAGAAAGGCGAAATCTTACGCACTCTCTACTTAGGAAAATGTTCAACTCTATCGTTTGGAATACGTATATTTGCGAATCTGATGGTTTTGCTATTGTGTCTTTCAAACGATAATTATCTATTAAAGTATCAAAGTTGTAAAGTTGAACATGATCCAAATAAGTCGTCAGTTGGGCGAGAAGTTATACAACGAGTGGAAAAAATGGTACCGATAAATGCCTCAAATTACTTAAACATTTTTATGTTTTTATAATGTAAAAACTGATATTTAGTAATTTTAAATAATTTTCTTTTCCTGAAATCGTTCCATATTTTTCTTGACTTCTGCGTCGACTTCACAGTAGGGTTATATAATTTAGACTAAAAGTCTACTTTTCGAATATTACTTATACAACAAAAATCAAAAGTCGACTTTTAGACTTTTTTAGTATAAAATAGACTGTTTATTTGGGGGAAGGAAAATGTAATATTTTGAAATTAATAAACAAGTTTTCATTGAATAAAAAACTTTTATTAAAAATAATAAAAGTGTGTAAAAAGCCAATAAACAATAGGTAATTTAATTAGTTATATATATTCAAGTTTTTTTTTAAACTTTTAAAACAAAGTTTATTTTTTAAAACACGGTTTAGATATACTTTTATGGAACGGCACTAACAAATTTAAAAAAGATAATCATGTTTAAAATTTTTGTAGAAATTTGTTCCGAATTTAAGTAGCATTGCATGCGAAAATAATGCCTCACATGGAACAGAAATGGCAACGATTGACAAAGGTTTTTTTTCTCTACTTTTGCAATAAATAGGTAGTCGCTTTCCACTGTTCTCCATATAAGTATTGGACTAGGGTTTGGTTTACGACAAACAGGTGGTGTCTTTAGAAAGTGCTTCAATTGTATTGGAACACCATTGCCATCATTATGGCCTTTTTCGCGCCTAGTGCTTACACTCTTGTTAAGGAACCCCCAAATGCAATCCTCTTAGTTGACCTTGGAACTATTTCTTAGGCTGCTATATCAACATCGTGTATGGGATGGGTATCAATTCGAGAGTTCGATAACTTCTGATTTCGATGTTTATCAGTTTTCCCTAAAAAATAATAAAATTACACTTGATATTCTTATACAGTTGAATATAATAATTTCACCGACTTGATGAATCTAGAACATATTCGAAGGTCTTTTACCTCGGCGTTTCCTCTTCGGAACAAATAAATGAAAGCGCCTTGAAGCAATGCGCAATGTTTGGATGACAATTAAAAATATTTGAAGTTGAAATAAAAGAGTCCAAAAAACCGACTTTGACTTTTTTATACCCAAAAGCAGATTAATCGATTAGTCGAAAATCGACTTGCCCTTCTCCACAGCTTTCCCAAAAACACATGGACCGTCGTTTTAAATTTTAAAGAGTTTCCTTACATAGTCTAGCTGATAGATTTACCTAAAAAAAATGTAACCATTGCCTTCTGTAAAGATATTCTGTCGGCATAGAATTGTACCAGAACTGAATTAAGTGTTCCAACCAAAGAGAATAATAATAATAAGAATGTAAATTGCATAGCAATTAATAAATGAAATTAATTTTATGTTTAATTTTTGAAAACCATAAATAATTTATTTTTATCGGCTGACAAAGTATGTTCCAAGTGCAAGTCGTATAGTCTGAGCTTGCTCGTCATGATTGCCCAGGTGTGTAGTATATGTAGGTTGCTGCCTCTCTTCTACTCGATCTGTTTCCCATTTTGCATTCACGTGACTGTCATTTTCATTCAGGAAATTATGCAGGATGCAACAACATGCAATTATATTTGAAGTTTTAGATATGTGACCCGGTCTACGAAAAGGGACCTTCGGTGTAAAAAAAAGTTTTCGAGAAAACAGCTGTTAAAGATAAACAAGTCATGTGAAATGAGTGTAGATGAAGAGGTTAGTTTCGTTCTTTGACAAACTTCTTTACGAGTTGGAAACTTCTGCTTTGCGCCATTAGAAAGAGCACACTTTAGTCTATCCGAATCGCCAAAAAAGTGAAAAATGATATTTTCACACCGAAGGTCCCTTTTCGTAGACCGGGTCACATATATTGTTATCTAAACCTTTTCCAATACGTCGGAAGCGGGCCTTCAAATGGCCAAAGGCATTCTCCACTACTCGCCGTGCTTTGGATAAATTGAAATTGAAAGCACTCTCCTCTTTCGAATGCTGAATGGAAAACGGATAAGGCTTCATTACGGTTGCGGAGAATTTAAAAGCTGAATCCCCCAACACAACCACTGGTACTTCAGTGTCACACAGAGTTCTGGCATTCTCCCTGAACAGCGGTGTTTCTTCTAACATGGACTTAAGCCTGCTCCCCGTATATATTTGCGAGTCGTGGCAACGTCCTGGGCAGCCGACGTTGATATACATGAATCTGTATCTACGATTAAAACGCTTTTAATGCTATTGTAAACATAGTAAATACACGATCACTTACCGGTGGTCAACCAAAGCAAAAAGCACTGTTGAGTTCCACCCTTTATAGTTGCGGTAATGAACTGCTTCTTCTGCTTTAGGCTGCACTTCTATGTGGCACCCATCTGCAATAAATTTACACAAATTGTAATTCGTAATTTAGCAATGCATCAAAATTTATTTTACCCATTGCTCCAAAACACTGCGGAAATCCAAGCTTCTGAAATCCTTCCACGCACTCCTTTACCTTCTCATCTGATAGGAAGTCTGCTGGCAGATACTCAGGCGCTAGCTGGACGATGACTTCATTGCAGAATTCATGCAGTATTTTGCGCACCATCAATTTTGAAATACCAAATAGCCTTCCAACTGTTCGGTATTCCGCTGAGGAGCCAAGTGTGTAAAGGGACACAGCGATCCGCTTATCTAAAGGGATAGCGAGCCGAAACGAGGTGTCCTTCTTGGTCAGTGCAGACAGGCGTTGTACCAAAATGTTAAACACACTCCTCTCCACACGGAAACTTTCTTTGAACATCTCGTCCGAATTCAGAGGCACATCTCTCTCCCAAAAGGTACCATAACGTTCCTATTAAATAAAAGTTAAAAAGATTGAAAACAAAATATATTTTTCCTCACTTACAAATGACCACACGCTTCGTGCATTGTACAAAAAATGTGCAGCGCTGCTGCTACTGACAATTTCCATTAGGCGCAATACCATTTGGTCCTCATTTTCCACTGCGGTTAGCAAAATAATATCATTTAACTCCATGATAATGTCACAACACAAAAATATTAAAATTTTTCGCACCCCTAAAAAAACAAATAAACACAAACAGCTGTTTGAACGCAAACGTGGACGCAAAACACAATGGAAACACCATTAAAAATTATCGATATATCGTGGACGCGGACGCGACCGTAGTGGAAACAGCCTATAAATTGTACAAGATGGGCAATGTGCTTCTTTTTTGCAATAATGTAAAAAAACACACTTCAGTAACGCACAAATTCCCGGATTTAATTTTTTTACATTCGTTTGTTAACAAATACTAGAACGCTAGAAAGTCAAAATTGAAACACAAAAAGCAAATAAAACAATAAATTCGCACACTTTAAATGATGATTGAATGATTTTTACTTATGTCTGTTTTTCGAATTTATCGATAAATCTCATATCGCTTATCTTGTAAATTGTATCGTCTTTGGTACGAACGAGTCTTCAATTGTACCACAAATAGTACAACTGTGCCATGTTTTCTATCAGTGATATATTCCATAATAAAGAAACAATAAAGAGAAACACCGGCTTGCATTAAACAAACACACCTAATAATACAGGCTTGTTGTTGTCAAGGTTGTTTGTTCTATTGACACGTTCTATACCTATTTATGGGATTAAAAACAATTTTGTCAACATGCAAGCTACGCTACACGTTTAAGATTTTCGGCAAGCAAAACACTAAACTATGCCGTCATCGCTGCCGTTATGGTTTAGGTTTGATGCTAAGGCGAGTAAATAAGTAAACATACGTTAAAAATATAGCATACCTTTAGGCTTTTGGATTTGGTATTGAATGGTTTAAGTAAAGTACATCACTATAGAGTGGATTACGGACCAAGTTTTCAAATATAGTTATTTTTTTTTATAAAGTTAGTAAATAATACTGATAATCTCAGACCTATATTTACTTGGGGATAATTTCTCTTTGCAGAATCAAACCGTAAAAGTTGTTGATTCCGATGGAAATCCAACAAAGAACGAACAAAATACAACAGATGTTGCGACGGACAGTCAACAGCAGCACCAAAGCAATGGCCGGCCTCAGCAGCAAGCGGATGCGGCGGCGCAGTCCGGAAGCACAGATATAAATAGTGTAAGTCCATATGAAGTATGTTTTTCAAGTATTTACAAAATGTAACAGCTAACAAGGCAGCTAGTACATCATCATTCGAATCGAATGAATCATATTGAGCACAAGTAAGTTAAGACACCCCACCCCATGCAGCAAAACAGAAGACGTCTGTTGTTTCTATTTTGTATTGCCACTACCCATTCCAACTTAATTATACATAGTAAGTGACATGTTTGCGTTCTTTATCAGCATACTAATATTTTTTACACAAAAAATGTGTTGAACTTATTCATGTTCGTTTAAAGTAATAATACTCTACACCTGACCTACTCTGAAGTTATGAAGTCATCTATTTGAACTTTGCGTGTTTCAATAACGATGTGTGCTTGTTCCACCATAGGGTAGTTAAAGATTTGCAACACCTTGAAGTATACACATTTATGCATATTAGGGTGTAGCGGGAAATGTGTTTTTGAGCTTCAAACCATTAAATTAAAATTAATATTATTAATATTAGTATTAAAATTAAAAAAATTAAATTTTTAGAGTCTAGCCTTTTTCGCGGGTTTAATTTAACATTTCGTTTTAGAAATTTCCGATTACCTTTTTTTTCAAAAAATATCAGTGCAGTACAGGTACATTGTCAGGGTTAGAAAAATGTGGGCCACCTAGTTTTAAAGCCCATAGAGAGAGTATTTTAGAAATGTGGGGAAACAATTTAATACTGCCAAAATGGATACCGCTATCGTGTGACAGTCTGACAAGCTAGCATAAAAAAATAATGTCACGTCTTCTGCAAACATTAGCAACTTACAGTAAATAATAGATTTGGACAAATCGTTAATGAATAATAAAAATAGAATGGGCCCATTATAGCTGCCCTGTGGGACACCAGACGATATTAGAATTAATGAACAATAAAAATAGAATGGGCCCAATATAGCTGCCCTGTGGGACACCACATGATATTAGAATTGTTTTAGAGAGATTGGAAGAGTCATGGAATTTAAATAATGTTTTATTAATCATTAACAGATCGACTAAACTAACACGAAATGAAAAAATATTCAGTATTTTTTTTGTTTGTGGGTATAAATGAATACTTTTAAAGTAAAAGTTTTAAAAATCGTTAATCTCTTTAATACTGTGTTATAATATGATCCATATATAGTAGTTGAAAATTGGGTACCCGAGGTAGTCAAAATTGACTAATGACGATATATCAAACATTACGATCCGGCTTCAAACAAAGGAACAGTGCAATAACATTGGGCAACAACATTTGTAAATAAATTTGCGACAGAAGGTTTGATAGTCGACTATTATGAATCTGGCCTCCGATTTGCCATTTTAGCCCTAGTTTAGGAGATATTCACATAAACCATCATTCTTTTACGCTTATGAAATGCTCTCTCTATAGGCTTTAATACTCCAATACTCCTCCAACTTTTTTTCGTGACTCGCCTTGGAATTTATTATGAATCATAGTTCATGGAATTTCAATTTTAACAGTGAAAAAAGTATCCTAATGTCACTAATTTGTTTGTGAATGTAAATGAATACTTTCAAATTACAAATTTTTAGGAATTTTAATATCTACGTTTGTTGTATTACAATTTCCAAAAATGAAAGTTGAAAATCGGCTACCCGAGGTAACTAGTCGGAAATGAACTCGGAATCAAAAAAGTCTTACAAAGAAATTTAGCTTTTGAAGACACAAAATCAAGACGATATAATTATTACACTTTGCGATACGACTTCAAACGAAGGAACAATACAAAAAAATCCATTTTGGAGATATTTAATTTTTACGAAAATTTATTTTCCCATTTCTGAAATACTCTCTCTATTGACTTCAAAACCCGCCTTAAGGTACATATTACATTTCTTAAGGAATATATGTGATGCGCAAAATAGAAAGGGACCTAAGGGTAAAAACCAGTTTTGTTCAGGAGAGCCATTTTAAAGATTTAAATACGTGAATCTTTGGCGTACCATCACTTTCATAAAACGCGCATTTCACTGGGGGATGGGATCGGTCTCATTCGATGCTCAGATGTTGTCTACATCAAAAATAAAAGTAAAAATTGATTTTTTCTTACCCTTAGGTCGCTTTCCTATGCGCTGTCACATATGCATTTTTAGAAATTCTTGAAGATTCCCGTAATTTTCATATCGCTGTATTCTAGATCGAATATTCTTAGTTGAATCTCCAAACAAATACGTTATTCAGTATAATCTTATGTACGAGTATAAAGGCCGTTGATTTGAACATGACCTTGAAGCAAAGCCGCATTTAGATAGTTATAGGGTTTTTGATTAAGACATGATTCAGTTTTTATTCTCAACTATGACTATTTCGGAGATACGAGAATATCTAATTTTTCTCTAACCCAATTTTTGTGGGGCACATGTGTGCAATTTTCCATCGGAAAGCAATGCTACTTCTCATCCTTTAAGGGCAGGCACCCTGATCATTATTCCATGGTACTTTATTAATTTATTTAGAGGATATAATATAAGTATTTAAATTGGAATTATAAGTCCATGTTCTTACGGATATTTATTTACGTTCTTTCGGCTGCAGGACTTTGAAATTAGCCGTAAATGTCTGAACAGTCAACCGGTTAAATCCAAACTGGTTAGAAGTCGCAGAAAGACACTAAGACTGTTCGAATCTGTTAAGTTCTCCGACATAGTTATGTTGAAGGAAACTAAGTGGCAGATAAATTTAAACGCAGATGGTGCCAATTTTGAAAAACCTATCTGTGCCCATACTGGACAAAAGCATAGATATATACCAATGTAAACAAAGCATGATCCAGGACAAACAATAATAGTTTTATCATCATCATTAGTGTCCTGACAGTACATTGCATGCTAGGTCAATGATTAGAAAATTAATGGTAGGAATAGTCTAATACTGCCGTTTGTCTAAGTTGACCTCCTAAAATACTTTCTCGAAGATTTGAAGGAGTTATCCTCGTGATAAATGTTTGATTTACTGAGTTTAGTTGATATGTTATACAACAACTTAAAACTTCGTTAAGTTTGGCCTGGCCGTTCCTTTTATGCCCTCCACCCTCACTGCGACACTAAAGCAGAAAATAAGGTCCGTTTTTTTTGGGCGCCTTTAGCCTGTTTGCCCGACGCTTGTCTCAGCTAAAACTTCAAAACTAATCTACATTTGGATTTGTAGCAAAATGTGTTTTAATGTAAGTATCCATATGTCCATATTAAATACTGACCGCCCATTTTGAATTTGTGGCCTGTTTTTGGGCCACATGAGCCAAACGTCCAGCAACTATGCCCTACTACAGTACCCATTTTAAACATTGTTCGTCCACAAAAACCTATGCTTTGTAAAGCAAATACTCAAGAAAGTGTACTTTTTTCAAGGTACTCAAGAAAGTGTACCTTTTCCAAGGTACCTTTAAGCTCTTAAAGGGAAACTATTTTCCCCTGGGTCGATTTAGTCCATTTACAATCATGCAAAAGGTTACCACGTTCGGCCGCTATGGTGATTTCAACAAACCAACATGCCGACAATGTACCGACGGACTTGGCTAGATCGTTAATATTTCCAATCAAAATTTCGTGGTGTTATCAACGGAATGAAAAAATTATTAAACCATCCATCCTTAAGTGGGTGGTAAAAAAAGTACTATGAGGGCCAGAAAGTTACCAATATTTTATATATATCCTGCATCACGCTGTGGTTTATTGTATTATGACGTAGTGTTGATGTTTTTAGCACCTAAAATGCAAGGCGATAGACCCTTATTGATTCAGTAGCACGATCTGATAACATTAAGTGTTGTCAGTTTGCCCTTTGTTTAGGATTGGGTCAAACACAAACCCTATTGAAATTGATCTATGTCGGTTCATACTAAGGTCCTTTCCGATTTCAGAATACGCAGCTCTTTAAGCCACATATTAGATTTTGTCAGGACTTTAGCAATAAACCACTCTGTAAATATTAGCGCTTCAAGTTTTTGAAGAGCCGCGCACAAAGGTCCTGCCGGTAGAATTCATAAATTTAAACCGATCGTGCTCAAATATTGCGTGGTACGTTAGACTATATCGGTTCATAAGTTTCTTGAGCACCCAATTTCCATCTGAAAGGAATCCCTCTCGGTCTCAAATTTAATCCAATCTCACTAAAAGTTAGCAAAGGGCGTTATAAGCGACATCAACTAACTATCAACTAACTCTATAGAAGCTCGAGCATAATGATCCATCTTTCGATTAGCCTTGCCTTTTTAGAGGATACATTTGAAACAAATAAAAAATAGTGAATTTTATGCGACCTTTTTCTAATTCTGGTGATATGTTATCAATGCGGTCTTTGTTTTCACATAGCCTCAATGAAATGTGTTTTTCATGTAGTCCCCATGCACAGGTTGTTTTTGATTTTAAACCTCGCCAAATAGAAAGTCAAATATAACGTCGACCTTGTCAAAAAGCCCCATAGATGCTAGGAGTCTTCTAAGTAGCAGCCTTCCTCCAGTCTTGTTTTAGAATATATACTTATAAGTATAGTGGCTGTTGGTTGGCAGCTTTGAAAACTTAGACCTATTAAAAAGATGCAAGCTACAAACTACTTTTCTCTTAAAAATAAAAAGCTTCAGTGTACTCGGGTCTTATTTGCGCAGAATTTCATTCGCCTTTGTTTATTAGGAATAAGTGCAGATCTTTACTTCTAAAATAGTTTTTAGTTTCTAATTTTGTTTGTTTCTTCCATTTGAAAGCATAATTGTGGTTACCGTCTTTGGCATTTTAGCTGAGGATTTACTATTGACTTTATCTTTCATCACATTCACTCCATTAAATCACCAATTAAGCTTTTTTTTTTAATTCGTTCATAGCTGACACAATAGCCTTCATGGTGTAGAGTATTACTTTTTAATTGTTTAATATTATTATATTTTTAAATAACGCCAAAGCGAATGCCAATTTTAGTTTTATATGTTTGTATATGTAAGTTATTTTTTAATATGAAATATATATTAATTTTTTGTTCCTTTTATTTAATACAGCTTAATATTTTAATATTTTATTTTTTCTATATGGTCCTTTTTTCATATTGTTTCGGAACAATTTGGAACAATATTGAGGACCCTAAAATTTGCCTTATATGTATGTTATGTTAAGTTTTTTTATGCTTTATTTTGTTAAGTTCATTTGTTTTTGCATGGCAAAACTTTTTTTCAGTTGATAATAAAAATACGTTTTGTTTAATTGCTGCGTTTTTATTTTTATTTTTTTACATTATCGTTTTTAACCTACAGGTTTGTATTCAAATATTAATAATTAATAATTGTTCTGCTAGTTTTTCTTTTGTTTTATGAAAACATAAATAATTTAATTGGATGCTCAATGTGACAACTTAAAGATGCAATCGGTTTGTAGGATTTTGGTACAGCAAGAATCATTAACTATTCTGAAAAAAAACCAAATGAAAAGGATTTTCCAAAAGGGGGCCCTTAAGTAAAGTTTTTTAACAATTGATCGTTCTATTAGCTTCTAATGATACTAGTACCAGGTGGTTCATAAAGGGAGTTATTTTTGAATCATCTATTATTTTAACATCGAGAGCACTTTTCTGCAACCATGGGAAATGAATTCGAAGCTATGCAGTCTACCAGGGTGTATTGATAAGAAGTTTTGACTTAAAGTAGCCACGCGCATAGCCTACGCAAATTAAAGCAAAATGTTCGCCAGTGAAAATTCTCTCCGTCAACTATTTTTGGAGGTGCTGAAAAACCATTTCGATTTACGGTGAGCGCTAGAAAGGCATTAAATAATTTTTTTTGGCCGTAGAATAATGATATGGACTTGGACAATTATTGGTTTCTGCAGGATAGCGCGCAACATAGCCACAATCGATTATTTGTGGCCCAGCTCGGAAATCGTGTTATCAGCCAAAAACTATTAATTGTACAAGAGAAATTTATCTAGAAATCGAAAAGCAGAGATGTGTAAAATCATTTTGGGAATGCTGTTTTTGTGTGCAAATTTAATGTTTTCTGTGTTTCAATTTTGACTTTCTTCTAGCGCTCTTGTGATTGTGAACAAACGAATGTGGAATATTTAACCGAGAATTTTCGCGATACTGAAGTGTGGTTTTCTACATTATTGCAAAGAAGAAGCATATCGCCCAAATAGTACAATATATCGTCTCGGCGATGACTTTTGGCTACTTCAGATCTGAGATTTGACCGTTCAGGAGATAGAGTCAGACACTCTTACAAAGGTCTTTGTGAAGTCATTTATTAGAACGAATAGCCCGAAAACGTTGAACGCCTTGGATGACAATATTGTGAGATACGGCTTATTTCTCATAAAGTCAATTTTTTGTTGAAAATTATGAATTAATAGTTTCTACGATGTCTTGACTCCTTGTTCGCAGAAATTCAGGTCAGTGACCCCATCGTAAGAGACACCCCAACAAACCATGACTGGGTGATGAAAATTGGGATCAGATGACCGCACTCTATCATTTTGCTTGATAATTTTTTCCTGAATGGTAAAAAATTTTTCATCGGTAAACAAAAATTTTTCTGTGCAAGTTATTAACGTGCTTCACCAAAAGACGTTTGCATTTTTCAATCCAATTTTGTTTAAGCTGCAGTCAATAAATGTCCGGTACGTCGTTTAAAAGCCCCAAGTCTCAAGTCTTTTTATATGATTCGACTCATGGACTTTTGCGTGATATTCATCTCACGTGACATGATTTTCTGTTTTCGTAGCGGATTTCTGTGAATTCTTGATTTAACGATGTTCGAACAGAGCGTGGGCGGCCCGACCGGTGGCGGTGTTTAACATCTCCAGTCTCCTCAAACAATTTTATGCATCGGTAGACGAACATGCGGCTAATCCCTAGTGGCCGGAGTTTTGAAAATATCGCTTTTTTCATTTCACACTTGAAAAGCGCTATTACAGCGATACGGTTCTCATTATCTGACCACTCCATGTTGAAAGTTGAAACAATTTTAAAATCCCGTTACAGACTAACGCTATTGAGGTTAGCTTTCAAAACCCATATGAGATTAACGGGGTATGTTCAGTTCTACTATTGAAATGTGTGTGTTCAATGTTGTAACAGTATTTATGTCCCTACTAAGTATATGTATATAACTTCCAGACTTTAGAGGGTCAACCGATTCATGAGTCAACCGATTCAGATTTTGAGATTGTGTATTTTTTTATTTATTAAGACGTTGCAGCATTTTTTATACATATTTTGGCTGGAGTTGAGCTGGTAGGATCACGAAAACATACATATCGAGGGAAATATTCGTAAAGACTTGGAACAATTCTAGTTCAGGAACAATTGTACAAAATAAAATTTGGCCCTGTACGGCATTAAAAACGAATAAGTTTACAACTGGATATATCTGCGATATTTGGAATCGGACCTAGCGATAGTGGTATCGTTGGAAAGCTAATGAAAATACTTTTCAATTTACAATATTTATTCCTAGCAAACACTTTAAACTTTCATTTGGGCTTTTCTTTTGGAATTAAACACTTAAAATGCCGGAGATATTGGTATTTTAGTTTAATAATTGTTGCTCAAAAACTTGACAACATATTTATGAATTTGGCTTAAAAATATGTATTTAAACGAAAAACATAAATTCATTAACCGAAATTTAATTCTGTTCTATGTTAGTTTACGTAAAAAACATATATATTATAAATAGTTATTTTAAATATGATTTTTCCATTATTATTTTATTTACAAAAATTGCAATTGTTTACAATAGGCCAGACATTTATCACATTCTGAGGCAAATTAAGATTTTTCAAACATTCAATATTAAGACAATTTATATTTAAAAAAACAAATTTCGCTGCTTTTTCGTGAATCAATCAATAATGCTTAATTTTTAAATGATTAAGCGAAAACAGAAATATTTATAAAATTAATCTTCATGAAAATGCGAAAGCGAATATTTCAAAAAAAAAATTTAAAGTGAGAATTCAAAAATGTGTTTAAGCGAATGTTCAATAAGATGCGAATAAATCTCATATGAATACATGAATATCTGTTAGAGTCCTAATACACACCGTAACGTTTTTTAAAAGCAAAACAAATGCGAATTTTGAATCAAAGCTGGCAAAATGCAATGTAACCTCGTAATAGGCTCTATAACAAAATAGTAAGAATGAAATTGTAAGCCTACTTCAATATTTCGTGAAATTGACTATTTTGCGAGACATATCGTATAAACGTACGGATGTATCGTATAAACAACGGCTGAAATTGGGAAGAATAGCCGGCGATAACGCGCCGCCACTCCGGCTTCAAACTCTTTAAACGTAGCTTCTCACTCAGCTCGATCTCTCAAACAAAAATATCATGAGATGATATTTAGCCAAAAAATCAGTGTTTTAATCGCTTTGCAAATTATTTATCAATAAAAACGTGAAGAAACATGTTCTAATAACTTTAACGGCGGCAGTAGTAAATCATAAATAGAAAGTTAAGAGAAATAATATACACGAATGACTGGGCAAAGGGAAGTGAAAATTCCTTAACAGCGTTGCCATACGTGAATGGTACGAGTATCGAATGTTGCCGGCCGTGCCCGAATGGCAACAATGTTGCTAGAGTAACTTTCATTCACTGGACAAAATACACGCACAAACATACATATCAAAAGCAGCTCTCTCCCTGTCATCATCATCAAAAATTTTCTTCAACAAAAAAATAAAAAAAATGCCACAAAATTGTCAACGCGTAAAGAAAACATGAAAGCTGGCTTCTGTGTGCTTTTGTTTACTAAATATTTAAATATTTGCAATAGAAAGTGAAATAAAATGAAATTTCAAGTGATGAATAAGAAATTCAAGACATCGTGACACAAACGTTTACAGGAAAAGAAGGTTGCTTGGCTACGGCAAAAAAAATGATTTGTAATCGTGTGTCAATGCTATTTTAAAGGGAAAGCAAGCAGTGAAGAAGCGAGTAACGAAATACTAGTACCAAGTTTATTAATGTATATGGGAGTGAACACATTTCTAAAATTATGTTCAAGATAAAAAAAATCTTATCAAAATTTTAAAGTGAAGTACTGAATAAATAAATCCCTTTTTAAGACCTTTGGCAACAAGTTACTACAAAATCATTAAGAAAGAGGCAGCAAAGTAAAAAAAACACGATATAAAATGCAAAGAAAAACACAAGTGTAGTGTTGTTGACTATTAACATAAAGTATAAATAGACATGTTGCTGCAACATTGCTCGGTGCTGCTGTAGTAATTGAGTGCGTGTTTATAATGTAGGGGCGTGTATGTGTGCGTACGTGTATGTGTTGTTTATTTTATGGAATTTGACATCTTCGTGATTCTCCACTTTTGTTGTTAGTGTATTTATTCCGTCCGCTCTCATTGTTGTGTGTTTACCGGAACACAGAGAGAAAAATTGAATCGAGAAAACGACAGCAAGAAAACTAAAAGTAAAAAAGAAAATAAGAAACTGCCCACAAAGTTATAATTAACGTTAAAATAATTTTTGTGTTATTATTACACCCATTTTTATTTGTTTTTTTTTGCTTATTGCTCAAACGATCTCTCAATATACGAGTAGTTTACTTTGTGTTTTGCTCATCATCGTGTTGGGTGTTGGGCGGTGGAAGGACGGACGACGGGCGGCGAACTACTACACAACATTCAGCATCGTCGTCGTGCTTGTGGTTATAAGAAAACGTCAAAAGTGTAAAACTCGCAGACGGACACAGCAGCAGCAGCATAATATCATAAACAATAAAACTATAATAAATAAGCGGCTACAAAAACAACAACTATCAAAAGACAGGCAGTTGTAATAAATAAATTAGCGAGATGACCACACGTAAAAAGAAGGGCAAAGATGGTGGCGGTGGTAGTGGCGGCGGGGGAGGCTTTATTAAAAAAGTTTCCTCCCTTTTCAACTTGGACTCGGTAACTATTATTCCATTATTACAAAGACCCCTAGACTCTACAGTGATATTTGTTTTAATATTTGTCGTTTTTAATCCAATGAATGGTGACAAACGGTGGTCAGATTTTGCTGAAGCACGCCACCACAGGCTATATTTATATGTCCACTTTTTACTTCGATGATAACATCGTTTATTTATAACGCCAGCGTACACGTACGATCCAACGACACAGAGGCGATCGAAAGGCCAGCAGACCGGCCGACCGACCGACCACCCTGCAACAGAAATTTTGAGGGGCTTCCGGAGCAGCGATAGCTTTCCGTATATTATGAATATGCCGCTGAGTTTTCCTTCTTTCTCTTCTACTCTTTCGTGAGTTTTCATTCTTGTTTTTCTTCAATATTTTTTGCTCTCAATTTTTCTTCGTGCTATTTATTTGCATAGGAATTCCATTGCAATATCGTAAGGCCTTAATAATTTCTATTTTCATTTCATTTACTTTTCTGCTTTGGTCTGAATGACACTCATAATCGTGATCGTGATTATGATGATCATCGTCCGATGTATTGTAACAGAGCTTATAACAAAACCATACGACCTCATACTATTTTCGTATATATTAAGGTCATGTTCGGGCTTGCTTGTCATCTGGAGAATGCATTGAAAATTGTGGTCATTATCACATTCTCCAGCTGGGAACTAAGTCACATTTCTAATCTACATTTGTAAGAGAATTTGACGTCTCTTTCAGCAATTTTAAACTGTTAAAAACGTCGCCTGTGACCTCAAAATCGCCTGGGACCTCATATCGCTGCTGTTTCAAATTTAATAAATACCGCATTTATATGCATGTAATCCAAGGGACCTATTTGGAATGTCGAATTTAAGATCATAAAAACCGAAATTTGCAATTTCTGTGAATAACTTGGCTTCAAAATGTATATATATATCAAATTTTAAGCCCTGGCTTATTTCATGAAAATGTGTCCGACCATGCCCAAAAATGCAAGGGGCGAAATGGCAACGCTTTGTAAATTATCGGTTTGGTGGTCGGAGGATACGAGTAAAAGGCTAAGTTTTTTTTTGTTTGTTTTTTTTTTCTTTCTTAATGAATGAATCAACCTGTATAAAAAAGATAAAAAATCTAAATTCTCCACTAATTCTTAAATCGCACTGGCCAAGTACAACTCATTTTAAGCCAAGTTTGTTCACGTAAAAAAATATTAATCGCCTAAAAAATCACTTATAAAAGCAATGATGCCATAAATCTGTGAAATAATAACATCGTCATTATTTCCTAGGGATCCAGGTATTGATTTAAAACTTTTCACTGTAAAGTTACAGATTTTTATATATGGAGTTTGACACATTTTCACGTGGAAGGGCTTTGTACCAGGCTTTATATATCAAATTTTTTTTCAGCTATGACAATTATTACCTCGCAGAAGCAAATGTAACAAGCAAATCAAAGAAAGCATGTGAACTGAACCGGCAGGAAGAAAGTGGCCATAGCACGATTCCGAAAAGGTTTCAACTAATTTTACCTATCCTATTTAATAGATTTTACATATCGACGGGAAATATAAAGTCAATGAGCCCGATTTTTACAAATTAAAAGGATGATTTCTGGTAATGTTGTAGCGACACAATAGTGGCCTGGCCGAAGCATTACTGCTTTGGGTCAATCCGAACATACAGTGGCGGACAAAACTGTACGTACGACCCCTTATTCTTAACTTTAACAAGTTCCGTAGGATTAGAATGAAATGTAATGATGCATGTCTGTTTAAAATCTTATTAATGTGAAACAAATCACAAAAAAGTATAATACTCCAATATTAACTTTAAAATAAATTTACTTAAAACTGACAAACTGACAAAAGTCTACATACGTTTTATTGGTTTCACTGTTTTTGCTATTTTCTTTATTTTTATCAGCTAAAATATTACGCTAAATTACCGTTTCTTTCATTTTGTGTGTATGCTTTGAAGTATTCTTGAAATTTATTGCATTAGGTCATTTTAAGAAGTGTACGATCAGAAAAATGGATCCACGCAAAGAAATTTCTGCGGATGTGCGAAAATTAGTTATTAAACATAGAAATGAGATTAAATCATTTGGCGAAATAGCAAAATTATTATATTTAAGCAAATCGACGGTGCAGACCATATTTAATAACTATAAAAAATCAAGTTCCGTCGAAAGTAAGCCGCGAACTGGTCGTTTGAAGAAGCTTGGCCGCAGAGACATTTCACTCATTCGCCAAGAAGTGGACCGAATCCCAAAGTTCGTGCCACTAAGTTGGTCCAGGGCATAGCTGAAAGATCCAAAATAGTTGTTCACCCACGCACTGTAACTAGAACCCTCAATAATGAAGGATTTCACTGCAGAACTCCTCACAAGAAGCCTCCAAGCAACTTCGCTTGGAGTTCGCAAAAAGTCATATAAATAAGGGAATTGACTTCTGGTATTTGTTGAAGGCACTATGGATCGCTTCCAATACAAAACCATATTGGAACACAATTTGAAGCCATCCGTAGACAAGTTATGCCTAGGAAAGATCTGGATCTTCCAACAGGACAATGATTCCAAGCATACGTCGCAGGTAGTTAAGGACTGGCTGCTGTATTATGCTCCACGACAGCTGTATTCACCTCCACAAAGGCCGGACTTGAACATAATAGAAATTTGGAGCGAAAGATCCGAAGGCACGCTATTAGTGGTCCTCCAACTCTAAGAGAAAATAACGCAGGAAGATCTCAATAATTTAGTAGCTTCAATGCCCAGACGGTTGCAAGCGGTCATCGATGATGGTGGTGGCCCAACAAAATATTAAAAAAAAATATTATTTTTCCATATAATTTCTACTTTTTTAATTCGTATGTACACTTTTGTCAATGGCTTTTCTGAGTTTCTTGTGAATAACTTTAAAATTTAATATTGGAGATATATATTATTTTGGTATTTTTTATACAATTATCAGATTTAAAAGAAACATGCATCATTACATTTTTTCAAATGCATTAGGACATGGTAAATTTAAGAAAAAGGGGTCGTACGTAGAGTTTTGTCCGCCACTGTAAATATTGAATATATTTTCAAAGAATATGGTTTTGTTGACCAGTGTAACAAACGAGTTTCTACTGTCAGAAGACACTTTGCATGTTTCACTTAAAATTTCTTTAAGAAACACAAGTGAAGGCAATTCCCAGTCGAACTATTAAAACTGATATATATGACCGTCATCAAACCGAGCGGTAATTGTCGATAACCTCAATACTAGATCGAATACAAAACATGATTGACTCAAGCTATTATCATGCAAAATTTCATTATTTCCCCGACGACAAAACGTCTGAAAAATGCTGGAAGATTAAAATGTGCAACATTTCAATTGTCGCACCTGGTTGTTAAAATTGAAGCAAATATCATAATCTATTTGTAACAATATCATGATGTTGGGGGAAGGGAACAACGGCTGTCAACTGTTTTGGCAGACGGTAGGAGGGGACTAAAAACATAGGATTAAGAATAATTGCCAATAGGTAAAAATTAAGGGCGGTCTAGTGTTGCATTGCATTAAGTTGAGTTACATTTTTTTTTCTTTTTTCATGTGTTTTTGTTGTAATCTCATGTTGCAGGCTCATCGAGCATCTTCAAACAAGGTAAGAACGGGTCAACGCTGCAGACCACAAATTTGCTAAATCATGGTTGTTGTCCATTTTTCTGTAATCGTTTGTATGTTTTAACAGCGTCTCATTGTGTCGTGTCCCAAATCGAATTTATGCTCGTCTAAATATTAACTTACCTTACTGCCAACATCATACATAGCATAGCTTGCCACATCCGTCTCAAAAATGTCGTAATTGTGTGCATATGAGTCTAATCTGATACATGTTTCTATATCCGATCGTTTGGCTATTCTGTATTAATAATTCGCTTTCTGTTCTCTTGGATTTGTAGGTGAATGGCGACGAAAGTTGGATGTATGAGGACATAACATTGGAACGGGGAAACTCTGGTTTGGGATTCTCCATAGCTGGTGGCACCGACAATCCCCACATTGGTACGGATTCATCGATATATATTACCAAATTGATACCGGGCGGGGCGGCGTCTGCTGACGGACGTTTGGGTGTAAATGACATTATTGTATCGGTGAATGATGTTTCCGTGGTCGATGTACCGCACGCTGCAGCCGTGGAGGCCCTTAAAAAGGCGGGCAATGTAGTCAAACTGCATGTGAAGAGAAAACGTAGCGGCGGTGGGACGGTCATAGACGGTCCCATTCAAGCGGCCACATCAGCGGCTCAGGTGGAAGATACTGGGCCCAAGGTGTTGGACATCGACTTAGTTAAAGGTAATAAAGGTCTGGGTTTCTCCATTGCTGGTGGCATTGGCAACCAACATATACCGGGTGACAATGGCATCTATGTCACAAAGATTATGGATGGTGGTGCGGCTGCGGTGGATGGGCGCTTATCGATTGGCGATAAATTGATAGCTGTGAAAGCCAACGGGGTAAGTTTCCTTAGCGATGTAAAGCGATGTAAACAGATTCTTTTGTCACATTAACCACAAAAAGAATTTGTATCATTAATATTGAATTTTATATCATTTGCAGGTGGACAAAAATCTGGAAAATGTCTCCCATGAACAGGCGGTGGCCACCTTGAAGTCCATTGTCGATAAAGTCACTCTGGTTGTGGGCAAAACGGCACACAGTATACCGTCGTCTGGACATCAAGTTAATCAAGTGAATTCGCATTCAACAGGTGCGATTAATACTATAGGACAAACAGTTGTTGATTATGCTCGCTCATCTTCCACCACACCATACACGAACAACAACAACACAAACGCTATGCCAGCAACAGCAACAACTGCTACAATTAACAATAGCAATCAGCACCATGCATCTTCCCCAGCCGTTGCTGAAACAATTCCATCTACATCTCGATCCCAGTCACCTTTGCCTCGTAAGCTTTTTTTGATTGACTTTATCATTTCCGTATCCTCCCACCTTCTCTCCTTTTTTAAGTTTCAACTCTTTTTTTTTCTTACCACCTCTGCCCAACCAACTCTGACAAAAATAATAATCAAATACCAAAAAAACTCATCATCGCTACACTTGTATGCTTGTGGAAAAGAAGAGAAACAAAAATCAGACATTTATTTTATTTATACTTTAAGTAGAGTATTGATTTCGTTTTCGTTCATACGAGTCATAATTAATTTGCATGTTGAATGAGAATTATTCAAAATAAGGTCTGCCTGCAAACCTTGTTCTGGTTGCCTTTCTCAACGAACGAAGAATTTTGTACTGCTGCACGTTTTGTGGTCTTCAAACTGACTTGATTTATACTTTCTGTGATACAAATTTACAATAATATTTCTTTTTTTATTTTTATTATTTTATGTGCGTATGTGTGTGTTAAGTGTTTGCATGTCTGCTGCAACAACTGCTGCATACAAGAGTGGTGTGTTTTTCTTTCTTTCCTTTCTATATCAATTTTCAAAATCTAATTCAATGAAGAAAAAAATGAAATTTAAACAAAAATATCCTCACAAACTGGCTTCTGAAAACCAACCACTACAACAAAAATGAAAAAGAAACAACCTTCGCTTTTAATGCCACTAATATGTAATCTTTGTTTTCTTGTATTTCCTTTTCCCCATAATATTTGGGTTCTTTCTTTCTTTGGTACGCTTTTTATTTGAAATTTTGTACAAACCACAAAAACAAAAAAAAAAACAAAATACCAAACCGAACTTATAGAACAACCAGGATCTAGGTATGCCTCCTCAAATGTATTGGCCACTGTGCCCCCAGGCACGCCGCGAGCTGTTAGCACCGAGGACATCACAAGGTGAGTGTGAAAAAATCTAAATTTCTTTCGTGACTAAAAACGTACGTAGAGGCACATGTGTTGGCTGACGAACGAATGTTATTTTTTATGTTTGTAAAGGAAACATAAATTTTGTTTAGAAAGGCTTTGTGGATTAACTGTGCGAGAGCTGAATGTGTGTGTACAAGGGTGGGCTGGAAACTTTAGGAGTGGAAACTTATGTAGATGATATAGAATGTAATCAGCCCGATGATGACTGTCGTTTTCGATACACAATAAGTGTTATTTTTGTCGAATTAAGACTAGTCGATAGTACTAGTGGTTCTATTCACTAGGCCAAACAGATTTCTCATTTTGATTATCCCACTATCGACGGGCTAAGACTTTTGTGATCCGATAGTGCCAAAGATGTTGGCTGGCGCTGAATGGTAAACTAAATTGGGACCTGTTTACACAGTCAAGGACTACTAAGGCGGTAAATGCTTTATATTGTAGCAAAAAGGGCATTGGCCTCAACTGGGGAATGTGTCACAAATACGTAAACTGGCTATATGATTTTGTTTTGTCAAACCGATTCTGTTCTACGAAACTACTGCCTGGTGGGCGGCGCTAGACTCCATATAAAGCACTGATCACTTGGAGCCACGGGGCATAATAGTTAATGTCAGCTATGTGACACCTGAGCTTTATTTGACCCCGGTTTTCGACGAGAATATCGTATAAATCGGACTACGTGACTAGCCTCCGACTTCTGCAGAAAGTAATCAAAATTTAAAGGGGGATTTATTGACGTGTGGTTTTCATTCTGTCCACACTTTTTTCGCAGTTGGCCTTTCACTTGATTTATGCTCAGTTTGGTTTGCTATTCATAATGAATAGACCAAAACGAAATGGCCACCGATCCTGATTTTTACAATATTTTGTTCAGCGATGAAGTTCACTTTTGGTTGAATGGGTACGTTAAGAACTAAAATTGTCTCATTTGGAGTAATGAAAATCCACAAGCCATTGTTGAGACGCCGTTACATCCTTAAAAAGTCACTGTTTATTGTGCTCTATGGGCGGAGGCAATCATTGGTCTATATTTCTTCAAAAACGAAGTCGGCCAAAATGTTACAGTTAATGGGGAATGCTAAAAAGCCATGATTAATCACTTTTTCGTGCCTGAATTGGAGGGTGTTAATGTGGGCGACCTTTGGTTCCAACAAGACGGAGCCAACGAAACAATCAATTTATGGAGGGAAACTTTTGGTTAGCGCATTATCTCGCGTCGTGGACCTGTGGCGTGGCCTCCAAGATCGTGCGATTTAACACCGCTGGACTTTTTTTTGTGGGTTTATGTAAAGTAGATTTTCTACGCAAAAAAGCTTGACACGATTGACGATGGGAAATCATAATCTTTATATTAAAGGTAAATTCTTGGCCATTACATTAAATTATATGCGTTTTATTTCGTCTTGAAAACCACCCTTTATTTTGATAAATAAAGAAACGTATTAAGGTGAATTTGTGAATTTGAAAAGGGCTGAAGGGCCGGGCCATAAGCCTTTAACGGGGAATGAGCCTAATAATCATATCGCTACTATGTGATTAGCCTCCGACTTCTGCAGGAAGTAATTCAAATATACTTTGATGAATAAAAAACTTACTAAGAGAAGTTGAATGTGGTGGCTACTCGGATTAACTGAATTTAAATATGACCCTTAAGCTACCAAAATATTGTATAAATTAGGCCAAAATCATGGCAATAGGTACAAATGCGATGTCATTTTAATACAGTGGGATATCATACAGGTATATTTTCATATTTACTGAGAGTACGGCGACCCATAAATCCCTAAAGAATGTGTACACCAAATCGGTAAATGTTCAAAAACGCCGTATGTCTCTAGAAGAGACACAAGACATTCGTCGATAACCCTTACATGGGTTATCGACCTTTCCTTTATTTAAATAAGCTTAGTGATAATATTGGCATTCCTCTTTGCGTGGAAACGAGAAAGATTTGGCTCAATATGGTGGAACAGAACTCGGATCACGAATAATCTGCCAAAGTTTCATCTAGGAAACATCATTGCGGTCATCACTGGCCACTCGTCTTTGAGTTGACACGATAGAAGACTGCGACTGCCATACAACGATTATTGTGGCAGTTGCAACTATGAAGGGGATGGAGGAGACAAATTATCCAATTCTCTGCCACTCTCTCCACAAAAGCCGAACTTAAGACTGAAACTGTTTAGTGTACAGCTAGTAACTGATAAATCTATCTCTTCGATGGTGATTCATGCTGCCTGAAGTGTAAAAGTGGCTTTGGTCAGGTGGCATAGGAAGAAGTATTCGCGACGGGTAAACGGTATCACAACGGTACCCACATGTGGATTCAAGTGAGCTATGTTTCGGGCTGCTGCCAATTAAATCTAACTTAACCTAATACTAGTCGAATTTCGAAAACTTCAACCTCAATCGGAATGAATATAATCAGTGTTTTCAATAAAATTAGTATACTCAGATGAAGTATTTTTGAAATTATCTCTTAATAACACTTGAACTTAGTAGGAGAGTTGTAAGTAAGCGCATTCAATGTAGGTTTTTCCAATGCCGGGATCTCAAGTACGAGTATTTTTAAAAAACCTACAAAGCCGATTTATTAAAAAACTCTTGTTGAAAGAACATAAAATTAAATGAATTTTATATAAGTATAAGATATTGTAAAATGTTGAATGTCCATCAGTACATTATTTTCGGTTTAAGAATAAGAATATTCGGAAAGGTTTAATCGAGTGGTGGAACTAGAAAAATATAGTTTTGAATATGAGTAAAATATTTCCATGAAAGATAACTTTTAAAGATCTATTCTTAACGTAAATTAACGTAGTCAATTTAAGTCCCAAACTACCTCAAGTATTTCACAAAGCAGTAATCGAAATATATTTTATATTGCAACACTAAATACAATTAATAATCTAGTAATAATATTAATTAATTAAAATTTTCTAAAATATAATGATTTCTTGAAAAACAAAGTTTAAGAACATTTTGGAGATATCTTAAGCTTCAAAGCTAAAAAACGATTTTCTTTTGAAAATCTACAAGTTTTATTGAAATGCATTCTATGCAAAATCTACTCAAGAGCTGAAAAAAGAAACGTAATCTCACTAGTGAGGCAGGAGTTTGATGTCTTCAACGTTCCAGATAAAAAGTGAAAGTCAGACATTATTAGGACAGGTATTTTGTTATTTCCTTAAAAAGGTTTAACGTTACTATGGACTTAGTAAAAAAACTTTTACGCATTTACTGTAAACAGCACCGCCTTACTTAAAAACGGTGTAATTTCAACAATCATTTCGAAAACAAAGAAAGTTTTTTTCAAAATGATTGTAGAAATTACACCGTTGTATTTGGGTTTTTAGCCCAAGTCGAACACTACTTTAACCTGGAACTGACACAGCAAGAGGTTAGGTGCTTAGTTCACCATTTTCTTTCTTGTATATTTTCTTCTGTTTTGAAGGATTAAAGCTTCCTTTCTGCAAGAAACTGCTTACTGGCGTCGGATAATAAATCTTGATTCCTGGTGCCCTCTTATTGTTTATCGTAGCATTTAGAGATTATTTTAGGCATAGTCCCTAAGTGTCTTCCATTTTATGACCCATATCAGGGTCAGTTATAGAGCCATCCCATAAGAATCGGAATCTAAGGTGGTGGTTTAACTCTTCGTCATACTCCCCGCACTCCCTGGGTAGATACGCCTACAAACTGATAATTCCTGGTCAATTGGCAAATTCATTGGTGAACACTTTAACAATGTCTTATGGCATTTAGTTGGAGGCTGTTTATTTTCCTCAAAGCACTAAATTTTTGGTTAGACATAGAACATTTAATTCTCAACAATTTTAGTTGACAAACACTATGTAATTAAATACAGCAACAAGATTTTTCAACGTTTTTTTTTTGTACATTTAGACCAGGTTCCCTTGATATTGACAATATTCACTCCGCCAAAATTTATGCGTAAGACCAATTGAGTTGTACAGGATTTCGTTTTAACGTATCCGTCTCTGTAAATGTGTTACCAACATAATTAATTTCAAAATATGAATAATAATAGTCTAAGCTTTCTTAGCATAACATGGCGTTTACTACTTACTTTGATTAAGATTACTAAAGTATCCGGGCATCCGATGTATCCGTTACTGGCTCTTTTGGTTGTCTGTAGTTTATACCATTCCACAGATGCTACAGTGAATAACATGATTTTATTTACATTAGATAAAACCAAGATAACAACGACATTTAGATATGTTTGGCATGACTATCGCCACTAAAGTGAAATCTCACAAAAACGAATGGGTGCTTTACCTACACCTTCTGTCATAATCCAGATGTTTAGGTAGGCTCTACTGTTAATCGCGGTTATTTGTCATATCAAAAATGGAGACACGTGCGAATATCTTTCTGAGTTTTCTGCATTACTTAGGCAACCAGTACGGAGATTCAGTCTGATGGGAATACACTGATAAGTTACGCAGTAGTTAGCTTTTGAGCGTCAGTTAACTAACGAGTCACTTTTATTTGCAAAAAATTAAAAATGTCAATATTTTGGCAAAGCACCAAGAAATTCTTTTTATGAATTAATCACCCCCATGCACACCGCCGCACCGTTCGGCGCATACGAGCAGGGCCCTGCCAGATGAGAGTGGCGTACACTTTTGTTTATACTCGTATTCACAATGAGCTGTATGCAATTGCAATTACTAAATTTAGATGAACGTATAGCCAATTTGCGAAGACCTCTATTATGGTCTGTATGCGACGAGCTCCAAAAACACCAGCAAAACACAGCAACAATAACAACATGGACTACGTCAACAATAACAATGCCTACGACCAGTGAAATGGTGGTGAATAATCTACGTGATTGTCATAAGAAAACTGCCAAGTGACGTGTTTATTGTTCATTACATACAAAATTATATTTTTAAGCGTTTCTTTATAGAGTTGTCAATGGCTAATAGCAATTTTGCAATGTCTTCTTACAGAGAATCACGTACAATTACCATACAAAAAGGACCGCAAGGTTTGGGCTTTAACATTGTCGGCGGCGAGGATGGCCAAGGAATCTATGTGTCCTTTGTGTTGGCCGGTGGACCAGCGGATTTAGGCGGCGAACTGAAACGTGGCGATCAGTTGTTAAGTTGCAATGACATTGACTTAAGGAATGCCACCCACGAGGAGGCAGCCCTAGCGTTAAAGGTATGTTCCATTTTGAAATTAAAGAACTCCTACAACTATATTAATTATAATATTATTTTTTTTTTTTGAAGAAATCTGGCGGAGTTGTCACATTGGTAGCCCAATACCGACCCGAAGACTACAACCGTTTCGAAGCTCGCATACAAGAGCTGAAGCAACAAGCCGCCTTATCTGCTGGCAGTACTGGCACACTGCTGCGCACAACACAAAAGCGTTCACTGTATGTGCGTGCACTGTTCGATTACGATCCGAATCGTGATGATGGCCTGCCATCGAGGGGTCTGCCATTCAGACATGGTGATATTTTGCATGTTACAAATGCCTCAGACGACGAGTGGTGGCAGGCACGTCGCGTTTTGGGCGACAATGAGGATGATCAAATTGGCATTGTACCATCGAAGAGACGATGGGAGCGAAAGATGCGAGCTCGAGATCGTAGTGTTAAATTTCAAGGTCAAGCAGTTAGTGCAAATAATAACATAGATAAGGTAAGACCAATGACTATTGAATGTTGAAAAACCAGCGAAAATAGAATTTCAGAATTTTGTAAATACCTTCATTTTATGTTGCCGCCGCTACTGTTCTTTTAAGCTCAAACGTTGCGCTTGTTAAGTCGGTATGGAAATCTAGCAAAAAAGATTTTTACGTTGCGCTTGTAAAGTCTGTTTGATATTGCCTTCGGTCACAATATAAACGGTGTCGACTTTTACAAACAAACTGCTTTACTGGCTTTTTATAAAGTGTGTTATATTGAAATCAAGAGTTATTTAGAGTGAGTTTTAGTTAAAAGCGGTAAAAAAGGGCCCCTTAAACGATAAAAACAATTTTATTAGATACGATCTGCACCGATTTTTTTTTGAGTACGAGATTTTATACAAAATAATACAAACTTTTTTGTCAAAAGAGTCATTGCGAAATAATTGCTGGTGACATGCGAGAACTAGTCGATACCAATCCAATATTAATAGACACCAATTATGAGTATGGTATGAGACAGAGCAATTAAAATGGTGCCACTCAAATGAATCAATGCCATGTAGCAAATACCGCGTCTTTAGATAAGGCATGCTGTGACTCCGTTATTAGTCAACTGAAGACACAATAAAATTTACTAAGAAAACTCAAGGCGTCTTATGCGTACACAAAATATTTGGTTGGCTGACTGATGATTAATTGTTTTGTGCTGTTTTTATAAACTAAATCCCAGTTCTCAGTGCCTTTGCATCCCTTTTATCGAGTAAAGCATGTACTGGTTCATTCAAAAACAGTAATATTTAAGATAGCCTATTCAAAGAAAAACAAACGCATCAAATCAGAATGAATGAGCCTTATTCAATTGCGTTTTTTAAAATACCCTATGCCTGCGAATATTAATGAGCAAAATCTGTCTAGAGTAATATATTCCACACATTTTGAAATTTAAATACAGGGTGGTCCAAATGAGACCTAGTGACTTTAAACACGTATAACTCTTGTAATAACGTTTTTTTAAATGATTTATTTTTATATGTTAAATACATGTTATGGAAATTTAACGTGACTATGTGTGAAATCATCAGACAAATGACCACCATTTTGCTCGATACAGGCATTCGCTCTTTTTAGCGCCAAGCTGCTGCACAGCTTCCACGTTCTCTTCAGTACGAATATTTCGATGAGCACCTCTTCCTGGACAGTCGGCAACTGAACTCAGTTCCTCAAAACGACGAACTAAACTTGTAATCTTGGAAGATGAGTGCGCTGATCTTACGTTTAAAAAACGGCGATAATTTCGCTGCGTCAGAACAATTGATCGTTGAAAAGAATAATAAAAATCGTCGAGAAGAATAATAAAAATCGATAATTTTAATGCGTTATTGTGGACTGTACGTATTCACTTTAAATTTCCAAGAGTTCAGATATAATCTGCAAAAAGAAAAAATAAATTATGCTAAAAAATAAAAAAAAAAGTTATTTGTGTTTCACATCAGCTGGTCTTATTTGGGCCACCCGTTACAAACTATTTTAATACAGCGGATGCAATTTTGTCACATTCCTGATTTCAGAGGAGGGAAATCGTATACAAGAACCAAACTAAAAGTAAGAGTATAAAAGGTTGCATAAGTTTAATAACTACATGTTAGGAATCGCTATGTAAAAATAAATCAATAATTGCTTTCCATTTATGGCAAAAGTTTAGCTCATTTGTTTACTTCGGTCTTTTACTTTAACGCATTGTTCAGGGATTAACGGCCTCTCGAGACAAATTAAATATGAATTAGCTTTAAAAAAATGTACTGATAATTTATTCAAATTTTAGTTTTATTGAAAATGTTGTCATTAAATAATGAAACACTATTCGATGCGTTTTCGCTCGCCCTATGGGCTAAAGATTGTTTGGCAGCAGATGATAAATTTTCAGATGATGTGTTCAGATGAATCTCATTTTTATATCGTTGGCTTTACCAATAAGCAAAATTGCCGCATAGAACCCACACGTGACTATTAAGAATCAAATGCATTCACAAAGAGTCACTGTTTGGTGTATTTTGTATTTTGGGCTGGAGGCATCATTGGACCACTTTTCTTCGAAACTGAGCAAGGGGCAGCCGTTACCGCGACATGCTCAACGAATTATTGTTTCCAAAATTTCAGGATAATGACATGGACTACATTTGGTTCCAATAAGAAGACCCTCATGTCACACAGCCAACGCAACTTTCGATATTTTGCGCACTGTTTTTGAAAAGCGAATAATCAGCCGAAATTGTGATGTCGTTTGACTGCCTCGGAGCTGTGATTTGAGCCCCTTGGACTATTTTCTGTGGGGAGCCGTTACGCAAAGCATCCAGAGACAATTGAAGCGTTGGAACATAAAATCGAAATTGCCATTGAAAAGTTTGATGCGAAACAATCGAAAATGTGCTGAAATATTAGGTTGATCGGATGAGGCACTGCCGAGCCTGTTGTGTGAGTCATTCGAATGATATTGTGTTTCATTATTAAATGACAAAGTTCAACCTTTCCAAAAAAAACCAAAAATTTGAGACCATTATCATCACTTTTTTACGGCCGATTTAAATTTAACATGTTAAATTGCCCACCCTGTACAATAGCGCATTTTTAAGCTTTAGAGCAAAACTTACCGTAGATCAAGATACAAACATAGTATCTGTAACCTTATCTGTACATTCTACATCTTATATGTTTTCTGGCTACCACAAGTTAAAAAATTCGCGTTATACTTCATTTGATGGAATTTAAAATTGTCATTGGTAGAGACAGCACTACAAGTAGGAAAGTTCATTTATATGGACTGATATGGTCGAGCTGAATTAAGAACTGTTGTAAGTCGCTAATAACGCACTTCCGCGGAGAAAGTTGTACACAGAAAGTTTACAAAAAAGAGCAATTTCTGATTTGCAGCCAGTTACAAAGAAAGGCTGGTAAAGCATAGAGTTATATATAGAGTTATATTTTTTATTAATATGGTTGATTCTGAAATTATAGGCCACTTTGCTGTCCTTGGTTGTTTCAAGCGGGAAAAATAAAATATATTATACTTTATTATTTACTACACCAGAAATCTTTATAGGACCTTTAAAGTCTTAAAAATTGTTTTTTTTTAAAAAAAATATTTGTTCTTCAAAAAATTTCCTACCAAAGTGTTCAAATATCATTACCCTGGGTGTCCCTAACACTACTTTCAATTGAAAATTTCTCAATTTTTTACAAAAATATTAATTATTTATTTAATAAAACTAGTCCATAGTAAAAAATAATATTCAATTAATTTTATTGCTATTAATGATTATAATTTTTTATTCAATTTATATTTTTATGGATGTTTATTTTCTGTCCCTGAAAATACACAGCATTCCCCTGTAAAATCTAATATTCACTAAAATTCAAGTTTCCAAACCAATCTTGATTTCAAGCAACTCAAATATGATTGAACATTACATGAAGTGGGTGCACATATAATAGTTTTTCGTCAACAGTCTTATTATTAAATTAAATATTAAATTCCGGAAAAAACCCATTGTTACTTAATTTTTTATAAAACACATTCTTATAAGTTTTTTAAAAAAAAGAAATAATACTAATGTTGACCCCGTGTATTGCGTCTGAGTTGTGTGATTAAGCTAGCCATAAATCACAGCAGCACAGGCGTTGGTATAGGAAAATGAAGCGAGATTCGTCTCCTGCTAGCGGCGTATTTTTTCTTTAAAGTGTTAAAAAAAAGTTATGAAAAATCCAATCCATGTTGTTAAAAAATAAAAACATATGTAAAAGTCATTGAATCTGATCCAATTCAAAAGTACTTCTTGGATGGTTTTTTTGCTGGGTAGTTATGTGTGATGTCGATTCAGCAACGTCCGCAAGCCTTATCTCTGTCGGTCTAGGCTCCATCTTAAAAAATTTAACAGAGAGACCGACTGTATGGAAATATTTTCGATTTTCAATCAATTAATAAAATATGTGTACTTTTAAAGACTAAACAATGTTTAAATCTATTTGCAGCAATCAACTCTCGATAGAAAAAAGAAAAATTTCACATTTTCGCGCAAATTTCCCTTTATGAAGAGTCGTGATGAGCGCAACGAAGATGGAAGCGATCAAGAGCGTAAGTACCAACTTAAGGAAATCCAAGCAATTATTACGAAATTACCTAACCAAATTAAGCGGTAACGAAAAAATAAAATGAAAGCAGATGCAGACGACACACTCTAGTCTGTCATGTCAGTCAGTCTATTTGTTTAACAAAGAAAAACTACAAAGTTCACAAAATCAACGAGATACTTTTGCACACTAACAAATTAGAAATGATACTCTGAATTATCTATCTACTGTTGTAATGAACACATACAGTTCTTTCTTCTCTTTATTATTTTATTTATGTTTTAACATATGGTTTTTATTATTTTTTCATTTCTTTATGTTTTTTATGTTCGAATATCTGTTACTGTCTACCAAAACAAAATGTCCCGTAAAATCTCACCACCAACCAACCAAACCAACACATGACAATGACAACATTTTCACTTCATTCCAAATTTTACATCTTTACATTCGCATTTCTGTGATATTATCGACCGTCCGTCCTCCTTTATGTGTTTGTGTTACGTATGGCCATCATCTTAAACGAACCCTACTTCCAACGCCGACCATCTGTGTGTGCCTCCTGTACTTTTTTTACGGTAATGGCGAAAACGTTGGGTATTTGACATTCAAAATCGATTTGAATGACACCATCCAACAGCTAATGGAATTGCCGCCAGTAATAGTGAACTTGATGTTAATAATTTAAACAACAATGATTCCACCGAACCTCAGCGTAAGTTGTTAAATAAAAAGTCTTCTTTTATAATTTATTATTAAATAGTGTGTAAATATGTACATTTTTTATTTGTAAGAGATCAAACAAAATGAAACATCACTGCTTTAGGGGTTTAACGGAACGGATGAATGTAGAAATGTTACCGGGATTTATGGTGTCTTGTTATGATTTTATTTTGGAACACATTTTCAGTAGTATTTCTGCAAAAGGGTCATTTAACTGTGTGATCAATGAGTTCGAGAAATGAATTAATGGCTGGAATGGCCTCGTTTTGTATACACTTTTCAGTTTAAAGGGATTGCAGCAAACCTGACGTCTTCTGTACATGACTGTCGCCGTCGTTCGTCATTACAGAAAATGCAGAAAATTATTCTTTTGCATGTGCAAAGTAGTAGTTACTCATTATTCAGGCTTGTTCTAGAGGCACTTTTATTTCATCGTTTAAAAAAATTATCTGAAACCATCCATTGATGGCAACAAAATAAATTAATAATGCCTTGTTTTGACACCACCTTACAACTTCACTTTGGACTGTCTGTCGTCAACCACCAAGAACACAATACCACAACTTACTACGTAGCAATTACTTAATTCTTTAAACATCCTTTCACACTTTCAATTATTTTTTTTTATGTAAACTCTTTCTTTTTTCTGTTGGTATCTTTTCAAAGGATTTTGAGTTGTTCTTAAACTTAGAAACTTTTTTATTAAATCATAAATTTGTGCTAAAATGTGCTCGTTAAAAAAGGTTTGTTTGCTAAAAATCGAACAGTATTTCTTCTCACTATCTTTCCATACTTATCTATTTCTCTCAGCCATAGAATAGCAAGCAAACCGACATTACTCTCAATGATTTTCTCTCAGTAGACTGCTTTCGTAAATGGAGACAATCAATGAACTCTTTCATCTATGCCACAACACTCATCCGAAAATTCAAATCCAATATTTTATTTTAATTTCTTACTTTCCTTTTTCCTCTATATTCAAATACCAAATCATATCAACTATTTGTGTTTTCTCTCTTTCTTCTCAATTCTTTCGATATTTCAGCTTTTATGCTTTGCTACACACAAGACGATGCCAATGCTGAAGGAGGTATGTACTCAAATTTTAAAACCAACCCACCCAACGCCCAACTCTTTAGACTCCACTACTACTCTCTACTCTCTACTATCTTTATATTTATCTTTACTTACATACGATACAATATTTATTTTGTTCGACTTTTCTTTTCGCCCTCCCCTATTGTATACTAAATACTTACTATATTCTTGATTTCCACCCAAGATTAGGAAGTTCAAAAGAAGATAGGGAATTTCAAAACCAAAAAACATTTTATGTTATTTCGTTTTCTTCTTCTTATGTTTGAATTGTAGTTTTTAACTTATGGTTTTATTAATTTTTCTTTTCTTCTTCTTCTTCTTTTTCTTATTTTCTACATACAATTGTAAACATTACACATTGTAATACGACTTGCGCATATTATTTCGGTACCTGCCGTACACTAAATACTCGAACAACAGTATTAGTACTACCCAATACTGCTATTATTACCACCTCTGTTTCTACCGCAGTTTAAACTCTTAATCACACATAATCAAATCAAACCAAACTAATTTTGTTAATAGTTGCCTCGTTTGTTTTTGTTTTCTGAATTGTAACGAACCAGAGGAGAAAAATATAAATGATCGTCTCTATACTCAAGATGTTTTTATTGGCCTAATTAATTCAATGTTATAAAGCTTCCTTCATCTTTGTTACTTGAACTTTCATCAGTCATACATTTGTATATTCAACTCTAGTCCATTTGGCCGATGTCTGTTCTTCAAACACACACAAAGAAATATATCGCTGAACTATTAAATGTGGCGGAGGTTATTTAGTTTCGTGTTGGAGCTCTTCCACAGTAAAAACTTTTTTATTTTCTTTTTTGGGCAGGCAGAAACATGGCTAATTCATATATGATTTAGTTATCAAACCGTTTTAGATTTATGTCGTGGGATAAGTTGTATACTTATAGTTTAAATGCAGGAACAACTCTGCTATTACCTGGAATATTTTAAATTATTATATTATACTATACGGCCTGCTATATATTTTTCTGGCTGGAGAATACTTATTGTTTTTCAAAGTATTCTCCAGCATGATTTATACACTTTTGCATACGCTCAAACCAATTGTCGAAGCACTTTTTCCACTACGATCGAGCCACCTCCAAAACATGGTTGTTGACACTTCAACAGCATCTTTTGGCGACGAAAATCGTTGACCACACATTTTTTCTTGATGTGGGGGAATAAAAAGAAGTCATTGGGTGTCAAGTCAGGGCTGTACGGCGGATGACCCATCAATTCGACGTTTTGGTCGGTCAAAAAAGCGCTGGTTTGAGCCGATGTGTGAGAGGTCGCATTGTCATGGTACACAATGATTCGTCCTCTCTTGTTCGTTTTTCGAATTTCTCCGAAGACTTCAGGCAAACAAATGGTGGTGTACCACTCATAATTGACCGTCCTACGTTGCTCAAGCGGAACAGTCGCCACATGACCAGTTTTGCCGAAGAAACAGCCGACCATTTGCTTCGAAGTGCTTCTTCCACGTAAATCTTTCGTTGGATTTGGCTCGTCTTTGAAGACCCGCACGGTCGATTGCTGCTTTGTTTCGGGCTCATACGCATAGATCCATGATTCGTCACCTGTCACGATCTTATAAACGTTTTTTGAAGCACCGCGGTCGTATTTTTGTTAAAATTTCTTTGCACCAATCGAGCCTTTTTTGAGCGATTGTCAAATTGTTCATCGAGCCACTCTTGTCGTGATAATCCTCGTCGAAAGTTGTGAAAAATGATCGCACGAAAATGTTCACGAGTGTATTCCATTTTTTTGCCAAATTTATTTTTTCAAGTCACTAAAAACAACACAAATGATGGTCGTACGCCAAAACATTCTGAGTATGTTTATGCTAAAAAAAAGTCAAACTTTTTAATGGAAATGTCAGATGGCGCCAAACAACACTTAGTGTTGCCTAGGCCAGAAGTATATATAGCAACTCTCGTATAATGTAATTCTGACATTACGTAAAATTCCGAAAGAGTCATTGAAAACTATGTGAAGATGGTTTTGTGGAAGTTGTCAAAATTGACTTCACGATCTGTAGAAGTTGTAATGTGGTACTAATGCACCAAAGATGGTTCCTAGTCTAAATAAACTACGAAGATAAGATGTATAAAAATGACCCAGCAGCAAAAGAGAAACTTTGCATGTCTCCAATGGCCCCTTCTCCAAATCCTTATATCACATTAAAATATGTTGTAATAGGATGGGCAGACCTTCTCTTAGCAGATCTTCTAGTATACCTGCGAAAGAAAGTGATGCAAATCAGCATTTTTATGAAAGATATTTCTTTGTGACACTTTCTATTTCAATGCCAAAAATTTGCAACGTTTTATGCAAAGAACTTTTGCTGCCTTCTCGTGGAAGGAAATCAGTCCTCCCTAAAGAAGTGGATTGTGCATTTCTAGCGGATCGTTAACAATGTTAAGGGCTGACCTGTTGACAGGCCTGCTTTTGCAAGGGTGACCAGCATGCCATTCGGACATTTTTAATTGCTTAAAGAATGCCTCTTTCTATATCTGCTTTACGATGCAAAGCAGCCGCAGAAAGATTGCGTTTAAAGCCAGTTGCATAGAAAGTATGAAGTAAATCTGCCACATGCCTGTTAGGAAACAGGCGTATTAAAGAGTGGTTAAAGTTTTAGTGCCGACAGATTATTTAGGAAATTATTGTTATTTCTTTTTATTATGATAATATTGGTATATTGAACTTGAAAAATTGACACATAAAAGAGAAACCTTGAGTTGCATACACACATTTCGTGTTTCCTCATTGCTGACTATTCGCACCGTCTAGGATATTCGCGTTTTACGATGTTGCTATTTATATTTCGGATTCTGGCAATAATATTGTTGTCCAATGCAAGCTGGAACATTCATTAGAAAGTTTATTTTTTTTTAGCTTCACTTTACTCTGATCGCGAATTGTTTCGTTTACAGTGAGTTGAAAAATTCAAATGGACATACATAATCCATGAACATTTTGTAGCAATTTTTTTTTTACGATTTTCGGCGTGGATTATTGAGACCAAAGTGTCTTAATAACTCGACGTTTGGTGATGAAGCACCATCAAAAACCAATGTAAATCGCTGGTACCGAACTTTCAGATTCGACACTGTTCGCTCCAAGATGAATTTCGTGAAGGTCGTCCAACATTGGCCGGTAACCATCGATGCTGTGCGTGAACTGATAAAGCAAGACAAGCATCAATAAGACATTATTTTGACAAACAGTTGTAGTTGACAAACAGTTGTAGTAATTTTGTTTAGAAATCATATATGAATCACTTATGTCGCTTATGTTCTGCCCAAAACCGGAGTATTTAGTAATATCAATCAGGCTTGGCAGTTTTAAGTTTTTTTTTATTACATCTGATTTCTTCCCTGATTAGACCATAAATTAACATTTTTCCTAATGTTTCTTTCCACATTTAAGGAAACCGTACATGACCCTAAAAGTATTTTGTACAAATTCTAGAATAGTTACAAAATGTATTTAACATCAAAAGTATAGTTAGATATTGCAAAGATTAAGTATAACAAATTGTATTCTAATGAAAAGTTATAATACTCGTATTATGTATCTCAAAAATAATGAGCATGTTCTAACCACGTAATATTACTAAAGTTTTCTAGACCTGCATACCTAATATGTCAGTTATGTACGAGGGGTGTTTGTTCTCTAACATAGTTTTGAAGTGCATTTGTTTAGATCCCATTGAGCTAAGATGCAATATTCCTTATCTGTCTGTAACTTAAGCAATATTTTTCTGTTGAAAGCAAAGTGCTTACAATTTTTACAACAGATGGTCGAACATTTTAGACCTTCTTCAAAAATACCACGTAAAAAAATGAAAATATTCATAGCGGAGAAGTGAAAAAGTGCATTGGGAAATCCTAATGAATGTTCAGGTCGATCTTTACGAAACTTTGAAGTTTCTGATTTGTTCTAAGGATTGGCTAAATTTGGTTATAATACAAATTTTTCAAGGTTTTCGACCATGCAGATCTGGAAGCTGCATGTAATCTCTGTCCCGATTAAAGATCTTGACGCTCTACAAGCCACATTTTACATCTGATCTTGCTTAAATTTATCATAGTGCGTTAAAAGAGATCTATAATCCACGGTACCATGTGGGTTCATGTTCTTCTATTGCCTTTGGATTTGAGGTTGATGGCTGCGAGAAATCTATAGAAGAAATTGGAAGTCATGCATTTCGGTTAAAAAAATTAATTTTACTGTCCAAGCTCGCTCATACTTTGTCCCTGTTTACTTGAATTGCGTTAATCGTATTTTTTCTTCCGGGGAATGAAGAAGTTTCTCACGCTTTGGTACGATTTTGAAAGTGTATATCTTGCTATTTATAGACGCAGCCTCCATCAATGATAACAAAATTTCAACCTTTGCACTTTTTGTAGTTTTTACTAAAAGGACATGGATTAGAACTTTTTTTTTCACTCTCCTAAAAATTTGCGTTTCAACAGATAAGGAATTCTGCATAAAAAATAAGCTGTAGATACAATTACAAGTATCATCTATGCCAGATGTGGCATATAGATAAGTTATATTCTCCTAAAACGACATTACGACATCACATTCTTTCAAACTCATTTTCCTGCTTGTAGATATTGAAAATCCAAGAAAATGTTGAGTCCGAAAAGTTATTTTATATCCCTTCCAATGATTTTTTTGTGGTTATTTTAATTTTTTCTTTTTCTATTTATTGTGTTGAGTAAACTTATGTGTTTTTTTTCAAACAATCTCAACACCCCCTAAACCAATTGAACTAAATAAAAAAAAACAGTTTGGTAATAATGGATAAAATATCTGATGACTTTGTTTTTATCTTAATTCTCTTTTCCCTGCAACTATTGTTTGGTGTTACCGAAAAAACCAAACTTTAATCTAACAAATAAAACGATACTTTAAAACATGTCACATGTAATTTATGAAAATACCATGAAACCACCTATCATTGATTGACCAACTCCTATAAATTGTGCATCTTGTTGTGCTTTTTTACAAAAACGACTCGTACTACCAACTAAATCCAACACTACCAATGATCAAACACGACATTGAAACAAAACGAAAGGCAACGAAATCATCTATAGAGTGGAACTACCCGATGTGGAACAGATTACCATGATCTACCTGGAGAATAGAGATGCTGACTATCGTAAGTCGAGCGACTAATTAAATACAACCGAAATGAAATGTTGAAAGCGAACTACTGAGTCTAAGAATCGAAAGAAATTGTATACTTATAATGCAAATACTTCAGACGATGTATTTTATCTTTAAACATTTGAAAATATTTACAAAAATATTAAACGATTATTTATTGTTTTGTTTTAGTGCCCAAAAAGGGGGCAAGAAAGAGGATGATGTTTATTTTTCCGTTATTATTCATACATAACAAACCCAAAATAATTGTCACTGTTCCAAAATTCAAAGTCCCCTTGACTGTTCCTACCACCTTCACTTATACTAAACCTCAACGAAGTTTTTATTTCATTTATTTCGATATTTTTTCAATCTTTTCTTATCAAGAAACACAATCAATCCTCCAGTAGTTTAAATGTTATGTATTATTGGAGCTTTATTTTCGATTTCTTTTTTAAAATACTTTGATTTATTATAATTCGTTTGTTTTTTTAACTTTTGGTCTTGTTTTGTTGTTGGATTTATTCTTTAGTAGCTGTGGCCTTGCCCTTTGTTAATTTCCCTTATATTGGTACACTTTTCTGTTTCCGAGATTTATCCAAATTCCAGCAATTATACACAGGCTCAGTATTTCAGTGATATTTAAATTTAGGCCGGATTTTAACTTTAAATTTTCAAAGATAAAAACAGTATACACTGTCTGTACATTTGTATGCTATGTACGTCATTTGAAATTGTTCATGAAAATAAATCAAATGAAGCCCTGGCAGGAAGAAAATGCAAACCCAAAGACTGGCTTTGCTTTTCAGTTTGAGATTACATTGCCTTGGCCTTAGAACGTTCTCTGTGGAAACAATTAAAATCAACCAAAGCCTAAACACAGTTTAAACTATCACCGAAAAACTGAGTTATTTTGAATATATTGAATGCCAATATTGTGTACAATAAAACCTTCGTATTAGAGTTTTCCATAAAGCCTGATGTAAATAAAGATCCTTTTCGATTGAATTATTTATAACACTTCAATTCTACAATTTGGAACAGAAAAAAAACTTAAAATACATTGTTTAACAATTTCTGACAAATTTAAACTCGCTGGGATTAAGTGTCACATATTACTCGTATCGTACCAGATTTTAAAGGGTCAATTATCAAATTTTTGCTTAGTATAAGAGTCCACACACACTATGTTGTCACAAAATATTTTATTGTCCCAAAATACCATTATGAAAATTATTACAAAAATTCCATCAGATGTCGTAAATTCCTATGAAAATATGTATTTTTCGTACAACGGTACTTACTACAGGGTGACCAGATAAGAATGATAGAAAATAAAACTTTAATTAAACAATAACGGTGTGAGATAACTCATCGATTCATCATTTATTTTCAAACTACATATGTGACAGCGCATAGAGAAAGGGACCTAAGGGTAAAAAATCAATTTTAATTTTTTTTTCTTTTTTTTGATGTGGACAACATCTGAGCATCGAATGAGACCGATCCCATGCCCCAAAAGTGTTCCCTCCCAAAGTGTTCCCTCGACGATTCTAAGCGCAAATAGAAAGGGACCTAATCTTTAAATGGCTCTCCTGAACAAAACTGGTTTTTAACCTTAGGTTCTTTTGCGCGTCACATATATGTTATTATATATGTTGGTGTAGCGGCACAATGCCGGGAAACAGCCCTTGGCCGAAGAATCAATCCGGTTCTTAGAAGCGGCTGTCGTAAGGTTGCATAGATATATACATGTAATTGTCTTGTTAACGTATACTTATACAGTCAAGTCGTCTGCTCGCGGCCAATTGGCGAACGCTGGCCGTTGAATGACCTTGTTGCTTGGTCAAACTCTTGATGATTGTGTTTACTCCGACAATTTTGCAAATTGACAAAGTCGCTTAACCAAAAATGGGCTTTGTCCGAGAAGATGATTTTTTTAAGCAAACTTTTTCCTTGTGTCATTTTGGAGAATTTTACAATATACGACGTTTGCTATTTACATTTCGGGCCCATCAATTTAAAAACAATCGTTTATCCTTGGATATGGTATCGGTTGAAGCCGAAAATATTTATTAAATATCAAGTTTTTTTTTCAAAATATTCTCCATGAAGATCAATACAGTTTTTCATGCGCTCAAACCAATTTTCAAAACACTTTTTTCACTCCGTTTGAGACACTCCGAGACATGGTAGAAGTCATTGGGCCAAATTCGGGCTGTACGGCGGATGACCCATCAATTCGACAATGCTTAATTAACTCATTGCTTCAGCTGATGTGTGAGAGCTCGCGTTGTCGTGGTGAAAAAGGATGCGTCTTTTCTTCTTGTTTTTCCTTATTTCTTCGAATACTGGTCGCAAACAGATGGTTGTGTACCACTCAGATTTGACCATTTTACATTCCACTAAAGACCCTGTGGCCAATTGGACGGTTACACTAAAAAAAACGTCCACGAAAAACTTTTTTTTTTTGGATTGGCTCGTCTGGCAGAACCCATACGGTCGATTCCGGTTTGTTTCGGGCTTATATGCATAGATCCTTCATTCTCACCTCTGACGATGCTATACACTGCATATGATCTACAGCGGTTGTATTTTTTTTTATTTATCTTTGCTCCAATTGGCTTTGTTTTGAGCATACGCCAAATTATGTGCGTTCCATCAAGAAATAAAAACAACAAATGATCATTACAAAACAAAGAAAAACCCAACGGAAACCAAATTTTTTCACGGCCAAATGAACATGCAATATCTTTTTGATGCTTGTCATGCTAATGCCCAAGGATGCCTCAATCTTACGGTATGTCACATGGCGGTCTTGCTTTATCAGTTCGATGGTTTCCAGCATAACGACCGAAGTTGGAAGAGCTATACGAAATTCATCCTGGGCCGAACGGCGTCCGAGACGGAACTCTTGGTACCAGCGATTTACAGTTGTTGTTGTTGTAGCAACAATATATTTATTTTGAAGTCTTGTTCGTCTATGAGGGATCTGCTTCGATATCCATGTGAAGGAAACGCGCCATTTGAGTTGGATGTGTCCACAGAGACCTGGGGGTCAGCTGAGTGGGCTTGACCGGACAATTGAAGAGGTGCAGTACATCATGTGGTCACTGATGGCAGGAGGGACAGATGTCCGGAACGTTAGCATCAGTTCGTGCCCAGTAAGAATTGAGGCGGTTGCACCATCCAGATCTCAGCTGCGGCAGAACCACGTGCGCCTGCCGAGGTAGTATCTTCTCCTCAGGTGAAATCTCCGGGGGATGTTCCCCTAGCACTACATTCACACGGTAGCTGGACACTGCTGCTGCGACATCATCGGCGTGAATGTTGTTCAAACCTGCCTGATAGTTTCGATGATGTAAAGGTTCTCTCTTATACCGCTGGACCTCTCTCTCTCTAGATCATGAGATGGTGGTTAGGATGACTGCTGCGAAAAAACCCCAGCAGGTATTGCTTAGACAACAGGAAATTGTGTCTGCGCACGGTGAGGACCTTCGTCACCTCATGAAGATGGTCCTCAGAAGACATAAGAAGATACCCTGTCTGAACTCTGGCAAGCCTGAATTTTCTTCCACTACGTCGTACTCACGTTCGCCGACCATACAGGTGCTGCGTAGTTTGCTACAGTGGTTTACACGATTTACAGTGGTTTTTGATGGTACTTCGTCACCAATCAAGCAAGTTGATTGAAACACTCTTGTCTCGATAATCGTACGAAAATGTTCAGGGGTCAATTCCATTTTTTAACCGAGATGAATTTTTTAGCTCACTGTAAGCTTAACAATTCGCGCTCAATTGACAAAACGTTCTGGGCGAAGTTATTCTAAAACATTTCGAACTTTTCAATAGAAATTCCAGTTCGCTTCTGGCAACTCTAGTATTACCAGGACCCGTAATATAAATAGCAACCCTCGTAGTTACCAATTTTATTGTACAACATATTTAAGCTTTCTTCTGCTCTCAAACACACCCGACTGTTTAACAATGTATGGCTTTTAAATTTTGTCGCACTGTACACTTTTAGTATTAAAATTTCTGGATATTGCTAATTGAAGAATGACTCCACTCCCTTTCGTTATCATACTAGTTTTTCTCTGCACAGAACCTAACCAACAATTTTGTTTTTTGATTTCCAATCATAACTACTCGCACATATAATGAAAATATGAATGATACACGGATTTAGGAAGAACTTAATTCAATTCATGATTGAGAGTCTGTTTAGACTGACAAAAACTAGGGTGATATTTTTTTTACCATATAAATCCCAAAGATAGTTTGCAACTCTTTATTTTTTTATATGGTGAAAACGAGCACGAAATCTACTAGTTTTGTCAGTCTGCAATCGCTGCCAGATTTCAAGATTTAATAGCTTTGCCACAAATACATACATCTACACTGGATCTCTTGAGAATACAACAACAAGAGTATGCATAATGATTTTTAACAAAATAATTAACAAATAAATAAAACATATATGTTGTTAACAAGTTTTTTTTTGTATTTTTTTTTATAATTTTGTTGAATCTCTAAACCCAAAACGTAAGTTTTTTTGATTGTAAAACACCAACCAACCGCCTATAGGTTTGTAAATCTTTTTCGATTATATCTGTATATGTACCAACTTCTAAACCTACCACCTACCTACCAACCTACTTACATATATGTATTTAAATTTGTAACTTGGTTTGTTTCTATAGTTATATACCTACATATTTGTTTTGATATATTATTTCTTTTTTATATATTGTGTTTTTTTATTTTGTTAACGTTTGTTTCATTTGTTCGTTTGTTGTCCGTCCAATATCTGTTGTGCCATGTAGTTTGAAGAGTGATGTGATGTCTGTAGATCAATATTGAACTAGTGTTTTGACTTTGTCTTGATTCTTCCTGAATATGAACATACTCGTACATACATAACTACACCTTATACCGCCTTATCTGTACATTGGTTTTGCATTGACAATGTACGTCCATACATACATAATTAAATAAATATTTACTTTAGAAATAGACATATGTATGTACCTACCTACCCACCCACTACCACACACTTTCCGTAGAACACACAAAGAAATTTTTGTCTGCCAATTTCTCTCTCTCTCCCTACTCCTCCACCACCCCCAACCAACTCTCCACTAATAGCGAATGAAACATTTTAACATAACCTCTACTCATGCTCTATAATTTAGTTCAGTTACTCCTTTTCCTTTAATATCGTATACGAAGACATACTACAGCAACTCTCATCGATGACAAAAACATAAAGAGATAACATTTGCTTAAATGCTTTTAAAGAGAGTATATACTACATATATACATATATTTATTGATCACTGTTATCTAATAAAACATATTTATTTATTTTTTGATTTTCATTTTATTTAAAAAAAAAAAACGAAAAAACCAACATTTATACATTTAGTATTTTGCCAATATCTGCTCGTATTCCCTTCAGCTCCCTTGCATAAATCATTTCTCACCTATACATTTACAGCTTCCGAAGAGAATGTCTTATCGTATGAGGCTGTACAAAGATTATCGATTAATTATACGAGACCTGTCATCATACTGGGTCCGTTGAAGGATCGCATCAATGATGATTTGATATCAGAATATCCAGATAAATTCGGATCATGTGTGCCACGTAAGCTAGCTCAACATTATTAGATTAAAGATCGTGTTTGTTTTATTCGCCATTCAATCTCTATCGTTGCAGATACCACACGTCCCAAGCGCGACTATGAAGTTGATGGACGTGATTATCATTTCGTTTCGTCGCGCGAACAAATGGAACACGATATACAAAATCATCTGTTTATCGAGGCTGGACAATACAACGAGAACTTGTATGGCACATCTGTGGCAAGTGTGCGTGAGGTCGCCGAAAAGGGCAAACATTGTATTCTGGATGTGTCGGGCAATGCAATAAAGCGTCTACAAGTGGCTCAATTATATCCAATTGCTGTATTCATTAAACCCAAATCTGTGGACTCCATTATGTAAGTCTGGCTTTATGTTATATCAAAATTTCTCACCTAGGTAAAGATTAATCTAACATATAGGTCTTTTCTAATATAACTAAACATCGAAGTGATTTCATTTTCAAAAAATTAAAATATCGCGCGATTATTTTACAGCCAGAGAATTTTAATAGCTTTTTGTTTTTCTTTTATTTCTTTATTGTCAAAAGCATAACAAATTGTGACAAATAATACATTTATGTTATCTTTTGTAGCAAAATTAGATCTTTACAAGAAAAATATATTAGTGGTATTCATGAAAATGTGTATATGGACATTTTCACCAAAAGGTCAACCAAGACGAAAAAATAAATGTTCTCGAAAACACTTTTTTTGGTCATATTTTAATAGAAAAACGACCAAATTTAGTTATGTGATGCAATGCCTCATGAGCTCAAATTTCTTTTTTTATTCTAAAAAAAATTATTAAAGAGAGATACGGGGGCCGCTATATATATTTCTGGCCTAATAATGAAAATGCGAATATTTATCATCAAAAATGGTTTTATTGTTTTTCAAAGTATTCTCCAGAATGATTTATACACTTTTGCATGCGCTCAAACCAATTGTCAAAGCACTTTTTCCACTTCGATTAAGACACCTCAAAAACAAGGTTCAACAGCATCTTCTGGCGCCGAAAATTGTTAACCACGCAATTTTTTCTTGATGTGCGGGAATAAAAAAAGTCATTGGATGCCAAGGCTGTACGCGGATGACCCATCTATTCGACGTTTTGGCCGATCAAATAGGCGCTTGTTTGAGCCTATATGTGAGAGCTCGCATTGTTATTCGAATTTTTCCGAAGTCTTCAGGCAAACAAATTGTGGTGTATCACTCAGAATTGACCGTCCTACGTTGCTTAAGCAGTCGCCACATGACCAGTTTTGCCGAACAAACAGATGACCATTTGCTTCGAGGTGCTTCCACGAACAACTTTCGTCGGATTTGGCTCGACTTCGAAGACCCACACGGTCAATTGCTGTTTTGTTTTGGGCTCATACGCATAGATCCATGATTCGTCCCCTGTGACGATCTTATACACGTCTTTTGGAGCACCGCGATGGTTTTTTCAAAATTTCTTTGCACCAATCGACACGAGCCTTTTTTTTCAGCGATGGTAAAATTGTGCGGGATCCAATGAGAACAAACCTTTTTTACGGCCAGGTGTTCATGCAATATCGAATGTATGCTACTTGAAGGAATGCCCAAGGATGCCTCTATCTCACGGTATGTCAAATGACGATCTTCCATTATCAGTTCACGCAAGGCACAACGGCCGTTTTTGGACGACCTTCGTCTTTGAGTGAGCGTCGGCCACGATTGAATTCATTAAACCAGTTTTTCACGGTGCCATAGGATGGTGCTTCATCGCCATACAAAGATTTAAGTTCATCGATGCACTCTTGTCGTGATAATAAATCGACGTCGAAAGTTGTGAATAATGATCGCACGAAAATGTTCACGAGTTTGCCAAATTGAATTTTTCAAGTCACTGTAAATAACACAAATGATGGTCGTACTTCAAAAGGTTCTGAATACGTTTATGCTAAAAAAATGTCAAACTTTCCAATGGAAATATCAGATGGCGCAGGCAACACTTAGTAGTGCCTAGGCCAGAAATATATATAGCAATCCTCGTACATTATCTATTGCTTTTCAAAATCTTTTTGAAAGTACAGAGACAAAAAAAATCCAGTAGAAACTGAGCGACTGTAAAAACCTTTAAATTGTGGATATGCATTATCGTATATTTCAATGTCAAGTGTGACATTTAAAAACTCTATTTCATATCAGTGCGTCGAAAGTATCAAAATCAAATATATAGTATACACAGAGACTTTCCCTACAATTAAGATTAAACAAACAAAAATAAGATTTGTGACATTGGTACATTATATTATATTAAGCTACGTGTCGCCCATGTAAGTGGAAAATTTTAAAAATTATTTTTACATAAATAATTATTTTGCGCTTAGAAAAAACATTTTAGACCCTACATTTGTTTGGACTTAATATGTTTCATGAAATTTTAAGTCATTTTAAGTCATGGTCAGCTGTCCGTCTGGCGACTGGTTCGCACGATTACTTTCGAAAACAGTTACCAATCATAATTTTAAACTTGGCATGCCGTAATTCTTGTTCAAACCCGAAATCAAAACTGTTATCGCATAAAAAATTGGCCGAAGTGTCACACCCCTTCTGGCATATTCCATTTCCCCTAATTAAATATTGTAAATATCTTTAATACTTGTAATATCTTTAATACTTTTTAAACGATCTGACCGACTTGGTGCAAACAAGTGGACTCATAGCCGTGCTTTTTCTGATGTCTCCCACAAGATTGATACTGTTTCAGTTCAGATTAGAACCCACATAACTTGTCTCTTAGTGCATTAAATTTGCTTAAATTGCGAACTTTTTAATAAGTAAGCCTTCTTATATACATTCAATTTCTCAAAAGATCAACAAAAACAATAAACATATACTTAGTAGGGACATAAATACCGTTACAACATTGAACACACCCATTTCATTAGTAGCACTGAACATACCCCGTTAATGTCATATGGGTAACCTCAAAAGTGTTAGTCTGTAACGGGATTTTGAAATTGATTCAACTTTCATCATGGAGTGGTCAGATAATGAGAACCGTATAGCTGTCATAGCGCTTTTCAAGAGTGAAATGAAAAAAGCGATATTTTCAAAACTCTCCGGCCACTAGGAATTAGCCGCATGTTCGTCGACTGATGCATAAAACTATTTGAGGAGACTGGAGATGTAAAAGACCGCCACAGGTCGGGCCGCCCACGCTCTGTTCGAACACCACATGTCATTAAAGCCGTTAAATGAAGAATTCACAGAAATCCGCTCCGAAAACAAAAAATCATGGTCCGTGAGATGAATATCACGCAAAAGACCATGAGTCGAATCATTAAAAAAGACTTGGGACTTGGGGCTTTCAAACGACGTACCGGAAATTTATTGGCTGCTGCTTTGAAAAAAATAGGATTGAAAAATGCAAACGTCTTTTGGTGAAGCACGCTGATAACTTGCACAGAAAAATTTTGTTCACCGATGAACAAATTTTTACCGCTCAGGAAAAATTTAACAAGCTAAATGATAGAGTGTATGCGCGGTCATCTAAGGAAGTATCTGAACTGATCCCAAGGGTAGAAAAAGGTATTCACCCAGCTTCAGTCATGGTTTGGTAGGGTGTATCTTACGATGGGGTCACTGACCTGCATTTCTGCGAACAAGGAGTCAAAACATCGGCCAAAGTTTACCAAGAAACCGTTTTGTAAGCTGTTGTGAAGACTCTTAACAATTCCCTGTTCCAAAACCAGCCATGGACTTTCTAGCAGGATTCAGCGCCGGCCGATAAGGCTAAAACTTCCAAACGTTTATTTCCTCTGAAGAATAGCCCTCAGGCAGTCCAGATTTGAATCCATTCGATTGCAAATTGTGGTCGGTTTTAGAGGACAATGTTTGTCAGAAAAGATACCCCAACATTGGATCTCTTAAGACTGCTTTGGTTCGAGCTGTGGCCAATTTTCCAATGGACGAGGTTCGTGCAGCTATTGACGATTGGCCAGTGCGACTTAAGGCATGTGTAAAGGCAAAAGGCGGACATTTCGAATAAGTAGATTCTTTTTGGATACAATATATTAAAAATTATTTGGTCCAAAAATATTCAGTACTTTTTATTATACAGCATAAAACGTGTGTAGCAGCATTTATGCCCCTACCAAGTATACATACTTTTTGGCAAATAATAAGATACAATTGAATACATTACAAACACATAGTAAGAAGAAGAATACTTTTTGTTGAAGTTACATTTTGTAAATGATCAAATCGATAATCGATCGATCGACAATATACTTAAAGTCTGCTGATTTGTGGAACTGCAAAAATATTAAATTTTACCATCCTTGCAACGAGTTTGTTCTGGTCCATAGTTTTATATAAATCAGGCTGTGGATAGCAAAGAATTAAGTAAGCCATGTTTCGTATATTGAATAATATAAGATATAAACGAAACTAAGCAGAATTGTCTGATATCAGACAAATTTTTGACCTTAAAACCCAATGTTTTATTATGAGATCTTTAAAATTTTAATAAAAACTTATGACTCTGACACAACTATAGTTCAACTTAACTAATGATGTCAATATAATTTTTTCATTCATGCAGGGAAATGAATCGCCGTATGACTGAAGAGCAAGCCAAGAAAACGTACGAGCGTGCTGTCAAAATGGAACAAGAATTTGGAGAATATTTTACTGGTAAGTTAGTACAAATTTGAAATATGTTGATCCATCTGATTTATTATTTAAAAGGCATCTCGAATCAGAAAATTTTTTATAAAGATTTTCTGTTGCTATCAAGAATATGAACTTATTAGAAAGTCATGTCGTAATAATTTTAATGAAAACCCGAGTCAACTTATATATGCTACGACAAAGATTCAAAGTGCCTAACAAGCCTGTTTCGAAATGTTGAATCGGACATATTAAACGTTTTTAGATTATCAGGTAGCTTGTTAAACACTCGAGCAATTCTGACTTGAAATGATTTTCCTAACAAGCAGTCAACTCTAGGAATAATCAATTGATTACTACGCGTGAATGTGAACGACTGAACCAGGAACTGTGGGCATTGGTTTCTGTAGACCTTATAAAACATGGTATGTCAACAAGTTGATCAAATTAACAACCTAAAATTGTTTTACAAACGGTTGAATATGCGAAAAACGACTCACATGATACAAAAAGCGCATAGCTGAATTAAAAGCAATATTTATTTTTACATATATTCTTTGTTCTATACAACAAAGAATATTAGACATTACTAAGGCATGCAACAACTGCTTCTTAGCATAAAGTGGTAGCACAAAGTCTGTGTTGTAAAGTTGACGAAGGGTAAGATTGATTTGGGAAACTACAGCGTCAATATGATGCTCAAAGTTTAATTTGTCATCAACAGCAAATATTTAATGCTACGAACAATTTCTATGAAAACATTGTCGTATTTCAATTGCAAGTGCAGGTCTCGTACAAAATAGTAGAGCCTTAGTCTTAGACGGATTAATACAAAGATTACCTGGCACCATCCAACTATGCAATAATTCCAGCACATCATCAACCCTCGCTTGAAGTAGATCAATTAATTGATACTCACCCTTAAAGACAAGCTGAACATCATCTGCACATGCATAAGGAGTGCATGAGTCACCAAGACTATCAAAAATGTCATTTATAAACAATGTAAACAAAATAGACCCAAGGACCGACCCCTGAGGCACCCCACTCCTTACCGACAAAACACACGATGAAAAACCGTTAACACTTACGTATTGCGTCCTGCCACTAAGATAAGAGATTATTAAACGACAGGCGCTGGCTTCAAATACGTAAAACATAAAAAGTTTGTCTATCAATAAACCGTGATCAACTCTGTCAAATGAAAATGAAATCAAGGGATATAAGCACACTTAGGCGCTGATTAGTAAAATTACTTCTCAATTCATCAGCTAAACCGGCTAATAACGTTGATAAGCAAAGACTTTTCTTCTATGTACTCTAACAATTGTCGCTTTAAAATGTGCTCCATTATTGTGGATAAAATTGGCAAAAGAGAGATTGGCCTTAGGTTCTCCAGCGAGTCCGAATTTAATTTTTTCCTTATCGGAGTTTATTTGGAGCATTTCCATTGTACGGGAAATACTGACGTCATTACGATAGTGTTCACAAGATGCAAAAACTATCCTACAATGTAGGGAAAAACTACTTAAAAAATTTTAACGGATACCCATCGCTGCCAGCTACATTTGATGTTATAGCTGCAAATACTAAATAAAGATCATCCTGCGAAATACCATGAAACGAAAACTTTTCTATGCCTGAATACCTTTAAAATATTTCATCGATGTCACTGGGGAGTTCCAGTTGATTCTCAACAAATTTCTCGTTGAGATCATCAATTCCCACATTAGTCAAGTGCGCAGTACTTTCAGGTCGAGAATCTACCACCCCTCCATTCTTAATCTGCCTCCACAATTCTTTTGCATCTACTCCCTCCGTAAACAACATAGCATGAGCTTCCCTCTTTGCCTTTCTTACAATGGACTTAGCTCGGTACAGTGCTCTGCAGAATACTCTCCATTTCTCATCGCATCTGTCATTAAGATAGGCCTTGTAAGCCAGGTCTCTCAGTGAAAGATGATACATTATTTGACGAGAATTGAACCACTCAGTCCTCAACATAGCATGAGCTTCCCTCTTTGCCTTTCTTAAAATGGACTTAGCTCGGTATCGTGCTCTGCAGAATACTCTCAATTTCTCATCGCATATGTCATCAAGATAGGCCTTGTAAGCCAGGTCTCTCAGTGAAAGATGATACGTTATTTGACGAGAATTGAACCACTCAGACCCGCCCGCTCGCACTCTTCTCCTTTTTAACGGAAACACAGAATGAATATGGTCCAACCCGGCCATAAAAAATTCCAACTGTTCATCCACATCTGAAGAAAAAAAGCATCCTAGAGAAATTAAACGAACTGCTTTTATACAACAAAACTACACTATCAACACTACTAAATAAGTAGTCATAGAACTCATTCGTCGCAGAGTTACATCTAAAGAAATATAAATAAAAGCATGCTTAGAGAAAGTGGGACAAAATATTTGACTGGAGAAAGTAACATTATCAGGAACTGAAAGTAAAAAGTAATCAAGCAGAGATGTTGATTGATGGTACGGATCGAAATGAGTTGCCCTAGCATTGTGGTAAATCAAGACATTCAGCCTAGAGCAAGCGCGCCTGACGGCCAACGACCGCGACACATCAAAGAAGTTGTTATTAAAATCGTCCATAATAATTATCTGAGAATATCGTACCAACAAGTCTGAAACCTCACTCTCAAATGCATTGAAATCCTCATGTGGGAGATATACTACATTTAACTAATATATTATCACCTGATGTCATCAACTCCACGAACAAACATTCCACGACACCATAATTATTGCTCCTATAAACAACGTTAAAATTAATATTCTTTGAAATAAATAAAGAAACGCCGCCCCCTCTCTGATTAGGCCTATCGCTTCTGCAGCAATTATACCCCGAAATGCTAAGGCTTTTCGATAATATAGAAGGCTTAAGCCACGTTTCGCTGACACCAACAATATCTAAAAAACTATTCTCCACAACGTTTCTGATTTCTGATAGTTTAGAAGATCTGGGACTTATATTAAAGCTTTGCGTATTAAAATGCGCAACATTTAAATTAAACTGCAAGCTATTAAGCTGGGAATGTATAAGTTGATTATCATAATACGATTATCACGATAATAGGACTATATTACCTAATTCATTGTTCATATCTTAAAAATCTATAAAATATTATTTTATTTTAAACCCATTTAGATCAGAACACAGTTTACTTGTTATATGTAAAAGTATAATGGAAATACATAAAAGTGTATAAAGTAAATTCATTTGTGGAATACGGCAATAAAAAGGGTATGAGGTAAACAATATCAGCTAGAAGTGGACTATGCATGGACTCTTATATAGATAAGTTGTGAGTTTATTCCTAGTTTACTAAAAGGAGGGAGTTTATAATAGTGAATTGTAAGATTGTGAAGAGAAAGACCTAATGGAATTTTAACTTTTTTGGACCTTTTCGCCCAGCAGCAAATAGTGCTAGAGTTTATGACACTTGAATCCATCAACCATATTTATCGAGTGGAGGGAGGCAGAGGATAGTGCTCCGGATTTTTTTAATTTATTGAAATGTATTTATATCTAGCACCGTATTTAAAAAAATTTGATATAACAAATATTTATTGATAGATAATTCTTTCGCCACCGCAATTGAAACAGCCTGGAAAATAATATTTGAATTTCAAAATGTGTGTGCTTATTGGGTTAAGTGATATGTTCTAAGGTGTTTGATAAGACAATTGTTGTAATTGAACGTAAGCTAGATTTGTTCCTTAAATTATGAGCAAGCGAAAATGTTACCTGGCAGACTGTATTAAATTCGTTGCTCCCCTATTTAACAGTATCTTTAAACAATCACAAGACGTTTTCTTTATTATTTTTTCATTGCTATCGCATTAATGTATTTACCTATTGTTTTACTTTTAGGTGTAGTGCAAGGAGATACCATTGAGGAGATCTACAGCAAAGTGAAATCAATGATTTGGTCACAATCTGGTCCAACCATATGGGTCCCATCCAAGGAATCTCTATGACCAGCCGTTGCAACAACATGGACACTGCCACCTCGAGTACGTTGTCGACCAGTCTCGAGATCAACGACAATTACACAACAACAACACAATAAAACACATTAGAAACAGAAATTATCCTCAATTCCGAAAACAATCCTAAATGGCTAAGCAAAAAACAAAAGAAACGAAAAAGGAAACAAGGCCACATCTAATATATTTACATACTACTACATGCATACAAGCAGTCGTCTCTTGTGCAACATCTATTGCAAAGTCCTGCAATAAGAAAACCATTTATTATCACTAACATTTAGTTCCCCGAAATGTAATGAAGAAAACCCCCCGTTTTAAACGATTTAAATATTAGTGCGAACAAAAAGGAATGGAAAAAGGTGAAAATATTTCCAATGCATTGGTAATAATGCATTTGTTGTTATTTAGTGAAAAAAGAAACAAACAAAACCGATAATAAAAACAAATAGAAGAGCTGAGTAAAGGAAGAAAATAACTACAATTTCGCAAGGAAATTCAACTCGAATACCATATTTAATTAACCAACCACCAGAAGAAAGAAAAATAATGCTAAACTATAATCAATAGACATTAAAGTAATCTATTTTTTAAAACAAAAGAAGGAAAACATGCTGTTCCCTCTATTGAGAACATCAATAGATTTCACACAATTTAATTTAATTATTTTTTTCTTTAAATTCTATACATATACACAAAAATATTGTTGATGATAATATGAGTTCTAGAATATGATGAGGATGATGTTTTAAATTTGTTTTTGTTTAGTAGCCACGCTCGTATATATGCTTAGTTAAGCCACAGTCGTCACCTAAGCGCAACCGCTAAAGGGAATAGGAAGCCAACAAAATCACCTACAAGAAATCAAATCTTGATTCTACCAACCACCCACACACATAGTAAACTTTTCAAAATGTATTCTTCTCTTTCAAGCACTAGTAAATAACACATTTTGCGTTATAATTTCATAATAGACGGACAAACGGACGAAAGAACAGATGTTGGAGAAACTTGAGCTGTTAGAACATTTTAAATCGGTTAACAATTTGATATTGAAAAAACTTATGGCTTGAAAAAAAACGCAGTCAATACTTCGATAAAGTACTCAACTGTCGCATAAAGTACGACTTATCAATAGTTAATTGAAATTTTGGCCAATGATGTTGAAAACGCAGATTTCAAATCAATTTTTATAAATTTGTCATTTACTCGCTTAATAAACGCAACGAGAAATTTTCCAATTTTTAAGAATTTTTTGGCAACAGAACTTAAGTGTTACGTATAAATAAGCATTTCGAAGTTGTGGCGACTCCAATTTAGGAAATATAGTTAAAATATATTATGAAACGCCTCTATTTTTTGAGAAATTTGAAGAGATCAAAAATCTGTTTAATTTTTAGATAATATTGAACTTTCTGTATATTTTTGAGAGATCTTTTAGCCTTCTACCACTTGTATCGAAAGTCATAAAGTACCGATTTATTTGTTTAATTCATGTGTAGAATAATAAGTGTTTTATTAAAAAGGCGATAAAATATGCTTTAAACCCCGCTAAGTCAATTATTTCCAAATTGTTATTAAAAAAAAGCAAATAAGCTTTATCCATTAAAAATGATTTAATTACATGAATCCAAAATCGTTTATTTGGAACAATTTTAATTTTTAAAAACAAAAAACGTATTCAAGAAAAAGTTTCAAGTGTGTTTAACTGGTTCTGATCAGACTCGGGCTAATCCGCTTAGCGTATTTATTAAATACATTTATTACTATTAATTTGAAATGATCAAAGCAAACTCTTTTTTATTCAAAATAAAAAAAATTTCGGATTTTTTGATAATGATGTAAAATTGTCCTTAGCTGGGATTCAAGTACATGTTTTCGAATTTAAAAAAAAACACATCTTATGAACACATTTGCAATCAAACGACATCAATACACGCCATAACCTTTTCGTGTTAATATTATTTAAGTGCATACGTGACAGAAAAAGCACAGCTGTTAGTTTTTAAAATTGTTCTTTTTTGAATTTCTCAAACGCAAAAGTCGATATTAAAAAAAATGTTTTAAAATTTTTGCAACATATTCAGATGGTAAAATTTTTACTACACAAACTAAGTCAAAATGGATGTATGTCCTGCCAGAAAATTAAATTTTCCGTGTTTCAATACATTCGATCTATTCCCGTTTGTGTAATAGAATTTGAAAAGCCACTTTTAACCTAATGGGAGCAAGCCATGATTTCTTGTTATTAAGCGGGGAAATGGCTTAGAACTCGTACTTAAAAGAATAGCCAAATTAGTAACAAACTCGAGTGTTTCTACAACCAGTTTCCTTTCTATTGTTTTAGACGCTATTTTGTATTACACAGTTCTATAGAAGGTATTATGTTGTAACATTTTCTGGTTTTATATTTATATATATAACGTTTCTTATTTAAATTATTTTTATAGACTTGGAAAGGTTTTTAAGCAATTCTCTACAACATACTTGTTTATCCCCACGACAACATATTTGTTTTATTTTTTAATTAATTAAAACAAATAGAAAAAACAGTAGATGAAACTGTTTTTAATTATTTTTTTTTTATTTTAACTTAGCTAATTTTCTAAAGAAAACAAAGAGAAAGAAAAACCAATACTGTGCATTCATTCGCAACACGCAAATACGTCCCCGTTGCCCTCACCTCGCCCCCATTTCCGCTTTAACAAAAAAAAAAGAAACAAACACAACGACAATTAACAACACTTTGAAATTTCATTTGTATTTAATTTGAATACACTTTAGAAAGTATTTACACTATTTTGAGCTTAGTCTTTTTACTTTTATCGTCAGGATAATAATTAAAATAAAAATTCTACTTAAAACCATTTGTTGTATAAGTCCCTAACAATACAAAAGGAAAATTATTTTTAAAAATTGTGCTAAATTGTTGAAAAACTCTTAAAGAAAATACACAAAAACACAGTACGAAAAATGTTTGTATTATTATTATTATATTATATTACCATTATTATATTATTTTAAAAATACTGAAATTGTAATTAATTTCTAAGAATGTTTCACAAAATGTAAAGTAATACATCTATGTTTTGTGTGTGGAAATAAAATTTTAATTTCTTTTCGATTGTACAAAAAAAAAAACAAATGTTTATTAAATTACCCACTTTCCACCCCATTCGATATGAACTTTTCGTGCTCCTCCATTAGAAATCATTCTGATTACGGTTAAAAAATTCCAAAACGTAAGCAAACAGCATTACTATGGGTTATTGTGGTATCCGTTTGTTGTTGGAATTGAAACCGGACAAAAAATTAACTTTCGTTTCGTGGAAAACGATATTATCGGTTTGAATCGGAATTTGCTATCATAGGCTCAGATTTCTAGTGAGAGATCAACTCGTTGTTTTGTATTCCCTCGAAATAGGTTTCCCGATAAGTAAAGAATAACAACTTGAAATCTGCAGTAATATTTTGTCATTATTTCAATTAAGAATATTTGCATTAATAAGCAGATTCTCTTTGCAGATTATGTACGTGTTAACTTACTTTCGATCGAAAGAAGATTCAACATTTCTTCTAAATGTAGTCTTAGCTCATTTTCTCTTAGGTTTTTGTTTTTGAAATCTACGTTTTTATTCTCTATCCTGTCATGTTTTCAGTCCAAAAAATGGATATTGAAGACGTTTCCCTTACAACAGATAGACCACAATTGATTTAAGCTTTGCACATTTTAAACCAGCGAAATGTAAGGACGACGAGACTTGCTGGTTGTTCTTCGTTTCCCAACACGGTAACACATACTTATACATACTTTTATCTAGCGTGGTCGATCTTTGCAGAGTGGATAACATCATCGACAATGTCCGGAATCACGTTGTATACTTGCTAAGATGATACAGAGCTCGGAGAATATGATCACACCTTGGCTGGCGGTTCTATGGACCGGATTGACCCGTAGAGCAATTCTTCGGCCAAGGGCTGTCACCCCGGCAAACAGCTGCCGCAACAACAACACCTTGGCTGCTGGAGATATATCAACGATGTCTTTCTCTCTTTAAACTACTTTATGAAACTACATTATGAACAGTTGAATAAGAGGTGGTACTCATTCCCAGATGGGAAAGTGCATCATTGAACGGTCAAAAGGCCAATAAGCTTATTTGCTGAAAACACTAAAAAGGCTCCTAGACGCACACAATCGCAAGAGCCTGGTTTGCTCAGCTCAATTATCTAAAAGCCAGCTTGTCTATCTCAAGGCTTGTTCAACCGCTGCCTTCTTGCATTACTTCTACTTGCCGAGGAGGTATTCAAGCAAATGGATTGTCACCATGCTCCGGGGCAGTTTGCCAGAATACCCGTACAAAGTATGTAAGCAGAGGACCCCTTTACTTTGGCTGCTGGTTATTAAATCACTTCTACTAGACTGTAACAAAAGTGTAATTAAAGTAGTACTCGTAGCATATGGCGATGATGTAGTCATACTGATTCCGGATTTGTACCCGTCCGTATTAAGTGAAGTCATAAACGATGCCTTTTACACACTTTACTCCCATCAGCTTAGTCTTGGCTTAAGAAAAGAAAGAAGATTCCAGCCTACAACCTACCTAGTCTCAACGGACATGAGATCCAACTACCAAATTACGCAAAGTACCTTGGCGTGATCTTTGACTCGAAACTATCCTGACGAAAGAACACGGAACATAGGGTCCAGAAAGCCATTGTGGCTTACTACACCTTGTGGCTTACATTCTTTAACGGAGAAGTCTACCATTTACAAACTCCTACACAAGGCTTAGAGATCTGGCTGACGAAAGAACACAGAACATAGGGTCGAGAAAGCAATGATAGCTTACTAAACCTGCCGAAAATGGTGTTATGGATGTACGCTATGCAATAAGCCCGATATTCACTTATGAATTCATTTTGTGGTGGACTTTAACGGAGAAGTCTACCATTCACAAACTCCTACACAAGGCTTAGAGATCTTCCTGCTTTGGAGTTATGGGGGAAATACGTACCTTTTTCGTGATGCAATCCACATGATGGCATTACTACTAAAAACGATCCCACGATAGCCAGTTTTATGTACCTGATCGGTCCGAAGGAGGAATTCTTTTGCCAAGGGCTGTCACTCCGGCATTATGTGCCGCTCCAACAACAAATACTTGTAAACGACATACACATCTCCGCGATGGTGGCGTGCAGCGCTGTTATATTTGACTTCAAGGAATCATGGATGAAAGATGCTCATGCTTGTATCCTAGATTAGCTCTCGGTTAAATTAAGGTAATCGTAAGAGATTCCAGCACCAAATGGTAAGGATTTTTCTGTAACATTAATTAAACTTCAGAGTATACACTGGCGGCTCCAAAATGACTTATGGAGCTGGAGCGGGTGTATTGTGTATTGCATTGACACCCTGACGGCTCTTCTGGTTCTTAAATCATGTTCTACCACATCATCACTAGTCAACGTATTGTGCAATTGTGCGACCCTCATATGGATTATAGAAAACAGAAAGCTATATAGAAATGAACGGACGCATAATCTGGCAAAACTCAAGCAACATCGAACTAATATCCAGTAGAAGTATTATCCGTAGAAAGGTGAATCAATAGATATTGTCTTGAAATTGGAGTCTCAAGGTGAAATGCTTTGGAATCGTGGTTTTTGGTTCGGTTCAAAAAGTTTCATCTAACAGTGGTTTTCGTTTCGTTTGACAACCAACAAATTTACTTGGCTTGGTTCAAAACCGGTTTGGTGTACATCCCTGGATAAGAGAGTAAGTAATTGTCTTTTATCTATATTCTTGTCTTAATTTACAGGTTATAATTCGGAATCACACATGAATGGAGAATCCGAATGCAAAGATAGTGGATGCCACTGTAAATATTTATTTATTTTATTTTCAAATTAACATAAATTACTGAACTTCAATAAAAATCACAATATAAAAAAATAATAAATATAATATCCAATTGAAATTGCGAAAATACAAATTAAAATTGAGAAAACCCCAATTGAAATTGACTGGCATAAGTTAAAATTGAAATTGGGAAATGCAAATTAAGAAAAAAACAAACCAAAATTGAGAAGTGAAAATTGAAATTGAGAAAATACAAATTAAAATTGTGAAAAACATTGAAACTGAGAAAATACAAAATGAAATTGAGAAATGCAAATTAAAATGAAGAAAAAACAAATTGAAATTCTGAAGTGAAAATTAAGATTGAGAAAATACAAATTGAAATTGTGAAAAAATACAAATTGAAAAATGCAAATTAATATTAGGAAAATGCAATTAAAAATTCAGAAGTGCAAAAAACCATTAAGGAGATTTAAATTGAAAAACGCTAATTGGAATTGAGAAACGAAAATTGAAGTCAGGAAAAAAACTAATTAATATTAGGAAAAACAAATTGAAATCAAGAAAATGCAAATTGATAACAAGAAAATGCAAATTAAAATTGAGAAAAGAGAAATTGTACTCTTCTCAACAGACATAATTCGAACGCTCTGGTATAAATTGTTGTTGTTGTTGTAGCGGCACATAGTACCGGGGTGACAGCCCTTGGCCGAAGAATTCTTACTTTGGCTCTATCCGGTGCTTAGAACCGGCTGTCATGGGATCGGTATAAATTGTTCAATGTTATACCGCTCTGTGACATTGTTCGCAAACATCCGAGAAGACACTTTCGGTGTATTATGATTTTTACTTTCTCTTGTTGTTGTTGTAACAACAATATTTTATTTTGAAGTCCTGTTCGTCTATAGGGGATCTGGTTCGTAATCCAGGTGGAGAACCAGGTGGAGACCTCGGAGTCAGCAGAGTGGGCTTGGCCGGACAATTAAAGAGGTGCAGCACGTCATGTGGTCCTTGATGTCAGATGTCCGGAACGTTAGCATCAATTCGTGTCCAATAAGATTTGAGGCGGCTGCACCAACCAGATCTTAGCTGAGCCAGAACCACGCGCGTCTGCCGAGGTAGAACCCTCTCATCAGGTGAAATCTCCAGGGAATGTTCCCCTAGCACTACATTCACACTGTAGCTGGAAACTGCTGCTGCGACTTCATCAGCGTAAATGTTGTGCAGACCTGTCTGATAGTTTCGATGATGTAAGGGTTCTCTCATGTACCGCTGGACCTCTATCTCTCTAGGTCATGAAGATCGTACCTGATCTGCCTGGGCGGAGGCATCCTGTCCAAGAGATGGTGGTTAGGATGACTGCCGCGAAAAACACCCTACCAGGTATTGCTACGTGTCTGCGTACGGTAAGGACCTTCGTCTCCTCATGTAGATGGTCCTCAGAAGACATAAGAAGACACCCTGTTGATGTTCTCAGGGCGGCATTCTGGCAAGTCTGAATTTTCTTCCACTGCGTCGTACTCACGTTCGCCGACCATACAGGTGCTGCGTAGTTCGCTACAGACCGATCTTTCAATCCCGCGACTGCCGGTTCTATGTACCGGATTGACCCGAAACTCTTCGGCCAGGGGCAGTCACCTCAACAATATATGTTTTTTGTTCGTCCATTTTTTCGTCGTGGGAGCAGCACTTCCCGGAATGCCTGCTCCGAATACTACTGGTCCGAGCCGGGATCGAACAAAACCCCGGACCTTGGATCTGCTCGGTTTGTCAGAACCGAATACACCATCGTGCTACGTCTGTAAGGTGTAATCGTTGCATGGAGTGGGTGCACTTCAGGAGCTGTTCAGGTCTGAACCACATCAGGGAGTATAGCGAAGCAGACTTTGTTGCCTCATGCTGTATCAACAAAGTTAGCAGTGGGTCTCTGGATTTGGTGTTATCATCGTCGTCTGCATTTTCGTCGTCGTCGTCATCATCATCATCTAACTACGAGACTCCCCCGCAGTCGCCCTCGCAACAGCATCAACACATACAGCATCTTACACCACAGATTGCTGTTGCCACTCCTGACAGTGCATCAATCTTGCAATTTAATTGTAATGGCCTACGCAACAAAATCAGTGAGGTCATAGAATTTATGAATCGGAGAAACATCATGGTCGCCGCGATCCAAGAAACTAAGCTGAATGCCACCTGCAGCCTGCACAGTTGTGACGGATACAACGTGCTACGTAAGGATCGCACCAGAAGTGGAGGTGGGGGACTTGCTTTCCTGTTACACCATTCTGTGCAGTACAGACCTATTTCGCCTGAGCTTGACTCTAGAGACCCATACATGGAATGTATGGGGGTAGCAGTCAAGTCTGGAACTGCCGAAATAGAGCTGTACAACGTATACATCCCGCCGGTTGGTAGCTGTGCCCCGCGTTATCTGCCAGACATTAGCAATTTGCTACAAGGCAATAACCGCTTGGTCCTAGGAGACTTTAATGCTCACCACGAACTGTGGCATTCTCTCCTAGACAACGACCAGAGGGGCATAGCTTTGGCAGAGCAAATTGATAGCTCTACGTTCTGCACAGTGAATGAGGACGCCCCCACGCGGATTATGGGCGATTGCCATAGCTCGCCAGACATCACTTTGGCATCGCCTACCCTGATCAACGACGTCACCTGGCAACCCGTCATCTCACTAGGATCGGACCACCTTCCCATAATTCTCTCCATTAATAGACCACCCGATTTCATAACCTCTGAACGCCGTACGTTTCTCAATCAAAAAAAGGCTGATTGGGAGGCCTTCAGAGAAGCCACCAACCGCAGCTTTAATAATCTAGCTATTCCGTCGGACGTTCGGGTAGCCGAGAAAAAGTTCCGGGCCATCATCAACGCAGCAGCCGCTCGCCATATCCCTGCTGGTCGAATACCCGAAGTACGACCAAACTTCCCAGCAGAGGCAGCGGGACTCGCAGACGAGCGTGATGACATTCGTCGCTCCAACCCTACTGACCCTAGAATTAGGGATCTCAACTCCGAGATCAGTAGGTTGGTCAACGAATATAAGCGGAACAAATGGCTAGACCACTTAAAGCAGTGCAACTTGAGTTCCGGAATTGGTAAGTTGTGGACAACGGTCAAATCACTCTCTAACCCTGTAAGGAAGGATGATCGGACAGCTGTCACGTTCGGTGATAGAACAGTGACAGATCCGAAGCGGTGCGCGTGTTATTTTAACCGGCTTTTTATTGAGCACCCAGAGAGTGATAAGGCGAAAAGGAGAGTATTGCGTCGTATCCGCGCTCTCCGAGTCGAAGAGGCACCACCACAATTTACCGTTGGCGAAGTTGCCCATGTCATCCGCAGCGCAAAGTCATCAAAGGCGCTGGGTCCGGACGGAATCTCAATGCTGATGTTAAAGCACTTGGATACCCCGGGAGTAGAGTACATGACCAAAGTGCTCAATCTGTCGCTAGCCACTCACGAAGTTCCCGATGCCTGGAAAATGGGCAGAGTGGTCCCGCTACTGAAGCCAGGCAAAGACGCAAGTAAGGGAGATTCGTACAGGCCGATCTCCTTGCTTTCTCCAGTAGCAAAGACGCTTGAAGCACTGCTCCTCCCCAGCCTGATCGAACACTTTCTTAGTGCTGATCATCAGCATGGATTCCGCAAGCAGCACAGCACAACAACTGCTTTACACGCCATCACCACACGTATAAGTCGCGGCCTTAACCAGAACAAGCCTAACGACAGGACGGTCCTCGTGGCTCTTGACCTCACAAAAGCCTTCGACACGGTCAATCATGCCACTCTGTTCGAGGACATTGAAGAAACGTCCCTTCCGCCCAGTTTGAAACGTTGGGTCGTAAACTATATGTGTGGGCGCCAGTCATATGTAGAATTTAGAGACAGAAAGTCGAAGCCCCGTAGAGTTAAACAAGGAGTTCCCCAGGGTGGAGTTTTATCCCCGGCTCTGTTTAACCTCTACCTCTCTAAAATTCCTGCACCACCAGACGGCGTTGAAATTGTGTCGTACGCTGACGATTGCACAATTCTGGCGTCAGGACCTAAAGTGGATGACATTTGCGAGAAAATCAACTATTACCTCACTGACTTAGCACGTTTCTTCACTGCGAGGAATATGAAAATATCCGCCTCCAAATCATCAGCCACACTGTTTACTGCTTGGACCGCAGAGGTGCGGTTGTCACTCAATGTGAAAGTCGATGACGTCAACATCCCGACCACCAACTACCCCAAAATCCTTGGGGTCACATTGGACAGCCTTTTTAGATCCTCTGCACATGCTACAGCTATCTGCGATAAACTCAAAAGTAGGAACAAGGTCCTCAAGTCACTTGCCGGCAGTACTTGGGGAGCCGACAAAGAAACCTTGTTGACCTCTTACAAAGCGATAGGTCGGTCTGTAGCAAACTACGCAGCACCTGTATGGTCGGCGAACGTGAGTACGACGCAGTGGAAGAAAATTCAGACATGCCAGAATGCCGCCCTTAGAACATCAACAGGGTGTCTTCTTATGTCCTCTGAGGACCATCTACATGAGGAGACGACACAATTTCCTGTTGTCTAAGCAATACCTGCTAGGGTGTTTTCGCAGCAGTCATCCTAACCACCATCTCTTGAACAGGATGCCTCCACCCAGACAGATCAGGAACGATCTTCATGATCTAGAGAGAGAGGTCCAGCGGTATAAGAGAGAACCTTTAGATCATCGAAACTATCAGGCAGGTTTGAACAACATTCACGCCGATGATGTCGCAGCAGCAGTATCCAGCTACCGTGTGAATGCAGTGCTAGGGGAACATCCCCCGGAGATTTCACCTGAGGAGAAGGTACTACCTCGGCAGACGCGCGTGGTTCTGGCGCAGCTGAGATCCGGATGGTGCAGCCGCCTCAATTCTTACTGGGCACGAATTGATGCTAACGTTCCGGACATCTGTCCCGCCTGCCATCAGGGACCACATGATGTACTGCACCTCTTCAATTGTCCGGCCAAGCCCACTCAGCTGACCCCCAGGTCTCTGTGGACGCATCCAGTTCAAATGGCGCGTTTCCTTCACCTGGATATCGAAGCAGATCCCCCATAAACGAACAAGACCTCAAAATAAATATATTGTTGTTACAACAACAACAACAGACCGATCTTCGCTTTGTAAGTGGTCAACAAGGTTTCTTTGTCGGCTCCCCAAGTACTCATACTTCCGGCAAGTGACTTGAGGACCTTGTTTCTACTTTTGAGCTTATCGCAGATAGCTGTAGCATGCGCAGAGGATCAAACACGGCTGTTTAATGTGACCCCAAAGATTTTGCAGCAGTTGGTAGTCGGGATGTTTTTCTCTTTCTCTTGTAATTAAGTTTACCATTATATTGTATGGTTCTAGCTTAGAGTAAGCAGCTTTTGTATTTTCAAACACAATTAAAATTCTCTAATCACTTTCCCAGCTCTTCTTATTTACCAATTATCTTACCCAATCTATACAACATCCTTCTTCTATTCACACAAAATTTTATCCGAACTTAAACATCCTATTAAAAGAGTAAAAATCGAAATTTCTATAACTGATCGCAATCCTAATGTTCTTTGAGAGAACTACGGGTCATCGCCATGACCACATACAAGAACCATGTGTCGACAACGCCAAAAAGTTGAATTCAATGGTGTATTTGCTCTTCTATATTTATGTTTCAATATTGATTTGTATTTTCTCAATTTCAATTTGTATTTTAAAAAATCAAATCAAATTGATCAAAAAGTATTAATTTTATCGTTAATGGCTGTGTGTGAAATGAAAACTTTTTACTTTCTAGAACTGAATCTTAAACTTTGTGGAAAAACTGTATGACGTAAACCTTAATTTCTGCTTTGATCTAAAACGTGAACAAAAAAAAGGAATACAAACACCGAAATTGTTTGGTTGTTCTCAATAATAAATGCTGTATCTTGAGGGATATGTAAAATTATGGCTAACTACGCCCCAAACTTCAATATTTTTTAAAAAAAGATTTCATTTCACACACAACCTAAGTTTGAATTTATGTTTACCTTAAAACTTGATTTTTAATAGGCTTTTACAAAATAATGTGGTCTGGTTGTTTATACAGGGTGGAGCGCTGTAATTTGCTAAATTGAGAATGAAATAAAAAAAATGATGAACCTTAGAAAAACTTATTCTATATTTAAATTATATTGAACAGTAAGGGAATTTTTAAATTACATGGTTTTAAATAGTGTATCTGGCAAATGTCGACCTTCGGTATCTACACACTGCTGCATACGTTTTCTGAAGTTTTCAAGAACTCTAACGAGCATGCCGACTGGTATTATGTCAATTTCAGCCTCAATATTGTTAATTAGGTCTTCCAAGGATTTGGGACGGTTGATATACCAAAGATTTCAGGTAACCCCAAAAGGAAAAAATCGCATGGGGCTAAGTCTGGTGAGCGTGTCGGCCAGTTCACATCGCCCCTCAAAGAGATAAGCCGTCCAGGGAACATTTGCCTCAAACAATTCATGGTAACCCTCGCTGTGTGTGCAGTGACACTATCCTGTTGGAACCATGTATCCTCTAATTGCATCCTGTATCATAGTCAAGCACCGTTCGGAGCAAGTGATTCCTTCCGAGCAGAGCGTTTCGGAGATTGTAGTACTGCTGCTCTAAGTCTCACATTGTTTTGTGGTGTTGTTATCCTTCTCTCAGGTCCCCTTCGTACACAAGACACATTTTCTGCTGTTATTGAAGTTTCCCAATTTACAATTTATTGCCTTTCAGGAACACGTCTTCGTGGGGCAACAGCGAATCGTAAACGAAAAGCACGCTGCACTGATCGAGTGCGCATTTGAAAAATAGGATGCAACACAAAATGACCTCTCTTCACGTGACTGTCCAATGCAAGATGACAACTGAAAGGCAGGCGAATACAGATCTCCCGTCAGTCACTATAAGTCACGGACACTCTCCACTCTCTTCGACCAACAGTGCCGCCACAGCCTGCAGTGAAAAAAAACAAATTGCCGCGCTCTACCCTGTATGTGCCTTATAAAACACTATGTGCCAGATCAAATTTAATGTGGGCATTTTTTTATATTAATTAAACACGGAATATTTGGGATATAGAGTTTAAATTTATTCCAGGTGTTGTGCAAATGTTAAATTTTAAGAATGCAATTCGATTTCGACGTTTTGCGTTGACATAAAGATGCGAAATTTGTATGTCCCTATAAGAAAACCCTTTACTAAATTTGTTCAATATCGGATTTAAAATGTGCAAAAAGAGCAAAAACATGTATCCATGGTACAATAAACAAGGTATAGTCATTAGCACAACAACAACAAAAATAGTTCTCTAGATTGTCAAAGTCATTTGAAAGAGAATGCCAAAAATACATTTTGTGAATGTTTGATGACAATTGTGAATGTTGGATAAAGAATTTTTCCTCACCAAACTTCAACGCATTTGTCAAATTTCAAAATTGGCAATTAAATTACTCCGAGAAAAAATATAAAATTAACTCTGCCTTCTTTATTGTACCATGCATGTATCGATGAGGACGAAATTTACCAGAGTTGGTAAGATGACACTCGTAACGTTCTGTGGTAAATTTAACCGGATTGAGAATGGTCCATATTGGATTGGTTCAAGAGGTTTAGTCCTCGACTCAACTCTAAACAACAGGATCAAAGTTTTGACGAAATCAGTGTGTGACCTCTTCTTTAGCAGACGGAAGTAAGGAAATCTCCCAATTAAATCCGAATTCACTATACCATTTCATATCGAAAATGAATCACAAAATATTTCCACTTTATTAAACATTTGTTTTTATTTTCAATTCATGTATTTAAAATTACACAAATTGCAATTGAAGTTAATTTTCTTTTTTTAAATTCTATGTTTATGCAAAAGCACAAAGCGCAAAACGACAATATTTTCCATGCATAGCGAATTTATGTCGGAATTCACGAAATGAGGGTAAAGTAAAAACCATGGTACAATAAATAAGGTGGTGTTATGCTGATCAAACCTTTCTCGTTATAAATTAAATTTTCACATTTGAAATAACAATTGTTGATGTTTGTTAAGTTGAAATTCTGTATTAAACATTCACAATTGGGGCGTTTAAAGTAGAAGTGGTCCAACCCCAAAATTGCCTATTTGAGATAATTGAGTTTAAAATTAAGGTAAACATTTGAAGTGAGATAACGTTGAAAGTTTTTTTAGATAGAGTGGTCAAAATTTGAGATGATATGTTCAACGGTGCAATTTTTCCCATAATACCAAAAAGTTTAAATTTCGACCGTTTTTTTGGAGAGTTTTCACATTAAAATTTGGAATAAACCAAGTATTTCATTTTATATTAAGCAATAACATTTTTAAAAAAGAATACATTTTAGAAAAGAATACGAGGGCTGCTATATATATTTCTGCCCTATGCAAATATTAATTGAACCGGGATTAACCGGCTCAAGACCTCTTGCTACTATATTTAAATAAAAGACAAGTTTTTAACAAAATGGAAAAGTGACATTGATTTTCGTGGCTGCACACTGCTTTTATCATGATTTCGGATCCGTGACAAACCTCTTCAGAAAGCTTTACTGCAATTGTTGAAAGCAAAACCGAACTCTATAAGGCCAGGCTCTCCCCAAACGAATGAGAACTACTGTTGTAAACCTTACTTTTCAAGTTTTCTTCACACAATTGCCCACGAATATTTATCATCAAAAATGGTTTTTATTGTTTTTAACGTAATATCCAGCATGATTTATACAATTTTGCATACGCTCAAACCAACTGTCGAAGCACTTTTTCCACTCCGTTTGAGACACCTTCAAAACATGGTTTTTGAACGATTCAACAGCATCTTCTGGCGACGAAAATCGTTGACCACGCATTTTTTTCTTGATGTGAGGGAATAAAAGAAAGTCTTTGGATGCCATGTCAGGGCTGTACGACGGATGACCCATCAATTCGACGTTTTGGCCGGTCGAAAAGGCGCTGGTTTGAGCAGATGTGTGAGAGCTCGCATTGTCATGGTACACAATGATTCGTCTTGTTCGTTTTTCGAATTTCTCCGAAGACTTCAGGCAAATAAATTGTGGTGTACCACTCAGAATTGACGGTCCTACGTAACTCAAACGGTACAGTCGCCACATGACCAGTTTTGCCGAAGAAACAGGAGACCATTTGCTTCGAAGTGCTTCTTCCACGAACAACTTTCGTTGGATTTGGCTCGTCTTCAAAGACCCACACGGTCGATTGCTGTTTTGTTTCGGTCTCACGCATAGATCCATGATTCGTCACCTGTGACTTGTACATATGTATACTAGAAAAAAGTGACAGAATTTAAAAACAAAATGATTAACCTAAAAAGCATATGTTTAATAGTTTGTGATGAAAATGTAATTAAAGTCAAAATACCATAAAAACACAAAAATAATTCTCATCAAGGTCTCCAAAAAGTCCATAGTCTTTATTTAGACTGAAATCACATCAAAATATGAGTGAACAGAGACCAGAAACTTATGATCGATATGATTCATAACAAAAACAGGAGATCCCACGATGCAATTACAAAAACTATACATCTTGATCTTGGGGCTTTGCCACCGCACTGATAACTGTAGATTACGAGTATACGTTTACTTGCGACGCTTTCGTTCCAAACGTACACGAACGACTGGTCTTTCGAAAGGTTGTTGATGTTAAGATAATAAGTCCATGATCGCCGCTTGTAATAACAGATTCCGGTTGTAAGTACTGGCGTGGAAAGCGTTTTCGTGAGTTCAAAAGCAATCACGGTTGTATCATTATCACTGTTTACGCATTTTTTCCTTCAAGTTTTATTGCAGTTCTCGCAGTCTTATTCTCCCTGATGCAAGTCTCTTTCGAAATGAAAACAATAAGGATACAAACCACATAAAAATCTGTCAGTTGGGGCTTGGACGGTTGTCAAGTTTAGAATTTGTTTTTTTTTATTAAAGCAAAAATATAACTATTCAAAAAAAAGGTCGCCAATAACGTTAAATTGTGCTGGAACGAATTTAGAAAAATTATCAAAAGAAGAGTGTTCTCAGCCAATACTTATAATATCGAAATCTCAATTTTGTGAGTTGCACCACTTCTATTTAAAGCGTCTCAATTATCATCAAACATCAAGCGAACTATTTTTGTTGTTGTTAGGCTAGTGACTAAACCTTGTTTGCGAGGCGACCGCAAAAGTAACTGGCCTACAATAAAAAAAACCGTTTTTTTGGAATTATTATTATATATTTTTTAACATAATCTCCTTCCAACTTAATACACTTCATCAAATGTTTTTCAAGTTTTTTAATTCCATCCGAAAAATAAGATTTTTCAAGACCTTCAAAATATGCCTCAGTTTCAACAATAACCTCGCTATTGGACAAAAATTGTTTGCCACCGAGAATTTTTTTTAAATTTGGAAACAAGAAATAATCAGAAGGAGCTAAATCTGGATTATATGGTAGAATCGTAGCAATTTCAAATCGTAATTCGGCCAGTTTTTGTTGAGTTAAAAATGCAGTGTGTGAAGGAGCATTATCTTGACGAAAAAGAACTTTTTTCTAAATGCGGTCGTTTTATCTTGATTTCTTCACTCAACCGATCCAATAATGCACAATAATATTTACTATTTATAGTTTTTCCTTTCTCAAGATAATCAATAAATATTATACCCCTTGCATCCCAAAATACTGTGGCCATTACTTTTCCTGCTGACTTAACAGTTTTTGCCTTCTTGGGACCACTTTTACCAGGTTATATCCATTGTTTTGACTCTTCTTTGCATTCTGGGATATAGTGATGGATCCATGTTTCATCAACAGTTATGAATCGGCGCAAGAACTCTATTGGATTACGCAGATAAATCGCTAAAAGCTCCTCGGAATTGGTCCATCGGACGATTTTTTGGGGCAAAGTCAACAAACGCGGCACATATCTTGCGGATAGCTTTTCCATGTGGAGTTCATCATGTAAAATACTCCATACTTGTTTTTCGTGTATTTTAACAATATCAGCAAGTTCTCTGAGCTTTATTCGTCTATCTTTAGTCACTTCATTAAATATTTTTCTAATGTTTTCAATAGTAGTAGCATTTTTCGGTCTTCCAGAGCGTTGTTCATCTTCAGTACTTGAACGACCCATTTTAAATTGTTGAACCCAGGATTTCACGGTGGAGTATGATGGTGCATTATCACCATGAACAGAATCCAATTCATCTTTGACTAATTGTGGCGTATAACCTTTCATATAAAGTGTTAAATTACCGCACGAAACTCTTTACTTTCCCTTTTCAAAAATTATAAAACTTGTTTACTTCAATCTTCTGTAACAAAGAAAATAATCATTAAATATTTCGGAAATTTTGACAGATGGCTTATAAAAGATTGCTTTTAAAAAACAAAAAAAAAGTTGCTAGTAAAACAGAAAATGTGCCAGGCCAGTTAGTTTTGCGGTCGCCCTTATATTGTGCCATAGTGTGAACATAATTACGAAACGTTATACCAGATTAATAAATATTGTAAGTACTACTACATGAACCGAACCGTTTTCGTTAATTCACAATCACGTTTTTTAATTGTTCATAAAAAAACACTATAAATCCATGACTAAGATGTTTATTTAAAACCGAATTATGAATTGTATAAATAATACAAAATTATTAATTTATTTTTTATAAAAAAAGAAAAAGTCAAACAAATCAATGTACTATAAACACAAACTTTTTTAATCGTTTTAAACTTAAGGCATTCTACTAACGTGAACGAAGAAATTTCGAGAAAATCCTACTATAAAACTAAGTAATTGCATAAATATGATATTTCAAACAATAAATGTGCCTTTTTGTTTTGTTGGCCAGGACGAACTGAACGACGATATTATTTTTTTTTAATTTAACTCCTTAGGAGTTACATCATTAGCCGTGTTCTTTTCAGGTTACTGAACAATGATTTGTATGGAAGTTACTCGGTAAGCAGGCGAGTTGGCTGTTACTCGTTAACGAAACAAGTTAGAGTTACCTGACTTATTTTTTTTTAACAAAAAATATATTATGACACACCCGGCTTGTATAACAAAATCAAAAACATATGTTTTTTGTTTTGTTTTTTGATGCAGAAAAAAATGAAAAGAATGAAAGAAAAAGAAAATAAAAAAGCGCGGTAAAACTATTTCCATAAATTGTATTGAGTCATGCGAATGAGCTGAAGATGCTGAGCTGGAAGAGAATATAAGGACTTCAAGAAAGTCAGAGTCAATTTGTATAAATAACTCCAGTATCTGCATCAAATATTCAGTGTTAAAACAATTTATTCTCTTAAACCCGCTACTAAGTTCGCCGTTTCATGTGAAGAAATCTCAAACTTTAACGAAAATTAAAAGAAAATCTTGACAAGCCCTCATTTATGAGTCATTTCCTAATTAAGGTTCTTACTTGTCCTTAGCTGGAGTTAGTGTTTAATGATGTACTGAACGAAATTAAATTTGTCAATAAAATGTTTACAAAACAAGAAACTATACGGAGTAACAAAATTGGATTTTCACAATTTGCTTGGCCTTTTTTTGTTAGTAAACAAACTTTTTTTGGGCTTATGCTGCCATCTGATTCAAAATGTTATTGAATGATGCCAGAATACCATATTGATAACCAACTAGGTAACTAAGCTAGTTACCTGAAAAGAGCACAGCTATTACCGTCCTTTGAAGTTTTACTCTTCCCCCCTGTGTCCTAACAATCGGCTATGAATAAAGACATCATCAGAAAAAGGAATAACATTAGCTATTTTGACAATATCGGCCAACACATAAATTGTTTCTGCTCTGCTCTATTTAAATGATAAAAACTTCTTCATATTATTATTTATGTAATTTGAAACTAAAACGTACAATATTTTTAATAATTCACTTTTATATACTGCATATGTAAAAGAAGCATCTATTACATACAATCTATCCGATCTATTTTGTTACTTCTGTTTAAGGTAGTCTTTTATTGTTACCCAATAAATTTATTAAAAGCATGCAAGGGCGAGATGTTGTTTACACTTCACATTAAAACAAATTAAGCAAATTCAAAAATGCAATACTTTAATCAGAAGGTCTTTGTCACGCTCCCTTTTTTAAACTTAGTTTTTACTATTACCAACAAATTTAAAAATAATAATAAATTTAAAAGTAACTGACAACAAAATATATAAACTTACTACAAAATTGTAGTAGTAACGAACGATTTGTTCAAAATTTGTTGAAACGAACGATTACAACAATAACAACAAATTAAGTACGCATTACAATAAGAACCACAAAATGTATCAAATAAATCAAGACTCTTGTCTTCACTCAAGAAATCATTTAATAAAAATCGAAAATAAAATGTATGTATGACATATGCAGCTGGTTTTATTTTAACAATTATGTCGGTTATAAGTAGAAATCTAAAAAGTTTACCTGAGAAGGCCTAATTACATTTTTTTATTTTAAACATTTCACGAAGCTTGTCTATTTTATATGTATGTCTCTCCTGGTCGAATTTAAATATAGTTACTCTATTTATAACCCATCTGGGTTACTATTACTTAGTGCTAATGTTAGTTACACCTAAAAGAATGTGGCTCAGACCTCATGTTGAATATTCTAATCCACTTAAATTTTCTATCTAATTTCGTTTGTCTATTTTTTTATCGTAATGAAAGTAGGCCAGAATATTTAATACGTACCTAAAAGTTTTTCCCTCAAAAAGTTTATAAAACGCTGTTGTAATCGTAAAAATGGCCGCTATCATTTTTTATTTTTTGATCCCTTTTTTGGGGCTGCTTTCATATGGAAGAGATCACAACGATCTATGTATTATGTACTCGTAGTCAAGATTTAATTAATAAACAATTTTTATTTCAAATTTTATATTTCTTTCAATGTTTAAAAATAACAAATAAGTCTTTAAAATTCAAAACAGTAATTAGATTTTTGGTCTGTCATAATTTTTGAATTTATAGGCACAAAATTAGCTTAAATCGTTATTTTATATATTTTTATTTATTATATTTATTTTAAAAAAGTTCAAGTTTTTTAACGCTCGTGACGTTATTTTTTTTTTTGAAATCTGCTATAATTTTATAAATCCAAACAGTTGTTTGATTTTTGGAAGACTTGGCCCAGTTCAGTACCCGTTGCACATTTTCACGCGCAAATTTTGTAACATTTTAAAAAAGTAAATCAGTGACCACGAAAAATACAGTGATACAAAATCTAACTTTCTGAATGCGAATGAGATGAGACCAATTGAAAATGAAAGTTGACATTATCCATAACAAAACCTTCAAGGGTTTTCTTTAGTTCAACACGAGTTTTTTACGCGCATTTGAAGTTGGTGATTTTGGAACGGTAAAAATAAATTCCTCGACCACAAAAACAGTAAGATGCCACAACTTTCCAGGAAATTAAAAATTAAATAAGCATTTTTTAATAAAATTTTTAATGATTTTTTCTCGTAGACAGCGTTCCAAATCACCAACTTCAAATGCGTGTAAAAAAATCTCGCACTGAACTAAAAAAAATCCTGAAGGTTTTGTTATGGATAATGTCAACTTTCATTTGCAATTGGTTTCATCCCATTCGCATTTTGGTTGTAGCACTGTGTAATTAAAAAAAAAATTAAAAAATATATGATCATTTACAGGCAGCAGCGAAAATGAGAGGGGGATAAACTGATACCTGCCACAGTGGGACTACCTAGGGCCTTCTTAAGAGAAAATATGCACGTTTTAGTTCTAAGTGCTGACAAGGTTCCGGGAATATGTGTATATATTACGGTAGGTCGATTTAGCAATCTATATTGTGCCATCGACTTTTTCGATGTCTTTGAAAGAAAACGCGGCACGCATCTTGCAGACAGCTTTCTTTAATCGAACTAATCATATAAAATCGAAACCACACTGCTATATGAATTGCCTATGACAGGATATCTTGGATTTTTACGACATTTTCGGGTATTATATTGCCCTCAATTGGCCGTCAAGAACGTTCATCGTAAATTGTACTTGTGCGACCACAACGAAAGTCAGTAAAGAACTTTTTTACCATTGAAATGGATGGAGAAGAGTCCCCACAGTATTTATAAAGATTTTGCATGCTTTGATTGACGGTTTTTTCTCCGCAAAAAATAATTTTTAAAGAGCACTCGAAATTCACTTTTTTAAATTTTAAACAAAATCCACGAGGTTGTATTTTTGACAGCCGACAGCTGTTAAACACAAAATTTGACATTAGTCTATATAAATACGAGGGAAATTTGAAAAGTCGCGGAATTATTTATATGCCCTCGTAATGTATGTAATGTTCTGCAATGTATGTAGCTATAGAATGTAGAATTAATAACACTTACAAGGATAACTAAAAAAATTAAATTTGACCATAACTTTAAAAATTATGGCGGTTTCAAAAATCGAAATACTGTTTGGATCTGCAACACTTATGTGCAAAATTTGGTAAAGTTAATGTTAAAAAAAGACTACGAACATTAAAAAAACATTTTTCAAAAAAGAGAAATATTTGTATTAATTAAAATTTGACTACATAATATAGATCGTAGTATTCTCTTTCATATGACTCAAACTTCGTACGAGTACAATTTGACGAATCCATATCAGAACAGCAAGATTTCTATTCAAGTCCAAACATTTATTTTTTGGCTATTTTAGTTTTTAATTCCCCACAAAAAATACGAAAAAAAAATAGATTTTAAAAAGAGTTTTATAAACTATTTGAATTAGGGAAGTTTTAAATATTCCCCACATATAAAATGATCTCAATGATCGGCCCAAATTCGCACGTTTCCAAACCTTTTTTAAACCAAATTTCAAACAGACCCAAAAAAAGGTGTTTGGCTCACACAAAAAAATCGATACATCAAAAGCTTTTTGTACCTTCGTTCGAAGAATGGAGAGTACTTATTTTGTCATTCCGTTTCAACACCTTGAAGTATTAATCGGAGACCCTATAAGGGTCGTAGTAAAATTCTAAGGCGATCTAGCAATGTCCGCCCGTTTATTTGTTTGTTGAAACCACGATGGGGTCAAACGAAAGAACAAAGGACCTGAGAAATTCCATAATGGTGAATTTTAAGATGTGTAATATTGTAAGTTGTGGAAATAGGCGCAGGAGATAAAAAGTTTCCCTTTGAGGGACTAAAGGTTCCTTGTACACTTTTTTGAGTTTTCGCTTAACAAACCATAATGTGTTTTGGACGAACTAGGGTTAAAAGGAGTACTGTTACTCGGGCGCACTTAATACCTGAAAAAATGGCATAGTTGCTAAATGTTTCGGCTACTATACGGCCAAATAACAGCCCTATGGTCGAAACGGGCGATCAATAGTCCAAAAGTTTTTTAAATCCAAATAAGGATTTATTTAAAACTTTAGGCTGAGAAAGGGATCGGACTAAAACAACAGCCCTATGTTAAAAGAAGCTACCACCTATAAATGTGAGTACTCAATGTAAAGTTGGTGTTACTGCGAATCCAAACATAGATTTATTTTGAAGAGATTGATCCAAGGAGCCCAGAAAAGGAATACTTATACTTATTGTACGGTTGAGGGTATTAAATGTTCTGACCGAACGTAATATTTAGACCTGCTCTGAACCGAACCAACCCGAATTCCCGAGGCTTAAAGCTTCTGCAATTGCTCACTGGTACATGTATTTTTACTGAATCTCGCGATTTTTAAAGACATAACCCCAGCCCGTTTTCTCTAAAATGGGCCTAGCGGGCCCTAATCATGTATGATATGTAAAATAAACACATATTGGACTTAAGAGATTACTAAATTTCGTTTAAATATAATACTGCTGGGATGAGTGGTCGGGGTCGGTTAGTTTTATGACACGCTCCCTATGGGAAGCAGCCCCCCCCCTAGTCATTTGGATTTTTGTGCTCCTTGCATCATTCTAAAGAAGATAACATATTTTGTTTTTTTGTCCATAACCTGAATTTCGACTTAAAATACTGGTAGACTTAGATATCGCTTGTTTGCTATCCAGTTCTTGTTGTCCAGGCAATATGAAAAACAACAAGAATCAAAAATAATTATTTCGGCAATAAACAACATTTCCTCCTAGATTTAAGGAAATTTATTTGACAACAGCTCCAATATTTGGGTTTAAACCTGCGGAATGTAGAAAGTCTGGAATTCCAACAAAGCGGGATTGTTCTGGACTCATAAAATATATTATTTTATTGGTCTTGTATATGTGACAGCGCATAGAGAAAGGGACCTAAGGGTAAAAAAAAATCAATTTTCACTTTTTTTTGATGTGGACAACATCTGAGCATCGAATGAAACCGATCCCATGCCCCAAAAGTGTTCCCTCCCAGAGATATGCGCGTTTTATGAAAGTGATGGTACACACAAGATACACGTATTTAAATCTTTAAAATGGCTCTCCTGAACAAAACTAGTTTTTACCCTTAGGTCCCTTTCTATTTTTCGCGTCACATATATAGGTTTTTAAAGCACGTCTGTTTTGGTCCTTTTGCAACCGTAGCTTTAACAGATCAAAAAACTATATTTTCTTTCGTTGAAATTAACTTAGTTCAACAAACAAAAAACCAAATTAGATTATAATCTACAGTAGTCCTGTGTAAACAATATATGGACGTTCGAGCTGGAATTTAAATGGTAATGAAAGTCACAAAATTATATTGAATGACTGTTAAAAAGCCAAGCGATTCATTACACATTTTATATAAAACACTTATAATAGAATCGGATGTCGCAATCTTTATTATGATGTGTAAGACCACTCTCTGACATTTACTGTTTGAAGATAATTTCTAATAGTATTTCGTGAATAACGCGGATTATATTGGTTTTCAAATCTTAAATGGTAGCCGGTTAATCAGACTGAAAATAAACAAAACAAAATATCAATCGCCGACCCTATTCGAAAGGTCCGAAATGTGGCCATATCAGGACGACGGTTGTTTTATCCGGCATCATTTCTGAAGAAATACGGAGCAATTTTTCGTCACATCATTCTCTCCAAACTATACAAGTATCAAATTCTGAAGTTAGAGTAGTAAAGCACACTGCCGCTTGGATTTTAAGGCACACAATAAACATAAAACATTTGGATTGTTCCTTTCTTCACATTGAATATCAAACAAAATATCTTGTTACTTGGGCAGAAAAGTTCAGCACACATTATTGATACATCCATTTTTCATTTTTGATACATCCACACAAACCGGAAAGTGAGAAACGTTTTTAAAATGTCAGGCAATAAAACATATTGAACTTCCAATTGTATTTTTAAAATTTATTGTATAAATGATATTTTTAATTGGTGTTGGTTATTTGTTGTTTTCTGTTTTGCTCCACAGTGGTTGGTTGTTATAACAACAATCTATATTTTTTCGAATTCTCGCGATAGTTATAATAATAATAATAATAATGAAATGAATTGAGAAGATGCATTTACGCTTAAAATTAACTTATAAAGGAAAATACGTCCGAATAATGATAATACTCAATTTTGTCGTTCACAGAAAGTTAAAAACTCAACATACATATCGAAAATAAAATGTAAGTATCAAAAAACAAATCAATAACAAGCAGGGAAAATATAAGGGATACGATCAGTACGCTTTGAGAATATAGAGGGTATATATAAAATGAGGTTGTTCCTTAAATTCAATGTTAATCCTTGTCTTGACTCTGTAATAAGGCCTTAATCTCTTGAAATTTGTGCATATAGTCAACGCTGCTTTCGCTAATAACTGACATATTGGAAGAAGGATCCTGCAAACAAATACAGAGGAAAGAATGAATAAACACTTGGAGATAATGAGCCAAAGGTACATACCAATATATCACGACCCGCATTGATGTCATCCAAATGACCCAACAGACTAGTCAGGGAGAAGTCATTTATGTTATCCTCAAGCCATCTGGAATTAGAAGTCGAATCCCTAATGAGATTCATGGGGCTCAGGTCATTCAGAAAACTTGTGTCTGTCGAAAAATAAAAAGTTCATCAGTACCAATAATGAAGTATTAAATCTATATCTCTTATCTTACTTGAGCATTCATCAAAGGCACTGTCTAATGACTGCACCGATGAAGGTCCATCTGTTCTATCGTTTAACTCATCCAATATATGTCGTTGCTGCTGATGGGGTGCCTGTGGTTCCGGCTCCACACTGTGAATGGTGTCTTGGCTTTCTGTATTTAAGGAATTTAAAAACGTGCACAAATCTTGACTGTCGGTTGTGTCATTCGAAATTGGAGCTGTGGTTGTGGATGCTGTAGTTGCCGTAGTTTTACTTGTTGAATTCCAAGGCACTTGACTAGTATTTCTCAATAATGATTCTGTTGGCATTACAGGGGAAGTATTCGCATTGTCGAGTGCTGTTGATTTGACGTTGCCATTGCTCGGTAACAGCAGTCTTTGCACCAAAATTTGCCGAGACATTTTCTGTCGCGTAAGCTAAAAAACCATTACATATTAGCACATAAACTCTAGCATGCAGCACTCAAGTCCTACCGTAGTTAGCTGTTTAACCGGATCTATGGTGGTTCTGCGTACAGGTATCATTGGCTGTCTAAACATGCCACTGCTTTCATTAGTTCCGGCGCCGCCGCAATACGATTTATTGGCCACAAATGTACGTCCAACTGAATCTTTTTCAAACTGTAATTAGAAAGGGAATGATTTGATTAAATATCATTTCAGTTACCTGAGCAATTCTTGGACTTACTCTTGATTTTAAAGCGTGACTGCGTTCGCAGTTGCAAGGCCGTTTTCTCATGCGATCACTTAAATTGGCGATCAGTAACAGATGCTTAAGTTTATTGCTAAGCACCGAAGATTCTTTCGATTCTGGATCTTCTTCCGATGACGGAACATTGGTGATTTGAGATTCCGGCACTGAAGCACATACTCTCGTATTGTTTGTTTTCTTCTCCGGTAGCCAATAATAGTCCAATTCTAATCTAGAATCATGTCCCAAAACGACATACAAGTCACCAATGGTTATATCACCAGCTGTTGAAGCGGTCCAGCCACTTCGGATGCGTTGTATGATATCATCATTAAGAAGAGGTTTAAATACTGAACGGGAGGTTTTTGAATTGATAGATCGATTTGGTTTGGCACGCACTGAAGACACTTGCGGTGTAGTTGATGATATTTCGGCGGGAACAGTGCACGTGTGAGTCGATTGTATTGCATTTCCGTCTGGTAGAGTGATGTCTTCCTTGCTAACGTTCATTTCCGTTGAGTCCGAAAGTAATTCGTGAATTTCATCACTTAGTTCGTCCCCACTACTTTCTTGTTTGGCACTTTGAAATTGATCCAAATCTGTCACAGACGATGACGGCGTCTCATCTGCTGTACGTGATGCTTCACAGGTGATGATTTCAATGTTTCTCGTACGTTTCTGTTGCTCCGGCGACTTCTTCTCTGAACCACTTTCGGTGCGTGCTCGCTTATTGCTTGTGGCCGCTGAAGAGTTGGAAGATTGCACGGACGTCGAGGTATTGCTTGCAGAAGATGCATTATGTCGATCGGCGTTTAGCGTTTCCCCTTTTATTTTTATTCCCATACGCTCTTCGTAGGCCGTTAGGCATATGTTGACACTACTTAAATACTCAGTTATGCTAAGTAGCGGCCGGTGTATGGCCACGCCAGCTTTCGGCTGAAAACATATTTCCGGATCATGGATGTACAAATCTGAGGGTGTTTGTGAGTTGTGATGCTCATGCGAGATGAGAAATTTTGCTTCTGCCGATACACGTGCATCCATACTGCGCCATTTATGTTGGAAAATATTAATAAAATTAATCAATTTCTTATGCAACGGCACCGTGGTACGGCACCTTGGATTCTGTGCGATAGTCTGGACACGGCCAAACGCCTCCATATTGGCCGGACTTACAATAACTTCAATTTTCGATGGCAGCCTTATGTCCTCCAGCGAATCTGTGCCAAAGAAATAACAGGTGATACCCAAGTAAGCTCGATATTATAGTTAATCAGACACTTACCATCCAATTGATTGAGTCGCCGTAACGCTTTACAGGAGGGTGTTTTTATACGAATATTTTTGCCTTTGCAACGCACTGTGACATGGCCGTGGTAAACGAGATTTTTTAATTTCATAAAATGTTTATCCGTTACAAATTGTAGCTTTCGTCTCATTTCCCCATAATTGATCAGAGCATATAATTCTTGGGTGGGTTTCCGTACCTCTGTATAAGACAAAAAATATAAAATTATAAGTATTTGTAAGGTTCGAATCATAACTTGGCCGTAAATAACTCCTTCTTTTCCGAGGTATAATTTGCACTTAAACATAATTAATTTATATATTAAAACATTTAAGAACATTTACGTATATATAAGTATATACAGTTTGTTCAGTAGAATGACCTTTTATTTAGAAAACTATTGTGTACGAGGATCATTATGATTATAACTATTAAAAAATAATATTTTCTCTATATCTATGTTCGAAGTAGCTGATAAGAAATCATTCAAAGTTGGTTTTTATTTACTGTTCCGATTTTTAATTAAAATTTTTTTTAATATTAATATTCATTTTGTATATGTGACGCGCAAAATAGAAAGGGACCTAAAGGGTAAAAACCAGATTTTTTAAAGATTTAAATACGTGTTTCTTTGGTGTACCATCACTTTCATAAAATGCGCATATCTCTGGGAGGGAACACTTTTGGGGCATGGGATCGGTCTCATTCGATGCTCAGATGTTGTCCACATCAAAAAAAAAGTGAAAATTGATTTTTTTTACCCTTAGGTCCCTTTCTCTATGCGCTGTCACATATATAGCGACCCTCGTATAGCTTAGTGCTACTCTCTGTGTCCGATTTAAAGTTCACTCCCTTTGTTGTTGGTACGCTTAATATGTGTAAAGCTTCTTGTGTCCATATTTTGTTGTAGTTTTGCTCGGTGGTAAGTATACGCACAGTGGATACTGTGCGTGTTTGGGGAAGTGTTTATAATCGGCACAGTGATATGAAAGTGCATTTTTTGTCTTGAACCGTTGTTTCGATTTTTCAAATGGGGTTTATGGTCTGATATCCCTGTTTTAAGTTTATATTTCTGTTGTTCCTGCATAAACTCTGTTACACACCTCATTTTTATTGCCCTCGCATGTAATTTCATATACCACGTTATGTCTATCCAAAGTAGGGATTTTACTTTTCGCGTTTGTAATGTATTGCTGGCACTGTGCAAATGTCATAAATCTTTGACTTTTGAATCCTTTCAGAGATCTCTGGTACATTAGTAAGTGATTTGTATCTTTTTATATTGTCCCTTTTATTAGTACATATTTTCGATCTTTCCTTGTGGTCCTTAATTAGTTGCTCCGTGAGATTTTTTGGGAAATCATTGTCCTGTACTCGTAGTATATTTCTGATCTTTCTTTCGTTGGCTTTGTGAAACATCTTATCACTTTTTGTCAGTACTCGGTATATTTAATGTCTCGCAGTGTTAGCTCGGGTCGTTTTAAGGTGTTTGAAGAAAAAGTTGATAATCCTGCCCGACGCTGTTGGTTGATGGTACCAATCAATTGCCAACTTTTTGTCTTTTCGTATGACCAAAGTATCCAAATACGCTAGTTTTCCGTCTTGCACTTCTTCCAAAGTAAATTTTAAAGTTATTGTTCAATTGGTTGAGCGAATTCAGCATGTCGGTGATTTCATTTTCTGGTATTATTGTGAAAAGGTCGTCGACATATTTGAGCATTACATTACTTTGTGGCTAAGTTACTTATGCTATCATTTTTTCCATCATTATTGTGTATGTGTGCAATGGTTTTCATTTCACAGCCTGCTTTGTTCTATACGCTCGCTTTTGTCAGCTCTCACTCTCACTGTGACTCTTAAAGCTTTGCTATAGCAATAAATATTATCGCTTCGCATTCTGACATCAGCCTAAGAGGGGCGTAGTTAGGTCTCTATTACCCCTTGTCTAGTTAGCTTACTAATAATTTTCATAATCAATCATTTTCCCTATGATTGACTAAAGCGTAATGATGATATAAATGAAACGCCGGCATAGTGCGTCTTTCGCTGGGGTAGTGCAAGAATGGATGCTGCTATTAACGCCAGATTTCATACACTGAATAATTTTGTTAAAAACTGTAATGCCAAAATTAGGAAACTTAAAACCGTTCAAAAATATGTTACATGGCACTAATGTAATTATGTAAAGCGTCATTTGTATTATAGGTTTCAAAATGGGATGTGACAATTGCTTCAAACTTATGCGTGTGCAAAAATGCAATAAAAATAGTTAAGGACTTTAGAATGTATAAGAAAATATTTATGTAGGCTTAAACTTTATGCTTATTTGTCTGGGCGCGGGCAAATCTACAATTTTCTCATATCCTGTAATAGACTTTAGCAGTATTGAATGATCAGTAATAAAAATAATAGGCGATTTCTAAATGTGGCCGAAATGTTGCTTATGTACGGCTACCATTTTTTTAAAAATTACTGCGAAAATTGTTCAGAATTTCTTAGCAATTAGTTCGATGTATATAGCGGAAATTCTTAATAATTCGTCATTGAATAGGAACAGTGTTCGCCAACACTTAAACGCGACTGAAGAAATATTGGTGAAAGTTATTGCCTACTAAGTGAGATAGTTTACGAAGTATACCAAGGATGCATATTTATATTCCGCCCGTTAAATATTTAAACGAGGCTGTTTTTTTTACGATTTTTTTGCTTTGTTAGTCCCATTGAATATTTACTCAACCCACCTTCGGAAAACCGCACATATTTACAAATCTTGTGATATGTTTGGTAATAATGCTGCCGCACTTGATCCTTCGACTTGAACGAAACATCAATCGCTGGATTACGCCGCTTTAATTTTGAGTTGATAAAAGTTCCGATGGCTTCAAAGTCTTTGCCAAATTCGTTGAGGGCATCAAAGAAATGATTTCGCTCCACATTGGACCAAGTGGGCCGATGGGCGCGAACCTGTGATGGAGTTTTCTGCGACGCAGAACGTTCGTCTTTGCGACTGACCTCGCGTTCTGTCGGTGGCGGTGTGGTGGGGCGGGTTTGTTGATCCTGGCGCATTTTCTGTATGACACGGGCACTTGTGCGTGTGCCATGACAGTTGTATGTGGTTACGGAACCCAAAAGTTCCTCCGTATCCGTAGGAAACTATTCGCAAGCAGAGAGAGAGGAGAAAGTGTATTATTGATTGGCTTAATTGAATTTTAAATTTTGTTACCTCGCTGAGCGTTTTTGCCTCGCCTTTTTTCTCATTGATGAGATCTTTGCCACGCGATGACGACGTTGTTGCCTTTACTTGGGTTGATGTGACGTCTGATTCCGCCAAAAGATTTGTTTTTTCCTTTTTCGCCACAATTGCTACTACGTCATCTTTGCTAACATAGTCCGCCGTTGTTTGGGTTGTCACTAATTTTTCAGCGCCCAATTGACCTTTATCCATTTGTTGTGTTGTAATAGAATTTCTGTAAATTTGCAACGGCTCATTAACACTACTTGCAATTTTCCCGATCTAGGATCTCCTTTGTGGGAATAAAACCACTGGCGATTTTGTTCTTTTTAAAGCGAAGGGTCTGTTAATAGTTGGATTCGAGACCACCAAAGAACAAGATGGCTGTCAAACTTTGTTTATTCTTTCATCATTATTCGATTACATTTTCACGGATTTCGTTCACTTTAAGAATGTCCTTCGCAAATTCACAATCATTAATTTCACTGCACTCGCTGAGCAACTGGTAGCGCCAATTTTTACAAGAAATATTCAATGTTTAATGTTTTGCTTTTATTGTCCTCATCAATTTATTTGGTTTTGTTGTATTTACTGACACCACACAGAGTTTGAAGCCGACATGCGTAATGGAATCAACAGCAGCCGGCACTCCGTTGGTTTTCTAATTGGCGGCGGCTTGAACTCTTCATTAGTTTAGAGAAACTGCGGCGGCATGACAACGACTAGTGTCTTTCTTAAATTCAGTTTTTATAACTTAGACGAAATAGGGTTACATATACTAAGTTTGGGTGAACGGTTTGGGATAAATTCGTGCCATTGCAGCATACTTAAATTGCAAATATTTACACATAAATAATATAAATGTAAAAAAAACATTGTTTTACGGTGGCAAAAAAAACATTGAGTGATGGCAGAGAATTAAGAATTACTAATAAAAATAATTAAGGATTTTGACATATTATATTGTTATTTGACACGATATTAGTATTTTTTGTATATAGCTCAAATAAAATGCCTGCAACATCTTCCTTTAGCCGATAAAATTAGTGGAGCGTTTATTAGAGCATTTGTCAACCAATAACTCGCATTGCAAATGGGATTTATGTTGACACGAATTAAAGTTAAGATACGTGCTAAAACAAAATAGTCGACTTTTATGATTTAAACATTTAGATATTCGGGTTATTTTGCTAAACCGATTTATGCCTGGAAAACACCAAAAGGCCCACTTCACAATTTTTGAGCACATTTCATTTCTAGTAGAATGATTCCGAAAGACAGGCTATATATCTTAAGTTTTTTGATTTGTTTAAATAATTTCTTTAAGTTTTTTTGATTTGTTTAGATAATTTTAATAATCTAACATCTAAAATACGAGATGACGAAGTAAATAAACATTGTTCTAGACTAAAACGGCTACAATGTAAAGTTGCGCCGCGGAAATCAATTTAAATAAAAGCAAGAGCTCAGACCATCTTCTCATATTTTAGAATGTAAAAGTTACCAGTTGCTTCACCTGAAAAAGGCGACACCGCACAAAACCCGACTTTTAACTTTTTTTCCAAAATGAATTGATTACCGAAAGAAGATTTTTGTGACACTACAGTTTTCATATCTACGGTCAGCATTAATATTTTTCCCAGTCTTTTACATTTCTCGGAAGCGGAAACATTATAAAAAACATTACCGGGAAGTATGTATGTATATAATATAGGGCTTGTGGTTAAGCCTCGATAACTACGACTGGATTTCAAAACCTCAATATTTCAACCGCAATAAAAATGCCTATTTTAAACGTTTATATATGTAAAGTACTGCTGTATTCGATTTTTAAAAAACAAATTTAGAAAAATAATTTGTTGTAGCTATAGTTACACAGGCTAAGTATTCAATTGCTACAAAAACATACTTTTACAACTTTTCTATTTTTTTTGATGAATCTAGTACTTCCGGACTTTTCTTTTTGATAAGAACAAAATTGGCACTTTTTGTTAAAAAAAATTACTTAACTATTGCGATTTTGCTATTCAGCCTTAGTAATAGCCACCCCTAATAGTGGTGTTTGAGATTTAGCTTCAATAACTAAGACTTGATAGTTGTATCCGTTTTTATGCTTAGCCTGGATAGCGGCTTGTACTTAGTAATTACCCAGGCTAAGTACTAAATTTGCCACAAGAAAATACTTTAACTTTTTTTTTGAAGTCTATTTTTTTTTGGCTGAACAAAATTTGCACTTTATGTAAAGAAACGCAACGTAACTATTGCGAGTTTGCTATTTAGTCTTAGTAATCGCGACTTCAATAACAATGACTGTATAGTAAAACCGCCCAAATAAAGTCATATGTTAACAGAATGGGACAATTTTAATAAAGCGTACAGAAAAAGTCTGGCTGTGGCTTAACAAAAAGTTAAAAAAAATAATTTGTTGTGGTCGTTTTATGACTCAGCCTGGATAGAGGTTTATACAAAGTGCTAAAACGGCTACAAAAATTACATTTTTGTAATCTTTGTTTGTATATTACCATTTCATGCAACGGTTCAGTCGAGAGTAAAGGGTTCTTTTTAGAGTAATAAAAGATATGTAAATTACTTCGGCTACCCTATGCCAAACCCCAAAGGCGATTTGCTGAATCGACCTTAAACTCTGCCTTTGATACGATATACGGCAACTCGACGAAATGCAATCCATACCAGATCGATTCGGCCGGGGGATTTTGTGAGATGTATTAAAACAAGAGTTTTTTAATTCGCAGCAATTTTAAAGCTGCATTGAGAATCAATTTAATCTTCATATTTATATCACCAATTTGTATAATTTCGAAAGAATTTTATGTCGTTTTCTAAAATATGTTCATCATATATAAGGCGAAGGAAAAACGCACGTATTGAATTTGGTTCACTGAAAAATCCAAAAGCAGGGAGAGATTAATTACGCCTTTGTTCATAAATAGGATTTCTTTAAAAAAATTAGACAAATGTTGTAACAACAGTAACAGTACAAAACTATTTTGTCTCGCTGAGATTAAAAAAAACAATTGAGCTGGTTTGTTGTTCTTTTCAATTACTAATTCCATAATCAATATTTTCATTACATACATTTTACAGTTCAGGAATATAATTACCTTAACCATTTTATATATCCTTCAAAATTGGATTGCTGTTTGTTTAACTTTAAACATTTATCTAACGACTAGTTTTCATTAAAGCGATGGACATTACCTAAAACCTATTAAAAACTTTCACTTATCGAATTTCACTATAAATAAAAAAAATGTATATTGTTGAGTTGAACCATTTTCATTACATTAGGATCTATTTTATGTAGTCAAATATTAATATTAAAAATATTTTTTTGCTTAGTTCATAGTCAAATTTTTCACCAAGTTCCTATTGCACATTTCATTCAAAGAGAAATAAAAAAGTTATTAAAAGGTCTTTTTTTATAAAATTTTATAGTTTGTTTTTAAAAATTGATTTTTTTGAATATTCATAGTTTATTAAATTTTACTAAAGTTGCGCATAAGTTTAAAAAATCCAAAAACAGTTATTAGCTTATTGCACATGTACATTTTTAGTAATCATTAAAGTTAAGAGAATTACTTACTGGACTGCTTGTTTTATTTTCTTTAAAATGCTAAAATAGGGTGTTTTTCATGTAATGTTTATTAATTTCAGGATTTCATTAAATGCTGTTATCGTCATGATTTAAAAACTCTTGCGGAAAATTATTTCTTTTTTTTGCAGAACATGAAACAGCGAATGCTGTTAATCGAGAGGAGAATAATAAGCAGCAGCACTATTAATCCTATTATGATTAATATTTTTCGGAGCTAAAAATATAAATAATCAGAATAAAATGCATGAACGAATCGTGATTTTAAACAAACCCCGAATCGTTTTTGGCGCAGCATACTAGCCACTTTTATTTGTTCCATGCCGTCGCTTAAATGGTCGCGGGCATCATCAAAATGTTTTTCAATGCGTTGCATGACATCGCCCTAAAAAATTTATATATTTAAAGTAATTTGTTATACTTCTTCGAATTTAAAACGTTCATATGAAAGTTTTCGATTATTAAATTCGTACCTGTTCCGCTACCAACGTTTGCAAACGCATAAATAGACCGTGTACTTCACTAATGGATTTTTCCAGTTTCATCAAATCGCTCAATCGATTTTTAAGATCTTGCAGTTGTTGTCGAGCCGTTTCTGTATCGGTTAAAATCTGTGATGAAAATAATACGCATGTTGTGAAACAATATTCAGTATTGTAAAATCTTGAACCAAATTAAGTTATGTTTACATTAGGAATTATAATCGTCAATAAACGAGAATTTCAAGTAATAAAACAGTTGGCTATGTGTTGTTTTCATTTTGGAAATGTACTTAAAATTGCTGAACTGTCAGGTATAAACATCAGCCTAAAGACCAACACGGAGTTTTATAAAATTTAGTGCTTAAAGCCTAGTATTCACCTAAAACGAAATTTTCGCTCCCATAAGAAATACAAGTAGCAAAGCAAACGAAATTTACAAATGGTAATTCCGTTAAGCTATTTTCATTTAGCGGTACTCAGCTGAAACGAAAAGGGATCGGAATTTCAACTGTTACATGGATGTTTATAAGAGCAGTGTAGACTTTTCACCATCTGCATGCGAAAATTAATTTCTGATTATTGTTTGGCCAAGAAATTTTTGACATCTGTAAAAAAAAAAACAAAATGTTGTGAATACATTTTGAAATTTTAAATTAATATGATTGAAATAATTTATTTTAAAATGAAAAACGGATGCTTCTTCCACGCTACAATTTTTTCTTGTAGAGATAAATGCAAAACTCCTAAGCCAAAAATTTGATTTTAGGTGAAATACTAGGCTTTCCATGAAATACACTTGTTGGTTCATGTATTAAAAAGAAACGAAACTTTGTGATTTAAATTTGTTTTGTCGAAAATACCCAGTAAAACGCTATGAAGTTCCTGTGAGAAATTTACAAGTTTGTTACAAGTTTCGCCACGAAAGTTTATCAACGAACTCCTTAATAGGCTCTACGGCGTAAGCTTGACATCGTTTTTCAAAAATTATATTCAAAAAATAAATGCCATAAAATTTTCTTTCAAATTACCAATAAAAATTCCACATTTGATTTGAATTTTTATATTTTTTTTTGTTCTGAAAAATTACCTCTAGATGGATCACCAGCCCTCGAATGAAAAAGATTAACGCAGATCTATTCTGGGATGATGTCTAAAAATCTTTCGTTTCTTTAGTGGTGCCACATTTCAAAAACGTTGCCCCATCCTTTTACTACTTTTACTGCCGACAATCAAACCGACTTAACATTTATCAGTACAAAATATCCGTGTAGACCATTGTAGTTTTTTCCAACTTTTGTTATTGGTTTTAATTGCAAATCTTAAAAATTTTTTGACCAAACGATTAAAAAAAAGTGTACACTGCTGTTATAAACATCCCTGTTATAGTTACAAATTCCGCCACCCTTTCGTTTTAACTCAGTACCACCAAACGATAATCGCTAAACGGAGTTACCAAAACGGGAATTTCGTTTGCATTGGTATGTGTATTTCTTATGGGAAGCGAAAATATCCTTTTAGATGAATACTAAGCTTAATGACGATTAAGTTTTATTTTGAAATTAACCTATGTTTAGATTATAAATTATAATCCTGATTATCGATATCAGGTTGATACTGTAATTCCCTTAATAATTCAATCGCTATTGAAGGATAATCTAGATTAAATTTTGTACCTTATCATAGCCTATCTCATCAAACCATAAGTTAAAATATAGGTTACATTGAAAAATAACTTGTGTGGGCCCGAACCTTTAGAGAAAACCCCAAAACTTACATTTTCCATAAGCAAATTAGTTTGCTTATTAGCTATTAAGTTATCGATCTCATCATCAGTCAAATCATAATTCACTAGAAATAATAAAACATACACACAAATTATAAACTTCCTCTTATCATATTATCGAGTGTTCAAAAAGGTACTTCTTACAGATTTTCGACTGCATTTGCAAATTCTTCTTCAACTTTTGTTCATATTTCTGCAAAACCTCTTCGTGCTTGGCCCACAGCTGGACATACTGTTGGAAATAGCCATAGTATAGAGCCCTCTGCATGCGAGCCTTGGTCCGATAGTCATTTTCCTTGGGCAATTTGGACTCCAGTTTTTTGAACTTGCCCACTAAATTATTGCTGAGTTGGGAATTTTTCAAGCGTAATTTGTTGAATTCATCCTCTGTAAGTAGAAAAGAATTATTTCAAGTTATACTGTCACAATATGACGAAGAAAAAATATTTCCGAAATGGTTTACCATCAAATTTATGGGCATTTCTAGCTTCAAGCATGGTTTTGAGAAGTTCCAGGTTTGTGTTTATTCCTTCAAAATCATTTATCACATCTGAGTACTAAATTATTATGTACGAGTAACGCAAAGAAAAAAGCTGTTGTAGTCTTAGCTGCAAGCTCTTATTATTATATACCATATATATTTATTTTAAAAGACGTTAATAAATAAAATTTTTTAAATAGATTTTGTTTTTTTTTCTAATGCCAAGAATTTATAAAAAATATGTACATAATTGCATTCCCATTTGAAAACCCAAATTTAAAACAGGCGAAGAAAATAAATTCGACCGTGCCGAATTTTATATATCCTCCATCATAGACTTTGCATACCAACTTATCGTCAAACCTTCCACAGTTTATAAGTTATGGTTTTTAAAGTTCAGAGTTAAATAGGCGCTGCTACGCCCTTAATTCCAATTTCAACATGCTATAGTATGTAATATTTTCCTGGTCATTAGTTACGTTCTGCTAAAAAGTAAGAATAATCGGTCTATAATATTGTCCAACCGAACAGCGGATGTGGAACCATCCATGCGAAGCTTCTCTTCAATACTTCGATCTCTTGTTTGCCTTTTACTATCTTTAGTTAGCTTGATTAACAAATCGTATATCATCTCATGAAAGTAATGAAGTTCTATTTTCGAAACGTGTTCGCTCCAGTAGAATAGGAGCGCCAATATTCTTGTTTTGAGAAATGATCTACCACATCTCTTTGAACTGGCTGTTGTCCCAGCTTCCCATATCCAGTTAATCACATTTAGCTATTTATTAAGGTCACTCGGATCGACATTCAATACGGAATATTCAGATATGTCATCTAGGAAACCTAATCGAAATAACTTATATCGCCACAAAGGAAGTGTTCCACCGGCTCTACCTCTTCAGCATTGCCGCATTGTAGCACCGGCCTCTCATATTCAGCATTGTCGCTGCTGCGGCAGTGGTCATTGTACTGTAGATTCAGATGTCGCATATGATTGTCAAACAACCAAAGCACCGCAAATATAGAAATCAGTCTTTTTATTTTTTTCTGTTGTGGGCTATGAGAGATTTCGATCGTATCTGCTTGTATTCGGGAATCTAACGCTTTCCATCCAAAGTATGGGCACGTGCACTGTGTCGACTCTAAGGAAAGAAGATTCTGACCTTGCGAGTTCGCCCGCCTTTTCATTCCCGCAAAAATTCCTGTGACCAGGTATCTACACCATAGATACATCTGACGTGATACTCTGTCTTGCTAAAACCTCCATAATTTTTTCCCTAAATCAGAGGAGTGGTTTTAGGTGGAGGAAGTCCGCTTGGCTGTCAACGCAAAAACGTCAACCTGGAAGATGCTGCAGATATTCGGGATATCTTAAGTTCAGCTCGAATTTCATCAAGAATACATATGTAACCTAATGTTTTCAACTTTCAGACTCCAGTTAAGGGTAGACGAATAGTGTTTCCAGCCGCCATACCCGTAATATATTGTAAGTCAATCGCGGGATCTAATGTACGAGTAGTATTGTGTTCAGGGCCTATGAGGGACAAGTGCGGATTGCCCCATATATACAAAGGCATGCTGATTTTTGAGTCTTTATCAGGAGCTTTGAGAGCGTTGACTACTTCATCGCCGTCCACCATACCAGAGCTCCTTAGGCAAGAATTGGCCTTATAAAGGATGTGTACAGCCATAAAACATACCATCTTTGGATTAAGACCCTAGCGACTGCCGAACATTTTACGACAGGTATCGAGGACCACCCCATTTTACTACAGGTGTCGAGGACCACTCTAGCTTACGACAGGCGTCGAGGACCACTCTAGCTTACGACATGTGTCGAGTACCACTCTAGCTTACGACAGGTGTCGAGAACCACCACCTAGAACTTGTGAATTGATAACTGTAGTTCCTTATCGCCTAGACGGGGAGGTTTCAATGACAGTATTTTGGATGCCCTTGTTAACAGTACCATCTCAGTTTTTTCTTGGCCTAGGCCCTTGCTTATGGCCCACACGCAGAGAAAAGATACGGTTAAACTATGGTCACCGCAATAATAATATGTTCTCTACAATAAAAGCATGTTCGTCGCAACCATAGTATTGTTTTTGAATTTAATTTTGACCACAGTATGATTGCGACAGTATTACTATTGTGGAAATTTAACAATAGTATTATTGCCAAATTTAGAAATGAAAATATGGTTGTAGCAACCATATAAACATGGTTGGTGCAACAAAAGTATTGTTGTTTAAAATTTAAGTTAACAATAATATGATTACGGCAATCATACAGTATGGTTGCGACTATGAATGTAACAAAACAGGTTTTATAGAGCATACATGTATGTGTGCGCGTATGTTTTTTAGATATGCAAAAAAACACATACACATATGGTTGTTGTCCATTAAAAAAACAACAACAATCGGAAGGTAGTTCGAGGGATTTTTATTGTGTTTACTTTGTTCGGTGAAATAACCTAATACATACTGGTTCTCGTTTATTTAAAATCTGCCTGCACTTAAGTATATAGCCATTGATCGTGGTTTACTCACATTCTGTTTTTGGGGTCTACGGATGGTGAAGTAGCATTCAACCCTGCTGGAAACTTAAAGTATTTTTGACTGTTTCTTAAATGAAATGTTCAATAAAAACATAGCCTCAATTCTGGCTATTAACTTATTGTAATGCAATTTGATGTAACTTGCTTGAGTGAATCATACTATGGTCGTAGGGAAAATAGCATGGTTGCGTTTGAATCATACTATGGTTGAGAAGATCATACTATGATTGTATGTGAAAAATACTATGGTTGTGAGGATCATAATATGGTTATGGAGATAATAGTATGGTTGAGTGTGCATCATACTATGGTTGTGTGGATTATAGTATGGTTGCGTGTGAATCATACTATAATTCTAAGGATCATACTATAGTTGTATGAGTAACATACTATGGTTGTGAGGATCATAATATGGTTGTGAAAATAATAGTATGGTTCAGTGTGAATAATAATATTGTTGTGAGGATCATAGTATGGTTGTGGAGATCATGGTATGGTTGAGTGTGAATCATACTATGGTTGTGGGAATAATAGTATGGTTATGTGTGAATCATACTATTGTTGGGAGGATAATAATATTGTTGTGCCACAACCATATACCCAACAATAGTATGATCCTCTTCGAATATGGTCACCCCAACCATACTTTTTTTCTGCGTACAAGAGTTGGTTCTGTAGAGAGTGTAGCACATGATCTCACTTAGAACTTGCGGAAACATCCGCCATATGAATATTGCCAGATCGTCGGCAAATGCAACATTTGTATGCCCTATTTGTCGAGTTTGTGTAAAATAATAATAACGAGGAGCCATAGTTAGGAGAGATCACCCCTCCTTAGGGGTTTCCCCATTTACATTCTCCAATTTTTTTCAAATTACTGTATTTAAGCATTGTGTTTATCGAACTCCTAAAGAAATTGCTACACCAATCAGATGGTAAATCCGCACCTGTACAATTTTGGTAAAATTCCAACTTATGGGCCCATGTTTTTGAAAAGGCTCCATACAAAGGTCAATCTCAATTTAAGGTCCTATTGTTCTAAAAGCTACAAGTAGACACTATCGTCCCATGTTTTCGTGCAGCCCCTATGCAAGGACTCCCCTGATATAAAGTTCTGCATTCGCAAGCCACAGATTACTTTAGATCTTGCTCAAATTTAGTATCGTGCGTAATGAGAGATGTACTCGTATTACAAACCCGGTCTGTATTTTTAAACCCCCCCCCCCCCCCCTACAAAGTTTATCTCTAATTTCAGTACGTGTAGCTCTCCAAGCAACATATTAAATACGATTTTGCACAAATTTCGAGTAGATCGTAATACTATGGGTAATTTGATCATAAGCGGTCCATGTTTTTATATCGTCCCCATGAAAATACCTTCCCGATTTGAAGTCACGTATTAAATCCGATCTAGCTGAAGTTCGGTAAAGAGACACGGAGTCTTAAGTAGTGTAGGGTATCTTAAAGTTGACTTATTCAAACTATTGATTTTTTTCTTGCTTTTCGTTTGTTTGTTCTGTTTATGAAAACCACTTTAGGTGTTGGGGGTGACTCAGTGTTATTAGCTGTGGCAAACACATTTTTCTTAAATTAATTCCATTACTAAGAACATCTAAATTTCTTTTTGTAATCTCCGACCGTATTAAACAAATTTTTTGAGCGTGTTGCAAAGTAATATTCATTAAATAGGTGCAATTATTTTTTTTCTTCAACACTTTCCATTTTTTTCACATGATTCATGTATCAATTCGATTATCAATTCGCAATCGTACCCGTTTTATTATGGGATCTACAAATGATGACCGATTAACATTTGGCGACTCCACTATTTGAAACTCTTCGTCGTCCGTAGGAGCTTCTGTCTCATTGTCATTGCGTCGAATATTTTTCAAATCAGCGAGACGATCTTTGACCATTTTGGAGACAACAAGATATTAAACGAATGTTAACGTTCAATTAAACACGGATAGCTTTACTCAACGATGGTTTAAAATATACTAAAAAAAACAGATGGATGTGGGTTAGATTCGTTTTGTGTAGCTACCCATACTTACTTTTAGAAACCGCAACATATTTCTCGTAATTATACTTGAGTATGCTAAAAATATGGAAAATAAAGTACTCGATATTATGTATTTAAGACTAATATTAGATTTGAAAATATAATCACGATTATCACAACCACTTTGACAGTTGCTGGTGTTTTCATTCAATAATTGAGAGGTAATCTGGATTAAAATGCTAATGTAAACACAAGTCGGTATATGTTTTTGACAAATAAGTGTTTAGTGCGATGGTAATTAAACAAGAGATTTGGAAAAATACAATTTCCAACGAGTAAGGAAAGGCTATTGCCGAACCCGACCTGATTTATATAATGGAGGGGTCTATAATTCCAAAGGTATATCTTGGAATTCTTGTTCTCAATTTGTTTAGGAAAACAATTCGAGGTATAAGTATATTGTCTAGGGAGATATAAATGATTCTCACCAAGTCAAACGTCAGTTAAAAATTAAAAATTGTACAAACTAAATTTCATCGGAAGATTTTCATTTTTAAAAATAGAAGATTTTTGACACCAAACTTATTCTATTTAAATCTAATGAAATTTGACACTTAGTTCGGTTAGACTCCTAATCGAAAGTTATATTTCTGTGTTACATAGACCACTTTCAATAAGGATCGTCCTTGGATAGAACTCAATTTTTTCGACCTTAGCTTTGATTACAACAATAGCTGTATAAACAAGAACAAGAGCATGAAAATACAACGCTGATAAATAATCTATGAAATTTGGGCAGCTCAAATAATTTTTTGTAAAGAAAACTCAAAATTTCTGTAGAATTTTGCCATTATCTTAAACAATTCTTTTCCGAAGTAAACCGCTGTAGATCGGTGAAAAGGTCAATTTCTCCTCCTAACACCGCGCTTAAGTTTTGGAAAATCGGATCACAAATAATGAAATGTGGGGTCCTTTTATTCAAAAAAAAAAAACCAAAAATAACGGTTTATTTAGATCGGAGGCCAGATTCGTGATCAGCAGCCCCAAATTAACTAAAGTTTACTATCAAACCTTCAGCCGCAAATTTTTTTCAAATTCTGTTTCCCAGTGTTATTAATAAAAAGAATAATTTTGATTTATTTCTACTGTCTGTTTTAAATTCAAAACATGTATTACAAACCCTCTTATTATAAAAACTAACAATAGCTTGAAAGAACAATTGTATAAAGCAAATTTGAAATTTAAACATATCGTACATTTTTATGATTGGCCCAAATTATTTATTTAAATGAAAAACAAAAAAAAACGAAAATCAAGTAATAATCCAATGTATACCAAACTAGGAAAAGAGTCGGCCTGGACGAACCTTATATAACCACAACCATTACAATACTTAAGCGTAAAAAAGTTCGTTTTGTGGCCCACACGATTGTCTCCATTCTTTGTCAAAACTACACTAGAAATAGGGATCAAAATAAGGTCAAAAAGGGGCGAAATACTCGTATCAAAAAGTAAAAAGCAATACTTAGTCAGCAAGATGACGAAAATAAAAAGGGATGAATAAGAGCCAAAGACACAATATAAAAAAAATGGATAAACAATATAAAAACAATCTGCAAAGAAAGAAAAAATAGGATAGTAAGGGCGAAAAAGGTTCAAAACGGGCAAATTGACTAAGTATCAAAAGGTGAGAAACACAATATCAAATCAACAGGATGACAAACAAGCCGGAAAAAGAAGAACAAATATCAAATTAGCAGGTATACTTACCTCTATACTAACCTCAATAGCGTTCGTCTGTAACGGGATTTTAAAATTGTTTCAACTTTCATCATGGAGGGGTCAGATAATGAGAACCGCATCGCTGTAATAGCGCTTTTCAAGTGTGAAATGAAAAAAAACGATATTTTCAAAACGCTTCGGCCACTAGGGATTAGCCGCATGTTCGTCTACCGATGCATAAAACCGTTTGAGGAGACTGGAGATGTAAAAGACCGCCACTGGTCGGGCCGCCCACGCTCTGTTCGAACACTGCATGTCATCAAAGCCGTTAAATCAATAATTCACAGAAATCCGCTCCGAAAACAGAAATCATGGCCCGTGACTTGAATATCACGCAAAAGTCCATGAGTCGAATCATTAAAAATGACTTGGGACTTGGAGCTTTAAAACGACGAACCGGACATTTAATGACTGCAGCTTTAAAAAATAGGGTTGAAAAATGCAAACGTCTTTTGGTGAAGCACGCTGATAACTTGCACAGAAAAATTTTGTTCACCGATGAAAACATTTTTACCGTTCAGGAAAAATTTAACAAGAAAAATGATAGCGTGTATGCGCGGTCATCTAAGGAAGCATCTGAACTGATCCCTTACGATGGGGTCACTGACCTGCGAACAAGGAATCGAAACATCGGCCAAAGTTTACCAAGAAACCGTTTTGGAAGCTGTTGTGAAGCCTCTTAACAATTCCCTGTTCCAAAACAAGCAATGGACTTTCCAGCAGGATGCTGCGCCGGCCCATAAGGCTAAAACGTGCCAGGCCTGACTTCGAAACAATTTGCCTGCGTTCATTTCTTCTGAAGAATTGCCCTCAGGCATTCCAGATTCCAGAGATTTGAACCCATTGGATTACAAATTGTGGACGGTTTTAGAGGGCAAGGTTTGTCACAAAAATTACCCCAGAAGATTCGAACTGTGGCCAATTTTCCAATGGACGAGGTTCGTGCAGCTATTGACGATTGGCCAGTGCGACTTAAGGCGTGTGTAAAGGCAAAAGGCGGACATTTGGAATAAATAGATTATTTTTGGATACAATATACATCAATAAATATATTAAAAAATATTTGGTCCAAAAACATTCAGTACTTTTTATTTTACGGCATAAAACGTGTGTAACAGTATTTATGTCCCTACTAAGTAATAAAAGCGAAGTGAAATTTAACATAAAAAATAACAGTATTTATGTCCCTACTAAGTTTAAACCATTAAACTCATTACTTCTGATTGCTATCGCGCTTTCAAAAGACAAACAAACGGACAGACTGGCTATGTGGTTGACTGTAAGACACAAAATGTTTACAACCAGTTTGAGATTACATTTTTACTAAATACAAGAGAATTAAATTAAAAAAATGTTCTATGAAAAATTAATTTTACATTAGCTGTGTTCGTTTCAGGTTACTAAACTAGCATCTGTATGGAAGTTAGCAAGCGAGTTGGCCTCAAGTCGCCTTAGAAATGAGTAGGATTTACCACACTTATTTTTCCAATAAAAAGTCAAACATTGCACACCCTGCTATAAAAAAAACAAATGTATAAGTAATCAAACAAGAAGAGGCTGCAGCGGAGAATTCAAATTGGAATTCACGTACGAGATGCGATAAGTTAAAATAAAAATGATCTCAAACTGGCAGTTGATGAACATTTTACACATATTTAGATGCAAACAAATCAATTATTTGATTTATTAAATTTCAACACAATTTATAGTTTTTTCTAGTCCGATTTTTACCTTCTTGTTGTTCAATTCTGTTTAGTGTACACAAAGAGAAACAAAATTGCCATATTACTGTCAATTTAGTATAATGTTGCCATATGTGACAGCGCATAGAGAAAGGGACCTAAGGGAAAAAAAATCAATTTTCACTTTTTTTTGATGTGGACAACATCTGAGCATCGAATGAGACCAATCCCATGCCCCAAAAGTGTCCCTCCCAGAGATATGCGCGTTTTATGAAAGTGATGTTACAACAAAGATACACGTATTTAAATCTTTAAAATGGCTCTCCTAAACAAAACTGGTTTTTACCCTTAGGTCCCTTTCTATTTTGCGCTTCACATATTGCGAACTAACTAGGTCGCTTAGTTAGTTACCCTAAAAGAACACGGCTATTATATTATATGTCGCTGATCTACGAAAAGGTTTGTAAAGGTACGGATACACTTGGCAAATATTTTAAGAAAAACGTGCAATATTTCTTTGCAACAATCTGACCACAAAATATTTCTGAGTGGCAAACAACAAAACTGCTGATTTCGGGGAAACAAATACTTTATTTAGCCAGCAAACAAAAAATTGCCCAATGTGATCACAGTGTGACCACCCGACACCAAATATTTTCTTCTATTTTCGGCAAATATATATTTGATCTTACAAAATTTTTGTAAGAGCAAACATTAAGTAGTAGCAGCTGGTAAAATCAGTTATCTCAGTGTAAAAGCTAAATGTTCGTAGGCTGAAATTGGCTCAAGAAGTTATGTCATCTTCTGTGTAATTAGCGGGCAACTAATTTTAGCTACACAAAAATATTTAATACACATTTTAATGGTCTACATCTCATTTTAGTGCTTACCAAAAAGTCAAACTCTGCTGCGTCCATGCGTAAAAAGTTTTTATAGAGAGCTGATGTTCCTGTACACAGCTCTTTTAACTACTTTGCGCAGCATCCTTCGTTATTCCGACTACGCACCCATTCCCGAACCCATTACCTTTTTTGCCCTATCAGCCTCTTCCAAAACTATCAAAGATGCTGCTTCACAGCACAAAATCAGTAAATTTTTTTCTTCCTGCATTATAGGTTTAAAAAGGTTAGCAGAAAATAAATTTCTATTTTTTGACTGCTTGATCAAATATTTATTCAAATTTGACATTACTTTACATTTCACATATTTGACATTATGTACTTTACATCTGTTTGAACAAACAAAAACTGTCAAAAATTTGTCGGTAGTGTGAACATTAAATCAACCCTGTGTTGTTTTGATAGAATATGATGAAATATATTTTCGTCAAATATTACTAATCTAGGAAAATCACTAATCTAGGAAAATTTGTTTTCGATTACTTCGAAGATTACATCAGTACGAAACATTTAAGGCAACGGAAAGAGACCTATTGACATAAAAAATAAGTTCCATACATGACCCGGTTCTAAATGTATCTGGAAACTAGTGTCTAAACAAAGTAAGACGAATGTTTAATAAATTTGCAAATATTTATTTTTGTTCAACATATGACAAACATAAGATAATACTCGTAATCGTATATTTCATCAGCGGGTATAGCGTAGATTATATTTATCTGAAAAATATATTTTATTATTTTTTTTTAAGATCGCACTTAATTATCTTCATCTTACCTGTCATGAATTTCGAAACTGACAGTCATTTTGCATATACATACATACATGTTTTAATGTACTCATAGTGTTAAATACGAGTATTAAAATCGCCAAAACTAAAACGAAAAGATAAGATTTGGTTCAGATTACCACATATCCAGGATTCATATTAAAATTATATGATTATGAATATTAAATTATGTCATTTTTAGATTTATATTTGGCTGGTGAATTAATACCTGAATTGCATGCAAGCATACTTAAAAGGCCAAAATTCCTTTATGCAATCCTCGGATATAATGTTAGCACAATTTACTTCTGGGTTGATGTTAATTTCGAAATCGTTTCCGAAACAGTGCTGTAAACATGGCAAACTGTAACTGTCCATTGCTTCGTTTTTTGTATTTGTTGCATTTTTTAAATTTTATCCCAAATCCATCGAAATGCTTACCTTTGATTCTGACAAAAATCTTTTAAGGGAAATTTTGTTACCAGATTTGTAATAAAATTTCCATTATTTTGAGGAACCATAACATTAAAAAACACCAAAATCACTTTAATTCGAAAAAAGTACTCGAACCATAGAAGTTGTAGTTTACTTTTACACAAAGTATAGATTGAAAACCCAAATAGCTTCAAAAGGTGGCGGATGAGTGGTGAACGTGATAAGATTTTTTTCTTTTTATTATTTTATAAATTTATTGTTAGCACTTAAATGAAGCAATGTCGTTATAAGTATTAATAATGGTAATTTTTAACGCCAGTTCGAGTCAAAAGGCAATCAAAAAATACATCCAAATACATTTCTTAAAACCCATTGAATTATAATGCATTTAGATCGAATAGGCACCTCGACTATTTGCCCTATTAATCAGTATCAAAACAAATAAATATTTTTTCTTGTGTCAAATAACCCTTGTAGACTATTTGCAATTTCAAAATAACCGATAAGTATCGATGATGACCCAGCCGTCCGAGAATAATGAAAATTAAAATTAACTCACTTAAATTTAAGGCTTCTGTAAATTTCAAACAATGTATTTAACATTACAAATGCATCTGAGCATCGAATGAGACCGATCCCATGCCCCAAAAGTGTTCCATCCCAGAGATATTCGCGTTTTATGAAAGTGAAGTCGACGATTCTAAGCGCAAATAGAAAGGGACCTAATCTTTAAAATGGCTCTCCTGAACAAAACTGGTTTTTAACCTTAGGTCTCTTTCTATTTTGCGCGTCACATATTTATAATAACATGGGCCGATATGGTTTTACTTCCCAAAGAGTTGTTTTCTGATCGTGCATCAAACACTTTGCTAAATTTAATATAGATGGGTCAGAATATTTAATAAGTATTTTAAATTATTTTTTTGCTCGAGAAGGCTAAAAAAAGGTAATAAATAATCGTACTAGCAAATATCCGCTACTTTGTAAGTGGAAAACATTTAAATCAAACCCAATTCCACTATCATAAATATTGCTTCCTAGATTTATAGTGTTCTATTGAGTGATTATCAATGCAGTCTAGTATTTATTAGATCTTGCGCATTTTCATCTCAATGCCAGGTGCTAATATTGGTTATTTATCCCTTTAGGGTTTTTTCCTATCTCTCTGGTACATTTTAGACTGTCTCATTTTTTTGATATTACTTTCTCGTTTTTTTCTATTTGTCACTTTTGGATATTTGGTATGTTTTTGCCCTTTTTATACTTTATATATTTTGTTGTTCACATTTCGCAGTTTGTAGTCCTTATTTATCCACATTTCTATGGTTTATTTTATATTGTTGATAAATCACTCATCTTTGACTTTCTTATCACATTTATGGCTTTCTGTTGATTTGACGTTAATTTTTCACATTTTAATACATCTCCCGTTTGTGCTTGTTTTCTTTTATTTATATCAACCTTTTAATACTGTTTTCCCACTTTTTGACATCTGGACCATTTCTATTTTCTGTACCATCCTGCGGATTTAATTTTATGCATTTTTACGAGTATGATGAAGCCTTTTATAAACAGTTCGAGCAACAAATTTTTAAGTATGTATTAACCTAGAATTCATTTCAAATGTGTAGTGCGACAGAGCCACAAACCGAGATCTACTGTTTTTTGTCGTCTTATAGATTAATTACTTACTCATAAAGTCGCCGTCATTTACGAATTGAAAACTCGCCGATAAAAATTGTTAGATTTTCTTACCCGCAGTTGAACCTGGTTTTACTTATTTAGAAATTACTCGAAAACATAGGCCGTGAAGGTTTAAAATGGGACTTTCAGAGCTAAGGGTTTTGAAATCAGTTTATATTCTTGGTTTCTTTTAAGATTAGATGTGAAATCGCGCAAAAGTACTAACAACCCAAAGCTTGGCGGTATTGTGCAATCAGCTGTTGCAGACATTGCCATGTAGTGCAATGTAATAAGATATAGCCGTTATTCAGCTTCAAAAAAAATATTTTATTCACTTTCATTTGAATACCCTCGAAAATGACTTCACAACATTTTTAATTTTTTTTTTTTGCAAATGACAAAAACTCCTTGACCAAACAATTTTTAGAACATTAATTTTCGTTTGTAGATGTTTAACAAATCTATACTGCTCCAATAAACATCCCTGTAAAAGTTGCAAATGGTAAATTTCGTTTGATTTGCAACCTTTTTTTATGGAAGCAAAAATTTCGTTTCAGGTGAATATAGGCTAATTTCTTAATGGAGCGAAAATTTCATTTTATGTGAATGTTAGGCTTCACATGAGTACAACCAAACGAATATTGCTAAACGGAATTTATCTATGGAAATTTATCGTTTGTATTTCTTGTGGAAGTGAACATTTCGTTATGAGCCTAGTATTGACCTAAAACGAAATTTTCGCACCCACAAGAAATATATGTAGAAAAAGTAAACGCAATTTACTTTGGACAACACTGATCGAGTATAATAAATCTTTTCTATGAATGTAGTTTGTTTCTAAAGAGACATATTTTGTCAGGTCCATTCAATTGCGTTCATTTATCTTTGGTTCTTCCCTATTTCTAACCTATTCAGTCTACTTATATTTCCAACAGTTATATTTTTCTACATATATTTTTCTACTTTTATGTATAGAAGAGAATGTTAAATAGGCAAGACAAAATAAATATCTACTTGGTCGCATCGCATTAAAAAAGTAAATTATGGCAAGACTGGATAATTATCCAGAGTTACGTTAAACTTAGATTTCCAAATTCTTACCGTGTGTAATATAATAAATATATAAAAAGTGGACTGATTTCAATAGGAATCTTCCTTGACCCTATCAATGTACAAGGTGTCATCGGTATCGGTTTATATTAGCGACCCGTACTTTATGTTGCCCGATTTTAAGTGAATTAAACCTTATCTCGAAGTAATAATTATAAGTCTCTACAAGTAAATTTTGTTTGGTATAGTGATTGAAATCCAGCACTTTTGAATATCTGAATATATATCTTCCGACATATTAAGCCCATACTGCAAAAAAGACGTAAAATCCATTCGCTTTTTAATGCAACTCGATGGAAAATTGTGCAACGCTCTTAAGCTTAAATGTAAAAAAAATATATTAAAATTTACAAAGATATGGCAAATTTAATTGTGTCGGAATCGTCTGATACAAAATTTTCTTTTTGGCGCTTACGTCATTTTCTCGGTTTGGGCTCGATAGTTCTAACAAAAATTACAACTGTGTATGTTCTTTTACATTAGAATTTCTTTTAATATCACTGTCAAAACAATAATAAGAGATGCTAGAAATAAAGAAATTTTTTTCTGAAAAAAAAAATTATAATAATTATTATTGAATTAAATGCAAACCTAATCGGTATTACCGATTAATATACGAGTATATCCTCGCCATTTACCCTAAACAACTTTGGGTGAGTGTTTTGCGAACAACATGTAAATAGCTTGGCATGGAAAAGTCAAAGTTTTCTTTTTCGTGTTATACAGTTAAGCCTAGTACGAGGGTAGCTATATATTTCTGGCTTAGACAACACTTAGTGTTGGCGCTATCTGACATTTCCATTGGAAAGTTTGACATTATTAGCACAAACGTACTCAGAAAGTTCTGACGTGCGATCATCATTTGTGTTGTTTACAGTGACTTGAGAAAAAAATCAATTTGCCAAAAAAAAATGGAATTAACACGTGAACATTTTCGTGCGATCACTTTTCACAACTTTCGACTTCGATTATCACGACAAGAGCGCATCGATGAACTTATTTCTTTTTCTTTGTATGGCGATAAAGCATCATACTATAGCACTGAGCAAAACTGGTTAAATGAAGTCAATGGCCGACGCTCGCTCAAAGACGAAGGTCGTCCAAAAGCGGCCGTTGTGTCAGAGAACACTGATGCCGTGCGTGAACTGATAATGCAAGATCTTCATGTGACATACCGTGAGATAGAGGCATCCTTGGGCATTTCTTCCACCATCATACATTCGATATTGCAAAAACACCTGGACGTAAAAAAGGTTTGTTCTCGTTGGATCCCGCACAATTTGACAATCGCTCAAAAATAGGCTCGTGTCGATTGGTGCAAAGAAATTTTAAAAATAATATGATCGCGGTGCTTCAAAAGAAGTTTATAAGATAGTCACTGGTGACGAATGATGATTTCATGAGTATGAGCCTGAAACAAAACAGCAATCGACCGTGTGGGTCTTCGAAGACGAGCCAAATCCAACGAAAGTTGTTCATGGAAGAAGCACTTGAAGCAAATGGTCGATTGTTTCTTCGGCAAAACTGGTCATGTGGCGACTGTTCCACTTGAGCAACGTAGGACGGTCAATTCTGAGCGGTACACCACAATTTGTTTGCCTGAAGTCTTCGGAGAAATTCGAAAAACGAACAAGAGATGACGAATCATTGTGCGCCATGACAATGCGAGCTCTTACACATCGGATCAAACAAGCGCCTTTTTGACCGTCCAAAACGTCGACTCGATGGATCATCCGCCGTACAACCCTGACTTGGCAACCAATAACTTCTTTTTATTCCCGCACATCAAGAAAAAATGCGTGGTCAACGATTTTCGTCGCCAGAAGATGCTGTTGAAGCGCTCAAAAGCCATGTTTTGGAGGTGTCTCAATCGGAGTGAAAAAAGTTCTTCGACAATTGGTTTGAGCGCATGCAAAAGTGTATAAATCATGCTGGTGAATACTTTGAAAAACAATATTACCATTTTTGATGATAAATATTCGCATTTTCATTATTAGGCCGGAAATATATATAGCAGCCATCGTATCCACCTAAAACGAAATTTTTGGAACTTGGCATTTTCTCTACACGGAAAAACTGTAGTGTAGAGTAGTGTAGAAGAAGCAGCCGTTATTCATTTTTAAATAAATGATTTTAATCATATGTATTTATTTAAATACCCTTAAAAACGACTTCACAACTTTTGTTGTTTTTTTTTTGCAAATTTCAAAAATTCCTTGAACAAACAATTGTCAGAACATTAATTTTCGATTGCAGATGGTGAAAATAGTCTACACTGCTCTTATAATCATCCCTGCAACAGTAGCAAATTACGCTACCTTTTCATTTCAGCTGAGTATCACCAAACGAAAGTATGTAGCTAAAAGAAATTTATTTCTTATGTGCGCGAAAATTTCGTTTTAGGTGAATACTAGGCTTGAAAAAATAGAGTTGCCAATCATTTCTACTCTAATCACTTTTTTAAGAAGTGTTGAAAAAACCCCAAGTTTTGTTCGTGTCTAACAGAAAAGTCGAGAAGTATTCGACTATTCAAAAAAAAAAAAAATAGTAAATAAAGAAAAATAAAGTTAATTAAAAAAGGCAATCTATTACAAAATAAAAACAGTTATTTTTGAATTAAATTGGCACCGTTTCTTAAAAAATTACTTAACTACTGCGGTTTTGCCATCTATTCTTAGTTATCGACCTTTAGAAAACGAGCTGACGAAAACGGGTAGTTTCCCAGGACGTCGTCCATTTATGTGCCATAAATGCTTGACAACTGTTATATTTTGATATGGTATTTACAAATACGAAAACTACTATTTTACTATTTTGTCAATCTGAAGAGGCCGAAAGCTCGGAAAATTCTAGTCTGGCAAACCCAATATGGACACTGATAAAATCCTTGCAAGTAAACATTTTTTTGTTTTTGCTGTTAAATCAAATTAAAGTTAATCAAACAGACGCATATGAAGCACTTTCTTAAATTAAATATAATTCATCAGACTCAAAGAAAGTACTTTCTGATTGAAACTTTCAAATGAAGTCCGTGATTAAGCTAAAACGCTTACAACTTTAGTCCACATTTTGGCGAATATATATTTTCTTTTAATATTTGGATAGATGAAGCGGATTAATATTAAACAGAAGATACATTTTTCAAATAGACTGATTCAAATATAATACATTTAATCTATGTATGTATATGTGTAAGGATAATGGCGAGGATATATATTTTTTTTGATTTTGCTTTGCTTACCATTAATCGTTTTTTCTTCTCGATATTAGCTTCAATAATTTCTTCAACTGCTTCTTCCACATAGTTTTGAGCATCTAGGAAATGTTTTTCAATACTTTGCACAACGGCACCCTGTAAATATTTAAGTAGTCTGATTAGGTATTCACTAACACTTTATGCTGTCACATAACAACGACTTAATGAACATGGATTCCAAAATACCAGCTCTTGAGTAAATCCATTATAAAGTGTAAACTTTTCCAAAGATCTTTATTTACCTGTTCGACTACCAGTCTTTGTAGACGTATAAATAGCGTGTGCACCTCTGCAAGTGACTTTTCAAGTTTTCTTAGATCTCCCAAACGTTCGGTTAATGCCTGCAGAGTTTTACGTGCATTTTCCGTATCTTCTAAGATCTTAAATAAGAAAAAGAGAAAACTGTTATCGATTTTTATCGTAAGATCTTAATCTGATAGTCTAAGCAAAGGTTGCAAAATCGGATAAACATATGTGTGGGTGCTATATCTAAATCGGAACCAATTTCCTTCAATTTTAATAACTTCATTCCCCGGTCAAAAAAAACTGACTTGTGCCAAATTTCATCAAGATTGAATGCAAAATGTGGCATTCGGAGCTTAAAACAAGGGGACAAATTAAGTTTGAAACGAATAAACATTCCATCATGGATAATGTTCCAACATGAACATTTTGTGAAGTGCGTATGGCACCGGGATCTTTTATATCAGGGTGTGTTTTTTCCATACCAACAACGTCTATTATTATATCGGTTTTAGTTCACGAGACAAAATCATTCAAAGTTCAGGACCCCGCCACGCCCTTTTGTATAATTTTAAAACAACATAGTCTATAACAATAATATTTCCAACGATCTTTGGCCAGTTATATAATGTTTTAATAGTGGTTCGGCACTAGCCAAATTTCCTCCAGGATCCTACGATTCATAGCAACATCATATGTTCCAAACATTATCGTTATATGTGGGCGGTGCCACGCCCCCTTCTCCAATTTCACCCTTACATAGTTTATCATAATTTCCTAGACATTGATTACTTTGGCCATGGCTGCGAACTTTAAAAGGGGAGCGGCACTGCCTACACGCAGATAAAAGATATGGTTACTATATGGTCACGGCAACAATAATATGTTATTTGCAATAAAAGTATGATCTTGGCAGCCATAGTATTGTTTTTTCAATTTCATTTTAACAATAGTATGATTGCGGCAATATTAATATTGTTGCAATGTAACAATAGTATTGTTGCCAAATTTAAAAATGAAAATATGGTTGTAGCAACAATATATATATGGTTGGTGCGACAAAACTATTATGTTTAATTTGACAATGTTATTGTTACGAATCTTGCGCAATAATAGTACTTTTAATATGTAAATTAAATATTTTCAAAACTACAAGTTTGATTAGTAAAACTAAAAAAATCTCTGAATAACAACTTAATTCAATCCTTACAAATAATTTTGGAGATAATAGTATGATTATGTATGATGGTTGTGTGTGAGTCTTACTATGGTTGTGAGGATCATGCTATGGTTGTATGTTAAACATACTATGGTCATGAGGATCATAATATGGTTGTGGGGAACATAGTATGGTTGAGTGTGAATAATAATATGGTTGTGGGGATCATAGTATGGTTTGGGGAACATAGTATGGTTGAGTGTGAATAATAATATGGTTGTGGGGATCATAGTATGGTTGTGTGTGAATAATTTTACTGTTGTGAGGACCATAATATTGTTGTATGTGAACCATACTATTGTTGTGATGATTATAGTATTGTTGTGCCCCAGCCATTTAACCAACAATAGTATGATACTCTTCGAATATTGTTATCCCAACCATACCTTTTTTCTGCGTGTAATATTTTCGATCCGTTTCAGCATCATATGTTCTAAATATCATCTTTATATAAGTATAAGTATATCTATAAGTTCATTACATATTGGTGTTTTAACTAAGGGATGTTTGGCCATCTATAGTAGTTATAATAATTTTCTAGCCATTGATTTCGTTCTGTTAAACGTATATAACGATCTCGTTCAAAATTTAAGGATCCTAGGTTTATTAGTTTGACCGCTATCGTGCTTTCTATTGACATACGGACCAACTCGGCTTGGTCATCTTACGACGTTCACTAATTGATAGGGTCCCCGATCAATATTTCGTAGTGTTCCAAACGGAATGACAAATTAAGCATACCATCGGCGGAGGGTATAAAAAATCTCCTAATCCCCGTGCTACATATTTACATACTTTTGTTAGTCTATGTTTGTACGGTACTTGTTCGTATTGAGCTTTTTACTTACATTACATTCATATAAACTTGTATGCTGGTGTGAAATTAATACCTCGATTTCTTCTTCGTTTAAATTAATCTCCACTAAATAAAAGAATCGTACTATGTTTTATTTCGTTTGGAAAATGCAAAAATATACCTACAAATTTTTGATTGCGCTCGCAGTGTCTTTTTTATGTTTTCTTCATACTCCTCAAGGAATTTTTCCGTTTCCGTCCATACGTCTACGTAAGTCTGAAAAAGGCCATAGTAAAGAACTCGCTTCATTCTTGCCAGTGTTGTAAATACATTGTCGGGGGGAAGATTGGTTTCAAGACTTTGGAATTTATTCATTAAATTATTACCGATATTTATACTATTTTGACGAATTTTGTAGAAGTCTTTTTCTAAAACGAAAAATGGGCATTTCACTTAACCTCAAATAAGAATTGTGAGCTTTATACTTACCATTGAATTTTTTTGAGTTTTTTGCGGTGATCATGTCCCTCATTGTGTCCTTATTGTTTCGGATCAAATCGAATTCCCCGAGAATTTCAGAATACTGTAATAAATAGGAAGAGGGAGAGCTGTTACTGTTTGACGAACACCCGGAAAAGGTATACTACTTTGTATATAACTTCTGATTAAATGAAGAAAGATTTTTAGAGAATAATTTTGAATTTGTTTTTGAAAATTAATATTTTAAGATTTTGAGTTAATGCAGCATTGTTTCGTGGGTGTTTTTTTTTATTTGTTATGAATTCACCAATATTTGCACTATCAAACATTAGGCAAGATAAAAAACTACAAGGTTTTTCTTTTAGAAACGTCAATCGGTAAAAAAAACAATTTCTGTTGTATTGATTGAGTTAGTCCGGCTTAAAAATCTAGAAAAACTAATTTTCGTTTGGTTTCTGGTATTAATATAATTTAGTTTTTCCAATATTTCGATCAACATTGGCGATCATCTTTAGGGGATTTAGGTATTAAATTCTGAACTCCGTCTTTGTTTGCAAGCTTTCTTAAACAATTTCTTAATAACAGTTCTAAGTAAACGTGATATTTTAAATTATTTTTATAATATAACGCAGGTTTTAGCGTCCTCTGGAAAAATATATTAAAATTATATTTTCGAATATATACATTTTATTCCGATCATCTTAAAGTAATGCATATTTGAAAACATAGTCTTTTTAAAATAGGACTGCATTGAATGCAAAAAAGTTTTACTAACGCACAACCCGATATTACGTTATTATAAATTATTAATCAACACCAATAATTGGTAACAACAATTAATTTTTCGCAAAACCATTAGTTGTGGCAACTATATTTTTCTCACATATCGTTGATATGACTGATCTGTTCGTTGTTTTAACACTGGTTTGATCGTATTTATCATCTTTAGGCAAGTTAAACCAATTATTTACGAAGATTAAAAAACATTCAGTGGTGGCAAAGAAAATTGTTCTTTTATAACAGGATTGTTGTTGTTCCAGTGTGATGTTCAGTTTCATCACGCTGCATTATTCGGGCCCTACATCTTCGAAGAAAACGGCCGCACCGTTACGGTTACTGGAGACCGTTACTTCTATACAGAACTTCGCCGAATGAGAAGTTTCATTGAACTCTGTGTGATTTTAGCAAGATGGTGCAACTCCTATCATAGTCCGGCCTGTTATGACAGAATTGCGACGAAAATTTTCCAATAAGCTGATATCCTGATTATCCACATTCCGCACCTGACTTTGACCAACACATTTGAATAAACTAAAGTAATTCATTCGAGAAACAATTGCGGCTAGTCCTGCCTCAACTCTCCAAGCAGTAATGAACAACTTTTTGGGTAAATGCCGCACATGGAAAAACGAGCAGGGGAGCATTTAAATTTCATTATTTTTAAATCTATTTAAACTATATCCAATAAAATTGAATGAGCTTTAACATAAACGAAAAAAAAGTTATTTGAGTTTTATAATGTAGCAATATTCATCACAGGGTGGCTGAAAACTATTACACAAAAGGGAAACTATTACACAAAAGGAGACATCAAATTTGGTCGGAAGTAATAGGCTGTTATCGCAGCCAATGGAGGAGGTCTAACAACGATTTCAACGGTTTATTGGTAGTTCGGATAATTTGAAATTGACTTTTTCTCTAAGTGTTAAGACGATTTTACTTGATTTAGTGATAAATTTCTTACTCGTTACGTCCATCACATTTACGATTTTAAAAACCCGCTGCTGAACCTGCTCTACTTGTGTGACAGTTGTTTACAGAAGTCATACACCACGCTGAGTCACATTACTACAATAAGTGTGACGACGGTGTAGGGTATTAAGAAGTCTTTATTGTCCGAGTTTTACTTTCCCTTGCATTTTCAGTTTATCAAAAGTAACTAGTAAAAACAACTCGTCTATAGTTGTTTTTACTAGTTACTCAACTTTATTGTTCCCAGCATATCGTATGTTCTGAAAAGCTAATTGAAACTACGTTTTTGGACCCCATTGCACGCCCTTCAAATTTACCCAGGTTTTAAGACTAATGTGCGAGAATTTCATTGTTCTATGGTACCAATTTGTCCATTTTTAAATGGGCTGAAGTTTCGGCTTAGGGTCAGTAACCGAAACTTAGATAATTTGAGAAAATAATTTTATTATTGGCTTCGTACTAAAATTTTAAAAATATTTAGCTATACGAGTATGTCCATGTAAACGGGAGCCGTTCTTTGGTCCCAAACCATTTGTATTGCGACTATGTATATCATTAACCCATAAGGTCCGAATTTGTATAGGATGGTTGTTTGTCTATCGTTATATTCTATACCTATTAGATCGAAAATCGGAGTTGTAGAGCGGTGGTATGTATAATCGCGAGAGGGAGGGACCTTTGTAGTGGGGCTATATCAACACCTAGACCCATATCACCCTTTTTTAAAAACTGGCAACTTTTCGACCGTAACGAACAGTGGTAAATTCCATCAAGATGGGATGTTTTAGGTGGAGAGGTGCAGACTTAAAATTGGTTAAACATATGAGAAAGTTATTTCACAACTTGAAATGATTTTTCAATGTCAATAACGTACATTCTTTCTCCAAAAATATAATTCTGCAAATTTTTATCAAGATTGGATGCAATATAGGCTGAACATATGTGAGGAAGCTATATCTATATCTGAACCGGTTTTCTGATATTTAAATTATGTGTGAACCGCATATGTGTGGGAAAAATATCCAAATCTAAACCGATTTTCTTTAGTTTCAATAGCGTCCATCCTCGCCCAAAAAAGTTACTAGTGTATAGTTTTATAATGAAAAGTAATATACGGCTTCTGAGCTAAAAACAAAATATTTAAAGTGAACCGATTTTCCTAAATTTAAAAAACTTTCGCCCTTGGTCAAAATAACTGACTGTGCCAAATTGTAGCTTTTAGAGGTATGAAGCTTTTAGAGCTAAAAACATAAATTGGACAAAAATATGTATGTTCGTCGCAACCATAGTATTGTTTTTTTTAAATTTAATTTTGACAACAGTATGATTGCGACAATATTACTATTGTTGAAATGTAACAATAGTATTATTGCCAAATTTTGAAATGAAAATATGGTTTAGCAACCATTTACAAATGGTTGGTGCAACAAAAGAATTGTTGTTTAAAATTTACGTTAACAATAATATGATTACGGCAATCATACAGTATGGTTGCGACTATGAACATAACAAAACAGGTTTTATAGAGCATACATGTGTGTTCGTATGTTTTTTGATACACAAAAAAAAACAGAAACAAACAATACAGTGAATGGTTGTTGTCCATTAAAAAAATAACAACAATCGGAAGGAAGTTCGAGGGATTCTTATTGTGTTTACTTTGTTCGGTGAAATACTGTACTCGTTTATTCTCGTTTATTTAAAATCTGCCTACACTTAAGTATATAGCCATTGAACATAATTTAATCACATTCGTTTCTTGGGGTCTACGGATGGTCAAGTAGCATTCACCCCTGTTGGCAACCTTAAGTATTTTCGACCGCCGTTAGAATATTTATTTTTGTTTCTTGAATGGAATGTTCAATGAAAACATGGCCTCAATTCTGTCTATTAACTTATTGTAACGCAATTTAATATAACTTGCTTGATACGAGGGCGGTTCGGAAACTTCTTAGCCTAGCACAAAAAGCGCGGTATAAACAGAAAAAAGTTAAGTGTTTTGGAAACTTCCATCTCTGCTATGAACACATGTTAAATTTTGTTTCGATCTGGCAACTCCTTCATATAGAAACAGGTGTTCACAAAAGACGCATCTGCGATTTTTTTACAATGGAAAAATTAGAAATGCGTGGTGTCATTAAATATTTACATAAAAAAGGTTTATCGGGACAAGAAATTCATAATGATATGTTGAATGTGTTAGGTGAAAGTGCTCCTTCATATGCAACAGTAAAAAATTGGGTTACTGAATTTAAATGTGGTCGTACAAGCATTGAAGTTGAACCACGGAGTGGACGTCCAAAAACAGCAACAACATCAGAAATTGTAGCCAAAGTGCATGATATGGTATTAAATGATCGACGAATAAAAGTGCGTGAAATAGCTAATATCATGGGCATCTCAAATGATAGAGTCCATTTAATTTTGCATGAAGAACTACAGATGAAAGAGCTTTCTGCAAGATGGGTGCCGCACTTGTTAACAGTCGACCAATAACGCATAAGAATGAACATTTCTCAAGCTTGTTTGGATCGATTTCAGCGAAATAAAATGGATTTTAAGCGTCGTTTCATAACTGTTGATGAAACATGGATCCACCACTATACTCCAGAGACAAAAGAACAATCCAAACAATGGACTGAAGCTGGAGGAAGTGCCCCAAAGAAGGCAAAAACAATTCAATCGGCTGGTAAGGTTATGGCAACGGTTTTTTGGGACTTCAAAGGTATTTTATTGATTGACTATCTGCAAAAGGGTAAAACAATAAATTCAGAAAAACGTCCTGGCTTACAACACAAAAAAATAATTTTTCATCAAGACAACGCACCAGCGCACAAGAGTGTTTTAACAATGGCTAAAATCAACGAATTAAAGTACGAGTTGCTTAACCACCCACCTTATTCTCCTGATTTAGCTCCCAGTGACTTTTACCTGTTCCCAAATCTAAAAAAAATCCTTGCTGGCAAGTGTTTTACCTCAAATGAATTTTTGAAGACCTTGAGGAAAACTATTTTAATCAAGGGATAGAATTGCTAGATAAGCGTTGGACTAAGTGTATTGAAGTTTCAGGAGATTATATTGAAAAATAAAAATATTTTTGAAAAACTAACTATTCTCTTTCATTGATAGGCTAAGAACTTTCCGAACCGCCTCGTAAAAATCTCTATTTTTGAATAACAACAGTACCCACCCAATCCTAATAAATAATTTTGGGGATCATAGTATGGTTGAGTGAATCCTACTATGGTTGTTGGGATAAAAACATGGTTGCGTGTGAACCATACTATGGTTGTGAAGATCATACTATGGTTGTATGAGAAAAATAATATGGTTATGAGAATCATAATATGGTTGTGAAGATAATAGTATGGTTGACTGTGAATTATACTATTGTTGTGAGGATCATAATAGTTGTGGAGATCATAGTATGGTTGAGTGTGAATCATATTATGGTTGTAGGGCTATAGTATGGTTAAGTATGGTTGTGAGGATCATAATATTGTTGTGCCACAACCATATACCCAACTATAGTATGATCCTCTTTGAATATTGTCACCCCAACCATAATTTTTTTCTGCTTGCAAACATTAAACGAACGGACAGACAGACATCGTTAAATGGAACCAGCTGGTGTTTATATGTCGATCGGTATAATTAAGGGTAGCTCTAGCATAAATATTTTTGGTAGTTACAAACATGTGTTATTTAACTAACTTCCATAGAGTGTTCTGTTTCGTAGAGTGGTGCGGGGTATAAAAATGTTTAGTCTAACCAGAAATAGAACGGATCATTCTATAAATATGTATGTATGGAAAAAACAAAATATTACAATAGAGCAAACGGACCTGACAATCTTTTGATAAACACGTCCAAATTCCATTAGTTCTGAAGAGATGGCAAACACTCAATTTAAGCTATGGCTACTGGACTTATAGTCCTAGGGAAGGAAAACCCAGCCCTATAAGGACAAGAACGTACGACCGTACGACTGATATAACAGAACATTTCTCCAGAAATCTGAAAGCTTATGACGCGGCTGGAAAATGTTCAGTTATTAAAATTATACTTTTGGTTTAATAGGGGAAATCTCACCGGCTTTATGCTCTCGAAAATGGTCACTCTCATAATAAGTTTTTTTCACACACATAACACGCATCAGCAAAAATCCTCTTTGTTTTATAAGGGAATGAACAGGGCAAATTTGTAAGGATTACCTACTTACCACCTTCAGCACAGCCTCCATGGCCGAATTAAGCGGTATAAAAACATATTCCTCTTCCTCGTCCATGTCGTTCACCTTGGCCGTTTTATTACATGCATATTCGACGTCTTCATCATTTATTATACACAGCGATTCCGATGATGAGGCATTGCAAAGTTTCGTCGCCTGTTGTACGAAGAGTCCGCAAAGTGCGACAAGTCATATGTAAAGATCAGTAATGAGGTATTTTTACACATCGTATACGTCGTCTACACCAACCTGTTTAAGTTCCTCCAAACGATCTCTTATCATTGTAAAATAAATCTGCCGTTGTGGGAATTTTTAATGTTTTTAATTTTTTTTTTGTTGAAATCACCTTTTATCACTAGAGAAATGTTAACCGATTTTTGGTCGTTCTTAAACAATATTTACATCTTTCTCTGATAAAGCTTTGCTGAAGAATGATTTTGTTTAATGTTCACAAGATTTGTGGAGAAACGATTGATTTTGTTTTTATAAATATATAAACGTATGTTTGTGTATAAATACATACATTTCAGCATGCGAGAATCAACCGCAAAGCTGTAGGAGTCATTTAGTAAGCATGCCACAGTGTTCCGTAGCCACAATTTGTTTTGTTCAAAGTTTACATATAAAGCCAAAGCTCCTGAAAAAGGTTTTTATTACGCGTAACGACACCGCGATGTGATAATAGGTGTGCAAGATTATTGCTTCTGCAAACCCTGGCTCAAATTTGAACAGGAACTTCTTATATTTTTCTACGGCGGGTTCTTCATATCGCAAATGTCAGCGATGTAACGAGAAAGAGATTAATCATAAGGATCATACTCGTAAGTAGATCCAATATTAAAAATTACCCAGTCAGCGGATATAAGAATTACTTACCAATTTAAGAACAGTTTCCTGTTTACTCTTAAATGGTACACGCGGAAAAAAAGTATGGTTGTGGTGACAATATTCGAAGAGGATCATACAATTGTTGGTTATATGGTTGTGGTACAACAATAGTATGATCCTCACAACAATAGTATGATTCACATACAGCCATACTATGATTATGAATCACACTCAACCATACTATTATCCCCAAAACCATATGTCGATTCTCACAACAATATTATCTTTCACATACAACCATAGTATGAACCACACAACCATAGTAGTATACTTATAGTAAGCATTTTTTTAAAATTAGTTCATATCCAGATTTGAGACATTGCTTTTATTGAACATTTTATTAAAGAAACAAAAATAAATTCAAAAGGCGATCGAAAAGACTTTTAGTTGCAAGCAGTGGTGACTGCAGGGGTGAATGCTTTTTTACCATCCGTAGACCCCAAGTGATGAATGTGATTTAACCATGTTTAATGGCTATAATCGTATACTTAAGTGCAGGCAGATGAGAAACGAGAATTAGTTGGCAGTAGAGTATTCCACAGAACAAAGTAAACACAACAAAAATCCCTCACACTGCCTTCCGATTGTTGTTGTTTTTTATAATGGTTAACAACCATGCACTGTATCTTGTGTGTGTATGTTTTTTTTGGAGTACCAAAAAAACAATCACATACGAGCATAGTCTTTAAAACCTGTTACGCTTTGTTCATTGTCTTTATACGGTATGATTGCCGTAATCATATTATTGTTAACGTAAATCTTTAGCAACAATACCATGTTTTAATTTCTAAATTTGCAATAAAACCATTGTTACATTTCAATAATTTTAATATTGCCGCAATCATACTGTTGTTAAAATAAAAATTCAGAAAAATTCCAACTACTTATATACTATGGTTGCGACGAACATGCTTTTATTGTAGAGAACATATTATTGTTGCACTAACCATATAGTAACCATATCTTTTCTCTGTGTGTATATTGTGGGAATTAATTTGGTGTAACTCCAACCAATGCCACACGCAGAGAAAAGATATGGTTCCTATATGGTCACGGCAACAATAGTATGATCTCTGCAATAAAAGTATGGTCGTCGCACCATAGTATTGTTTTTTGAATTTTAATTTGACAATAGTATGATTGCGGCAATATTAATTTTGTTGAAATGTAACAATAGTATTGTTGCCAAATTTAAAAATGAAAATATGGTTGTAGCAACAATATAAATATGGTTGTAGCAACAATATAAATATGGTTGGTGGAACAAAAGTATTATTTTCATGGCTTTTATGTTAACAATAACATAATTACGGTAATCATACCGGCAAAAATATACTTTTTTTTAATTTGGCAATGTTATTTTTACGAATCTTACGCAATAATAGTAAAAATAATTAAATTTTTTCCAAACAATCTACGAATTAGTATAACTGAAATATTTTTAATAAATATTTTTTTTTACTGTTTAATAAATCACTCCTATTATTACATAACTTACTTAATAAAATTCTCTATTGTTAAATAACAACTTAACCCAATCCTTACGAAAAGTGTTGGGGATCATAGTATGATGTTAGTCATACTATGGTTGTGAGGATCATACTATGGTTGTACGTTAAACATACTATGGTTATGAGGAACATAATATGGTTGTGGGGATCATATTATGGCTGAATGTGAATAATAATATGGTTGTCGGGATCATAGTATGATTGTGTGTGAATAATTATATTCTTGTGAGGACCATAATATTGTTATGGGGATCATAGTATGGTTGTGTGTGAGCCATAGTATTGTTGTGATGATCATAATATTGTTGTGCCACAACCATATAACCAACAATAGTATGATGCTCTTCGAATATTGTTACCCCAACCATACTTTTTTTCTACGTGCACTATCATTAACTTACTAAGTGTCACTATCGTTTTTAATGGTATTACCGCATCTGCAAACTGTGAATGCGAGGGCATATCAATAATACCGAGACTTTTCGAATAAAACACAGTTTTTATGCAAAAAAAAAAAATTTTTTTTTCAACATAGTCTCCTCTTAGCTCAATACACTTTATCCAACGTTTTCAATTTTTGTATTCCCTCCAAAAAAAATATGAATTTTCGGGGTCCATAAAAAAGGCATGTTTGATCAATAATTTCGTCGTTGGAGCTGAATCTCTTTCCACCGATGTATTTCTTTGGAAATAGTCACTGTGAGCTAAATCCGGAGAATATTGCAAATCGTAACCCAATTCATGCAGTTTTGCCATTAAGACTGCATACATGTGGACCGTGCATTATCTCGATGAAATGGTAATCGCAACACGCATCTTCCTAAACCCAACCGATCATGTGAAATCAAAACCAAACTGTCATATGAAATGCGTATACTTTTTTTTTTAAATGCCAATGGAATCATCAGTCTCACTCACTTTTACTCTTCGATCGGCCATTTCCGGGTGTATTGACCTCAATTGGCCGTCCAGAACGTCGAAACATCGAAAGTCAGTAAACCACGTTTTTACCATATTCTTGGTTTGATTGACGTTTTTTTCCCAAAAAAATAATATTTAATGAGCACTCGAAATTTACTTTTTTCCATTTTAAACAAAATCCACGAGGTTGTATGTTTGAACAGCTGTAAAACACAAACTAAAAGACGAAACTCTCTCAAAATTTGACAGTAGTCTATTAACAGATGGTACTTGATGGAAGAAGTGTTGTTTTTTTTCAAAACTTCAACGATATCTAAAACTACTGGGCCAAATTAAAAACAATAAAGGCATGGATTGAAGATAATTTTGTTGACGAGTTTCAATTTTTTTTAACTGAATATGGTGAGCCGTTTTCAATTTATTTAAATATTTGTAGTTCCACTAAGGCCATTCTAGTCCCTTAATTTTGGACATAACGGTATATCAAAAAGTAGAGCTGATAGAAACAAACCAAATTCAGATTTGAGTTCAGCGTTTAAAGATACATTAAAAACAACATTCAGTTCTTAAACAACAACTTGTTTCCTTGTGTAATCGTTTATATAATTTTTTTTGAATCAGTTAGAATATTTTTAACGATACTAAGAATTTGGTCGAGGTATATATGCTTCCCACTGTGCGGCCGTACTAAAATCGAAAGTAGATACATTTAGCTTTCTAACTTTGACAGAAAGTACTTGAAGCTTTTAAACAAATCATCTCTCATTCTATAGGGTGGTTGTTTCAGACGTGTGGTTTTCAAGAGGAATTAAATCGAATATAATTTAATGTTACGGCCGGGAATTCAGATTTATTATAAAAATTAGGGTATGCCATTATGTTTTAAAAATGATTTCGGGCAAGCGTCCATCGCGGTTGGCTCGAATAAATTCTAGTCGAGAATTCCAAACTTCAACCACTTTTTGCAGCATTTGGAGTCGTATGTCAGCAATAACGCGCCGATTATTCTCTTCCAAGGCGGCAATTGTGTAGGGCTTATCTGCGTATACAAGCAATTTTACATAAACCCACAAAAACTACTCCAGCGGTGTTAAATCGCACGATCTTAGAGTCCACGCCACAGGCCCACGACGCAAGATAATGCGCTCACCAAAAGTTTCCTTCAACAAATTGATTGTTTCGTTGGCTGTATGACATGTAGCGCCGTCTTGTTGGAACCAAAGGACGTCACGAAAAGTCATTAAATTAATCATGGCTCCATAACGTTCCCCACTGTAACATTATGGACGGCTTTATTTTTAAAGAAATATGGACCAATGATTCCCTCTGCCCATAGAGCACACCATGCAGTTAATTTTTGAGAATGCAACGGCGTCTCAACAAAAAAAGCTCGTCGAAATGATTCAAAAACCAGATTTTGGTTATTAACGTACCCATTCAACCAAAAGTGTGCTTCATTGCTAAACAAAATTTTCTTGTAAAAATCAGGTTCGGTGGCCATCTCGTTTTGGGCCCATTCACCACGATTTGCAAATGTTGTTCCGGAGTAATTTTTTGTATTATAAACTGACAAACCAAACTCTCCAAAAATCAAATGACAACTGTCAAAAACACCACACGTGTTATAAAAAACACCCTGTATGTAAATATAATAAAGAGATGTGAACGAGAAAATTATACGGTTTGTTGTAAGGGCGGCCCATTGTGAGTCACACCTTAACGTCAAGTTTTTGCCCAACTTAATTTGACATTTCATTGATTCACAGATTCAACCATGGCAAGGTACACAATTGAGCAGCGCGTTAAGATTGTTGAAGCCTTTTTTTTAAATGGGCGTTCAAGCGGGCATAATCGAACTAAATGTGTCAGGAGAATTGTGCTCAAATTTCTGCAAACCGGATCAGTAGGAAAAGTGAAAACACCTGCTTATGCTCGCCCAGTTCGTTCGCAGAAAACATTGATGTTGTTCGCGATAGTGTGCCAGAAGAGCCGTCACCCTTGAATCGTTGCCGTGTCCAAAAATTTAATATCTCACGAACTTCACGAATTTTGAATAAATAATTGAATTTATACGCTTGCAAGGTTCATTTGACTTAAGAGCTGAAGCCTACTGACCATTTCAAGCGTGGCCGTGTTATCTCTCGTCATGGCGATGCCAATTGGCCGCCACGATCATGTGATTTGACACCGTTGGACTTCTTTCTTTGAGGATATTTAAAAGAAAAAATGGCAAGAGTGAGTTGTATTTTCGTGGGCAACTGTGTGAAGAAAACTTGAAAAGTAAGGTTTACAACAGTAGTTCTCATTCGTTTGGGGAGAGCCTGGCCTTATAGATTTCGGTTTTACTTTCAGCAATTGCGGCAAGGCTTTCTGAAGAGGGTTGTCACGGACCAGAAATCATGATAAAAGTAGTGTGCAGCCACGAAAATCAATGTAACTTTGCCATTTTGTTAAAAACTTGTATTCTATTTAAATATAGAAGCAAGCAGTCTTGAGCCGGTTTAATCCCTGTTCAATGTGTAAAAGCAACAGACCGAAATAAAACAAACGAGTGTACGTGTGTACGTCAAAAAGCCGAAACCAATTTAAGAGCTAAAGGCTGGATAATGCGGCACATTAACGACATTGAACCTTCATTGTGTCTCAGAGTTATTGAAAATATTAAACATCGAAGCTGTGGCGATCATAATAGTGGCGATAATTGCCATAGATACTTTTATTATAATAAAAAATACTAGGATACATATGTTAAAAAGGTTTGGTTTTATTTACAATTAACATCGTGTTTTTTAGGTGGACCACTTTATCTACCGATCGACTCAGAATCGATAACTGATTCGATTTAACGATGTGTGCCTGCCTGTGCTTTTAATGCTTGCAATCAAACTACTGGTCACGACAGTTGTCCGATCTTCATGAAATTTTGCAGAAGTAAAATTTAAAAAATTAGTTTAGTTTTAAATATAGTCCCACACATATGTTCATCCGATTTTATATTTATAGCTCTATCTGCCACATATTACATTTACTCTTAATGAAATTTGGCACACGTTAGTTTTCTGAACCAAGGGAAGATGTAGAAGTACGAGTAAAATCGAAGAAAATTGGTTTAGATTTACATATACTCGTATTTGTATCCAATTTTATGTATTTAGCTTTAGAAGCCACATCCAATATTTATGAAATTCGGCACACGTTAGTTTAAGGGCCACGGAAGGCGTTATTAAAATCGAAATCGGTTCAGTAATAGATAGAGATAATAGATACAGCTCCCACATACTTATATATATATTCATCTGATTTTCCTAGAAGTCACATCTTACATCCTATCTAGATTGAATTTAGCACAAGTTAGTTAGGGCCAACAAATGAAGTTATTGAAATTGAAGAAAATTAGTTCAGATTTAGATGCAGCTCCTACACCCATGGAAATTTTAGCTTGAGATAGAGCTCCCACATATACATTCATCTGATTTTCCTATAGCCACATCTAACATCCTATCTTGATTGAATTTAACACAAGCTAGTTCTTTGGACCAACAAAGGAAGTTACTTAAATTGAAGAAAATCGGTACAGATTTAGATACAGCTCCCACACTTATGTTCATTCCATTTCATGTTTTTAGCTCGAGAAGCCACATATTGCACTCAATATTTTTGAAATTTGGATAGTTTATTGAAACAAGAATGAAAGCTGTTCAAATTGAAGAAAATCGGTTCAGATTTAGATGTAGCTCCCTCACACATATGTTCATCATCTAATCTTAATACAAATTGGCACAAGGTAGGTATTTCGACCAAGGAAGTTATTAAAATTAAAGAATATCAGTACAGCTTTAGATTTAGTTCCTACATATACGTTCATCCGATTTTATGATTTAAGCCGTGACGTGAGGGCTGAGTACTTACTGAATGATAGGAAACCTATTATTATTATTACTATTATGAAATATAAAGCAAAGTAGTTTACATTCTGATGATTATTTTTTAAAATCTAAGTTAATTTAAAGCTCGTCGAAATGGTTCAAAATCAGATTTTTAATTTGATTTTCTACACATCCACAAGGCAGGTTATAATATAGTCGGCCACGCCCGAAATTAGCTTTTTCACTTGTTTAAATATGAGTTGGTATAAGTTTAAATCGAAATTAATATCCTAGTAAAAAATATATGGATTAATCCATAATCGTGCAATAAAGGAGTAATGACTTGTTCATCCATTTGAGTAATAGGGTTGCTATTTATATTTTTTATCATAGGAAATGGTTTTATTGTTTTTCAAAATTTTCTCCTTTAAGATCAATACACTTTTGCATGCGCACAATTTAAATTTTCGAAGAACTTTTTCCACACCTCCAAAACATGATTTTTGAACGCTTTAACAGCTGCTTCGGGCGATAAAAAACTTTGACCACGCATTTTTTCTTGATGCTAGGGAATAGGAAGAAGTCATTGGGTGTTAAATAAAGGCTGTACGTTGGATAACCCATCAATTCGACATGTTGTGTGGTCAAATAGCTCTTCGTTTCAGATGATGTGTGAGAGCTTGCATTGAAAGCTAATTATCTTTCCTCATTTCTTCGAACACTGTTGGCAAACAGATGGTTGCATACCACTAAGAATTGACCGTCCTACGTTCACTAAAAGCACTGTAGCAAAATGGCCGGTTATACCGAAAAAAACGCAATCATTTGCTTCGCAAATGATTGCGCTTCTTCTATGAACAACTTTCGTTGGATTTGGCTAGTCTTGAAAGACCCATACGGTCGATTGCTGTTTTGTTTCGTTTCATATGCATAGTTCCATAATTCGTCACCTGTGACAATGTTATACACTGCCTTTGAGCATTCGTCAAATTATGTGGGACCCAACGAGAACATTTTTTTTACGGTCAAATGAACCTGCAATATATTGTTGATGCTTTTCACACTAATGCCCAAGGATGCTTCAATCTCACGGTGTGTCACATGTCGGTCTTGCTTAATCAGTTCACGCACAGCATCGATGGTGTCTGGCAAAGTGACCGAAGTTGGATGTCCTTCACGAAATTTATCCTGGAGCAAAATGCGTCCGAGACTGAACTCTTGCTACCGGCGATTAACAGTGGTTTTTGATGGTGCTTCATCGCAAAAAGTCGAAACAAGTTGATTTAAACACTCTTGTCTCGATAACCCACGCCGAAAATCGTAAATATCATCGCACGAAAATGTTCACGGGATCATTCCATTTTTTGACTGATATGAATTTTTCAACACACATGACAAAACGTTTTGAGTGAAGTTATGCTAAAAAATGTCAAAGTTTTCAATGCAAGTTCCAGTTTGCATTTGGGAACACTAGTATTGTCAGGACCCGAAATATAAATAGAAACCTGGTATGGATTAGTCCATAATCGAGCAATAAAGGAGTGATGACTTTTTCATCCAGTTAAGCGAGCAATCGAAGTTTTAATTTTGTTTTGCTCAAAAGTTTGTCAAAGTTAGAAAAAACCAAATTGATGTCAAATTGGCCAATAAGAGATTGTTGTTTTCGTCGTGTTTGTCTATATACTGCCTTTATGCTCTTTCAGGAGATACGAGTAAAATAAGGCTACTTCCCTTGTTCTTCTTTCTGAGATCAAAAAGAACTCAAGTGTGCTAGCTTTTTCAGACATGCAGTGTTAAAAAGAGTACAAAATGCATGAGGCTCGGAGTTTTATGGAGTAATGCATACCTCACAAAGAAGCGATTTAAGATTAATCTTTAGATGATCATATTTTTTACTGGTTTAGTAGTTATCACAACTGAAACGTAAGAAAGTACATGGGTTTACCAAAATGCAGTACAGGACAGATTCGGTTGCACAGTTTTCCGTGAGAGCTGTGTGCCGAGGTGTTTGGAAAATAAATTGATTTCCCAACACTGTGCCTCGCTGTACTCTCCAATCTTACGTTGGAAACATTTACTCTACGACGTTTGTGAAAGTTGAATTAAGCTCGGATAAATAGGAAATAAATGGCAAGTTTTCTTGCGATAGAACTTGTTTTTGCTTCCCATCAATGAGGCAAGTAAGCTCTACTTTGAATGATCCGTTGAGAAAATTTTGTAATCAAACAATTATCCATATACTCGTACAAACATTATTCGTACATACCTACATTAATGCGCATACAAACTTATATGACTGGGCAGACGGAAGGGGAGTTTTCTGGGTTTCCCACAGTAGAATATCAATTAAAGTTCAACAATAAGCCTAAGGAACGCCCGAATGTGATCGCCATAATGTGATGGTTATGGGGGAATTCACAGTAGATAATGTCAATGAAAGGCGCGAATTTGTTTTGGGAATGAAGTTTGTTTTGAATTTTAAGCGGGTTATATCATTGGACATTTCAATGTTCAGTATTTAATGACACTGTGCAATTGCATTTACTTATTGTGAATAAAAGTCTCTTTCAACATTTTATGAACATAAGGTTGCTAGACTTGAGGAAAAAGTTCCTAATAATTGCGAAGTGCTTTAGATTTCAAATTAAATACTCATCTCAGTTCGGAGAGCAACAGGTGGAACTCATTAATTATTGCCTTTAAATAAGTGTTTGGCAGATGGATGTTGTTTTGAGTGTTGGTATCGGTCAAACTAGAGATCAATTATTCAACTTTTCAAAAAAAAGCGGGCAACAAATTTAGAATAGCGTAAACTTTTATAAGTAACAACATTGTATAAGTAAAGTTCGATAAGACCGAATCTCAACACCCTGAATTTTCCGTTTATTTGGGTCCATGAGTGCGACTCAAATCTTCGAAACAAATCCATTGTTGGATTCTTAGTAAAACTTGCTTTAATTTAAATCCACATTGATTTTTGACCACACGGACCTTTTTTGGCCCACATAAGCCTAAACGCCGAGAAAAGATGTAATTTTTAATTTCTAGAATTTTTTAGCAAGTACTCAGAAGGTATCGTTTGTACCTAAAAGTGAAACATTTTTTCCCTAGGCCTATTCCATTTTTTTACGAGATCTTAATTTTTGTATATCCTGTACCACTATGTGGAACAGGGTATCGCTCGTATAAGTTATTTGATCTATACCTACCTATAGGCGTACCAATAGAAGGATATAAGTATAAGTAGATATAGCTCCAAGTTGGAGCTATATCTTTTCAATAGCATCCGACCTTCGTCCAAAAAACGAAGGCCGGATGCTATTGAAAAGATATAGCTCCTACACATATGTACATCTGATTTTATGTTTTTAACTCTAAAAGCCACTTAAACATCCAATCTTGATGAAATTTGACACATTTTACTGCAATTAAAGTGTTACCATCTCTTAAAAACGGGTGTTAGCACAAAGGCACCTTCCGATTTTTATTCCGATTTCGATGCAACTTCAAAAATGTTTACAAGACCAAAACTAAAATTATTTTTGCGAAAAACATTTTGACTTTCCGATTCGAAAAAATTTAAGGTCTTAACCGATGAGTCTAAGGTCCCAAGGGTGCCGAAAAATAGGTCCTTTCGAACATTGACATATGGGTTCTCAGAAACAGTGAATTTTTCTAAATTATCTGAGCATAACATCAATTTTACGATTCGGCTGAATTGGAGGCCTATATCTATGGGCATGGTCTATGGATTCTGGGGCCTATATTTCTTTTTTTTAAAATTATCTGAGCATGACATCAATTTTACAATTCGTCTAAGTTGAAGGCCTAGATCCATGGGCATGGTCTATGGATCCTGATGTCTATCGGAGACATATTGGCATCCAGAAACACCGAAATTTTCTTACACATTCAAATACTTATATTACCTAAATTTAAGATTTGTGCCAATTCGGATCTCGGACTGGTCCATATGAGCCGTAGTGGCCTAAAAATCGGCTACCTTCAACTATGAACATAAGAGCATTAAAAAACAACAAAACGTATTGTCATGAATTTAACAATAGACGTATGGATTCTAAAAACAATAAAATTTTCTTAACAAGGGAAAAAGTCCTTATTTGAAGTAAGCGATTTTTTTTAAAAAATAATAAAGCCAATTTGTTCCTATCATTTAAGATAAAACAACAATTTAGAATCAGGTGGCAACACAATAAAGTCAAGCTGCCAAAGTTGAAATTCTTTGTTGTGCTTTATTTCCAGACATTTGAGAACAAATAAAAAATAATAGCTGTGTTCTTTAAGGTATCTAGCTTAGTTAGTTCGCAATATGGTAATCTGGCAACATTATAGAAGATTAGGAGTAATATGGCAAATTTGTTTTTCTTTGTATACACCAAAGATAATTGAACAACAAGAGGGTTTGTCAAAAGGTGGCAATGAAAAACTATAAATTATAATAAAAAAATCAATAAACTATAAGACATCAATTAATTGTTACTCTCTTGCTTTGTAAAAATGTATACAATTTCTATGAGACATCAGTTTGAGTTGCTTATCACAACCCAATACAAAAACGTTGATAAGGCCTCTTCTTGTTTTTTTATAGCAGGGTGTGTCATGTTTATTTTTTTTCAAAAATAATAAACTTGCAACTGCAGGTCAACTCGCTTGCTAATCGAGTAAGTTTCATACAAATGCTAGTTTAGTAACCTGAAATGAACACAGCTAATAAAGGAAATGACATATGTTGGTTGAAAAAAGTTTAAAGTGAATACAAATTATGTAAAATGTAAATTACTCTTACAGGTATGTAAATTAAGATACTAAATATTAAGATATGTTTTAAAAACGCTGTTAAAGTAAGCAATTGTGTTTGTCGAAGTGAATCGCCACTTGTATGTAGTTTTTGAAGTCGTCTCTGTGCTTCTTAGTGCACAACTTTGTTTATCGGGCTGTATTTACTAAACAAATGCATACTCGTATGTGTAGGAAGGTGCTAGTGCACATATTTTATGCATTACAGCAATCTGTCATAAATATACTCGTATTTTTTTCCATTTTGAGATTGCATAAAAATTAACAAATGGATTATTGACAAGTTCAGTCAAGCCGCAGCTTTAGTATTCTCCACCATAGATTGCATTGTAGTATGGCATTGACATTATTGGCAGGTATGGTTGTTGTTGGTGGGTCCATATTTGACAGACAGTAATAATTTTCGGGCTCGTATAGACAGATTATTGGTCCATGGGCCAAAACTTCTAACTAAGCCAAATTGTTCAATGATTGACATATTCATTGTGGAGAAATTGCATTGTTTTTAAGTACCCACGTGTTTATTGTTGATCGAGGTTAATTATTTTGGTTCCCTTACACCCAAGGATCCGAGCCCGAAACATAATAATATAATTAATATAAGTACAAAGTTAGATTACGAGCAGTGAGAAAATTTCGCTGTGTTATTTTCCGGCGCCTAAGGAACCATCGACACATGAGTCAAGCCCTTAGATTTAGGGGAGTTGTAGAATTAATGTCATATTCGATTTTAAGGCGAAATTGTATGATTTATAATACCCATGTTTTCATAGTAAAACGGGACCAATTTTTATGACCTTAGGGTCCATACTGTCCGGACCGAGTTTCAAATTTGGCCAAATCGTTAATTAAGATGCACTTTAGAATTTCGAAGAAAATTTTACTTTTTCTGGTCATTAATATGTTTTCGAACATTAGGAAGCGGATTTTGGGCGCTGTTTTTATCAAGCTGGGGTTGGACCTATTCATAAACAAAAGGAAAGAACGGATCGATTAGTATAGAAAAATGTGTAAGTAAACTTAATGCTTTCTTTTTCTTACTTAGGCTGGATCCACACAAATTTTTTTGTTGGCCCGGTTCTGCCCAACAAATGATTTATAAGCACTTCGGTCTTGGGCGTCTAAAGTATCTTCGCATCACCTCAACTTGGTCTCTCCGCCGGAGTCTTAGACTTTCCTGTTTGCGTTTTTTGTGGTACTCGTAATTATCCTCTTACGCCTTTCTGGCCGGAGCGTTTGTTTTCACTCGGCCAACATGTTGATGCGCTTAACTAAATTCATTTCATTTCTTTATTGACATGTAATTCGAAGCCCATTGGGGCCTATTAAAGCTAAATTACAATATGCATCAAAATGTTAAATAGAACATCATAAACTACTAGAAAAAATTCAGTATAAAATTAAAAAAATAATATACTCTGTACTTGAACGAAAATGTTTCATTAAATGTTTACGAAATGTCATGGAAGACCAATTAAACGTTTTTAAACTGTTTGGCAAAATGTTAAATAGTCTGGCTACTCTTACGAGGAATGATCGATCCATAAGCGGCGTTACCTTTGGAATAATTAACTGTCTGTTGCGAATTGAGTAAATAAATTCATGTCGGGATACACCCATGCAGCTGGGGAAGTAGACCTTAAGTAGAATTTTTCTCGGGAGGGGGTGGACCTTGAACTACGTAGTGTGTGGCTTAAATCGGCAAGATCATCAGTCGCTAACATATTGGAAAAATGGTTTTTTCAAATCATCAGCACACCCGAAGTCTTAGTTTCCTGATTTCCTTTCTAATATCTACACGAAACTGTGCTAGTAGCCGAGTCTTTCGTCTGGTGTTTGACTCGTTGATAACATTTTCTGGCGTCGTTTCTATAGCTGTACAGCTCGATCTCCTCACACTGGCGTTTTTCATTTGTCTCTTCTTCTAAACTGCCGATGAAAAAAGTCAATTTTGGTTTGAACTTCTAAGATAAAGTTAATCATGATTAATTTTTTAAGTAAAGTGGAATTCTAAACCTTTAATTTCCGGCTACTTAAGGGTGATGTGACACAAAATACCTTTAACGAATTTTTGAAATCTTGGCGACGTGTCATACATACGTAATAAGTATATTGTAGGTTATTTAAAACTAAGGTTTGACACAAATTCAGTAAATTTCATTATTCATTATATTTTATTTAAAACATTATTATTGTATTTTTTTTTTGAAGAAGGACGGAAACGGCCCGATTATCTTATATATATTCTGATTTTAGTTTAGAAAATCTACACGCTAAAAAAAAGTATGGTTGTGATGACAATATTCGAAGAGGATAATACTATTGTTGGGTATATGGTTTTGCTACAAAAATATTATGGTCCTCACAACAAAAGTATGATTCTAATACAACATACTCTGATCCTCACAACAATAATATGATTCACACATAACCATACTATGATCCCCACAACCATAGTATGATTCACACTCAACCATACTATGATCTCCACAACCATAGTATGATCCTCACAACCATAGTATGTTTCATATACAACCATAGTATGGTCCTCACAACCATAGTATGAGTCACACGCAACCATGTTATTATCCCTACAACCATAGTGTGATCCCACACAATTAAACTATGATCCCCAATATTATTTAATAGAATTTGTTTGAGTTGTCGACAATAGATTTGAACCCCTATATTATTTATTAAAATTGGTTTAAGTTGTCAACAATAGATTTAAATTATGAAAATTATGCAAAAATACATTAAATTCAAAATAATAGGAGTGATTTATTTCACAGTAGAAAAAATAAGTTTAAATAAACGTTAGCGTTTTTTTTTTTAAAAATATTTCAGATAAACAAAGCCAAAGCAGCTTGTTTAAAAAAATTTAATTTCGATAAAAAAGTACTATTATTGCATTAGATCCGTACCAATAACATTTGTTCTAAAAAGAATATTCAAATGAAGAAAAATAACAATCATACAGTATGATTGCCGTAATCATATCATTGTTAACATAAAACGCAAAACACAATACTTTTGTCGCACTAACCATATTTTTATTTTTAAATTTGGCATTAATACTATTGTTACATTTGAACAATATTAATATTGCAGCAATTATACTATTGTCAAAAATAAATTCAGTTAACAATGCTATGGTTGCGACGAACATACTTTTGTTGTGGAGAACATATTATTATTACCGTGACCATGTAGTAACCATGTTTTTTTTCTCTGCGTGTATCTATTAAAATGATAACATTCATGCAATTTTATTAAAAAAAGACAATTAATTGGACAACATTTTTTCACTTTTTCGAAAAGAGGACGAAGAGGACACTCGAATCTTTGAGATAGGATGTTAAAATGTTCTACAAAATAAAACTCCATGCGATTTCACTTAAGACATCTAATCAACTTTTCAAACTGGTTCATATGCCACAACGTTGCAAAATAAAAATTTCCTTGGCCCAAAAACAAAATCTCGGACCTACGAGGGCCGTCCTTTGGGATTTTTTTATTTCTAAGAAGAAATAATTCACCCCCTGAAAGTGTTATTTGTTGTAACAGTGAACTAAACAGAATTTATATTGTTGTCACCACCAAATATTGGTACCAAAGTAACATGTACTTCATAACCTGTATTTCTACTAAACAACCAATATTTCTACTTAATTCGGTTGGTTAAAGCACTTATTGGCTGTTAGAATTAATACACTGGAATGTTGATGATGGCAGCACAAAGTCTGTTTATCCAACCGAATATTTGTAATTCAGTCCGATTTCTAACTGATTTTTTCTCTGTGTGTAGGCGCCAGTGTTGCCTTGTAGGCTATGTTCGTTGCCTCTGTCGCGGTCCTAAACTTTTTATCGTTCCATTGATTCCTTTTTTGCCGCTTTCGGTAACCAATTTATTTTTCGGCAGCTTTTATTATGGAGTATGTGTTGCCACTGAGCAAGGTACAGTTGTTGTTGTTATAGCGGCACATACTTATATAGTCTACAATTTAAATCTCACGTTTTTAATTTTCAAAAAAGTTAAACTCGGCAATAACGGAAACAGATTCCGCATTTTATGAACAATTACTTGCTAATACTCGTAGGTAAAAAAGATTAAAAGTTAAAAAAAAATCTGGCTAATTTCCAAAATATGCCTAAAAGCCCAATTTTCAATGTTAATAGTCCAAAATAATCCTACAGTTGTCCTTTTTACAGAACTTAAAATATTTACTAGATCAAAAGTTACAGATTTTTTGCCGATGGAAATCGATCCCGGACCACTGTGCGTTCGTACGTCCAACACGCTTGATGCATGCTGAACGTCAATCACAACATGATCGATTTGGTTCTTTCTTTCTTCTTTTACATAAGAAAATAAGCCACTAGATTCAATTTTCTAACGTGACGGTGAGCCGAAACATAAATGGAAATGTAATACAGATCACAATCGCCCGACATTAACCTTATCGAAGAATGGTGGCGTATTAGAGAAAAATAATTTAAAAGGGGTTTCTAGACAAACAAACACAATATTTTCCATCGCATTCGGGACGCTTGTAACAACGTCCTACAAGGATCAAATTAAACGACTTATATAATAAATGCTTTTTAGGTGTGCTGCTAGAATTATTAAAAATAATGGCAATGATATCGACTATTAGCTTAAATTAAAATTGTGGTCTTAATCAAAAAAGTTGCTTTAAAAAATTATGTAAAATTATTTTTTTAACATACTTAATCTTTTTCAAATTCAGTTTTACTTTTCTTTATTTTATAAGAAAATAAAACCCAAAGCTGAATCCTAAAGAATCTGTTGAAATTATTGGAATTCTCATAATTGGTCGATTGAAATTAGTGCCGATTTCACTTCTAAACTAAACCGACGTGGGTTCACTTAAAAATTTAATATTCAAATATATTCGGTCGAACCAACTTTCATCCTTGCAATAATGCCAAAAAATTGGGAACTAACAAATATCGATTAATTTTGAGAATATTTACCTGGTCCATGCCCAATCAATAAACACGAATTCGCTATTTTGGTGTTGTATTCTTTGGACTTTAATACTTTTTTGTTGTTTTTGAAATAAATTAAAAACCTTAAAGCACACATATTCTCCTAAATTAGAATTTAAATTAAAAATATAGTTAACATTTTGTGTTTGTTGTAAGGAAGGCGATAGCGTTATCTATCACAAATAGATGCCGATCAATATGAGCACCAACAGCACTACGATTCCTATAGAAATGAGATATATTTTTTTCTGAAAGAGGTAGTAACATTTAAGATGGGATTATTGAAAAATCAAGTTGGGATGGTGACAAACCTTTCTTGCTTTCTTATGCAGTTTATCAGCCTTATCCAGTTCTCCAGCACCTTTGTCCACGAATAAAGTGGCCTGTTGAGCATGAAATTCTACGCGTTGTATTGTTTCACTCTGAAATGAGAATGAAAATGGACAGAAAATAAAGAGATGAATATGTGATAGCATAAATATAAACATGAGAATAGGTTTCGATAAAGGCATAGACAATGAAAGCGTTTAGGTGTTTTTTTTTGCTATTACATTAAAATTAAAGATGCCAACGATTATTTTGCTCTGTACAGAGTAACGATCTGAAAAAGGGCTAGTGGTCGTGATTCTGATTGTTAAGTGACCAATACGTCCTCAAAATATAATTTATCTAGTAATTAGAAAGATTTCCTTTTTTCAACAGTAAGTATTTTATGAAATATCGCTGAATTTAACGGGGCTAATGTTCTTTAATTAAGCTCAATTAAGATAAGGAAATGTACATGAAAATTGCAGTTGGTTTTTTTTAATAGAACGAAAAGGACCGATTTGTTTTGAAGATATTCTGATTTTATTTGAGACGATCTAAAACAAAATGATAATGGTTAGGTAGGACAGGCAGCAACTGAAATTAATTGTTGTAGAACATAAAAAAACTCAAACTGCCGTTGAAGAACCATTATAGGATGTTGTAATGTTCCACGAAAGTAAACTCCTTAGGATTTGACTTTAGACATCTCACCACAAAAACTCACTAAAACGATAAATACGAACTACATTTCAACCTACTCGTATTTCATACGGTATAGCGTTGCAAAAAGAACGAGGGCCGTCCTTTCGTACTATAATCACCACAGTTTTCATTTCTAGAAGAAATAATTCATCCCCCTAGAAAGTCCAACAAATGCAAAAAAATATTTGTTGTCACCATCAATTGTTGGTACCAATGTATAAGTAACATGTACTTCATTATAAGTTAGTTGTCATAACTAACAGTTGTGGAAAACAATAGTTTTACTGAATTCGGTTGGTATAAACGACTTATTGGCTGTAAAAATCGTAATATTATTTTACATACCATCATATGGGAAGTTGAACCAAGAAACCATCAATATCATGAAATATTGTTGTTGCAACAGATATGACATTTATCCAACTGATTTTATCAACTGATTTTTTCTCAGTGCACATCTGAAATGTGGTTTTTGGATCCATGGGCTGTAGTGGCCTTCGAACGTAATATAATGTTTAAATTTCCTAAACAAAACGTTGTAACGAAACGACGCATGGACCCTAAAATGCAATTAAAGTTAAAACAAGCAACTTGCAGTTAAAGTGGAATTAAATAACGAAAACGGCGAAAAATTAATCGGCCAATTTTAAAAATGGACGTATAGTAGAATTTAGTAGATTCACACAAAACCATACTATGATCACTCAACCGTACTCTCCACAACCATATTATGATCCCCACAACCATAGTATTTTTCACATACAACCATAGTATGATCCTCACAACCATATAATGATTCAGATGCAAACATGTTATGACCCTTACAACCATAGTTTTATCCCCCTCAACCAAACTATGATCCCCAAAATTATTTATTACTTATAGAATTGCGTTAAGTTGTCCACAATAGAAATAAATTATGAAAATTTTTTAAAAATACATTAAATTCAAAATAATAGGGGTGATTTTTTTAACAGTAGGAAAAATCAGGTTTAAAAACGCAAGCGTTTTTATTAAAAATATTTCAGTTAAACAAATATTTTCAT